>OZ018332.1:143140502-144460502 GCA_963969495.1 Ceratothoa steindachneri | reverse complement strand
TCGAACGCAATACTCCCGGCGCCGTACAAGCTTTGGGAGCAGAGGCGTGGCGACAAATAGCCAAATGTGGTACCCTCCAGGGTGGCGTCCTGTGCAGAACCAGGGGCGCCACCGGCCCGAACGCTATATCTAGCTCTCGAAGGAGTTTCCTGGCCCTAAACCCAAAGGGCTTAGGGTATGACTGGCGTCTCTCGGCAGCATAGGCACCATCGAGATTAGCTGCGGATGCAGTGAGCTGTTGGCGACTGAGGGAGGCACCGGGCTCGCGATGCACTGCACGCGGCGCAGAGCGAGTGGCATCTCCCCAGCAGGCTCTCAATGAGGGAAGTGCGGAAGGCACCGGTCGTAAGGCGAAGGCCGGTCTGGTGGATCGAATCCACCTTCCGCAATAAACGCTCGGCTGCGGATGCATAAAACTCGCATCCGTAGTCGAACTTCGAACGAACAAAGGATCGATAAAAAAAGTAGGGCAGTAGCCCTATCAGCGCCCCAAGCGCTGAACGTCACGGAACGCAGAATGTACTTGGCGCGGGTACAACAGACCATAAGCCTGCGAATATGAGCCTCCCAGGTGAGGCGTCCGTCGAATACAAGACCAAGGAAACGGTGCGATTCCACCACATCCAGGCGCACCACATTAAGAAACAAATCTGGATCGGCGTGAAGCCGTGGATGGCGGCAGAAGTGCACCACCTTAGTCTTGGCCAAAGAAAACCGAAACCTGTGCGCTTCGGCATAGCGAGAGACGCGGTTCAATGCCTGTTGGAGTCGACGCTCCAGAGTTGGCATCTGGGCCGCGCCAAAAGAGATCGAAAGGTCGTCCACGTAGAGCGTAGCGACAACATCTTCGGGCAGTACCGAGGTGATCCCGTTGATGCTCAGGGCAAAGAGTGTGACACTGAGGACACTTTCCTGCTCCTTTGGGCCGGAGAGGGATCCTCCCACCCGTACGCGGAATCGACGATCTCGCAAAAATTCAGATATAAACATTGGGAGGCGTCCCCTCGCCCCCATCGTGTGGAGAGTCTCCATGATACCATATCGCCATGCGGTATCATAGGCCTTCTCTAGATCGAAAAACACCGTGGCGTAGTGCTGTCTACGAAGGAAAGCCTCGCAGACGGCATTTTCCAGTCGGAGAAGAGCATCCGACGTGGAGTGGAACTTGCAGAAGCCAGATGGCCTCCGCTGTCCAGGAAAAAGGCTAATCTAACATTTAACAATTTCTCCATCAACTTGCACACGCAAGAGGTTAGAGAGATTGGGCGGAAACCGGTTGAAGTAGAATAATCTCTTCCCGGTTTGCGAAAGGAGAGCACAGTAGCGATTCGACAGGAGTCTGGGAGAAGACCCTCCACCCAGATCCTGTTGAACAAATCTAACAGAAAGGCCATGCCTAGCTCACCCAGGTCTCGAAGCATGGCGTACGAGACATCGTCAGACCATGGGCGGTGTCCGCGCACGAAGCGAGAGCGGAGCGCAACTCACTCACAGTAAACTTGTCGTTGAAGGGTTCTCCGCCTCTGGAGGTAAAGTCCAGTCGGCGGCCTTCCGCGACATCACGACGTGCATTGAATGCTGGCGGAGCAGCATCACGGCTAGAGAATGCGGAAAAAGCGGTCGCTAAGGATTCCGCCACGGACGCGGGGTCCGAGATTGCGGTCCCATTCTCCTGGATAACGGGAGGGGGGTCCTGCGAGAACTTGCCCCGAATCCTTTTGACTCGCTTCCACACCTCTACTAAAGGGGTTTTCCCGTTAAGTGAAGAAACGTATGCCCGCCAAGAAGAGCGGCGGGCGTGCTTCGAAATATACCGGAACCTAGCCCGACGAAATTCAGCGACAGTGAAATCGTTCGGGCGGCGCTTCTAGCGCATGTAGGCATAACGCTTCTGTTTGAGAGCCGTCTCCCACTCGGCCGACCACCATGGGAGTGGTCGGCGTGCAAAACGGCCAGACATCCTAGGAATAGTAGTCAGGCCCACGGCGATGAGGTTGCCGGAGAAGAACTCAACGGCCTCATCTACCAACCTAAACTCCTCGACTGAGATAGAGAATTCAGTCATTCCGGGAAATGCAGGCCACCGCGCCCGCGCCAAGCACCACCGAGGTGGGCTCTCAGGAGGCAGTTGCCCTGAAAATGATATTTGAATGGGAAAGTGATCACTACCATGGAGGTCATCGACCTCCCCCTATATCAAAATCAGGCTGTGCATCCGAAGAACACAAAGATAGGTCAAGGCAAGAAAATGAAGCGGTTCTCGGACAGTGATGCGTAAACTCATTCACGTTTAGGACACCCATGTCAAGCTCTTCGATCATATCGGCCAGGACTTGTCCCCTGGGATTTATGGAGTAATCTCCCCAGAGAGGGTGCCTGCCGTTAAGATCTCCAAGCAAGAGATAGGGTCTCGGCAACCGTGCCACGACGCGGCGGAAGTCCCCCGCGTCCAAGTCAGCTGACGGTGGAATGTACGCAGAAATGATAGTATACCTCCTATCCAGGTCCAGCTGCACAGCCAGTGCCTGAAAGGAGGTATCTAAAGAGAAAGGAAGAACGGAGACATCATGCCGGGTGTAAACCGCGCATCCCCCAGTGGTGGGGTCGCAAGACCCTTATACCTTGGGAGGGCGGGCAGGGGGCACGCGCCTAGCATGGTCTCCTGCAAAAAGATGGCTAACGGGGAACGGGACGAGACGAGCCTCCACAGCTCCTCCCAGTTGGCCCGGAGTTCACGGCAATTCCATTTAAGGAATATGCCCTCTACGCCTAGCTCGGAAGAGACGCGGGGGCCCTACTCGAACTGAATACCCTCACGGGAATGGCCGTACGCTTCCCGGGGGGCAGAACCACGGGCCCTGTTGGCCGGACAAAGCGCTGTCGCCTTTGAGGACTTATTGGTGGAGGCTGGGCTCGCCATGCGAGTCTTTTCCTCCCTCCGCCTCGAAACCTTAGGCGGGCGTTGCGGCTTCGGAGGCGGGGGGCCCTCTTTTCAAGGAACCACCGTCTCCGAGCCACTCGCTCCACCTCGGGGCGTGGGCGAAGGAGCCGAAGCTCCTTTGTTGCTGTCCTTCATTCGGGGGACAGCTTTACGAACCCCGGAAGATGGCCTAGCGACCATCTTCAGGGGTGTTGCCTCCTGTGAGTCTAACGACTCGATTGAGGCATGTGGCCGTAACGCCTTACGGGAAAAAGTCACGCTGGGGGAAGAGGGGAAAGCGCTAGTTTTAGCCGGTGCTGGGTGTGAACCCTTTTTGCCGCCAGCTTTACCAGGGAAGCACCCGGGTTGAGTAGAGCCCGCAGAAGGGCTCCGAATGGGCGCGGAAACAACCGTGCTCGTTGACCAGGATGGGCCAGGAGCAGAGGGTGCCTTTCGAACTATTGAGGCATATGACGTCCCAGGCAGAGCCGGGCGCGCCAGGACCAAGTCCTTAGCATCGCGAAATGAGAGTCAATCCTGGGCCTGAACGGCCAGGATTTCTTTCTCAAGGAGATATGCACCACATTGCTTCGAAGAAGCGGGTGCGGTACTAACCGGCACGCACCGACTCAGGGAGCTTGTCACAGTCGAACGTGACGAAGAGTGTAGGGGTGGGTCTCGAGGCCCCTCCCTGTTTTCTCATCACACGTTCGACCTTGACCGCCCCATGGTCGGCCAGCTCTAGGGTGATGTCCTCAATGGAGTACTCAACGAGTTCCCTCGCATACACTACTCCTTTCACAAAGTTTATGGTAGAGTGCGGCGTCACATTCACTTGGCCGCCTCGACGGGATTCGCCAGAAGGCTCCCGTCCGAGAAACGGGTCACCTTCGGCTCTCTACCAATTGCACTAGCTAATATTCTCCTCTGATGGATCATGTTGCCCTTGGCCAACAGGGTGCCATCAGTGGAGCGAATAACGAGGAACCGTTTAAAGCCAGCGGGCTCGAAAATGCCAGGTAACCTCTGAATGAGGGGCCCCGATGTCATCGAGGCTCGGCCCTGTGCACTTTTAGTTTTAGTCAGTGGCTCCGCAACCGGAGGGGCAGAGGGGTCGGATGTGCCGTTCTTAGCTTAGTCGCTTGCCAAAGTGGCAGCAGACTCATCCGTCCCCGTAGCCCCCGCGGGTGGAGAGGAGCCCCGAGTCTTCCTAGTCGTTGTCTTTTTTGGAGAGGAGGACGGGGAATGAACCCGCTTCTCACCTCCGCCGATAGGAGCCCCTAGGCCAGATGGACCGGCCTCAGCCAGGTCCTTCTCCGAAATGGAGAAGGTCTTAGTGGTTGCAGGGGCACCGGTTGGAGGAGGTTCCTCCCCTCCTTGTACAGGCCTCGGAGCCCTTAGCCGTTTGAGGAGGACCTTGCTTAGGGGCGGATTCGGGTTCGGTGCTTGGCACCGAGCCCGGATTCCCCCCCATGGAAGGTCCTACCGTCTGAGGCTGGGTTTCCTCAAGGACCATGTCTATCACAGGAGGTGCCTCCAGTTGGCCATCCCCTCCCAGGACATCGCAGGTCCCCTTGGCAGCGTCACCAGTCTTTTGTGGGGAGGCACAGGCCTTGACCCCGGCAAGGTTTAACATTCTTGCCAGCAGGTCTTTTGAGGGAAGCGACCGAAGGGGCCTGGCTTCCCTCTTCCCCCTAAGGGGGTTTGCCATACCAAGCCGCTTACACGAGGGGCGGTCGGCAATGGGCTGCCTGCTGGCTTTCTTTTCAGTCCCCTTGGAAAGAACAGAGGGAACTGCAGCTGGAAGAAGGAAGGTGCCCGAAAGCACCTCCAGAGAAGGGGGTGAGGGGGAGTCCCCTTCACTTGTAGGCGTAGGAGAGGAGTAAGCCTCCTCTCCGGTTGAAGAAATATGGAGGGTGCCCTGCGCAAGCACAGGGGGGGGAACCTCCATTTTTTCTGTGGAGCTGCCCGAGAGCGGCTCCGTCGTTTGTACAGGGGGAGTTAAAAGGGTTTTTTTTTGGTTAGACTCATCATTGGGCATGGTGACCCTCTTTTTATTAGAGGATGCAACCGCTCATCACCTCTCGCAGTTTCCCGCACTGCAAGAGGTGCTTACAGGCCTGGCAGAGCCAGGCGCCGCCATTTGGGACCACCCCTTCCGCCTGGTGGCCTGGCAGTCCATCGGGATGGCGGCTCCACCTTAGACGCGGCGTAAAAATGGATAGAATGTGAAGCGGAGAGGAAAAGGGATGTGAGGAAGGTATGGGTGGGGATGAAGCAGGTTGTTAAAAAAAAACCCATCCCGAACCGGAGCTCAGGGGTTAGGGAACATTGTCCCCTCCCCCCTCAGCCCCGATCCGGGACGGTTGGCTTGAGAAGAAGGTCAGCATCTACCCTGTGAAATTAGAGGCTGACCATTGAAAGTTGTGGGAGAGGTTGTATGTAAAGCGACGAAGTAGGGGAGAAATACAGGCTATTTGAAGGAAGGAAGAGAGGCTAAGCTGGGGCCGGATGGAGCGCTGGATCCCGTCAGCACGGCGGCCATGATGGCAAATCGCCGCGCCCCTTACGGGGTCTAGTCGGAGCAGAGCATCCGACGTGAAGTGGACCTTCCGGAAGCCGCAGTGCAGAAGACAGATGGCCCCAGCTTTCCAGAAGACAAGCTACCCTAACATTAACCAATTTCTCCATCAACTTGAACACGCAGGAGGTTAGAGTGATTAGGCAGAAACCGGCAGGAGTAGAGTGATCTCTCCCCGGATTGCGATAAGTGAACACAGAATCGATTTTTCGGGAGTCTGGGAGAATAGCGTCTACCCAAATCCCGTTGGACAAATCTAACCCGGCTGTCGAAGCATGGCGTACGTGACATCGTCCGGACCAGGGGCGGTGTCCGCAACGCAACTCACTCAAAGTATACCTGTCGTTGAAGGGTTCTCCTTATAAGGCCTCGGGCGGTCGCGCTGTCTGAGAAGCCTTCACAGGGGCGGACTCGGGTTCTGTTCTCACCACCGAGCCAGTGTTCGACCCCATGAAACATTATATTATCTGAGGCTGGGTCTCCCCCAGGGACCATTTCCATCTAGGGCGGCTCTCCATGTGCCCTCCCCCCTCCCCAAGACATCACGGTTCCCCTTCGTCCTATCCTGGGCCGCTGAACCGGTATCCGTCGGGAAAGATGGGGGCACGTACGCTGACCACCTGAAATCTCAATATGAGCATCAGCGGGACGACGGGTCTGTCTTCCCTCGCCCCCGTAAGGTGGTTGGCCTTATCGAGTCACTCCCAGCGGGAGCGGTCAATTGTGGGCCGTAGCGTACTTTCTTTTTCTTGGCAGTCCCCTGAGAAAGTAAAGGGTAGTGCCACTGTAAAGAAGGAATCGCCCAAAGGCGAATCCAGAGAAGGGGGAATTCCCCTGCACCCGTAAGCATACTAGTGGAGCAAGCCTCCTCTTTAGTAGTAGTAGTTAGGAGGATTCCCTGCAAAATCACATGATGGGGGTGGGGGAGCTCCATTTTTTTCCGTCGCTGGTGAAGGAGAAATGTTTGTTTTTAATATTCTCATCATCGGGCATGGTGACCCTATTATATCTACGGGAAGCAAACGCTAATCACCCCAAGCGAGGAGTGAATACGTGGCCGGCAGAACCAGCTGCCGCCATTTGAGGCCACTCCTCCGGCAGTGGCCTGGCGGCTCCTCCTTAGGCTCGGCGTAAAATTGATAGACATTGAACAGATAGTTTAGTTTAGTTTAAGGAAAAACAAGGTGGCAGCTGCCCAATCCTAATGGATTCTTAATGGCAGCACTGTTAATACGAGGTCGCCCGAAAAAAGTCAGAAGAAGCGTGGAAGACGCTCAATAAAAATGGGGAAAAGCAAAGGATTAGAAAAAACAGTATAACACACAGAGACGCACACTTAAATTACGGGCATACAGCACGCATTCTAAAAACAAGGGCGGCTGGGCCAATAAACAAATGACATGCGCCAGCCGCAGGGGAGGGCACAGGATAAAAGATAAAACAATAGACCTAAACACAAAAATGGAAAGAATTTATAAAGGGGATAAAACGCCACTTCGTGATAGAAATGTAAGGATTCCTGTTAAAATAAAGCGAATTCGAGCAGGGAAGGCGACGCCAGAAAGGGTAGGGAAGCAAGAATTTCGAAGAGAAGCAAGGCGGGGACAAACTACTAAAATGTGAGCACAGACAGCTCGCCACCACAAAAGGTACAACCAGGGGAAACTCGGCCTCCACCCAAAACTAAATAGCCATGGATGAGTCGCGTGTGCCCAATTCGCAACCGGCAAAGAGCAACCTCCCAAGGGCTTAATGGAATGCAACTTGTTACCAATGTAGCCATCCCATTCTGACTGAGTGACCGAATGTTGTCCCTAATAAGAGGATTAAACTCACGATAAGGTAGATAGCAGCAAAGAGTTGGTGTCCGGGTAGCCGCAATTCGAGCTGCCTCATCGGCCCGCTCGTTACCCTGGACTCCGACCTGACTAAGAACCCAGCAGAACTCTACTTTGTATCGAAGAGTTCTTGACCAACCAGGAATGTATTTTGGAGACACGGGGATGGTCAGAAGTTAAAGAGCGTATAATACGCTTCTCGAATCAATAAAAACAGTAAAGGCAGTAAAATGCAAAGTAGATTAAAGACGTAAGGCTAATAAAACTGCATAAAGCACGGCGGTAAAAATGCGAGCGAGTTGCCAGCGGTAATGATTCGGAGACTATAGACCCCGATGAGACCACCGCAGCTCCGACACCATCGTCCATTTTAGACCCGTCTGTGAAGAGATGACATGATGGTGTGTGAGATGCAGCATGTTCAATGAACATAGCATGTGCCACACGCGGGTCAATCAGACTTCTTCATGTCAGAGTCATGCAAATATTTGACAAGGGGAATGTCCACTGGGTGGCGGGCGGAAATGAGAAGGGCAAAACTGAGTTGCGCGGTCCTAAATGGGAAACGTGTTCAGCTACACGAAGTCCCAAGGGGCGGTGGATTGCTGGAGATGTCATTGGCGGCGACAGAGCCTGGGGAAAAGACACACTTGTAAGCCTCCGAGCAAGGAAGCTGCTGAATACGAAAAATATATCACAGACATACGTAGATGCGGTGGTGATGTAGCTGAAAAACGCCAGCCTCAGCATAAATTGCTCGGTATGGGGGAGAAGCGGAATGCGCCTCCGGATAAACAGAGGGTCAGGATGCGGATAGGATCCAGCAAACGGACAGATAAACAAGAGGCCGAGGAATACACCTCCTCCCATAGTCAAACCTGGACTGTACGAGATATATAGCCTCCACAACGTGAGACTATCGCTTCCTCAAGACATGTGGGAGAACATCTTTAGTAGGTCCATTTTCCAGAGACATCTCCACCGAAGCTCACGAAGGTGGGGATACCAAGTGAGTTTGGGATCTAGGAACATCCCCAGGAACCGGATCTCTAACACAAATTCAAGGGGTTACCCTACAGGAATAATAGGGGATTAACTTGCTGCCCCCGCTTCCTGTGAAAGTGCATTTCTTTCGTCTTTGAGGCGGAACTCTTAATGAAGGGCCCGACGGTGGATGGTACCAACCGCCAACTGGAGGCGGCGGGCTGCGAAAGAGCGAGGTCATCTACAAATAAGGTTGCAGCAGCCCTTTCGGGTAGGGAGGATACCAGGCTATTTATCACAATAGCAAATAAAGTAACACCTAATACACTACTGCCCTATATATTCCCCCGGACATAGAGATCAAAATAAGTGTTACCAACTCTAACCCAGAAATTGCGAGTAGCTAAAAAGCTCTGGGTAAAAACTAGCAAAAGTCCCCTCACTTCCCATTCATAAAATTGGTGGAGGACACCATGTGGTATCATAGGCCTTCTCAATATCGAAGACAACAACCATCACATGACAACCACGGCCAAAGTTCTCTCCATGCGGACAAGAAGATCTGTTGTACTTTGCTTCTTACGGAAGCCACATTGGTATGGATTTGGAGGCCATGGTACTCCAGAAACCACTGCAAGCAAGCATTTAACATTTTCTCCAACAACTTGCTAAGACAGCTGGTGAGGGCTATTGGCCTATAATGGAAAGGAGACGAGCTGTCTCTACCTGGTTTCAAAAATGGTAGGACTAACGGCGTTTTCCATGTAGTAGGGTAGAATCCCTGGATCTAAATCTAGTTTAAAATATCTAGTAGTGATTCCGTACAGGAATGGAGATGCCCGAGAAAGTTGTATCAGATATTGTCTAGGCCAGGAGAGGTGGGAGCACAACGAGACAACGCTGAGCGCATCTCGGCAGTAGTGAATCGAGTTGTAGGACTCCTGTTCACCGTCCGAGAAACGCCGGGCTTAACCCTCTAGCCTGGGTTTGATATATCTAAACTCCGATGAGTAGCGCTCAACGCTGCTAATATCGGCAAAAAAGGGTTCTAATATATCGGTGATGGTGGCGCGATCGCAGATGATTGGGCCATTCCTCTCAATTCCAGGGGTGGAATGACCAGCATACCAACCCCTGATTTTGCTAATTCTCTTCCACACCTGAACTGAGGTGGTAGTGGAAGATAAAGAAGACACATATGCTCTCCAGGACTAAGTGCACGCCTGATGTAAAGGTTGCTGCCGAATGGCTCTAGTTCGATTTCGGTCAATACAGTTCGGAAGAGTTGGGTTCCGGCGGAACCGTGCATGAGTCTTTTTATAGGCATCCACCACACGGTTGCAATCAATATTCCACCATGGGACTAATCTTCTGCCCCAGCGGGACCGAGTATGAGGAATTGGGAACTCTGCAGCATCAAACACTAAACAGGAAAAGTAATGTATAGCTATCAATATCTACAAAATCTCCAATTTGTTTACTGATGAAGGAAGAGTCATGAGCTATGACTAGTCGGCCCTTACAATATCAATCTGAGGAGATATTAAGGTGACGGGCATGGAGTCGTGTGTTTTGAGACAATAGGAAAGTGGTCGATGCCATGCAGGTCATCTAAAACACATCACTTGAAATCAGAGATACACTCGGCGGAACCAAAAGATAGATCCAGAGAACTGAAAGAATAAGTTTTTAGTGTGATAGGACGTAACATGACCAAAGTTAAGAATGCTAAAAGGATTAGTGGATAAAAGAAATTCAAGGAGACTGCCTTGAAGGATGTTCACTCTATCACCCCATATGGAGTGTCTGGCATTTAAGTCACCTAGAACTAGAAATTGGGTAGGAAGATGAGATAAAAGATCTAAAAACTGAGGCTTGAAGGTGGCTCATCCGGGGGAATATAAATTGAACAGAAAGAATAAATTCCATTCACGAGATGGACACGAGCTGCGACTAGTTAGATTTTTTTTTTTTTTTTGAGCTCATCTGGCGACTGCCTACTTGGGCATTAGTCGCCGTATTAAAACTGGCCTAGTTCTAGGCTACTTTAAAATGAAATTAAAGAGAAAAAAAAAACAACACCCCAAAAGGGGGAAAGAAAGGAAGCAAGCTGGTGCGTCGGGGAGAGGTCCCCCCGGCGCAGGAGCGTGCAACTAAAGAAAAAAAAAACAAACAAAAAACAAAACAAATGCAAAAAAACAAAAAAAACAAAAAACAAACCTTGCTTAAATAATAGGGAGAAGGCCGGCCTCCCCCAAGAAGTCAACAAGTCCACAAGTCAGTGTGCACGAATCTGTCCCAAGCACAAGGGACAGGCGGTAGCGACCCCGCCCATCCCGGTACTGGGACAGGTATCGTGCGCGAAGATCACCCAGACTGGGACATTCGACAAGAATGTGCCGAACAGTCTGGGGGACGACGCAGTCGTTGCAATAGGGCGCAGGCGAGCGCTCCATCAGATAGCGATGCGTCACACGAGTGTGTCCGATTCGGAGACGACAGAAAGCAACCTGAAGCCGCCGCGGCACTGGGGAAGAGGTCCATGGGAACAGTCGCGGCGCAATGGCACGCAACTTTAAGTTCCCTTCGACCGTCTCCCATCTTCTTTGCCAAGCAGTCCGAAGAGCTGCCCGTATTCCTGCCATGTAGTCGGTGTGAGGAAAAGCGAAACGCTGGTCCGGTCGCAGAGTCCTCGCGGACTCTTTGGCGCCCTTATCGGCGCGCTCATTCCCCGCAATTCCTACATGTCCAGGAACCCAGCAGAAGATAATCTCGACATCTGCCCGGCTCGCCAAAACCGTGGCGTCACGGATATCGCGAACCAGGGGATGCGGAGATTCCAATGCCCCGAGAGCACTCAGGGCGCTTTGTGAGTCGCTATAGATCACAATCCGGTCTCCGAACCGGGCACGTCGCGTAATCTCCCGTACCGAGTGGTGTATTGCCACCAGCTCGGCCGTGAAGACAGACGCAGCGCCTGGTAGAGCCCCGCTGACTTCAAACAGAGGGGATACGGCGTGGAAGCCGACCCCCTCTTGGGACTTGGAGCCATCCGTATACACTGGCACGGTACCAGCGTGACACGATGTGTGCTCCAAAAAGGTCGAACGCAATACTCCCGGCGCAGTACAAGCTTTGGGATCAGAGGCGTGGCGACAAATAGCCAAATGTGGTACCCTCCAGGGTGGCGTCCTAGGCAGAACCAGGGGCGCCACCGGCCCGAGAGCTATATCTACCTCTCGAAGGAGTTTCCTGGCCCTAAACCCAAAGGGCTTAGGGTATGACTGGCGTCTCTCGGCGGCATAGGCACCATCGAGATCAGCTGCGGATGCAGTGAGAGCTGTTGGCGACTGAGGGAGGCGCCGGGCTCGCGCGTACAGGCGAGTGATGCACTGCACGCGGCGCAGAGCGAGTGGCATCTCCCCAGCATCGACCAACAGGCTCTCAGTGGGGGAAGTGCGGAAGGCACCGGTCGCAAGGCGAAGGCCGGTGTGGTGGATCGAATCCACCTTCCGCAATAAACGCTCGGCTGCAGATGCATAAAACTCGCATCCGTAGTCGAGCTTCGAGCGAACAAAGGATCGATAAAAAAGTAAGGCGCCCCAAGCGCTGAACGTCACGGAACGGAGAATGTCCATGGCGCGGGTACAAGAGACCCTAAGGCTGCGAATATGAGCCTCCCAGGTGAGGCGTCGGTCGAATACAAGACCAAGGAAACGGTGCGACTCAACCACATCCAGGCGCACCCCATTAAGAAACAAATCTGGGTCGGGGTGAGCGACTAGTTAGAATAGTCTGTAGAATTAAAGGTGTGCAAAAGTAGTTAGTGCTCATCAGGAGAGAAACACCACCATGGGCCACCCCGCCAGGGGGTGGTACAGAATTAAAAGCAGTGAATTGATGAAACTTGGGAAAAGGGCGTTTCCCCGAGTTTGGTTTCCTGCAAGCATATAACGGAAGGTGATATTTTAGATACTAAATAGGAGAATTCATCCCATTTGGGAAGGATCCCATGACAGTTACATTGAAGAATTACTGCCATCACTCAGACCACTGAGATAGTGAGGGGCATGGAGTCCTCATAAACAAATGGCATGTGAGAAGAACCCAGCACAGACGTTATAGGAATTTTAGAACGGAGTTTTGTTTTTATTTTAGGAGCCCATCTGGCGACTGCCTACTTGGACATGGGTCGCCGTACTCGACACAGCCTACTGCTAGGCTATATTAAAAAAACATAACGATAAAAGAAGGCAAAAGCTAAAAAAAAAATTTTAAGGAAAAAGGCAGGAGCGAAGCGCGCTCCAGCGTCTGGGATAGACCCATTTCCCACCAGAACTAAAAAAGTCTAATAAAATGGAGGAGGCTAGCCTCAGCCTCCCCACAAAAGTTACATAGTCCGCAAGTCTGTGTGCATGAATGCGTCCCGAGTACAAGGGACAAGCGGTAGCGACCCCACTCGTCCTGGTACCGAGACAGGTAACGGACGTAAAGGTCTCCCAGACTGGGACATTCGACAAGAATGTGCCAAACAGTCTGGGGGACAATGCAGTCATCACAATATGGTGCAGGTGAGCGCTTTAACAAATGGCGGTGCGTCCCGCGCGTTTGTCCAATTCGGAGACGACGGAAAGCAACCTGAAGACTTCGCAGCATTGGGGGGTAGGTCCAAGGGAACAGTCGCGGCACAATGGCACACAACTTAAAGTTACTCTCGACCATCTCCCATCTTCTTCGCCAAGCAGCCCGTATTCCTGCCATGTAGTCGGTGTGAGAAAGAGCGAAACGCTGGCCCGGTCGCCGAGTCCTCACAGACTCTTTGGCGCCCACATTCCCTGCAATTCTCACATGTCCAAGAACCCAGCAGAAGATAATCTCCACATCCGCACGGCTTGCCAAAACCGAGGGGGCACGGATATTGACAAACAGGGAATGCAGAGATTCAAATGCTCGGAGAGCAGTAAGGGGGCTTTGTGAGTCGATATAGATCATAATCCGGTCTCCGAATCAGGCACGTCGCGTAATGTCCCGTACCGAGTGGTGTATTACCACCAACTCGACGGCGAAGACAGACGCAACGCTTGGCAGAGCCTGCCGACTTCAAACAAAGGGGATACGGCGTGGAAGCCGACCCCTCCTTGGCACGGTTCCAGCGTGACACGAGGTGTGCTCCAAAAAGGTCGAACGAAAATACTCTCGGTGCTGTAGAAGCTTTGGGAGCAGAGGCGTGGCTTCAAATAGCCAAAGATGGTGTGGTGGAGCGAATATAATATATATATATATGTATATATGTATATATATATATATATATATATATATATATATATATATATATATATATATATATATATATATATATATATATATATATCTCAAAGTAGCGCGAGAGAATGATGAAGATGAATGCAATAAACCACATTGAAAGAGAAAACAGAATGAATTTTTTCTTACAGTAATATTCATTACCTTTTTGCGAAAAAAATCCATACAGGAAAGCGATTTGAACCATGGACACTAAGGCAGCGAGAACCGCTTTGATCACATTTAAAAGTATGCCATTAGTACACTATGCTACTATATTATATATATATATATATATATATATATATATATATATGAGTGGCATCTCCCCTGCATAGACAAGTAGGCAAGTAGGCTCTAAATAGGGAAAGTGCAGAAGGCACCGGTCAACAGGCGAAGGCCGGTGTGATGGATCAAGTCCACCTTCCTCAATACACACTGGGCTGTGGATACAAAAAACAAGAATTCGTAGTTAAAGTAAACTAGTAGCCCTATCAGCGCCACAGGCAGTGAATGCCACGGAATGAAGAATATCTATGGCGCAGGTACAAAAGTCCCTAGGGATGCAAATATGAGCCTCCAAAGTGAGGCATTCATTAAATGCAAGAATAAGGAAACAGTGTGAGTACATCACTTCCAGGCGCACCCCATTGAGAAATAAGTCTGGGTCAGGCTGGAAGCGCAGATGGCAACAGAAGTGCACCACTTTAATAGTCTTAGCCAAAGAAAACTTAAGCATGTGTGCTTTGGCATAGCGAGGGACGCAATTCAATGCCTGTTGGAGTCAACGCTCTGGAGTTGGCATCTGGGCCACGCTAAAAGAGATTGAAAAGTCATCCACATAGGGCATAGCGAGAACATCTTCCAGCAGCACTGAGGTGATGCCATTGATGCTCAGGACAAAGAATGAGACTGAAGACAATTCCATGTGGAACATCCTCTTCCTGCTCCATTGGGCCAGAGAGGGCTACCCCCATCCGTATGCTGAATCAACAATCTCGCAAAAATTCAGTTATAAAGATTGGGAGGTGTCCCCTCACCCCTATCGTGTGGAGAGTCTCCATGATACCCTATCACCATGCAGGATCATAGGCCTTCTCCAGATAAAAAAAAACACTGTGGCGAAGTGCTAGCTACAAAGGAAGGCCTTGCAGACAGCATTTTACAGTCAGAGAGCATCCGACATGGAGTGGAACTTGCAGAAGCTGCAATGTGCAGAAGACAGATGGCCTCCGCTGACCAGCAAAAAGGCTAATCTAACATTTACCAATTTCCCCATTAACTTAAACATGCAGGAAGTTAGAGAGATTGGGTGGAAACATGCCGGGGTAGAGTGATCTCTCCCCGGTATGCAAAAAGCGAGCACAGTAGCGATACACCAGGAATCTGGGAAGATACCCTTTGAGCAGATTCTGTTGAACAAATCTAACATAAAGGTCATGACTTGCTCACCCAGGTGTAGAAACATGGCATACAGAACGATGTCCAGACCAGGGGCGGTGTCTGTGCACTAAGCGAGAGCGGAACGCAACTCAGTCAGAGTAAACCTGTCGTTGAAGGGTTCTCCTCCCCCAGGGGCGAATTCCAGTCAGTGTCCTTCCGTGACATGACGATGTGCAGTGAATGTTGGAGGAGCAGCATTCCAGCTAGAGAATGCGGTTGTGAAGGATTCCGACACAGACACAGGGTCTGAGATTGCAGTCTCATTCTCTGGACAACAAGAGTGGGTTCCTGCAAGGGGCCCAGAATCCTTTTGACTCGCTTCCACACCTCTGCTAGAGGGGTCTTCCCGTTAAGTGAAGACACATATGCCCGCCAAGAAGAGCAGCGGGTGTGCTTAAAGGTATACCGGAACTTAATCCTAGCTCTCCGAAATTCACCAACATTAAAGTCATTTGGGCGGCACTTATAGCACATGTAGGCATAATGCTTCTGTTTGAGGACAATCTCACACTCAGCTGACCACCACAAGAGTGGTTGGCGTGCAAAACAGCCAGTCCTTCTAGGAATAGTATTTAGGCACACGGCGATGAGATTGCCAGAGAAGAACTCAACGGCTTCATCTTCCAACCTAAACACCTTGACTGAGACATCAGTCATTTCCCGTAATTAGGACCAACGCACCCGCACAAAGCACCACCGGGCGGCAGCGGACCAGAAAATGATATTTAAATGGGTAAGTGTTTACTATCATGAATGTCATTGACCATCCGTACCCAAAATCAGGCTGTGCATCCAGAGAGCACAAAGATAGATTGAGACGGGAAAATGAAGAGGTTCTCGGGCAGTGATGCATAACCCATCCACATTTAGGACAACTATCTCCAGCTCATCGATCTAGTCTGCAAAGAGTTGACCCCTAGGATTAATCGAGTAGTCTCCCCTGAGGGGGTATCTACTGTTCAGATCTCCAAGCCAGAGAAAGTACCTCGTTAACCATTTCACGACACAGCAGAAGTCCCCCTACATCCAAGTTGGCTGATGGTGGAATGTATGCGGAAACAGCAGTATACCTCCAATCCAGGCGCAGTTGTACAGCTACTGACTGAAAGGAGCTAACATGCCGGGTGTAAATCGTCCATCTACCCACCCGGCCCTCATCACGTGATTGTGGGCAAGCTCCCAGCATGGTCTCGTGCAAAAAGATAACTAACGGGGAATGGGAGGAGACAAGCCTCCACAGAACTTCCCAGTTAGCCGAAGTCTACAGGCAATTCCATTTTAGGAATATGCACTCCAGGCCTAGCTCAGAGGAGATGCCAGACCCTCTTCGAAGAGGACCCTCACAGGAATGGCCGTAAGATTCCCGGAGGCAGAACTCCGGGCGATGTTGGCCAGATAATAACAGTAAGACGACGTCGCCCTCGAGGACTTATCGGGAGAGGTTGGGCTCACCATGCAAGTCTTTTCTTCTCTCTGACTCAAAACCTTAGGCGAGCAGGGTGGGAGTCGCTCTTTTGTAGGATCCACCATCTCTGAGTCACCCAGCCTACCACAGTGTGGGCGAAGGAACCAAGGCTATTAGTGCCATCCTCCTTTCTGGATGCAGCTATAGGAACCCCAGAAGATGGCCTCATAACCCTCTTCAGGAGCGTTGCTGTGGTGGAGCGAATCTGAGTGTGTGTGAAGGGCTATTCTCCTATCCCTTTTCCCAATACCCTCTCCCTCCCTCTGTAATCATGAAGGTGTGAATGGATTATTTTTATATATATATATATTTTATTTGATGAATTGTATAAAATGTTTTTTTTTCTCTTCTTCAGCAAATTATATAGTTGTTATTTTGTGCCAAAACTCTTAAATTTCAATAGATAATTATTACTGCCTTTTGTAAAGAGTGGCTGTGATCAGAAGTTTGCAGTAACCTAATCTAATCTATTTTAAGTCCCGCTGGGACGGAAAGGGCTTTTATATAGCCTCAATACGTGACTGGATCGCGTTTGTTTAGTTGTATGTTTGTTAGGCCTCTATTGTAAGGATTGTATTCATTTTTTTTTCAATTATCTCTTGTTTGTTTGGTGATAGGATATTTTTTTAGTAACGAGATCTCAAATTTATTTACCCCATATCTCATGTAAATATTTACCCCATATTTTTTGTAATTTTTTATGAATAGAGGACTGTAAATCTAATCATTTCATTCTCTCAGGTTTACATGTTCAATTTAGTGTAGGAAGCAGGTTGGATTGATTGGGAGTTTAGGGTAGATTTTTGGCCCGCTATATTTGGCGCCCTAATAGGGATGTGAGATCTCAATACCGGGAGCATTGTCAGGATTGAATTGCAATCCACACCCAATTAGAGTGACAAGTAGTTTGGTTGTTTTTCCCCTTTTTCTATTATTATTACTAATCCGGGAAAATGGCTTCTGCTGAGCATGGATTGCATGAAGAAGTGGTACAATTGAGGCTGGAATTGAGGAAGAAAGAGGAAGAGTGTGAAATGTTAAGGAGCGTGATTGAGGGATTGAAGAGTGATATGATGAGTATGGCAGACAGGATGAGGAAAGAAATGGACAAGAGACAGAAGCAGGTCGACCAATGAATGAAGGACCTCTATGACATGATGAAGGGGTTAGGACTGGCCCCAGGACCCTGACCCCTGCTCTGACCAAAGGGGATAAGAAGGATGGAGAATGGAAGAGAGTGGGACGCAAGAGAGGAAGGAAGACTGGGTCAAAGGGGAAGGATCGGAAGGTGAAAATGAAGAGTGTGGGCTCGTTGTACTCAGATGAAGAGGAGAGTGATGGGATGATTGGCATGAGTGAGAGTGAATTGAATGTTGGGAAAGGTATTTTGATAAGGAAAATGACAAAGATTGATAAGTTTAGGTTGCATGGTGAGAAGAGTGTGGATGAATTCTTTGGTGAATTTGAGTGTTATTGTAAGCTCAAGTAGCCGGAGAATAAGGGATATTGGGTGAATGTATTAGGAGAGTGCTTGGAAGGGAAGGTGATAGAGTTTTTCCACATGATCACAAGTGTGGGTGAGACAAGGTATGAAGTGGTGTGAAGAAGCGATTGATTGGGCAGGTGACGCAAATGAGAGTGTGAAGTATAAAAGGGGTGAATGAATTTGAGAAGGCTTGCATGGGGAAGAGTGAAAGTGTGAACATGTAAGCACATAGGCTTGAGACTATGGCAAGGAGGTATGGTGATGAGGGTGTGAATGAGTGTAAGCAATTGATGAAAAAGTTCCTTGATACAGTCCAGCGAAAAATAAGTGAATGGCTGAATGGGAAGAGAAAGGAAAGGATGAGACTGACAGGTGAACGGTTAGTGTGGGAGGATATGTTAGAGCTTCTGGAAGATGGGCGATTTGATGAAGAGTGATTTGGATGGTATAATGTGAATGTTAAGGGTAAGAAGCCCAGGAGCTTTCCTCCACTCTAGCAGTTTGTCAGCTATCGGGATGCCCTGAGGGCTGCGCCAGGTTGCGAGATGTCGAGCTTCTTGGGCCGGCAAGCTGGATGGGCGAATAGCGGATAGGCAAATGGAGGAAGGACGAGTGGAGGATGGACAAATTGAAGGGGGCAGATGACTGGTAAGCATGTGAATGGGTATATGAAGGAGCAACTGAGGTATGTCCCAGTGAATGAGAGACCGAATGGTGTGGAAGGAAGGGGCATATGTTGGCAGAATGTAGGTGGATGTCTGGTGTGTGTTTTGGGTGTGATAAAGGATTGCCAGGAAAGTGTGAAAGTGTGTTTCAAATGTAAAGAAAGAGACCATTTGAAGAAAGATTGTCCGAGGTTAAATGGTGGAGCAAATGCTGGGGTTGGGGGGAATGGAAGATACGCATGTGGTAACTGTGGAAAGGCCGGTCATTATCCGAGGATGTGTCGTGACCAGAGGAATGTATGTAGCTATTGTGTGATGGGAGGTCATTCAAGTGAAAAGTGTTGAATTAGGCTGAGAGCGCAAGGTGTGAATGGAAAGTCTGATGCAGGAAACCGAATTGTAAGAGGGTACCTGGTGAAGTATCCTCTGGGTGCATGAGTGTGAGTAATGTGTTGGTAAGTCTGTCTAGTGTGAAAGTGCTGTCTGGTAGGAAGTATGAGTGTCTGGGTGTGAAGGAGGAATTGAAGGGGATTGAGTGTTTAGCTTTGATCGATTCTGGGTGCAAGATGAGCTTGGTATATAAGGACATGTATGACAAGCTGAGTGATAAAGCCCTCCTGTCTGAGTGTAAAGGTAGTTTGGTAGGGATTGGAAGTATGAGAGTACCTGTGATTGGAATTATAAGGTCAGCTGTTCGAATGAATGGTATGTTGATGAATGAGTGTGAATTCTCTGTGATTGATAAGGTGAGTAGTGAGTATGGTGTGATTTTAGGGTATAATTTTATGAAAGTGAACCATATGGTTTTGCATCCTGCGAGTGATCAGATTGAGAGAAAGATTGGTAAAAATGGGGTGTAAGTTGTATGTAGGGGAAGATGCTATTGTTTTGAGGAGTGCGTTTAGCGGTATTCAGGTGACTGCTATGGAGAGTTTAAGGCTTGTGAAGGGTGAAAGGGTGTCTGTTAGAGAGTTGGAGTAAAGATATGAGTTTGGATATGGGTAAGAATGCTGTGTTATTGGATGAAAAGGATGCATGTTATAAGGTAAGATGTGTTGCTTGTGTGTTTGATAGCTTGATGAGAAGAAATTATCTTTTAGTATGTGTAGAGGCGGACCCCAAAGTGAAAGGAAAAGTGAGAGAGATCCAAGTTGGCAATGTGCTGGGTAACCTCTCTCTCTCTCTCAAAAAAAAAACCACCTTGCCCGTCGGTGAGAGAGCTTGCGTGATCTGCTTGAGTTAAGCTAGCTAAGCTGGGGGAATTTTAGTCCGGTAAGGTCACCCATGCTAGTAAGGTAGCTGTAGTAGGATCCAGACTAAGGGTTGTCAAACTTCTCTACCACTTCTTTGATGCGTCTGCTTGCATCCCCCTAACAACCTCTTCGATTCTGTTAGTACTAAGTTTCACCAACTCTCTTCAACTGTCAAAAAACCCCCCCAAAAAACCCAAAACAAAAAACAAACGTTCATCTCTATTACACAAGTTGTTTATTAATAAGGGCCTCACCAGCTCCCTTATGCCACGTGAGAAGAGAGGCTTTGGAACCTCTTTAAATAATGCCTTGAAGCACTCATAGGTTGCAAGAGACTGAGATTGAAGGGATCTCAGACGTTTGGGGTACGATTAATGGAGAAATGCTAGGTACCCCTTAGTAGCTTTCTCCTAACGTGTAATGGCCTGACCAGCCCCCTGTGACCGCTACTTGGTGAATAAAGGCTCAACTACTCTTTGGTGAGAGAGATTTTGTGCCTTGCTGGTTGCCAGATCAGCTAAAGATCTTGGATGAAGTCGTGGGTACTTAGCTTTACTATTTGCCTTAAGTCTGGCTGTTTTTAGTTGATTAGTAGGGTTTAGTAGCAAGAGTTACACCTCAAGCACCCCTGTCGAAAAATTAGAGAAGCAGTTCACTGGGGCTCTCGTGCTGCTCAGTTTGGAGCTGCGGCACGATTGGGGATGTCTGGCCCAGGGAAGACCTTAGGGTTGGTGTGCTTGGTCAAAGGGTTTCTGTTCGCTGAACGACCAAAAACCTCCTGGAAATAGGTGGATGTGATTAGTGCGAGAGAAAATGACAAAAAAAACAACTTTTTCAATGCGTATGGTCCGAGAGTTTTTTAAGATGGCGAAGAAGAATGGTCCTCCGTTTCGCAAGTTAACCTGCAAAATATGCAAAGTTTACAGATGGAGTGAAGACTTCGGGGGCAGGAGTTGCAAGGAGCTCACAGATGCTGTTAGTGTCTGTGACTTCTGCAAACTCAAGAAGCGCCTGGGCGAGAGCATCCCTCAACTGAGAGAGGAGAACTCCATCCTCAAAAGGGAGGTTCAACTCTTAAAAACAGAGAGGTGCAGATGCTCAGGCGAGAAGGCTTCCGACGTCCAACAGCAGATTTCTTCTGTTGCAGGACTGGCTCAATGAGCCAAAAACAAGAAAAGAAAGAAGAAAGAAGAGAGGGTAGAAATAGAAGAAGAGAAAGTAGAAAGAGAAGAAGAGAAAGTAGAAGCAGAAGAAGAGAAAACAAAGGAAGACAAGAAAAAGAAGAAGAAAAATGTAGAGATAAAAGAGGAAAGCGACAAGTCGCTTCCGAAAGGGAAGACTAAGTCGTCTGCAGACAAATGTGCAAGGGTCACCCTTATTGGTGATTCTCAAGCAAGGGGTCTGGAGCCGCTGCTAGCGGCCCGCCTTCGCACTAGTGTAGGTAAGCTGCCTGCCAGGATGGGGTAACCACCACATCAGAGTAGAGGCTGAGAAATCACAGATTTCTGAGAGCTCAGTTGTTGCTCTGATGGTCAGTGGAAACGACCTCAACCTGAGAGGAGGTAGGGTAGGCCCTACGGATAAAATCCTCCACACAGTGATGGGCGGCGTGGACGACTGTGGGCTGAAAACTCGCAAGCATGTTGTATTTGGGATGCTCCCGAGGAGAGGTCCAACACAGACCGCTCACTCGATGAACGTCTATTTAAACCGGCGCCTGGCAGATTTGTGTGCGGCAGAGGGGGTATTTTGGGGGACCCGTACCGCACCTTTAATGGTAGAAATGATCTCTACCAAAGGGATGGGGTAGATCTTTCCTTTAAAGGAAAGGCCTTTCTGTCGAACATGATCCAAGATGTCGTAGAGAGGACCCAAAGGAGTATCCGGCCCTGACTGAGGGTGGATGTACGCCAGTACGACCGTGTCACTCCTGGAACGACCTTCTCAGAGGTCGCAAAGATGGGTGCCTCCTCGCCAACAAACAAGCCGGGAAACGGAAGAGCATAGGGAGTCCTACAGTAGGGGGACTCCCTGAAAGTTCTTCTGTTTAATGCAAGGTCGATCAGGAACAAGTTTCTTGAACTTCGTGGCCTCATAGCGACGGAAGAACCTAAAATGGTAGCCATAACAGAGTCGTGGGTAAAAACCTCAAGCCAAGATTTTGAAGGTGAATTCATGATTCCCGGTTACTAGCTCTTCCTGAAAGATAGGCCAGACAGAGAGGGTGGCGGTGTGATGTTGTATGCCAAGGATACTCTCAACTCGACGGAATGCAACATCGTATCTGACCATGAACTACTAGGTGTTGACCTAGAGATAGGTGCTGTCAGATAGAGGACCCTAGTGCTTTACAGACCCCCTGCCCAACTCTTAGAAAAGGACAGGAGTCTGTACCAGCTGTTGGACAAACTTGTAAAAGACAATGCGTATCAACATGGGTGACTTCAATACCCATGTTGACTGGGAAACCAGAGAACCCTGTGGCGAGAACGCACTACTCCTGGAGTTCACGAACAACGAGTTCCTGACTCAATGGGTGAGAGAGCCAACGAGAGGAGACAATATCCTCGACTTGGTTTTCACCTCTGAGGATGACATGGTTGAGGACCTCTCTGTCGGCGAAGAGCTCAGTGGCAGTGACCACCGACTAATTTGATTTGTAGTCAAAGTCTCGAATGCAGGGCCTGCAACTACCTAATCAAGGAAAGTTGATTTGAGAAGAGGAGACTTTGCAGGTCTTCATGCT
The DNA here is from genome assembly GCA_963969495.1 of Ceratothoa steindachneri. Taxonomy (NCBI): domain Eukaryota; kingdom Metazoa; phylum Arthropoda; class Malacostraca; order Isopoda; family Cymothoidae; genus Ceratothoa; species Ceratothoa steindachneri. The sequence goes on along the minus strand of OZ018332.1, from coordinate 144,437,820 downwards.
GGACTGACTGACGCGAGGCTAGAAGTGTGCGAGGCTGTTGAAGACTCGTGGAACAGTTTCAAAACCACATTCATAAGTCTTCAATCACGTTTCATCTCTCTGAAATGCCCCCGTCGGTCTTCTGTTCAACCAAAGCGGTTTAATCAATAAATCGGCAGACTCCTTAGGGAGGAGAGAAATGTGTACCGGCAATCGAAGATCTCGGGTGACTTTGATGAATATCAGAGGCTAGCCAGGAGAGTGAAGTCCAGCATAAGGGTGGCTAAGCGGTCTGAGGAACTTCGAGTGGCGAGACTTTGTAAAGAGAATCCCAAGGAGTTCTTTGGATATGTAAACAGCCATAAACCAATCCGTCAAACGATTGAGGAAGGGACATTAAAGCACTCAGATGCAGAAAATGCTAACCTCCTCAAAGACTACTTCTCTTCAGTGTTTACTTAAAGAGTGTGGTCCCATCCCCCAGCCAACGAGTTCCTACTCGGGGGGAAAAGCTGCAAGATATGGACTTCACCGAGGAGAAATAGAAAAGAAGATCACTGACCTAATGACGAATAAGTCACCTGGCTAGGATGGGATTCTACCTTAAGTGTTGAAAGAAGTGTGCGATCAAGTATCACGACACCTGAGTGCAATCTTCAACATGTCAATCTGGACCGAATGCGTTCCTAGAGACTGGCGTGAAGCAGAGGTAACATCTATCTTCAAAAAAGGAGACCGTAGCCAACCGTCAAAACTACCGACCAATCAGTCTGACTTCGATAGTCGGTAAACTCATGGAAAGCATGATGGTGGACAAAATGACGTGGCATTTAGAGTCAAAGCTGCTACTGAGGAGTTCCCAGCACGGCTTCGTGAGGCAATAGTCATGCCTGACGAACCTTGTGGAATTCTTCCACTTCGTCTTCAGTGAGCATGATCGGGACAAGGCAGTGGATAGTGGATGTGGTCTACTTAGACTTTCAGAAAGCCTTTGATAAGGTACCACACCGCCACCTTCTCCGGAAAGTGCGAGCGCTAGGCATAGATGGAAAAGTAGCCGGCTGGATAGAGAACTGGCTTCTGAATGGACAGGCTTCTGAGTGGGTGCCCGTTACTAGCGGGGTGCCTCAAGATTCTGTCCTGGGACCACTACTATTCATCATCTACGTCAATGACATGGACGGTGACATGGTTGCCAAGATTTCTAAATTTGCCGACGATACCAAGCTTGGTATGAACGTTGCAAAGGATGGAAATACTGCAAGCCTTCAGGAAGATCTTCGGAAGATTGGGAAGTGGTCGGACACGTGGCAAATGCCTTTTAACGTGAGGAAATGCAAAGTGATGCATATCGGCCACCGAAACCCCCAATCTCAGTATATCCTTAAGGGCACTGCTCTTGAATCCACCGACACTGAGAAGGACTTGGGTGTAACAATCACTAGTGACCTCAAGTTGTTAAAACAGTGCATTGAAACGGAAAAAAAAAGGCCCAAAGGATGCTAGGCTATATAAAGCGCCAGTTTGGATGTCGGAACAAGGAGATTGTACTGTGTTTGTACAACTGACTTGTCCGATCGCACCTGGAGTATGCCGTACAATTTTGGAGTCCTTCATTTAGAAAGGACGTCGCGAGATTGGAACGTGTGCAAGCCAGGGCAACCAAACTGATTCCCTCTATCAGACATAAAAGTTATGAAGATAGATTAAGGGAATTAGATCTCTTCTCATTGGCAACCCAGACTGCGTGGTCAGCTCATCGAAGTTTTTAAAATACTTTGAGGGTTCGACAATGTTGACTACAGGGATATTTTCACACTTTTTGAGAGCAGAACAAGGAATCACGGCTTTAAACTTGAACTGAAGCGTTACAACCGCGATTTGTGTGGCAAATTTTTCATGTACAGTATCTGTGGTAGTTGGAAGCACTTCCAGTGGAAGTTGAAAACAGTGAATCTGTTGACCAGTTCAAGTCAAGACTAGACAGGGTCTTGAAAAATGGCCGTCTAAGCACGTAAAGCATTTGAGCAGAGATGTGCCTGCTCAACTGCTAGTCAAAAGGTACCCTCATTGAATGGACCATGAGGTCTTCTAGGGTACTTTCTTTCCTTGTTACTCTACACTGTTAATGAGGCAGATTTGGATGATAGCACTGATGTCAGGGTAAATGTTGCAAATGAAAAGACGTGTTAATGGACATATAATGAAGTGGAAAGCATGGTGAAATTGGATGAATGGTTGACTGAGTATGAAAGGGAGGATGTGTATCGAATGCTGTTTGAACAATAAGAGGTCCTCAGTAAGGGCGATCTGGATTTGGGGGTACAAACCATGAGGAATTTGAGATTGTCCTGAAGGAAGGCACCCTAATCTATCAACAGCCAAGACATTTCCCGTGTCCCGTTGCTGATGAGATTGAGGAGCGGTGTGTGGAATTACAACGATTGGGGGTGATTGAAGAAAGTGAGAGTGCAAGGAATAGTCCGATTGTGCCTGTACGTAAGCTGGATGGAAGATTGCATCTGTGTGTGGTGATCAAAATGCTAATGAAAGGAATGTGCAAGAAAGGTTTCTGATGTGTGTGGTATCTGAGTGTGTGTATAGTAAGCATGGGATGAAGTGGTTTACAAAGCTAGATTTGGTAAGGGGGTATTAACAGATGCCCATTGCTGAGGAGAGCCGGCCGGTGACTGTGTTTTCCTCTACAAAAAGGCATTATCAGTTCCAGAACCTCATGTTTGTGTTGGCTAATGCTCGCGGAGCCTTCCAGTGGGCGATGAATGTTGTGTTGAGTAAGTTTGCGAGTAAGAATGTCATTGTGTTTATGATATTTTGATTATAACAGTTTTGAGGAGCATATGAGATTGGTGAATGATGTGTTGAGAACTTTGGAGAGTGTTGGTGTAAAGGTGAAAGTAGCGAAGTATGAATAGTTTGCGAAAGAAGTGGAATTCCTTGGGCATATGTTGAGTGAGAATGGGTTACAAAAGTCGCTGAAGTATGTTCAGAAGGTGAGAATGTTTCCAAAACCAGTGACTGTGAAGCAACTAAAGTCATTTCTGGGTTTGATTGAGTTTAGGCCAAAGTTTATACATGATTGTTCGGGTGTGAGTAAGCCTCTGACTGAGTGGATGGGCAAGAAAGGTAGTACGATTGTCAGGTGGAATGATAAAATGAATGAAGCGTATGAGAGACTGAAGATGTTGAATTGGCATACCCGGACTATAGTGTGAATGCTAAGATGCTTGAATTGTATACGGATGCAAGTGCGTACTGTATGGGAGGTTTTCTGATGCAAGAGAAGTGTTTGAATGGAGAGAATGTAAGGCGAATAATTGGGTATGTATCCAAGGCTATGAATGCGGTAGAGTGAAAGTATTCGACTGTGGAGCGAGAGTTGGCTGCGATAAGGTATTGTTTGAAAGTGTTGTGTCCATTTTTGTAAGGTGTGAGGTTTGTGATCAAAACAGATCACCAACCTCTTGTGTATTTGCAACATATGAAATGGGCTGATAGTAGGAAGTCTGCGAGGACTTTGGAAGATTTGAGTGATTTTGACTATGTGATTGAGTACGTGTCTGGTGAATGAAATGGAGTGGCTGATTTGATGTCAAGGTATCCTGGTACAAATGATGAAAATGTGTGTGAAGTGAGTGATCCAGAGTATTTGCCGAAAGGGATTTATGAATGGAAAGGAGAGTAAGTGTGGTGGTGATTCCTTGTTTGAGTGTATGGAATGGTTTGCAAGACTTGGAGAGTGATGGAGTAGATGTGAGAGTGCCCGATAGTGTGGATGACTTAAGGAAGGAGGTAATGAGCGAAGTATGTAGGAAGCCTGAAAATATTGGTATGGCGAAGGTACGGAACTTTATGAAAGAATTGAGCGCGATGTGTATGCAAGGGGTCCCACCCTTGCAGGAAGTGTTGATTGTAGTGAGTCGTTTGTATGGAGTGATTGTTTATGTGCACTTTGATAGAGAGAGGCCGATTGTGTACAAAGATGAGAAGGTGAAGGATTTGAATGCTAATGTGGTGCATCTGCAGTGTTTGAGCGGTGTGCATTACAATTGGGTGATTGAAAAGTGTTTGGATATGGAAGAAAAGAATGATTGTCTAAATGAAGAAGAGTGTGTGGTGAGTGATGATGTGGAAGATGATAACGGTGTAGATGTCGGTGTGATTGTTCCTTCTGTGTATTGTGAACATGGTGGACCTGATATGATGGAAGCGAGAGTGGAAGCTGGTGAAAGGTTCTTCTGTGGTTTGAGTGATACTAGTGCACAAGTGTCATTAGTGAATGAGAGGATTCTGAGTAAGTATGATGAGTTTAGATGTTGCGAGCATAAGTGGATAAGTGGAATGGGTAATTGAATGATAGTGGCATGGGAACAAGTTAGTCTGAGAGTGAGTTTGGGCAGTGATGAGAATGTGGAGCATCACTTTGTGATACTGAAAGATGAGCAAATGCTATGTTGTTTCTTGCTTGGTGTAGACTTTATGAGATTGAATGGTTTGTCTTTGGATGTTGATAAGGATTGTGTTATGAAAGGTGAATGTGAGGTGATGAGGTTGAATGAGTGTGAAAAGAATGTTGTAAAATTTTGCGGTATGATTGAATTGGTCTGGATGAAGAGAATAAGATTTTAAGTGATGATGATATTCTAGAGATGCAAGAGATGTGTCCTTTTGTCAGTGGGTTGAAGAGATTTGTAATGATGCGTGTTGATTTGAATGAATGGCCTGAGTGTTTGAGTGATTTTAAAAGGTATGCTAAGGATTTTGTTGTTTGTATGGATGTTGTATATTTTGAGGCATGAGAAGGGTGGGGATAATATGTATGTACCTGTGATGTCCTTGGTTGGTATGATTGGTCTGGTGAAAGTTGTGCATATGGGTAAGTATAAGTTATGGGAGTGTATGAAAGAGTGTGTGATTCATCCATTTCTGATAACTGTTGTGAATGATGTTGCGACTACATGTGAAAGGTGTCAGAAGCGAAGGTGCAAGGTGTGAGAGTGAAGCCACTGATGTTGAAAGTTGATGCAAAAGAACCGTTTGAATTAGTAGTAATTGATTGTGTCTCTTTACCACGTACAAGTGCTGGGAATGTTGGTATGCTTGTTATGGTCGATCATAAAAGTAAGCTTGTGTATGCAGCGCCTGTGAGAGATAAAAGGAGTGCAACTGTTGTGTATGTGGTTGAGCAGTTGTTTTTTCCTATGTGTGTATGGAAGCCTAGAAGGTCTGAGTGATAATGGGCCTGAATTTGTAGGAGAAGTGTTTGAGCAAATGTTGAGAGAGAATGGTGTGGAGCATGTGAAAATGACTCTGTATGTACCGTCTTTGAATGGGTTGGCTGAATGTACAATTAGGACCCTGTGTGAGATGTTGAGAAGGACGAGTATGACTTTGAATGCTGGGATGAATGGTTAGGTAGTGTTTTATGGGCGTATAATTCAATGGTGCATAGTGAAACTGGGGTGTCCTCGTGTCAGTTTGTTATGAATTTTGAAAGACGAGTGAAAGATAGGTTTTGTTTGAGTGAAGGTGATCAATGTGTATGGCATGAGGCACATGAAAGGTTTTGTACATTTGAAATAGGTGCAAAAGTATTGAAGGTAAAGGAAGTGAAAGGTAGGTTGAATGTGTCAAAGATGAGGGAAAAGTTTGAGGGACTGTATACAGTTGAGAGTCTGGGAGAATGGTGTGATGTATATTTTGGAGAGTTTGAATGAAGGTGTAACTTTAGAGAGTGCAGGGTCATCAGAGTCAGTTGACGAGATGGAGAGAATCTCCTGACTACCTGGTGAACCATCCGGTGTATGAACTGTGCAGAGAGAGAGATAAGGCACATGATGATGAGAAGGAATGTAATAGTATGGATCTGTCTGGGAAAGAGCTTGTCTTGGTCTCGAGGAGTAGAAAGAGTTCAAAGGAGAGTGAATTTTTTTTTTTTTTTTTTTAAGAGCTCATCTGGCGACTGCCTACTTGGGCATTAGTCGCCGTATTAAAACTGGCCTAGTTCTAGGCTACTTTAAAATAAAATTAAAGAGAGAAAAGAAAAAAAAAAACAACACCCCAAAAGGGGGAAAGGAAGCAAGCTGGTGCGTCGGGGAGAGGTCCCCCCGGCGCCGGAGCGTGCAACTAAAGGAAAAAAAACAAACAAAAACAAAACAAAACAAAAAAACAAACAAACCTTGCTTAAATAATAGGGAGAAGGCCGGCCTCCCCCAAGAAGTCAACAAGTCCACAAGTCAATGTGCACGAATCTGTCCCGAGCACAAGGGACAGGCGGTAGCGACCCCGCCCATCCCGGTACTGGGACAGGTATCGTGCGCGAAGATCACCCAGACTGGGACATTCAACAAGAATGTGCCGAACAGTCTGGGGGACGATGCAGTCGTTGCAATTGGGCGCAGGCGAGCGCTCCATTAGATAGCGATGCGTCACACGAGTGTGTCCAATTGGGAGACGACAGAAAGCAACCTGAAGCCGCCGCGGCATTGGGGGATAGGTCCATGGAAACAGTCGCGGCGCAATGGCACGCAACTTTAAGTTCCCTTCGACCGTCTCCCATCTTCTTTGCCAAGCAGTCCGAAGAGCTGCCCGTATTTCTGCCATGTAGTCGGTGTGAGGAAGAGCGAAACGCTGGTCCGGTCGCAGAGTCCTCGCGGACTCTTTGGCGCCCTCATCGGCGCGCTCATTCCCCGCAATTCCTACATGTCCAGGAACCCAGCAGAAGATAATTTCGACATCTGCCCGGCTCGCCAAAACCGTGGCGTCACGGATATCGCGAACCAGGGGATGCGGAGATTCCAATGCCCCGAGAGCACTCAGGGCGCTTTGTGAGTCGCTATAGATCACAATCCGGTCTCCGAACCGGGCACGTCGCGTAATCTCCCGTACCGAGTGGTGTATTGCCACCAGCTCGGCCGTGAAGACAGACGCAGCGCCTGGTAGAGCCCCGCTGACTTCAAACAGAGGGGATACGGCGTGGAAGCCGACCCCCTCTTGGGACTTGGAGCCATCCGTATACACTGGCACGGTACCAGCGTGACACGATGTGTGCTCCAAAAAGGTCGAACGCAATACTCCCGGCGCAGTACAAGCTTTGGGAGCAGAGGCGTGGCGACAAATAACCAAATGTGGTACCCTCCAGGGCAGAACCAGGGGCGCCACCGGCCCGAGAGCTATATCTACCTCTCGAAGGAGTTTCCTGGCCCTAAACCCAAAGGGCTTAGGGTATGACTGGCGTCTCTCGGCGGCATAGGCACCATCGAGATCAGCTGCGGATGCAGTGAGAGCTGTTGGCGACTGAAGGAGGCGCCGGGCTCGCGCGTACAGGCGAGTGATGCACTGCACGCGGCGCAGAGCGAGTGGCATCTCCCCAGCATCGACCAACAGGCTCTCAATGGGGGAAGTGCGGAAGGCACCGGTCGCAAGGCGAAGGCCGGTGTGGTGGATCGAATCCACTTTCCGCAATAAACGCTCGGCTGCGGATGCATAAAACTCGCATCCGTAGTCGAGCTTCGAGCGAACAAAGGATCGATAAAAAAGTAAGGAGGTAGCCCTATCAGCGCCCCAAGCGCTGAACGTCACGGAACGGAGAATGTCCATGGCGCGGGTACAAGAGACCCTAAGGCTGCGAATATGAGCCTCCCAGGTGAGGCGTCGGTCGAATACAAGACCAAGGAAACGGTGCGACTCAACCACATCCAGGCGCACCCCATTAAGAAACAAATCTGGGTCGGGGTGAAGCCGTGGATGGCGGCAGAAGTGCACCACCTTAGTCTTGGCCAAAGAAAACCGAAACCTGTGCGCTTCGGCATAGCGAGAGACGCGGTTCAATGCCTGTTGGAGTCGACGCTCCAGAGTTGGCATCTGGGCCGCGCCAAAAGAGATCGAAAGGTCGTCCACGTAGAGCGTAGCGAGAACATCTTCCGGCAGCACCGAGGTGATGCCGTTGATGCTCAGGGCAAAGAGTGTGACACTGAGGACACTTCCCTGCGGGACACCCTCTTCCTGCTCCTTTGGGCCAGAGAGGGCTCCCCCCACCCTTACGCGGAATCGACGATCTCGCAAAAATTCAGATATAAACATTGGGAGGCGTCCCCTCGCCCCCATCGTGTGGAGAGTCTCCATGATACCGTATCGCCATGCGGTATCATAGGCCTTCTCCAGATCAAAAAACACCGTGGCGTAGTGCTGTCTACGAAGGAAAGCCTCGCAGACGGCATTTTCCAGTCGGAGCAGAGCATCCGACGTGGAGTGGAACTTACGGAAGCCGCACTGTGCAGAAGACAGATGGCCTCCGCTGTCCAGGAAATAGGCTAATCTAACATTTACCAATTTCTCCATCAACTTGCATACGCAAGAGGTTAGAGAGATTGGGCGGAAACCGGTCGGAGTAGAGTGATCTCTCCCCGGCTTGCGAAAGGCGAGCACAGTAGCGATTCGCCAGGAGTCTGGGAGAAGACCTTCCACCCAGATCCTGTTGAACAAATCTAACAGAAAGGCGAGCCTCGCTCACCCAGGTGTCGAAGCATGGCGTACGGGACATCGTCCGGACCATGGGCGGTGTCCGCGCACGAAGCGAGAGCGGAACGCAACTCACTCACAGTAAACTTGTCGTTGAAGGGTTCTCCGCCTCTGGAGGTAAAGTCCAGCCGGCGGCCTTCCGCGACATCACGACGTGCATTGAATGCTGGCGGAGCAGCATCACGGCTAGAGAATGCGGAAAAAGCGGTTGCTAAGGATTCCGCCACGGACGCGGGGTCCGAGATTGCGGTCCCATTCTCCTGGAGAATGGGAGGGGAGTCCTGCGAGAACTTGCCCCGAATCCTTTTGACTCGCTTCCACACCTCAGCTAAAGGGGTCTTCCCGTTAAGTGAAGACACGTATGCCCGCCAAGAAGAGCGGCGGGCGTGCTTCGAAATATACCGGAACCTAGCCCTAGCCCGACGAAATTCAACGACAGTGAAATCGTTCGGGCGGCGCTTATAGCGCATGTAGGCATAACGCTTCTGTTTGAGGGCCGTCTCCCACTCGGCCGACCACCATGGGAGTGGTCGGCGTGCAAAACGGCCAGACGTCCTAGGAATAGTAGTCAGGCCCACGGCAATGAGGTTGCCGGAGAAGAACTCAACGGCCTCATCTACCGACCTAAACTCCTCGACTGAGATAGAGAATTCAGTCATTTCCTGAAATGCAGGCCACCGCGCCCGCGCCAAGCACCACCGAGGTGGTCTCTCAGGCGGCAGTTGACCTGAAAATGATATTTGAATGGGAAAGTGATCACTACCATGGAGGTCATCGACCACCCCCCCAATCAAAATCAGGCTGTGCATCCAAAGAGCACAAAGATAGGTCAAGGCAAGAAAATGAAGCGGTTCTCGGACAGTGATGCGTAAACTCATCCACGTTTACGACACCCATCTCGAGCTCTTCGATCAGATCGGCAAGGACTTGTCCCTTGGGATTTATGGAGTAATCTCCCCAGAGAGGATGCCTGCCGTTCAGATCTCCAAGCAAGAGATAGGGCCTCGGCAACCGTGCCACGACGCGGCGGAAGTCCCCCGCGTCGAAGTCAGCTGACGGTGGAATGTACGCAGAAATGATAGTATACCTCCTATCCAGGTGCAGCTGCACAGCCACTGCCTGAAAGGAGGTATCTAAAGAGAAAGGAAGAACGGAGACATCATGCGGGGTGTAAACCGCGCATCCCCCAGCCCGGCCATCCCGCTTTGGTGGGGTCGTAAGACCCTTATACCCCGGGAGGGCAGGCAGGGGGCACGCGCCTAGCATGGTCTCCTGCAAAAAAAATAGCTAACGGGGAACGGGACGAGGCGAGCCTCCGCAGCTCCTCCCAGTTGGCCCGGAGTCCACGGCAATTCCATTGAAGGAATATGCCCTCCAGGCCTAGCTCGGAGGAGACGCGGGGGCCCTCCTCGAATTGAAGACCCTCACGGGAATGGCCGTATGCTTCCCGGGGGCAGAACCCCGGGCGCTGTTGGCCGGACACAGCGCTGGAGGCGCTGTCGCCTTCGAGGACTTATTGGGGGAGGTTGGGCTCGCCATGCGAGTCTTTTCCTCCCTCCGCCTGAAACCTTAGGCGGGCGCTGCGGCTTCGGAGGCGGGGGGGGGCCTCTTTTCGAGGAACCACCGTCTCCGAGCCACTCGCTCCACCTCGGGGCGTGGGCGAAGGAGCCGAAGCTCCTTTGTTGCTGTCCTCCTTTCGGGGGACAGCTTTAGGAACCCCTGAAGATGGCCTAGCGACCATCTTCAAGGGTGTTGCCTCCTGTGAGTCTAACGAGTCTGTGGAGGCGCGTGGCCGTTTCGCCTTGCGGGAAACGGTCACGCTGGGGAAAGAGGGGGGAGCCCTGGTTTTAGCCGGGACTGGGTATGAACCCTTTTTGCCGCCAGCTTTACCAGGGAAGTGCCCGGGTTGGGTAGAGCCCGCAGAAGGGCTCCGAATGGGTGCGGAAACAACCGTGCTCGTTGGCCTGGATGGGCCAGGAGCAGAGGGTGTCTTTCGAACTACTGAGGCATATGACGTCCCAGGCAGAGCTGGGCGCGCCAGGACCAAGTCCTTAGCCTCGCGGAATGAGAGTCTATCCTGGGCCTGAACGGCCAGGATTTCTTTCTCCAGGAGATATGCACCACATTGCTTCGAAGAAGCAGGGTGCGGCTCTCCGCAATTGACACACTTGGCCACACACGATTTGGACTTATCGTGTGCGACCTTGGAGCAATTTACACAGACTTCGGGTGACCCTGACTTTGCACGTCTACATGAGCGATTCGTATGGCCGAAGCGGTGACAGTAATAGCACCGCCGCGGCAGTGGCACGAATGCCTTCACGCGGTAGCGGTACCAACTGGCACGCACCGACTCAGGGAGCTTGTCACAGTCGAACGTGACGAAGAGTGTAGGGGTGGGTCTCGAAGCCCCTCCCTGTTTTCTCATCACACGTTTGACCTTGACCGCCCCATGGTCGGCCAGCTCTAGGGTGATGTCTTCAATGGAGTAGTCAACGAGTTCCCTCGCATAAACTACTCCTTTCACAAAGTTCATGGTAGAGTGCGGCGTCACACTCACCGGGGTGCCATGAAGTGTCCGAAGAGCACTTATCTTGGGCGCCTCGGCAGGATTCGCCGCATTCGCCAGAAGGCTGCCGTCCAAGAAACGGGTCACCTTCGGCTCTCTACCAATTGCACTAGCTAATCCTCTCCTCTGATGGATCATGTTGCCCTTGGACAACATGGTGCCATCAGTGGAGCGAATAACGAGGAAGCGTTTGAAGCCAGCGGGCTCGAAAACGCCAGGTAACCTCTGAATGAGGGGCCCCGATGTCATCGAGGCTCCGCCCTGTGCACTCTTGGTGTTAGTCTTGATCAGGGGCTCCGCACACGAGGGGGTAGAGGGGCCGGATGTGCCGATCTTGGCTTGGTCGCCTACCAAAGTGGTAGTAGACCCATCCGTCCCCGCAGCCCCCGCGGATGGAGAGGAGCCCCGAGTCTTTTTTTGTCTTCTTTGTCTTTTTCTTTTTTGGAGAGGAGGGCGGGGAATGAACCCGCTTTTCACCTCCGCCGGCAGAAGCCCCTAGGCCAGATGGACCGGCCTCGACCAGGTCCCTCTCCGAAATGGACAAGGTCCTGGTTGTCGTAGGGGCACCTGTCGGAGGAGATCCCTCCCCTCCTTTTACTGCCTCGGAGCCCTCAGCCATTTGAGAAGGACCTTGCATAGGGGCGGATTCGGGTTCGGTGCTTGGCGCCGAGCCCGAATTCCCCCCCATGGAAGGCCTTACCGTCTGAGGCTGGGTCTCCTCAAGGACCATGTCTATCACAGGAGGGGCCTCCAGTTGGCCATCCCCTCCCAGGACATCGCAGGTCCCCTTGGCAGTGTTGCCAGTCTTGTGTGGGGAGGCACAGGCCTTGACCCCAGCAAGGTTTAAAATTCTTGACAGCAGGTCTTTTGAGGGAAGCGACCAAAGGGGCCTGGCTTCCCTCTCCCCCCTAAGGGGGTTTGCCCTACCGAGCCGCTTTGATGGGGAGCGGCTGGCTAAGGGCTGCCTGCTGGCTTTCTTGGCAGTCCCCTTGGAAAGAAAAGAGGGGACTGCCGCTGGGAAAAGGGAGGTGCCCGAAAGCACCTCCAGAGAAGGGGGTGAGGGGGAGTCCCCTGCACCCGTAGGCGAAGGAGAGGAGTAAGCCTCCTCTCCGGTTAGAGAAATATGGAGGGTCCCCTGTGCAAGCACAGGGGGGGGACCTCCATTTTTCTGCTGGAGCTGCCCGAGGGCGGCTCCGTCGATGGAACAGGGGAAGTTGAGGGTGGGTTTGTTTTTTTTTATCTTCATCATTGGGCATGGTGACCCTTTTTTAAATACGGGATGCAATCGCGCACACCTCTCGCAGTAGCCCGCACTGCGAGAGGTGCTTACAAGCCCGGCAGAGCCAGGCGCCGCCATTTGGGACCACCCCTCCCGCCTGGTGGCCTGGCAGTCCATCGGCATGGCGGCTCCACCTTAGACACGGCGTAAAAAATATAGATTGTGAAGAGGAGAGGAAAAGGGATGTGTGGAAGGTATGGGTGTGGATGAAGCAGGTTGTTAAAAACCAGCCACCCCAGACCGGAGCTCAGGGGTTAGGGAACTTTGTCCCCCACCCCCTCAGCCCCGATGCGGGACGGTTGGCTGAAAGGAAGGTCAGCATCTACCCTGTGAAATTAGAGGCTGACCAGAGAAAGTTGTGAGAGAGGTTGTGTGAAAAGAGAGGAAACAAGTATTTTGAAGGAAGGAAGAGAGGCTAAGCTGGGGCCGGACGGAGCGCTGGATCCCGTCAGCACGGCGGCCATGATGGCAAATCGCCGCGCCCCTTACGGGAAAGAAGAGTGAAAGAAAGAATGCAAATACAAATTAATGTAAATCTGAGCAGAGTCTTTCTGGTATGGGGGAGCTTGAGAGAGAGATTGAGTGTTTGCATAAGCAGCTGAGTGATTTGGCTGGTGTAAGTAGATGAGTGAGTGAGCTGCCTGTGCCTGATTTTTTTTGGTTTTGGAAACAGTATGAATGAGTGTGTTTGGGCAGAATGAACCTAGTGTGGCTGGTTTTTCAGGTTTTATGAATGGTAAGGGTATAGGTGAGTTTGATGTGGAGAATGAGGAGGCGACTGACTTTTCTGGCTTCTGGTGGGAACCAGTTGAAGGGGTTTCCGGTGTAGCCACCGAGAGTAAAGGGGATGTGAGTGATTTTTCTGTTTTGCAAGAGTGTACCTTGAGTTGGATGAGAGCTGTGAGTGAGGAGCTGATGAATGGGGGTATGAAGAGCGACGGTTCTGAACGGAAGAGTATGAAAGAGTTCTGTCAAGAGATGGAAGAACTGGTAATGAAGGCTGAGTATGGTGGACGATATGATCAATAGTGATGAGGAGACTGACAGGACAACTGACGAACCCCGACAGATTGCTACGCGTAGCAAGGGACCAGTAGACGAGTGTGAATGGGTGCAGAAGGGTGCAATTGAGTATAAAAAGTACCTGAGTAAGGATTGAGTGTGTATTGTGAGTGACTGTGGTCGAATGACCTAAGAAGGAGGGGTGTGGTACAGTGAATATGTTTGTAGGGCCATTCTCCCACCCCTTTTCCAATACCCTCTCCCTCCCTCTGTGTGAGCGTATGTGTGTGAATAACTGGCATTTAAATTTTGTTTTGTTTTTTCCAGTTTTTAGTGGTTTTTCTCTTTTCAGAGAAAAGAGTTAAAGTTAATAATAGGTTGAAAGCCTAACATTTAGGTGAAATTTTGGAATTCTGAGCATTGGTTGTCGAGAAGATATACAGAGTTTGAGCATAGAGTGGAGACCATGTGGATGCAACCGTGGGACAAAAAACTTCTAGCGGAAGTTAGAAAGAGGCCCTGATAGGAGGGTTTACACGACCGCACCTGGTTTCCCTACCCCTTATCTTGAACCAAGAACTATACGGCCTTGGCTAGCCTTGCCCTAACTCGTGAGTGATACCCCCGTATGCCCCTTTGGTTTTAAAAGCATCGTACAGTGTTGATTTAAGTAGCTTGTACCATTCAGTTTTTCTTTTCATTTTTTTTTGCGTGCACATTGTTTGACCCAGTACCGATGGTGAAATTGTACAAATTTTTTCTCTTCAACTGTTGTAGGTTTTTTGGGGGAATGTCAGGATAGATTATAACTGGTTAGTAATTATTACTCATGAAGAGAAAAGAGTCAGGCGAGTGTTTAATCAAAATTCCCTAAATCCAAAATAATATATAGGGATACTGGTTATTTTCTGTAAAACAGTAATGTACAATTATTACAATATTGCTCTATGCTTCACTTTTAGCCTAACAAGACTCAAGTCCACAATAGCACAACATAGACAGTGAACATAAGTAGAATCACTAGTCATAAAACTAGTCACAAGACTAGTTTCAGGAATAAGATTTGAGTGTAGATAAAGCTCAGTACTCCTATTGAGGTCACTTGCCAAAATCCCGGGCACTTTATTCAACTGGAATCAATTGTACATAAGAAAATTGCCACTATACAGGTTCCCTACACTCATTATAACCATAATGACAAGAGTAGCACATTGATGCAATTTCTGAATCAATGAAAGTGACAGGCGTTGCTCAAGTTCCCTTTTGGGCTAAACTTTCATTGCCATAAAAAAATTAAAAAATATTTTTTTATCTTTACAGTGGCATGCAAGACAAACAGGGATTGCTAAGTTCCCTTGGGCTAAACTTTCATTGCCATAAAAAAATTAAAAAATATTTTTTACTTTTACAGTGGCATGCAAGACAAACAGACCAGTAAAAAAGAAGCCATGCAAAGCATAATGTGTTACCTCAGAGATCCTAGTTGAAAATAAGTGCAGCAAAAAATACAGGTAGACTAGGAAAGGCATTAAGCACAGTCAATTAAATCATGCAGGGTTGCACACACAACAGGACATCCTAAAACACAAAGGTTACATTTAACTTCATGGAAAATTGAAAGAGAGAGGTATACATAAAAAATAGTTTGTTTATAACAGACCAGATGCATGTATAAAAGTAGGTTGATCTCAAATTATTAAATGTATATTTTCATTCGGTTGCCATGGCATACTTATAATAAAAGGAGACAGATTGTTCGCACGCCTCAATGTTTTTGTATAGATGCCATGTAAAATTAATGAACTTTTGCCTGTAGACCAAATAGCACACTATGTGTTACGCTCATAAAAATAACCTAGAAGGTGCAATAGATTCCTTTTAATAAAATTTTTTAAAAATAAATAAAAAATAAGCTGTGAAAAAATCAATTATTTAAGTGACAAAATGCTTATTCCTCAAAAAATGTGTATTAGAGTTAAAAAATAGCATTTGTAAAACTCCATGTTCTTGAGGGTGAGTCCTTGTAGTGCCCAATTACAAGGTGCACCGCATTGGCCCTATGAAATCTTGAAATCAACACACAAACCAAACACTAAAATAATATGCCATTTGAAAATAATTAATGTATCAATGCAAAACAAAAGGTATATTTGTAAATAATGCAAAAACCATGAGGTAATGAAATCACTGTGCTCTCATGGTGAATACACAAACATTCACACATTAGAAAACAGGAGCAAGCCAACCATTTTTTTTCTGCAGTGATAAGGAAGACAATTGAAACAGCTGATCATACAAATAATGAATCTGATATAGAGATGGAGCATGACCCACTAGCTTTGACATGGACCTGTGAAAGATGAATATAAGTCAGATTTCCAAATTTGAACATTCTCTTGATGTACATGCACCCACACTAAATACAGACACATACCCTCAGATCAAATAAGCTCTGCCTAGCTCTTGGATTGAAGAAATAGAGCCATACCTTTAATCTTTCATTAAAATAAAAGAGCTTGTAAAAAAACACAAGGATAGTCAGACAGAGAGAGAATACAAGGACATTGAGGCTGTTAACACTGATAGCCAGTTACAATACAAGGATGTGAGCATAATACAAACCAGTAACTCAGCAATTTCAATTGCCCCCCAAAAAAGTGACTGTAAGACCAAGAATAAAACCTCCAAAACCTTTGGAAAAGGAGTAATAGGGGATAAAGTGGTCAAAGATTAGTGTGAAACTGTCAATACCACCTAGACTTATATGAATATTTGATATGGTGTCAGGGGCAAAGGATTTCTGTCATATAGCTTCAAATAGCCATGAGGTAAATTGTGTAGGCAGGACACTCTATTGCAAGAAAAGGTAGCATTTGTTTGTGAATCTGCCTAAGATGTTAGATGTTTTAGTTTAGTGTTGTATAAGGGTGCTTAGTCTGATTGGTGAAGTTTATTTGATGGCGCTGTGTGCCTTGTTATCTATTTTTATTGTTGGTAAGTCTCCAAATAGTTTTCCAGAATTTCTGCTTCCAGTACCATTTCTGTTGTTGATGGTGCTTAAATGTTTCATGTTGTTTCCGATGGAGCTTGTGTTATCTTGGGTTGGTGGTTGGCTTGCTAGTTGTTTCTGATTTCTTGGAAGAAACTTAGTTAACTCTCTGACCTTCTTGGTTCCCAAACACATCCTCCTTCCTTTAGCTTAAATCCCATACCTTCATTATAATTGCAAAAAGAGGATTTGAAAGCTCTTCAAGACATAAACTTATCACCTCATACATTATACAGCCAATAAAGAATTATTTTCATATCCACAGTTAAATTAAATGAAGAATATTAATTAAATCTTTGATTTTCATTAATATAGATCTCAGATACCTTAGAGCAGGGTGGGGAACTTTTCTCGTGTTGAAGGCCACATAAGTTAGCTGTAGGTTGCACTCATAAAATTCTAATTAGATATACTGTAAGTTAACATTATTTTGTATATACCTAACAACTATGACTATCAACTTAAAAATGAAAAAATTATAAATTCTAAAGTTAATTACCCTTTTTAATACTATTTTCTAGTACATTTGTAAAAAAGCAATAAAATGATTTGATTTGCAAAATTTTAATTAATTCAGAAGGCCACACTTAATGGCCAAGAAGCCAGGGTTCCCCACCCCTGCCTTAGAGGACATACACTTTTTAAATAGTTTCTGGTATAGGTTCTATCCTAGGTCTTTAACCACATTATTAACTGATCTTAGAGTTACGCAATTAAATCCAATATAAATAACTGTTTGGACCAATCCAGCATGGATTGCAAGATAGCTGGCTGCTATTGATATTGACTGATCAATGGGAATATAAAGAAAAAATATGAAACAATTGGGTAACTCTGAGTGACGCATTTTGTGATATTTCCTAACTTCTAACAGCTCATTCCTTCATTTCCATCAAATAAAAAAATTCTTACCTTTGTTGACTCAAGCTAAGATCCAAACAACCCTTAGGCTACCAGTATTGATGAATTCTAGACAGGGTTGACCAAGATTCAGCACTGAGTATCTTCAGGTTTTGTCTCAGTTGTGATTGAGTTGGGCATATTATAAATATGAAACTTCTTTCGGCATTTTGGTTGGGCTTAAGGATGAAAGTGAAGAAAGCCCAGCCAAAAATTCTTCCTTCATTGAACTTTTTGGCTGGGCTTTCCTTACTGTCATTCTTAGAATCAAAGGTGATTTAAATTTATACGACCATTCACATTTACTATAAGAGGTAAAAAGAAAATTCCTGCACCCCACCCCACCTCTTCCTCTCACAAATGCTGAATAATAATATGTAATATCACTATCATAATCCTCCTTTTCCTCATCAAAATTACTTTTTCACAAAATTCTTCCTTTATTCCTTCAATGGTTACCTACCTGCAATGTTATGTGTAGCATGAGCAACATTGCTGCAGCTGAAACCTAGAGAATTGTATGAACTACAGACCCCAAAATCTTTGCGGCTATACATCTTCCACATAATTTCACTTTCTGTCAGGTCTATCCCCTAGGCCAACAGCCTCAAGGATCTCTCAAAGATCCTGCACTCGTGTGTATCTGGGTTTTGCTCATCTTTTCTTTTGTTATGCATGGTTGAACTGTGTCTGGTCCCTGGTGGGAGTAGTTACAAGTGTATTGGTGAATTAGTTTCGGAGTTAGTTTTAGTTTTGGATAGTGAATGCCAAAGGTTTGCTAGAGCCACCTATTTGTGTGGTGTGGGAGAGGGCTTTCATCTAGCATGATGACCGGGAAAGTTTTAAATGTGTCATTGGAGGGTGTTATTGTGGCAGCAGGGTCACGATCCCTTCCTAAAATCCTGCCACACATCTAAAAATTATTTTATTTAAGAAACCAGTAAATAATGGAGAAATAGCCAAACAAATGTATTTGGGGGGAGCCCATCTGGCAACTGCCTACTTGGGCATAAGTCACCGTACTCACAAATGCCTAGTACTAGGCTACATTAAAATAACATGCAAAACAAAAAAAATAAATAAGGTTAAAAGGCAACAAGCAGGAAGCAAGATCTGGCTCCACCCGGCACATGAACATGCGACCTACAAAGAAAACAAAAAAATAAAATTCTAATTAAATAAAGGGGAGAAGACTGGCCTCCTCTAAAAGGTCATGAAGTCCACAAGTCAATGTGCACAAATCCATCCCGAGTACAAGGGATAAGCGGTAGCAACCCCACTCATCCTGGTACCGGTAATGTGCGCAAAGATCACCCAGACTGGGACATTCAACAAGAATGTGTCAAACAGTCTGGGGGACAACACAGACTTCACAGTAGGGCGCAGGTGAGTGCGAGTGTGTCCAATTCGGAGACAACAGAAAGCAACCTGAAGCCTTTGTGGTATTGGGGGATAGGTCCATGGGAACAGTCACGGCGCAATGGAACGCAACTTTAAGTTCCCTTTGACTGTCTCCCATCTTCTTTGCCAACCAGCCCAGAGACCTGCCCGTATTCCTGCCATGTAGTCAGTGTGAGGAATAGCGAAACGCTGGTCCGGTTGCCCAAGCCTCACAGACTCTTTGGCGCCCTCATTTCTTACATGTCCAGGAACCCAGAAGATAATCTCGACATCTGCCAGGCTTGCCAAAAACTTGGCATCACGGATATCGCAAATCAAGAGATATGAAGATTCCAATGCCCCAAGAGCATTCAGGGCGCTTTGTGTTGCTATAAATGACAATCCGGTCTCCGAACCAGGCACGTCGCGTAATCTCCCAGCCCGAGTGGTGTATTGCCACCAGCTCCGCCACGAAGATAGATGCAGCACATGACAGAGCCCGCTGACATCAAACAGGGGATACAACATGGAAGCCAACCCCCTCTTGGGACGCAATACTGTAGAAGCTTTGGGAGCAGAGGTGTGGCGTCAAATAGTCAAAGTTGGTACCCTCCAGGGTGGCATCCTGGGCAGAACCAGGGGTGCCACTGACCTGAGAGCTATACCTAGCTCTTGAAGGAGTTTCCTAGCCCTAAACCAAAACTTTAGGGTATGCCTGGCATCTCTCGGTGGCATAGGTACTGTTGAAATCAGCTGCAGATATAGTGAGAGCTGTTGGCGACTGAGGGAGGTGCTGGGCTCATGTGTGCAGGCGAATAATGCACTGTGCATGGCGTAAAGCGAGTGGCATCTCCCCAGCATCGACAAGTAGGCTCTCAATGGGGGAAGTGCGGAAGTCACCGATTGCCAGGTGAAGGCCGGTGTGGTGGATCAAGTCTACCTTCTGCAATAAATGCTTAGCTACAGATGCATAAAACTCACATTTGCAGTAGAGCTTCAAACAAACAAAGGATCAATAGAAAAGTGAGGCAGTAGCCCTATCAGCGCCCCAAGTGCTTAAATGTCACGGAATGGAGAATATCTATGGCACGGGTACAAGAGACCCTAAGGCTGTGAATGTGAGCTGGCCAACACAAGAAATTGCACACAAAATCTTAAAAATAAGTATATAGGGCTTTACAAATATATCTATATACTGGTCAACGCAGAAAATGCCGCTAAATCTTGATAAATGGGTTACAAAATAAAAATTGCCTAGGATCCAGTACTGGGTGCACCCTCAACTAAAGGTCCAGAGCTCGCAACATGGGGGGGGAGGGGGAATGGGAGAGGGGAGGAGAAGCACAGGCTCAGTTCCTGAGGGATTCTGTGAGGTCTGGGACTCAGCAAAGAGTTCCAACTTCAGGGACTTTGGACACACTAGTTTCAAATATTGTGTTGGAGTCTGCACTGGAAACTAGGAGGGGCTCTCCAAGGCCCACACCTCAGGAATCTCCCTTCCAGTCACCAGAACAACTGAGAGTTAAGGCTGGCTACCGCTGCCTCACAAAGCCAGATGATGCTTGACTAGCCGGTACCAAGGAGCTGGAAATGAGAAGGCTTTTTCAATCACCGCTTCACTGCCACATCTAAACATTATTACACTGACATACATACACACACACCCATTCACACTAAGTCTCACCTGAATAACTATTCAGCTTCTTTCTAACTTCCAATCAGACACTTTCACTTATTTATTAATAACAATATATGAAAGTAATTCTCCAATATTGAATTTGAGTCTCTTTCACATCAAACTAATATCAAATTTCGCCTATGGGGGGGGAGACAAGAAATGAATGAGTCCCCCATCCGGAATAAAGATATCCCATCATGCGATCCCCACACATTCTGAAAAGGAAGAAAGGGATTAGACATAGGGCAGGGAAGGCAGACAATCACTACTACTACTACTACATTATGGGTTTTGCCATCCTCCTCTCTCCGCCCCCTCCAACTTGTACAGAACTATACCGCCCGGCTTCTCCCCCATCACCCTCGCTTCTCTCCATCGAAACCCTTGCTGCATGAACTGCACTGGCTCCCTGTCAGATCCTGTACTCACTTCAAGATACTTCTCTTCACATTTAAGGCCTTAAACAACAAGGCCCCGTCTTACCTCTCTTCTGCCCTCTCGCCACGCCATGTCCCTCGGGCCCTTGGGTCATCACATGCACCTCTTTTGAATATTCCTTGTTCATCCCTCTGCTCAATGGGGGACTGCTCCTTCTCAATCTGCGCTCCTATGTTGTGGAATGTTCTCTCTTACCACATTTAAGCGTCTCCTGAAAACGCATCTTTTCAGTATTGCCTTCTCCCCCTCCTGAATTTCCATTGAATTTCCACTCATCTCAGCACAACATGCACTCTGGAAAGGCCTCAAGCCTTGAAGAGCGCATTACAAAAGCCTTATTATTATTATTATTATTATTATTATTACTATGCATGGCATATGCAGGAAATTTTAAAGATTCAATTTTTTTATTACTGCATTTTTAGTTAGTATGGAACATATTTTAACAATGGAGAGGAAAAAAAAATGCTGAATAGCAAAATGCTTGCCTTACCAATTAATAATTCTGGTATGATAGTGATGAAAACATTTCAGGCACAAAGATTTATCACATTCTTGGCATCTTATTGTTGTCACTTTACGTTTCTTTCCTCCTATACAATTTGTGCAGACAAAGAACTATTTTTGAAGTGTAAGTCCTTTTTCATTTGATGATTTCAACACGAGGTAGTGATGAGCAAGAGCATAAACTGCACATAGCCTATCGGGCAAATCTTGTATTGGTCTTCTTTTGTGCAATGAAAGTGTAGCGGGCCGAAAATCTAAACTAACCCCCAATCGATCCAACCCGCTTCCTACACTATCCGGACGTGAGAAATCGAAGGAGAATGAAACGGATTGTATATACAGTCCCTTTACTTACAAAAAAATTTACAAAATATCTACAATAGAGAGGGGGCGATTATATTGGAGATCTTTTGTAAATTTTTTTGTAAGTAAAGGAACTGTATATACAATCCGTTTCATTCTCCTTCGATTTCTCACGTCCGGATAGTGTAGGAAGCGGGTTGGATCGATTGGGGGTTAGTTTAGATTTTCGGCCCGCTACATTTGGCGCCCGAATAGGGACGTGAGACTTCGAAACTGGGAGCGTGACTGGATTGGATTGCAGTCCATACCCAATTAGTGTGACAAGTAGTTTGATTGATTTTTCCCTTCTCCTCTTTTTTTTACTAACTTGGGAACAATGGCTGTAGCGGAAACGTTGAATGAAGAAGTAGTGCGATTGAGACTGGAGTTGAGAAAGAAAGAAGAGGAGTGTGAAATGTTACGGGGAATGATGGAGGGAATGGAGAATAAAATAAAAGGGATGAATGAAAAGACTGATAGGATGAAGAAGGAAATGGGAGACCGACAGGATCAGACGGACCGACGGATGCAGGACCTGTATGACATGATGAAGGGGTCAGGACCGGCCCTAGGACCCTCGACCTTGACCCCTGCTCCGACTGAAGGGAATAAGACTAATGGGATCAATGGGAGTGTGTGTGAGTCTAGAGAGGATAGGGTGATTATGAGTGATAGGAAGGACGGAGAATGGAAGAGAGTTGAATGCAAGAGAAGAAGGAAGAGTGGTGCAAAGGGGAAGGATAGGAAGGTAAGAGGCAAGAGTGTGGACTCATTGTACTCGGATGAAGGAGAGAGTGATGGTATGATTGATATGAGTGAGAGTGAAGGCAGCTCAAGTGAGAGTGAAGTGAATGTGGGAAAGGGTATTTTGATAAGGGAAGTGCCAAAGATAGATAGATTTAGGTTACATGGTGGGAAAAGTGTGGAAGAATTCTTCGGGGAATTTGAGCGATATTGTAAGCTCAAGTACCCGGAGAATAAGGGATACTGGATGAATGTTTTGGGGGAATGTTTGGAGGGAAAAGTATTGGAGTTTTTCCGCGTGATTACAAGTGTGGGGGAACCAAGGTACGATGTGGTGAAGAAGCGGATGATTGGACAGGTGAAACGAATGAAAGAGAGTGTGAAGTATAAAAGGGTAAATGAATTTGAGAAGGCTCGAATGGGGAAGAGTGAAAGTGTGAATATGTATGCACATAGGCTTGAGAGTATGGCAAGAACGAGGTATGGTGATGATGATGTAAATGAATGTAAACCACTCATGAGGAAGTTTTTGGACACGATCCCACGAAAGGTGAGTGAATGGCTGGGTGGAAAGAGAAAGGAGAGAGTGAGACTGACAGGTGAACAGTTGATGTGGGAGGATGTGTTGGAACTGTTAGAAGATGGACGATTTGATGATGAAAGCGATCTAGAAGAGGATGGATGGTACAGTGTGAATGTTGGGGGTAAGAAGCCCAGGAGCTTTCATCCACCCCGGCAGTTTGTCAGCTACAGGGATGCCCTGAAGGCTGCACCAGCTGGAGTGATGTCAAACTTCCTGGGCCGGTAGAATGGATGGGCAAATGGAGGGTGGTCGAATGGAAGGGGGCAGATGAATTTCAAGCGTGGGAACGGATATATGAGAGAGAAACCGAGGTATGTCCCAGCAAATGAGAGACCGAATGGTGTGAGAAAGATTGTGGAATGTCGTCGGTGTGGAAGGAAAGGTCATATGTTGGCAGAATGTAGGTGGACATCTGGTGCGTGTTTTGGGTGTGGTAAGAAAGGGCATATGATAAAGGATTGCCAGGAAAGTGTGAAAGAGTGCTTTGAGTGTAAAGAAATAGGCCATTTGAAGAAAGATTGTCCGAGGTTGAATGGTGGAGCAACTGCTGGGGAAAGCATGAAATATGCATGTGGTAATTGTGGAAAGGCTGGTCATTATGCAAGGATGTGTCGTGACCAGAGGAATGTATGTAGCTATTGTGCGATGGAAGGACATTCAAGTGAAAAGTGTTGGATTAGACTGAGAGCGCAAGGTGTGAATGGAAAGTCTGAAGCGGGAAACTGAATGGTAAGAGGGTACCTGCTGAAGTATCCTCTGGGTGCATGAGTGTGAGTAATGTGTTGGTAAGTCTGTCTAGTGTGAAAGTGCTGTCTGGTAGGAAGTATGAGTGTCTGAGTGTGAAGGTGGAGTTGAATGGAATTGAGTGTTTGGCTTTAATAGATTCTGGATGCAAGGCGAGCTTGGTGTATAAAGATGTGTATGACAAGTTTAGCGAGAAAGCCCTCCTGTCTGAGTGCAAGGGTAGTTTAGTAGGTATTGGTAATAGGAGAGTGCCTGTGATTGGAATGATAAGGTCACCTGTTCGAATGCATGGTATGATGATGAATGAATGTGAATTTTCTGTGATTGATAAGGTGAGTAGTGAGTATGGTGTGATTTTGGGCTATGATTTTATGAAAATGAATCGTATGGTTGTGCATCCTGCGAGTGATCAGATTGAGAGAAAGATTGGTAAAAATGGGGTGTATAAGTTGTATGTAGGGAAAGATGGTAGCGTTTTGAGGAGTGTGTTTACTGGTATTGAGGTGACTGCTATGGAGAGTGTAAGGCTTGTGAAGGGTGAAAGGGTGTCTGTTAGAGTGAGTTGGAGTAAGGATGTTAGTTTGAATGTGAGTGAGAACACTGTGATATTGGATGGAAAGGATGCGTGTTATAAGGTAAGGCGTGTTGCTTGTGTGTTTGATGGCTTGATGAGAATGAATGATCCTTTTGTATGTGTGCAGGCAAAACCCAGTGTGAAAGGGCAGGTGAGGGGAATCCAAGTCGGAGATTGTACTTTGTTTAAATTAATCTTTTATCAAAGCCTCATATTCTGGAAAGATAGGACTTAGTTTCGTATATCCTTATATTACAAACAAAGCGTTATATCCTGGAAAGCTATATTATCATTAATAAATAAAGGCCATTAGTATAGCTTAATGAAGGAGGGCTTATAATAGCCACGTAAGCTTTTTTTTAAAGTCATTATCTTCCATCAAGCGCAGAGGCGCCACACTTGTAAGTCCTAGGCATTTTGCTCGCTCGAGTGGCAGGTGGCTGGACATCTTCCCATCCTCTTTGTATAAAGTGAGGCCTTGATTGTTGTGTATATATTGACTGTTGTAGTCAGGATTTTTTTTTTTTGGTTGTTTGATTTTTTATGTTTATTAGGATAGATTAAATAGTATTCATATATATAGGATTTTCTTTTTGTATTTTTGGCCAAAAAAGTAAGATCTCCAAAATAATCGCCCCCTCTCTATTGTAGATATTTTGTAAATTTTTTTTGTAAGTAAAGGGACTGTATATACAATCCGTTTCATTCTCCTTCGATTTCTCATGTCCGGATAGTGTAGGAAGCGGGTTGGATCGATTGGGGGTTAGTTTAGATTTTCGGCCCGTTACAAAAGGAATGGTTTCCCATATTTCTCCACCAGATTATATATTACATTATTGAACTTTAAAAATGTGGGCTTCTCTCCATATTTCCATCAAGTACATATTGTAGGCATTTAGCATTGTAATATCAAGCTAATGGAAAAAACTTTTTAAACCATTTCATATTTTTTCTTAGGTATGTCAAAGGTCCAGTTTGCATGTCACTATATACAAACCTCATATTATAATTGATAACTAAATCAGGTTTGCAAATCTTCTCATTAGTCAGGTAATTTTTATTCCTGTTTCTTCCATAATCCCCTTATGAGCTATATTCTCAAATTTGGGCATATTTTTACCTTTTGCCCTTACTGAACCACAGGAATTCGCTTGGTTTTCTGATA
The DNA here is from genome assembly GCA_963969495.1 of Ceratothoa steindachneri. Classification (NCBI taxonomy): domain Eukaryota; kingdom Metazoa; phylum Arthropoda; class Malacostraca; order Isopoda; family Cymothoidae; genus Ceratothoa; species Ceratothoa steindachneri. The sequence continues at coordinate 144,412,349 of OZ018332.1, read as the reverse complement.
GAGTGTGTGTCCTTTCTCCAGATAGATAGAGCTGCATCATTATCAAGAAAACAAAGCCAGAAAATCTTAGGATTAGGTCTTTGGGAATGTCTATGTCTATATCCAGTATATATCATATCTAAAATGATTCCAGTTTCAGTCACAAGACGTTTATTAAAATTTAATAATGCTTACACAGAGTGTATTGCTTAAAAATGAGGCATCCTTTGAAAAGAGTGGTTCACCAATAACAAATTTCTGAAATGGATGAAAATACTGCTGAACCCAAGTTTTTAGCATTGTAAAGACTTATCTTATTAGTCAGCCTTCAGGATTTGGAGAAAATAGCGGTATTAATCTCTTGTTATATATTTAGGAAAGATTAGTATAGCTGTCATTGGATAATTTCTCTAGTAGTTATCCAAAATATATTTAGCAATATGACGCACAAGTAAGGTCAAGGTGAAAAAGTTATGCATTTCTTTAGTATTTTATATCTATCACAACCATTGGTAGATTAATTAACCTTGGAGCACTGAACATGGGTATAGTTTGCCCGAGGTTAGTGATATCATGCACATTTCTCCCCCTTCCATCCCAAGGCAGGATGATGGGAGTGTGTAATTCAGTCTAGCGAACACTCTCATAGAGTGAGGCCATGTCAGTCGACTCTTCTGCTTGAATTTCCGGCTAGAGCTCTGTTTGGGTACCGTTTACCCAGTGGTAATAGCGTACAAAGAGAAGTTATAGTGATAAATTTCACTCTTTTCAAGCTGTAATTCTTATTTCAGGTAACTAATAGTGCAAACTTGTGCCTGAAATGGTGAAAGAACAAAACCTGAGTGGGCTGGAGATTGGTGAAATTCTTTTTACTCTAGATAGTGATGACAATAATGATTGTGTTGAAATTGATGTACTTTATGAAGGTGAGGAATGATAAAGAATATATTCCAGAGCCACATGAAATGGCTGAAAGTTCAGACAGTGTATCTGGAGAAGACGTTCCTTGCCAAGGCAAGCAAACAAAGGAACCCGGGTAGTGGGAAGACAAAGAAGCCAAGGAATCTCCCCCACTCCCTCGCTTCCTACCCATGCCACCACAGCTGATAAGCCTACTGCTGGCACATCCTGCAAACATACTGTTGTTCCTGTACAGTACCCTGCTGTGAAATCAAACTCTGATGACCCTTATTCTGCTGCTGCTGCTCCTCCTGCTGCTCGCCAGTGACAACATCAATGACATGCAGACAATGGGGAGTTGCTAGTGACTGTACAGCAAACAACAACAGCAGAGATATGTGCTCTACTAGGTGTCCTTATATTCAGTGGTTACAGAAAAGATAACCACCTGAATACTAAGGAGTTGTGGTACCCTGTGGCAGGAGCTCCTTTCTACAAGGCAGCAATGTCTGAGGTGTGTTTTTGCTTCCTGCTGTACTGCCTCAGGTTTGATGACATAGCCACACAAGAGCAGAGGTGGGCCACTGACAAATTCGCCACAGTCACAGCTGGGTGAGACATGTTTATGGCCTGCTCTGAGGACAACTACACACCCCACAAAAACCTCAGAGTAGATGAGCAATTGCTGGCTTTTAGGGGTAAGTGCCCTTTTTGGATGTATATCCCAAATAAGCAGCAAAATATGGGATAAAAATTGTTATGGTGAACAATGTGGAAAGTAAGTACATGTTACAAGGTATTCCCTACCTAGAGAAACAGGGCACAATAGCAAGACATGGACTGCAACTCAGCCATGTGTTCACCAAAGACCTCACATGCCTCCAACACCCAACCAACAGAAACATCACCACTGACAACTGGTTCACGTCTGTGCCTCTCATACAGGACATACTCAGTAAAGGGCTGACAGTGGTGGGGACAGTGAGGGTGAACAAGGCAGAAATCCCTGAGGTAATGAGGCAGAAGATCACCCACATACCTGGCAGCTCAACATTCTTGTTCACGAAAGATATGACACTCGTTTCATATATCCCTAGGATACAGACAACCATAAAGAATGTGCTCCTGCTGTCAAGTATGTACACAGAGGCATCAGTGGATAATGTCAGTTGGAAGCCTGAGATCATTGACTTTTATAATGCAACAAAAGGAGGGGTTAACACATTTGACCAGACGTGTGCAACTTATAACTGCAGCAGAAAGACAAATAGGTAGCCATTGTGTATGTTCTTTGGGATGCTGAATGCGAGTGACATAAATTTGTGGTTCATTTACCAGAGCAACACTGCTGGGGTAGGAAGCAGCGCCATGCAGAGATGGAAGTACATGCATGAATTGGCCCTGCAACTCATCAGGCCCTCAGCTGAGGAATGACTCAATACCACAACACAGCATCAACAGGTGAAGCTGGTCATCAGACAGGTGTGCTCCCTCAACCTCCCCTCTGGCACGGCTGCAGGTGCTGGACCATCGACAGCTGAGATAAGGGAGCTCATGTTACGTGCAGTAAGTGACAATCAAAGGCAGACAAGAAGACACGCTTCAGGTGTCATAGCTACGTCTGAGGTTGAGGTAGGTAATAAACATGAAATGTGCAAATCTGTTAGATTTATATAACTAAAACCATTAGGTTCATTTTATTAGCCACTGCAATCTCATACCAATAGATAGTGGAAAATAATGAAAAGTTTCCATATCAGTGACAGGAGGTTGCAAGGGATAGACATCAATGGAGATGCTTAGTGTGAGCAGTCATAGGTCTGTATTGTATCTTAGTAGTCATTTCCAGATGGTTTCAAGGGGTTTCATAACAGAAAAACACATTATATTGAACAATCTCATTTTTTGTGCACTAAAAAAAAGGGGTTTTTTTCCCACTCTCTTCCCTACAGTTTGTGCATCGTGTGTCATGGGGAGTCCCTGGGAGGAGAGCCTGATATCCTTGATGGCCTCTGTGAACATTTGGGTAAATTCTATGAAAGGGCGTTTTTGGGGGGTGAATATTTCACCAAAATTATTTTTAAAAATTCACTTTTTGACTGTTTTTATTGCTATTTTTATAATATACCTCTTAGAGTAAGTACAGATTTTTATTAGTTTGATTGGCATTTACATGCCTTATAGTTAGTGTGTACATGATCGGATTAATAAATTTGTATATTTACTATTTTTCTTTTATTTTACCAAATTGAGTATAATATAGCCGAGTTCAGTGAATGTGTAACAGGGAAATATGTTCAGTGCTCCAGGGTTAAGTTAACTCTAAGCAACATTTTTCTTTAATTGACTGGAAAGATAAAGAAATAAAATATTAATAACAATGAGGCAAGATGCGGAATGCACCCTGCAAAGAAGTTAGCTATGATATTAATATCAAAGATAAGCATTTTACCTTCAAGGAGAGCAGATGCTGTATTTTACATATTTAAAATGATGCAAGTGGCTTAAGGCTTAAATTAAGGTAAAGCAACATTTAGATTTATGTAATATAATTTCTTGAATAATATATAGAGAGAATGAGTTAGTAATGACTCACTACAGTGTCATACCACTTTTGTTTTTGTGATTGACAGTACATCATCCTCATCAAATGAATCTAAAAATCAATGGTAATAATTTTTGTGCTTTAAAATATCTATAGTCAATTTTCATAACTATGTCTATATTCTGTCATTTTACACTGCGTTTCTTCTTCTGTTCTGTTTGAATGATGAGTGAATGAGATGGCTTTGTCAGGAGAAGGAATCAATGGAAGTTAAGGAAGATTTTGTTTTTATATAAAATTTTTAATCCCACATATTTCCTTCTCTCTAGCATATATAATATTTTAAAGAGTGCAAAGTAGGCCGTCCTTCCTCTTTAATACTGCCTTTAAAGATTGATAGCAGACAACTGTGAAAATTAAAAATTATGGCTAAAGAAAGGACTGGCATCCATGTGTATTGCGTATATGAGCACATCAACTAAACCACCCTAATTTGAATGATACACTCAGAAGTGGTTTCACAAACAAGACATTCTGAAGTGGCAAAGCCAGATATATGGAGATCCTACACTGTCCCACTTTGTGAATAAATTAGGACATATACACACGCCTCGATTTAAGATCTGCAGCTTGAAATAGTTTAACCAGTGAGCTCAAATGAACCCCATTCCATTACTCCGACCCCAATGACTGCAGGAAGACCTTCATTATATCTTCCCTATTGGGATGAAACCAGCCTACAATTCAGGCCCATCTCTCAAAACTCCAGGAACCAACAATCTGGAGTGCACAAGGGTAGCCTAAGTACAAGGGACAAGTGATAGCTCCTGCTGGTACTGGGATAGATAACATGTGCAAAGCTCCCCAAGACTGGGGGACCGAGCAGTTGTCACAAAGCCATCTTTTATATTGGCATGGATAGTTCAAGCATGACAAATGTGCTCCAAGAAGTATGAATGCAATACTCTCAGTGGTGCTGAAGCTTTCAGAGCAGGGCCATAGTGAGAAGCATATGAAGGTGGTATCCTCCAAGGTGGCATCCTGGACAAGACCAGTGGCAACATTGGCCTGTGAGCTATGTCAAGTTCTTAGTAACTGAGTATAATGCAGCAAGTATACCAGAAAGTAGTGAGTGGCATCTCTCCTGCATTGACAAAGAGACTCTCCACGGGGGATGTGCAGAAAGCACTGGTCACCAACCAGAAACCTGTGTAGTAGCTCAAGCGCTCTTTCCACAATTCATGGTCAGCTGCAGAGCTCTCATCCCTAATTTAAAACTAAAAATATTTGCTATTATAAAAGGTGAAATTTTAAATAATGATACCCATTAGCAACCTCACTTAAATATATTTTAAATACATTGAAAAATCATTTCATCCATATTTTTTTACACATACATATATACTTTCTAAGATATTTAGCTATCCTTGTATATACAAATGCTTCTTTTTCTCTCTCTATTTAAATAGAAAATAAATAGGGATTGTCTAAGCAAAAGGTTTATATATATATATACCCTCTTTGAATGGACCGTAAGGTCTCCTAGGGTACTTTCTTTCATTATATGTGAAGAAAGCGAAGATAGAGTAAATGATATGTGGGAGAAAAGTAGCTGGAGATTCTATGACAAGCATTGGGCTTTGGTTAATGATTATACTGTCCAACAATGATTTTACTACAGAAATGAGAAAGTAGTTTTCTTTTGTAGTTTTTTGCGTAGATTACAAAAATGACGTTTACTTTTCATGAAATGACTTCAGTTTTTTGTAATCTGCATATTTAATTTTTTGTTAATATTAGATTATTCAGTATATAGAGGTATGAAATGCTGAAATCTATCCAATAGTCATATATTTTTAGAATATTTAGGCTTCTTTTTATGCACAACACCTTGTCTGTCTCTGTGAAGGGTCCAGCAGAAGTCAGCATGCATTGCAGGACTCCATTTTCCTTTATAATGATTTTCTATAGTAGCACTATCATGGTGGAATCTTTCACCATGTGCATCCCTGACATCTGCTGGATGCTCTGGAAAGAAAGACAAATAGAAATGCAAAAAATACACCTTTAGTGACATACTAAATCCCAACTTATTATAAGACCTAATCAAATTCTGAGCAAGAATGTGGTAATTTTCTGGCTTGTGCCTTCCAAGGATACCATTAAATACACCTTTGAAACTATGCCAGGCCTCAAATTCTGGCTTGCTCAATTTTGCCTCAAACTCACTATCTACCGTCGTTGAATCTGAGGCCCAACAAAGATTCCTTCTTTAATTTTAGCATCAATAATCTTAGGAAATTTTGTATTTAAATATCAGAAGTATGGCTGGTCATGCTTTAAGGCTTTCACAAATTGTTTCATTAAACCTAATTTTATGTGAAGTGGTGGCCAAATTATGTTTTCCTTAGGAACCAATGGTTCACGTATGATACTATGACAACCTACTTTTGTCTCTTCTCTTAAAAGGCCATCTGAACGTATGTAACGTTCTCCCCGAGCTCTACTGTCCCACTGGCACAAAAAAAAACACATGAATTTTGTGTAGCCTGACTGCAAGCCATTTAAAATGGCTGCTACCTTAAGGTCAGCATAAATCATCCATTTATGTTCACTGTACTTAATGCTTTTTAAAATGAAATCTAAATTCTCATAAGTTTCTTTCAAAACAATAGTGAGCTACTGGTATCAATGGTAGTTTATTTCCATTATGCAGAAGCACGGCTTTACTACTATATAAAGAAGCATCAAAGAAAAGTCTCCATTGACTGGGTTCATAATGTATATCTAATTCTTCAAAGAGACGTGGAATATTATTATGCGAAACTTAGTAATTTGAACATCTTATGCTACTAAATTTATTTTTTTCAGTCTCAAGGCCAGTAATTCACTCTGTTGCTTTATTAAGTTTAGATCTCTTACAAGATCATCTAGATCAAGTTGTGAAAAAGGTTTTGGAGTAGTATCAACAGTTTCAGGAACATAAATTTCAGTTTCTGATTCACATGATTCCATATCTGATTCATCAGAGTTAGACAAAACAATTTCTGCAGGTTGTTCAGGTACTAGAATGTCTTTTGAGTGAGGTATAGGCTGAATAGTAGATCTAAGGTTGGGATATACCACAGTTGAAGCGCACTTCGTTGTTTTACCTAAAAGTATGAAAATTATATGCATAAAATTTAAAGTTATGTACATATGTGTGATTACAATAAAGTGGTTCTAAACTTAATTAATTTTATATTTTTAAAAAATAATATTACAGTACAGTATACTATTTCAAAATATAGGTACAGTGGACAATAAACAATTACTTCCTTTGTATGTCTACCAAACAGAAATAGAGGTCAGTGGCATGATCTTGGGGCTCTCGCCATACCATTAGAAAACCAAATTGAAGGCTTTTTATTTTTCTTTTAGACCATTTTGATAAAGAATTAAAGCATGTTGTGCAACAGATATGTGGTGCCTATGGTTTATCTTGGTCACCAATTTTACATACAAAATACAAATTATATAGTTTTTGATAACGCTGATTGGCCAATTTTTGTAGCACTTAAGTTTAAAACGTAAAATTTGTCTTAAAAGATGATTGGTCATTTTTGTTAATGCTATGTTTTGAGCAAATAAATTAAATATAAATTTGTTATTAAAAATCTGCAGCATTTTGTCTCTGAAGGCAGTTAAAATTAGATTTAGAGTTAGAGGCAGTTATTTCATATATATTACTTATAATAAAAGTCTTCACTCGCACCGAATAAAGAAGTTGATATCCAGCTCTAAATTTCCTTTAACCTTGAGGGAGCTACGATCACACTGACTACCCAGCCTACCAAACTAAAAGAGATACCTTCGCACCCCCATAGTGGAATTCACTTCACCCTCTCGGGTGGTAAATCAGCAAAAATCCATGATTTTCAACCATCCTGTAACGGCTGCTTCATTGAAGATGGGAGGCTCGATGATGGTGGAATTTGATTCACAGCCTCAGGAAGCAAAACAGCAGAAATCCACAATTTTTGGCATTCTGTAACAGCTGCTTCTTTGTAGAGGTGGGCTCAATGGAGATGGATTTTGGCAGGTTGGTAAAGCGAGCAGCTTGTTGCTCTCTTGGCGAATCCATCATCTTCTGCTTCACCATCCTTCAGAGGAGTCACCCATTATAGATGTGTCTACCTACTTGGGAGAGGAGCACCCTATAGCCGCTAAGAGGTCTTCTTCATCTGCATCTTGGATGACGATGAACTAAGATCTTCCTCTTATAGTTGTAACCTCTCCATTCCATAGAAACGTCTTAAGTTGTAGCTCTCTCTCTCTTCAGATGTGTATTTTTGTAGATAAAAGAATTCATCCTTAAACGCAGTCCAGCTCCAATTTTACATATTACTTACTTTTTACGAAGTCTTGAGGCGAAGTCCTCAGCGTCATGTGGTGCACAACTGCACCCAGATCTCGAGTCTCCTTTGATGAAGCTGATCTGGTCCGGTATTGAGTTTGGGGTGGCTATGCAGACGACAGCTGTTTAGTCCCTCACCGATGGTTCGTCAGGTAGGCTTTCAAGGAATTTGTCAGCCTCCTTTTAACTTGTCCACTGGGGAGCCTATGGTTTCCCTCACCTCTATTGGTGGGAACCAGTCAAAGGGGTTTCTGGTATGCCTGTTGAGAATACAGAGGATATGAGTCACCTGTCTGTTTCGCAAGAGTGTACCTTGAGTTGGATGAGAGCTGTGAGTGAGAAGCTGATGAATGGGGGTATGAAGAGTGAAGGTTCTGAACGGAACAGTATGAAAGAGTTCTGTTGTGAGATGGGGGAACTGGTAATGAGGGCTAAGAGTATGGTTGACGAGATGATTAATAGTGACGATGAGACTGACAGGAAGACTGATGAACAACCCCGACTGATTGCTACGCGTAGCCAGGGACCAGTAGATGAGTGTGAATGGGTGCAGAAGGTACTGTGAGTAAGGATTGAGAATGTATTGTGAGTGACTGTGGTTGAATGGCTTAAGAAAGGAGGGATGTGGTGGAGCAAATATGAGTGTGTGTAAAAATCATGCAGCTATAGATATATACAAACAATATTAATATATACAAAAGTTAGGAACCATCACAACCTTCCTCTTAAAACATTTAAATTTGGAATACCTACTACCCTCCGCGGCAATTTGTTGCAGAAGTCTACCACTCTATCTGTGAAAAAATATTTTCTTAAATCCAACCTACACCCTTGCTTTTTAATTTTCAAGTGGTGACCTCTAGTCCGATTTCCATCATCTAACTCAAAAAACTTGCTAACATCCAATTTATCTATCCTAGAAAAATTTTTAAACAGCTCAATCATATCCCCTCTCACACACCTCCTTTCGAACGAGAACATATTTAATACCCTCAGTCTATCTATATATTCAAGGTGCCTCAGGGAAGGAATAATCTTTGTTGCCCTCCATTGCACTGACTCGAGAAGGTTAATATCGTGTCTAAAATGTGGAGACCATGCCTGTATACAGTACTCTAGATGAGGCCTAACATAAGAGTTATAGAGTTTAAGAATAACCTCCTTACTTTTGTAACTGACATTCTCTTAATGAAACCCAGCACTCTATTTGCCCTATTTCTTGCTTCAATACACTGCTTAGAAAACCTTAATGACTTATCTATTACTACTCCTAGATCTTTCTCATCCTCTACTGAGCTCAGCCAATGCCCATCAATTTCATAGTTAAATTCTCTATTATCTTTTCCCATGTTAATAACTTTGCACTTATCAAGGTTGAAAGTCATTTGCCACTTATGTGCCCAGGATAACAATTTATTTAAATCCCCCTATACTTTAAAATTATCATCAATATCTTTAACTACAGCTGCTAATTTGGTATCATCCACAAAAATTGACACTATTATTAACTGCCTCCCCAAGATCATTATATAGATGACAAATAATAATGGACCGAGAACTGATCCCTGAGGAACCCCACTGATAACATCCCTCCACTCTGACTTTACACCATTTAGCACTACCCTTTGCTTCCTGTCTTTCAGCCACTCAGCTATCCAGTTTGAAACACCCCCACATATCCCAATCATTTTTAATTTATGAACTAGTCTCCTATGTGGTACCTTATCAAATGCTTGACTAAAATCTAATTAAATTATATCTACATTCTCTCCCTTATCTACTTGATCTGTTACAAACTCCAGAAAGTCTAGTAAGTTAGTCAAACATGATCTACCTGATCTAAACCCATGCTGAGCATCGCTGATTAACCCCTCCCTCTCTAGATGTTGGCAAATCCCTTTTTTAACTATTTTCTCAAGAATTTTACAGACTACAGGAGTTAGGCTAACCGGTCTAAAGTTATTTGGATCCTCTTTACTACCCTTCTTGAAAATGGGGACTACATTTGCTCTCTTCCAATCATCGGGTATTTCTCCATATTCCAATGACCTAGTATATAACTTGTCCAGAGCTATTGAGATACTTTCTACCCCTTCTTTAAGTATCCTAGAATGAATATTATCAGGGCCGGAGGCCTTGGTAGTATCTAAATCACCTATTAGTCCTTTTATCATCCTCCGATCCACACAAATGTTAGTAAACACCTCTTTTCCTGACCTATGAGTACTATACATAGGACTATTTAGTTTCTCTTTTGTAAATACTGATGCAAAATGACCATTTAGTACCTCAACTATTTCCTCATCAGTTTCTCTCACAAACCCTTCATATTTGATAGGTCCTATTTTAACTCTGCCACACTTGTTATTAATTTTATAGTAACTAAAGAACTTTCTAGGATCTTTGTTGCTATCCTGAGCTAATTTAATTTCTGACACCCTTTTGTTCTTCTTTATAATCTTATTTAACTCATTCCTAGCCATTCTATAATCACTTAAATTTTTAATATTATTTTCTACCTGTAATTTTTTATATGCCCTTTTCTTCTCTGAAATTTTTCTAGCTATCTCCTGATTCCACCATAATGGTTTCCTACTTTTGTTCCTAATGGTCTTCATTGGGATACATTGTTCTTGGACTACATTTATTATATGCTTGAAAGTATCCCACATCCCATAAGCATTTTTACCTCTGAATTCTATATCCCAGTCTACCAAATTTAGCAAGCTTCGAAGTCTTACATAATCTCCCTTATGAAAATTTGGAACTTTTTCATCATTCTCAGTTATTTTACCCTTCTCAATTCCCAAGTTAAAACGAACTATCTGATGGTCACTATTTCCCAATGCTTCCCCAACAGTCAATTCTTGAACTAAATGATCACTGTTAGAAAGTACTAAATCTAATATATTGTCCCCCCTCGTTGGCTCATTAACAAATTGATTCAAAAAATTATCCTCAAAGCATTCTATGAACCTGCCACTTGTTCTATCCCTACCTATCATATTTTCCCAGTCCACAGAGTTTAAGTTGAAGTCCCCAATAATAACTGCATCTGTTTCACATCCCTTACTTATTTCCCTTATCATTAGTTCATCTATATCATCAGTCTGCCCAGGTGGCCTGTAAAAAGCTCCCAAATGCACCATTCTATTTTTACTGAACCTAATATCTATCCAAAGTGACTCAACTCCATCCTGCTTTATTGAAGTATTTAAACTTGAAACAATGTTGTTTTTTATATAGATAATTATTCCTCCACCAATCCTACCTGTCCTTTGACTAATGTACATATTATAGCCCTGTAAATCAAATTCACTTATAGTGTCACTAAATTCTATTTCATTAACCCATGGATTCAGTAACACATAATATATCTATATCCTCATTGCTAATATAACTAAATAGCTCATCCTTCTTGTTTCTAAGACTACGAGCATTTGTATAGAAACAATTTAACCCCCCTATCCCTGAAGCACCTCTTGAAACTTGAATGACCTCACCTCTATCGCCTTGGAACCTATTTCTGTTATCTGCCAAGTCCATTCTACTTTCAGTACTATAATGTCCTCTCATATTTCCCTGACCACTATTAGTATCTAGTTTCCAGCCCACAAAGACCTAATAACACGATCATACTCCTCCCACAACACATCTACCCCCCTCCTACTCAAATGCAGTCCATCCATCGCATACATTTCTTTCATTCTAACAAACCTGTCCCACACATCCACAAACATGACACCTTCCATCTCACATAATCATTCAGCCCAATCGCACAAGACATCCATTCTACCCCAACATCCATTCTTGGAAGCACACCTGTCAACACCTTTCATTCTACTTTCCTTAACCTTTTCAATCAACCTCTTGTACCTCTCACATGCACCCACTTTCTTCACATCATTCACTCCTACATGTGTAATCACAACCGCATCCCTTGCACAGCCAGACATCAGCTCCTCATACCTATCAGACAGATCTCTCACTCCAGCACCCGGCAAACACACCCTCAAACCATTCAATCTACTTGCATTCAACTTCCTATCTAAATATCTAACTCGCGAATCACCCATCACAAGCACTTCAGTCAGACTCCTATTCCTAACCTCCACAGACCTAACTGCATTCCCACTCCTATTCTCATTCAAACTACCAGTCACTCTACCTCCACGCCCATCAGTCATATCACTTCCAGTTACTTACTCTCTTAGGGCACTGAATCTATTAGTCAAGCTAATAGGTTCTGTATCCTTCTGACTCACACACCTATTCTCCCCCAGGCTAACAACCTCAACAGAGGCAACCCTATTCTCACAAAGAACAGGAGAAGCCTCCCTAGCTTCACGTTTCCTAACCACTCTCCACTGTCCCCCATCCTCACTAGGCCTATTTCTAACTAATCTAAAGGGGCTAACTTCACTATCCCAAGAACTATCATGTCCTACCTCCTCCCCCGGCCCTCTACCTTCACCTGAAACATCTAACTGGCCTACCTCACCACTTAACCTATTCCCAGCTCTAGGCCTAACACTAAGTTCCCTCCTGAGCTCAGCAACTAACCCTTCCAGCCTACATATCCTGTCTAAATCCTGCCTTCTCATCCCCTCTTATCTACAATGCATTCACGCAGCCCACATACAACACATGTATACCCTACATCAACTACACCAGAACTAATGCATACATTCGACACTCATGCTCACTTTCATCCCCAAACTCCATCACTTATTCAAACAAAGAAAGAACTTAAGTAATAATAATAAAAAAAAAGAAGAGCAACTTAGCTTTCGCTGATTGTGATGAAAAAAAAACAAACAAACTGTAGAAAAATCTGAAAAATAAATCAACAGACTGAGAGCTCTATAAAACACGTGCTACCTGTTCGAAGGTAGCACGTAATCGACTCACCTCCTCAGTCAAAGCACAGACACATTCACTCTCCTCTCTACACCACAGACATCGCACACTACATACAGACTACTTTCAAAAGGCATCCAAACAGTCAGCCATACTTAAACAAGAACAATAATAGAAACAAAAACTTACGAACAACAAGAATTCGACCCAAATTTGTGCACGCAAGTTTAAAACCTGCTAATCAAGATGGCCACCGAAGTAAACAAAAGTCCCTTTCTCACCAAAACAAAATAACTACAATTTATACAAAATAACCACAAATTAACTATGTTATATTAACCAAATATATGATCTAATAACTAAATATTTATGTTTACTATGTCACACACCAAAGTATAGCAAATAATCGAAATATTCTGAGAGCTCTACGAAACACGTGCTACCTGTTCGAAGGTCATCTCATAGCTAAATTCCAGCACTCTATTTGCCCTATTTCTTGCTTCAATACACTGCTTAGAAAACCTTAATGACTTATCTATTACTACTCCTAGATCTTTCTCATCCTCTACTGAGCTCAGCCAATGCCCATCAATTTCATAGTTAAATTCTCTATTATCTTTCCCCATGTTAATAACTTTGCATTTATTAAGGTTAAAAGTCATCTGCCACTTCTGAGCCCAAGCTAACAACTTATTTAAGTCACCCTGCACTTTAAAGCTACCCTAGCCTCTTTGACTACAGCTGCCAATTTAGTGTCAAGAGCAAAAATTGACACTTTGCTATTTACACCTTGCACAAGATCATTTACATAGATTATAAATAATAAAGGGCCTAAAACTGATCCCTGAGGTACGCCACTAATAACATTCCTCCACTCTGACCTCACTCCATTCAGTACAACTCTCTGTTTCCTATTTTTCAGCCATTCAGTTATCCAATTTAAAACGTTCCACATATCCCATGCAGCTTTAATTTATGAACTAGTCTTCTATGTGGAACCTTATCAAAAGCTTTGCTGAAATCTAAGTAGACCACATCAACTTTCTCACCCCTATCTAATTTTTTAGTTACATAATCCATAAAATCCAGTAAATGTTAAACACGATCTACCTTTTCTAAAACCATGCTGAGCATCATTAATTAACCTGCTACTCTGTAGATGATCAGAAATTCCCTTCTTAACCATCTTCTCAAGAATTTTACAGACTATAGAAGTTAAGTTTACCGGTCTTAAGTTATTTGGGTCCTCTTTGCTTCCCTTTTTAAAAATTGGCACTACATTTGCCAATTTCCAATCATTTGGTATTTCTCCAGACTCTAGTGATCTAATAAATATCTTCTCAAGAGCTACTGCAATACTTTCTACACCTTCTTTGAGTATCCTAGAATGAATGTTGTCAGGGCCAGATGCCTTACTACTATTTAACTGCATTATAAGCCCTTTAATTTCTTCTCTGTCTATATTAATAGAATTTATCACTACTTTCCTTGACCTAGAATTATCATCAATTAATCTAACTGGTTTCTCTTCTGTGAATACTGAAGCAAAATGATCATTAAGGACCTCTACTATTTCCTCATCAGATTCTTTCGAAACCCCTTCATATTTAATAGGCCCTATTTTATCACTTAGATTTATTATTGATTCTATAATAGCTAAAGAATTTTTTAGGATCTTTATTATTATTTTTAGCTAAATTAATTTCTGCTGTCCTTTTGGTCTTCTTAATAATCTTATTTAGTTCATTTCTGGTTGACCTATAATGGTTTAAATTATCTAAACTACTACCACTTTGAAATCTCTGGTATGCCCTTTTTTTCTCTGAAACTTTATTAGCTATTTCTTGATTCCACCATAATGGTTTCCTACATTTCTTCCTAATAGACTTCATTGGAATACACTGTTCCTGAACCATGTTTAATATAGTCTTAAAAATATCCCACATCTCATAAGTATTCTTTCCATGGAATTCTATATCCCACCTAATCTGATTTAACATGCTGCGTAATTTATCATAATCTCCCCTATAAAAATTTTGAATTTTTGTGGAGTTTGTCGTTGTTCTACCCTTAACTATTTGCAAATTAAACCGAAACATCTGATGATCACTGTTTCCCAATGATTCGCCTACACTCAATCCTTGAACTAAGTGATCATCATTTGAAAGAATTAGATCTAATATATTGGCACCCCTTGTTGGCTTATTAACAAATTGGGTCAAAAAGTTATTCTCAAAACATTCCATAAACTTACAACTTGCTCTGTCTCTTCCTATCATATTTTTCCAGTCTACATAATGGATGCATTATGTGGGTGGGATTTGATGGATACGGATGACCTTTGATAGGCCCTTGTGGCTTTTGTCATCCGTGAAATTATGCTATGTTATGTTATATTAAATTAAAGTCACCAAGAATAACTATCTTCTTTGCATCCTTTACTTATTTCCCTAATCATTAACTCATTGATACAATCAGTCTGTCCTGGTGGTCTATAAAAGCTCCCAAGTGTATTTTCCTATTTTTACCAACCTTAATATCTATACATAATGATTCACCTTCTCCCTGCTTTTAGAGTTATTTAGATTTGAAGAAATGCTATTTCTGATATAAATAATCAAACCCCCACCAGTCCTATCTCTCCTTTGACTAATGTACATAGTATAACCTTCTAGTTCAAATTCACTGACATTATCATTAAATATATTTTCATTAACCCATGATTCAACTATACATATTATATCTATATCTTAATGAATGATATAACTAAATAATTCATCCCTCTTATTTCTAAGACTACGAGCATTTGTGTAAAGACAACTCAGCCCACCTATCCCTGAAGCACCTGAGGGCCTATCTCCTCTGCATCTCCTTTCTCTCCTTCCCCGACCCTGTACTCTTGTATTTCCCTGACCACTATCACTACTCAAGTAATTTAACCCTAAAGCACTTCCATTAGCCTGCCTACCTTCAACAAATCTGTGTTTGTTTCCTTTCACTGCCATTAAATTTCCCTGACCACAATCAAAACCTAGTTTCCCGCCTCTAAAGACCTAATAACACTATCTAATTCCCGCCACAAAACCTTAACCCCATCCTGGCTCAGATACAAACCCTTATTCCCATAAAACCCACTCCAAACATCTACAAACACCAATCCTGAATCCTCGCACAAACCTTTCACATATTCATTCAACCCCATTGCACGAGACAACCATTCCATCTCCACATCCATTCTCGGAAGCACACCTGAAACAACGCCTTTTACTCTACTTTCACACTTCCTTTCAATCAGCCTTTTATACCGCTGTCGTAACTCACAAGTACCCACCTTCTTTACATTGTTTACTCCGACATGTGTAATCACAACTGCTTCCCTCTCACACCCAGACACCAACCTACCATACATCTCACACACATCATTTACACCAGCACCCGGCAAACAAACTCTCACTCCCTTCCATTTACTTTCACTCAACTTCCTATCTAAATACCTAATCTGAGAGTCACCCATCACAATCACCTCAGTCATTCTCTTATTCTCTCTAGGCCTAGTATTACCCTCCCTCCTGCCCTCACTCACTCGACTTCCTATTGTACTTTCAGGCACAGCCACACCAGACAAATCTCTTTCAAATTCTTCCTCTCTCAGGGCGTCAAATCTGTTAGTTAGCCTAACAGGTTCCATGTCCCTCTCATTCACACACCTAACCTGTCCTAACTTATCTATTCTGTTCACTTTCACCCACCACTCATCATCACTTACTTCACTTACTGCATTCTCTCCAGTCCCTGTTCTAGGCCTAACTTCCTCCCTTCTGGTCCCAATCTTACTCTTCAAACGTACACTTGCATCTCTTCTCACTTCAGACACTAAATCATTCAGTCTCAAGCATTCCGCACGTAATCGACTCACATCCTCAGTCAAAGCACATTCACTCTCCTCTCTACACCACAGACATCGCACACTACATACACACTACTTTCAAAAGGCATACTCTCTACATCCAAACAGTCAGCCATACTTAAACAAGAACAATAATAGAAACAAAAACTTACGAACAACAAGAATTTGACCTAAATTTGTGCGCGCAAGTTTAAAACCTGCTAATCAAGATGGCCACCGAAGTAAACAAAAGTCACTTTCTCACCAAAAACAATAAACCACAATTTAACTTCGCTATATTAACCAAATATATGATCTAATAACTTAATATTTATGTTTACTATGTCACACACCAAAGTATAGCAAATAATCAAAATATTCCGAGAGCTCTATGAAACACGTACTACCTGTTCGAAGGTCAGTCCAAGACTGAGAATTTAAATCATTATAGGTCGACCACAAATGAGCTAAATAAGATTATTAAGAATAGCAAAATGGCGGCAGAAATTAATTTAGCTCAAAAAAATAAAAAATCCAAGAAAATTCTTTAGCTATTATAGAATTAATAAGAAATCTAACAGTGATAAAATAGGGCCTATTAAATATGAAGGGGTTTTGAAAGAATCTGATGAGGAAATAGTAGAGGTCCTTAATGATCATTTTGCTTCAGTATTTACACAAGAGAATCCAGATAGATCAATTGATGATAATTCTAGGTTAAGGGAAGTAGTGTTGAATACCGTTAATATGAACAGGGAAATAATTAAAGGGCTTATAATGTAGTTAAATACTAGTAAGTTATCTGGCCAACACAACATTCATTCTAAGTTACTCAAAGAAGGTTTAGATATTATTGTAGTAGCTCTTCAGAGGATATATACTAGATTACTAGAGTTTGGAGAAAGGTTATACTTCAGATTTGGGGTGCGCAGTAGGTGGCGCTATTAGTAGGCTATAATTTTGGACTACAACATATCTCTTATGACATCAAACAGTAGCTCCAGATGTGACCAATCATGGCATTATATTTTTTTTGTTGTTTTGGGGATTTGTAACTTTTAGTCTGTATTATTTACTAAATATCTGCGCCTCTGCTCGTTTATAGTTTTTTCTAAGTTAGGTAAGGTTTCTTGATGCCTTTTATTGTTTTTTTGGTTTTCATATTTTTTGTTTCTCAGTGAACGATAACAGCTTCTTACTGGCAACATCGTAGGTATAAATAGAACTCGCTTAGCATTTGTTTCTTTTTCATTTTGGCTTTTTTGTGCTCTAGTTGTGCTTCTTTGTTATTCGAATTCGGGTTTATTTTGCATGACTGCCAAAACTTTTAGATTATTTAGAGGCGCATAAATTAATCAAGAAACCTATAAAAGTAAGTATTGTTTGTCATTAAATTAGGTTTTTCTGCCAGTAAAAAGCTGTTGGGGAAAAAAAACCAGTAAATTCAAGGGGACTGCTCATGGGGGAGATATCACTGCGGGGGGCTGCACCCCCCAGTATATACTCATATACAAAAAAAATATATATAATGCCGTAATTGTTCACATCTGATGCTACCGTCTGACGTCATAAGAGATATATTGTAGCCTATAAACAGCGCCACCAACCGTGCACACCAAAACTGAAGTGTTACCTGGAGAAATACCTAATGATTGGAAATTAGTGAATGTAGTGCCAATTTTTAAAACGGGAAGTAAAGAGAACCCAAATAACTTTAGGCCAGTACGCTTAACTTCTATCGTTTGTAAAATTCTTGAGAAGATGGAGCGAATGTGAGTGTGTGTAAAAGGGCCATTCTCCCACCCCTTTTCTCAGTACCCTCTCCCTCCCTCTGTAAGAATGTGTGTGAATGGGTTTGTTTTATTTTTGTTTATTTTATGTATAAAATGATTACCATGTTTTTCTTTCTTTCCAGGCATTATATTCTGGAAAGATAGTAGCTAATTTTGAGATATCACTATAATAATATTGTACTTTGCTTAAAATAAACTTTTATCAAAGCGTCATATTCTGGAAAGAGGTAAGCTAGTCGATAAATTTACTCGGGTAATGCCCACTTATTAGTTTCGCCATCCATGTATAAATAAATGGGTCATAAAAGGAGGATATATCTCTTCTACAGAGAGTAGAAGTGTGGACTGATAGCAAGAGGGGTTCTCTAGATAAGTGCTCCGCCCCGCCCTGAGACGGAGGGCTTTCGTGCCTCTCTAAGCACCTGAACCGCCATACCCGCCTTCGTTGACAATCCTGCCTCCTTCTAAGTTAGCCTACTACCACCCACCACCAGCACACAAGTGATAGCGCGTGCCCCCTTTTCGTTCGGTTGTTGTGTTTTTTTTGTTTTGTGTAGAATATAAGTAAATTGTTGTATTTCCCGGTTATAAAATTCTCTTTTGGTATCGTGTTTGGATTGGGGAATTTAGCCTCATTTTGAAGTGTGCACACTTCCCTAGTAAATATAAAATTGTTGTAAATATAAACTGTATCATTGTACTTTTTTTTTGTAAGTAAAGGGACTGTATATACAATCCGTTTTATCCTCCCTCGATTTCTCATGTCCGGACAGTGTAGGAAGCGGGTTGGATCGATTATCGATTGGGATAAGAGATATATTTTCGGCCCGCTACATTTGGCGCCCGAATAGGGACGTGAGACTTCGAAACTGGGAGCGTGACTGGATTGGATTGCAGTCCATACCCAATTAGTGTGACAAGTAGTTTGATTGATTTTTCCCTCCTCCTATCTTTTTACTAACTTGGGAACAATGGCTGTAGCGGAAACATTGAATGAAGAAGTAGTGCAATTGAGACTGGAGTTGAGAAAGAAAGAAGAGGAGTGTGAAATGTTGCGGGGAATGATGGAGGGAATGGAGAATAAAATAAAAGGGATGAATGAAAAGACTGATAAGATGAAGAAGGAAATGGGAGACCGACAGGATCAGACGGACCGACGGATGCAGGACCTGTATAACATGATGACAGGGGCTGGATCAGTCCCAGGACCTACAACCCTGACCCCTGCTCCTACTGAAGGGACTCCGCTAAATGGAATGGATGGCAGTATGATTGAGTCTAAAGAAGATACTGTGAGTGGTAGGAAAGGGGGTGAATGGAAGAGAGTGGAAAGTAAGAGAGGAAGTAAGCATGGTTCTAAGGTTGAGGATAGGAAGGCGAGAGGGAAGAGTGTGGATTCGCTATACTCAGATGAGGGAGAGAGTGACGATATGATTGGAATGAGTGAGACCGAGAGTAGCTCTTCGGAGAGTGAAGTGAATGTGGGAAAAGGAATTTTGATTAGGGAAGTGCCAAGGATTGATAAGTTTAGATTGCATGGGGGAAAGAGTATGGATGAGTTCTTCGGGGATTTTGAGCGGTACTGCAAGCTCAAGTACCCGCAGAACAAGGGTCACTGGGTGAGTGTTCTGGGAGATTGTTTGGATGGGAAAGTGTTGGAGTTCTTGCGAGTGATAATGAGTGTGGGAGAGCCAAAGTACGATGTAGTGAAGAAGAGATTGATTGGGCAGGTGAAACGAATGAAAGAGAGTGCAAAGTATAAGAGGGTGAATGAATTTGAGAAGGCTCGAATGGGGAAGAGTGAAAGTGTGAATATGTATGCACATAGGCTTGAGAGTATGGCAAGAACGAGGTATGGTGATGATGATGTAAATGAATGTAAACCACTCATGAGGAAGTTTTTGGACACGATCCCGCGAAAGGTGAGTGAATGGCTGAGTGGAAAGAGAAAGGAGAGAGTGAGACTGACAGGTGAACGGTTGATGTGGGAGGATGTGTTGGAACTGTTAGAAGATGGACGATTTGATGATGAAAGCGATCTAGAAGAGGATGGATGGTACAGTGTGAATGTTGGGGGTAAGAAGCCCAGGAGCTTTCATCCACCCCAGCAGTTTGTCAGCTACAGGGATGCCCTGAAGGCTGCACCAGCTGGAGTGATGTCAAACTTCCTGGGCCGGCAGAATGGATGGGCAAATGGAGGGTGGTCGAATGGAAGGGGGCAGATGAATTTCAAGCGTGGGAACGGATATATGAGAGAGAAACCGAGGTATGTCCCAGCAAACGAGAGACCGTATGGTGGGAGAAAGATTGTGGAATGTCGTCGGTGTGGAAGGAAAGGTCATATGTTGGCAGAATGTAGGTGGACATCTGGTGCGTGTTTTAGGTGTGGTAAGAAAGGGCATATGATAAAGGATTGCCAGGAAAGTGTGAAAGAGTGCTTCGAGTGTAAAGAAATAGGCCATTTGAAGAAAGATTGTCCGAGGTTGAATGGTGGAGCAACTGGTGGGGAAAGTATGAAATATGCATGTGGTAATTGTGGAAAGGCTGGTCATTATGCAAGGATGTGTCTTGACCAGAGGAATGTATGTAGCTATTGTGCGATGGAAGGACATTCAAGTGAAAAGTGTTGGATTAGACTGAGAGCGCAAGGTGTGAATGGAAAGTCTGAAGCGGGAAACTGAATGGTAAGAGGGTACCTGCTGAAGTATCCTCTGGGTGCATGAGTGTGAGTAATGTGTTGGTAAGTCTGTCTAGTGTGAAAGTGCTGTCTGGTAGGAAGTATGAGTGTCTGAGTGTTAAGGTGGATTTGAATGGAATTCAGTGTTTGGCTTTAATAGATTCTGGATGCAAGGCGAGCTTGGTGTATAAAGATGTGTATGACAAGGTTAGCGGGAAAACCCTCCTGTCTGAGTGCAAGGGTAGTTTAGTAGGTATTGGTAATAGGAGAGTGCCTGTGATTGGAATGATAAGGTCACCTGTTCGAATGCATGGTATGATGATGAATGAATGTCAATTTTCTGTGATTGATAAGGTGAGTAGTGAGTATGGTGTGATTTTGGGCTATGATTTTATGAAAATGAATCGTATGGTTGTGCATACTGCGAGTGATCAGATTGAGAGAAAGATTGGTAAAAATGGGGTGTATAAGTTCTATGTAGGGAAAGATGGTAGCGTTTTGAGGAGTGTGTTTACTGGTATTGAGGTGACTGCTATGGAGAATGTAAGGCTTGTGAAGGGTGAAAGGGTGTCTGTTAGAGTGAGTTGGAGTAAGGATGTTAGTTTGAATGTGAGTGAGAACACTGTGATATTGGATGGAAAGGATGCATGTTATAAGGTAATGCGTGTTGCTTGTGTGTTTGATGGCTTGATGAGAATGAATGATCCTTTTGTATGTGTGCAGGCGGACCCCAGTGTGAAAGGGCAGGTGAGGGGAATCCAAGTCGGAGATGTACTGGGCCACCTCTCCACTGTCAATGAGGTAGGTATGGACGATAGTACGATATCAGGGTGAATGTTGCGAATGAAAAGACATGCGAATGGATGTATAATGAGGTGAAGAGCATGGTGGAATTGGATGGATGTTTAACTGAGTATGAAAGGGAGGATGTGTATCGAATGATATTTGAACGAAAGGGAGCCCTCAGTAAGGGTGATCTGGATTTCGGGGTTGCAAAGCTGCCGGAATTCAAGATTGTCCTGAAGGAGGATTCTCCAATTTATCAGCGGCCAAGGCATTTCCCACGTCCGGTTGCTGATGAGATTGAGGAGCAGTGCTTGGAATTGGAGCAATTGGGGGTGATTGAAGAGAGCAAGAGTGCATGGAATAGTCCAATTGTACCTGTACGTAAGCCGGATGGAAGATTGCGTCTGTGTGTGGATTATCGAAAGGTGAATGAAAGGACTGTGAAAGAAAGGTTTCCGATGTGTGTGGTATCTGAGTGTGTGTATAGTATGCATGGGATGGAGTGGTTTACGAAGCTGGATCTGGTACGGGGGTATTACCAGATGCCCATTGCTGAGGAGAGCCGGCCAGTAACTGCCTCCTCTTCCTCAAAGAGGCATTACCAGTTCCAGAACCTAAGCTTTGGGTTGGCTAATGCTCCCGGAGCCTTCCAGCTGGCAATGAATGTTGTGTTGAGTAAGTTTGCGAGTAAGAATGTGATTGCGTTTATAGATGATATTTTGATTATGACTGAGACTTTTGAGGAGCATATAAGAACATAAAAACATAAGAAAAGAAGGAGACTGCAAAAGACCATTCATGGCCTACACTTGGCAGCTCCTGTTCCATGAGATTGGTGAATGATGTGTTGAGAACGTTGGAGAGTGTTGGTGTGAAGGTGAAAGTGGCGAAGTGTGAATGGTTTGCGAAAGAAGTGGAATTCCTTGGGCATATGGTGAGTGAGAATGGATTGCGAAAATCATCGAAGTATGTTGAGAAGGTGCGAATGTTTCCTAAACCGGTGACTGTGAAGCAACTGAAGTCATTTTGGGGTTTGATTGAGTTCCAGCGAAAGTTTATACGTGATTGTTCTGGTGTGAGTAAGCCTCTGACTGAGTGGATGGGCAAGAAAGGTAGTACGGTTGTCAAGTGGAATGATAAGATGAATGAGGCGTATGAGAGACTGAAAGAGGCAGCGGCTGAAGATGTTGAATTGGCTTACCCAGATTATAGTGTAAATGCTAAAATGCTTGAACTGTATACAGATGCGAGTGGGTATTGTATGGGAGGTTTTCTGATGCAAGAGCAGCGTTTGAATGGAGAGAATGTCACGCGAATGATTGGGTATGTATCCAAGGCTATGAATGTTGCAGAACGAAAGTATTCGACTGTGGAACGAGAGCTGGCTGCGATAAGATATTGTTTGAAAGTGTTGCGTCCATTTTTGTATGGTGTGAGGTTTGTGATAAAAACAGATCATCAACCTCTTGTGTATCTGCAGCGTATGAAGTGGGCTGATAGTAGGATTGCAAGGACTTTGGAAGATTTGAGTGACTTTGACTATGTGATTGAGTATGTGCCTGGTGAACGGAATGGAGTGGCTGATTTGATGTCAAGGTATCCTGGTACGAATGATGAAAATGTGTGTGGAGTGAGTGATCCTGAGTATTTGCCGAAAGGGATTATGAATGGAAAAGAGAGTAAGGGTGGTGGTGATTCCTTGTTTGAGAGTGTATGGAATGGTTTGCAAGATATGAAGAGTGATGGAGTAGATGTGAGAGTGCCCGATAGTGTAGATGATTTAAGGAAGGAGGTAATGAATGAAGTATGTAGGAAGCCTGAAAGCATTGGTATGGCAAAGGTGCGGAACTTCATGAAAGAATTGAGAGCGATGTGTATGCAAGGGGTCCCGCCATTTCAGGAAGTGTTGATTGTAGTGAGTCGTTTGTATGGAGTGATTGTTTATGTGCACTTTGGTGGTGAGAGGCCGATTGTGTACAAGGATGAGAAGATGAAGGGTTTGAATCCTAATGTGGTACATCTGCAATGTTTGAGCGGTGTGCACTACAATTGGGTAATTGAAAAGTGTTCATATATAAGAGAGAAGAATGATTGTCTGGATGAAGATGAGTGTGTGTTGAGTGATGATATGGGAGTTAATGACAGTGTGGATATCAGTGCTGATGTTGGTGTGCTTGTTCCTTCGGTGTATTGCGAACATGGTGGACCTGATATGATGGAAGTGAGTGAAAGTTGGTGAAAGGTTGTTCTGTGGTTTGATTGATACTGGAGCGCAGGTGTCTTTAGTGAATGAGAAGATTCTGAGTAAGTATGATGAGTTTAAATGTTGCGAGCATAAACCTGTGAAGTTACGGATAAGTGGATTAGGGAATGGCTTGATAGTGGCATGGGAACAGGTTAGTCTGAAAGTGAGTTTGGGTAATGGTGTGAATGTGAAGCATGACTTTGTGATTCTGAAAGGTGAGCAAATGCCTTGTTGTTTCTTGCTTGGTGTAGACTTTATGAGATTGAATGATTTGTCTTTGGATGCTGATAAGGATCGTCTTATGAAAGGTGATTGTGAGGTGATGAAGTTGAATGAGTGTGCAAAGAATGTTGTCAAACTTTGTGGCATGATTGAGTTGGTCATGGATGATGAGAATGAGATTTTAAGTGATGATGATATTCTAGAGATGCAAGAGATGTGTCCTTTTGTTAGTGAGTTGAAGAAGTGTGTAATGATGCGTGTTGATTTGAATGAATGGCTAGAGTGTTTAAGTGATTTTAAAAGGTATGCTAAGGATTTTGTTGTTTGTATGGATGTTGTATATTTTGTGAGGCATGTGAAGGGTGGTGATGATATGTATGTACCTGTGATGTCCTTAGTTGGCATGATTGGTCTGGTGAAGGTTGTGCATGATAATTATGGGCATATGGGTAAGTTTAAGCTGTGGGAGTGTATGAAGGAGCGTGTGTTCCACCCGTTTCTGAGAACTGTTGTGAATGATGTTGCAACTACGTGTGAAAGGTGTCAGAAGCGAAAGGTGCAAGGTGTGCAAGTGAAACCACCGATGTTGAAAGTTGATACGAAAGAACTGTTTGAATTGGTAGTGATTGATTGTGTGTCTTTGCCGCGTATGAGTGCTGGGAATGTTGGTATGGTTGTTATGGTTGATCATAAAAGTAAGTTTGTGTATGCAGCGCCTGTGAGAGATAAAAGAAGTGTGACTGTTGCGCGTGTGGTTGAGCAGTTGTTTTTTCCTATGTGTGTATGGAAGCCTAGAAGATGTCTGAGTGATAATGGGCCTGAATTTGTAGGGGAAGTGTTTGAGCAAATGTTGAGAGAGAATGGTGTGGAGCATGTAAGAACAACTCCATATGTACCGTCTTCAAATGGATTGGCTGAACGGACTATAAGAACCTTGTGTGAGATGTTGAGAATGATGAGTACGACAGTGAATGACTGGGATGTGTGTCTGGGGAGAGTGTTGTGGGCGTATAATTCAACTGTGCATAGTGCAACTGGAATGTCCCCATGTCAGTTTGTGATGAATTTTGAAAGGCGAGTGAAAGATAGGTTTCGTTTGAGTGAAAGTGAGCAGAATGTATGGCGTGAGGCGCATGAAAGGTTCCGTTCATTTGAATTAGGTACAAAAGTATTGAAGGTGAAAGAAGTGAAGGGTAGGTTGAATGTATCAAAGATGAGTGAGAAGTTTGATGGACCTTATAGAGTTGTGAGAGTTTGGGAAAATGGGGTAACGTATGTTTTGGAGAGTTTGAATGACGGCATGACTGAGAGAGTGCGGGCTCATCAGAGTCAGTTAAGGAGATGGAGAGAACCTCCTGACTACCTGGTGAGCCATCCGGTGTATGGACTGTGTAGAGAGAGAGGTAAAGTGCATGATGATGAGATTGAATGTGATAGTATGGATCTGTCTGGGAAAGAGCTAGTCTTAGTCTCGAGGAGTAGAAAGCGTACAAAGAAGAGTGAAAGGAAGAATGCAAGTACGAATGAAAGTAAGTCTGAGCAGAGTGTTTCTGGTATGGGGGATCTTGAAAGGGAGATTGAGTTTTAGCATAAACAGGTGAGTGATCTGGCTGGTATAAGTAGACGAGTGAGTGAGCTGCCTGTGCCTGATTTTTCTGGTTTTGGGAACAGTATGAATGACAGTGTGTTTGGTCAGAATGAACCTAGTGTGGCTGATTTTTCGGGTTTTACAAATGGTAATAGTAGGGATGAGTTTGATGTAGTGAATGATGAAGTGGCTGATTTTTCAGGTTTCTGGTGGGAACCAGTCGAAGGGGTTTCTGGTATGCCTGTTGAGAATACAGGGGATGTGAGTGACCTGTCTGTTTCGCAAGAATGTACCTTGAGTTGGATGAGAGCTGTGAGTGAGGAGCTGATGAATGGGGGTATGAAGAGTGAGGGTTCTGAACGGAAGAGTATGAAAGAATTCTGTCGTGAGATGGGAGAACTGGTAATGAGGGCTAAGAGTATGGTTGATGAGATGATAAATAGTGACGATGAGACTGACAGGACGACTGACAAACAACCCCGACTAATTGCTACGCGTAGCCAGGGACCAGTAGAAGAGTGTGAATGTGTGCAGAAGGGTGCAATTGAGCACAAGTGGTACCGTGAGGAGTGATTGAAAGGGTTTAGTGAATGGCTGGTCGAATGGCTTAAGGAAGGAGGGGTGTGGTGGAGCGAATGTGAGTGTGTGTAAAAGGGCCATTCTCCCACCCCTTTTCTCAGTACCCTCTCCCTCCCTCTGTAAGAATGTGTGTGAATGGGAATGGGTTTGTTTTATTTTTGTTTATTTTATGTATAAAATGATTACCATGTTTTTCTTTCTTTCCAGGCATTATATTCTGGAAAGATAGTAGCTAATTTTGAGATATCACTATAATAATATTGTACTTTGCTTAAAATAAACTTTTATCAAAGCGTCATATTCTGGAAAGAGGTAAGCTAGTCGATAAATTTACTTGGGTAATGCCCACTTATTAGTTTCGCCATCCATGTATAAATAAATGGGTCATAAAAGGAGGATATATCTCTTCTACAGAGAGTGGAAGTGTGGACTGATAGCAAGAGGGGTTCTCTAGACGAGTGCTCCGCCCAGCCCTGAGACGGAGGGCTTTCGTGCCTCTCTAACCACCTGAACCGCCATACCCGCCTTCGTTGACAATCCTGCCTCCTTCTAAGTTAGCCTACTACCACCCACCTCCAGCACACAAGTGATAGTGCGTGCCCCCTTTTCGTTCGGTTGTTGTGTTTTTTTTTGTTTTGTGTAGATATATAAGTAAATTGTTGTATTCGCCTGTTATAAAATTCTCTTTTGGTATCGTATTTGGATTGGGGAATTTAGCCTCATTTTGAAGTGTGCACACTTCCCTTGTAAATATAAAATTGTTGTAAATATAAGCTGTAATTATCATTGTACTTTTTTTTCTTTTAGTAAAGAACTGTACATACAATCCGTTTCATTCTCCTTCGATTTCTCACGTCCGGATTAATATAGGAAGCGGGTTGGATCGATTGGGGTTAGTCTAAATTTTTCGGCCCGCTACAACTTTAGACCTGAGGTTGAGATTGAGGGCTTTAACATGTTCCATACAGATAGAAATAGGAAGAGAGGAGGAGGGGTTATTATTTATATTAAAGATAATCTCCAGTGTTGTGTAAACAGTAAAATTAAATTAGATGATAACACAGTCATTATGGCTAAATGTAAAGGAAGGTAAAAACAAGCTTGTCATAGGATTATTATACAGACCACCAAATCTTAGTAAGGAAGCTTCAAATCTTCTGTGGCAGGAGATAGAACGGGCATGTAGAAGGAAGCATGTGTGTATAATAGGCGATTTTAATTACAGAAATATAGACTGGGAAGCTCTTTTTCGTGATCAGGAGGCTGAGGAATTTTGGAATCTTGTCCAAGATAATTTTCTGAGGCAGATTATTAACAAACCCACTAGAGGTAATAATATACTGGATTTAGTTCTGACAAATAGGGAAGAAGTTATTAAGGATACTGAGATTGGAGGAAATTTGGGTAATAGTGACCATTGTGAAATTAAACTCAAGATGAAATGGAATGGTATTGATAGTAGCATGAACAATGTTAAAATTCCTGACTTTAGAAGAGCAAATTATAATGGGCTAAGGACTTACCTGGAGGCAGTTGTACAAAAACCAGGCAATGAAATCAAATCGGGAATAGATTCAATGATATCAGTTAGTGGAGAAAATAATCACCAGGAGGAAGAAAAAGGGCATTTATAGGAAAATAAAAAATGGAGAGGATCACTTAAGGCAGAGATATAATAAACTAGCAAGAGATGTTAAAAAGTTAATTAGAGTAGCAAGGAGAAATTATGAAATTAAAGTGGCAAATAGGGCAAAGGAAGATCCTAAAAGTTTTTATCAATTATACAAAACTAATGTTAGAGATAAAATAGGTCCACTTATAGATTCCAATGGAGAATTAGTGAGTGATAGGGACTCAATGGCTGGAATGCTAAATGACTTTTTTCTCTCAGTATTTACACAGGAGGATACTCTAAATATACCTGAGGTGTCAATGATCTTTCGGGGTAATGATGAAGAGAAATTAAAGGATATCTTGATCACAAAGGAGATAGTGACAAAGGAAATTGATAAAATCAAAAGTAGTAAAGCACCCGGTCCTGATGAGGTCTTTCCTAGAATTTTGAAAGAATGTAAGGATGTGTTAAGTGAGCCCCTAGCATGCATCTTTAGGAAATCATTGGAGAGTGGCATTGTGCCAGTGGCATGGAAGAAAGCCAATGTGATACCTATATTTAAGAAAGGGGATAAAACAAATATGTCTAATTACAGACCAGTAAGTTTGACATAAGGGGTAGGGCAAATGATGGAATCTATTATAGCAAGGAATATTAGAGATCACTTGGATAAGCATAAGTTGATAAAAGAATCACATCATGGCTTTAGTAAGGGTAAATCCTGTCTCACTAATTTGCTGTCTTTTTATAGTAAGGTGTATGAAGCAGCAGATAATGATGAAAACTATGATATTTTATACTTGGACTTTAGTAAGGCTTTTGATCGAGTGCCACACTTACGACTTCTGAGCAAAGTTAAAGCACACGGGATCGATGGCAGTATATTTAGGTGGATTCAGTCATGGCTTGGTGACAGACAGCAAAGAGTTAGTATAGATGGAGTTTAATCTGAGTGGGGGTCTGTTAGCAGTAGAGTTCCGCAAGGATCTGTTTTGGGTCCCTTGCTATTCTTAATTTATATTAATGATCTTGACATAGGTATAAGTAGTGACCTGAGTAAATTTGCTGATGATACTAAGCTAGGTAGGGCCTTTAGGGCTGATTCTGATGCTGTTGTAATGCAGGAGGAATTGACCATTCTGTCCAATTGGGCCGAGAAATGGCAAATGAAGTTTAACATAGACAAATGTAGTGTACTTAGTATAGGTAGAAATAATCCATTGAATAGTTATAAATTAAATGGCAGAATTTTAGGGAGGACCGATTGTGAGAAGGACTTGGGTATTTTGGTAAGTTAAGACCTTCGTCCTAGAAAGCAATGTCTAAATGCTAAGAATAAAGCTAATAGGATATTGGGATTCATTAGGAGGAGTGTAAGCAATAAGAGTGCTGAAGTCATTCTAAAACTGTATCTGGCGCTAGTTAGGCCTCATCTAGACTATGCAGTACAATTTTGGTCACCATATTATAGGAAGGATATTGATTTGCTTGAGTCTGTGCAGAGAAGGATGACAAGGATGATTGGTGGGCTAAGGAACTTACCTTATGGTGAAAGGCTCAGAAAACTAAAGCTACATGACTGGCTGTACATGAGTTGGCTGTCTGGCTTTGTTCTGGAAGGTTGTCTTGCAGGAAGCTCTTGATTCTCATTGTAAGATTGAGATATAATACTGATTTGGGTGTATAAGTTTTTCTTGTATTTATTTAATACATCAATCACTGTGTAATAAATACATTAGTGATTAATACTTTTGGGGAAGATAACTGGCAGCAATCCTGAGCAAGAATTTTTTTTGGTGAGTGTTAACTTTTTCCTTAGTAAATTTCTGAGAGTATGGCTGTTTGTATATATGGTGAGAGCATGCCGTTTGAAAGTAGTGTGTATGTGGTGTGTGATGCATGTGGAGTTGAAAGGAGAGTGAATGTAACTGAATGCCGTGTGTGTTTTCTGGAAGGGGAGGTTAGGAGGTTGAGTGGGGAATGTAAGAGGTTGAATGAATTGGTGTTTGAGGTGAGAAGAGATGCAAGTGTGCGATTGAAGGGTGAGATTAGTGCTAAGAGGGTGGAAGATAGGGCTAGGACTGGGAACAGTGTGGAAGTTGTGAGTGATGATGAATGGTGGGTGAAAATGGATAGGATAGATAAGTTAGGACAGGTTAGGTGTGTGAATGAGAGGGACATAGAACCTGTTAGGTTGACTAACAGATTCAATGTCCTGAGAGAGGAAGAGTGTGAAAGTGATTTGCCTGGTGTGATTGTGGATGAAAGCAGGATGGGTGGTAGTGTGACTGAGAGCAGGAGGGAGGGTAATGTTAGGCCAAGACAGAATAGGAGAATGACTGAGGTGCTAGTGATGGGTGACTCTCAGATTAGGTATTTAGATAGGAAGTTGAGTGATAGCAAGTGGAAGGGAATGAGAGTTTGTCTGCCGGGTGCTGGTGTAAGTGATGTTTGTGAGAGGTATGATAGGCTGGTTTCTGGGTGTGAGAGGGATGCAGTTGTGATTACGCATGTAGGAGTAAATGATGTAAAGAAGGTGGGTACATGTGAGTTACGTGAGCAGTATAAAAGGTTAGTTGAAAGGATGAGTAAAAGCAGGGTAAAAGGTGTTGTTTCTGGTGTGCTTGCGAGATGGGATGTGGGGGTAGAATGGTTGTCGCGTGCAATTGGTTTGAATGAATTTGTGAAAGGACTGTGTGAGGAGTTAGGATTGGTGTTTGTAGATGTCTGGGGAGGGTTTTACGGGAATAGGAGGTTGTATGCGATGGATGGGCTCCATCTTAGTCGGGCAGGTGTTGAGGTTCTATGGGGGGAGCTGGATAGTGTGATTAGGTCCTTACGGGTGGGAAACTAGAAGCTGTTAGAGGTAAGGGAATAACAGGAATAGAGGGCAGGTGTAGGAAATGGAAGGGATGCAGAGATAGAGGAATAGCTAAGGGAGAGGGCATACTGATGCGTTATAGGGGGACTAATGCACAAGTGAATGAGCAGATAACTAGGAATAGAAAAGCACGATGCAATGAAGATGGGAATAATAAAAAAACCTTAAAAATATACTACACAAATAGTCGGAGTATAAAGAATAAGATAGATCTCTTAAGAGCGTTAGCGAGTGAAGAGAATTTTGATATAATTGCGATAACAGAGTCATGGCTTGATTTGGCAGGAAATCACTTTAAACCTGAGGATGAGA
The DNA here is from genome assembly GCA_963969495.1 of Ceratothoa steindachneri. Lineage (NCBI taxonomy): Eukaryota > Metazoa > Arthropoda > Malacostraca > Isopoda > Cymothoidae > Ceratothoa > Ceratothoa steindachneri. The sequence goes on along the minus strand of OZ018332.1, from coordinate 144,381,085 downwards.
TTGAGGGCTTTAACATGTTCCATACAGATAGGAATAGGAAGAGAGGAGGAGGGGTTATTATTTATATTAAAGATAATCTCCAGTGTTGTGTAAACAGTACAATTAAATTAGATGATAACACAGAGTCATTATGGCTAAATGTAAAGGAAGGTAAAAACAAGCTTGTCATAGGATCATTATACAGACCACCAAATCTTAGTAAGGAAGCTTCAAATCTTCTGTGGCAGGAGATTGAACGGGCATGTAGAAGTAAGCATGTGTGTATAATGGGCGATTTTAATTACAGAAATATAGACTGGGAAGCTCTTGTGGGTGATCAGGAGGCTGAGGAATTTTTGAATGTTGTCCAAGATAATTTTCTGAGGCAGATTATTAACGAACCCACTAGAGGTAATAATATACTGCATTTAGTTCTGACAAATAGGGAAGAAGTTATTCAGGATACTGAGATTGGAGGAAATTTGGGTAATAGTCACCATTGTGAAATTAGATTAAAGATGAAATGGAATGGTATTGATAGTAGCATGAACAATGTTAAAATTCCTGACTTTGGAAGAGCAAATTATAATGGGCTAAGGACTTAACTGGAGGCAGTTGTACAGAAACCAGGCAATGAAATCAATTCAGGAATAGATTCAATGATATCAGTTAGTGGAGACAATAATCACCAGGAGGAAGAGATTACAATTGAAGAGGAGTATGAAAGAATAATTGAGCAATTAATTACAGGTCAGATGATTAACATTCCTTATAAGGAGATTAGGACTAAAAATAATGACCCAAAATGGATGACAGATAAAATTAAGCATTATATTGGCATTAAAAAGGGCATTTATAGGAAAATAAAAAATGGAGAGGATCACTTAAGGCAGAGATATAATGAACTAGCAAGAGATGTTAAAAAGTTAGTTAGAGTAGCAAGGAGAAATTATGAAATTAAAGTGGCAAATAGAGCAAAGGAAGATCCTAAAAGTTTTTATCAATTATACAAAACTAAGGTTACAGATAAAATAGGCCCACTTATAAATTCCAATGGAGAATTAGTGAGTGATAGGGACTCAATGGCTGGAATGCTAAATGAATTTTTTCTCTCAGTATTTACACAGGAGGATACTCTAAATATACCTGAGGTGTCAATGATCTTTCGGGGTAATGATGAAGAGAAATTAAAGGATATCTTGATCACAAAGGAGATAGTGACAAAGGAAATTGATAAAATCAAAAGTAGTAAAGCACCCGGTCCTGATGAGCTCTTTCCTAGAATTTTGAAAGAATGTAAGGATGTGTTAAGTGAGCCCCTAGCATGCATCTTTAGAAAATCATTGGAGAGTGGCATTGTGCCAGTGGCATGGAAGAAAGCCAATGTGATACCTATATTTAAGAAAGGGGATAAAACAAATATGTCTAATTACAGACCAGTAAGTTTGACATCAGTGGTAGGGAAAATGATGGAATCTATTATAGCAAGGAATATTAGAGATCACTTGGATAAGCATAAGTTGATAAAAGAATCACAGCATGGCTTTAGTAAGGGTAAATCCTGTCTGACTAATTTGCTGTCTTTTTATAGTAAGGTGAATGAAGCAGCAGATAATGATGAAAACTATGATATTTTATACTTGGACTTTAGTAAGGCTTTTGATCGAGTGCCACACTTACGACTTCTGAGCAAAGTTAAAGCACACGGGATCGATGGCAGTATATTTAGGTGGATTCAGTCATGGCTTGGTGACAGACAGCAAAGAGTTAGTATAGATGGAGTTAAATCTGAGTGGGGGTGTGTTAGCAGTGGAGTTCCTCAAGGATCTGTTTTGGGTCCCTTGCTATTCTTAATTTATATTAATGATCTTGACATAGGTATAAGTAGTGACCTGAGTAAATTTGCTGATGATACTAAGCTAGGTAGGGCCATTAGGGCTGATTCTGATGCTGTTGTCATGCAGGAGGAATTGACCATTCTGTCCAATTGGGCCGAAAAATGGCAAATGAAGTTTAACATAGACAAATGTAGTGTACTTAGTATAGGTAGAAATAATCCATTGAATAGTTATAAATTAAATGGCAGAATTTTAGGGAGGACTGATTGTGAGAGAGACTTGGGTATTTTGGTAAGTTCAGACCTTCGTCCTAGAAAGCAATGTCTAAATGCTAAGAATAAAGCTAATAGGATATTGGGATTCATTAGGAGGAGTGTAAGCAATAAGAGTGCTGAAGTCATTCTAAAACTGTATCTGGCGCTAGTTAGGCCTCATCTAGACTATGCAGTACAATTTTGGTCACCATATTATAGGAAGGATATTGATTTGCTTGAGTCTGTGCAGAGAAGGATGACAAAGATGATTGGTGGGCTAAGGAACTTACCTTATGGTGAAAGGCTCAGAAAACTAAATCTACATACATTGGAAAGGAGAAGAGTCAGAGGGGAATTGATTGAAGTCTTCAAATGGGTAAAGGGATATAATAAAGGGGATCTGGGTAAGGTTCTTATACTTAGTGAACATGACAGGACACGTAGCAATGGGTTTAAGCTTGATAAGTATAGGTTTAGGAAGGAGATTGGGAGGAATTGGTTTACAAATCGTGTGGTAGATGAATGGAATAGGCTCACTAGGCATGTGATAGAAGCCTCCTCTCTGGGTAGTTTTAAGAATAGATTAGATAAATATATGGATGAAGCTGCTAGATGGGACTGACTTTTTTTTATGTACATATGTATATATTTTTCTAAGGAGTGGGAAGATTATATTTTGCGGTTGCATGAATGGACATAATCCTCTGGCTGCATTTTATGTATATTGTACATTAGATCTGACGAACTCCTGTAAAGGGTGACAATGTTGATGACTTTTCTCTGGTAAGAAATCTTTTGTGTGTTGAATGGAACAGGAGCAGCCAAGTGTAGGCCATGAATGGTCTTTTGCAGTCTCCTTCTTTTCTTATGTTCTTATGTTCTTATTTAGCATTCCAGCCATTGAGTCCCTATCACTCACTAATTCTCCATTGGAATCTATAAGTGGGCCTATTTTATCTCTAACCTTAGTTTTGTATAATTGATAAAAACTTTTAGGATCTTCCTTTGCCCTATTTGCCACTTTAATTTCATAATTTCTCCTTGCTACTCTAACTAACTTTTTAACATCTCTTGCTAGTTCATTATATCTCTGCCTTAAGTGATCCTCTCCATTTTTTATTTTCCTATAAATGCCCTTTTTAATGCCAATATAATGCTTAATTTTATCTGTCATCCATTTTGGGTCATTATTTTTAGTCCTAATCTCCTTATATGGAATATTAATCATCTGACCTGTAATTAATTGCTCAATTATTCTTTCATACTCCTCTTCAATTGCAATCTCTTCGTCCTGGTGATTATTGTCTCCACTAACTGATATCATTGAATCTATTCCTGAATTGATTTCATTGCCTGGTTTCTGTACAACTGCCTCCAGGTAAGTCCTTAGCCCATTATAATTTGCTCTTGTAAAGTCAGGAATTTTAACATTATTCATGCTACTATCAATACCATTCCATTTCATCTTGAATCTAATTTCACAATGGTCACTATTACCCAAATTTCCTCCAATCTCAGTATCCTTAATAACTTCTTCCCTATTTGTCAGAACTAAATCCAGTATATTATTACCTCTAGTGGGTTCATTAATAATCTGCCTCAGAAAATTATCTTGGACAACATTCAAAAATTCCTCAGCCTCCTGATCACCCACAAGAGCTTCCCAGTCTATATTTCTGTAATTAAAATCGCCCATTATACACACATGCTTACTTCTACATGCCCGTTCAATCTCCTGCCACAGAAGATTTGAAGCTTCCTTACTAAGATTTGGTGGTCTGTATAATAATCCTATGACAAGCTTGTTTTTACCTTCCTTTACATTTAGCCATAATGACTCTGTGTTATCATCTAATTTAATTGTACTGTTTACACAACACTGGAGATTATCTTTAATATAAATAATAACCCCTCCTCCTCTCTTCCTATTTCTATCTGTATGGAACATGTTAAAGCCCTCAATCTCAACCTCAGGTTTAAAGTGATTACCTGCCAAATCAAGCCATGACTCTGTTATCGCAATTATATCAAAATTCTCTTCACTCGCTAACGCTTTTATTCCTTATACTCCGACCATTTGTGTAGTATATTTTAAAGTATTTTTTATTATTCTTATCTTTATTGCATCAGGCTTTTCTATTCCTAGTTATCTGCTCATTCCCTTGTGCATTAGTCCCCCTATAACGCATCAGTATGCCCTCTCCCCTAGCTATTCCTCTATCTCTGCATCCCTTCCATTTCCTACACCTGCCCTCTATTCCTGTTATTCCCTTACCTCTAACTGCTTCTAGTTTCCCACCTGTAAGGACCTAATCACACTATCCAGCTCCCCCCATAGAACCTCAACACCTGCCCGACTAAGATGGAGCCCATCCATCGCATACAACCTCCTATTCCCGTAAAACCCTCCCCAGACATCTACAAACAGGACATGTAGCAATGGGTTTAAGCTTGATAAGTATAGGTTTAGGTTGGAGATTGTGAGGAATTGGTTTACAAATCGTGTGGTAGATGAATGGAATAGGCTCACTAGACATGTGATAGAATCCTCCTCTCTGGGTAGTTTTAAGAATAGATTAGATAAATATATGGATGAAGCTGCTAGATGGGACTGACTTTTTTTTATATACATATGTATATATTTTTCTAAGGAGTGGGGAGATTATATTTTGTGGTTGCATGAATGGACATAATCCTCTGGATGCATTTTATGTATATTGTAGATTAGATCTGACGAACTCCTGTAAAGGGTGACAATGTTGATGACTTTTCTCTGGTAAGAAATCTGTTGTGTGTTGACTGGAACAGGAGCTGCCAAGTGTAGGCCATGAATGGTCTTTTGCAGTCTCATTCTTTTCTAATGTTGATATTTGATAGGTGCTATTTTACCTCTGCCAGACTTGTTATTAATTTTATAGTAACTAAAAAACTTTCTAGGATCTTTGTTGCTATCCTGAGCTAATTTAATTACTGACACCCTTTTGTTCTTCTTTATAATCTTATTTAACTCATTCCTAGCCATTCTATAATCCCTTAAATTTTGAATATTATTTTCTACCTGTAATTTTTTTATATGCCCTTTTCTTCTCTGAAATTTTCCGTTTGTTTACTTTCAGCATTTTTTTTAGGAAAATAATGGCAGCAGCTATAATTCAAAAAGGACAGACGCACATGAATATTCCGACACGGGTGAACGATAATATTTCCACCCCCAAAAATTGTTTGGCCAGGCCACTCGTCTACATATTTACCCTTTGGACTTATCAAGGTTGAAAGTCATTTGCCACTTATGTGACCTTCGAACAGGTAGCACGTGTTTTATAGAGCTCTCAGTCTGTTGATCTATTTTTCAGATTTTTCTATAGTTTGTTTGTTTTTTGTTTTTTTCTCACCACAATCAGCGAAAGCTAAGTTGCTCTTCTTTTTTTTCTTATTGCTACTTAAGTTCTTTCTTTGTTTGAATAAGTGATGGAGTTTGGGGATGAAAGTGAGCATGAGTGTCGGAATGTATGCATTGGTTGTGGTGTATTAGGTGAGGGGTATACATGTGTTGTATGTGGGCTGCGTGAATGCATTGTAGATTTAGAGGGGATGAGAAGGCAGGATTTAGACAGGATATGTAGGCTGGAGGGGTTAGTTGCTGAGCTCAGGAGGGAACTTAGTGTTAGGCCTAGATTTGGGAATAGGTTAGGTGGTGAGGTAGGCCAGTTAGATGTTTCAGGTGAAGGTAGAGGGCCGGTGGAGGAGGTAGGATATGATAGTTCTAGTGATAGTGAAGTTAGCCCCCTTAGATTAGTTAGAAATAGGCCTAGTGAGGATGGGGGACAGTGGAGAGTGGTTAGGAAACATGAAGCTAGGGAGGCTTCTCCTGTTCTTTGTGAGAATAGGGTTGCCTCTGTTGAGGTGGTTAGCCAGGGGGAGAATAGGTGTGTGAGTCAGAGGGACACAGAACCTATTAGCTTGACTAATAGATTCAGTGCCCTAAGAGAGGAAGTAACTGGAAGTGATATGACTGATGGGGGTGGGGGTGGAGTTCGAGTGACTGGTAGTTTGAATGAGAATAGGAGTGGGGATGGAGTTAGGTCTGTGGGGGTTAGGAATAGGAGTCTGACTGAAGTGCTTGTGATGGGTGATTCGCGAGTTAGATATTTAGATAGGAAGTTGAATGCAAGTAGATTGAATGGTTTGAGGGTGTGTTTGCCGGGTGCTGGAGTGAGAGATCTGTCTGATAGGTATGAGGAGCTGGTGTCTGGCTGTGCAAGGGATGCGGTTGTGATTACACATGTAGGAGTGAATGATGTGAAGAAAGTGGGTGCATGTGAGTTACGTGAGAGGTACAAGAGGTTGATTGAAAAGGTGAAAGAAAGTAGAATGAAAGGTGTTGTGACAGGTGTGCTTCCAAGAATGGATGTTGGGGTAGAATGGATTTCTCGTGCAATTGGGCTGAATGATTATGTGAGGAGGATGTGTGAGATGGAAGGTGTCATGTTTGTGGATGTGTGGGATAGGTTTGTTGGAATGAAAGAAATGTATGCGATGGATGGACTGCATTTGAGTAGGAGGGGGGTAGATGTGTTGTGGGAGGAGTATGAAGAAGAACAAAAGGGTGTCAGAAATTAAATTAGCTCAGGATAGCAACAAAGATCCTAGAAAGTTCTTTAGTTACTATAAAACTAATAACAAGTCTGGCAGAGTTAAAATAGGACCTATCAAATATGAAGGGTTTGTGAGAGAAACTGATGAGGAAATAGTTGAGGTACTAAATGGTCATTTTGCATCAGTATTTACAAAAGAGAAACTAAATAGTCCTATGTATAGTACTCATAGGTCAGGAAAAGAGGTGTTTACTAACATTTGTGTGGATCGGAGGATGATAAAAGGACTAATAGGTGATTTAGATACTACCAAGGCCTCCGGCCCTGATAATATTCATTCTAGGATACTTAAGGAAGGGGTAGAAAGTATCTCAATAGCTCTGGACAAGTTATATACTAGGTCATTGGAATATGGAGAAATACCCGATGATTGGAAGAGAGCAAATGTAGTCCCCATTTTCAAGAAGGGTAGTAAAGAGGATCCAAATAACTTTAGACCGGTTAGCCTAACTCCTGTAGTCTGTAAAATTCTTGAGAAAATAGTTAAAAAAGGGATTTGCCAACATCTAGAGAGGGAGGGGTTAATCAGCGATGCTCAGCATGGGTTTAGATCAGGTAGATCATGTTTGACTAACTTACTAGACTTTCTGGAGTTTGTAACAGATCAAGTAGATAAAGGAGAGAATGTAGATATAATTTACTTAGATTTTAGTAAAGCATTTGATAAGGTACCACACAGGAGACTAGTTCATAAATTAAAAATGATTGGGATATGTGGGGGTGTTTCAAATTGGATAGCTGAGTGGCTGAAAGACAGGAAGCAAAGGGTAGTGCTAAATGGTGTAAAGTCAGAGTGGAGGGATGTTATCAGTGGGGTTCCTCAGGGATCAGTTCTAGGTCCATTATTATTTGTCATCTATATAAACGATCTTGGGGAGGCAGTTAATAATAAAGTGTCAATTTTTGCGGATGATACCAAATTAGCAGCTGTAGTTAAAGATATTGATGATAATTTTAAAGTGCAGGGGGACTTAAATAAATTGTTATCCTGGGCACATAAGTGGCAAATGACTTTCAACCTTGATAAGTGCAAAGTTATTAACATGGGAAAAGATAATAGAGAATTTAACTATGAAATGGATGGGCATTGGCTGAGCTCAGTAGAGGATGAGAAAGATCTAGGAGTAGTAATAGATAAGTCATTAAGGTTTTCTAAGCAGTGTATTGAAGCAAGAAATAGGGCAAATAGAGTGCTGGGTTTTATTAAGAGAAATGTCAGTTACAAAAGTAAGGAGGTTATTCTTAAACTCTATAACTCTTATGTTAGGCCACATCTAGAGTACTGTATACAGGCATGGTCCCCACATTTTAGACACGATATTAACCTTCTTGAGTCAGTGCAACGGAGGGCAACAAAGATTATTCCTTCCCTGAGGCACCTTGAATATGAAGATAGACTGAGGGTGTTAAATATGTTCTCGTTCGAAAGGAGGTGTGTGAGAGGGGATATGATTGAGCTCTTTAAAATTTTTTCCGGGATAGATAAATTGGATGTTAGCAAGTTTTTTGAGTTAGATGATGGAAATCGGACTAGAGGTCACCACTTGAAAATTAAAAAGCAAGGGTGTAGGTTGGATTTAAGAAAGTATTTTTTCACCAATAGAGTGGTAGACTTCTGGAACAAATTGCCGCAGAGGGTAGTAGGTAGTCCAAATCTAAATGTATTTAAGAGTAGGTTGGATGAGTTTATGGGAAGGGAAGGTTGTGATGGTTCCTAAGTTTTGTATATATTAATATTGTTTGTATATATCTATAGCTGCATGATTTAGTTCTTGACAAGCCTTGATTGGTGATACCCTTGTTTCTGGATGCAATCCTCTGGATGTAGTTTTCCTGGGAGTTTGGGTGCCTTGAAAAAGAGGCCGCTTGACTCGGATGACCTATGATGAGCCCTTGTGGCTTTTGTCATCCGTTATATTATATTGTGGGGGACTTTGATTTTGTCTTCCCCTGGTGATGGTGCTTTTTGTGGGTGGGTTTTGACGGAGGCGGATGACCTTTGATAGGCCCTTGTGGCTTTTGTCATCCGTGTAATTATGTTATGTTATGTTATGTTATGATCGTGTTATTAGGTCTTTGCGGGCGGGAAACTAGATACTAATAGTGGTCAGGGAATTATGAGAGGACATTATAGTACTGAAAGTAGAATGGACTTGGCAGATAACAGAAATAGGTTCCAAGGCGATAGAGGTGAGGTCATTCAAGTTTCAAGAGGTGCTTCAGGGATAGGGGGGTTAAATTGTTTCTATACAAATGCTCGTAGTCTTAGAAACAAGAAGGATGAGCTATTTAGTTATATTAGCAATGAGGATATAGATATATTATGTGTTACTGAATCCATGGGTTAATGAAATAGAATTTAGTGACACTATAAGTGAATTTGATTTACAGGGCTATAATATGTACATTAGTCAAAGGACAGGTAGGATTGGTGGAGGAATAATTATCTATATAAAAAACAACATTGTTTCAAGTTTAAATACTTCAATAAAGCAGGATGGAGTTGAGTCACTTTGGATAGATATTAGGTTCAGTAAAAATAGAATGGTGCATTTGGGAGCTTTTTACAGGCCACCTGGGCAGACTGATGATATAGATGAACTAATGATAAGGGAAATAAGTAAGGGATGTGAAACAGATGCAGTTATTATTGGGGACTTCAACTTAAACTCTGTGGACTGGGAAAATATGATAGGTAGGGATAGAACAAGTGGCAGGTTCATAGAATGCTTTGAGGATAATTTTTTGAATCAATTTGTTAATGAGCCAACGAGGGGGGACAATATATTAGATTTAGTACTTTCTAACAGTGATCATTTAGTTCAAGAATTGACTGTTGGGGAAGCATTGGGAAATAGTGACCATCAGATAGTTCGTTTTAACTTGGGAATTGAGAAGGGTAAAATAACTGAGAATGATGAAAAAGTTCCAAATTTTCATAAGGGAGATTATGTAAGACTTCGAAGCTTGCTAAATTTGGTAGACTGGGATATAGAATTCAGAGGTAAAAATGCTTATGGGATGTGGGATACTTTCAAGCATATAATAAATGTAGTCCAAGAACAATGTATCCCAATGAAGACCATTAGGAACAAAAGTAGGAAACCATTATGGTGGAATCAGGAGATAGCTAGAAAAATTTCAGAGAAGAAAAGGGCATATAAAAAATTACAGGTAGAAAATAATATTAAAAATTTAAGTGATTATAGAATGGCTAGGAATGAGTTAAATAAGATTATAAAGAAGAACAAAAGGGTGTCAGAAATTAAATTAGCTCAGGATAGCAACAAAGATCCTAGAAAGTTCTTTAGTTACTATAAAATTAATAACAAGTGTGGCAGAGTTAAAATAGGACCTATCAAATATGAAGGGTTTGTGAGAGAAACTGATGAGGAAATAGTTGAGGTACTAAATGGTCATTTTGCATCAGTATTTACAAAAGAGAAACTAAATAGTCCTATGTATAGTACTCATAGGTCAGGAAAAGAGGTGTTTACTAACATTTGTGTGGATCGGAGGATGATAAAAGGACTAATAGGTGATTTAGATACTACCAAGGCCTCCGGCCCTGATAATATTCATTCTAGGATACTTAAAGAAGGGGTAGAAAGTATCTCAATAGCTCTGGACAAGTTATATACTAGGTCATTGGAATATGGAGAAATACCCGATGATTGGAAGAGAGCAAATGTAGTCCCCATTTTCAAGAAGGGTAGTAAAGAGGATCCAAATAACTTTAGACCGGTTAGCCTAACTCCTGTAGTCTGTAAAATTCTTGAGAAAATAGTTAAAAAAGGGATTTGCCAACATCTAGAGAGGGAGGGGTTAATCAGCGATGCTCAGCATGGGTTTAGATCAGGTAGATCATGTTTGACTAACTTACTAGACTTTCTGGAGTTTGTAACAGATCAAGTAGATAAGGGAGAGAATGTAGATATAATTTAATTAGATTTTAGTCAAGCATTTGATAAGGTACCACATAGGAGACTAGTTCATAAATAAAAAATGATTGGGATATGTGGGGGTGTTTCAAATTGGATAGCTGAGTGGCTGAAAGACAGGAAGCAAAGGGTAGTGCTAAATGGTGTAAAGTCAGAGTGGAGGGATGTTATCAGTGGGGTTCCTCAGGGATCAGTTCTCGGTCCATTATTATTTGTCATCTATATAAACAATCTTGGGGAGGCAGTTAATAATAAAGTGTCAATTTTTGCGGATGATACCAAATTAGCAGCTGTAGTTAAAAATATTGATGATAATTTTAAAGTGCAGGGGGACTTAAATAAATTGTTATCCTGGGCACATAAGTGGCAAATGACTTTCAACCTAGATAAGTGCAAAGTTATTAACATGGGAAAAGATAATAGAGAATTTAACTATGAAATGGATGGGCATTGGCTGAGCTCAGTAGAGGATGAGAAAGATCTAGGAGTAGTAATAGATAAGTCATTAAGGTTTTCTAAGCAGTGTATTGAAGCAAGAAATAGGGCAAATAGAGTGCTGGGTTTTATTAAGAGAAATGTCAGTTACAAAAGTAAGGAGGTTCTTCTTAAACTCTATAACTCTTATGTTAGGCCACATCTAGAGTACTGTATACAGGCATGGACCCCACATTTTAGACACGATATTAACCTTCTTGAGTCAGTGCAACGGAGGGCAACAAAGATTATTCCTTCCCTGAGGCACCTTGAATATGAAGATAGACTGAGGGTATTAAATATGTTCTCGTTCAAAAGGAGGTGTGTGAGAGGGGATATGATTGAGCTCTTTAAAATTTTTTCCGGGATAGATAAATTGGATGTTAGCAAGTTTTTTGAGTTAGATGATGGAAATCGGACTAGAGGTCACCACTTGAAAATTAAAAAGCAAGGGTGTAGGTTGGATTTAAGAAAATATTTTTTCACCAATAGAGTGGTGGACTTCTGGAATAAATTGCAGGGGAGGGTAGTAGGTAGTCCAAATCTAAATGTATTTAAGAGTAGGTTGGATGAGTTTATGGGAAGGGAAGGTTGTGATGGTTCCTAAGTTTTGTATATATTAATATTGTTTGTATATATCTATAGCCTCATGATTTAGTTCTTGACAAGCCTTGATTGGTGATACCCTTGTTTCTGGATGCAATCCTCTGGATGTAGTTTTCCTGGGAGTTTGGGTGCCTTGAAAAAGAGGCCGCTTGACTCGGATGACCTATGATGAGCCCTTGTGGATTTTGTCATCCGTTATATTATATTGTGGGGGACTTTAATTTTGTCTTCCCCTGGTGATGGTGCTTTTTGTGGGTGGGTTTTGACGGAGTCGGATGACCTTTGATAGGCCCTTGTGGCTTTTGTCATCCGTGTAATTATGTTATGTTTAACTACAGCTGCTAATTTGGTATCATGCGCAAAAATTGACACTTTATTACTAACTGCCTCCCCAAAATCGTTTATATAGATGACAAATAATAATGGACCGAGAACTGATCCCTGAGGAACCACACTGATAACATCCCTCCACTCTGACTTTACATCATTTAGCACTACCCTTTGCTTCCTGTCTTTCAGCCACTCAGCTATTCAATTTGAAACAACCTCACATATAACTATCATTTTTAATTAATGAACTAGTTTCCTATGTGGTACCTTTTTTTTTCGTTATTGTGTTTCCTGCTCTCCATGTTCTTCTTTGTTATTCGAATTCGGCTTTACTTTGTATGATCGTGAAAAACTTTTAGATTATCTAGAGGCGCATAAACTATTGAAGAAACTTATAAAAGTAAGAATTGTGGTAACACTTCAGATTCGGGGCGCACGGTAGATGGCGCTGTTAGTCGGCTACAATTTTGGGCTACAGCATATCTCTTATGACGTCAGACGGTAGCGTCAGCTGTGAACAATATCGGCGTAATATTTTGGGGGTAATGAGTATATACTTGGGGGCTGCGCCCCCCCAGACCCCCCCCAATTGATTGAAACTCAGGATCATCGTAGGATGGTCGGCTGAAGTGATATCTCCCCCACGAGCAGTCCCCTTGAATTTACTGGGGCTGTTTTTTTCTCCCCAACAGCATTCTACTGGCAGAAAAACCTAATCTAATAACAAACAATTCTTACTTTTATAGGTTTCTTGATTAGTTTATGTGCCTCTAGATAATCTAAAAGTTTTTCGCGATCATACAAAGTAAAGCTGAATTCGAATAACAAAGAAGCACATGGAAAGCACGAAAACACAATAACGAAAGAAAAACATTTGCAAAACGGGTTCTATTTATAAGCTACGATTGTGCCAGTAAGAAGCTGTTATCGTTCGCAGTAAACAAAAAATACGAAAACAAAACATAACATAACATAACATAACATAATTTAACGGATGACAAAAGCCACAAGGGCCTATCAAAGGTCATCCGTATCCATCAAATCCCACCCATATAATGCATCCATAGGATTTTGTCAGATCATGCAGCTACAATATACAATTTAACAATCCATAGGAATGTCCAACCATGCATCTACAATATATAATTTAAAGCCTCCATAGGAGTCTGTCAAAAACAAAATCAAAATCCCCCAAAATATACAATAAAAAGAAACTGCATCCACAGGAATGAGTCAAGAAACATATCCACATACCAAAAAGTAAGAAATTAACCCTCCATCCCCATATAATCATCCAATCTGCGCTTGAAAACATTCAAGTTTGGGCTGTCTACAGTCTCAGGTGGCAAACTATTCCAATAATCCACCACTCTGTTAGTGAAAAAATATTTTCTAACATCCAGTCTGCACCTCTGTTTTTTAATCTTTAAGTGGTGGCCTCTAGTTCTATTACTACCTTCTAACTCAAATAACTTGCTGAAATCTAATTTATCCATCCCAGAAAAGATTTTAAAAAGCTCAATCATATCTCCCCTCACACACCTTCTTTCAAATGAAAACATATTTAATACCCTCAGTCTATCTTCATATTGAAGGTGCTTCAGGGATGGTATTATTTTTGTTGCCCTCCTTTGTACTGACTCTAATAAGTTTATATCATGTCTAAAATGTGGTGACCATGCCTGTATACAGTACTCTAAATGTGGCCTGACATAAGAGTTGTATAGTTTAAGGATGACCTCCTTACTCTTGTAGCTAACGTTTCTTTTAATGTAACCTAGCACCCTATTTGCTCTATTTTTTGCCTCAATACACTGCTTTGAAAATTTCAGTGACCTATCTACTACCACTCCTAAGTCTTTCTCATCTTCAACTGAATTAAGCCAATATCCATCCATCTCATAGCTAAATTCCCTATTATCTCTCCCCATGTTAATAACTTTGCATTTATTAAGGTTAAAAGTCATCTGCCACTTCTGAGCCCAAGCTAACAGCTTATCTAAGTCACCCTGCACTTTAAAGCTACCCTCAACCTCTTTGACTACAGCTGCCAATTTAGTGTCATCAGCAAAAATTGACACTTTGCTATTTACACCTTGCCCAAGATCATTTACATAGATTATAAATAATAAAGGGCCTAAAACTGATCCCTGAGGTACGCCACTAATAACATTCCTCCACTCTGACCTCACTCCATTCAGTACAACTCTCTGTTTCCTATTTTTCAGCCATTCAGTTATCCAATTTAAAACGTTCCCACATATCCCATGCAGCTTTAATTTATGAACTAGTCTTCTATGTGGAACCTTATCAAAAGCTTTGCTGAAATCTAAGTAGATCACATCAACTTTCTCACCCCTATCTAATTCTTTAGTTACATAATCCATAAAATCCAGTAAATTAGTTAAACACGATCTATCTTTTCTAAAACCATGCTGAGCATCATTAATTAACCTGCTACTCTCTAGATGATCAGAAATTCCCTTCTTAACCATCTTCTCAAGAATTTTACAGACTATAGAAGTTAAGCTTACTGGTCTAAAGTTATTTGGGTCCTCTTTGCTTCCCTTTTTAAAAATTGGCACTACATTTGCCAATTTCCAATCATTTGGTATTTCTCCAGACTCTAGTGATCTAATAAATATCTTCTCGAGAGCTACTGCAATACTTTCTACACCTTCTTTGAGTATCCTAGAATGAATGTTGTCAGGGCCAGATGCCTTACTAGTATTTAACTGAATTATAAGCCCTTTAATTTCTTCTCTGTCTATATTAATAGAATTTATCACTACTTCCCTTGACCTAGAATTATCATCAATTAATCTAACTGGTTTCTCTTCTGTGAATACTGAAGCAAAATGATCATTAAGGACCTCTACTATTTCCTCATCAGATTCTTTCAAAACCCCTTCATATTTAATAGGCCCTATTTTATCACTGTTAGATTGATTATTGATTCTATAATAGCTAAAGAATTTTTTAGGATCTTTATTATTATTTTTAGCTAAATTAATTTCTGCTG
The DNA here is from genome assembly GCA_963969495.1 of Ceratothoa steindachneri. Lineage (NCBI taxonomy): Eukaryota > Metazoa > Arthropoda > Malacostraca > Isopoda > Cymothoidae > Ceratothoa > Ceratothoa steindachneri. The sequence continues at coordinate 144,365,986 of OZ018332.1, read as the reverse complement.
TCCTTTTGGTCTTCTTAATAATCTTATTTAGTTCATTTCTGGTTGACCTATAATGGTTTAAATTATCTAAACTACTCTCACTTTGTAATCTCTGGTATGCCCTTTTTTTCTCTGAAACTTTATTAGCTATTTCTTGGTTCCACCATAATGGTTTCCTACATTTCTTCCTAATAGACTTCATCGGAATACACTGTTCCTGAACCATGTTTAATATAGTCTTAAAAATATCCCACATCTCATAAGTATTCTTTCCATGGAATTCTATATCCCACCTAATCTGATTTAGCATGCTGCATAATTTATCGTAATCTCCTCTATAAAAATTTGGAATTTTCGTGGAGTTTGTCGTTGTTCTACCCTTAACTATTTGCAAATTAAACCGAACCAAAAAACAATAAAAGAAATCAAAAACCTTACCTAACTTAGAAAAAAACTATAAACGAGCAAAGCGCAGATATTTAGTAAATAATAGACTGAAAGTTACAAATCCCTAAAACAAAAACAAAAATATAACGCAGTGATTATCACATCTGACGCTACCGTCTGACGTTATAAGAGATATGCTGTAACCCAAAATTGTAGCCGACTAACAACGCCATCTAACGTGCGCCTCGAATCTGAAGTATTACCAGAATTGTTTGTTATTAGGTTAGGTTTTTCTGTCAGTAAAAAGCTGTTGGGGAGGAAAAAAACCCCCAGTAAATTCAAGGGGACTGCTCGTTGGGGAAGATGTCACTGCAGGTGGACCACCCTGCGATGATCCTGAGTTTCAATCAATTGGGGGTGGTCTGGGGGGTATATACTCATATACAAAAAAATATTACGCCGATATTGTTCACATCTGACGCTACCGTTTGACGTCATACGAGATATGCTGTAGCCCAAAATTGTAGCCGACTAACAGCGCCATCTACCGTGCGCCCTGAATCTGAAGTGTTACCTATTTTTTTTGTTGTTTGGGGGATTTGTAACTTTTATAGTTTTTTCTAAGTTAGGTAAGGTTTCTTGGTGTCTTTTATTGTTGTTTTTTTTTGTTTTCGTATCTTTTGTTTCGCAGTGAACGATAACAGCTTCTTACAGGCAACGTCGTAGCTATAAATAGAACCCGCTTAGCATTTGTTTCTCTTTGGTTATGGCTTTTTCGGGCTCTAGTTGTGCTTCTTCGTTACTCGAATTCGGATTTATTTTGCATGACCGCGAAAAACTTTTAGATTATTTAGAGGCGCATAAACAAATCAAGAAACCTATAAAAGTAAGTATTGCTTGTCATTAGGTTAGGTTTTTGTGCCAGTAAAAAGCTGTTGGGAAAAAAACCCCAGTAAATTCAAGGGGACTGCTCCTGTGGGAGATATCACTGTGGGGGAACCACCCTGCGATAATCCTGAGTTTCAATCAATTGGGGGGGTTCGAGGGCGCAGCCCCCAGTATATACTCATATACAAAAAATATAACGCTGTAATTGTTCACATCTGACGTCATAAGACATATATTTTACCCCCAAATTGTAGCCTATAAACAGCGCCACCTACCGTGTGCCCCGAAACTGAAGTGTTACCAAATTTACTTATGAATTGGACAAGTAATAAATTCCCTTTCTTGGACGTTGATGTTCAAGACATCAATCGCAGCTACATCACTAATGTACATATGAAAAGTACGGACATGGGGATATGCCTCAATGCGGAGAGTGAATTCCCTGAAAGGTATAAAATAAGTGTAATCAGCTCATACATCCGCCGAGCTTATAAATGCTGCTCTACGTGGGAACTTTTCCACCAAGAGATTGCAGAGTAAAACAAATACTCGTGAATAATGGTTTCTCAAACAGCATGATTGACAAACAGCTTCAATCATTTTCAAATAACCATTACAAACATGCGTATAAAACTGAAAGTAATCAGGGAGAAGTCAATAACATCAAAGTGTATTACAGCAAGATTAAAAAAACCCGGATAAAATCCAACTCATCATTTATTATCAACAACAAAAGCCAGCAATCTCCTGATGAAAAACAACACCTACATAAACTCCTCGAATCTGAAGTTAACAAATATAGTTTACGACTTCATCTGCCCCGATAAAGAGTGTAAGCTTTGTAATAACTCAAAATATATTAGCATGATAACCACTACACTTTCGAGACGTTTAACCATGAATCTACAAAGCGGAGGGCCTAAGAATCATATGGAGAAGGCGCATAAATTGACCTAATGAGAGATATGATCGTTGATAACACCATTATTAAAAGGAAAGAGGTCAATAAAGCGAAGCTGAATATCTTAGAAGCCATATTAATAAATGAAGATAAGCCAGCCATCAGCAGTCAAGCGACAAGCTGGAATTGCACATTAAAACTTTTAAAATTCCACTCACAGGAGTGGCACATTTCCTTTAACGTTACGTTTAACCAATGAGGAATAAATACCCCTTAAAAATCGTTTTCTTTTACTCTGTCAGATACTCACTCCACTCATTACATCGGTAAAGGAGGTAAGAACATTTCAAAACGCTCCGAAGATAATCGAAAGAGATCGAAAGCTCAGCAATTTAGTTTGGTTTTTACCAAACTCATTCCTTTAAAAAAAAATGAATACTGGACAAGTGATCCACCATCTACAAGATGGAATAAAAAAGATAGTTAGTAGAAGAGAAAGTTACCAAAGGAAGTTAATTAAGGCAAAATACACAATGGTCTTCAACAAAATTTGCATATATATATATATATATATATATATATATATATATATATATATATATATATATATATATATATATATATATATATATATATATATAATTTCAATAAAATATCATTATATTTATTAATCATATTATCAAATTAGTCATATTCCATTATTTGTTGTACAATAAATCTTGTTAAATTTTGTGCGTCAGTGATTTTGAAACCTTCCCGGCTGAATTAGTTATCCTCCATCACGTTTTCACTTTCAAGTCATTTTTATCTTTAAATTCTTCTAGCAAGGTTTAATGGCAGCTATCTATTCAAGTTTAGTCATTAAACCTATCTCAATAGCTATAATTGGTGCCCAAGACCTTTTTTTTTCAAATAAGTATAATATAGTTTAACGTCTACTTACGTAAAAATTATATTATTCTTTCCACTTGAGATTACGCTTGGCAACTACTGACTCAACCGCTTTTTTTCTTTCTCTCTACATCTCACTGACTCCAGCTCAGCTTAAGCATAACGCCCTTCTTTCGTTTCCACTGTAAGTTTGTTTTCATCATACTTCAACCTCCTCAATTTATTTTCTTAACCGGAAGTTTCAAAGACACACATCCCTTAGCAAAGAATAGTCAAGCCACAGCGTTTACCTCAACTGCCTCGACCACGATAGCGAGTTAGGCCTCTTCAACTTTCACGACCACATGTGCGTCACGTGTGGCAACTATAAACCAGGATGTCAACGCCCGAGGCACCAACCACACATTAATCATTCTTCCCGCTTTCGATGCGACCGATCTGATCACATGGTTCGAAATATGCGGGGTTCTGATAGCACATCAAACCATAACCCTCAAGAGCGCATAATAAGCATCACGCAAAAGTCTCAATAAGTATATTTTCTTTGTCTCCGGGAATTTTGTTACAAAGTGGGAGAAATTGTGCATGGGGAGAGTTGAGGCAAGCTTTCAAGCTTGAATTTGGGAGATCCCAGGATGAAGACTTAAGGGAAGTGCTAAATACTCAACAAATGGGTGGTAGGCGTCTCACGCGTTTCCTTGAGCGTCTCGAATAACTAAACAGGGCGAAGGGCACTTCGTCAGAGCTTTTTGACTTTTGACTCGCTCCTAACAGAGATCATCATGCGTGGGATTCCTACCCAGATTAGGCCCCTCATCATGATTGGTGAGCACAAGAGCGTAGTGAAGTCGCCAAAGCAGCAGATATAATATATCTCAATCCTTACGTAAACTGGGGAACTGTCCCACAATGTCCCATTCCTCACTCTAATCCATCTATTTCGCAGGTTATGTTACCAACAACGCCTTCTGGCCATAGGCTTGACCCGTGTAACACCTCATTTTCACATTCATCACCAGACTGGGGTGCCGCTTTGGAGAGGATAGAGGGAGAGATACAAAAACTAAAACTCCAATGTGGGACCGATTGACTGAACGGTCACAAGGGAGGACGGAGCGACAGGCGCAATTCGTCCCCTCGAAGACGAAAGCAACGAGGGCATTCCAGGACAAGAGTTGAGGCGCGGCATTCATTTACCCATCCTCTTTCCGCCTATCCTCTCCACCTAATCTTCCCCACTCTCAACCAAAGAGTCTCTGCTGGTACCATGAGAAGTTTGGTGGTAACGCCGTACACTGTATACAGCCTTGTCAATATTACCATCCATCCTATTCTCAATCACATGCTCGTTCTTCACAAGTTCGTCCTTCTCACTGTCGTACTACTCCTAGTGTTACTTCTATTGGTTTTTAATGAATATTGGGGTAATTTCTTAGATAGCTCTCAAATCACAATAAACATAAAAAAAACCTATGTTTCGTTATTCAAGGGAATGAAGTTAAATGCTAACTCGAAGTCTAAATTTTGCGGACGAATTCCTTAGGCCTAAATCTGGGCGACGTTGGGGGAATACGTAAATTAAAAACAAAGAGTTAAGAAATATATATATTATTGAATGAACAGTTATATTATTTCAGGGGGAATTTATAGAGTAAGAGTTTATGATTGTATTGAGAATTTGGCGTGTGATTTAAATTTGCAGAGTTAACGGGACTGGATTTACAATTGATAAATATTGTTTGGTAATTAGAGTATAACAAATGATTGGTAATTGGATAATTGGTAAATAGTAATTGGAAAATAGATAGTTGATAAATAGTAATTGGTTGATTGCAATTAAATTTGTAAATAGTTTATAAGTAATTGAATTATAAGTAATGGATAAATAGATTATATAATTGTTAAATAGTAATTTGCAAATAGTTTGATAAATAGATTGATAAATTATAAATAGTAATTGATTTATAGATTGGATTATAATTTAGATTATAAATGGATTATAGTTAAATATATTGTATTATAAGTAATTTCATTGGATAAAGTTGTTAAATGGTTTATAACGGATTATAAAAGAATCATGCATTAATTCGGGATTCTCTGGGGAAATATTTAGCAAAACAATAACACTTCAAATATAGTAAGGATAGCAAAGCGAACGAACCTCATGTTTTCATTTAAGGACGTTTGGGAGAGCGGGGGTAGCAATCTCCCGATTTAGGTCAGGGTTACCAACCCTTCTTGAAATTTTATATATATATATATATATATATATATATATATATATATATATATATATATATATATATACAGTAAGGAATAAATATTTACATTCGTAGGAGTATACACCGCTACACTTCCATTCAACCAATTAATTGGTGCTGGTACCACAACAAATATGGTGCACAAGCCGTAAATTGCTTACAACACTGCACATATGCACTACCAGTACCTCCTTAATCTACCGCTCATCCACCACTTTTATCTCCTTAACAACCAATTCACTCTTCTCAATCTGATGCTCCATTCCAACCTCAATCTTCTCATCCTAATAATTCCAATTCTACATTAAACTAAGAACGCAAGTGATCCATGGGTCTTTCACCTCTGCAGTTGCTTCATCTCGGGTTGTTAGACAATTTTGCATTTATGACCCACTCTCTGGTTTCTCATATTTAGTTGACACTGGTGTTCAATTTGCCGTTATTCCAGCGTCACTGGACAATAAAGCATGTTCCTCCTCTGATCTTGTCCTTAAAGCCACTAATTCCTCGGATATAAGGACTTATGGAAGGCGCATCCTTCAGTTGGCTCTTGGCCTCCGTAGAGTTTTTCGATGGACCTTTATTGTTGCCGAAGTCGACGTTCCTATTCTGGGCCTAGATTTTCTCTCTGCCCACGACCTTTTGGTCAACTCTCGTAACCGCAAGCTTATCGATCGCACAACAATGCTCACAGTTTCGGGTTCATTTTTCCCGTCAGAGAGTTCTCTTCTCTCTATACAATTTCCTTCAGCCATTCAACAGTTTCCGCAACTGCTACCTGAATTATCTGCAATTAGCATACCATCCTCTAAAGACAGGCCTATTAAACACAATGTGGTTCACCGGATAGAGACGACTGGATGTTCCCCTGTATTTTTCCGCCCCCGTCGATTAACCCCAGATAAAGTTAACTTAATGAAGCAGGAGTTCACCTTCATGGTGGAAGCTGGCATAGCTAGCCCCTCTACTTCTCATTGGGCCTCTCCGCTTCATATTGTATCTAAATCTACCCCCGGTGAGTACAGAGCTGTAGGTGATTACAAGCGGCTCAATGCTTGTACTATCTGCCCTATCTGTCCGATTTCAATTCTACTCTTTTTGGTAGTTCGATCTTTTCTCCACTCGATCTGATAGGTGCTTTTAACCAGATCCCTATTCATCTAGATGACGTCCAAATGACGGCTATCACCACGCCATTTGGTTCTTTCGTCATCAACAGGATGCCTCATAGTCTTCGTAACAATGGTCAGACCTTCCAACGTTTATGGACCAGGATCTGAGAGGTCTGCCTTTCGTATTCTGCTACACAGACGACCTCCTGATAGCATCTTCGTCTTTAGATGACCATCTGTCTCATCTTCGTCAGGTTTTCGCTCGACTTGAAGAGTACAGTATCGTACTCAACACTTCCAAGTGTATTTATGGTGTCCCCCAACTCTCCTTCTTGGGTCACCATGTCTCGAGTACAGGGCTTAGTCACTCGAAGATAAAGTTACCTTGATGTGCAACTTTTCTCGCCCCACATCACGCAAGCAGTTTTGGGGTTTCTGGGGCATGGTTAATTTCTACCACAGATTTATACCTACTTGTGCCAAGGTCATCCAACCTATCAACTCTCTGATCAGCAAGACCACAATAAACTCTCCTCTTGAATGGTCTGCTGAAGCGTGCGATTCGTTCTCTTGCATCAAAGAGGCTATTGACCAAGCTACGGAATTAGCTCATCCTTCTCCAGGAGTTCCCATCAGCGTTGCCTTCGCCGCATCCTCAACCCACGTAGGTGCAACATTACAGCAGAAAATTGTTAGGCAATGGCAACCTCTTTATTTCTTCTTTCGCTTTCTTTCAGACTCTCAAAAGATGTATAGTACGTTCTCTCGAGAGAGAGCTCCTCGGAATCAACCCCACAATCCGTCACTTCCGACAAATCATGGAAGGACGTGACTTTACCATCTTTACGGACCATAAGCCTTTAGTCAGTGTTTTTTCTTCTCGTAGTACTTCGGTTATGCACACTGCAGTTGACACTCGTCATCTTGACCTTATCCTGCAGTTGACGAACGATATTCGCTATGTTCCTGGTTCTTCAAACGTCGTACCAGACGCGCTCTCTCGCATTTCAGCGATTTCGGGTACGCAACAATCCTGTATTGCGCCAGTCGATCATGTGGTAATACCGCTTGCCCAGGAACAAGATGAAGACACGCACACGCTGCGTGACTCTTTTCAATTCGTCGTTCGTGAGATCGATTTGCCGGACAGTACTTCCAGGCGCATCCTGGTTGACTAACTATTACCTGACTGTCCTCGTCCTCTCATTCCTCTCGCTTACCATCCACACATTTTCCACTAAATTCACGTTCTCTCTCATCCTGGTGTCAATGCCACACGCAAGCTCGTTGCCCAATGCTTCCTTTGTCCAGGTATGAATGCCAACGAGGCAAAATGGACTCGCTCATGCCTGCTATGCCAGCGCGCCAAAGTCCATCACCACACAAAAGCTCCTCTGATCTCTTTTCCTCTCCTTCGTCGCGTTTTGATGCCGTTCGCGTCGATCTAGTAGGTCCTCTTCCTTACTCTCGTGGTTGCAATTATCTTCTCACTGTGATCGATCGTTTTACTCGTTGGCCAGAGGCAGTTCCTATCTCAGACATCAGAGCTTCAGCAGACACTCGAGCCTTCGTCTCAGCATGGGTTGCTTATTTGGGTGATCCCTCAACGATCAAGACTGACCGTGGCCGCCAATTTGAATACCACCAATGGGATGAACTCATAGCAATGATTGGTTCCTTTCGCCTTCGTACCACAAGCTACCACCCCCAAAGCAACTCGGCCGTCAAACGTTTGCATCAGACGCTCAAGGCAAGCTAACGCTCCACCGATCCTAATATCAACTAGGTGGACAAACTACCTTTGATTTTGTTGGGCATTCGTTCGTCCTTGAAAGAGGATTTATCCTGCTCTGCAGCGGCACTAGTTTACGGTACTCAACTTCGTCTGCCTGGTCAATTCTTTTTTTCTTCTAACCGACCTCTACCTACTCACCTCAATCCTGTTCTTATGTATACGATTTTGTACGGTTAGTGGCTGAGGTTAAGAGTATCGCCCCTAGAGTGCCATCTAATCAGAGACCTTTCATGCCGAAAGAGATATCAACTTGTTCACATGTCTTTGTCCGTCGCGATTCTTCTCGCTCCTCATTGCTAGCCGTTTATGACGGACCCTTTTTCGTCATCCCTAGGAAGCCGAAATTCTTTTACTGCAGTTTTGCGCCAAGCAGGATACTGTTTCTCTGGATCGCTTGAAACCTGCCTTTATTGAGGCTGTTCATTCTGAGCAGTCCTCATTTTCCTCTTCTACTATCTCTACTAATGGTCTAGTGATTCTCCTACCTTATAAGAATCTAACCTTAAACCCAATCTCCTCTATCTCGCCCTTTTCTCCATCTTCTTCCCGATCGCTGCCGTCTCCTCTTTTGTTGCAGGAAACCTCGTCGTCAGAGCTGTCCAGTCAGGAGACCCCCCCCGCTACACCTCTGGTCACCCCGCAACCAGCAAGCCAAGTATAGAGCGTCATGCTATCGCCAAACGCCAGCTCGGAGAGGTCACCCAAACTGATCACCATCAATCCATTCGCCCTTGCTAGTCACAGTGCCTCGCCCGCGTTTTGTGCAATTCCCAGCAATCGTAGCCAGCCCACCGGTGTCATCACATGGTCTGGTCGCATTGTCAGAAGGCCTCGGAGATATCTGGATTAGCGTAATATTTTTGTAATGGGTTGGGTAACTCTCTTGGGGGAGAGTATTGTAGCAGCTGACATCTTTGCAAGCTCCTACACAGTTCGTAAAGAGGCAGTTGGCAATTTTCCGTCTGAGAAAATTATGCATGTGGCCCAAAATATATTTTTTACGACCATTGACACCAATACGGTTACCTAAAAATAAGTACGACTCCTTCTAACCAGCAACCAATCAAAACCTGTATACAACCAATTCGTAATTAACCAATCAGAATAGACTTTCCAGTTTCCCCAGTCCACAGCACATTGTAACGATCACTTTTACATCAGCAGCGCTCCAGACAAGGCCCGTAAGAATTAGCTCCCTAATTAATCATCAGTGTATACAAAGGTCTAAAAATATCCAAAGTGTAATTCCTTCCTTTGAATTTTATTTCGCCTGTTTTATACTTCAAAAACGTCATGGCAGTACTATACTATATTTTATACAATTCCCCCATATTTTATATCTTTTTCACTATAATATCCACCTTGTATGGCTTATTCCTTTATAATCATCCGCCATTTTCTTAAATTATATATACGAAGGGTGGTCAATAAGTTTCGCAATTCGGATATAAGGAAACGAGATATGAGGAAAAGTGTTATATTATTTTTCTCAATATAACTACTCTCGACTTCAATGCACTTACGCCACTTGTCCCTGAGGCTTCGAATTCCCGACAACCAGAAATCTCCCGATTGCTGTTCAATCCACTTCTGGACGGTGAGCTGGACATCTTCATCGTCCCCAAACCGGCGTCCACGCAGTGCAGCTTTGAGCTGGTGGAATAAAAAGTAGTCGCTAGGGGCCAAATCTGGACAGTAGAGGCGATGGTTGAGCTCCTCGAATCCGCACTCGCGCAGGGCAGCTTATGCAACTCTGGCCTTGTGGACTTTGATGACGTTGAAGTCGATCATGGGGCGTGATGTTTCGTGAGGTTTCTAGGGAACCAACGAGCAGAGACCTTGGTCATGGCTAAATTTTCGTGGATGATGTTGATAACACTTCTATGTGATATTCCAAGTTCTCGCTCGATTTCTTCGACCTTCACCAGTCAATTTTCGAGGATTATCCTCTCCACACGCGCCAAATTGTCCTCGTTGGTCACGTCTGACGAGCGTCCTGGACGGGGGTTATCTTCAAAGGACTCTCGACCATGGCGAAACTCCCTATTCCAGCGAGCAATGGTTGCATATGAAGGGGAGGGGTCGGTGTGCACTGCAACCATGCGTGCATGTTTCTCTTTTGCATTCTTGCCTTCCTTGGTCCAAAATTTGATCACTGCGCGGTGCTCAACCTTCTACATTGTGGAAAAATTTGTGACTGACGATCTGCGATCAGCCACTGCTTTTTAAATAGACGAGGCAGGAGCATGCGGCTGCAGGTTCTGACTTGTTATAACTTGTCCTAACACCCCCACAAACAGTCATCCCCCTTCCTTTGTTTTGCCCTAATGATTCGCAAAACTTATTGAACTCCCCTCGTATATATATATATATATATATATATATATATATATATATATATATATATATATATATATATATATATACAAGGTGTTCCAGAAAAAAGTTAACCGTACTATGAATTTGTATAACTCAAAACCTATTAGAGATTTTTGAGTCTTGCAAAAAACAAAAACAAATTTACCAACTATTTATCTCTCGATTCTGGTAATTTCATAAAATTCCCTTAATTCTATTGACTCCAGGTGTGATACTCTCTCTTAACTGGTTGATGCTTTGTGGTGGAGTAGAATACACTTTATTATTTAGAAATCACCATAAGAAATAATCGCACTGTGTTAAGTCAGGGGATCTTGGAGGGCATTCAATTGCATGATTTAACGCGCTAATGCGGTTGTCAAACGTTTCTCTGAGTTTTGTTCCCACAGCAAGCTGTCTATAAGCTGGTGCGCTGTTGTGAATCCACCAAAGTCTATTGAATTAATTAACATAAATCTGGCGGAGTTCCCGGAAGATCCTTTCGTTGATCATGCTCAGGTAAGCAGCACCATTCAAGTTATTCTCATAACGCAATGGGCCGACAAGATAGCCATTCCCGCATATTCCGATCCACAGAGACACTTTCTGATGTCAAATACGTGCGTCAAAGTTGAATGCTGGGGGGGTGGGGTCGGTGACGGAAGCAGCGGTGCATATTGCTGAATATTATGGCTAATTACCTTTCCATTCATGAAAAAGGCTGCCTCGTCACCAATCACGTTTCCAAGAAACGAGCAGGTTTATGGAGAACCCATTCGACAAATTGTCTACGACGAGGAACATAAGTTTCAAGAAGCTGGTACTTGCATGCATCTTACAGGGATGCCATTTTAAGTCATGTTTATTAATGTGGTTAAATGATGACTTTAACAACTGTAACCCATTCTTTCTGAGTGATACATGTCGATTTTGAAGAAGCGTCATCTGAACATTTTCTATATTTTTTGTTGTTCTTATGGTTCTCATACGACCCGAACGACCTTTATTTAAATTTAAGCATGTTCCTTCATGTTGGTATTTGCGAACTTTTTTCGAAATATTGTTAAATAAAACACTTTTTGCAGGACCCAAAAGTCTCCAATAGTGTTTGAGTTATAATATATATATATATATATATATATATATATATATATATATATATATATATATATATATATATATATATATATATATATATATATATATATATTGAGGACAAATCCCAGAGCCACGAAAAACAGATGCAGCATCTTTTAATTTTTCCCCACGTTTCGAAAACTACAAGTTTTCACCTTCAGGCTAGAATAAGTTTAGAAACTTAATACATATGAAATAAAACTTGAAAAGGCCAACAAGATATTATTTTAAAGGGTGACCAATTATAAAATATCAGTAAAATGTACTTAAGTTAAATATTATTAAATACGACTTGACAACAGTTATATTTGCTTTGGAAGCACTGTCAGGTCTCTTGGGGCTAGGTTCTCTGCTCATATGGGGATTAGTTGGCGCACAAACAAAATATTAAATAAAAAGGAAAAGTCATCTATTAGGGAACACACCATAAGCTGTAAAACTGACATTTCTATTGAGAATTTTCAAGCATTAGCCTTTAACAACAACAATCATTGCCTAAGAACCCTCGAATCTTTATATAAAAGACACTACAAACCTACACTCAATGAAGATTTAAGTGCAATATCATTATTAATTAACTAATTTTAACTACAGTTTGTTAGTTAGTTTGCTTTTTAACAAACCAAGCGTCACTGTAACCTATAAATACTAGCCCACTGTTAAACCGATCATTCACTCTCTAGGATGGATCCACTTTTGTAAGTACCTAAATTTACCGTTTTTATATTAAATGGTTTTTAACTCTTACAGTCTTTACAAAATTAAAAACAAAGTTCAAATTTACTATCTAAAAATAATGCCAGGTCAATTTCTCTTATAGTTTTTAATTAATTTCTGCAATAAACTTTAAATTTATTAACTAATTGTTTGAGTCAGTTTTAAAGCAAATTTAATTGTTGCCAAGTCATATTTAATATAAAAAAATTAACTTATGGTACCTTTCACTGATATTTTATAATTGGTCATCTTTTAAAATAATGCCTTGTTCGCATTTTCAAGTTTTCTTCTTATGTATTAGCAAGTTTTAAAGCAAATCTAACTGTTGGCAAGTCATATTCAAAAATTTTTATGTTATAGTACATTTTACTGATATTTTATAATTGGTTACCCTTTAGGGGTATCTGAGTATTTCGCTATAATCTTGAGACATATGAGGAACACTGTGGTACCTGCTGCATTCCTCAGCTGATGTGCCTTCTGACGGATACTATGTGACTCATGTTGGCTTAACTCCAGTTACTCCAGTTTTGCATAGATATCAGAACCTGAAAAGACGCGGATGCTTTTGTACTTTAGTGCTCCATCTAGTGTCACACATCAACGGTAGATTTGGAATCAGCCTTCTGCGATTGGGACTGTCACGGAAAAAAAGATGATAGATTTCACAGTTGCAGTTATATTCCGAATATCTGCGACAGAATTCAGATCATGAAGCACCAAATTCAAGTCAATGTGAAGAGCAATGCACGAAAACGGCTTTAGGATAAGTGTTTCTGATACGGGCATTTCTTTTCTGGCCATGGTTGAGCATCTATCGTAGTCTTGACCATGAAGCTTGTTGAGGTCAAGACCAATTCCCTTTGCTTGGTTGATGATAGTATCTGCAATTGTTGCAGCGACTATCATCTCCAGTGGAACAAATCCAAGGAATCCTTAGCGTATGATGGCTGAATCATTCCGTTTCTCCTGCAGCTCAACAAATCGTACGCCAATGGACAGTTGTTCGGTGCCTGATATTTCAGCAGTTTCATCAGCAATGATCGAGAATCCATTTGATTTATTTGCAGCCTTCACAATATCTTCTCTTATTACTTCTTCGGAGAGAAATATCAGCTCGTTCTGTACACGAACTGATGTGTACCTCGCATTTTTTACTCGCGCTCTCCATGTGATCCTTCAAGAATCGCAGTAGGTCACAGAGGTTTTCCCATGTACTTTCCTTTCCCCTCAAAGCAATGTCACGACAGCAGCAGAACAGAATACTAGATACGATAGGGAACAGTTTCTCACGGTATTGAGTGACTGCTCGGTTCATCTGGCTTACGATGGTTAACTCTGGGTTTTTCACAGTGGTGAGGAAATTGTTGGCATCTTGTAGTGTGCCTTTGTGCCAGGATGGAAGCATGTGCTTCCTCGAGTGCTCATTGAAGTTTTGGTATTTGACAAAAGGAGTCACAACCATGGGAAATATTGGTTTATCCACAGGCGACGGGCAAACTGGGAGCCCTATGAATCTTTCTGATAGTTGTAATCTGTTGGTGAGGGGACATATGTGTTCATCAGGAGATCATTGGTCTAATGTTCTTCGGTATTGACATATAATCCGATATCCAGAGGATGAGGCAAGTCATTCGCCACTTTATCAAGTGGTGTTTGGGGTGGCATCTGAATGGTTGCTGTGAGTAACTGCTCATCATATCCTCCTCTACGCTGCCCTGCTGGTTCAGCATGCGTCTCCGATGTGCCTGGAGTATCTTGATTGTCGTCCGAGTAATCAGATTTACGTTTTTTGAAGAACCTCCTGATATCCATTTCACAATCCTAAAAAAGAATGAAATATATAATATTATATATTAAATTATCCATATTAAAATTATTTTTAAGTATCATAGATGTCCTATCATTATAATATCCAAACATACAGTGACTATTACATGTAAAAACAAAACTACAGTACTATTAATTTAATAGTTTAATAATAAATACTTAATAATTTAATAGTATTAAATATAAAAATTAAAAAACGGAAAAACCGACTGCTATCAAATGCTAGCCGCCTATATTTCACACATATTCCTATATTTCACTTAACGTGAATTCCAGGGGGGGGGAGGCAAATACCCCTCCTTGCCTCTCCCCTCCCCTGCGGACGCCCATGTCCGCAGGTATTCTATATTCGAACTAGCGGGACGATAATAAGCACCTACAAAAAGGGACCTGCTGCAGCCCTGTATCTGTCTTTTTGTCCAAACTAATTCTGAATTTACGTCAAGTTTGTTGGCTGGGTTCGCAACTAGTCTCGGCTTCGTTGCTATCAGGACTCCGCCGTGGTTATCGTTCTGTCTGTCTTTCCTGTATAATGTTAAGTTATAGGGGCTGTCTGTTGGGAAGACTTCACAGTTCTGAATGTCTGGTGTGAGCCAAGTCTCTGTCCTTATAACAATGTCCGGGTCATAGGTCTCAAGGGTATGATGAAATGCGGCTCTTTTGTTAGTAATGCTTTATGTATTTTATTTATTTATTTATTTATTCCATACTAATCCAATGTGCAGTAAAAACATATTACATTTTAATTCTTAATGGCAAGTTACTATAAGTACTTATACATACAGGATTATTTATGGGCCTAAAATTAGTCAGTGACTTTTAGGGCAGAAACTTAAGACTAAGCATAAAATTATCAAGACTAAAAATCCCTTCATGTTTATACAAATATAAACAACTTAATATTCATTTGAGAACCTAACCATTGTAATGATTGCAAATAACGAATAATTATATAATTTAAATTTAGAGATAAATAAAAAAAATATTTTATTTCCAGCGATTCTTTCAAGAGGTATGTAGTTAACATAGTCAACAGTCTTATATAAATAATAACATATTTATAATGTATAAATCAAAGTAGTAGTACACAGTATAATAGTGTACGGTAACAAATAAATACACAATAACAAAAGCTGAATAGAAATTTAGTAAGCCGAAATTATATTGTTTTTAAGAGCTTTTTTGAATTGAGCTAAATTGGTGAATGAATTATTAAGTTATACATAAATTACATGAATGATTTAATTGACAAAATTTAAGTAAAATAAATGTATGAATAATTAAATTATACATAAATTACATGAATGATTTGAATTTTATGCATAATATATATATATATATATATATATATATATATATATATATATATATATATCCCTGGAGGATTTATTTTATTATAGGAATTCCCTGAGGGCATTGTTACGGGGATAAGTCAAGATCAAGGGAACTGAATATATTGTAATTATGAATGAGGGAATGAAGAATATAGGAGCTATAGTTGGGCACTCCACAATTCCAGCAAGTCCATGATAGGCTTCGGTCAATTACTCCGACGTACACCACTGTAAGCCCCAACACAGCTGACATAATACAATCCATCGTGTATGGAAGCCCCACAACAGCGATCGCACTGGGTGGTCCGCTGCCTCCTCCTCACGGCACGCTGCAGAGCCAGTACGGATACTTTGGGGCAAGCGGACCGGGGTTGACCAAAGCCCCTGTGTCACCACACAGCATGAGGAGCACCATTAGGCCTCTACAGACTTCTGGCCCTTTGGACATGAAGCTACATTTAGGCCACTATCTGCAGGGGTTACCGCCCTGGAAGCCCAGTACATCTGTGTATGTGTTTCAGTATATGTACATGTTGGGTAGTAGTGAATGTGATATTTGTATGAATGAACATCCATGGGTTTTACTTATGTTGGTGCTGTGGAGTTGACTCAGGCATATAAAGTAAAAAATATGAAACAGTGTTTGTGTCATTGTGAATGTTGTTTTGTGATTAGCGTGTCTGTATCTATTTCTATACAAGGCCAACATTATCAGATATTTCACTCCCACCCCTCTACAAAATGAGATTTAAACCTATTAGTCGAATGAGTAATTATAACTTAAGAGCTATACCTAGGCTGGCAGGTGGCCCAGGCTAATAGGTGATCCTATATTGAAAACAGTATTAAATAAAAAGTATGATTATTTATTGGATATGAATGGTTAGAAAGTGATTTGGCTATTGAAAGTTAGAAACTATTAAAATGTTTAATAAAAATAATTTATGAAAAAAGACTAGCCCACAAGGCTAACTTCAGCTGACGAACTTAAACAAAGAACAAAGATGGCGGATGGTTGTAGCGATCTATACCCCTACAAGTGTATATATATATATATATATATATATATATATATATATATATATATATATATCAAGAAGGGTTGGCAACCTTGACTTGAATCGAGATTGGTACACCCGCTTTCCCAAATGTCTTAAAATTAACATGAGGTTTATTCGCATTGCTGTCCTAGTTGGTGAATCAGGTCTGTAATATTTGAATTGTAATTTTTTAGCTAAATATGTCCCCAAAGAATTCCGAATTAATGCGTGATTCTTTTCTCATTTACAGACCCTCCCAACTCTGTTATAATCTATTTATCATCACCCCCAAAACTATAATCTATTTAACACTTACTAAATAATAATTACCAATCGAATTACCAATTTAATGTCACTCAACCAATTACTATCTATCATTTACCTATTAGCCAATTACTATTTAATATCTATTTATCATACTATATAATCTATTTCCGCATTTACGATTTAGCAACATTTACCAATTAATAATCTATTTAATATGTTTCAATTGTAACTCCATTCTCATTAACTCATGCAAATTTAATTCAAACGCCTAATTCAATCCAATCATAAACTGTTACTGTATAATTTAACTTGGTAAACATGTAGATTATCGGCTCGGCCTGAAAAAAAATTTGTTTGTGTAAATATTATCGTTCACCCGTGTTTGAATATTCATGCGCGTTTGAGTTTTGTTCGAATGCTAGGTGCCATTTTTTTTTTTTAAATCTCGAAATTAAACCCACTGAAAATGCTGTTAACGTAGGCCATTTTAGTTACCAAATTGCCCGAAAATAACCAAACGAAACACTTTGTTTCCCGTACTTAAATGCAGTGGTTATACTTCCAAAATAGCGAAGAGGAAAGCCTATTTATTTTGCGCGTCTGCGCCCTATTCGAAATCTAGCTGACTTGAATCACATTTATTTTCAATCATCTAAATTCGAAGTTAGGGTTCCCATCTAATGCTTGGCCACAAATGTCGCATTCACTTTTAATTCGCACTAAATTATACACATCCAAAAAGGTGTTTAATTTATCTTTATCAGAAACTAGGGTCAATAATTCCGCAATAGCCGACGGACAAAATTCAGAATTGATGATTATTTTCAAACTGCGTAAAAGGCGAATATTTGACCGCTAAACTGCTAAAAAACAAGTAGTTCCTTGAAATAATCTAGCCAATTACATTTAAATGTATAAAAGAAGGTAACAAAAATAGTAAAATGGGGAAAAATATATTGAAAAATAAAAATGACTCCGAATGAGGATAATAAAAAGCTATTTAGTAGGAAAGAAAAATTGATAGCAAGCATTTCTGACGTCATACCCCCCCACCCCTATTATAATTCGCAAAACGATTACAGACGCTGACATGATGTAGTTAAAGCATTCACCTCTGTAAACGGCAGAACATTATAACAATTAGGATTATATACTGGGGGGCTGTGCCCCCCAGACCCCCCAAAATTTAATGAAACTCAGGATCATCGTAGTGTGGTCCCCCCTTGTGGTTACCCCCACACGAGCCGTCCCCTTAAATGTACTCCAAAAACGTGAAACATTTTGGAACACGGACGAAAAAACTACGGTTTATCGGCCGGGCCGATAATCTACATATTTACCTTTAACTTTTCAATCATAACTGTTTATTCCACCATATATATTTTTCGCAACTCTTTGTTTTTTTTTTAATATATGTATTTCCACGACGTCGCCGAGATTTAGGCCTAACGAAGTTCGTCTGCAAAATTCAGCCTTCACGTTAGCATGTAACTTCATTCCCTTGAATAATGTAATATAGGTTCTGATATTTATTGTGACCAGAGCTATTTACAATATTGACGCAATATTCACTTAAACCCTATAAATGGTGCCCAGAATAGTTTAATTATCTCCCTTCCATTCATTCATTCGTAAAATTAATTTTCACCGTCACGTGCGTTAAGAGATCCCTTAGCAATTTCTTAAAATTTATTATAATATACAGTAATAAATACAAAGAGTCACCAATTTTCGAAAAAATTTTTCTCAAATTTTTACGTTCAAGCGCGTGAATTGAATTTGTGCACACACACACACACACTTTTATTTTTCTATAAATGGATGATAACGGAGCCCCAAACTAAGCCCCAATAACCCTGAGATTACCTCTAAGTATCTTTTCCACATTTAAAAGTATTCTGCTTGATGGGGTAATTTCTGGTACTTGGGGAAGGTTCAAGAGGGCGTTCATTCAGGGATTTGGGAGGTCGCAAATTGAGTACCTCCGTATCCTACTGGATACGCAGATGGGGGGGGGGGGCAGGCGCCCCACGCATTTTCTGAACCGTCTAAAGGCCCTTGTACATGTCAAGGGAGCACAGCTCGCCAACTCGAGCCACTTATAACTGAGATATTCATGCGTGGGATGCCGGAACAGATTAAGCCTCTTATATTAATGTCCTCCCCAGCGAATGTGGAGGATATGACAGAGGCGGCTGACGCCCTGTACAACAACCCTTTCGTCAGCTGGGGAAATGCAGGAACCAGGTCGTTTAGCAATGGAAATAGGGGGGCGTAGCGCATCATACAACTCTAATGGGAAACACCACTCACATGTATCCATTTCTCAGGTTACGTCACCGGATGGAGTTCCTTACAACCGGCCAGGACTCCCTCAGGATGAATCCTCCCAGGCTTCGGGTCTTTTATCCATTCTGGAGAGGATTGAAATGGATATTCGTGCCCTAAAGGTGCGAACGGGTCTTCCCCGAGAGCAACATCGTGAGCAGGACGGAGGAGTCAGACGTCGTTCCTCCTCCCAAACAAGGAAACACCATCGAGGGAACTCCAGCACAAGAGGTTATGCACAGCAGTTTCATTTCAAACCTATTTATAACTTTAATTAAGTAAAAGGAGAACTGCCAAATTACAAGCTTTGACTTACTATTTAAACTGCTCTCATTGTTGCTGATAATAATAACTATAATAACCTTAATATATTAATTTTCTATAGTTTCTTTGTTTTGCCTTTACCAATACTAGGCTATGCTATATATGAAGGAAAACTCTAGGATTATGAATTATCTTATAAGATTGATTGGCATAATTTGAACTCTTATTTAAGCAATTAATGTAACTTATCGTTGTTACTTCACTGTTTGTACACATTTGGGCTTTCTTAAGACTGGCATAGAGTCCAGCTCAGCCTATAATTGGCGTTCTGTAACCTCGTGTTCATAACGAGATTCTTATTATTTTCTTTAGTGTTGTGGAACTTAACCCTGCCCGTAACACTATCAATTATCTATTAGCCAATTACTATTTAATATATATTTATCATACTATATAATCTATTTCCGATTTTAACGATTTAGCAACATTTACCAATTTATAATCTTTTTAATATGTATCAATTATAAATCCATTCTCATTAACTCATGCAAATTTAATTCACACGCGTAATTTAATGCAATCATAAACTGTTACCGTATAATTCACTTTTCAATCATAAATGTTTATTCCATAATATATACTTTTCGTAACTTTGTTTTTTTAATACACGTATTCTAACTACGTCGCCGAGATTTAGGCCTAACGAAGTTCGTCTGCAAAATTCAGACTTCACGTTATCATTTAACTTCATTCCATTGAAGTTTAAGGTAAGTTACCAGTGGGTTGCTACCCAATCTAGGTGGATTTTCTATATGGCAGCTAGGATAAAACGAGGCGAATTATCTACAAAAGGTGGAGGAGAACACTTTGTGATAAAAATTTAAAAAACGACGGGTTAAAAGATTCCTCCGCCAATATGAATCGAAGACGGGTGTGTTGATGAATAGTTAGAAGGGTCGGGAAACAGGAAAACCGGAGAATGGTAAAATGGCTACAATCCAATAAAAGGTAAGCAACCGTTTGGTCCCCACTGCAAAACGACAGCAAGGGCTGATATGAGCTTCAACCGAAACAAGATGGCCGTGAGTAAGTCTCGTGTGGCCAATGCGAACTCGGCAAAGGGCTACCTCCAACGACCGTACTCTATGACGAATCCAGGGCCAAGAGCGAATAGAATTTTTAATTTTGTATAGTTTGGATGTTGAACAGTCATCCCATTCATTCTGCCACAGTTGAAAAATATACTCTCTTATTGAAGGAAAGTAGTCCCTAAAAGGCAGAGCTGAGTTCTCAGGGGACACAAAATGTGCTGAGCAAGCCAGTCGATCAGCCTTCTCGTTTCCCAGGACCCCCACATGCCCAGGGACCCAGCAAAAAATAATTCTATATCGCGATGCATTTTGGATCAGCCAGTTGCAAATTTCTGTGACTTGGGGATGGGACGCATTAAAAGATCTAATTGACTGTAAGATACTCCTTGAGTCAGAAAAAATTACAAAATCACTAAAAGGTAAAATTTGGATGAGTCTAAAGGCTAAACGGATTGCTGAAAGTTCAGCGGTAAAAATGGATGCTGCTGGCAGCAAATATAAAGTTAGGAATTCTCCTCCTGGATAGATGGCTGCGGCACCCACGCCACCGTCCGACTTAGAGCCATCCGTGTATAGTGGGCAGCATTGTTTGTGTGAGGTTGAATGCTCTAAGAACAGGCTCTTAATGATGCGAGGGACCATGGAGGACTTCTCCAGGCTCCACATGTTGGTACATACTGTGGGGAGAGTAGCACGCCAACTAGGGGTCAGTAAGGCTGGGAGGGTAAGGATACTTGGAGCACCCAGGTTAGAGAGGTGATCTCCTATGCGAAGGTTCAAAGGGCGGGGTAAAGATTGCAACTTATCATATGCCGCCGTTGATTCGGCAGCATACAGGCATCTGTAGACCTCTGATACAGGGGCTTGCTGTACTCGGCAGAGGTATCGTGTGCAGATTTGAAGTCTATGGTAGGGCAAACGGAGTACCCCACTCTCGCAGTAAAGGCTGTTGATAAGAGAAGTACGGATGGCTCCACTAGAAAGGCGAACTCCGAGTTTCGAATGGGGTTCAGCATTTTAAGGGCTGAAGGTGAAGCCGATGAGTAAATTTGACAGCCATAATCCAATTTGGATTGGACGAGGGCTGTGTATAATGTCCACAATGTTTGTCGGTCACTGCCCCACGAAGTGTGTGAGAGGACTTTCAAAATGTTTAGATCCCGCAGACAGCCGGTTCGAAGTCGGCGTAGGTGTGGTAACCAGGAAAACTTTGGATCGAGAGTTACGCCAAGGAATCGAAACTCGGAGAAAAACTCTATATCTTCGTCTTGTAGGGAGATAGGTGGCCGGGCAAGGAACCCTTTGCCTCGGTGGAAATACATTGCTTTGGTTTTGTTCGTGGAAAAGCGGAATCCCTTAAGTTGTGCTCTTTTGGATACAGCATCGACCGCCAGTTGTAGCCGACACGCTGCTGATGGAAGGCGAGGCGAGGAACAGTATAGTGCTAAATCATTGACAAACAGAGTTGCCAATACACCTTCTGGGAGAGACGAAATAATATCATTGATGGCAATTATAAAACATAAGACACTTAAAACACTGCCCTGAGGAACTCCCTCCTCTTGGGGTTGCAGGTCAGAGTTGCGTCTCCAACACGTACCTTGAAGGATCGAGATGCTAAAAAACTTTGAATAAGTGAAGGTAAAAGGCCTCTCATCCCCCAGACGTATAGCTGCTTCAAGATGCCGTATCTCCATGTTGGTCGTATGCTTTTTCAATGTCAAAAAATATAGCCAGGACTCGGTGCTATAATGAGAAAGCTTTCCGGACCGATCCCTCGAAA
This sequence comes from Ceratothoa steindachneri, assembly GCA_963969495.1. Classification (NCBI taxonomy): domain Eukaryota; kingdom Metazoa; phylum Arthropoda; class Malacostraca; order Isopoda; family Cymothoidae; genus Ceratothoa; species Ceratothoa steindachneri. The sequence goes on along the minus strand of OZ018332.1, from coordinate 144,343,623 downwards.
CGTACTAGTAGGTCAAGGGTACTATGACCTTTGCGCAAGCCACATTGAAATGGAGAGAGAGAAGGTGATTGGTTTCTAGGAACCAGTTTAGGCGCTCCAATATCATTTTTTCCAGCAACTTACTCAAACAGCTGGTGATAGCTATAGGGCGGTAGTGATCTGCGTCCAACCCGTCTCTGCCCGGCTTGACAAAGGAAAGGATGATCCCAATGCACCACGATGACGGGCAAAAACCCTTCACCCATATAAGGTTGTACAAATCAAGTAAGAGAGTAGAATGTGGATGTAGGTGCCGAATCATATCAAAATGGATCTCATCAAGACCAGGGGAAGTAGATCTGCAAAGGGACAAAGCGCTTTGCAGCTTATGGATGCTGAATAGAGCGTCATACGGAAGGTTAGATTTTATTGTGAAGTTGAGAGAATGAGATTCTTCCTTTGATTTGTAAGATTGAAAAGCCTTATCGTAACGGCCGACACTGCTGACGGCGCGGAAATAGTCGGCAAAAGCATTGCTGACCGCCAGGCCGTCATTCTCCAAGGAACCGTCTAAGTTGAGTTTGGGGGTATGATGATTAGCATAACGGCCCCTGATCTTATTAATCCTCTTCCAGATCTTAGCAGTAGGTGTTATAGAGGCAATTGATGAAACATAACGGCGCCATGAATTTTGGCGAGCCTGACGAAGAGTTCTTTGGCGAAGCGCACGAGCTCGGTTTCGGTCGACCTTGTTGCACAAAGTTGGGTTCTTTCGGAATCGGGCATGGGCTAACTTGTAATTTTTGATAGCCATTGCACACGTCGAGGTCCACCAGGGCACGGTTGAGCGGCCCGTGGCGGGTCGCCTCCGTGGGATGGTCTATGTTGCTGCATTGTAGATAGTCGATGTAAAGTATTCTACTGCTGCGTCCACTCCATTGAAGATCCCAAGGATGCATTTGTGATGGACGCTTCTTGGAAACCTTCCCAATCTGCATGACCTAAGTCCCAGTTAAGGGGCATGGTTGTATGAGGGCTAACTTGAAGGGGCGACAAGACAATAGAGAAGTGGTCACTCCCATGGAGATCGTCAAGAATTGACCATCGAAATTCCGTGAAGCAATCAGGAGAACAAACAGATAGATCAACACAGCTAAAAGAGTCCGTCTGGACATGATAAGAGGTAAAATCACCAGTATTTAAGACTCAAAGAAAGTGAGATAATAAATGAGACTCTAATACACTGCCTTTGACATTTCGAGTAATGTCACCCCAGTATGGGTGACGGCCATTAAAATCTCCTAGTAATAAAAAGGAGGAGGGCAACTGGTCTATAAGTTCTAAAAGGTCGGGTCTTGACAATGATAAACAAGGAGGTAGGTAAATAGTGCAAACGGTAAAAAGTTTGGTAAGAAAAACCCTCACGGCAACAGTTTGGAGGGTAGTATGTAGGGAGATGGGAGAAACATGGTAGGATGAAGATACCATGATTGAGACCCCTCCATGAGAGGGGCTTCCAGCAGGAGCAATAAAGTTGAAAGTGAGAAAGCCGGGTACCGGCGGAAAGGGCCGTATTCCCAGTTTATTCTCCTGGAGACAAATAACAGCGGGGTGGATAGTCGTCAAAAGAATTTTGAGTTCTTCCCACTTTGGAAGAACTCCTTGACAATTCCATTGCAAAATGGAAGATATTATGTGTGACGATTAGATACCACTGTGGATATCTTTTTCTCTTTTGAGGCCGATATTGTATTTGAGGTTCGTCCCAAAGAGCTTGGGAGACGGAGAGCTGATTTTGAGGAGCCTGCTTTTGCAGGGGGAGATATCCTAGATGGATCAGTAACTGTTTTTTTTTCGTGGGTTTTGGAGAACCAACCGAGGCCCTTGATTGTAATTCGGGCTCGCAACCTGGTGGAAAAGGAAGATCAAGCAGGGATTTTCGGCCGGTAGATCCGGATTCATGGGTCGAGGGTATTTTCGGTGTCTGAGGAGTTGGTCCAACCGCCGCAATTGGTGATGTTGGAGTATCAACTGCTTCCATCGGATTTTGGGTTGAAGGGTGAGCGGAACGAACAGGTGATCTGAGCGAGGTGTGTGGAGCTGGGTGTATATCTGCCATCGTTTGGATCAGGATGGGGCCTAAGTCCTGTGAAGGGCGAGACGGACTTAAGGGCATAAAATGTTCAACCATAGGGGAGGAGTCCATTGGAGATTCTCGGGGTTCGGCCCAGTCAGCTCCAGAGGCTGTCCGCTTATTGGTGGTCGATGACCCAGGTGAGGAATCTTTTCTCTTACCACTGGGCTTTGGGTTTCGGGGCTGGGTGGATGAACCTTCACTGGTCGATGTTGAGGATTCTTTCAAATAGCGTCTGATGTCTTCAAGTGTCTCACCCTGAGCGTCTCTCCCAGCTAGAGCTGCTGGAGAGAGGGGGGCTATATTGGTTATCTCGGTGTGAGAGCGATGCTTCGACTGCATATTCTGAATGTTTTCGACGCTGCGAGTAGATCTAGGGTGAAGTGCTTCAGGCTGGTCGGAAGTCGCGCGTGATGGTCGGTTTCGTCCAGCGTCAGGTAAAACGTCAGAGAAAAGCCGGCCAAGTGGCGAGGTTTGTGCTCGGGCACGCTAGTGGGCCTCTCTTATATCTAGACGTAGGGAGTCGCGCAAAGCGAGAAGTTCCCTTTCATATAAAAATATAGAGCAGAGTTTTGACGCAGCACTGTGGGTACCTCCGCAGTTGGCACAGTGGGGGTGTTTTAGTGCATTCGGGGCCATGGTAGTCAGAGCTACAATTCACGCAGGAGCGAGGGTGCCGACAGGCACGGCCAACATGTCCAAATTGATTGCAATTGAGAGAGCGTCTGGGTAGTTCGATGGAGGGACTTACCGGGACACGAAGGTACCCAGCTTTAATATACAACGGCAGTTCTTGTCGTTCAAATGTTAAAATCAGCGTGGCGGCTGGGACTTTAGTGGAGCCTAATGTTTTAGTTACCATGTGTACGTGTGTGGCACGTTGGGTACTGAGCTTACTTTGAAGGTGGGTGGGATCGTAGTCCTTTAGTTCGTTTGAACGGACGACACCTTTAACGAAATTCAGAAGCGGATGGGGCGAGACAGTTATTGGAATTTCAGCTATCGAAGATAGATTTCGCACAAGGTTGTGTTGAGAGTGGGATGACACCTCGACTACAACATTACCACTTCCTCTTGACTACATCCGGCGGGGTTCAGCACAGCGGGACTCAAAAGATTCATTGACGTCAAACACATCCACTTTTGCAAGTGGGATGTCAGATGATGAATTCATGACTAGAAAGCGAGGATAATCAAGATCTGGGTCTACTTCGTTGGAATAAGGGTCCAACGAGCGAGAAAAGGCTGAAAGGGTAGCTAAGGAACGTTTGGCACGAGAACCCTTACGAGAAGGGAAGGTTTTTGGTTTATGGCTAGCCATTGCAAAAAGAAAAAACTTCGCATTCTCCCTCGGGGCTCCCCACCATGGAGGCTTACAAGGGGCCGGCACTACTGCAACTATACAATCAGTTACGTCCGGTATGTCCTCTTGGAGAATGGATACAGATCCACCACACCATCTTTATAACCCTAAGAGGCTGCCCGAGTTCTCCTACGCACGGAGAAAAGGGGCCAACGATGGGTTTCTCCTTGGGCATTCGGTAGACGAAGGCGGTGGAGATGCCCAGCCTCTTTCACCTTCATGAAAGAACAATTCAGAATCAATCCATTAAACGAGCAGAGGTCAGGTATCGATAATGACCACTAGATAGGTGAAGGAAGAGGGCGAAATAAAGGGCAGTGGAATAGCGTAATAGAGGAGGAAAGAAAGAGGGGCATGTTAAAAGTCTTGTTGGCAGCACCATGGGTCCCCTAGGGACGCCAGGGCTGACCCCCTCCCCACAAGAAGGCCAGAGCCTCTCTGGGAACAACCCCTGAAGAAAAGATCCCAGAGAGGAAGGGGGACTTATCGTCAGTGCCAAGAAAATGTTCACAGGGAAGAGTGGTTTAAAAGGGTTCAGAGTTAGCCTTCACTAGGAAGACCAATATCGCTTTGAGGTCAGAACTAATGAATGAATGAATAGTGCATTGAGATTTTAAAAGCTGCGTAGCCCAGATGGGCTATCTCGCAGCCAAATTCACTTATGGGCAGTGAATTTAAAATTATTATTTTTAAGATATTGCCATATTAAAATACATAAAGAAAAAAGCAGAAATGTCCTTGGGACCAAAATTAGTTTAATAGGCAATATTAAGTCAGTTAAAATCTTTTAACAAAAAATAGACTATTAAAAACTCAACAAAATGTAAAAACATAAACTATGAATAGATCAACAATAAATATATAAAACTATTTTAGATTTTGTTTAAAAGATTGCTTTCTTTTAGGAAGGTTAGTATCCTAGTCACGTTAAAGAAGCAATGGGTCTCAGAGAAGATGCCCCGCACAGCCTGCTGGGGGGCCATCTCTCTGGTAATGAAGGGAAAGGTCGTCCTTCTGAGATTCCTTAGCAATGGGCATTCTACAAATATATGGAGGACAGATATTTGTACCCCACACAGAATGCACATAGGTGGGGGCAGCCCACTCATTAAATGCTCATGGGTGAGCCGGCAATGGCCTATCCTCAGACGGACAAGCGCAACCTCCATTTTACGATGTCTAGTTGTACGTGGCCATGGGTGAACGGAGGGTTTTATGGAGTGGAGCTTGGTGGGAGGGAGCTCACTCCACCTCTTCTGCCATAGGCCGACCACGTATTCATTGGTCAGAGGATAGGCATCGCAGAGTGGGACTGGGGCCACTGGAGCTGTCCCCAGTGATGCTGCTTCTTTGGCTGCAGCATCTGCCCTCTCATTGCCTGGGATGCCCACGTGACTAGGCACCCAGCAGAAGGATATCTCGTGGGTGGGCGATAGTCGTAGGAGCCACCGCTGGATCTTGGAAACCAGCGGATGGCTCGAACCAACATCACCCAACATTTGAAGCGAACTAAGGGAGTCTGTAAAGATAGTATGAGAACCAGATGGCCTGCCAGCTATGATGGTCAGTGCCGCCATCATAGCAACGAGTTCCGCTGTGAATGCGGAAGCTGCGTTTGGCAGGCGGACCAATGCTGTCTCAGATGGAAAGACAGCAGCTGCTCCAACTCTGTCCGGTGACTTGGACCCATCGGTGAACACAAAAGTGCTATGCCGATGTTGAGAGGAGTGGTCGCCATACATGGCTCTCAATACTACAGGCAGGTGGTGATCCTTGGGCCTATCAGCTAGTTCCCTACATACCATTACAGGTGGTATGAGCCACGGGGGGGTCTTTGGCATGGTAAAGGGAATCACTGAGAACTCCCTTAGTTGCGCAGTGTGCTCGGCCATACGCAGAGCAAAGGGGCGAGCCAGAGATGGAGATCTATCGTATGAGGCCACTGTCCGTGTATTGAACATGCACTCATACACTGGCGTCTGCGGCAGTTGCTCAAGTCTAAGGAGGTAGTTCAAATTAGACTTGAGCCTGTGATAGGGAAGGGGGAGAACCCCGTTCTCTGCGTAGAGGCTCCACACTGGGGAGGACTTAAAGGCTCCAGAAGCCAGGCGCACACCCTGGTTACGCACAGTATTTAGTTTTTCGAGAATGGATGGCGAGGCAGAGGAGTACACCTGTGATCCATAGTCTAGCTTTGATTGGACCAATGCTAGATACAGGAGCCACAGGGTACGTCGATCACTTCCCCAAGAAGTGTGAGACAACAGTTTCATTATGTCCATTCTCTTTAAACAAGACCTTTTCAAGGCGTCCACATGGTGCCGGAAGGAAAGCCTTGAATCAAATATGACCCCCAGATATTTGAAATGGGGCTCAAAATCTATAGGCACACCATATAGCGACAAAAGGGGGGGGGGTCCCATGTCACTAACTTATGCCCATAAAAGTGAACAGCCTTGGTCTTTACTGCGGAAAAGCGGAAACCCTTGGAGGAAGCATTTTCAGCTACAGTGCTTATAGCTCGCTGTAGCTTACGGACGATAAATGGGAGTCTGGGCGAAGAACAAATGAGCGCCAGATCATCCACATATAATGTCGACGAAATCTTGGGAGGGAGATTTCTAACAATGCTATTAATGGCCACAGAGAAGCAGGTGACACTGAGGACACTTCCCTGTGGCACACCCTCAACTTGGTCCACGGGCTCCGATAAGGTGCCTCCAACCCTTACGCGTAGTGTGCGTCGCATCAGAAATTGCTCGACAAACCTGGGGAGGTAACCCCGCAGGCCCCAATCATGGAGTTGTTTAAGGATACCACGCCTCCAGGTGGTATCGTATGCTTTCTCAATATCAAAGAAGACAGCGATGGCGTGCTGCTTCTTTGAAAAAGCATCTCTTACGAGTGACTCCATTCGGACAAGCAGGTCTGTCGTACTCTGCTTTTTCCTGAACCCTGATTGAGAAGGAGATATGAGATTTTGAGTCTCCAAAAACCAGACGAGTCTGAAATTGACCATTCTCTCAAACACTTTACATGGACAACTGGTAAGAGCAATGGGGCGGTAATGGGTGGGCTCCGTCCCGTCCTTTCCTGGTTTGCGGAATGGAAGGACTATGGCCTCTCTCCACATGGAAGGGAAGCGGCCCTTGATCCAAATCCAGTTGTAAATGTCCAGTAAATGAGAGAGAAGGGATGGATGCATATTCCTAATCATATCATAGGAAATGCCATCCGATCCGGGGGCAGTGGATCTACAGTGCTTCAGTGCATTATGGAGCTCATGGATAGAGAAGAGTCGGTTGTAAGACTCGTTATCCATGTTAGGCTCCATAAAGTTGAGCGGTTGCTGCTCCTGTTGGAGCCTAAAGCACTGGAATTGCATCTCATAATTATCTGGGCTTGAGATGCTAGCAAATGATCTGGCCAAGACATTGGAAATATGGGACAAGTCCCCCAACAATTCTCCAGCTTGGACAATGTTGGGAGCTGTAAAGCCATTGGATTTGCCCAATAGCTTTTTGACCCTTTTCCACACTTTGTCTATAGGCGTTTGCCAACTTATGGACGCGATGTAACCTTCCAACGAGGTCTTTCGAGCCTGTCGAAGGATGCGTCGCCGTGCTGCCCTTGCTCTGTTACGAGCAATTTTATTTACCATCGTAGGGGAGCGATGGTAACGTCGGCAAGCCATTTTACATTCAGTCACGGCTCTCGAGCATTCAGCCGACCACCAGGGAACTTGTGGTCCGCGAGCGGCTGAGCCGGAGAGCGGGATGGAGGAGTTAGCCGCTTTATTGACGTGGACTAGGAGGTCATCGATAGCCACGTCAATATCTTCATGAGGGAAGGACCCGTCATGGCTCGAGAGGTGCCTGAATTTAGGCCAGTTTGCTTTTTTTGCATTCCATTTTTTACTAGGTGGTGGAGGGGGGCCACCTGTACATGGCGCTATAATAATGGGGAAGTGATCGCTGCCTCGCAAGTCAGGATCCACTGCCCAGTCAAAATCAGCTCTACAGCTTGGTGAACAGAGGGACAAGTCCACGCATGTAGAGCTGCTCGTCTGGATGTGAAATGATGTATGACTGCCATCGTTTAGAAGGCAGACATCATTTTCGCCCAGAAATTTCTCAATCATGTTTCCCCTAGGGTTCTTATCATGGTCCCCCCAAAGGGGGTGTCGAGCATTAAAATCCCCAATCAATAGAAAGGGGGGAGGGAGCTGTTTAATTACCTCTACTAGTTTTCTAGCTAGAGAGGCTGTGTCTTTTTCCTCACTAGGAGGGAGGTAAAGCGAGCAGACCGTATAGTGGCGATGGGAGAACAGGCGGACAGCGACCGCCTGCAGGTCTGTCGCAAGGTCGATCTGGTTGTGGGGAACCCTGCTGTTGATGAGCACAGCAGAACCATGGATTGGTTCTATAGGGTTCTTATAGTATCCCACAAAACCAGGAATATTGGGTACACTACGAGTACCCAAGCAAGTTTCCTGTAAAGCTATACAATCAGGATTGTAGTCTTTAAACAGGAGCTTGAGTTCTTCCCACTTGGGGAAGAGACCTTGGATGTTCCAATGAATTATTGGATACATCCTTACCTCTTTAAGACGATCATCCTACCCTTAGGGGTAGGAGGTTTTGGTTTTATACTACCCGTAGGGGTAGTTTTGGTCATACCAATTACCGGTTTTGGGTATGACTTTGGAGGCATCGGGAGCGTTAATTTAGCTCTCGGCTTTTCCTTTAAACGTGGCAATTTTGTTAGCTGGCTATACGAAATGACTGTCTTGACTGGAGAAGCAGATGTGGGAGCATCTCCATCAGTCATTTCGTGAGCCGATGACATCGACTTGGCTGGTGATGGTGGCAGCGATTGTTCGGCTGGCGAAGGATTCTTGGAATCTGATGGTTGGTTCGGCTCCTCCTTGGATAAAGGGGCAGCCTCTACTACAGCTGTTTCCTGTGATGGGGTACAGGTTGATTCCTTCTCACTTAGGGCTCGAAGGAGTTCCAAAGCAGTATCAGCAAGGGGTGGGTTGCTGACTACTCGCTTTGGGGCTGTAGTTCTCTGTTCTTTGGGGGCAGGATGGATGTCCAGAGCTGGAATAGACACCAACTGCGGCCCAATCCGATTCACATCCACGTCTTGTGGAGCGGTGGCAAAGTGTTTTGCCACTCTTGGTGAATCGGGAGAGGATGGAAGGTTCCTCTTCTTTGTGCCATCAGAAGCTAGGCTAGATTTTGGTGAAGAGTTTTCTCTACCGATTGATCGTGGTTTCGGTCGAGGGGGGCTCTTAACCTTTTCAGGTGTGCGTGGAGATGCGGGTTTAGGGTTAGGAGAACCCCTTACCTGTTGAGGCACATCTCTGCGCGGAGACCTGGGTTTTGGTTGTGGAGGACTTCTTGTTTGTTCAGGAGAGCCTGTAGATGGTCTCTGGCTTCTCCCCTTCTTTGGCGTGGCGGTGCGCAGAGCATCCGCGAAGCTCACGCCAGGCTGAACGTAAGTCTCTCTAACTCTTCGTCTAGCCTCTTTATAGCTCACTCTGTTTTTATTTCGAACAGCAATGACCTCTCTCTCGTAGAGGAAGAAGGTGCATTGCTGTGATGTGGCAGAGTGGTCTCCGCCACAATTGGGGCAGCACGGCTGTTTGGAACAGGGTGTTCCGTGAAATTCTGCTGAGCAGTTTACACAAATCCTTTCGCTTTTACAAAACTTGCTTACATGGCCAAAGCGTTGGCAATGGAAGCACCGCCGGGGGTTTTCGACGTAAGGCTTGACTGGGATGTTAAGGTAGCCAGCCTTGACGTACTTGGGCGGTTCCAATCTGTTGAAAGTCAGGATTATGGTGGCGGTAGGGACCCTAGCGCCATTCACAAACCTAGAAATGCGATGTGCACTCGTTACTTTCTGATTGGCAAGTTTTGTCACCAACCTGTCGATATCATACTCAATGAGTTCACCCGATCGAATAACACCTTTGGAGGTATTAAATGTCGGGTGAGACGCGGATGATACACTCACTGAGGCTAACTTTTCGAGAGATTGAATTCTCTTTTGCTGCTCATTAGACTTGGCCTCGACGATCAATGCGCCATCATTGCGCGGCCACATTTGAGCAGGTTCGCCACACTTGTTTACGAAGTCGTCAAAGACATCAAAGATGTCAGCTTTACTAAGAGGACAACGTTCGTTGCTGGATTTGAGTACAATAAAGCGGTCATAATCCAGTTCTTCGTCTACTTCTGATCCAAAAGGATCCAAGCGACGAAGATCTCTGCTTTTTTCACGGTGACCAGAGGCCGGCGGTCTCTGGGATGAGTTTTTTGAAAGTTTACCCATATGATTTTGATTTTTATAAGTGGTGTCTCTGGAGCCGAGGGCATGTACCAAATCGCCATCGTGAGTCCGGAGAGCGCCCATACAGTCCAGACAGGGTAGCCCGCCCCCCGACTCCCACTGTTGTTTCAAAAACAGCGGAGCCGCATAACGGAGTTTTACTGGACTGCGGTGCAAAGACCTCCCGAAAGCAAAACAACGACCCAGGCAACCAAACCTACCTCCGTGGCACGGTCCTGCGGACGATGCCCCCCAGTGGGTACATCCGTCGACTCGTACAGAGTACACATACTGACTAGGACCAAGTGGGCCGAAAGTGCGCTGGGGTTCAGACACACAGTCGCCCCACAAGGTTATTTGGGGATGCCGGAGTGATGCCAGTGTTTGGTCATCAAACCGCCTCATGGGGTTCCCCTCACCCACCTTTTATGTTGGTGTGAGGTCACCTAGCCCTTGTGATGCCATTCACTAACTGCAGGGCCACAGCAAAGACAACCATATGGGCCAGAAGTGTGCTGGTGTCCATACACACAACTGCCCCAAAAGGTTGGTGGGTACGCTTAGATACCCAAACCAGGATATCCCGCCTGGTGTTCGGACGTTGGGCACACGCTCAGTTAAAAAACAGGGGCACCACGTGAAGGTGGTGTGCCAACATTTAGGGAACATAGGCTATGAGTTAGGTCAGAACTAAAGTTATGGGGGAAGGTGGGGGGGGGGGTGAGTCATTATGGGAGGCAACTTCTCCTTTCCGCGAATGGACGTTAACTTGGGAAGTTAGCCCTCCCCCCCCCCCCGACTCAAAATCGACTTGGCAATATAACTCTGATTCGAGGGAGGGATCGCTATCGCCTTTGGAATGCTGGTAGGATTTTATGACTAAAATGGTTTACGGAAGTAAGGAGAGTCCTAATGGGATTCCTTCTGCCTCTCTGGAACCCGTTCTTTTTTCAGGGGTTGGTCCCAGGGAGGCTCTGACCTTCTCGTGACGAGGGGCAGCCATGGGCCCTTATGGGTCCTCTGGTGCTACAAACCAAACTTTTAATACAGCCCTCTTTCCCCGTTATTGTTTTATTTCACTGTCCTTTATTCCCCCTCTTTCTATCTGGTAGCCCTGACCTCTGCTTGTGTTTTTTAGACTGATTCCCGAATTCTTCTTTCATGAAGATCGGAGGTTCTGCGTCTCCATCGCCTTCGTTTGCACGTAGGAGAGCTCAGGCAGCCTCTTAGGTCTATAAAGATGGTGTAGTGGATCCGTATCCATTCTCCAAGAGGACATACCGTACGGAACTGAATGAAGAATTGCAGTAGGGTTGGGCTCTTGTAGGCCTTCGTGGTGGTGTCTCGAAGGAGAATGTGAAGTCAATTTTGTTTACGATGGCTTGTCATAAACCTAAAACTTCCCATTCTTGTAAGGGTTCTCGTGCCAAACGTTCTTCAGTTTCCCTGTCAACCTTTCCTCGCTCGTTGAATCCCTATGCCAACGGTTTTGACCCAAATTTAGATTATCCCCGCTTTCTGTTCTTGAGTTCCTCATCTAAAACTCCACTTGCAAAAGTGGATGTTTGGCGTTAATGAATCATTTGAGTCTAGCTGGGATGAACCCTTTCAGATGTGGTCAAGAAGTAGCGGTGATATCGTGGTGGAGGGATCATCTCTCTTAAAACCCATCTCGTCCAAAATCTGTGTTCGATTGCCGAAGTTCCAAACACGTCATACATGTACACAGGGTGACTAAAACTATGGGCTCTGCTAAAGTCTCAACTGCCACATTGATTTTAACTTTCGAACAGCAGGAAGTACTGGGTACCTTCGTCTCCCGGTAAGCCCCTACGTCGAACTACCCAGACGTTGATTCAATTGCAATCAACTAGATATGTTGGTCGTGGCTGTCGGCACTCCCGTTCCTGTGTGAATTGTGGTTCCGATTACCATGGCCCTAATGCACCCAAACGTGCTATGCCAACTGTAGTGGTGTCCACAGTGCTGCGTCGAAAACCTACCCAATATTCTTATAGGAAAAGGAGGTCCTCGCTTTGCGCGACGTCCTGCGCTGGACGTAAGAGAGGCTCGCCAACGTGTTCGAGTACAAACCTCATCTTTTGGCTGTCTCTTCTGATGTTTTGCATGACGCTGGACGGAACCGACCATTACGTTCGAGTTACGACACACCTGAAGCATCTCACCACCGATCGACAATGGCAGAAGTATTCCTGATATACTGGCGAAGCATCGCTCTCACACCGAGATAACTAATGTTGCTCCCCTTCCTCGGCGGTTCTAGCCGGAACCACAGCTCAGGGTGAGACTCTTGACATCAGAGGTTATCTGAAAGAATCTTCTATATCGACCAGTGATGGTTCTTCTACCCGGCCCTGGGACCCAAAGCCCCGTGGACAGGAGGAATTCTTCACCTGGGTCATCGGCCAGCAATAAGCGGATTGCCTATGGAGCTAGCTCGACTGAGCCTTGAGAGTCTTCAATGGACTAGACCTATTGCTGAATATTCTTTGTCGTTAAGCCCGTCCTGCCCTTCACAGGATGTAGTCCCGTTACCGGTCCGTACTTTACCAAGATAGCTTGCTCCACCTAGTCACCCTCCTACTCATGATCTGATGGAAGCCGGTGATATTCCAACATCGCCAGCTGAAGTTGTTGGATCAACTCCTCAAACATCGAAAGCGCCCTCGGCCTATAATTCCTGATCTACCGTCCGAAAATCACTTCTCTACCTTCCGTTTCCGGCGGGTTGTGAGTCCCAGATACAGGCAGGGGCCTCGGCCGGTTCTTCGAAAATCTTCGAAATATCTGCAGTCACTGCTCTTTCCAGGATCTCTTCCCCTACTACAGCAAGCTCTTCGCCCCCCCAAAGCTTTTTGGGACGCACTTATTTATTTTTATTTTAAGGATTTATTGCACTTTTTGTCATATAGGCTCATCTGGCTTAAGTTGGTATTAAAAACAAGAGATAAAACCAACTGCCAGTCAAATAATGTGGACATATCAGTTCAATTAAAAGATTAAAAACAAAATAAAAGAGCACTAACATGCGAATAGGTAAAGTCTTTCATGTAAAAATACAAATGAACAGGCTTGGTTAAAACTAAGAGAGTAAAATATGATTAAAATATAGGGAAGTAAGGAAGTAACTAAGCTATTAGATTTTGGAGGAAAGGCCAGCATCTTCCAGGAATCGTACAAAGATGTTTTTTTTTTTTTAAAGAGCTCATCTGGCGACTGCCTACTTGGGCATTAGTCGCCGTATTAAAAAAAAACGACCCCCCCTAAAAAAAGCGATCATAAGGCAAGCTCCTACGTCTGGGAAAGGTCCCCTCGGCGCAGGAGCGTGCGACCTATAAGGGAAAACACAAAAAAAAGCAAAACAAAAAAACCCCCCTGCTAAAATAATAGGGAGAAGTCCGGCATCCCCACAAAAGTCAACAGGTCCATCAGTCAATGTGCACGCACTTGTCTCGAGCACAAGGGACAGACGGTTGCGACCCCGCTCATCCCGGTACCGGGACAGGTAACGTGCGCGAAGATCACCCAGACTGGAACATTCAACAAGAATGTGCCGAGCAGTCTGGGGGACGACGCAGTCGTCGCAATTAGGTGCAGGCGAGCGTTCCATTAAATAGAGATGCGTCACACGAGTGTGTCCGATTCGGAGACGACAAAAAGCGACCTGAAGCCGTCACGGCATTGAGGGATAGGTCCATGGAAACAGTCGCGGCGCAATGGCACGCAACTATAGGTTCCCTTCGACCTTCTCCACATCTTCCTCGCCAAGCAGTCCGAAGAGCTGCCCATATTCCTGTCATGTAGTCGGTGTGAGGAAGAGAGAAACGCTGGTCCAGTCGCAGAGTCCTCGCAGACTCTTTGGCGCCCGCATTCTCCGCAATTCCTACATGTCCAGGAAGCCAGCAGAAGATAATCTCGACATCTGCCCGGCTCGCCAAAACCGTGGCGTCACGGATATCGCGAACCAGGGGATGCGGAGATTCCAATGCTCCAAGAGCACTCAGGGCGCTTTGTGAGTCGCTATAGATCACAATCCGGTCTCTGAACCGGGCACGTCGGGTAATCTCCCGTACCGAGTGGTGTATTGCCACCAGCTTGGCCGTGAAGACAGACGCAGCGTCTGGCAGAGCCCCGTTGACTTCAAACAGAGGGGATACGGCATGGAACCCGACCCTCTCTTGGGACTTGGAGCCATCCGTATACACTGGCACGGCTCCAGCGTGACAGGAGGTGTGCTCCAAAAAGGTCGAACGCAATACTCCGGGCGCTGTACAGCTTTGGGAGCAGAGGCGTGGCGACAAATAGCCAAATGTGGTACCCTCCAGGGTGGCATCTTGGGCAGAACCAGGGTGCCACCGGTCCGAAAGCTATATCTACCTCTCGAAGGAGTTTCCTGGCCCTAAACCCAAAGGGCTTAGGGTATGACTGGCGTCGCTCGGCGGCATAGGCACCGTCAAGATCAGCTGCGGATGCAGTGAGAGCTATTGGCGACTGAGGAAGGCATCGGGCTCGCGCGTACAGGCGAGTAATGCACTGCACGCGGCGTAGAGCGAGTGGCATCTCCCCAGCATCGATCAACAGGCTCTCAATTGGGGGAAGTGCGGAAGGCACCGGTCCCAAGGCGAAGGCCGGTGTGGTAGATCGAGTCCACCTTCCGCAATAAACCATCAGCTGCGGATGCATAAAACGCGCATCGGAAGTCGAGCTTTGAACGAACAAAGGGCTGAACGTTACGGAACGGAGAATATCCATGGCGCTGCGAATATGAGCCTGCCAGGTGAGGCGTCGGTCAAATACAAGACCAAGGAAACGTTGCCATTCAACCCCTTCTAGGCGTACCCCATTAAGAAACAAGTCTGGGTCGAGGTGGAACCGTGGATGGCGGCAGAAGTGCACCACCTTAGTCTTGGCCAAGGAAAACCGAAACCTGTGCCATTCGGCATAGCGAGAGACGCGGTTCAATGCCTGTTGGAGTCAACGGTCCAGAGTTGGCATCTGGGCCACGCCAAAAGAGATCGAAAGGTCGTCTACATAGAGCGTAGAGAGAACATCTTCCGGCAGCACCGAGGTGATGCCGTTGATGCTCAGGGCAAAGAGTGTGACACTGAGGACACTTCCCTGAGGGACACCCTCTTCAAGCTCCTTTGACCGGGGAGAGGGCTCCCCGCACCCGTACGCGGAATCGACGATCTCGCACAAAAATTCAGATATAAACATTGGGAGACGTCCCCTTGCCCCCATCGTCTGGAGAGTCTCTATGATACCGTATCGCCATGCGGTATCATAGGCCTTCTCCAGATCCAAAAACACAGTGGTGTAGTGCTTCTACGAAGGAAAGTCTCGCAGACGGCATTTTCCAGTCGGAGCAGAGCAACCGACGTGGAGTGGAATTTGCGGAAGCGGCACTGTGCAGAAGACAGATGGCCTCTGCTGTCCAGGAAAAAGGCTAGTCTAACATTTACCAATTTCTCCATCAACTTGCACACGCAAGAGGTTAGAGAGATTGGGGTGAAACCGGTCGTAGTAGTGTGATCTCTCCCCGGTTTGCGTAAGGCGAGCACATTAGCGATTCGCCAGGAATGTGGGAGAAGACCCTCCACCCAGATCCTATTCAACAAATCTAACAGAAAGGCCATGCCTCGCTCACCCAGGTGTCGAAGCATGGCGTACGGGACATCGTCCGGACCTTGCGCGGTGTCCGCGCACAAGGCGAGAGCGGAACGCAACTCAATCACAGTAAACTTGTCGTTGAAGGGTTCTCCACCTCTGGAGGGAAAGTCCAGCCGGCGGCCTTCCGCGACATCACGACGTGCATTGAATGCTGGCGGAGCAGCATCACGGCTAGAGAATGCGGAAAAAGCGATCGCTAAGGATTCCGCCACGGACGCGGGGTCCAAGATTGCGGTCCCATTCTCCTGGATAACAGGAGGGGGAGCCTGCGAGAACTTGCCCCGAATCCTTTTGACTCGCTTCCACACCTCTACTAAAGGGGCCTTCCCGTTAAGTGAAGAAACGTATGCCCGCCAAGAAGAGCGGCGGGCGTGCTTCGAGAAATACCGGAACCTAGCCCGACGAAATTCAGCGACAGTGAAATCGTTCGGGCGGCGCTTATAGCGCATGTAGGCATAACGCTTCTGTCTGAGGGCCGTCTCCCACTCGGCCGACCACCATGGGAGTGGTCGGCGTGCAAAACGGCCAGACGTCCTAGGAATAGTAGTCAGGCCCACGGCGATGAGGTTGCCGGAGAAGAACTCAACGGCCTCATCTACCAACCTAAACTCCTCGACTGAGATAGAGAATTCAGTCATTCCCTGAGATGCAGGCCACCGCGCCCGCGCCAAGCACCACCGAGGTGGGCTCTCAGGCGGCAGTTGCCCTGTAAATGATATTTGAATGGGAAAGTGAACACTACCGTAGAGGTCATCGACCAGCCCCCAATCAAAATCAGGCTGTGCATACGAAGAGCACAAAGATATGTCAAGGTAGGAAAATGAAGAGGTTCTCGGACAGTGATGCGTAAACTCATCCACGTTTAGGACACCCATCTCAAGCTCTTCGATCAGATCGGCAAGGACTTGTCCAAGGGAATTTATTGATTAATCTCCCCAGAGAGGATGACTGCCGTTTAGATCTCCAAGCAAGAGAAAGGGCCTCCGCAACCGTGCCACGACGCGGCGGAAGTCTCCCGCGTTGAAGTCAGCTGACGGTGGAATGTACGCAGAAATGATAGTATACTTCCTATCCAGGTGCAGCTGCACAGCCACTGCCTGAAAGTAGGTATCTAAAGAGAAAGGAAGAACGGAGACATTATGCCGGGTGTAAACCCTGCATCCCCCAGCCCGGCCATCTCGTGGTGGTGAGGTCGCAAGACCCTTATACCCCGGGAGGGCGGGCAGGGGCACGCGCCTAGTATGGTCTCCTGCAGAAAGATAGCTAACGGAGAACGGCTGTATTTATACTCCGTCGAGAGTGACGTCATGGATTTGTCGTGACGCCATAAATGACGTCACGGGAAAATCTCATACGCTCAAGCGCTTAATCCACGGGGCATCCGCGAGATTTGAATTGGACGGGACCCACGTGACCGTCGGTCTATGATTATAAAAAGAGAAATGGTACATGATTAAGATAAAAGAGTTTACAAATGGTAATAATGAACAAAGCAAAGCTCCTTTATTGAGCAAAACAACACTTGCTGTCGAATCGGAAAGAAAGTGGTACGAAGGACGATTTAAATACAAAACGAGGAGGGCAGCAAACTCTGCCTTAACCGCCCGGGGTTCTGCCTCAGGGAAGCGTACGGCCATTCCCGTGAGGGTCTTCTGTTCGAGGAAGGGCCCCGCGTCTCCTCCGAGCTAGGCCTGGAGGATATATTCCTTCAATGGAATTGCCGTGGACTCCGGGCCAATTGGGAGGCAGAACCTCGGGCGCTGTTGCCTTCGAGGACTTATTGAGGGAGGTGGGGCTCGCCATGGGAGTTTTTTCCCCCCCTCACCTCGAAACATTAGGCAGGCGCGGAGGCGTCGAAGGCGGGGGCCCTCTTTTCGAGGAACCACCGTCTCCGCCAATCGCTCCAGCACTAGGCGTGGGCGAAGGAGCCGAAGCTCCTTTCGGGGGACAGCTTTAGGAACCGCGGAAGATGGCCTAGCGACCAACTTCAAGGGTGTTGCCTCCTGTGAGTCTAACGACTCGGTGGAGGCGCGTGGCCGTTCACCTAGCGGGAAACGGTCACGCTGGGGGAAGAGGGGAGAGCCCTGGTTTTAGCCGGGGCTGGGTGTGAACCCTTTTTGCCGCAAGCTTTACCAGGGGAGCGTACGGGTTGAGTAGAGTCTGCAGAAGGGCTCCGAATGGGCGCGGAAACAACCGTGCTCGTTGGCCTGGATGGGCCAGGAGCAGAGGGTGCCTTTCTAACTATTGAGGCATATGACGTCCCAGGCAGAGCCGGGCGAGCCAGGAACGAGTCATTAGCCTCGCGGAATGAGAATCTATCCTTGGCCTGAACGGCCAGGATTTATTAATCAATGAGATATGCACCACATTGCTTCGAAGAAGCGGGGCGCGTCTCTCCGCAGTTGACACACTTGGCCACACACGATTTAGACTTATCGTGTACGGCCTTGGAGATATTTACACATATATAGGGTGACCCCGACTTTGCACGTCTACAAGAACGATTCGTATGGCCGAAACGGTGACAGTAAATAGCACCGCCGCGGCAGTGGCACGAATGCCTTCACGCGGTAGCGGTACCAACCGGCACGCACCGACTCAGGGAGCTTGTCACAGTCGAACGTGACGAAGAGTATAGGGGTGGGTCTCGAGGCCTCTCCCTGTTTTCTCATAACAGGTTCGACCTTGACCGCCCCATGGTCGGCCAGCTCTAAGGTGATGTCCTCAATGGAGTAGTCAACGAGTTCCCTCGCATAAACTGCTCCTTTCCCAAAGTTCATGCTAGAATACGGCGTCACACTCACTGGGGTACCATCAAGTGTCCGAAGAGCACTTATCTTGGCCGCCTCGGAGGGATTCACAAAGTTAATGGTCGAGCGCGGCGTCACAATCACCGGGGTGCCATCAAGTGTCCGAAGAGCACTTATCTTGGCCGCCTCGGCGGGATTCGCCGCATTCGCCAGAAGGCTCCCGTCCGAGAAACGGGTCACCTTCGGCTCTCAACCAATTGCACTAGCTATTCCTCTCCTCTGATGGATCATGTTGCTCTTGGCCAACATGATGCCATCAGAGGATCAAATAACGAGGAAGCGTTTGAAGCCAGCGGGGTCGAAAACAGCAGGTAACCTCTGAATCAGGGCCCCCGATGTCATCTAGGCTCCGCCCTGTGTGCTTTTGGTCTTAGTCAGAAGCTCAGCACCCGGGAGGACAGAGGAGCAAGATGTGCCGATCTTGGCTTGGTCGCTTGCCAAAGTAGCAGCAGACCCTTCCGTCCCCGTAGTCCCCGCAGATGGAGAGGAGCCCCGAGTCTTCTTTGTATTCTTCTTTTTTAGAGAGGAGGGTGGGGAATGAACCCGCTTCTCACCTCTGCCGGAAGGAGCCCCCAGGCCAGATGGACCAGCCTCAGTCAGGTCCTTCTCCGAAATGGAGGGCCTGGTAGTCGTGGGGGCACCGGTTGGAGGAGATCCCTCCCACCCTTGTACTGCCTCGGAAACCCTAGCCGTTTGAGGAGGACCGTGTATAGGGGCCGATTCGGGTTCGGTGCTTGGAACCGAGCCTGGATTGCCCCCATGGAAGGCCCTACCGTCTGAGGCTGGATTGCCCCAAGGACCATGTTTACCTCGGGGGGGACCTCGAGTTGGCCATCCCCCCCAAGACATCTTTGGTCCCGTTGGCAGTATCGTCACTAGTCTTGTGTGGAGAGGCACAGGCCTTGACCACGGCAAGGTTCAATATTCTTGCCAGCAAGTCTTTTGAGGGAAGCGACCCAAGGGGCCTGGCTTCCCTCTCCCCCCTAAGGGGGTTTGCCCTACCGAGCCGCTGGCTAAGGGCTGCCTGCTAGCTTTCTTGGCAGTCCCCTTGGAAAGAACAGAGGGGACTGCCGCTGGAAAAAGACAGGTGCCCAAAAGCACATCCAGAGAAGATGGTGAGGGGGAGTCCCCTACACCCGTAGGTGAAGGAGAGGAGTAAGCCTTCTCTCCGGTTAGAGAGATATGGAGGGTGCTCTGCGCAAGCATAGAAGGGGGTGGACCTCTATTTTTTCGGTGGAGCTGCCCGAGGGCGGCTCCGTTGATGGGCAAGGGAAAGTTGAGGGTTGATTTTTTATTTGTTCATCATCGGGCATGGTGACCCTTACTTTTCTGCGGGACGCAATAGCGCATCACCTCTCGCAGTAGCCCGCACTGCAAGAGGTGCTTACAGGCCCGGCAGAGCCAGGCGCCGCTCTTTGGGACCATCCCTCCCGCCTGGTGACCTGGCAGTCCATCGGCATGGTGGCTCCACCTTGAACACGGCGTAAAATGTATAGAATGTCAAGAGGAGAGGAAAAGGGATGTGAGGAAGGTATGGGTGGGGATGAATCAGGTTGTTAATAACCCACCACCCCAGGGGTTAGGGAACATTGTCGCCTCCCCCCTCAACCCCGATCACGGACGGTTGGCTGAGAAGAAGGTCAGCATCTACCCTGTGAAATTAGAGGCTGACCAGAGAAAGGTGTGGGAGAGGTTGTTTTAAAAGCGACGAAGTAGGAAAGAAATACAGGCTATCTGAAGGAAAGAAGAGAGGCTAAGCTGGGGCCGGACGGAGCGCTGGATCCCATCAGCACAGCGGCTAGGATGGCAAATCACCGCGCCCCTTACGGGATATCTAAAGTGAAAAGAAGAACGGAGACATCATGCCGGCTTTAAACCGAGCATCCCCCAACCCGGCCCGCATCTCGTGGTGGTGGGGTCGAAAAACTCTTATACCCCTGGAGGGCGGGCAGGAGGCACGCGGCTAGCATGGTCTCCTGCACAAAAATAACTAACGGGGTCGGGAAGAGACGAGCCTCCGCAGATCCTCCAAGTTGGCCAGGAGTCCACGGCAATTTCATTGAAGAAATATGCCCCCCAAGCCTAGCTCGGAGAAGACCCTCACGGAAATGGCCGTACGCTTCCCGGAGGCAGAACCCCAGGCGCTGTTGGCAGGACAAAGCGCTGGAGGCGCTGTAGCCTTCGAGGACTTATTGGGGGAGGTTAAGCTCACAATGCGAGTCTTTTCCTCCCTCCGCCTCGAAACCCTAGGTGGGCGTTGCGGCTTCGGAGGCGGGGGCCCCTCTTTTCAAGGATCCACAGTCTCCGAGCCACTCAGCGCACGAGTAGGCGTGGGCGAAGGAGCCGAAGCTCCTTTGTTTCTGTCCTCCTTTCGAGGGACAACTTTAGGAACCAGGAAAGATGGCCTTGCGACCAACTTCAGGGTTGTTGCCTCCTGTGAGTCTAACGACTCGGTGGAGGCGCGTGGCCGTTTCGCCTTACGAGAAACGGTCATGCTGTGGGAAGGAAGGGAAGCCCTGGTTTTAGCTAGGGCTGGGTGTGAACCCTTTGTGCCACAAACTTTACCAGGGGAGCGCCAGGGTTGAGTAGAACCCGCAGAAGGGCTCCGAATGGGCGCGGAAACAACCGTGCTCGTTGGCCTGAATGGGCCAGGAGCAGAGGGTGTCTTTCTAACCATTGAGGTATAAGACGTCCAAGGTACTGCCGAGCGCGCCAGGACCAAGTCGTTAGCCTCGCGGAATGAGAGTCGTTTCTGGGCCTGAACAGCCAGGATTTCTTTCTCAAGGAGATATGCACCACATTGCTTCGACGAAGCGGGATACGGCTCTCCGCAGTTGACACACTTGGCCACACAATTTGGACTTATCGTGTGCGGCCTTGGAGCAATTTACACATACTTCGGGTGACCCCGACTTTGCACGTCTACATGAGCGATTCGTATGGCCGAACGGTGACAGTAATAGCACCGCCGCGGCAGTGGCACAAATGCCTTCACGCGTTAGCAGTACCGACCGGCACGCACCGTCTCAGGGAGCTGTCACAGTAGAACGTGACGAAGAGTGAGGCGTGGGTCTCGAGGCCCCTCCCTGTTTTCTCATCACACGTTCGACCTTGACCGCCCCATGGTCGGCCAGCTCTAAGGTGATGACTTCTATGGAGTAGTTAACGATTTCCCTCGCATAAACTGCTCCTTTCCCAAAGTTCATGCTAGGCGTGTTTTCTCATCACAGGTTCGACCTTGACCGCCCCATGGTCGGCCAGCTCTAAGGTGATGTCCTCAATGGAGTAGTCAACGAGTTCCCTCGCATAAACTGCTCCTTTCCTAAAGTTCATGCTAGAGTACGGCGTCACACTCACCGGGGTGCCATCAAGTGTCCGAAGAGCACTTATCTTGGCCACCCCGGAGGGATTCGCCAGAAGGCTCCCGTCCGAGAAACGGGTCACCTTCGGCTCTCTACTAATTGCACTAGCTAAATCTCTCCTCTGATAGATCATGTTGCCCTTCGCCAACATGATGACATCAGTGGAGCGAATAACGAGGAAGCGTTTGAAGCCAGCTGGCTCGAAAACGCCAGGTAACCTCTGAATGAGGGGCCCCGCCCTGCGTACTTTTGGTCCTAGTCGGAGGTCCGCACCTGTGCCGGATGTGCCGATCTTGGGTTAGGCGCTTACCGAAGCAGCAGACCCATCCGTCCCCGCAGCACCCGCGGATGGAGAGGAGCCCCGAGTCTTTTTTCTGTTCGTTTTCTTTTTAGGAGAGGCGGGCGGGGAATGAACCCGCTTTTCCCCTCCGCCAGCAGGTGCCCCCAGGCCAGATGGACCGGCCTCAGCTAGTTTCTTCTCCGAAATGGAGAAGGTCCTGGCAGTCGTAGGAGCACCGGTCGGAGGAGATCCCTCCCCTCCTCGTACTGCCTCGGAAACCTTAGCCGTTTGAGGAGGACCTTGCATAGGGGCGTATTCGGTGCTTGGCGCCGATCCCGGATTCCCCCCCATGGAAGGCCCTACCGTCTGAGGCTGGGTTGCCTCAAGGAACATATCTATCTCAAGGGGGGCCTCCAGTTGACCATCCGCCCCCATAACATCACAGGTCCCGTTGACAGAGCTGTATCTAGTCACGTCTGGGGAGGCACAGGCCTTGACCCTGGCAAGGTTTAATATTCTTCCCAGCAGGTCTTTTGAGGGAAGCGACCGAAGGATTCTGGCTTCCCTATCCCCCCTAAGGGGGTTTGCCCTACCGAGCGGCTTTAATGGGAAGCGGTCGTCTATGGGCTGCCTGCTGGCTCTCTTGGCAGTCCCCTTGGAAATAAACGGGAAGACTGCGGCTGGAAACAAGGAGGTGCCCGAAAGCACCTCCAGAGAAGGGGGTGAGGGGGGAGTCCCCTACACCCTTAGTCGAAGAAGAGGAGTAAGCCTCCTCTCCAGTTAGAGAAATATGGAGGGTCCCCTGCGCAAGCACAGTGGGGGGGTGGGGCCCTCCATTTTTTCTGTGGAGCTGCCCGAGGGTGTCTCCGTCGATCGAACAGGGGAAATTAAGGAAATTTTTTTGTTTGACTCATCATTGGGCATGGTGACCCTCTTTTTATTACGAGATGCAATAGCTCATCACCCCTCGCAGTAGCCCGCTTTGCAAGGGGTGCGTACGGGCCTGGCAGAGCCAGGTGCCGCCATTTAATGCCACCCCTTCCGCCTGGTGACCTGGCAGGCCTTCAGCATGGTGGCTCCACCTTGGGCATGGCGTAAAATTGATAGTGTGTCAAGAGAAAAGGAAAAGGGATGTGAGGAACGTATGGGTTGGGATGAAGCTGGTTGTAAAACCCACCACCCCAGACCGGAGCTCAGGGGTTAGGGAATGTTCTCCCCTCCCCCCTCAGCCCCAATCCGGGACGGTTGGCTGAGAAGGTCAGCATCTACCCTGTGAAATTAGAGGCCAACCAGAGAAAGTTGTGAGAGAGGTTGTATGAAAAGCGAGGAAACCGGGGGTGAAACACAAGTGTTTTGAAGGAAGGAGAAGAGGCTAAGCTGGGGTCGGATGGGGTGCTGAATCCCGTCACCACGGCGGCCAGGAAAGCAAATCGCTTTGCTCTTTACGAGTTGGGATGCACTTCAACAACTGCAGCCACAAAGTTGAAAAAAATATCTACTGTGGTATTTAACTGTCCCACATAATATCCTGCATTTTACAATGGAATTGTCAAGGCAATCTCCCCAAGTGGAAAGAACTCAAATTTCTTTTGACGACTATCCATCCCGCTGTTGTCTTCACAAGAAACTGGGTACCCGCCCTTTTCCGTCAGTACCCACTTTTCATATTTTTAACTCTATTGCTTCTGTTGGGGGCTCGTCTCATGGTTGGGTGTCAGTTATGGTTTCATCATCCCACCATGCATCTCCCTTCCCTTCCCTTTCACACTACCCTCCAAGCTGTTGCTATGAGGGTTTTTCTTACACAGATTTTTAGTTTGCTCTATTTACCTCCCTCCTTTACAATGTCAAGACCTGAGCTTTTAGAACATTTTGATGACTATTTTAAGGCCTACTGCCTGTTACCCATATTGGGGCGATATTATTTGTAATGCTAAAGGCAGTGTTTTAGACTCTCAAATTTCTCTGCGTTATAAACACCAGCGATTTTAACTCTTATCATGTCCAGATGCATTCTTTTAGTTGTATTGATCTCTCTCTCTATGTTCCCAGGATTGTCTCACTGATTTTCGATGATCAACCCTTAATGACCTCCATGGGAGAGACAACTTCTCTATTGTCTTGTCGGCCGTTCATACTAGCGCTCATACAACCATGCCTCTAAAGTGGGACTTAGGCCATGACGATTGGGAAGGCTTCCGAGAGGAGAATTTCACAAGTGCCTCCTTGGGGACCTATTTGGTGTGGACTCGGTAGTGGCGTACTTCACATCCATTATCTATAACGCAGCCACACAAAACCTTTCCCGGATTTATTTTTTAAAATTGTAAGAGCCCATCTGGTGACTGCCTACTAGGGCAAAATTTGCCATAGGCTAAGACAAAAGTTAAAAAAAGAGCAACAAAGAAAAAAACACACAAAACAGCAACAAGGAAGAGCACAATAAAGTGGAGGCCAGCTTCCTCCAAGTTATATAGTCTGCAAGTCTGTGTGAATGAATCAGTCCCATGTAAAATGGACAAGCGGTAGCAACCTCGCTCATCTCGGTACCAGAAACAAGTAACGCGCGTGAACATCACCCAGACTGGGACATTCAATAAGAATGTGCTGAACTGTCTAGGGAACAATGTAGTTGTCACAATAAGGCGCAGGCGAGCACTTCATCAAATGGCGGTGCATCCCGCGAGTGTGTCCAATCCGGAGATGACAGAAAGCAACTGAAGCCATCGCGGCATTGGGGGATAGGTCCATGGCAACAGTCATGGTGCAATGGCATGCAATTTTAACCTCTTAACTCCTAGGAATTTTTTTTTCTTTTTTCAAGTTTTATTGGTCCCTAGGCATAAAAGGTTACAAAAAACTTAAATATCCCCAAATCAAAATATATTTTAATACACTAAATACATAATGTCCAATACATTGGACATTATGACAATCTAATCATGCTTTATTGATTATGATATTTCAAAAAACAATTTCTTTCCCATTTGATACACAATGGTTTTTTGCATTTTGAGCAAGCAATCATAGAATTTTAATTGCAGTTGTTACCAGAACATCGAGATGCATTTTTATTATCTAAGAATATTAGCCAGTGACCTGTCATGTCAAGGCTAGGCCTTGGGAATACACTTGGTCTTTTTATGAGAGAGTGATTGTGGTATTTTCTTTCAATAATTCCTGGAAGTTTGTTAATATCCTGTAAAACCTTTTTCCTCCATGGTTTTTTCTTTTGAATTCCTATATTTCTTTGAAACTGGTTCCGCCATTTCCTCTTCACTTTCAGTTCCATTTTCTTGTAGAATGTTTTCAAGATCTTTATCTTAACCAGAACACAAAATGGGCCAATACTCTTCATCCTCATCTTCAGATAGGCCTTCATCTGATCCAGATTCATCTAGCTTTTGAAGAAAATCTTCATAATCCAGTGGTTTGTCTGCCCCCCAAAATATATATATATATATATATATATATATATATATATATGAGAAACTAAGTAGTGCAATAATTGCAAAAAATCACCTAGAAAAAATTAATAGCAGATTCCAAGTAATTTTAAACTTTATTCAGTTCCTTCTCATTTTTGTTCAGGTCATAGTGATAAAGTCAAACGTTTGGTATGTACTTCAATGTTTCTCCAAGGGTTGAGGGTCACCAGCCCAGAATGATTGGATGTTGAGATTTCAAAGATCTTTGAAATAGGTAATAACCTCTGTTACCCTCACAACTTTCTTGCCAGGTGCTTATATTTGGCAAAAATGACCTTTTACAGAATAGAAAGCCCTACTGCATTCAATTTTAAGAATTTCCTTATTTTAGCATTTTCTGAGGCCTTTTCCTTTCTCTTCCTCTCTTGAAATATTTAAATATTTCAATCATATTTATGTATGACTGAGTCTACTATGCATAAAAATGTTGGTTCATAATAATAGCAAGAATATGGGAGAAGGGAGGAAGTTATTCTGTTGAATGTGCAGTTTGCACTAAGAGATACTTTAGGCAAACTGGAGAATCATCAAATGTTCATTTCTCCCATCACAAGTACAATATTGGAAGAGGTGAAAGCAATAGTGCTTTCTTTGTTCACTTATCTGAAAATGGTCACCCTATCAATTGAAATTCAGCTAGGTTTATTTACAACTCAGATGACTAGGTTAAAAGAAATATTGTTGAATGCTCCTTCACTAATTCTTCTCCTAACTTCAATATATTCCCTGATCTATTTAAACTGGACCCTTTAAACGAAATTGTCCATTTTAAATCTTAGCCCTTTGATTTATTAAATTTGTTATACTTCTTTGATTTTTTTAACAATGTATTTATAATCAAATATGGATGTAATCATAGTTACGTGACTTATATTTCTACATTTCACACACACATTGTCACACATGGATATTTTGGTAGGGATCTTATCTATATGTCTTTACCTTTTGGTACCTGCATTCAATCCTCCTTTTCTGATAATTTATTTCTATTTTTTATGCACTTTCCGTTTTATATTCTTTTGTTGTATGTAGGCAGAGCCTCACTTAGTTTTTTCCTATATATATACCATTCTTGTAAAGTAATTTTTAATGTATTCCTTGAGAAAGAACTGAATAAAGTTCAAAAGTAGTTGGAATTCACCTTTCATTTTTCCTGTAGGATTTTTAACTTATATATATATTTATATATATATTGGGTGCGAGGGATATTTGAAGACACACTGTATGTTATCAAAGTAACTACAAAGATACAGTGAAGATGAAGTAACCTCAAATACACTAAGACAATTTAGATATATAAAAAATATATAGCAGTATTTCCCTTGTGTTGTAGATAATGTTTGTACTAATATCATCACCCAGTCCAATACAATGGACAGGAAATCAATAGGCCAATCTAAACAATATTTTATTTTATCTTCATAAATATTATTCATTATAATAATTTATACATGATATTGAATTCTGAATATTTCATTGTCATTGTTATAAAGGAATATATTATTGATAAAATAATAATAATTATAGCGTACCTTTGGTTTACTGCAAGACGGACATGCATCCATCCCCTCTGCTTGTCTGAGGGTAACTGAGCACATATTCTTATGCAGGTCCTTTTATATGGCTGCCACACATCCAATGGTTTGGAAAATGTGAGTCTTTTTGAGTTCCACAGTATTTTTCATTATTTATAATTGTTTGAAATTTGTCCAATCTAATGGACAAGGGAATCAAAGGGGTTAATTCCCTTTGGATGTCACCCATCTTTTTTGCCAAGCAGCCGAGAGAGCTGCCTGTATTCCTGTCATGGCATAGGTGTGAGGAAGAGCAAAAAGAGCTGGTCTGGTGGCCTAGTACTAGCAGTCTTTGGTAGGCTCATTCCCTGCATGTCCAGGAATGGGGCAAGAGATAATCTCGACATCCGCCCGGCTCGCCAAAAACCGTAGCGTCACGGATATCGCGAACCAGGGGATGCGGAGATTCCAATGCCGCGAGAGCACTCAGGGCACTTTAGTGAGTCGCTATAGATCACAATCCAGTCTCCGAACCGGGCACGTCGTGTAATCTCCCGTACCAAGTGGTGTATTGCCACCAGCTTGGCCGTGAAGACAGACGCAGCGCCTGGCAGAGCCCCGCTGACTTCAAACAGAGGGGATACGGCGTGGAAGCCAACCCCCTCTTGGACTTGGAGCCATCCGTATACACTAGCACGGTTCCAGCGTGACACGAGGTGTGCTCCAAAAAGGTCGAACGCAATACTCACGGCGCTGTACAAGCTTTGGGAGCAGAGGCGTGGCGACAAATAGCCAAATGTGGTACCCTCCAGGGTGGCGTCCTGGGGAGAACCAGGGGCGCCACCGGCCCGAGAGCTATAACTAGCTCTCGAAGAGTTTCCTGGCTCTAAACACAAAGGGCTTAGGGTATGACTGGCGTCGCTCGGCGGCATAGGCGGCGTCGCTCGGCGGCATAGGCACCGTCGAGATCAGTTGCAGATGCAGTGAGAGCTGTTGGCGACTGAGGGAGGCGGCGGGCTCGCGCGTACAGGCGAGTAATGCACTGCACGCGGCGTAGAGCGAGTGGCATCTCCTCAGCATCGATCAACAGGCTCTCAATGGGGGAAGTGCGAAAGGCACCAGTCGCCATGCGTAGGACGGTGTGGTAGATCGAATCCACCTACCGCAATACACGCTCGGCTACCGATGCATTAAACTCGAATCCGTAGTCGAGCTTCGAACGAACAAAGGATCGATAGAGAAGTAAGGCGTTAGCCCTATAAGGATCCCAGGTGCTAAAAGTCATGGAACGAAGAATATGTATGGAGAGGGGAAAAGAGACACTAGGGCTGCGAATATGAACCTCCCAGGTGAGGCGTCAGTCAAATACAAGACCAAGGAAACAAGGCGAGTCCACCACCTTAGTCTTGGCCAAGGAAAATCGAAGCCTGTGCGCTTCG
Source organism: Ceratothoa steindachneri (assembly GCA_963969495.1). Taxonomy (NCBI): domain Eukaryota; kingdom Metazoa; phylum Arthropoda; class Malacostraca; order Isopoda; family Cymothoidae; genus Ceratothoa; species Ceratothoa steindachneri. Next base: position 144,315,224 of record OZ018332.1, on the reverse strand, counting down.
GCATAGCGAGAGACGCGGTTAAATGCCTGTTGGAGTCAACGCTCCAGAAAAGGCAATTGGGCCACGACAAAAGAGATCGAAAGGTCGTCCGGGGAGAGCGGCCTTCCGCGACATCACGACGCCCATTGAATGCTGGCGGAGCAGCATCTCGGCTAGAGAATGCGGTCTCGGGGTCCGAGATTGTGGTCCCATTCTCCCGGAGAACGGGAGGGCGTTCCTGCGAGAACTTGCCTCGAATCCTTTTGACTCGCTTCCATACCTCTGCTAGACGGGTCTTCGCGTTAGTGAAGACACGTCTGCCCGCCAAGAAGAGCGGCAGGCGTGCTTCGAAATATACCGGAACCTAGCCCTCGGAATTCACCGACAGTGAAATCGTTCGGGCGGCGCTTATAGCTTATGTAGGCATAACGCTTCTGTTTGAGCGCCGTCTCACACTCGGCCGACCGCCACGGAAGTGGTTAGCGTGCAAAACGGCCAGACGTTCTGGGAATAGTAGTTAGGCATACAGCGATAAGGTTGCCGGAAAAGAACTCAACGGACTCATCTACTGAACTAAACTCCTTGACTGGTACAGAGAAATCAGTCATTTCCTGAAATGCAGACCACCGCATCCGCGCCAAGCACTACCGGAGGAGAGGGGGGCTCTTGGGCGGTAGCAGTCCAGAAAATGATATTTGAATGGGAAAGTAATCACTATCATGGAGGTTATCGACCACCCTCCACCCAAAATCTGGCTGTGCAATCAATCATGGCCGACTCGGAGGGATTCGACGCATCGCCTAAAGTTTTTTTTTATTGTAGTGGCATTCTTACTGCATGGAAGACTAGATATTTGTCTATTTAAATAGAAAAAGTTTTTTGGGGGAAGTCTGCTGTAATACTCAAAACTGTAGAGAAAAGCTTCCTATTAAACAGTGGTCCATTTTACACAGTTTGTAACATTTCGTTTATGGACTTCTGGTCAATCTGGTATTGAGATTCCAGGGTGAATTCTTTGATCTGTTTGTTTGTCTTTATGTTTAGGGTTTTGATTTCCCTGTCAGCTAGAAAAGGATGTGCCATAACTTTTTTCACCAATTCTGAGACATAGGTGTGCTAAGGGGGCTTTTTATCCTAGGTGACATTCTGGCAGTATGATTTTGCTTACTGTTTATCCATCATCTGTGAGTTAATATTTTCTACTTGAAGCTGCTGTCAATAGGGGTTTTCTCCTATGGGTGTTGCCTGATCTGCAACCTTGAGATGTGTGGGTTTTTTCATGTCTTAGAAGATTTCCCCTATCCGCTGATTGAAAAGGACAGAAACTGCATTTGAAAGGTTTTTCGCCTGTATGGGTTCTTACATGACTCCGAAGATTCTCCTTTAGCGCTGCTGAATAGGGACATACACTGCATTTGAAAGGTTTCTCACCTGTATGAGTTTTCATATGTCGCTGAAGATGACCCCGATCTGTTGTCTGATAGTGACAAGCACCACATCTGAAAGGCTTTTCACCTGTGTGTGTTCGTTCGTGTCTCTGAAGACTCCCCATTCGTGTTGCTTGATAGGGACAGGAACTGCATTTGAAAGGCTTCTCACCAGTATGAATTCTCATATGCTGCTGAAGAAGACTCCGGAGTGCTGCTTGATAAGGGCAGGAACTGCACTTAAAAGGCCTTTCACCTGTGTGGGTTCTTTCATGTCTCTGAAGAGTCCCCATTAGTGCTGCTTGATAGGGACATAAACTGCAATGGAAAGGCTTCTCGCCTGTATGGGTTCTTTCATGCCTCTGAAGAGTCCCCATTTCTGCTGCTTGATAGAGACAGAAATTGCATTTGAAAGGTTTCTCACCTGTGTGGATTCTTTCATGTCTCTGAAGAGTCCCCATTCGCACTGCTTTATATGGGCAGGAACTGCATTTGAATTGCTTAGCAGGATGTGACTTCTCACGCTTCCTTTTTCGGACACACAAAATCACTTTAGAATTGGGTTGCAACAAACTAGCTTCTATAACATTTGAAGGTGAAAATTCAAGCTGAAAATAAAAGAATTTTTATTAAATAATCAATTTTAATATTTGTAAAACCAGGCTATGGCTTCACCACTCCCCCCCCTATGGGGAAAGCTTGCACTTCGCTACTAATATTAAAATTTAAAATCTAAAAGAAAGCAGCCATGGTTAAATTTTTATAAATTTTCTGAACTTCGCCAATTATAATAATTTTAAAAAGGAACTCTAAACTAAATTTCCCCCCTTTCAAAATATCACATGCTAAAATATAGTTAGAGTAAAAGATATAAAAGTAAATTTTCTGAACTTCATCATTTCTAATTCTTTGGGTTTTAAAAAATTCAAAAAATTTTGATACTTATATTTATTTCTGAACTTTGATAAAAAAAACATGTCATAACCAAACAAGATGAAATTATTATTCAAATACTCAAAAAAATCCCCTTCTTTTATTATAGAGTTAGTGAGAATATCACATCTGTCAATGAACATCATTTTCACAAAATTTTATGTACTTTCCTTTACTTTCACTAATGGATTGGATATTATGTTGGTCTTTTAGCCTGGGGCACAGGTTTAACCTGAATGAGCCTGGACACAAAATTTAGGAGTTGGCCACCCATTAGCAAAAAAGTACATTAGGAGCATGCCTAACTAGTGTGAATTTGGATGTTCAAAATAGTTTGGCTGAAAATGTTGTATTGTCTCAAGGTCATTGGTAATCTAAATTAGTAGTTGAAATTTGAGTAAAGCGGTTAGAAGGTTAAAAAGGCCTTAGAGCAACTTATGCAGACTTTGGGCAAACCCAACTGTGCAAGTCTACATGAGCAATTCATATGGCAGAAGTGGTAGGGGTAGTAGCGCCTCTGTGGCAGTGTTACGAATGCCTTCATGTGGTTGTGATAGCAACAATCATGCACAGACTCAGAGAGCCTGTAACGGTCAAAGACAGGGGTGGGTCTCAAGGCTCCTCCAATTTTTCAGATTACAGTACTTGCTGGACCATGACAACCCTATAGTTGGTCAGCTCTATGGTGATGTCTTTTATGGAGTAGTCCACAAGTTTTTTCGCATAAACCACTCCTTTATCTAAGTTCATGGTAGAGTGCGGCATCACACTCACCAGCATGCCATCAAATGTCAATTTTTTATTTTTATTTTGGGAGCCCATCAGGCGACTGCCTACTTGGGCATAAATCGTTGTACACAACACAACCTAGTACTAGACTATATCAACCCCCCCCCCCCCAAAAAAAAAATGTAAATAACAAATAACTGATAAAAAGGACAAATGCTAAAAAATAACAAGAACAAGCAAAGGTTTTTTTTTTAAGGAGTCCATCTGGCGACTGCCTACTTGGGCACAAGTCGCTGTACTCTCGACAGCTGAATACTAGGGCTCATTAAAATAACAAGAATGTGCAACCTACTAAAAAGAACTACAACAGTTAAATAAAGTGGAGGAGGCCAGACTCATCCAAAAAGGCGGAGAGTCCACAAGTAAGTGTGCACAAATCCGTCCTGAGTACAAGGGACAAGTGGCAGCAACCACGCTCATCCGGGTAGCGTGTGCAAAGATCACCCGGAGTGGGCCATTCAACAAGAATGTGCTGAGCAGGCTGGGGGACAATTCAGTTATCACAATAAGGCGTAGGCGAGCGCTCCACGAGTTTGTCCAATTAAGAGACGACAGAAAGCAACCTGAAGCTGTCGTGGCATTGGGGGGGTAGGTCCATGGCAACAGTCGCGGCCCAATGGCAGGCAACTTTAGGTTCCCATGAAATGTCTCCTATCTTCTTTGCCAAGCAGACCAGAGAGCTGCCGGTATTCTTGCCATGTAAGCGGTGTGAGGTAGAGCAAAAGGCTGGTCTGGTCACCCAGACTTCGCAGACTCTTTAGCCCCCTCATCAATGCGCTCATTCCCCGCAATTCCTACATGTCTAGGAACCCAGCAGAAGATCATCTTGACATCCGCTAGCTCACCAAAACAGTGGCGTTTCGGATATATCAAACCAAGGAAGGTGGAGATTTCAATGCCCCGAGAGCATTCAGGGGGCTTTGTGAGTCGCAAAAATCTCAATCCGGTCTCCTAACCGGACATGTCGCGTAATCTCCCATACCGAGCGGTGTATTGCAACCAGCTCGGCCGTGAAGACAGACGCAGCGCCTGGTAGAGCCCCACTGACTACAAAACATAGTGGATACAGGGTGGAAATCGACACCCTCTTAGGACTTGGAGCCATCCGTATACACTGGCACGGTTTCAGCGTGACACGAAGTGTGCTCCAAAAATCCGAACGCATTACTCCTGGAGCTGTAGAAGCTTTGGGAGCAGAGGCGTGGCGACAAATGGTCAAAGGTGGTACCCTTTAGGGTGGCGTCCTGGGCAAAACCAGGGGATGCATCGGCCCGAGAGTTATACCTAGCTCTCGAAGGAGTTTACTGGCCCTAAACCCAGAGGGCTTAGGGTATGACTTGCGTCTCTAGGCCGCATAGGCACCGTCGAGATTAACTGCGAATGCATTGAGAGCTGTTGGCGACTGAGGGAGGCGCTAGGATCGTGCGTACAGGGAAATAATGTATTGTGCACGGCGCAGAGAGGGTGGCATGTCCCCAGCATCGACAAGAAGGCTCTCAATGGGGGACGTGCGGAAAGCAGCGGTCGCCAGGCGAAGGCCGGCGTGGTGGATCGAGTCCACCTTCCATAATACACGCTCGGATGCGGATGCATGAAACTCAAATCCGTAGTAGAGCTTCGAACGAACAAAGGATCGATTAAAACTAAGGCAGTAGCCCTATTAGCGCCCCAGGCGCTGAACGGCATGGAGCGAGGAATATCCATTGCGCGGGTACAAGACACCCTAAGGCTGCAAATATGAGACTCTCAGGTGAGGCGTCAGTCAAATACAAGACCAAAGAAACGGTGCGACTCCACTAATTCCAGGCGCACCCCATTTAGAAACAATTCTGGGTCAGGGTGGAGCCATGAATGGCGGCAGAAGTGCACCACCTTAGATTTGGCCAAGGAAAACTTAAGCCTGTGCGCTTCGACATAGCGAGAGAAGAGGTTCAATGCATGTTGGAGTCGACGCTGCAGATTTGGCATCTGGGCCGCGCCAAAAGAGATCGAAAGGTCGTCCACGTAAAGCGTAGCGAGAACATCCGAGAGCACCGAGGTGATGACGTTGATGCTCAGGACAATGATGTGACACTGCCTGCGGTACACCCTCTTCCTGCTCCATTGGGCTTGAAAGGGCTCCCTCCACACGTACGCGGAAACGTCGAATTCGCAAAAACTCAGATATGAAGATACGGAGGCGTCTCATAGGCCCCATGCGGTATCAGAGGCCTTCTCCAGATCCAAAAACACCGTAGCGTAGTCCTGTTGACAAAGGAAGGCCCACCAGACGGCATTTTCCAGTCGGACTAGAGCATCCTATGTGGAGTGGAACTTGCGGAAGCTGCACTATACAATAGATAGATGGCCTCCACTGTCCATAAAAAAGGCTAATCTAACATTTACCAATGACTCCATCAACTTGCACAGGCAAGAGGTTAGAGAGATTGGGCGGAAACCGGTCTTAGTAGAGATCTCTCCACGGTTTGCAAAAGGCGAGCACAGTAGCGATTAGCCAGAAGTCGGGAGGATACCCTCTACTCAGATCCAGTTAAACAAATTTAGCAGAAAGGCTATGCCTCGCTCACCTAGGTGTCGAAGCATGGCATACGGGACATCGTCAGGACCAGGGGCGGTGTCCGCGCACGAAGAGAGAGCGGAACGCTCTCCACCTCTGGAAGAAAGATCCAGTCGGCAGGCTTCCGCAACATCACGACGCGCATTGAATATTGGCTGAGCAGTATCCTGGATAGAGAATGTGGAGAAAGCGGTCGCGAAGGATTCCGCCAGGGACGGGGAGTCCTAGATTCAGGTCCCATTCTCCTGGGGAACTGGAGGGGTATTGTGTGAGAATTTGCCCTGAATCCTTTTGACTCGCTGTCACACCTCTGTTAGAGGGATCTTCCCGTTAAGTGAAGACACGTATGCCCGCCAAGAAGAGCGTTAGGCGTCCTTAAAAATATACCGGAACCTAGCCCTAGCTAGGTCCCTGGGATTAATCGAGTAGTATTGCGAGAGGCGGTGTCTATCGTTTAGATCTCCAAGCAAGAGAAAGGGCATCGGCAACAGTGCCACGACGCGGCGGGATTCCCCCGCGTCGAAGTCGGCTGACCGTGGAATGTACCCAGAAATAACAGTATAACTCCTATCCAGGTGTAGGTGCAGCTGCACAGCTACTTCCTGAAGGGAGATATTTAAAGAGAAAAGAAGAACGGTGACATCATGCCGGATATAAATTGCACATCCTCTCGCCCACCCCCCATTCTGTGGTAGTGGGGTCGCAAAACCCTTATACCCCTGGAGGGTGGGCAGGGGGCATGCTCCCAGCATAGTTCCTGCAAGATGATAACTAATCGGGAACATGAAGAGACGAGCCTCCGCAGATCCTCCCAGTTGGCCCGGAGTCTGCCGCAATTCCATTGAAGGAATATGCCCTCCAGACAGAACTCCGGGTGCTGCTGGCCGGACAATGCGATGAAAGCGCTGTAGCCCTAAAGGATTTATCAGGGAGGTTGGGCTCGCCATGCAGGTCCTTTCCTCCCTCAGGATTGAAACCTAAGGCGAGCGAGGTGCCTTCGGAGGCGGGGGGCACTCTTTTGGAGGATCCACCGTCTCCGAGCCACTCAACCTACAACTGGGTGTGAGCGAAGGAGCCCAGGCTCCTTTAGTGCTATTCTCCTTTTAGGGGGCAGCTTTAAGACCCCGGAAGATGGCCTCACGACCCTCTTCAGATGTGTTGCCTCCTGTGAGTCTAAGCACCTGGAGGCGCGCGGCCGTTTTGCCTTATGAGAAACGGTCATGCTTGGGGAAGGGAGGGGAGCCCTGGTTTTAGCCGGGGCAGGGTGCGAACCCTGTGTCACCAGCTTTACCAGGAAAGCGCCCCGGGTGGGTTGAACCCGCAAAAAGGTTGGAATGGGCGCAGAAACGACTGTGCTCGTATGCCTTGAGGGGCCAGGAGCAGAGGGTGTCTTTCTTAACATTGAGGTGCAAAGACCAAGTCCTTAGCTTCGCGGAATGCGAGACGATCCTGGGACTGAACGGCCAGGATTAACTTCTCAAGGAGATATGCACCACATTGCAGAAGCGGGGTGCGGCTCTCTGCAATTGACACACTTGGACTCATCGTGTGCAGCCTTGTAGCAACTTACAGACTTCGGGTAACCCCAACTTCGCGTGTCTACAGGAGCAATTAGAATGGCCGAAGCTGTGATAGTAGTAGCACCTCCGCGGCAGTGGTACGAATGCTTTCACGCGGTAGCGATACCAACCAGCACGCACCGAATCAGGGAGCTTGTCACAGTTGAACGTGATGAAGAGTGTAGGGGTGGGTCTCGAGGCCCCTCCCTGTTTTCTCATCACACGTTCGACCTTGACCGCCCCATGGTCGGCCAGCTCTAGGGTGATGTCCTCAATGGAGTAGTCAACGAGTTCCCTCGCATACACTACTCCTTTCACAAAGTTCATGGCAGAGTGCGGCGTCACACTCACCGGGGTGCCATGAAGTGTCCGAAGAGCACTTATCTTGGCCGCCTCGGCGGGATTCACCGCGTTCGCCAGAAGGCTCCCGTCCGAGAAACGGGTCACCTTCGGCTCTCTACCAATTGCACTAGATAATCCTCTCCTCTGATGGATCATGTTGCCCTTGGACAACATGGTGCCATCAGTGGAGCGAATAACGAGGAAGCGTTTGAAGCCAGCGGGCTCGAAAACGCCAGGTAACCTCTGAATGAGGGGCCCCGATGTCATCGAGGCTCCGCCCTGTGCACTCTTGGTGTTAGTCTTAGTCAGGGGCTCCGCACACGGGGGGGGGTAGAGGGGCCGGATGTGCCGATCTTGGCTTGGTCGCCTACCAAAGTGGTAGCAGACCCATCCGTCCCCGCAGCCCCCGAGGATGGAGAGGAACCCCGAGTCTTCTTCGTCCTTTTAGTCTTTTTCTTTTTTGGAGAGGAGGGCGTGGAATGAACCCGCTTCTCACCTCCGCCGGCAGAAGCCCCCATGCCAGAAGGGCCGGCCTTAGCCAGATCCCTCTCCGAAATGGAGAAGGTCCTGGTAGTCGTAGGGGCACCTGCCGGAGGAGATCCCTGCCCTCCTTTTACTGCCTCGGAGCCCTCGGCCGTTTGAGGGGGACCTTGCATAGGGGCGGATTCGGGTTCGGTGCTTGGCGCCGAGCCCGGATTCTCCCCCATGGAAGGCCCTACCGTCTGAGGCTGGGTCTCCTCAAGGACCATGTCTATCACAGGAGGGGCCTCCAGTTGGCCATCCCCTCCCAGGACATCGCAGGTCCCCTTGGCAGTGTCGCCAGTCTTGTGTGGGAAGGCACAGGCCTTGACCCCGGCAAGGTTTAAAATTCTTGCCAGCAGGTCTTTTGAGGGAAGCGACCCAAGGGGCCTGGCTTCCCTCTCCCCCCTAAGGGGGTTTGCCCTACCGAGCCGCTTCGATGGAGGGCGGCTGGCTAAGGGCTGCCTGCTGGCTTTCCGTGCAGTCCCCTTGGAAAGAAGGGAGGTGCCCGAAAGCACCTCCAGAGAAGGAGGTGAGGGGGAGTCCCCTGCACCCATAGGCGAAGGAGAGGAGTAAGCCTTCTCTCCGGTTAGAGAAATATGGAGGGTCCCCTGCACAAGCACAGGGGGGATGACCTCCATTTTTTTGGTGGAGCTGCACGAAGGCGGCTCCGTCGATGAGCAAGGGGAAATTAGGGGGAGATGGTTTATTTTCTCATCATTGGGCATGGCGACCCTATTTGTGCGCAGTCACCCGCACTGCGAGAGGTGCTTACAAGCCCGGCAGAGCCAGGCGCCGCCATTTGGGACCACCCTTCCCGCCTGGTGGCCTGGCACCCCTTACTGAAGTTGGAGGTCTTGTGGGGTTTAATAGTTTCAGACATATGGTCAGATGGGCATGGGAGGTTGGAGAGCATTTTTGCCTGGGTAATATCTTTGGCATGTATGAGGACTCCCTTCCCATACTTTTTTAGATGGCCTTCAGGGATGAGTCCTATTTCTCTCCAGATACCAGGTGGCTTGGATGAAATTGCCCTTACCCGCTTTGTATTAGGCAACGAACCATAATGGAGTGCGTAATTTTCGTGGCCTTGTTGCCTTCTCTGCCAGATGCTCTTCAAATACATTCGGACAGTAGTCCTGCTCTGTCTCTTTCAGATTGCTTGATCTTACGAGTCTGACAGAGAAGTTATTGTCACATATGGGTGGAGGTTGCATGTTCAAGGGCTGTCTTAGCAGCCTCCTTTGTCAGGAAGACCACATAGCATCTGTTGGTGGTATCATTATTCTCAAAGATGATTCTAATTCTATTTACGGTACCAAACTTCTTCATGATAGTGTGTATTGCATTGTACGATATCAGTCTTCATAAGTGTGTCTCCATTTTGTGATGATATAGAGGACCCAGCAGGTGGCCTGCTACTAACTTTCCCATTCTGGATTGCTGAAGCAGTGGGAGGTGCTCCCATCTGCTTCTCTTCAGCAGCACAAGAGCGAGAAGATGATGTCTCGGGGCCTGGTAGACCACCTCCCGAGGACCAAATTTTTTTTTTTTACATCCATATGCGTATTAATTTCCTGTTTGGCTCCAGGAGCCAAGAGCCACTGCTGGCTGGGCACTAGCCGACAAGGATAGGGTACCTTGTCCGCAGGGTGACTGCTCGTTTTAAAAAGCAAGCCCTGTGACGAGAAAGTTTGTCCTCACGGGAGCTGATGGCACCCCCACATGCATCCACAGCCCGGACACCCAACATTCCAGCACAGGACGACTCCAAAAAGTGATCCTTCCGGCGGGCGGCGCTGTTGACCTGTGCTGGAAGCCTACGTTGGAGCCATTTGGTTTGGTCCCTAGCTGACGACCCATCTAGTATGGGTAACCTGCTCTCCCAGGATGGGTGGAGTAGGAGACCAAGCTCCTCTTAGCATGGCTCGCCAGTTTCTTGGCGACCCATCCAGTATAGGTAGCCCTCTTCCGCAATGTTTCGCAGAGTAGGAAGCTTGGCACCCCGCTAGCATGGCTCATAAAATCAACGAAACAATGCAATCCTCCCCCCATATAAAGGCAGTTCACATTAGGGGGGGGGGCATTGAATGAATATTCTTCCAGGCCTAGCTTGGAGGAAATGTGGGGCCCCTCTTTGAAGAGAAGACACTCACATGAATGGCCGTACTCTTCCGGGGGCAGAACTCAAGGCGCTGTAGCCTTCAAGGACTTATCGGGGGAGGTTAAGCTCACCATGTGAGTCTTTTCCTTTCCTTTCAGGGGAGTTGCTTCTTGTGTGTCGAACGGAAAACGGTCACGCTGGGGAAAGGAAGGGAAACCCTGGTTTTAGCTGGAACTGAGTGTGAACCCTTTATGCTGCCAGCTCTATCAGGAGAGCGCCCGGGGTGCGTAGAACCGGCAGAAGGGTTCCGAATGGGCGCGGAAACGACCGTGCTCGTAGGCCTAGAGGGGCCAGGATCTTTCTTAACAGTGAGGAATAGGACGTCCCAGGCAGTGCCGGGCGCGCCAGGACCAAGTCTTTAGCCTCGCAAAATGAGAGACGATCTTGAGCCTGAACGGCCAGGATTTCCTGCTTCCTGCTTCGAAGAAGCAGGGTGCGGCTCTCCGCAATTGACACACTTGACCACATAGGACTTGGACATATCGTGTGCGGCCTTGGAACAACTTACGCAGACTTCAGGGAACCCTAACTTTGCACGTCTACATGAACGACTCATATGGCTGAAGCGGTAGCAGTAATAGCACCTCCACGGGAGGGCATGAATGCCAACACCAGGTAGCGATAACAACTGGCACGCACCGACTCAGAGAGTTTGTGACAGTCGAATGTGATGATGAGTGTATGGGTGGGTCGCGAAGCCCCTTCCTGTTTTCTCATCACACGGTCGACCTTGACCGCTCCATGGTCGGTCAGCTCTAAGGTGATGTCTTCTATGGAGTAGTCCACAAGTTCCATCGCATAAACTACTCTACCAATCATGCTAGCTAGAGCACTCCTCTGATGGATCATGTTGACCTTAGTGAACACTCAACATGCTGCCATCAGTAAAACGGACAATGAGGAAGCGTTTGAAGCCAGCGGGCTCGAAAATGCCAGGTAACCTCTGACTAAATTGAGGATATGCTCTGCGCACTTGCATTTTTGGTCTTGGTCAGGGACTCCTTGTCTGGAAGAGCACTGAGGCTGGACGTGCCGATCTTTGCTTGGTCACTTGCCAAAACGGCAGCGGACCCGTCCATCTCCACGGCGGGAGAGGATCCCTTAGTCTTTTTAGTATTGCATTTTTTTTCTTTTTAGGACAAGAGGGCGGGGAATGCACCCACTTCGCTCCTCCTCTGGAAGGAGCCCCTAGGCCGGATGGACAGAGCTCGGCAAGAGCCTTCTCTGTCACAGGGCCACTAGCCGGGTATCCTTGTGAGGCCTCAGGGACCCAAGCCATCTAAGGAGAAGCTTGCACAGGGGTGGGCTCGGGTGGGTTCCATGCTTGGCTCCGAGCCAGGATGTGACCCCATGGAAGATCCTACCGTCTGGGGCTGGGTCACCTCGGGGACCATGTTCATCTCAAGGCTAGGAGGGCCTACATGTGCCCCCCCCCCTGCAATACATCATGGATCCCATTCAAGGTACCTTTGGTCATGTCATCTTCGTCCAGTGAACCGGCATCCTTCGGGGAAGAGAGGGGAGTACATATAGTGACTCTCTGTAAGCTGGATATTCACGCCCACATGACTTCATCTCCCTAAGGGGCTTGGTCCTATTGAGCCGCTCCTGGTGGGAGCAGTTCAATAGGGCAATTATGGGGCATCTGCCTGCTTTCTTGGAGGTCCCCTTAGAAAGCAAAGGGGGGACTGCTGCTGGAAAAAATGAGTACTCCAGATAAGGGGGTGAGGGGGACTTCCCTGCAACTGTATGCAAAGGAGAGGAGTAAACCTCCTCTCCGGTAGAAGAGATTTGGAGGGTCCCCTGAGAGAGCACAGGAGGGGACCTTCATTTTATTGGTGGAGCTGGCCGAGGGTGGCTCCGACGATATTACATGGGAAGGTAGAGGGAGAGTATTTGTTTCCTTTTTTTAATTCATCATTGGGCATGGTGACCCTATTTATGCCACAGAATGCATACACTAATTACCCCATGCAGTAGCCCGCTCTGCAAGGGGTGAGTATGGGGCTAGCAGACCCAGCTGCCACCATTTGAAGCCATTCCTCCCACCTAGTGGCCAGGGGGGCTCCACCTTGAGCATGGCATAAAATCTATAGACATTGAAAGGAGAAAGAAAGGGGTTGTGAGGAAGGTGTGGGTGGGGATAAAGCAGGTTGCTAAAAACCTACCACCCCAGACTGGAGCTCAGGAGTGAGGGGATGCTGTCCCCTCCCCACCAGTCCCGATCCAGGATAGTTGGGTGAGAGGAAACTGGTTGGCATCTACCCTGTGAAATTAGAGACTGATGAGAGAAAGTTGTGGTAGAGGTTGTAGGGAAAGTAAGGAAGTAGGGTAGAAATGCAGGCTGTCTGAAAGGAGAAGAGGCTAAGCTGGGCCGGACGTGGCACTGAGTCCTGTCAGCATGCAAGCCAGGAAGGCAAATTGCAATGCCCCTTATGGGGTCAAACAAATGTCCAAAGGGCACTGATCATGGCCACCTTGGAGGGATCCAATTCCTCAACAGAAGGCTGCCATCCAAGAAACTGGTCACCTTTGGCTCTCGACCAATCAATCTAGCTAATGATCTCCTCAGATGGATCCTTTTGACCTTGGCAAACATGCTGCCATCAGTGGAGCTAATAATAAGAAAGCCTTTAAAGCCATCAGGCTTGAAAATGCCAGGTAGTCTCTCAAGAGGTGCCTTGATGTAAATGAGACTTGGTTCAGTGAACTTGTGGCTTTGATATTTGTCTGCCCTTCACCCCCATCTGAGGGCACATCAGGGCTTGATGTGCCGATCTTGGCCTGGTCCCTTACTGAAACAGCAGCAGACCCATCCATCTTCAGAGTCCCCACATAGGAAGGGGATCTTTTGGTCCTCTTTGTCTTCCTGTTCCTTTTCTTTTGAGGAGAGGAGGGTGAGGAATGAACCTGCTTGTCTACACTATGGAAAGAAGCAAGGAGCTGTTAGATATGACTAGCCTCAGCAAGATCCTTCTCCAAAATGGAGAAGGTCTTGGCTATGAAAGGAGCACTAGCCTGGGCAGGAGGACCTTCTTCTTGTGAATCCTCGGGGGTACAAGACGTCTGGGAGAAGCTTGCACAGGAGTGGACTCAGGTTCAGTGTTTGGCTTTGACCCAAGGTTTGACCCAATGGAAGATCTTGCCATCAGGGGTTGGGTCACCTTTGGGACCATGCCCTTATCAGGGATGCCTCCGTGTAGCCATCCTCCCCAAGGCATCACAGATCCCATTCAAGGTATATTTTGTATGCCATCTCTGGCTGGCAAACTGACATCCATCAGGGAAGAGAGGAGGACTGATGCCCTGCAAGCTGTAAAAGCAGGACTGTAGGAGGCACAGATTAGCAGGCCCTGCTATACCTTGCTCTCATAAAGGGGCTCACCCTATTGAGCTACTCCCACCATGAGCAGCAATTTTGGATTGCCTGCATGCTCTCTTGGCAGTCCCCTGTAAGAGTAAAGGAGCGAGTGCAGCTGGTAGTGAGATGGAGTTGCCTGAGGCCACCTGCAAAGAAGGGGGTGAGGGATCATCCACTACACCAATACTTAAGGAGAGGAGTAAGCCTCCTCTCTGGTTGGAGGGGTAACTAAGAAAGCACAAGGGGAAAATACTTCCTTTTCAGGTGGCTGAGACTGGCTCTAAAGATGGAAGAGGGTAAGCCCCTCCACCAGTTGAAGGGGCGTCATGTTACCTCGTCTTTCCAAACACCTAGGAAGGTCAAGGACACACTTGGGTGTGAATCCCCAAGCACAGTCCCACTATTCTTATCATTGGAGTCATGGAAAGTAGATACTATGACCTCCCAATTGTGGATGGGTTTGCCACCCTCAGCCCGCCATTTAGGCAAAGTTTTCCTAGAACTTTAACCATAAAGGATGGTGCCTGCATATAAATCTTATATGTGTACTGGAGAAAGGTGAGAAGAATTGATGGCCCAACACTCCCCTGTACCTAATACTTGCCCTTGCCCCTGGGCTTCATAAGAGGACAAAAGTGGATCAGGTAACCAGGACCTTTGTGGATAGAAGATCACCTAATGGATGGGGGATCACCTAATATCCTCATACCGTGGTGTTAGGTAATCCCAGGATGGCATGCAGTGCACCAAGGCACTATGGCTACAGGACTGAACTCTGTAAGGTGAAAACACTCTTCCTGGTACAAAGTACATGTAGAAAAAGTTGAGGGGATAGCCATAATGATAATAATAAGAAATAAATATTATTAAATGATGATAAATATTAAATCCTAAATAATAATAACATATACTAATAATAATAATTAATACTAATCAGAATAAAGAACTATAATACATAATAAAATATTAATAAATAGAATATAAAGTCATATTAAATAATAATAATAAGAATGATAACAATAATAATAAAAGAATTGAGAGTGATGTGTATGCCAGGGGTCCTGCCATTTCAGGAAGTGTTGATTGTAGTCAGTCATTTGTATGGAGTGATTGTTTATGTGCACTTTGGTGGTGAGAGGCTGATTGTGCACAAAGATGAGAAAGTGAAGGGTTTGAATCCTAATGTGGTACATCTGCAATGTTTGAGCGGTGTGCACTACAATTGGGTGATTGAAAAGTGTTCATATATAAGAGAGAAGAATGATTATCTGGATGAAGATGAGTGTGTAGTGAGTGATGATGTGGGAGTTGATGACGGTGTGGATGTCAAAGCTGATGTTAGTGTGGTTGTTCATTCTGTGTATTGCGAACATGGAAGATCTGATATGATGGAAATGAGAGTGAAAGTTGGTGAAAGGTTGTTCTGTGGTTTAATTGATACTGGTGAGCAAGTGTCGTTAGTGAATGAGAGGATTCTGATTAAATATGATGAGTTTAGATGTGAATGGAAGCCTGTGAAATTACGGATAAGTGAATTGGGGAATGGAATGATAGTGACATGGGAACAGGTTAGTCTGAAACTGAGTTTGGGCAGTGGTGTGAATGTGAAGCATGACTTTCTGATTCTGAAAGATAAGCAAATGCTGTGTTGTTTCTTGCTTGGTGTGGACATGATGAGATTGAATTTGTCTTTGGATGCTGATAAGGATTGTGTTATGAAAGGTGAATTTGAGGTTGAATGAGTGTGCGAAGAATGTTGTCAAGTTTCGTGGTATGATCGAATTGGTCATGGATGATGAGAATGAGATTTTAACTGATGATGATATTCTAGAGATGAAAGAGATATGTCCTTCTGTCAGTGAGTTGAAGAGGTGTGTGATGATGCGTGTTAATTTGGATGAATGGCCTGAGTGTTTAAGTGATTTTAAAAGATATGCTAAGGATTTTGTTATTTGTATGGATGTTGTATATTTTGTGAGGCGTATGAAGGATGGGGATGATATGTATGTACCTGTGATGTCCTTGGTTGGTATGATTGGTCTGGTGAAAGTTGTGCATGATAATTATGGGCATATGAGTAAGTATATGTTGTGGGAGTGTATGAAGGAGCATGTGTTGCATCTGTTTCTGAGGACTGTTGTGAATGATATTGCGACTACATGTGAAAGGTGTCAGAAGCAAAAGGTGCAAGTTGTGCAAGTGAACCGCTGATGTTGAAAGTTGATGCGAAAGAACCGTTTGAGTTGGTAGTAATTGATTGCGTGTCTTTATCGTGTACAAGTTCTGGGAATGTTGGTATGGTTGTCATGGTTGATCATAAAAGTAAGTTTCTGTATGTGGCACCTGTGAGAGATAAAAGGAGTGAGACTGTTGCACGTGTGGTTGAGCAGTTGTTTTTTCCTATGTGTGTATGGAAGCCTAGGAGATGTTTGAGTGATAATGGGCCTGAGTTAAGCGAATGTTGAGAGAGAATGGTGTGGAGCATGTGAGGATAACTCCGTATGTACCGTCTTCGAATGGGTTGGTTGAACATACAATTAGAACCTTGTGTGAGATGTTGAGAATGATGAGTACGATTTTGAATGACTGGGATGAATGGTTGAGTAGAGTGTTATGGGCATATAATTCGATGGTGCATAGTGCAACTGAGGTGTCCCCATGTCAGTTTGTTATGAATTTTGAAAGGCAAGTGAAAGATAGGTTTCGTTTGGGTGAAAGTGAGAAGAGTGAATAGTGTGAGGCACATGAAAGGTTTCGTTTGTTTGAAATAGGTGCAAAAGTATCGAAGGTAAAAGAAGTAAAAGGTAGGTTAGATGTGTCGAAGATGAGTGAAAAGTTTGAAGGACTGTATAGAGTTGTGAGAGACTGGGAGAATGGTGTGACGTATGTTTTGGAGTTTGAATGAGGGTGTGACTGAGAGAGTGTGGGCTTATCAGAGTCAGTTGACAAGGTGGAGAGAACCTCCTGACTACCTGGTGAGCCATCCGGTGTATGAACTATGTAGAGAGAGAGAGATAAGGTGCATGATGATGAGATAGAGTGTGATAGCATGGATCTGTCTGGGAAAGAGCTTGTCTTGGTCTCGAGGAGTAGAAAGTGTGCAAAGAAGAGTGAAAGGAAGAATGCAAGTATGAATGAAAGTAAGTGAGCAGAGTCTTTCTGGTATGGGGGAACTTGAGAGAGAGAATGAGTGTTTGCATAAGCAGGTGAGTGATTTGGCTGATGTACATAAGTAGACGAGTGAGTGAGCTGCCTGTGGCTGATTTTTCTGGTTTTACAAATGGTAAGGGTAAAGTGAGTTTGATGTGGAGAATGAGGAGGTGACTGACTTTTCTGCCTTCTGGTGGGACCAATTGAAGGGCTTTCTGGTATATCTGCTGAGAGTAGAGGGGATGTGAGTGATTTGTCTGTCGAGAGATGTGAGAGCTAGTAATGAAGGCTAAGAGTATGGTGGACGACATGGTCGATAGTGATGAGGAGACTAACAGGACGACTGACGAACAACCCCGACAGATTGCTATGCATAGCCAGGGACCAGTATACGAGTGTGAATGGGTGCAGAAGGGCACGATTAAGTATAAAAAGTACTGTGAGTAAGGATTGAGAGTGTATTGTGAGTGACTGTGGTCGAATGGCCTAAGGAAGGAGGGGTGTGGGGGAGCAAATGTGAGTGTGTTTGAAGGGTGGCGCCAGAACAGGGATGTGAGATCTCGAAACCGGGAGCGTGACAGGATTGGATTGCAGTCTGTCATCGGATTGGACGTAGTGATTGTTTTTTTCCTTCTTCTGTCCTTTCTTACTAACCTCTGAGGATGACTTCTGTGGAACAGGGCCTCCATGATGAGATTGTGAGACTTAGGCTGGAGCTGAGACAGAAAGAGGAGAAATGTACAATGTTAAGGAGCGCAATTGAGGGATTGAGGAGTGATATGGTGGGTATGACTGAAAAGACTGATGGGATAAAGGTGGAGATGGATGAGAGACAGAAGCAGGTCGACCAAAGGATGCAGGACCTCTATGAAATGATGAAGAGGTCAGAACCGGCCCCAGGACCCTCGACCCTGACCCCTGCTCTGACCGAAGGAGATAAGACTAATGGGATCAATGGGAGTGTGTGCGAGTCCAAAGTTGAATGGTGGAGCGAACGCTGGAGGGAGTAGGGGATACACATGTGGTAACTGTTAAAAGGCCGGTCATTATGTGAGGATGTGTCATGACCAGAGGAATGTATGTAGCTATTGTGCAATGGAAGGACATTCAAGTGAAAAGTGTTGGATTAGACTGAGAGCGCAAGGTGTGAATGGAAAGTCTGAAGCAGGAAACTAATTTCTAAGAGGGTACCTGGTGAAGTATCCTCTAGGTGCATGAGTGCGATTAATCTGTCTAGTGTGAAAGTACTGTCTAGTAGGAAGTATGAGTGTCTGAGTGTGAAAGTGTAATTGAACAGGATCGAGTGTTTGGCTTTGATAGATTCTGGGTGCAAGATGAGCTTGTTATATAAGGACGTGTATGGCAAACTAAGTGATAAAGCCCTCCTGTCTGAGTGCAAAGGTAGTTTGGTAGGAATGGGTGGTATGAAAGTACCTGTGATTGGAATGATAAGGTCAACTGTTCGAATGCTTGGTATGTTGATGAATGAGTGTGAATTCTCTGTGATTGATAAAGTGAGTAGTGAGTATGGTGTGATTTTGGGGTATGATTTTATGAAAGTGAACCGTGTGGTTGTGCATCCTGCGAGTGATCAGATTGAGATAAAGATTGGTAAAAACGGGGTGCATAAGTTGTATGTAGGTAAAGATGGTAGTGTTTTGAGGAGTGTGTTTAGCGGTATTGAGGTGACTGCTATAGAGAGTGTAAGGCTTGTGAAGGGTGAAAGGGTGTCTGTTAAGAAGTGAGTTGTAGTAAGGATGTGAGTTTGAATGTAAGAGAGAACACTGTGTTATTGGATGGAAAGGGTGCGTGTTATAAGGTAAGGCGTGTTGCTTGTGTGTTTGATGCCTTGATGAGAATGAATGATCCTTTTGTACGTGTGCAGGCGGACCCCAGAGTGAAAGAGCAGCTGAGGGGGATCCAAGTCGGAGATATACTGGGTCACCTCTCCACTGTCAATGTGGAAGGTATGGATGATAGCACGGATTTCAGGGTTAAATGTTGCGAATGAAAAGACGTGTGAATGGACGTATAATGAAGTGGAAAGTATGGTGAAATTGGATGAATGTTTGACTGAGTATGAAAGGGAGGATTTGTATTGAATGCTGTTTGAACGAAAAGGGGTCCTCAGTAGGGGCGATCTGGATTTCGGGGTTGCGAAGCTTCCGGAATTCAAGGTTGTCCTGAAGGAGGACACCCCAATCTATCAGAGGCCGAGACATTTCCCGCGTCCGGTTGCTGATGAGATTGAGGAGTAGTGTGTGGAATTAGAACGATTGGGGTTAGAGTGTAGGTTCGGTGCCCGCTACGATGCTAGCTGAGTGGATACGACATTGGCCTCCCAACGTGCGGTACTGGGTTCGATTGCGAATCCCGACATGAGTGGACACAAACATCAGCGCACGTAAAGATCTGGCTACCGATTGGTGGACGCGCTGTTGTCATCCCGTTTTCAGATGGGTAGATCTTACACCTCTCACCTCACACATAGCCAATCACAACACTGCTTTCTTTCCTCTCCTTCCTTCACAGCACAACACACACACTGTTCCAAGGAATCCTGCCGATGGGTATCTATATCCACGTACCTCTGACGCGGAACAGGTCCCTCTCCCCCGAGCGTCCCCTCGGGGAAGAGGGACCTGTTCCGCGTCAGAGGTTAAAACATAATACTTCCTGGCACCTCTTCCCAAAAGAGGACTGGCTCCTGGGGCCTCGGGCCGACCAACGATTGTCATACTGACCTTACATAAATTTCATTATCTGGTCAGGGATCCTGCCAGTATCATGGAAGGATTGGCACTGACTAACTAACAATAATAATGCTAATGTTGGGTGTGGGTAAGGGGAAAGTGCACCAACAACTTTCTCAGTCCCCATCAGAGTTCAAATCATCCCAGTGACAGGGCTTCCCTAATTTGCACTCAGGCCAGGATGATGTACAGCTCCTCCAGGTACCAAGTGCAAAATGCTACTCAGGGTACGTCCCTGCAGGGTCATTTCCTGAAAAACAGACTACTGCGCCTGCTCTAAGCACCACTGATAATATTTGAATAGGAAAGTGGTCCCTACAATGGTTATTAACCACCTCTAACCTAAATCAGGCTGTGCATCTGAAGAGCACAGATAATGGCAGTTGAATGAAGCGGTTCTCGGGTAGTGATGCGTAAACTCATCCACATTTAGGATGCATATCTCCAGCTTGTCGATCAGGTTGGCAAAGACCTGAACCCTGGCAGTGATCATGTAGTTCCCTTAATAGGTTGCCTACAATTCAGATACCCAAGTAAGAGAAAGTGGCTTTGCAATCTGCTAGGTGTGGATGAAGGCCCCCATGTCAATGTAGTCTGACAGTGGAATTATGCATAAATAACAGTATACCTCTTATCCAGGTGTAGCTGCACTGCCACAGCATGAAAGGAGGTATTTATAGCAAATAGAAGACCGGAGTCATCATGCCAAGTTTAATTCTCGTGTCCTACTGCCTGATCCTCATCCTGTGGTGGTGGGGTTGTAAAACTCTTATTTCTGGGAGGGTGGGTAGGGGGCTGGGGCCCCAAAATTGTTTCCTACAAACAGATAGTTTATGGAGAACAGCAAGAGATGAGCCTCCACAGCTCCTCTCAGTTGGTCTGGATTCCAAGGCAATTCCATTGAAAGAATATGTTCTCCATGCTTAGCTCGGAGATGCTGAGGCCCTCTTTGATAAGACCCTCAGGAGAATGGCTGTATGTTTCCCGGAAGCAGAACTCTGGGCGCTGTTTTCTGTAACTCCTTTGCTGCTATGCTCTTTACAGGGGACAGTCCCCAAATAGTCTCAAAATCACATTGGGGTTTTGCCTCTTAGGTCAGAACCTAGAGAAAGGTTCCAAATGGGCATGTAAAAAAAGTGCTTGTAGGCCAGGAGGGGCCAGGAGCAGGTCCTTAGCCTCACGAAAATAGAGTTATTCCACAGCCCGAATGGCTAGGACCATATTCTTGAAAAGATACAACCTACATTGCTTCGAGGAAGCAAGGTCGTGCTCGCCACAATTCACACACTTGGCATGGCACAATACAAATTCATCATGCAATGCTTTTGGGCAGTTTGTACTGGTTTCAGAGTGACCTGACTTGACATGACTCCAGGTTTAATTTGTTTGGCAAAAGCGGTGCTAATGGTAGACTCTCCTCAGCATTGGCATGAGTAATTTTACAAGGCAGTGACACCAATTGGTATGCACTGACTCAGGAAGCAGTCATGAACAAAAAATGCCTTAAGGCCACAACCTGTTTTCTCTTGCTCGGCCAGTTCTTTCGAGATAACTTCTAAGTAATAATCCACAAGTTTCCTTGCATACCCCTCCCCCCCTATTTAAAATAATTCATGATAGAGTGAGGTGTCACCAGCACATGCGGCAATCGAGCTTATGAAAGGCACTTATCATGGGGAATAGAGCAGTGTTTACTGGCTTCACCATAAGGGCCCCATCCAAGAAACAGAAGACCTTTGATTCTCTACCTAGAAACCCTAACTAAGGCTTGGCATGAGAGGAGTCCCTTGTCCTCTTGATCTTTATCTTTCTTTCTACTTTTTTAAAAGATCATGGCGCAGAGTGACCCATCTTTTCTTCACTCATGGAAGGGCCGTTGAAGCTGGAGGGCAAGACTCAGCCAGTCTTTCTATGAAATGGAGCTCCTCCCCTCTCCTTGCGAGTGCTCGGGGGCCAGTGCAAGATCAGGAGGATCTTGCACAGGAGCAGACTGACTAAGGTGTCTCTCACTGAGTCTTTGTTCGCCTGCTTAGAAAGCCCTGCCTTATGTAGCGGGAGGCATCTCCTGGACCATTTCCAAGGTGTCAAGAATCCCAACTTGGTTACCTCAAGGCCTATGGCCTGTAATAATTGTGATCCAACCTACATTGGGAAAGAAAGGGGGGAGGGGGAGAGGTATGCTGACCCCTTACAAGGTCATGACAGACTGGTCTATTACAGTGACAGGCACAGTATGGGAGCAGTCAATCTTTGGCCACCCACTCTCTGTATTAGTAGCGGGCCCCTGTGAAAAGGAAAGGGGGCTATCAGTGTTCTTCTTCAAGTGACTCGAAAGAAGGGGGTGAAGGGAAAACAAACTTATCCATGGAAAGAGGAGAGAGGAAAACCCCTCTCCACTAGAAGGTTGGAAGGGCCACTGAGAAAGTACAGGGTGGGGAGGGGCACCTATTCAGAGCTGCAGCTGCCCAAGGGTTGCTTCGAAGATGGTAAAGGGGTAAGCCCCTTTGCCACACAAAAATGGTTGTAGGGTAATCCCTCCACTGGTAAGGGTGGTGCTGTCAAATTCCTCACTAACCCCATCACTAAGGTTGGGCAAGGTTTCTCTTATAAGGCTATAATCTGAAATTTTTAAACAATTTACCAGCAAGACTCCATAAACTTGTGGCCACTAGTAGAGAAAATGAAGGGGGATGGGGGGGGGGATATCCTGCATCCAGCCACTCCCCCTATCTCAGGTTTTCATACTTTTCAGGGACCCATCCTGTAGGTGTTAATGATGCTGTTCACACTTTTGCAGTGATGCACACCAATCAAAAGTTACACAGTGGATCAGCCTATTCCTAAAGGCCAGCACTCCCAATGTAGCAGCCAGAGAGGGAGGCTGATAGGGTAGCTTTCTTTAATAGATCAACAAAATTAGATCTGCTGTGGCAGACCCAGATACGTGACCCTGTTGTGGCAGACACAGATACGTGACCCAAGACTTTTAGTTGGCATGACTGCCAATAAGGCAGTAAAGCCTACCCATCAGAAGCCGGGCAGCTTTATGCACCTGAGAACAGCGGCAGGGAGATAGTGGGCAATAATCATACCTCAATGGCAGGACCCCTTAAGTACTGTTTTTTTTTGTAAACTGCAGCAATTAAAGGGTGCTGTTTATAGAGTTTCCAAAGCATCTCTTCAGGGGGTAGCTGGTCAGGTTCTTAAGACTAGACAAAGAGTTGAGGGGGTAGGAAAGAAAAATGCTGAGAGGGAACAAGGAGAAAGTATAAAAATTTTACACAGTCCCACCAGCGTTCAAGTCAACGCAGGAATGGGGCTTCCATAATATACACTCAAGTTGGGAGGATGTGCAGCTCCTCCAGGCACTAAGTGTATCAGACTACACTGGGTATGGAGGAGCTTCCATGAAAGTGACCACATATCTAGGTCAAAAACCTGGGACATGCCCCAGGGTTTTTGCTTGCTCCTAGAGGAATTGACACAGGCTCCAGGAAGCCCTGTGCAAGTGAAGATGCCATCACCTTTTTCTAAGGAGGAGTAGCTCAGAGGGGGGAAGGCACCTATGCTAAAGTGCCAGAAGCTCTTAGAGAGGAAGATTTTTTTTTAAGAGCTCATTTGGTGACTGCCTAGTTGGGCATTAGTTGCTGTATTAAAAACCTGCCTAGTAATAGGCTACTTTAAAATTAGATTAAAAAACCAAAAAACCCCCAAACCCAACACTAAAAATTAAAAAAAGGGGAAAAGGCAACGAGCAGGAAGCAAGCCCCTGCATCGGGGGAAGGTCCCCCCCCCGGCGCAGGAACGTGTAACCTATAAGGGAAAAAAAAACAAACTATAAAACAAACAAAACAAATAAGAAAAAAATGGTTAAATAAAAGGGAGAAGGCTGGCGTCCAAAAAAAGTCTATAAGTCCACCAATCAATGTGCACGCACTCGTCCCGAGTACAAGGGACAGGCGGTAGAGACCCCGCCCATCCCGGTACTGGGACAGGTAAGGTGCGTGAAGACCGCCCTGACTGGGACATTCAACAAGAATGTGCCGAACAGTCTGGGGAACAACCCAGACTTCAGAGTAGTGCGCTGGCGAGCGCTCCATCAAATGGCGGTGAGTCACGCGAGTGTGTCCAATTCTGAGACGACAGAAAGCAACCTGAAGCCGTCGCGGCATAGGGGGTAGGTCCATGGGAACAGTCGTGGCGCAATGGCACGCAACTTTAAGTTCCCTTCGACCGTCTCCCATCTTCTTTGCCAAGCAGCCCGAAGAGCTGCCATGTAGTCAGTGTGAGGAAGAGCGAAACGCTGGTCCGGTCGCAGAGTACTCACGGACTCTTTGGCGCCCTCATTCCCCGCAATTCCTACATGGCTGGGGACTCGCGATCCCGCCGCTACACGGTCACATTCTCCTGGAGTACGGGAGGGGGGTCCTGCGAGAACTTGCCCCGAATCCTTTTGACTCGCTTCCACACCTCTGCTAAAGGGGTCTTCCCGTTAAGTGAAGACACATATGCCAGCCAAGAAGAGCGGCGGGCGTGCTTCGAAATATACCAGAAGCTAGCTCTAGCACGACGAAATTGACCGGAGGTATAATCGTTCGGGCGGCGCTTATAGCCCATGTAGGCATAACGCTTCTGTTTGGAGGCCGTCTCACACTCGGCCGACCACCACGGGAGTGGTCGGCGTGCAAAACGACCAAACGTTCTGGGAATAGTAGTCAGGCTCGCGGCGATGAGGTTGCCGGAGAAGAACTCAATGGCCTCATCTACCGAGTGAGATAGAGAATTCAGTCATTTCCTGAAATGAAGGCCACTGCGCCTTTGTTGCTGTCCTCCTTTCGGGGAACAGCTTTAGGAACCCCGGAAGATGGCCTGGCGACCAACTTCAAGGGTGTTGACTCCTGTGAGTCTAACGACTCGGTGAAGGCGCGTGACCGTTTCGCCTTAGGGCAAATGGTCACGCTGGGGGAAGGGGGGAAGCCCTGGTTTTAGCCGGGGCTGGATGTGAACGCTTTGTGCCGCCAGCTTTACCAGGGGAGCGCCCGGATTGAGTAAAACCCGCAGAAGGGCTTCGAATGGGCGCGGAAACAACCGTGCTCGTTGGCCTGGATGGGCCAGGAGCAGAGAGTGTCCTTCTAACCATTTAGGCGTAAGACGTCCCACGCAGAGTGGGCGCGCCAGGACCAAGTCCTTAGTATCGCGGAATGAGATACGATCCTGGGCCGAATCGGCCAGGATTTCTTTCTCAAGGAGATATGCACCACATTGCTTCGAAGAAGCGGGGTGCGGCTCTCCACAATTGAGACATTTGGCCACACACAATTTGGACTTATCGTGTGCGGCCTTGGAGCAATTTACACATACTTCGGGTGACCCCAACTTTGCATGTCTACATGAGCGATTCGTATATCCGAAGCGGTGACAGTAATAACATAGCACCTCCGCGGCAGTGGCACGAATACCTTCACGCGGTAGCAGTACCAACCGGAGCACCGACTCAGGGAGCTTGTCACAGTCGAACGTGACGAAGAGTGTAGGGGTGGGTCTCAAGGCCCCTCCCTGTTTTCTCATCACACGTTCGACCTTGACCGCCCCATGGTCAGCCAGCTCTAAGGTGATGTCCTCTATGGAGTAGTCAGCGAGTTCCTTCGCATAAACTACTCCTTTCACAAAGTTCATGGTAGAGTGCGGCGTCACACTCACCGGGGTGCCATGAAGTGTCCGAAGAGTACTTATCTTGGCTGGCTCGTAGGGATGGGCCGCATTCACCAGAAGGCTCCCGTCTGAGAAACGGGTCACCTTCAGCTCTCTACCAATTACACTAGCTAAAGCTCTCCTCTGATGGATCAAGTTGCCCTTGGCCAACATGCTGCAATCAGCGGAGCGAATAACTACGAAGCGTTTGAAGCCAGCGGGCTCAAAAATGTCAGGTAACCTCTGAATGAGGAGCCCCAATGTCATCGAGGCTCCGCCCTGTGCCCTTTTGGTCTTACTCAGGGGCTCCGCACCCGGGGGGACAAAGGGGCTGGATGTGCCGATCTTGGCTTGGTCGCTTACCGAAGCAGCAGACCCATCCGTCCCCGCAGGCTCTGCAGATGGAGAGGAGCCCCGAGTCTTTTTTTGTTTTTTCTTTTTAGGAGAGGAGGGCGGGGAATGAACCCGCATCTCCCCTCCACCGGCAGGAGCATCCAGACCAGATGGACTGGCCTCAGCCAGGTCCTTCTCCGAGATGAAGAAGGTTCTGGCAGTCGCAGGGGCATCGGTCGAAGGAGATCCCTCCCCTCCTTGTACTGCCTTGGAAACCCTAGCCGTTTGAGGAGGACCTTGCATAGAGGCGGACTCAAGTTCGGTGCTTGGCGCCGCGCCCGGATTCGCTCCCATGGAAGTCCCTACCATCTGAGGCTAGGGAGACTCAAGGACTATGTCTATCTCAGGGTGGGGGGGCCTCCAGTTGGCCTTCTCCCCCCCATAACATCACAGGTCCCGTTGACAGAGCTGTCTCTAGTCATGTCTGGGGAGGCACAGCTCTGACCCTGGCAAAGTTTAATATTCTTGCCAGCAGGTCTTTTGAGGGAAGCGACCGAAGGGGCCTGGCTTCCCTCTTCCCCTAAGGGGGTTTGACCTACCGAGCCGCTTTAATGGGGAGTGGTCAGCTATGGGCTGCCTGCTGGATTTCTTGGCAGTCCCCTTGGAAAGAAAAGGGGGGACTGCCGCTGGAAACAGGAAGGTGCCCGAAAGCACCTCCAGAGAAGGGGGAATGGGGAGTCCCGAACACCCGTAGGCGAGGGAGAGGAGTAAGCCTCCTCTCCGGTTAGAGAAATTTGGAGGGTCCCCTCCATTTTTTCTGTGGAGCTGCCCGAGGGTGGCTCCGTCGTTCCAACAGGGAAAATTAAGGGGATTTTTTTGCTTGACTCATCATTGAGCATAGTGACCCTCTTTTTATTATGAGATGCAATAGCTCATCACCTCTTGCAGTAGCCCACCCTGCAAGGGGTGCATACAGGCCTGGGAGTCCATCGGCATGGCGGCTCCACCTTGGACACGGTGTAAAAAAAATAGATGGTTAAGTGAGAAGGAAAGGGGATGTGAGGAAGGTATGGGTGGGGATGAAGCAGGTTGTTAAAAACCCACCACCCCAGACCGGAGCTCAGGGGTGAGGGAACATTGTCCCCTTCCCCCCTCAGCCCTGATCCGGGATAGCTGGCTGAGAAGGTCAGCATCTACCCTGAGAAAATAGAGGCTTGTAGGGGAAGTGAGGAAGTATGGGAGAAATACAGGCTGTCTGAAGGAAGGAGAAGAGGCTAAGCTGGGGTCGGACGGGTGCTGAGTGCCATCAGCACAGCGGCCAGGATGGCATATCGCCGCGCCCCTTACAGGGTTAGAGAAGAGATGGAGTAGGGAAAGCCCCTTTATCAGAAGAGACAATCAAATTTCCAAACATTTAACTTACATTTTCATGTCTTTTCACTGCAGCAAAATCTATAAATAAACCAGAAAGGTACTTAATATTAAACTGAGAAAAATTACCTTTAGTTGTAGGCAATTTTCTATCACTGTTTTAGTAGTATCTGGTAGTGAGTTTTCATCAGGGAAATTGAGAGTCTTTTCATTTTCATCAAGGAGAGGACTTTGATCTTCCAGAACTTCTTCCTTAAACTCTTCTTTCATTACAAGCTCTTCACACATTTCCTAAAATAAATGCAAATATATATCTATGTAACAAGAACCTGCAAAATACTTTATGGCTATCAACATTTTTTTCTTATACAATGAAGGCTAAAGTAAATAGCTAACAGAACAAGACCCAGGTGCAAATTCAATTTAATGAACCAGGTACTAACAGCTTGAATAATGTACACTTCCAATGAATCTTGACAACTTCACTTCTAATTTTACATTTCTCTACCAAACTGTTGCAAAAATCTATGGAAATGCCATATTTTTTTTTGGGGGGGGAGTAATTTTTACCTAAAAAAACTACTCAAGGCAAGCAAACCATCTGTAGCCAACATATCTACTGCGCTCATCCAGTGCATTCATGATTATACCTCCTGTAGATAGAGGAGACCTATTAGACTTTAAAAAGAGTTATTTATGCACTTCCACCAACCTGCAACATAATCCATAGTGTGAGGAAGGATTCAAAAACATTTGACCAACTAATACTTAGTTAAGTTTCTCCTAGTTAAGGTAAATCCCTTAAGCCAGCAGCCTTGATAATGATATAGGGGTTTTCTCAGGGCTCCAGCACCCTGGGTATACTTAGATATTGTCCTGTGTAAGTGTCAGGCATGTTGTGAATGCATTGAGCTGGGTCCAATTCCTAGTGGCAATGGGAGCAAATATCTGAGTCAGCCAAGTTGGGGAAATATTTGTATGTTTAGTTTTAAGTGGTGACCACACAAGACCTTTGCCAAGGTTTTGTGACATTGCGGTAGTTGTGAATGTGAGAATAATTTTTAATTGAGAGCTATTCTTCCTTTTTTTTATTTAAATTTATACCATTTTTGCCTTCAGTCTTGTCTATTTCCATTCATGCTTTCAAAACTTTCTCATTTTAAAAAATTAAACTTTTCATTTATCTCATACTATACCTAAAACTCACTTTTCTCCTAGTCACATACATACTAGAGGCCCAATGCATCAGAGAAGGTGGACATATTCCTGTGAACTTTTATTAAACCAGATATTCTTTATATCTGGCATATTTCACATAGGACATGTGTTGGCACAGTGTAATTGGACAACAAGCACATGTTTTGGATGTGGCTCAAAGGGGCATATGATTAAGGATTGCAGAGCATCTGGGACTAGTTGTTATGGTTGTGGTAAAAATGGTCATAGCGTGAGAGAATGCCCAATGTGACAGAGAGGTATAAATGATTACCAGCGTGTGTGTGGTAATTGTGAGCAGAATGGGCATTATGCAAGAATGTGTACAGAAGCAAGGCAGTCATGTGGACATTGTGGCAGAGGTGGACATAAGACCCAAGTTTACTGGTATGCAAGACAGGATATGAACAACCAGTCTAGAGTCAGTGGGAATGAAGGAACTGTTGTGTTGGGAAACTAGAATGTGAGAGGATGCATGGTGGTGTGTCCTCTGTGAGTGATGTGAGAGTTGGTATGTCCCGAGTGAAAGTTTTGACATGGGTGAGTTATGAATGCATGCGTATTATGGTTGAAGTGAAAGGATTGGACTGTTTGGCTCTGATTGATTCAGGATGTAAGAAGAGTTTGATGTATTGAAATGTGTATGACAGCATGAAGGATCGTGTGACTGTTGAAGAGTGTGGGCGAAGTTTGGTAGGGCTTGGAGATCTGAAAGTCCCAGTGCTTGGAGTAGTCCATTTTACAGTTAGAATGCATGGGATGCAGATGAGCAAATCTGAGTTCTATGTGATTGACAAAGTGGGTTCTGAGTATGGAATAATTCTTGGGTAAGATTGAGAGAAAGTTTGGTAAGAATGGATGTTGGGAATTGTATGTAGGTAATGATGGAAAGATGGAAGGATGTATGTTTAGTGGAATTGAAGTAAGTGCGAAGGAGACTGTAAGATTGAATAAGGAAGGTGTGTCTGTAGTGAAAGTAGGGTGGGATAAGCGATTGGGGATTGGTTCGGATAGCTGTAATGTGTATGTGGATGGAAAGAAAGCTGCATATAAGGTATGACAAGTGCCGTGTGTATTTGATGGCTTGATGAATGTGATTGATCCCTTTGTATGTGTGCAAATGTGTCCCGGATTGAAGAGCCAGTCCAGATTGAGAGCAGTGCAGGCTAGTGATGTTATGGGCCACTTGTACACAGTTTTTGATGATAATGATTTGACTGATGTGAGTGAGAATGTGGGAAATGAGATGGTTAGTGAGTGGACAAATGATGAATTGAGAGAGGTAGTATGATTGAAAGAGAATTTAAATGACAGGGCGGAGAATGTGTATAGAATGTTGTATGAATGAAAGGGTGTGCTCAGTAAGGGTAATTATGATTTTGCAAGAGCTCAGCTACCAGAGTTTAGGATGGTGCTGAGGGATGACACTCCGATTTATCAGAGGCCTCGACATTTCCCTCGCTCAGTAGCTGAGGAGATAGAAGAGCAGTGTGAAGAATTGGAACAGATGGGTGTAATTGAAGAGAGAAAAAGTCCATGGAATAGTCTGATTGTTCTGATATGAAAGCCAGATGGAAGATTAAAGTTGTGTGTGGATTATCAGAAAATGAATGAAAGGACTGTGGAAGAGCGTTTTCCAATGTGTGTGGTCTCAGAGTGTGTATACAGTATGCATGGAATGCATCTGTTTACAAAGTTGGATCTTGTCAGGAGGTATTTATTACCAGATGCCCATTGCTGAGGAGAATAGGCCGGTAACTGCTTTATCTACTGCAAGGAAGCACTAACAGTTCCGAAATCTCAGCTTTGGCTTGGCAAATGCTCCCGGTGCTTGCCAGCGTGCTATGAATGTGGTGTTGAGTGGATTTGCTAACAGGAATGTGATTTCATTTATTGATGATATTTTGATTATGAATGGTAAATAAGGTGTTGTGTGCTTTGGAATTAGTTGGAGTGAAGGTGAAGGTGAAGGTGAGTAAGTGTGAATGGTTTGCAAAAGAAGTAGAGTTACGAAAGTTGGATAAGTTTATTGAAAAAGTGTGGTCTTTTCCTAAGCCAGTGACAGTGAGACAGCTTAAGGCCTTCCTAGGCTTGATTGAATTTCAGAGGAAAGTCATCAGGAACTGCCCTGGCATTATAAAACCGCTGACTGAATGAAAGGGTAAGAAAGGAAGTGTAGTGATTAGGTGGATGGATAGTATGAATGGGGTGTATGAGGAACTGAAAGAGGATGCACTTGTGGATATTTTTTAGGACAAAACTTTAGGTTTCCTCACACTGAACTTAACGTTTGTTAAAATACAAATAAATACAGATATATTGTACTTTTGTTAAAAGAATTTAAGCAAAGTACTCTGAAAATATTGAATTAAAATACTTTAACTTAACTTGCCTATCTAAATATAGAAATTAAAAGAAAAGGAAAAAAAGATCACACTCCTCCTCCCTCCTTAATTTTATTAAATCACAAAAATAGAGAAAGAAGAACAGAATCAAGTAAAACAATAGGAACAAAAAGGAAAAAACAGTGACAGAAGGAAAGAAATAGTAAAGAGACAACATAAATATCATATATAAATGTTGACTTTTCTTGGCATTTATGATCTAGTGAAATGTATTTAATATTTTGCCATTTAAATGAGTCATAGCGTTGGACAAAACTTGAGATCTCAAAGACTGGATATATAAGGAAACGAGATATGAGGAAAAGTGTTTTATTATTTTTCAATATAACTACCCTCGACTTCAATGCACTGGCGCCACTTGTCCCTGAGGCTTCGAATTCCCGACAACCAGAAATCTCCCGACTGCTGCTCAATCCACTCCTGGACGGTGAGCTGGACATCTTCATCGTCCCCAAACCGGCGTCCACGCAGTGCAGCCTTGAGCTGGCGGAATAAAAAATAGTCGCTAGGGGCCAGATCTGGACTGTAGGGGAGATGGTTGAGCTCTTCAAATCCGCACTCACGCAGGGCAGCTTGGGCAACTCTGGCCTTGTGGGCTTTGACGACGTTGAAGTCGAATGGGGCGTGAGGTTTCTAGGGACCCAACGGGCAGAAGACTTGGTCATCGCCAAATTGTCGTGGATGATGTTGATAACACTTCCATGTGATATTCCAAGTTCTCGCTCGATTTCTTCGACCTTCACCCGTCGATTTTCGAGGATCCTCCTCTCCACACGGGCCACATTGTCCTCGTTGGTCACGTCTGACGGGCGTAATCTTCAAGGGACTCACGACCATGGCGGAACTCCCTATTCCAGCAAGCAATAGTTGCATAGGAAGGGGCGGTGTCGGTGTACGCTGAAACCATGCGTTCATGGATCTCTTTTGCATTATTGCCTTCCTTGGTTAAAAATTTTATCACTGTGCGGTTGAAAAATTTGTGACTGACGATCTGCGATCAGCTACTGCTTCTTAAATAGACGGGGCAGGAGCGTGCGGCTGCAGGTCCTGACTTGTCATAACTTGTCCTAACACCCCCACAAACAGCCTTCCCCCTTCCTCTGTTTTGCCCTACCGATTCTCTGGACTGCTTCTTTACTTATCCCTTTAAATGTCCCAGTGTGTGCCACACATTTTCTTTGCAGACGATGTTTGTGGCCACGGTATACAGCATGAACTGGAGGAAGAATTGACATAGTGCAGGGCTCTCAAAAGTAACATTCAAATCTCCTCCATCAATCAGGAAACCTTCTCCAAATACAGGATCGACAGGACCATATTATCCAGGTAGAGTTATATCAAGTCGATGCTCAAACCCCACTAGTCAGTATGTAGATGAGAAACAGGTCCACTTCAATTGTTATAACTGACGCAATTCTCTCCGAGGTTTTCCATGTTACAGAAAAGATAAGAATTGCATTATTCAAAATTAGAACCATCATGATCTGGGACTATAATACTATATTAGAAATTTGAAAAATTATTTTCTATATATAAGGGGTTTAGACATGACATGAAGTAGTTCTTCAACAGGACCCATGCTATGAGTAATGGGATGAGTGTGTAATGGTAGTAGTTGTGTTAGTTATGACAGAAAAATCAGGATGAAAGCTTCTTTCAAGGTCAGATACTTCACTCTTCTACAGGAGGAAGGAAAGTTCCAGAAGAACAGATGAATAAGGCTGAAGATTCTGAAATATTACTTTCAAGTAATACATCCCAATCCATAGTTGTGAAAATATTTGGGATTGTGTTCGTAGGGATAGAAGAAATATGTTGATGTACATTTAAAGAACACCACTCAACAGACAAATCCTCAGGTATTAACTCGGATAAATCAGGATGGATTGGTGAAACATCATCAGATAATTGTGGAATGAAAACTGATCATGACTTAATTCCAGATGTAAATAGAGGTTGAAGGTCAGCCAGAGATATCAATTCGGAAACATGAGATTTAGAAGACACTGAATTAATTTCACTCACACTTTCATGAACAGAAGTCACAGATACAGGTACAAAGTTTTTCGAAGTCAGAGCTTTTAAATTAGTCAAGAAAATTTGGAGTTTTTCATACTGATCAACAGACATGGGAGACAGACCTGAGAATTTGGTAATAAAAGCTCCGAACAAAAATATGGATCATGGAACAGATACTTCGAGACATTGATCCATTTCTTTAACTGACGATGGTGAATTCTGAGTAGTGGATTTAAATTAACAGATTCAGAATTAACTTTCTAGATAATGTTACCTTGTTTGAGTCAGAACAGACAATCACATATGGACCAGAATAATTAGGCTGAAGTTTGTGAACATTTTATGTCCAGAAGAGTGAATTTTTAAGGCAACCTTGTGCCCGACAGAATAAGGCACATATTTTGGATGTCCTCCATGCAAACCTTCCTGACAAGTCCAAGAGAGAGGTGGAGTGATGGTCATATTATGAGATTGGACCAGAATTACTTTACTGGGGAATTGTTCAGTCCCACTGTGGATCGTATTATTCTAAGAAATGACAACTTCCGGTAAAACCGGATGCCAGTCAGATGTTTGTTTGGCTCTTTAAAGTTAAAGCAAGGTTTGATTAAGCCTTTTGACTACACCATCGAAAGATGGATTGTAACAAGTTGTCAACACATGAGTGATCTCAAAATGAAACAGGGCTAATGAAAAGTTGAATGGTAAATTCAGGACCTTATCTGACAGTGTGCCAGGGATGGTAAAAATAGAAAAACCTGATTTTGGAGAGCATGATTTTTTTTTTTCAAAATCATCACTAAATGAAATCAAAGGTAAATTACATTTTATTCAAAACCCTTAATCTCCCAAGTGGTCGGAAGGAGCAGAGATGCCATCTGCTCTAGGGTAGCTATAAACAAATACAACTCAATTACACTGAGCAACAATTAGAAAATTACATTCACTCTAGAAAGCTAAAAATAAAATTCCTGAAAAAATTGAGTTAATAATTATATAGAATAATACTTTATAATTATCACTCACCCTTTTATCAAAATCACCAATCAATTGATCTTCACAAAGCTCTTCCTTTATTTCTTTAATAGTCAGCTCTCCACAAGCATTCTAAAATGGATGAAAATAATAATGTTTTACCTCATATGTATAATTTAAAAAAAGATAGGGGAATTCTATTGAACATGTATTAATGTCAAAGAATGTAAAAAATAATATAAATATAATTAAGAAATCATCCATTTTATTCCATATAAGCTGACTATAGACCTAAGGTCAACCATAAAACTTTCCCATCAAGATTTAAAGGTCAAATGACATTAATGCTGTGACATATAGACACATGTACAATTCGGTGTTGGTAGAGAATCTGTCGAAGGTCTTCTTCGATTCTATTGTTTGGTGCTGGGTATAGGACGCCCTAAACCCCAGCATCAAACATAGAATTGTACCATGTACAATTCTTAACATTTCCTCAAGTGACCTATTAGCCCTATCTTCATATGAGATAAGGCAACTCATCCTGTGAAGGCCTTTCAAATGACTTGGATTTAAGAAGCAAAAAAGTGATTTCACATAGATTTCTGATGCTATTTTTACACAAGCAAATAATGAAACTCGGATACTTCAGGATCAAAGAAAGCAGCTAAAATGACACAATCTAGCACTTCTCTCTTAAAAAGATGGTTAATTTTGCTTAGAAATTAATTTTTTTTTATTTATGGCAATGTAGAAAAATTGGCATTCCTTGACACTAAAGGAGCTTTCTAAAATTGATTTTAAAATAAAGTTTATTAACAAACAGAGCAACTATGACAAGCAAATAGAAAAAGATGAATGAAGAATAAGTCAGTCTATCTCATAACTAACCAAATTTCTTAAAAATCACAACTTACCATTTCATTATCTAATATTTCATTAGAAAATAAGCTCTTTTCATTAGTCATATTAATATTTGTTTCAAGATTTCTATCAGAAAATTCTCTATAATGACTAAGGTATCTGATTGATAAACTTCTTTTATGTGTGTATTTTTACAGTTCAATAAACAGTATAATTTTTCTAGCTTTCCTTTATTCAAAATTTAGCATTTTTACAAATAACCTTAGGAATAGAGAGCAAATTTTGAGTAAGATTCAACCATTAGTTCCAATAGTGTCCTTTCTAAAATGCTTTCAAAACAATCTGTAAGCATACACATGATGATCAATCTTTAAATATTTAACACTTTTAGTAGTTTATTGCTGAGACACTTATGCAAGGGAGCCCCAATATCATATGGGCACAGATGTCCAGAGTCCATACCAGTTTTGAGTTAATTTTATCACCAAAGGGGTTGAAGGAAGTAATATGCGAGGGGATCAGTTCCTACTCCTGAGCACTGGGGCTGAAAGTGTTTTTTTTTAAATTTTAAACAAAATACTGATGAGAGTAAATCCTGCAGATCCTCCTGCAGGCATTGGGGCTATGAGGGAAAATTGTGGGGAATGGGGTCAGAAGAGGACACAATCTTCCAGATGTCAGCCCTAGCATAGTTACTCATAGTTCACCTTGCAGATTAGATAAGGAAAAGTGGTGGCATTAGAAGGGGAAAAGGAGGGAAGAATACCAAGAGGGAGCGGGGTGACCTTTCACTCTCTGCAGTGACCGGGGATGAGAGTATGGAACATGGTCAGTGAGTAGCCATCAAAATAACCACCGGCAAAGAGGTGAGAAGATGCTGGTAAAAGTAGTGTGGAAAAAAAAAAGTAAAGGGAGGAGGGAGTCCAAAGGGAATAAAAGCGAGGTAGTTTCACTCTAGTGGGGGCAATTGGGCTGGGAGGGCATGCTGTTCTCCAAATGCCATGTATATATTTTTTTTTAGGAGCACATCTGCCAACTGCCTACTTGGGCATAAGTCGCCATACTCACTACAGCCTACGACTGGGGCTATATTAGAAAACAAATAACAAGGATAAAATGATCATAGGTGAAAAAAAAGCAAAAAGGTAACAAGAAGGAAGTACGCTCCATCATCTGAGGTAGGCCCCACCTCCTCCCAGCACAGGAGCATGCAATCCACAACAAACAGTCAAATAAAGTTGAGGGTGCCAGCCTCCTCGAAAAGGTTGTATAGTCTGCAAGTCTGTGCGCACAAACCAGTCCCAAGTACAAGGGACAGGTAACATGCAAGAAGATCACCCAGACTGGGACATTCAACAAGAATGCGCCGAACAGTCTGGGGGACAACACAGTTGTCCCAATAAGGCGTAGGCGAGTGCTCCATGAAATGGCAATTGTGCCTAATTTGCAGACGACAGAAAGCAACCTGAAGCTGTAGCAGCATTGGGGGATAGGTTCATGGGTACAGTCGTGGTGCAATGACAAGTAACTTTAAGTTCCCTTCGACAGTCTACCATCTACTTTGTCAAGCCACCCATATTCCTGCCATGTAATGGGGTGTGAGGAAGAGCAAAATGCTGGTCTGGTCGTCCAGTCCTCATGGACTCTTTGGCACTGTGGTGGAGGCTGATTGCTGATGTGTGTGAATAGATAGTATATTTGGGAGCCATTCTTCCCATTTTGTCCACATTGGATTTTTCACCACTTTGCCTTTTCTTGTTTTTGATAAATAAGTGCGAGTGTTTCACTAGGAAAGGGGGTTGGGATAGATTAGGGTAGATACCTAGGTATTGGTAGTCTAGATTGTTTTTGCTATATTTTATTATAGGTTAAAAATTTTTCTCTTTGTTGCAGGAAATATATTTTGTCTGTAAAACTCTTAACAAAGAGAGATTTAAATTGGAGCCCACTTTTTGTTGCCAAACCAGGCTCAAAGACATTTTTTTGTTGTCAAATTACTCAATAATTTTGCCACTAGGCCAATTAATTTGTAGAAATTGCCAATCTTTATTTTGGCATCCTGACCCAGCCTTTGGCAGCTGTTTTTCTGCGTCGATTTGGCTGAACTTGCTCCAATATCTTGGGTATTTTTGCAAGGCCCCAAGAGCCCATTCTTAGGTCAATTTGGCTCCACTAGCTTCTCAGCCAATTGGGTAAGGGAGATGCCCCGAGACACTCAAGCAGAAGCCAGAGCCAGTTTAAAAGAGATCTTGTCCTCACATTTCCCTCCCTCCCCCACTCCCTTCCTTTGATTGAAGAATTACTTTGTACGAATCATCTGTTCTGTATTATATTTTATTGTAAGACAGCACAGTCACTATATATATTTTCTTGAGCAGTTATTTTCACTATCGATACATTTATTTGTTTTTATATGTACATATTCTCATTTTCATTATAAATTTACTTAGGGAAATAAATTTAAATAAGTTAGAGGTTGCATATTTGTCTTCCTTGCTGCTAAAAGTAGATTTTAGTTCCCAATCATTCCAGTCCCCACCCCTAGTGAAAGTGTGGGAGGTACATAGTATCCCGCCACAGCACCCTCAGTCCTCGCAATTCCTACATGTCCAGGAACCCAGCAGAAGATGATCTTGACATTCACCCATCTCTCTAAAGCCATGGCATACAGATATCACAAACCAGGGGATATGGAGATTCCAATGCCCTGAGAGCACTTTGTGATTGATTGGTTTTAAGTGGCGCAACACAACTACTAGGTTATTGCCACCAGCTAAACCTTTTTATGTAGCTTGTGCATTTTTTATGGGTGATGAAGATTTACAATTATGATCCAATAATTGTTAAAAAGAATATTAAAAAGAAAGTAAATTATAAATTTAAAACAATGAGCTGAGTGGGTGAATGAGACTGAATAGATGAATTATGCCTGATGAAGTTGATTTATGAAATTTACAGAATAGTGCTCTGATGGATCCATGAAGAAGATGGGGATGAATGGGTGGAAGATGATCAGTAAATGGATGAAGGCTAAAATATATGGGATATACTTTAGAATTTATTTTAGAGTATTCATATTGTTTTAAAATAGTATATATATATTTGGGATATAGAACTTTTGAATTATATATCTTCGAGGAGGCCAGCCTCTTTCAAAAATATGATCACATCCTGATCCACTCCACCAGCCTGGCCAGGCAAGGAGAATAGGGAGTAGACACCATCTGTCCCCCGGTGCCTCATAGGATGGGCATTGCAGAGATCTCCCAGGCTGGGACACTCCACCATCATGTGGAACACTGTGAGGGGCACCAAACAATCATCACAATAAAGGGGTGGACCCCTCTCCATAAGGTGCCTATGGGTAATTTTGGTGTGGCCTACCCAGAGATGTGTAACTACCACCTGCAAGCAGCGTGTCAGGCCACTGTACTTCCATCTCTCCACACTTTCATGAATCAATCTTAGTTTGTTTCCATCTAATGCTCTTACCATGACTGAAGTATGGTATGGTGGATGGTAGGTCGGAGATCATATGCTGGAATTGCGAGGTGGGTTGTTGTCGGTCTTGATGCGGATGTCTTAGTGAGGGAATCTGCCGCCTCATTGCCAGGGACCTAGCAGAATTGCACAGTGCGACCTCAGTTTATCAGAAGATGGAGCCACTCTAAGATTGATAGAACCAGCGGGTGGTGAGGATTAAAACAATATCTCCTGAAAAACTTTAGAGTCTGAATAAATTACATAGGACATATGTCTTCAGGAAAATAAGGCTGAGGACAGTCAAGATTGAAGTAAGTTCTGCAGTGAATATAGAGGCAGCTCTAGAAGGAGTGCACCCTTTTCTAGATGAGAAAAGGATAACTCCAAAAACCAACTCCCTCATTGGTCTTGGAACCATCTGTGTAGACTGGTATAGATCCCTCATGCAAAGACTGATGGTCTTTAACCTGGAGGAGCTCAGCTTGTGGCAGGAGTGATCCTTTTCTCCCTGAAAGTCCCCTACAAAAGGTGACCTCAGGTAGATCCCAGCAACCTAGTCTTGACTGCTCCTGTGGGCTAATTTGGGCATCAAGCAACACCTGGAATCATGCACTAAATGCCTCTGAAGTGGAGCCTCTCCTAGGGTGTTGGGTGGCATTGGCATCAGCCCACACTCTTTGGCTAGCCAGAGAATCAGACAGTCTCTGTAGATGGCATTAACATCTGATCAGTGCTGAATGCCTGCAGAGGTCCAAGGGAAATGCACCTCCATCCACTAGAAGGCTAGGGATGGGGGATGACCTTGTAGCGGGCCGAAAAATTTAGACTAACCCCAATTGATCCAACCCGCTTCCTACACCAATCTGGACATGAGAAATCGAAGGAGAATGAAATGGATTGTATGTATAGTCCTTTAGTAACAAAAAAAAAACAATAATA
Source organism: Ceratothoa steindachneri (assembly GCA_963969495.1). NCBI lineage: Eukaryota > Metazoa > Arthropoda > Malacostraca > Isopoda > Cymothoidae > Ceratothoa > Ceratothoa steindachneri. The sequence goes on along the minus strand of OZ018332.1, from coordinate 144,276,396 downwards.
TTTACAATGATATTTACAAAAATATGGATAAATATGTACCCAATGAGCCTATTTATATATATATATATATATATATATATATATATATATATATACTAAAACAATCCTACCTTGGAACCCAATCAATCAAAAAATATATATATTAATACTAAAGTCAGCAAATACAAAAAGGGACAACCAAAACAAGAGACAACAAAAAGAGGGGTTTTCTTATGTGGTACCACGGTTTATGATTTGCTGGCTTCCGTGGGGGAAAATCTTGTCGGCAGTCACTCTTGTGACAAAATTGGGTGTGTGGGTCTTATGGTGCCTGCCACCTCAGAGCTCAGTTTTCTTCAAGATCCAGTCAACTACTATTAGAAGACTTCTTAAATATACCTTAAATTTCTCCAAAATATTTTCATTACAGTCGCTCTTGCAAAATGCAGGCAGTTTTTGTTTGTTTTGTTCTTTTTTTTATTCTGGTAATTGAAAGCGGTCTCATAAAATCTTTAACATTTAGTAGCTAATTAAAAAAACATGAGATGTTAAATAACCTTATTCATAAAACATGAAATCAAATACATATGTGCAAAAGAAAATATAATAAAAAACCCATTCCCACTCACACACACATTCTTACAGAAGGAGGGCAAGTGTATTGGGAAAAAGGGTGGGAGAATGGCCCCTTATACACACACTCACATTCGCTCCACCACAACCTGAAAGCCCAAGTTTTGAGGAGCACTCCTCCATGGTGGATGGAATCTAGCGCCTTTAGTCAGGCTTGGTAGTGGATTTTTTATTTAGGAGCTTATCTGGCGACTGCCCACTTGGGCATAAGTCGCCGGAATCAAGACAGCCTAGCACTAGGCTACTTTAAAATAAGAATATGAAAAAACAATGATAAAAAAGGAAGATCACAACAATCAGGAAGCAATCTCTGGCATCGGGGGGGAGGTCCCCTCCCCCCGTCGCAGGAGCATGCGACCTACAAAAAAAAACAAAATAACAAAACAAAAAAAACAACTAGTTAAATAAAAGTGAGAAAGCCAGCCTCCTCCAAAAAGTCTAAAAGTTCACAGGTCGGTGTACACGAATCCGTCCTGAGTACAAGGGACAGGCGGTAGCGACCCCGCCCATCCCGGTACTGGGACAGGTATCGTGCGCGAAGATCATCCAGACTGGGACATTCGACAAGAATGTGCCAAACAGTTTGGGGGATGATGCAGTTGTCACAATAGGGCGCTGGCAAGCACTCCATCAAATAGCGATGCGTCATACGAGTGTACCCGATTCGGAGATGACAGAAAGTGACCTGAAGCCGTTGTGGCATTTTGGGTAGTGGAGGAGTACAGTTCACAACCATATTCTAGTTTTGGCAATAATATTGAGTTGTGCAGCCTCAACATGATGTCACAGTCTGCACCCCAGCATGTGTTTGTGTCAAAGACCAACCCCCACAATCGAGCCTCATCTCTACACAGGATCCGCTTGCCATAAAGATACAGAACAGGGTCAGGATATATTCCCTGGATCCTGCAGAAATGTAGTGTGATGGTCTTTTTCTGCAAAGAGCGGAAACCCCTAGGTGTAGCCCACTCACAGACTTTTTCTATGGTAAGCTGGACCCGTCTTTTGGCCACTGACATCGGTGAAGCTGAAAATTATATTGACAGGTTGTCCACATATAAGGTGCTGAGCACTCTATTTGTGAGCACATCCACTATGTCATTGATAGCAACAGCAAATAGAGTTACGCTCAAGACACTGCCTTGTGGAAGTCCATCTTTGAATTGATAGGAGGAGGAAAGGACTCATCCAGCTCAAACCCGGACAAATCCTATTGGTCATGAAGGCCTTTAAGAAACATGGCAATCTTTCCCTTAGACCAGTTATGATGAGTGTTTAGAGAATGCTGTGTCTCCAGGCAGTGTCATAAGATTTCTCCATGTCAAAAAAACCCCTGTAATGTGGTGCTGTTGCGATCAAAATGCCCTGAAGATTGACGACTCCCATGTCATGAGAGTGGCTGATGTGGAATCAAACTTGAGAACCCGAACTGGCAGTTTGCAAAGAACTTTTCACGTTCCAGGATCCACATAAGTCGGACATTGACCATTTTCTCAAGCAGATTGCAGATGCACAGTGTGAGTGAGATTGGAAGGAAGTTGGTAGGCTGCAAGCGATCTTTTCATGGCTTCTGGATCAGAATCACCACCGCCACACTCCATCTGATTGGGAATGCTCCTTCCATCCAGATTTGGTTATAGAGGCCTAGCAGAAAGGACATCCCATCTTGTGGAAGGTGTCAAAGCATTGTAGCGAATTCTGCTAGTTACTCAGCACAACCCTCTAGATAAGCCCCAACTTGATCCAAAGACCTTGGTTGGTAATCTGCCACTTATCTTATGGGCACCACCACCATATTCTGGCATGAAGGTAACCAAATCAGTCCAGGATTGAGTTCTTAATTTCTTCCAGATCTCTAACCTTAGATAAAGAAAAAATAGGAATCCTTAAGATTAAATTTACTGAGAAAATAAAAAACTTATTTACCCTAATAGAGATACAACCCCAATTATTTACATTTGGAAACCAGATCAAATATTCATATATATTTCAATTTTGATCCACACACTAGGAACCAGAATAGACAAAGGTAAAAATTTTTTGGGGTGGGGAGGTAGCCCATTTGGCAACTGCCTACTTGAGCATAAGTCACCATACACAACACAGCCTACTACTAGGCTATATTAAAAAAACAAATAACAGATAACAAATAGTAGCAACTCTGCTCATCCCGGTACCAGGACAGGTAATGTGCATGAAGATCACCCAGACTGGGACATTCAATGAGAATGTGCCGAACAGTCTGGGGGACAATGCAGTCATCACAGTAAGGCGCAGGCGAGCGCTCCCGCGAGTGTGTCTAATTTGGAGACGACAGAAAGCAATCTGAAGCCGGCACGCCATTGGGGGTTGGTCCATGGGAACATTGTGGCGCAATGGCACGCAACTTTAGGTTCCCCTCAACCGTCTCCCATCTTCTTTCCCAAGCAGCCCATTGAGCTGCCATGTAGTCGGTGTGAGAAAAAGCGAAACGCAGCTCTGGTCGCCCAGTCCTCGTGGATTCTTTGGCGCCCTCATTTCCCCCAATTCATGCATGTCCAGGAACACAGCAGAAGATAATTTTGACATCCACCCGGCTGGCCATAAATGTGGCATCACAAATATCGCGAATCAGGGGATGCGGAGATTCCAATGCCCCGAGAGCACTCAGGGCGCTTTGTGAGTCGCTATAAATCACAATCCGGTTTCCAACCGGGTACATCGTGTAATCTCCAGTGCGGTGTATTGCAACCAGCTCCGCCGTGATGACAGACGCAGCGCCTGGCAGAGCATCGCTGACTTCAAACAGAGGGGATACGGCGTGGAAACCGACCCCCTCTTGAGAATTGGAGCCATCTGTATACACTGGCACGGTTCCAGCGTGACAGGAAGTGTGCTCCAAAAAGGCCAAACGCAATACTCCCGGCGCTGTACAAGCTTTGGGAGTAGAGGCGTGGTGACAAATGGTCAAAGGTGGTACCTTCCAGGGTAGCATCCTGGGCAGAACCAAGGGCGCCACCGGCCAAAGAGGTATACCTAGCTCTCGAAGGCGTTTCCTGGCGCTAAAGCCGAAGGGCTTAGGGTAAGACTTGCGTCTTTCGGCGGCATAGGCGAATGCAGTGAGAGCTGTTGGCGACTGATCGAGCTACAAGGATCAGAAGCACTCTAGAAGACCTTATGGTCCATTCAGAGAGGGTACCCTTGGACTAGCAGTCGAGCAGGCACAGGTCTGCTCAATGGTTTACGTGCCCAAACGGCCACTTTTCAAGACTTCGTCCAGTCTTGACTTGAACTGATCAACAGAATTGCTGTTGATAACTTCCACTGGAAGTGCATTCCAGCTACCGCAGATGCTGTATGTAAAAAATTTCACACAAATATAGCGGTGGTAACGCTTCAGTTCAAATTTGTGGCCGTGAATTCTAGTTCTGCCCTCACTAAGTTGGAAAACATCAGTGTAGTCTATATTGTCGAAGCCTCGAAGTATTTCAAACACTTTGATAAGCTGACCACGCAGACTCTGGGTCTCCAACGAGAACAGATCTAATTTCCTTAATCTATCGTCGTAACTTTTGTGTCTGATAGAGGGAATCAGTTTGGTTGCACTGGCTTGCACACGTTCCAATCTCGCGATATCCTTTCGAAACGAAGGACTCCAAAATTGTACGACATACTCCAGATGCGGTCGAACAAGTGAATTGTACAAACAGAGTACTATCTCCTTGTTCCGATATCCAAACTGTCGCTTTATATAACCTAACATCTTTTGGGCCTTTTTCTCTGCCTCTATTCACTGTTTCAAGAACTTGAGGTCACTAGTGATTGTTACACCCAAGTCCTTCTCGGTATCAGTGTGTTCAAGAGCAGTGCCCTTAAGGATATACCGTGATTGGGGGTTCCAGTGACCGATATGCATTACTTTGCATTTGTTCACGTTAAAAGGCATTTGCTACGTGTCCGACCACTCCCCAATCTTCCGGAGATCTTCTTGTAGGCGGGCAGTGTTTCCTTCCTTTGCAACGTTCATACCAAGCTTGGTATCATCGGCAAATTTATAAATCTTCGCTACCATGTCGTTAGCATAGATAATGAAAAGTAGTGGTCCCAAGACAGAACCTTGAGGTACACCGCTGGTAAACGGGCACCCACTTAGAAGCCTGTCCATTCAGCAACACCCATTGCCGCCTGCCAGTTCTCTATCCAACCTGCTACCTTTCCATCTATACCCAGCGCACGTACTTTGCGGAGAAGGCGGCGATGTGGTACCTTAACAAAAGCTTTTTGAAAGTCAAGGTACACAACATCCACCGCTTTATCTTGATCATGCTCAGTGAAAACGAAGTGGAAGAATTCCACAAGATTCGTTAGGCATGACCGGCGCCTTCGGAAACCGTGCTGGGAACTCTTCAGTAGCGGGTTCGACTCTAAATATGACGTTATTTTGTCCACCATCATGCTTTCCATGAGTTTACCAACTATCGAAGTTAAACTAATAGGTCGGTAGTTCGACGGCTTGCTAGGGTCTCCTTTCTTGAAGATGGGAGTCACCTCTGCCTCACGCCAGTCTTCAGGAACGCATCCGGTCTGGATTAACATGTTGGAGATTGTGGCAAGATGTTTTGACACTTGATCGCACACTTCTTTCAACACTTTAGGTAGAAACCCGTCCGGTCCAGGGGACTTATTCGTTTTTAGGTCGTTGATTTTCTTCTCTACTTCGAATTGGGTGAAGTTCATTTCCTCCAGCTTCTTACCCAACGGCACTCTTCTTACACTCTTGAGTGAACACTGAAGAGAAGTAGTCGTAGAGGAGGTTAGCATTTTCTGCATCAGAGTGCTTTAATGCCCTTCCTCATTTCCCAAAGGGCCAATCGTTCACGGATTGTTTTACAGCTGTTTACATATACAAAGAACTCCTTGGGATTCTCTTTGCAAAGTCTCGCCACTCAGGGTTTCTCGGCACATTTTGCCGCCCTTATGCTGGACTTCACTCTCCTAGCTAGCCTCTGGTACTCCTCAAAGTCCCCCGAAGTCTTTGACTGCTGGTACACAGATCTTTTCTCCCTAAGCAGTTGACCAATTTCTCGATTAAAGACCCCCTTGGTTGAATGGAAGAATGACACAGGCTTTTCACAGGGATAAATTGAGCGTAGATTTGAAACTATTTCACATGTCTTCAACATTATCATACCCTCTCAGTCTCACATCAGCCAATCCTGCATGAAGATCTGCAAAATCTGCTGTTCTCAAATCAAGTTTCCTTGATTCAAGAGTCGCAGACTCTACCTTGGGGACTTTGACAATAAATCTAACTAACCGGTGGTCACTGCCACCGAGCTACTCGCCTACAGACAGATCATCACCAATGTCGTCCTCAGAGGTGAAAACCAAGTCGAGGGGTAGGGCTCGCGGGTACAAGCGAGAAATGCAATGTGCACGGCGCAGAGCGAGTGGCATCTACCCAGCATCGACAGGTAAGCTCTCAATGTGGAAAGTGTGGAAGGCACTGGTCGCTAGGCTAAGGCCAGTGTGGTGGAACGAGTCCACCTTCCGCAGCACACGCTCGGGTGCGGATGCATAAAACTTGCATCCGTAGTCGAGCTTCATGTGAACAAAGGATCAATAAAAAAGAAAAGCAGTAGCTCTATCAGCGCTGAACGTCACAGAACGAAGAATATCCATGGCGCGGGTACAAGAGACCCTAAGGCTTCGAATATGAGCCTCTAAGGTGAGGCGTCGGTCAAATACAAGATCAAGGAAACGGTGAGATTCCTCCACTGCCAGGCGCCCCTCATTTAGAAACAAATTTGGTTCAGGGTACAGCCGTGGATGGCGGCAGAAGTTCATCACCTTAGTTTTAACCAAGGAAAACCTAAGCCTGTGCACTTCGGCGTAACAAGAGAGGCGGTTCACTACCTGTTGGAGTCCATGCTCCAGAGTTGGCACCTGGGCTGTGCCAAAAGAGATGGAAAGGTTGTCCACGTAGAGCGTAAGGAGAACATCTTCCGGCAGTACCGGGTGATGCCGTTGATGCTCAGGGCAAAGTGTGACACTGAGGACACTTCCCTGAGTGACACACACTTTCTGCTCCATTGGGGCGGAGGGCGCTCCCCACACCCGTACGCGGAATCGATGATCTCGAAAAAATACAGATATAAACATTGGGAGGCGGCCCCTCGCCCCCATCGTGTGAGAAGTCTCCATGATACCTTATAGCCATGCGGTATCATAGGCCTTTTCCAGATCGAAAAACACCATGGGGTAGTGCTGTCTACGAAGAAAATCCTCGCAGATAGCATTTTCCAGTCGGAGCAGAGCATCCAACGTGGAGTGGAACTTGCAGAAGACAGATGGCCTCCGCAGTCCAGAAAAAGGCTAATCTAACATTTACCAATTTCTCCATCAACTTACACACGCAAGAGGTTAGAGAGATTGGGCGGTTCGCCAGGAATCCGGGAGGAGTCCCTCCACCCAGGTGTCGAAGCATGGCATATGAGACATCGTCCGGACCATGTGCGGTGTCTGCGCACATGGAGATAAAGTCCCGTCGGCGACCTTCCGCGACATCCCAACGAGCATTGAATGCTGTCAGAGCAGCATCCCGACTAGAGAATGCGGACAAAGCTGTTGCGAAGGATTCCGCCACGGACGCGGGGTCCGAGATTGCGGTCTCATTCTCCTGGAGAACGGGAAGGGGGTTCGGCGAGAGCTTGCCCCAAATCCTTTTGACTCGCTTCCACACGTCTGCTAGATGGGTCTTCCCGTTAAGTGAAGAGACGTATGCCCGCCAAGAAGAGCGGCGGGCGGGCTTAGGAATATACCGGAACCTAGCCCGACGAAATTCGGAGACAGGAAAATCGTTCAGGCAGCGCTTATAGCGCATGTAGGCATAACGGTTCTGTTTGAGGGCAGTCTCATACTTAACTGACCACCAGGAGAGTAGTCGACGTGCAAAACGGACAGACGTTGTGGTGGAGCGAATGTGAGTGTGTATGTGAAGGCCATTCTCCCACCCATTTTCCCAATACCCTCTCCCTTCCTCTGTAAGAATGTGTGTGTGAGTGGGAATGGGGTTTTATATTTTTTTTATATATAATATAAATTGATTTTCATATTTGACTAAAATGTTTTTCTTCTCTTTTCCAGCTAGTCATAATTTGCAATTTGCCAGGCCACTCGAATAGATAGTTTCTTTGCTAAAATTATTTTAACAAACTATTCATAATTTGTAATTTGCAAGGCCACTCTAATAAAAGTTTCTTTGCTAAAATTATTTGAACAAACAAATTATTGTCTTGAAGGGCCATTCTATTAAATTCCAAAAAAATAGATAAACATTGCCTGCCTTTTGTAAAGTGGCTGGCGTTCTAGATTTGGAAAGTGCAAATTGGAGATATTGTGTGTCCCATTTGTAAAGAGGAGGGCTTCTATATAGTCTCAAGATGCGAATAGATCGCTAATACCGAGCTCGGAGGCGCCAATTTTGTTAATAAGTCCTAGACATTTTGCCCGCTTGAGTGGCGACTTGCAGGATGTCTGTCCATCCCCCCCCTTTGTACCATGTGAGGCCTCTTTAGTATCATTTATTTATTCTCTCTAGTTTACATATAAATTATTGGTTGGTGATAGGATTGTCTGGATTTTTTTGTACATATATCTATACTCAAGATCTCAAATATAATTACACCCATATTTTTGTAAATATTATTTTTTTGTTTTTTTGCAAGTAAAGGACTGTATATACAATCTGTTTCATTCTCCTTGAATTTCTCACATCGGAATTAGTGTAGGAAGTTGGTTGGAACAATTGGGATTAGAGCATAGATTTTCAGCCCACTACATTTGGCGCCCAAATAGGGATGTGAGTTCTCAAAACTGGGAGCATTGTTAGGATTGGATTGCAGCCCACACCTAATTATAGTGACAGGTAGTTTGGTTGTTTTTCCGATTTTTTTCCCATCATTTTTACTAACCTAGGAGGATGGCTTCTGTGGAACAGGCCATCCATGATGAGATCGTGAGACTGAGGCTGGAGTTGAGGCAGAAAGAGGAGGAATGTATCATGTTGAGGAGCGTGATTGAGGAATTGAAGAGTGATATGATGAGTATGGATGAGAAGAGACAGGATGAGGAAAGAAATGGACGAAAGACAGTAGCAAGTTGACCAATGAATGAAGGACTTGTATGACATGATGAAGAGAGAATGGAAGAGAGTGGAATGCAAGAGAAGAAGGAAGACTGGGTCAAAGGGAAAGGATCAGAAGGTGAGAGGGAAGAGTGTGGAATCATTGTACTCGGATGAAGGAGAGAGTGATGGTATGATTGATATGAGTGAGAGTGAAGTGAATGTGGGGAAGGGTATTTTGATAAGGGAAGTGCCAAAGATTGATAGGTTTAGGTTACATGGTGGGAAAAGTGTGGAAGAATTCTTCAGGGAATTTGAGCGATATTGTAAGCTCAAGTACCCGGAGAATAAGGGATACTGGATGAATGTTTTGGGGGAATGTTTGGAGGGAAAAGTATTGGAGTTTTTCCGCGTGATTACAAGTGTAAGGCAACCGAGGAACAATGTGGTGAAGGAGAGATTGATTGGGCAGGTGAAACGAATGAAAGAGAATGTGAAGTATAAAAGGGCGAATGAATTTGAGAAGACTCGAATAGGGAAGAGTGAAAGTGTGAACATGTATGCAAATAGGCTTAAGAGTATGGGAAGAAAGAGGTATGGCGATGATGATGTGAATGAATGTAAACAATTGATGAGAAAATTCCTGGATACAGTCCAGTGAAAAGTAAGTGAATGGCTGAATGGGAAAAGAAAGGAGAGAATGAGGTTGACAGGTGAAAGATTGGTGTGGGAGGATGTGTTGGAACTGTTGGAAGATGGGCGATTTGATGAGCAAAGTGATTTAGACGAGGATAGATGGTATAGTGTAAATGTTGGGGGTAAGAAGCCCAGGAGCTTTCCTCTACCCCAACAGTTTGTTAGCTATCGGGATGCCCTGAAGGCTACACCAGCTGGGGTGGTGTCAAGCTTCCTGGGCTGGATGGGCGAATTGAGGATGGACAGATGGAAGGGGACAGATGAGTGGTAAGCATATAAATGGGTATATGAGGGAGGAGAAACCAAGGTATGTCCCAGCAAATGAGAGACCGAATGGTGTGAGAAAGGTCATGGAATGTCGTAGATGTGGAAAGAAGGGTCATATGTTGGAGGAATGTAGGTGGACATCTGGTGCATGTTTTGGGTGTGGTAAGAGGGGGCATATGATAAAGGATTGCCAGGAAAGTGTGAAAGAGTGCTTCAAATGTAAAGAAAGAGGCCATTTGAAGAAAGATTGTCCGAAGTTGAATGGTGGAGTGACTGCTGGGGCAAGTATGAAGTATGCTTGTGGTAATTGCAGAAAGGCTGTCATTATGCGAGGAAGTGTCGTGACCAGAGGAATGTATGTAGCTATTGTGCGATAAAAGGACATTCAAGTGAAAAGTGTTAGATTAGACTGAAAGTGCAAGGTGTGAATGGAAAGTCTGAAGCGGGAAACTGAATTTTAAGAGGGTACCTGCTGAAGTATCCTCTGGGGGTGTGAGTGTGAGTAATGTGTTGGTAAGTCTGTCTAGTGTAAAAGTGCTGTCTGGTAGGAAGTATGAGTGTGAAGGTTAAATTGAATGGGATTGAGTGTTTGGCTTTGATAGATTCTGGATGCAAGATGAGCTTGGTATATAAGGATGTGTATGACAAGGTGAGTGATAAAGCCCTCCTGTCTGAGTGTAAGGGTAGTTTGGTAGGGATTGGTAGTATGAGAGTGCCTGTGATTGGAATGATAAGGTCAGTTGATCGAATGCATGGTATGTTGATGAATGAGTGTGAATTCTCTGTGATTGATAAGGTGAGTAGTGAGTATAGTGTGATTTTGGGCTATGATTTTATAAAAGTAAACAGTATGGTTGTGCATTTTGCGAGTGATCAGATTGAGAGAAAGATTGGTAAAAATGGGGTGTATTAGTTGTATGTAAGGAAAAATGGAGGTGTTTTGAGGAGTGTGTTTACGGGTATTGAGGTGACTGCTATAGAGAGTGTAAGGCTTGTGAAAGGTGAAAGGGTGTCTGTTAGAGTGAGTTGGAGTAAGGATGTTAGTTTGAATGTGGGTGAGAACACTGTGATATTGGATGGAAAAGATGCATGTTATAAGGTAAGGTGTGTTGTTTGTGTGTTTGATGGCTTGATGAGAATGAATGATCCTTTTGTGTGCATGCAGGCGGACCCCAGTGTGAAAGGGCAGGTGAGGGGGATCCAAGTCGGAGATGTACTGGGTCACCTGTCCACTTTCAATGAGGTAAGTATGGATGATAGTATGGATGTCAGGGTAAATATTGCAAATGAAAAGACATGTGAATAGACATATAATGAAGTAGAGGGGATGGTGGAATTGGAGGTATGTTTGACTGAATATGAAAAGGAGGATGTGTATCGAATGTTGTTTAAATGAAAGGGGTTCTTGAGTAGGGGGATCTGGATTTCGGGGTTGCAAAGCTTCTGGAATTCAATATTATTCTGAAGAGGATCCCCCAATCTATCAGAGGCTGAGGCATTTACCTCGTCCAATTGCTGATGAGATTGAGGAGCAGTGTGTGGAATTAGAACGAGTGGGGTGATTGAAGAAAGTGAGAGTGCATAAAATAGTTTGATTGTGCCTGTACGTAAGCCGGATGGAAGATTGCATCTGTGTGTGGATTATCAAAAGGTGAATGAAAGGACTGTGAAGGAAAGTTTTCCGATGTGTGTGCTATCTGACTGTGTGTATAGTATGAATGAGATGAAGTAGTTTAAAAAGCTGGATTTTGTATAGGGGTATTAACAGATGCCCATTGCTGAAGAGAGCTGGCCGGTGACTGCCTTTTCCTCTACAAAAAGGCATTATCAGTTCCGGAACCTCAGCTTTGGGTGCTAATGCTCCCGGAGCCTTCCAGTGGGCGATGAATGTTGTGTTGAGTAAGTTTGCGAGTAAGAATGTCATTGTGTTTATAGATTATATTTTGATTATGCCTGAGACTTTTGAGGAGCATATGAGATTGGTTGTGGTGGAGCGAATGTGAGTGTGTGTAAAAGGGCCATTCTCCCACCCCTTTTCTCAGTACCCTCTCCCTCCCTCTGTAAGAATGTGTGTGAATGGGAATGGGTTTGTTTTGTTTTTGTTTATTTTATGTATAAAATGATTACCATGTTTTTCTTTCTTTCCAGGCGTCATATTCTGGAAAGATAGTAGCTAGTTTTGAGATATCACTATAATTAAAACAAGATTGTACTTTGTTTATAATATTCTTTTAGCAAAGTGCCATATTCTGGAAAGAGGTAAGCTAGTCGATAAATTTACTCGGGTAATGCCCACTTATTAGTTTCCCTTCCATATATAAATAAGTGGGTCATAAAGGGAGGATATATCTCTTCTACAGAGAGTGGAAGCGTAGACTGACGGCAAGAAGGGTTCTCTAGACGAGTGCTCTGCCCAGTCCTGAGACGGAGAGCTTTTATACCTCGCTAAACACCTGGACCACCATACCTGTCTTCGTTGACAATCCTGCCTCCTTTTATGTTAGCTTACTACCACCCACCTCCAGCACACAAGTGATAGCGCGTGCCCCTTTTCGTTCGGTTGTTGTTGTGTTTTTTATGTTTTGTGTAGATATATAAATAAATTTGTTGTATTCGCCTGTTATAAAATTCTCTTTTGGTATCTTATTTGGATTGGGAAATTTGGCCTCATTTTGAAGTGTGCACACTTCCCTTGTAAATATAAAATTGCTGTAAATATAACTGTATACTTTTGTAAGTAAAGGGACTGTATATACAATCCGTTTCATTCTCCCTCGATTTCTCACGTCTGAACAGTGTAGGAAGCGGGTTGGATCGATTGGGATTAGAGATATATTTTCGGCCCGCTACATTTGGCGCCCGAATAGGGACGTGAGACTTCGAAACCGGGAGCGTGACTGGATTGGATTGCAGTCCATACCCAATTAGTGTGACAAGTAGTTTGACTGATTTTTCCCTCCTCCTATCTTTTTACTAACTTGGGAACAATGGCTGTAGCGGAAACATTGAATGAAGAAGTAGTGCGATTGAGACTGGAGTTGAGAAAGAAAGAAGAGGAGTGTGAAATGTTGAGGGGAATGATGGAGGGAATGGAGAATAAAATAAAAGGGATGAATGAAAAGACTGATAGGATGAAGAAGGAAATGGGAGACCGACAGGATCAGACGGACTGACGGATGCAGGACCTGTATAACATGATGACAGGGGCTGGATCAGCTCCAGGACCTACAACCCTGACTCCTGCTCCTACTGAAGGGACTCCGCTAAATGGAATGGATGGCAGTATGATTGAGTCTAAAGAAGATACTGTGAGTGGTAGGAAAGGGGGTGAATGGAAGAGAGTGGAAAGTAAGAGAGGAAGTAAGCATAGTTCTAAGGTTAAGGATAGGAAGGCAAGAGGGAAGAGTGTGGATTCGCTATACTCAGATGAGGGATAGAGTGACGATATGATTGGAATGAGTAAGACCGAGAGTAGCTCTTCGGAGAGTGAAGTGAATGTGGGAAAAGAAATTTTGATTAGGGAAGTGCCAAGGATTGATAAGTTTAGATTGCATGGGGGAAAGAGTATGGATGAGTTCTTCGGGGATTTTGAGCGGTACTGCAAGCTCAAGTACCCGCAGAACAAGGGTCACTGGGTGAGTGTTCTGGGAGATTGTTTGGATGGGAAAGTGTTGGAGTTCTTGTGAGTGATAACGAGTGTGGGAGAGCCAAAGTACGATGTAGTGAAGAAGAGATTGATTGGGCAGGTGAAACGAATGAAAGAGAGTGTGAAGTATAAAAGGGTGAATGAATTTGAGAAGGCTCGAATGGGGAAGAGTGAAAGTGTGAATATGTATGCACATAGGCTTGAGAGTATGGCAAGAACGAGGTATGGTGATGATGATGTAAATGAATGTAAACCACTCATGAGAAAGTTTTTAGACACGATCCTGCAAAAGGTGAGTGAATGGCTGAGTGAAAAGAGAAAGGAGAGAGTGAGACTTACAGGTGAACGGTTGATGTGGGAGGATGTGTTGGAACTGTTAGAAGATGGACGATGATGAAAGCGATCTAGAAGAGGATGGATGGTACAGTGTGAATGTTGGGGGTAAGAAGCCCAGGAGCTTTCATCCACCCCAGCAGTTTGTCAGCTACAGGGATGCCCTGAAGGCTGCACCAGCTGGGGTGATGTCAAACTTCCTGGGCCAGCAGAATGGATGGGCAAATGGAGGGTGGGAACGGATATATGAGAGAGAAACCGAGGTATGTCCCAGCAAACGAGAGACCGAATGGTGGGAGAAAGATTGTGGAATGTCATCGGTGTGGAAGGAAAGGTCATATGTTGGCAGAATGTAGGTGGACATCTGGTGCATGTTTTGGGTGTGGTAAGAAAGGGCATATGATAAAGGATTGCCAGGAAAGTGTGAAAGAGTGCTTCGAGTGTAAAGAAATATGCCATTTGAAGAAAGATTGTCCGAGGTTGAATGGTGGAGCAACTGGTGGGGAAATTATGAAATATGCATGTGGTAATTGTGGAAAGGCTGGTCATTATGCAAGGATTTGTCGTGACCAGAGGAATGTATGTAGCTATTGTGCAATGGAAGGACATTCGAGTGAAAAGTGTTAGATTGGACTGAGAGTGCAAGGTGTGAATGGAAAGTCTGAAGGAGGAAACTGAATGGTAAGAGGGTACCTGCTGAAGTATCCTCTGGGTGCATGAGTGTGAGTAATGTGTTGGTAAGTCTGTCTAGTGTGAAAGTGCTGTCTGGTAGGAAGTATGAGTGTCTGAGTGTGAAGGTGGAGTTGAATGGAATTCAGTGTTTGGCTTTAATAGATTCTGGATGCAAGGCAAGCTTGGTGCATAAAGATGTGTATGACAAGTTTAGCGAGAAAGCCCTCCTGTCTGAGTGCAAGGGTAGTTTGGTAGGTATTTGTAATTGGAGAGTGCCTGTGATTGGAATGATAAGGTCAGCTGTTCGAATGCATGGCATGATGATGAATGAATGCGAATTTTCTGTGATTGATAAGGTGAGTAGTGAGTATGGTGTGATTTTGGGGTATGATTTTATTAAAATGAATCGTATGGTTGTGCATCCTGCGAGTGATCAGATTGAGAGAAAGATTGGTAAAAATGGGGTGTATAAGTTATATGTAGGGAAAGATGGTAGCGTTTTGAGGAGTGTGTTTACTGGTATTGAGGTGACTGCTATGGAGAATGTAAGGCTTGTGAAGGGTGAAAGGGTGTCTGTTAGAGTGAGTTGGAGTAAGGATGTTAGTTTGAATGTGAGTGAGAACACTGTGATATTGGATGGAAAGGATGCATGTTATAAGGTAAGGCGTGTTGCTTGTGTGTTTGATGGCTTGATGAGAATGAATGATCCTTTTGTATGTGTGCAGGCGGACCCCAGTGTGAAAGGGCAGGTGAGGGGAATCCAAGTCGGAGATGTACTGGGCCACCTCTCCACTGTCAATGAGGTAGGTATGGATGATAGTACGGATATCAGGGTGAATGTTGCGAATGAAAAGACATGTGAATGGATGTATAATGAGGTGAAGGACATGGTGAAATTGGATGGAGGTTTGACTGAGTATGAAAGGGAGGATGTGTATCGAATGATATTTGAGTGAAAGGAAGCCCTCAGTAAGGGTGATCTGGATTTCGGGGTTGCAAAGCTCCCGGAATTCAAGATTGTCCTGAAGGAGGACTCCCCAATCTATCAGCGGCCGAGGCATTTCCCACGTCCGGTTGCTGATGAGATTGAGGAGCAGTGTTTGGAATTGGAGCAATTGGGGGTGATTGAAGAGAGCGAGAGTGCATGGAATAGTCCAATTGTACCTGTACGTAAGCCGGATGGAAGATTGCGTCTGTGTGTGGATTATCAAAAGGTGAATGAAAGGACTGTGAAAGAAAGGTTTCCGATGTGTGTGGTATTTGAGTGTGTGTATAGTATGCATGGGATGGAGTGGTTTACGAAGCTGGATCTGGTACGGGGGTATTACCAGATGCCCATTGCTGAGGAGAGCCGGCCAGTAACTGCCTTCTCTTCCTCAAAGAGGCATTACCAGTTCCGGAACCTCAGCTTTGGGTTCGCTTATGCTCCCGGAGCCTTCCAGCGGGCAATGAATGTTGTGTTGAGTAAGTTTGCGAGTAAGAATGTGATTGCGTTTATAGATGATATTTTGATTATGACTGAGACTTTTGAGGAGCATATGAGATTGGTGAATGATGTGTTGAGAACGTTGGAGAGTGTTGGTGTGAAGGTGAAAGTGGCGAGGTGTAAATGGTTTGCGAAAGAACTGGAATTCCTTGGACATATGGTGAGTGAGAATGGGTTGCGAAAATCACCGAAATATGTTGAGAATGTGCGAATGTTTCCTAAACCGGTGACTGTGAAGCAACTGAAGTCGTTTTTGGGTTTGATTGAGTTCCAGCGAAAGTTCATACATGATTGTTCTGGTGTGAGTATGCCTCTGACTGAGTGGATGGAAAAGAAAGGTAGTACGGTTGTCAAGTGGAATGATAAGATGAATGAGGCGTATGAGAGACTGAAAGAGGCAGCGGCTGAAGATGTTGAATTGGCTTACCCAGATTATAGTGTAAATGCTAAAATGCTTGAACTGTATACAGATGCGAGTGGGTATTGTATGGGAGGTTTTCTGATGCAAGAGCAGCGTTTGAATGGAGAGAATGTCACGCGAATGATTGGGTATGTATCCAAGGCTATGAATGTTGCAGAACGAAAGTATTCGACTGTGGAACGAGAGCTGGCTGCGATAAGATATTGTTTGAAAGTGTTGCGTCCATTTTTGTATGGTGTGAGGTTTGTGATAAAAACAGATCATCAACCTCTTGTGTATCTGCAGCGTATGAAGTGGGCTGATAGTAGGATTGCAAGGACTTTGGAAGATTTGAGTGACTTTGACTATGTGATTGAATATGTGCCTGGTGAACAGAATAGAGTGGCTGATTTGATGTCAAGGTATCCTGGTACGAATGATGAAAATGTGTGTGGAGTGAGTGATCCTGAGTATTTGCCGAAAGGGATTATGAATGGAAAAGAGAGTAAGGGTGGTGGTGATTCCTTGTTTGAGAGTGTATGGAATGGTTTGCAAGATATGAAGAGTGATGGAGTAGATGTGAGAGTGCCCGATAGTGTCGATGATTT
Source organism: Ceratothoa steindachneri (assembly GCA_963969495.1). Taxonomy (NCBI): domain Eukaryota; kingdom Metazoa; phylum Arthropoda; class Malacostraca; order Isopoda; family Cymothoidae; genus Ceratothoa; species Ceratothoa steindachneri. Next base: position 144,259,572 of record OZ018332.1, on the reverse strand, counting down.
AAGGAAGGAGGTAATGAATGAAGTGTGTAGGAAGCCTGAAAGCATTGGTATGGCAAAGGTGCGGAACTTCATGAAAGAATTGAGAGCGATGTGTATGCAAGGGGTCCCGCCATTTCAGGAAGTGTTGATTGTAGTGAGTCGTTTGTATGGAGTGATTGTTTATGTGCACTTTGGTGGTGAGAGGCCGATTGTGTACAAGGATGAGAAGATGAAGGGTTTGAATCCTAATGTGGTACATCTGCAATGTTTGAGCGGTGTGCACTTCCACTGGGTGATTGAAAAGTTTTCATATATAAGAGAGAAGAATGATTGTCTGGATGAAGATGAGCGTCGTGTGGTGAGTGATGATATGGGAGTTAATGACAGTGTGGATATCAGTGCTGATGTTGGTGTGCTTGTTCCTTTGGTGTATTGCAAACATGGTGGACTTGATATGATGGAAGCGAGAGTGAAAGTTGGTGAAAGGTTGTTCTGTGGTTTGATTGATACTGGAGCGCAGGTGTCTTTAGTGAATGAGAGGATTCTAGGTAAGTATGATGAGTTTAAATGTTGCGAGCATAAACCTGTGAAGTCACAGATAAGTGGATTAGGGAATGGCTTGATAGTGGCATGGGAACAGGTTAGTCTGAAAGTGAGTTTGGGTAATGGTGTGAATGTCAAGCATGACTTTGTGATTCTGAAGGATGAGCAAATGCCGTGTTGTTTCTTGCTTGGTGTAGACTTTATGAGATTGAATGATTTGTCTTTGGATGCTGATAAGGATCGTCTTATGAAAGGTGAATGTGAGGTGATGAAGTTTAATGAGTGTGCAAAGAATGTTGTCAAATTTTGTGGCATGATTGAGTTGGTCATGGATGATGAGAATGAGATTTTAAGTGATGATGATGTTCTAGAGATGCAAGAGATGTGTCCTTTTGTTAGTGAGTTGAAGAGGTGTGTAATGATGCGTATTGATTTGGATGAATGGCCAGAGTGTTTAAGTGATTTTAAAAGGTATGCTAAGGATTTTGTTGTTTGTATGGATGTTGTATATTTTGTGAGGCATGTGAAGGGTGGTGATGATATGTATGTACCTGTGATGTCCTTAGTTGGTATGATTGGTCTGGTGAAGGTTGTGCATGATAATTATGGGCATATGGGTAAGTTTAAGCTGTGGGAGTGTATGAAGGAACGTGTGTTCCATCCGTTTCTGAGAACTGTTGTGAATGATGTTGCAACTACGTGTGAAAGATGTCAGAAGCGAAAGGTGCAAAGTGTGCAAGTGAAACCACCAATGTTGAAAGTTGATGCGAAAGAACCGTTTGAATTGGTAGTGATTGATTGTGTGTCTTTGCCGCGTACGAGTGCTGGGAATGTTGGTATGGTTGTGATGGTTGATCATAGAAGTAAGTTTGTGTATGCAGCGCCTGTGAGAGATAAAAGGAGTGTGACTGTTGCGCGTGTGGTTGAGCAGTTGTTTTTTCCTATGTGTGTATGGAAGCCTAGAAGATGTCTGAGTGATAATGGGCCTGAATTTGTAGGGGAAGTGTTTGAGCAAATGTTGAGAGAGAATGGTGTGAAGCATGTGAGAACAACTCTGTATGTACCGTCTTCAAATGCATTGACTGAACAGACTATAAGAACCTTGTGTGAGATGTTGAGAATGATGAGTACGACAGTGAATGACTGGGATGTGTGTCTGGGGAGAGTGTTGTGGGCGTATAATTCAACTGTGCATAGTGCAACCGGAATGTCCTCATGTCAGTTTGTGATGAATTTTGAAAGGCGAGTGAAAGATAGGTTTCGTTTGAGTGAAAGTGAGCAGAGTGTATGGCGTGAGGCGCATGAAAGGTTCCGTTCATTTGAATTAGGTACAAAAGTATTGAAGGTGAAAGAAGTGAAGGGTAGGTTGAATGTATCAAAGATGAGTGAGAAGTTTGATGGACCTTATAGAGTTGTGAGAGTTTGGGAAAATGGAATGACGTATGTTTTGGAGAGTTTGAATGACGGTATGACTGAGAGAGTGCAGGCTCATCAGAGTCAGTTAAGGAGATGGAGAGAACCTCCTGACTACCTGGTGAGCCATCCGGTGTATGGACTGTGTAGAGAGAGAGGTAAAGTGCATGATGATGAGATTGAATGTGATTGTATGGATCTGTCTGGGAAAGAGCTAGTCTTAGTCTCGAGGAGTAGAAAGCGTACAAAGAAGAGTGAAAGGAAGAATGCAAGTACGAATGAAAGTAATCTGAGCAGAGTGTTTCTGGTATGGGGGATCTTGAAAGGGAGATTGAGTTTTTGCGTAAACAGGTGAGTGATTTGGCTGGTATAAGTAGACGAGTGAGTGAGCTGCCTGTGCCTGATTTTTCTGGTTTTGGGAACAGTATGAATGATAGTGTGTTTGGGCAGAATGAACCTAGTGTGGCTGATTTTTCGGGTTTTATGAATGGTAATAGTAGGGGTGAGTTTGATGTAGTGAATGATGAAGTGGCTGATTTTTCAGGTTTCTGGTGGGAACCAGTAGAAGGGGTTTCTGGTATGCCTGTTGAGAATACAGGGGATGTGAGTGACCTGTCTGTTTCGCAAGAATGTACCTTGAGTTGGATGAGAGCTGTGAGTGAGGAGCTGATGAATGGGGGTATGAAGAGTGAAGGTTCTGAACGGAAGAGTATGAAAGAATTCTGTCGTGAGATGGGAGAACTGGTAAGAGGGCTAAGAGTATGGTTGATGAGATGATCAATAGTGACGATGAGACTGACAGGACGACTGACGAACAACCACGACTAATTGCTACGCGTAGCCAGGGACCAGTAAAAGAGTGTGAATGGGTGCAGAAGGGTGCAATTGAGCACAAGTGGTACCATGAAGAGTGATTGAAAGGGTTTTGTGAGTGGCAGGTCGAATGGCTTAAGGAAGGAGGGGTGTGGTGGAGCGAATGTGAGTGTGTGTAAAAGGGCCATTCTCCCACCCCTTTTCTCAGTACCCTCTCCCTCCCTCTGTAAGAATGTGTGTGAATGGGAATGGGTTTGTTTTGTTTTTGTTTATTTTATGTATAAAATGATTACCATGTTTTTCTTTCTTTCCAGGCGTTATTCTGGAAAGATAGTAGCTAATTTTGAGATATCACTATAATTAAAACAAGATTGTACTTTGTTTATAATATTGTTTTAGCAAAGCGCCATATTCTGGAAAGAGGTAAGCTAGTCGATAAATTTACTCGGGTAATGCCCACTTATTAGTTTCCCTTCCATGTATAAATAAGTGGGTCATAAACGGACGATATTTCTCTTCTACAGAGAGTGGAAGCGTAGACTGACGGCAAGAAGGGTTCTCTAGACGAGTGCTCCGCCCAGCCCTGAGACGGAAAGCTTTTATACCTCGCTAAACACCTGGACCACCATACCCGCCTTGGTTGACAATCCTGCCTCCTTTTATGTTAGCTTACTACTGTGGTGAAGCGAATGTGAGTGTGTGTAAAAGGGCCATTCTCCCACCCCTTTTCTCAGTACCCTCTCCCTCCCTCTGTAAGAATGTGTGTGTGAGTGGGAATGAGGTTTTTTATATTTTCTCTTTGTTTATATATGTATTTGATTTCATGTATTAATTGTTTTCTCTTTCTGATTGTACTTTGCTTAAAATAATCTTTTAGCAAAATTGTACTTTGTTTATAATATTCTTTTAGCAAAGCGCCATATTCTGGAAAGAGGTAAGCTAGTCGATAAATTTACTCGGGTAATGCCCACTTAGTAGTTTCCCTTCCATGTATAAATAAAGGGGTCATAAAAGGAGGATATATCTCTTCTACAGAGAGTGGAAGCGTGGACTGACAGCAAGAAGGGTTCTCTAGACGGACCTCCGCCCAGCCCTGAGACGGAGGGCTTTCATACCTCGCTAACCACCTGAACCACCATACACGCCTTCGTTGACAATCCTGCCTCCTTCTAAGTTAGCCTACTACCACCCACCTCCAGCACACAAGTGATAGCACGTTGTTGTTGTGTTTTTTTATGTTTTGTGTAGATATATAAGTAAATTTGTTGTATTCGCCTGTTATAAAATTCTCTTTTGGTATCGTATTTGGATTGGGGAATTTGGCCTCATTTTGAAGTGTGCACACTTCTCTTGTAAATATAAAATTGTTGTAAATATAAGCTGTAATTATCATTGTACTTTTTTTCTGTTAGTAAAGAACTGTACATACAATCCGTTTCATTCTCCTTCGATTTCTCACGTCCGGATTAGTATAGGCAGTGGGTTGGATCGATTGGGGTTAGTCTAAATTTTTCGGCCCGCTACATTTGGCGCCCGAATGGGGACCTTGTGGTGGAGCGAATGTGAGTGTGTGAAGGGGCCATTCTCCCACCCTTTTTCCCAATACACTCGCCCTCCTTCTGTAAGAATGTGTGTGTGAGTGGGAATGGGTTTTTTTTAATTATATTTTCTTTTGTACATATGTATTTGATTTCATGTTGTATGAATAAGGTTATTTAACATCTCATGTTTTTTTATTAGCTACTAAATGTTAAAGATTTTATGAGACAGCATTAAAGTACCAGAATAGAAGAAAAAAAAAGAAGAACAAAACAAACAAAAACATTGCCTGCATTTTGCAAGAGCGACTGTAACGAAAATATTTTGAAGATATTTAAAGAAGATATAAGAAGTCTTCTAATAGTACTTGACTAGATCTTAAAGACAACTGAGCTCCGAGGTGGCAGGCACCATAAGCCCCGCACACCCAATTTTGTCACAAGAGTGACTGCCGACAAGATTTTCCCCCGGGGAAGCCGGCAAATCATAAACCGTGGTACCACGTAAGAAAACTCGTCTTTTGTTGTCTTTTGTTTTGGTTGTCCCCTTTTGTATATGCACTCTTAGTATTAATATATATTTTTTTGATTGATTTGGTTCCAAGATAGGATTGTTTTAGTATATATATATATATATATATATATATATATATATATATATATATATATATATATATATATATATATATATATATATAGGCTCATTGGGTGCATATTTACCCATATTTTTGTAAATATTGTATTTTTTTCTTGTTAGTAAAGGACTGTACATACAATCCGTTTCATTCTCCTTCGATTTCTCACGTCCGGATTAGTGTAGGAAGCGGGTTGGATCGATTGGGGTTAGTCTAAATTTTTCGGCCCGCTACATTTGCCGCCCGAATAGGGACGTGAGACTTCGAAACTGGGAGAGTGACGGGATTGGATTGCAGTCCATACCCAATTAGCGTGGCAGGTAGTTTGGTTGTTTTTCACCTTTGTCTATCGCTGTTACTAACCTGGGAGGATGGCTTCTGTGGAACAGGGCCTCCATTATGAGATTGTGAGACTGAGGCTGGAATTGAGGCAGAAAGAGGAATGTATGATGTTGAGGAACGTGATTGATGGATTGAAGAGTGATGTGATGAGTATGGATGAGAAGACAGACAGGATGAGGAAAGAAATGGACGAGAGACAGAAGCAGGTCGACCAACGGATGAAGGACTTGTATGACATGATGAAGGGGTCAAGACCGGCCCCAGGACCCTCAACCTTGACCCCTGCTCCGACTGAAGGGGATAAGACTAATGGGATCAATGGGAGTGTGTGCGAGCCTAGAGAGGATAGGGTGATTATGAGTGATAGGAAGGACAGGGAATGGAAGAGAGTTGAATGCAAGAGAAGAAGGAAGAGTGGTGCAAAGGGAAAGGATAGGAAGGTAAGAGGCAAGAGTGTGGACTCATTGTACTCGGATGAAGGAGAGAGTGATGGTATGATTGATATGAGTGAGAGTGAAGGCAGCTCAAGTGAGAGTGAAGTAAATGTGGGAAAGGGTATTTTGATAAGGGAAGTGCCAAAGATAGATAGATTTAGGTTACATGGTGGGAAAAGTGTGGAAGAATTCTTCGGGGAATTTGAGCGATATTGTAAGCTCAAGTACCCGGAGAATAAGGGATACTGGATGAATGTTTTGGGGAAATGTTTGGAGGGAAAAGTATTGGAGTTTTTCCGCATGATTACAAGTTTGGGGGAACCAAGGTACGATGTGGTGAAGAAGCGGATGATTGGAGAGGTGAAACGATGGAAAGAGAGTGTGAAGTATAAAAGGGTAAATGAATTTGAGAAGGCTCGAATGGGGAAAAGTGAAAATGTGAACATGTATGCACATAGGCTTGAGAGTATGGCAAGAAAGAGGTATGGTGATGATGATGTAAATCAATGTAAACCACTGATGAGGAAGTTTTTGGACACGATCCCGCGAAAGGTGAGTGAATGGCTGAGTGGAAAGAGAAAGGAGAGAGTGAGACTTACAGGTGAACGGTTGATGTGGGAGGATGTGTTGGAACTGTTAGAAGATGGACGATTTGATGATGAAAGCGATCTAGAAGAGGATGGATGGTACAGTGTGAATGTTGGGGGTAAGAAGCCCAGGAGCTTTCATCCAACCCAGCAGTTTGTCAGCTACAGGGATGCCCTGAAGGCTGCATCAGCTGGAGTGATGTCAAACTTCCTGGGCCGGCAGAATGGATGGGCAAATGGAGGGTGGTTGAATGGAAAGGGACAGATGAATGTCAAGTGTGGGAATGGGTATATGAGAGAGAAACCGAGGTATGTCCCAGCAAACGAGAGACCGAATGGTGGGAGAAAAATTGTGGAATGTCGTCGGTGTGGAAGGATTTTTTTTTTTTTTTTAAATTAAGGGGCTATCTGGCGACTGCCGACTAAGGCATAAGTTGCCGTAAACAAACAGCCTAATTTAGGCTACTTTAAAAAATTAAACAGAAAACAATAAAAAGGAATAACAATAACAAAGCAATAACAAAACAATTACAAAAACAACAACAACAATTAAATCGCGTTAAATAAAAGGGAGAAGGCTGGCCTCCCCCCAAAAGTCAATAAGTCCACCAGTCAAAGTACACGCACTCATCCCGAGAACAAGGGACAGGCGGTAGCGACCCCGCCCATCCCGGTACCGGGACAGGTGTCGTGCGCGAAGATCACCCAGACTGGGACATTCGACAAGAATGTGCCGAACAGTCTGGGGGACGACGCAGTCGTTGCAATAGGGCGCAGGCGAGCGCTCCATCAGATAGCGATGCGTCACACGAGTGTGTCCGATTCGGAGACGACAGAAAGCAACCTGAAGCCGCCGCGGCATTGGGGGATAGGTCCATGGGAACAGTCGCGGCGCAATGGCACGCAACTTTAAGTTCCCTTCGACCGTCTCCCATCTTCTTTGCCAAGCAGTCCGAAGAGCTGCCCGTATTCCTGCCATGTAGTCGGTGTGAGGAAGAGCGAAACGCTGGTCCGGTCGCAGAGTCCTCGCGGACTCTTTGGCGCCCTCATCGGCGCGCTCATTCCCCGCAATTCCTACATGTCCAGGAACCCAGCAGAAGATAATCTCGACATCTGCCCGGCTCGCCAAAACCGTGGCGTCACGGATATCGCGAACCAGGGGATGCGGAGATTCCAATGCCCCGAGAGCACTCAGGGCGCTTTGTGAGTCGCTATAGATCACAATCCGGTCTCCGAACCGGGCACGTCGCGTAATCTCCCGTACCGAGTGGTGTATTGCCACCAGCTCGGCCGTGAAGACAGACGCAGCGCCTGGTAGAGCCCCGCTGACTTTAAACAGAGGGGATACGGCGTGGAAGCCGACCCCCTCTTGGGACTTGGAGCCATCCGTATACACTGGCACGGTACCAGCGTGACACGATGTGTGCTCCAAAAAGGTCGAACGCAATACTCCCAGCGCAGTACAAGCTTTGGGAGCAGAGGCGTGGCGACAAATAGCCAAATGTGGTACCCTCCAGGGTGGCGTCCTGGGCAGAACCAGGGGCGCCACCGGCCCGAGAGCTATATCTACCTCTCGAAGGAGTTTCCTGGCCCTAAACCCAAAGGGCTTAGGGTATGACTGGCGTCTCTCGGCGGCATAGGCACCATCGAGATCAGCTGCGGATGCAGTGAGAGCTGTTGGCGACTGAGGGAGGCGCCGGGCTCGCGCGTACAGGCGAGTGATGCACTGCACGCGGCGCAGAGCGAGTGGCATCTCCCCAGCATCGACCAACAGGCTCTCAATGGGGGAAGTGCGGAAGGCACCGGTCGCAAGGCGAAGGCCGGTGTGGTGGATCGAATCCACCTTCCGCAATAAACGCTCGGCTGCGGATGCATAAAACTCGCATCCGTAGTCGAGCTTCGAGCGAACAAAGGATCGATAAAAAAGTAAGGCGGTAGCCCTATCAGCGCCCCAAGCGCTGAACGTCACGGAACGGAGAATGTCCATGGCGCGGGTACAAGAGACCCTAAGGCTGCGAATATGAGCCTCCCAGGTGAGGCGTCGGTCGAATACAAGACCAAGGAAACGGTGCGACTCAACCACATCCAGGCGCACTCCATTAAGAAACAAATCTGGGTCGGGGTGAAGCCGTGGATGGCGGCAGAAGTGCACCACCTTAGTCTTGGCCAAAGAAAACCGAAACCTGTGCGCTTCGGCATAGTGAGAGACGCGGTTCAATGCCTGTTGGAGTCGACGCTCCAGAGTTGGCATCTGGGCCGCGCCAAAAGAGATCGAAAGGTCGTCCACGTAGAGCGTAGCGAGAACATCTTCCGGCAGCACCGATGTGATGCCGTTGATGCTCAGGGCAAAGAGTGTGACACTGAGGACACTTCCCTGCGGGACACCCTCTTCCTGCTCCTTTGGGCCGGAGAGGGCTCCCCCCACCCGTACGCGGAATCGACGATCTCGCAAAAATTCAGATATAAAAATTGGGAGGCGTCCCCTCGCCCCCATCGTGTGGAGAGTCTCCATGATACCGTATCGCCATGCGGTATCATAGGCCTTCTCCAGATCAAAAAACACCGTGGCGTAGTGCTGTCTACGAAGGAAAGCCTCGCAGACGGCACTTTCCAGTCGGAGCAGAGCATCCGACGTGGAGTGGAACTTACGGAAGCCGCACTGTGCAGAAGACAGATGGCCTCCGCTGTCCAGGAAATAGGCTAATCTAACATTTACCAATTTCTCCATCAACTTGCACACGCAAGAGGTTAGAGAGATTGGGCGGAAACCGGTCGGAGTAGAGTGATCTCTCCCCGGCTTGCGAAAGGCGAGCACAGTAGCGATTCGCCAGGAGTCTGGGAGAAGACCTTCCACCCAGATCCTGTTGAACAAATCTAACAGAAAGGCCATGCCTCGCTCACCCAGGTGTCGAAGCATGGCGTACGGGACATTGTCCGGACCATGGGCGGTGTCCGCGCACGAAGCGAGAGCGGAACGCAACTCACTCACAGTAAACTTGTCGTTGAAGGGTTCTCCGCCTCTGGAGGTAAAGTCCAGCCGGCGGCCTTCCGCGACATCACGACGTGCATTGAATGCTGGCGGAGCAGCATCACGGCTAGAGAATGCGGAAAAAGCGGTCGCTAAGGATTCCGCCACGGACGCGGGGTCCGAGATTGCGGTCCCATTCTCCTGGAGAACGGGAGGGGGGTCCTGCGAGAACTTGCCCCGAATCCTTTTGACTCGCTTCCACACCTCAGCTAAAGGGGTCTTCCCGTTAAGTGAAGACACGTATGCCCGCCAAGAAGAGCGGCGGGCGTGCTTCGAAATATACCGGAACCTAGCCCTAGCCCGACGAAATTCAGCGACAGTGAAATCGTTCGGGCGGCGCTTATAGCGCATGTAGGCATAACGCTTCTGTTTGAGGGCCGTCTCACACTCGGCAGACCACCATGGGAGTGGTCGGCGTGCAAAACGGCCAGACGTCCTAGGAATAGTAGTCAGGCTTACGGCGATGAGGTTGCCGGAGAAGAACTCAACGGCCTCATCTACCGACCTAAACTCCTCGACTGAGATAGAGAATTCAGTCATTTCCTGAAATGCAGGCCACCGCGCCCGCGCCAAGCACCACCGAGGTGGTCTCTCAGGCGGCAGTTGCCCTGAAAATGATATTTGAATGGGAAAGTGATCACTACCATGGAGGTCATCGACCACCCCCCAATCAAAATCAGGCTGTGCATCTGAAGAGCACAAAGATAGGTCAAGGCAAGAAAATGAAGCGGTTCTCGGACAGTGATGCGTAAACTCATCCACGTTTAGGACACCCATCTCAAGCTCTTCGATCAGATCGGCAAGGACTTGTCCCCTGGGATTTATGGAGTAATCTCCCCAGAGAGGATGCCTGCCGTTCAGATCTCCAAGCAAGAGATAGGGCCTCGGCAACCGTGCCACGACGCGGCGGAAGTCCCCCGCGTCGAAGTCAGCTGACGGTGGAATGTACGCAGAAATGATAGTATACCTCCTATCCAGGTGCAGCTGCACAGCCATTGCCTGAAAGGAGGTATCTAAAGAGAAAGGAAGAACGGAGACATCATGCCGGGTGTAAACCGCGCATCCCCCAGCCCGGCCATCCCGCGGTGGTGGGGTCGCAAGACCCTTATACCCCGGGAGGGCAGGCAGCGGGCACGCGCCTAGCATGGTCTCCTGCAAAAAAATAGCTAACGGGGAACGGGACGAGACGAGCCTCCGCAGCTCCTCCCAGTTGGCCCGGAGTCCACGGCAATTCCATTGAAGGAATATGCCCTCCAGGCCTAGCTCGGAGGAGACGCGGGGGCCCTCCTCGAATTGAAGACCCTCACGGGAATGGCCGTACGCTTCCCGGGGGCAGAACCCCGGGCGCTGTTGGCCGGACAAAGCGCTGAAGGCGCTGTCGCCTTCGAGGACTTATTGGGGGAGGTTGGGCTCGCCATGCGAGTCTTTTCCTCCCTCCGCCTCGAAACCTTAGGCGGGCGATGCGGCTTGGGAGGCGGGGGGCCCTCTTTTCGGGGAACCACCGTCTCCGAGCCACTCGCTCCACCTCGGGGCGTGGGCGAAGGGGCCGAAGCTCCTTTGTTGCTGTCCTCCTTTCGGGGAACAGCTTTAGGAACCCCGGAAGATGGCCTAGCGACCATCTTCAGGGGTGTTGCCTCCTGTGAGTCTAACGACTCTGTGGAGTCGCGTGGCCGTTTCGCCTTACGGAAAACGGTCACGCTGGGGGAAGAGGGGGGAGCCCTGGTATTAGCCGGGGCTGGGTGTGAACCCTTTTTGCCGCCAGCTCTACCAGGGGAGCGCCCGGGTGTAGTAGAGCCCGCAGAAGGGCTCCGAATGGGCGCGGAAACAACCGTGCTCGTTGGCCTGGATGGGCCAGGAGCAGAGGGTGCTTTTCTAACTATTGAGGCATATGACGTCCCAGGCAGAGCCGGGCGCGCCAGGACCAAGTCCTTAGCCTCGCGGAATGAGAGTCGATCCTGGGCCTGAATGGCCAGGATTTCTTTCTCAAGGAGATATGCACCACATTGCTTCGCAGAAGCAGGGTGCAGCTCTCCGCAATTGACACACTTGGCCACACACGATTTGGACTTATCGTGTGCGACCTTGGAGCAATTTACACAGACTTCGGGTGACCCCGATTTTGCACGTCTACATGATCGATTCGTGTGGCCGAAGCGGTGACAGTAATAGCACCGCCGCGGCAGTGGCACGAATGCCTTCACGCGGTAGCGGTACCAACCGGCACGCACCGACTCAGGGAGCTTGTCACAGTCGAACGTGACGAAGAGTGTAGGGGTGGGTCTCGAGGCCCCTCCCTGTTTTCTCATCACACGTTCGACCTTGACCGCCCCATGGTCGGCCAGCTCTAGGGTGATGTCTTCTATGGAGTAGTCAACGAGTTCCCTCGCATAAACTACTCCTTTTACAAAGTTCATGGTAGAGTGCGGCGTCACACTCACCGGGGTGCCATGAAGTGTCCGAAGAGCACTTATCTTGGCCGCCTCGGCGGGATTCGCCGCGTTCGCCAGAAGGCTCCCGTCCGAGAAACGGGTTACCTTCGGCTCTCTACCAATTGCACTAGCTAATCCTCTCCTCTGATGGATCATGTTGCCCTTGGACAACATGGTGCCATCAGTGGAGCGAATAACGAGGAAGCGTTTGAAGCCAGCGGGCTCGAAAACGCCAGGTAACCTCTGAATGAGGGGCCCCGATGTCATCGAGGCTCCGCCCTGTGCACTCTTGGTCTTAGTCAGGGGCTCCGCACACGAGGGGGTAGAGGGGCCGGATGTGCCGATCTTGGCTTGGTCGCCTACCAAAGTGGCAGCAGACCCATCCGTCCCCGCAGCCCCCGCGGATGGAGAGGAGCCCCGAGTCTTTTTCGTCTTTCTTGTCTTTTTCTTCTTTTTAGGAGAGGAGGGCGGGGAATGAACCCGCTTTTCACCCCCGCCGGTAGAAGCCCCCAGGCCAGATGGACCGGCCTCAGCCAGGTCCTTCTCTGAAATGGAGAAGGTCCCGGTGGGCGCAGGGGATTCATCCGGAGGAGATCCCTCCCCTCCTTGTCCTGCCTGAGAATCCACAGCCGTTTGATGAGGACCTTGCATAGGGGCGGATTCGGGTTCGGTGCTTGGCGCCAAGCCCGGATTCCCCCCCATGGAAGGCCCTACCTTCTGAGGCTGGTTTTCCTCAAGGACCATGTCTATCACAGGAGGGGCCTCCAATTGGCCATCCCCTCCCAGGACATCGCAGGTCCCCTTGGCAGCGTCATAAGTCTTTAGTGGGGAGGCACAGGCCTTGACCCCGGCAAGGTTTAATATTTTTGCCAGCAGGTCTTTTGAGGGAAGCGACCGAAGGGGCCTGGCTTCCCTCTCCCCCCTAAGGGGGTTTGCCCTACCGAGCCGCTTTGATGTGGAGCGGCTGGCTAAGGGTGGCCTGCTGGCTTTCTTGGCAGTCCCCTTAGAAAGCATAGGAGGGACTGCCGCTGGAGATAGGGAGGTGCCCGAAAGCACCTCCAGAGAAGGGGGTGAGGAGGAGTCCCCTACACCCGTAGGCGTAGGAGAGGAGTAAGCCTCCTCTCCGGTTAAAGAGGTATGGAGGGTCCCCTGCGCAAGCACAGGGGGGGGGACCTCCATCTTTTCTGTGGAGCTGCACGAGGGCGGCTCCGTTGTTGTTATAGGGGGAATTAAGGGGAGATGTTTTTTTTTTTCATCATTGGGCATGGTGACCCTCTTTGTTTTACGGGACGCAATCGCTCACCACCTCTTGCAGTAGCCCGCACTGCAAGAGGTGCTTACAGGCCCGGCAGAGCCAGGCGCCGCCATTTGGGACCACCCCTCCCGCCTGGTGGCCTGGCAGTCCTTCGGCATGGCGGCTCCACCTTGAACACGGCGTAAAACGGATAGATTTTGAAGACGAGAGGAAAAGGGATGTGAGGAAGGTATGGGTGGGGATGAAGCAGGTTGTTAAAAGCCAACCACCCCAGACCGGAGCTCAGGGGTTAGGGGACATTGTCCCCTCCCCCCTCAGCCCCGATCCGGGACGATTGGCTGAGAAGAAGGTCAGCTTCTACCCTGTGAAATTAGAGGCTGACCAGAGAAAGTTGTGGGAGAGGTTGTATGAAAAGCGACGAGGTAGGATAAGAATACAGGCTATCTGAAGGAAGGAAGAGAGGCTAAGCTGGGGCCGGACGGGGCGCTGGATCCCGTCAGCACGGCGGCCAGGATGGCAAATCGCCGCGCCCCTTACGGGGTCGGTGTGGAAAGAAAGGTCATACGTTGGCAGAATGTAGGTGGACATCTGGTGCATGTTTTGGGTGTGGTAAGAAAGGGCATATGATAAAGGATTGCCAGGAAAGTGTGAAAGAGTGCTTCGAGTGTAAAGAAATAGGCCATTTGAAGAAAGATTGTCCGATGTTGAATGGTGGAGCAACTGGTGGGGAAAGTATGAAATATGCATGTGGTAATTGTGGAAAGGCTGGTCATTATGCAAGGATGTGTCGTGACCAGAGGAATGTATGTAGCTATTGTGCGATGGAAGGACATTCAAGTGAAAAGTGTTGGATTAGACTGAGAGCGCAAGGTGTGAATGGAAAGTCTGAAGCGGGAAACTGAATGGTAAGAGGGTACCTGCTGAAGTATCTTCTGGGTGCATGAGTGTGAGTAATGTGTTGGTAAGTCTGTCTAGTGTGAAAGTGCTGTCTGGTAGGAAGTATGAGTGTCTGAGTGTTAAGGTGGAATTGAATGGAATTGAGTGTTTGGCTTTAATAGATTCTGGATGCAAGGCGAGCTTGGTGTATAAAGATGTGTATGACAAGGTTAGTGAGAAAGCCCTCCTGTCTGAGTGCAAGGGTAGTTTGGTAGGTATTGGTAATAGGAGAGTGCCTGTGATTGGAATGATAAGGTCAGCTGTTCGAATGCATGGTATGATGATGAATGAATGTCAATTTTCTGTGATTGATAAGGTGAGTAGTGAGTATGGTGTGATTTTGGGCTATGATTTTATGAAAATGAATCGTATGGTTGTGCATACTGCAAGTGATCAGATTGAGAGAAAGATTGGTAAAAATGGGGTGTATAAGTTGTATGTAGGGAAAGATGGTAGTGTTCTGAGGAGTGTGTTTACTGGTATTGAGGTGACTGCTATGGAGAACGTAAGGCTTGTGAAGGGTGAAAGGGTGTCTGTTAGAGTGAGTTGGAGTAAGGATGTTAATTTGAATGTGAGTGAGAACACTGTGATATTAGATGGAAACGATGCCTGTTATAAGGTAAGGCATGTTGCTTGTGTGTTTGATGGCTTGATGAGAATGAATGATCCTTTTGTATGTGTGCAGGCGGACCCCAGTGTGAAAGGGCAGGTGAGGGGAATCCAAGTCGGAGATGTACTGGTCCACCTCTCCACTGTCAATGAGGTAGGTATGGATGATAGTACGGATATCAGGGTGAATGTTGCGAATGAAAAGACATGTGAATGGATGTATAATGAGGTGAAGGACATGGTGAAATTGGATGGATGTTTGACTGAGTATGAAAGGGAGGATGTGTATCAAATGATATTTGAGCGAAAGGGAGCCCTCAGTAAGGGTGATCTGGATTTCGGGGTTGCAAAGCTCCCGGAATTCAAGATTGTCCTGAAGGAGGACTCCCCAATCTATCAGCGGCCGAGGCATTTCCCACGTCCGGTTGCTGATGAGATTGAGGAGCAGTGTTTGGAATTGGAGCAATTGGGAGTGATTGAAGAGAGCGAGAGTGCATGGAATAGTCCAATTGTACCTGTACGTAAGCCGGATGGAAGATATCGTCTGTGTGTGGATTATCGAAAGGTGAATGAAAGGAATGTGAAAGAAAGGTTTCCGATGTGTGTGGTATCTGAGTTTGTGTATAGTATGCATGGGATGGAGTGGTTTACGAAGCTGGATCTGGTACGGGGGTATTACCAGATGCCCATTGCTGAGGAGAGCCGGCCAGTAACTGCCTTCTCTTCCTCAAAGAGGCATTACCAGTTCCGGAACCTCAGCTTTGGGTTGGCTAATGCTCCCAGAGCCTTCCAGCGGGCAATGAATGTTGTGTTGAGTAAGTTTGCGAGTAAGAATGTGATTGCATTTATAGATGATATTTTGATTATGACTGAGACTTTTGAGGAGCATATGAGATTGGTGAATGATGTGTTGAGAATGTTGGAGAGTGTTGGTGTAAAGGTGAAAGTGGCAAAGTGTGAATGGTTTGCGAAAGAAGTGGAATTCCTTGGGCATATGGTAAGTGAGAATGGGTTGCGAAAATCACCGAAGTATGTTGAGAAGGTGCGAATGTTTCCTAAACCGGTGACTGTGAAGCAACTGAAGTTGTTTTTGGGTTTGATTGAGTTCCAGCGAAAGTTTATACGTGATTGTTCTGGTGTGAGTAAGCCTCTGATTGAGTGGATGGGCAAGAAAGGTAATACGGTTGTAAAGTGGAATGATAAGATGAATGAGGCGTGAGAGACTGAAAGAGGCAGCGGCTGAAGATGTTGAATTGGCTTACCCAGATTATAGTGTAAATGCTAAAATGCTTGAATTGTATACAGATGCGAGTGGGTATTGTATGGGAGGTTTTCTGATGCAAGAGCAGCGTTTGAATGGAGAGAATGTCAGGCGAATAATTGGGTATGTATCCAAGGCTATGAATGTTGCAGAACGAAAGTATTCGACTGTGGAACGAGAGCTGGCTGCGATAAGATATTGTTTGAAAGTGTTGCGTCCATTTTTGTATGGTGTGAGGTTTGTGATAAAAACCGATCATCAACCTCTTGTGTATCTGCAGCGTATGAAGTGGGCTGATAGTAGGATTGCAAGGACTTTGGAAGATTTGAGTGACTTTGACTATGTGATTGAGTATGTGCCTGGTGAACGGAATGGAGTGGCTGATTTGATGTCAAGGTATCCTGGTACGAATGATGAAAATGTGTGTGGAGTGAGTGATCCTGAGTATTTGCCGAAAGGGATTATGAATGGAAAAGAGAGTAAGGGTGGTGGTGATTCCTTGTTTGAGAGTGTATGGAATGGTTTGCAAGATTTGAAGAGTGATGGAGTAGATGTGAGAGTGCCCGATAGTGTAGATGATTTAAGGAAGGAGGTAATGAATGAAGTGTGTAGGAAGCCTGAAAGCATTGGTATGGCAAAGGTGCGGAACTTCATGAAAGAATTGAGAGCGATGTGTATGCAAGGGGTCCCGCCATTTCAGGAAGTGTTGATTGTAGTGAGTCATTTGTATGGAGTGATTGTTTATGTGCACTTTGGTGGTGAGAGGCCGATTGTGTACAAGGATGAGAAGATGAAGGGTTTGAATCCTAATGTGGTACATCTGCAATGTTTGAGCGGAGTGCACTACAATTGGGTGATTGAAAAGTTTTCATATATAAGAGAGAAGAATGATTGTCTGGATGAAGATGAGTGTGTGTTGAGTGATGATATGGGAGTTAATGACAGTGTGGATATCAGTGCTGATGTTGGTGTGCTTGTTCCTTCGGTGTATTGCGAACATGGTGGACCTGATATGATGGAAGCGAGAGTGAAAGTTGGTGAAAGGTTGTTCTGTGGTTTGATTGATACTGGAGCGCAGGTGTCTTTAGTGAATGAGAGGATTCTGAGTAAGTATGATGAGTTTAAATGTTGCGAGCATAAACCTGTGAAGTTACGGATAAGTGGATTAGGGAATGGCTTGATAGTGGCATGGGAACAGGTTAGTCTGAAAGTGAGTTTGGGTAATGGTGTGAATGTCAAGCATGACCTTGTGATTCTGAAGGATGAGCAAATGCCGTGTTGTTTCTTGCTTGGTGTAGACTTTATGAGATTAAATGATTTGTCTTTGGATGCTGATAAGGATTGTCTTATGTAGGTGAATGTGAGGTGATGAAGTTGAATGAGTGTGCGAAGAATGTTGTCAAATTTTGTGGCATGATTGAGTTGGTCATGGATGATGAGAATGAGATTTTAAGTGATGATGATATTCTAGAGATGCAAGAGATGTGTCCTTTTGTTAGTGAGTTGAAGAAGTGTGTAATGATGCGTGTTGATTTGAATGAATGGCCAGAGTGTTTAAGTGATTTTAAAAGGTATGCTAAGGATTTTGTTGTTTGTATGGATGTTGTATATTTTGTGAGGCATGGAAGGGTGGTGATGATATGTATGTACCTGTGATGTCCTTAGTTGGTATGATTGGTCTGGTGAAGGTTGTGCATGATAATTATGGGCATATGGGTAAGTTTAAGCTGTGGGAGTGTATGAAGGAGCGTGTGTTACATCCGTTTCTGAGAACTGTTGTGAATGATGTTGCAACTATGTGTGAAAGGTGTCAGAAGCGAAAGGTGCAAGGTGTGCAAGTGAAACCACCGATGTTGAAAGTTGATGCGAAAGAACCGTTTGAATTGGTAGTGATTGATTGTGTGTCTTTGCCGCGTACGAGTGCTGGGAATGTTGGTATGGTTGTTATGGTTGATCATAAAAGTAAGTTTGTGTATGCATCGCCTGTGAGAGATAAAAGGAGTGTGACTGTTGCGCGTGTGGTTGAGCAGTTGTTTTTTCCTATGTGTGTATGGAAGCCTAGAAGATGTCTGAGTGATAATGGGCCTGAATTTGTAGGGGAAGTGTTTGAGCAAATGTTGAGAGAGAATGGTGTGGAGCATGTGAGAATAACTCCGTATGTACCGTTGTAGCGGGCCGAAAATAGATCTCTAATCCCAATCGATAATCGATCCAACCCGCTTCCTACACTGTCCGGACGTGAGAAATTGAGGGAGAATAAAACGGATTGTATATACAGTCCCTTTACTTACAAAAAAAATACAATGATAGTTACAGTTTATATTTACAACAATTTTATATTTACTAGGGAAGTGTGCACACTTCAAAATGAGGCTAAATTCCCCAATCAAAATACGATACCAAACAAGAATCTTATAACCGGCAGATACAACAATTTACTTATATTCTACACAAAACAAAAAAAACACAACCACAACCGAACGAAAAGGGGGCACGCGCTATCACTTGCTGGAGGTGGGTGGTAGTTGGCTAACTTAGAAGGAGGCAGGATTGTCAACGAAGGCGGGTATGGCAGTTAGCGAGGCACGAAAGCCCTCCTCTCAGGGCTGGGTGGAGCACTCGTCTATAGAACCCCTCTTGCTACCAGTCCACACTTCCACTCTCTCTTTGCAGAATAACGCTTTGATAAAAGATTAATTTAAACAAAGTACAATCTTATTATAGTGATATCTCAAAATTAGCTACTATCTTTCCAGAATAACGCTTTGATAAAAGATTAATTTAAGCAAAGTACAATTTTATTATAGTGATATCTCAAAATTAGCTACTATCTTTCCAGAATAACGCCTGGAAAGAAAGAAAAACATGGTAATCATTTTATACATGAAATAAACAAAAATAAAACAAATCCATTCCTATTCACACACATTCTTACAGAGGGAGGGAGAGGGTACTGAGAAAAAGGGTGGGAGAATGGCCCTTTTACACACACTCACATTCGCCCCACCACACCCCTCCTTCCTTAAGCCATTCGACCAGCCACTCACTAAACCCTTTCAATCACTCTCCACGGTACCACTTGTGCTCAATCGCACCCTTCTGCACCCATTCACACTCTTCTACTGGTCCCTGGCTACGCGTAGCAATTAGTCGGGGTTGTTCGTCAGTCGTCATGTCAGTCTCATCGTCACTATTTATCATCTCATCAACCATACTCTTAGCCCTCATTACCAGTTCTCCCATCTCACAACAGAATTCTTTCATACTCTTCCGTTCAGACCCTCACTCTTCATACCCCCATTCATCAGCTCCTCACTCACAGCTCTCATCCAACTCAAGGTACATTCTTGCGAAACAGACAGGTCACTCACATCCCCTGTATTCTCAACAGGCATACCAGAAACCCCTTCGACTGGTTCCCACCAGAAACCTGAAAAATCAGCCAATTCATCATTCACTACATCAAACTCATCCCTACTATTACCATTCGTAAAACCCGAAAAATCAGCCACACTAGGTTCATTCTGCCCAAACACACTATCATTCATACTGTTCCCAAAACCAGAAAAATCAGGCACAGGCAGCTCACTCCCTCGTCTACTTATACCAGCCAGATCACTCACCTGTTTACGCAAAAACTCAATCTCCCTTTCAAGATCCCCCATACCAGAAACACTCTGCTCAGACTTACTTTCATTCGTACTTGCATTCTTCCTTTCACTCTTCTTTGTACGCTTTCTAACCCTCGAGACTAAGACTAGCTCTTTCCCAGACAGATCCATACTATCACATTCAATCTCATCATCATGCACTTTACCTCTCTCTCTACACAGTCCATACACCGGATGGCTCACCAGGTAGTCAGGAGGTTCTCTCCATCTCCTTAACTGACTCTGATGAGCCAGCACTCTCTCAGTCATGCCGTCATTCAAACTCTCCAAAACATACGTTACCCCATTTTCCCAAACTCTCACAACTCTATAAGGTCCATCAAACTTCTCACTCATCTTTGATACATTCAACCTACCCTTCACTTCTTTCACCTTCAATACTTTTGTACCTAATTCAAATGAACGGAACCTTTCATGCGCCTCACGCCATACACTCTGCTGACTTTCACTCAAACGAAACCTATCTTTCACTCGCCTTGGAAAATTCATCACAAACTGACATGGGGACATTCCAGTTGCACTATGCACAGTTGAATTATACGCCCACAACACTCTCCCCAGACACACATCCCCGTCATTCAATGTCGTACTCATCATTCTCAACATCTCACACAAGGTTCTTATAGTCCGTTCAGCCAATCCATTTGAAGACGGTACATACGGAGTTGTTCTCACATGCTCCACACCATTCTCTCTCAACATTTGCTCAAACACTTCCCTACAAATTTAGGCCCATTATCACTCAGACATCTTCTAGGCTTCCATACACACATAGGAAAAAACAACTGCTCAGCCACACGCGCAACAGTCACACTCCTTTTATCTCTCACAGGCGATGCATACACAAACTTACTTTTATGATCAACCATCACAACCATACCAACATTCCCAGCACTCGTACGCGGCAAAGACACACAATCAATCACTACCAACTCAAACGGTTCTTTCGCATCAACTTTCAACATCGGTGGTTTCACTTGCACCTTTCGCTTCTGACACCTTTCACACGTAGTTGCAACATCATTCACAACATTTCTCAGAAAAGGGTGGAACACATGCTCCTTCATACACTCCCACAGCTTAAATTTACCCATATGCCCATAATTATCATGCACAACCTTCACCAGACCAATCATACCAACTAAGGACATCACAGGTACATACATATCATCACCACCCTTCACATGCCTCACAAAATATACAACATCCATACAAACAACAAAATCCTTAGCATACCTTCTAAAATCACTTAAACACTCTGGCCATTCATTCAAATCAACACGCATCATTACACACCTCTTCAACTCACTAACAAAAGGACACATCTCTTCCATCTCTAGAATATCATCATCACTTAAAATCTCATTCTCATCATCCATGACCAACTCAATCATGCCACAAAACTTGACAACATTCTTTGCACACTCATTCAACCTCATCACCTCACATTCACCTTTCATAAGACGATCCTTATCAGCATCCAAAGACAAATCATTCAATCTCATAAAGTCTACACCAAGCAAGAAACAACAAGGCATTTGCTCACCTTTCAGAATCACAAAGTCATGCTTCACATTCACACCATTACCCAAACTCACTTTCAGACTAACCTGTTCCCATGCCACTATCATGCCATTCCCTAATCCACTTATCCGTAACTTCACAGGTTTATGCTCGCAACATCTAAACCCTTCATACTTACTCAGAATATTCTCATTCACTAAAGACACTTGCGCTCCAGTATCAATCAAACCACAGAACAACCTTTCACCAACTTTCACTCTCGCTTCCATCATATCAGGTCCACCATGTTCGCAATACACAGAAGGAACAAGCACACCAACATCAGCACTGATATCCACACTGTCATTAACTCCCATATCATCACTCAACACACACTCATCTTCATCCAGACAATCATTCTTCTCTCTTATATATGAAAACTTTTCAATTACCCAATTGTAGTGCACACTGCTCAAACATTGCAGATGTACCACATTAGGATTCAAACCCTTCATCTTCTCATCCTTGTACACAATCGGCCTCTCACCACCAAAGTGCACATAAACAATCACTCCATACAAACGACTCACTACAATCAACACTTCCTGAAATGGCGGGACCCCTTGCATACACATCACTCTCAATTCTTTCATGAAGTTCCGCACCTTTGCCATACCAATGCTTTCAGGCTTCCTACACACTTCATTCATTACCTCCTTCCTTAAATCATCTACACTATCGGGCACTCTCACATCTACTCCATCACTCTTCAAATCTTGCAAACCATTCCATACACTCTCAAACAAGGAATCACCACCACCCTTACTCTCTTTTCCATTCATAATTCCTTTCGGCAAATACTCAGGATCACTCACTCCACACACATTTTCATCATTCGTACCAGGATACCTTGACATCAAATCAGCCACTCCATTCCGTTCACCAGGCACATACTCAATCACATAGTCAAAGTCACTCAAATCTTCCAAAGTCCTTGCAATCCTACTATCAGCCCACTTCATACGCTGCAGATACACAAGAGGTTGATGATCGGTTTTTATCACAAACCTCACACCATACAAAAATGGACGCAACACTTTCAAACAATATCTTATCGCAGCCAGCTCTCGTTCCACAGTCGAATACTTTCGTTCTGCAACATTCATAGCCTTGGATACATACCCAATTATTCGCCTGACATTCTCTCCATTCAAACGCTGCTCTTGCATCAGAAAACCTCCCATACAATACCCACTCGCATCTGTATACAATTCAAGCATTTTAGCATTTACACTATAATCTGGGTAAGCCAATTCAACATCTTCAGCCGCTGCCTCTTTCAGTCTCTCATACGCCTCATTCATCTTATCATTCCACTTGACAACCGTACTACCTTTCTTGCCCATCCACTCAGTCAGAGGCTTACTCACACCAGAACAATCACGTATAAACTTTCGCTGGAACTCAATCAAACCCAAAAATGACTTCAGTTGCTTCACAGTCACCGGTTTAGGAAACATTCGCACCTTCTCAACATACTTCAATGATTTTCGCAATCCATTCTCACTCACCATATGCCCAAGGAATTCCACTTCTTTCGCAAACCATTTACACTTCGCCACTTTCACCTTCACACGAACACTCTCCAACGTTCTCAACACATCATTCACCAATCTCATATGCTCCTCAAAAGTCTCAGTCATAAACAAAATATCATCTATAAACGCAATCACATTCTTACTCGCAAACTTACTCAACACAACATTCATTGCCCGCTGGAAGGCTCCGGGAGCATTAGCCAACCCGAAGCTGAGGTTCCGGAACTGGTAATGCCTCTTTGAGGAAGAGAAGGCAGTTACTGGCCGGCTCTCCTCAGCAATGGGCATCTGGTAATACCCCCGTACCAGATCCAGCTTCATAAACCACTCCATCCCATGCATACTATACACACACTCAGATACCACACACATCGGAAACCTTTCTTTCACAGTCCTTTCATTCACCTTTCGATAATCCACACACAGATGCAATCTTCCATCCGGCTTACGTACAGGTAAAATTGGACTATTCCATGCACTCTCGCTCTCTTCAATCACCCCCAATTGCTCCAATTCCAAACACTGCTCCTCAATCTCATCAGCAACCGGACGTGGGAAATGCCTCGGCCGCTGATAGATTGGGGAGTCCTCCTTCAGGACAATCTTGAATTCCGGGAGCTTTGCAACCCCGAAATCCAGATCACCCTTACTGAGGGCTCCCTTTCGCTCAAATATCATTCGATACACATCCTCCCTTTCATACTCAGTCAAACATCCATCCAATTTCACCATGTCCTTCACCTCATTATACATCCATTCACATGTCTTTTCATTCGCAACATTCACCCTGATATCCGTACTATCATCCATACCTACCTCATCAACAGTGGAGAGGTGGCCCAGTACATCTCCGACTTGGATTCCCCTCACCTGCCCTTTCACACTGGGGTCCGCCTGCACACATACAAAAGGATCATTCATTCTCATCAAGCCATCAAACACACAAGCAACACGCCTTACCTTATAACACGCATCCTTTCCATCCAATATCACAGTGTTCTCACTCACATTCAAACTAACATCCTTACTCCAACTCACTCTAACAGACACCCATTCACCCTTCACAAGCCTTACATTCTCCATAGCAGTCACCTCAATACCAGTAAACACACTCCTCAAAACGCTACCATCTTTCCCTACATACAACTTATACACCCCATTTTTACCAATCTTTCTCTCAATCTGATCACTCGCAGGATGCACAACCATACGATTCATTTTCATAAAATCATAGCCCAAAATCACACCATACTCACTACTCACCTTATCAATCACAGAAAATTCACATTCATTCATCATCATACCATGCATTCGAACAGGTGACCTTATCATTCCAATCACAGGCACTCTCCTATTACCAATACCTACCAAACTACCCTTGCACTCAGACAGGAGGGCTTTCTCGCTAAACTTGTCATACACATCTTTATACACTAAGCTTGCCTTGCATCCAGAATCTATTAAAGCCAAAGACTCAATTCCATTCAACTCCACCTTCACACTCAGACACTCATACTTCCTACCAGACAGCACTTTCACACTAGACAGACTTACCAACACATTACTCACACTCATGCACCTAGAGGATACTTCACCAGGTACCCTCTTACCATTCAGTTTCCCGCTTCAGACTTTCCATTCACACCTTGCGCTCTCAGTCTAATCCAACACTTTTCACTTGAATGTCCTTCCATCGCACAATAGCTACATACATTCCTCTGGTCACGACACATCCTTGCATAATGACCAGCCTTTCCACAATTACCACATGCATATTTCATACTTTCCCCACCAGTTGCTCCACCATTCAACATCGGACAATCTTTCTTCAAATGGCCTATTTCTTTACACTCGAAGCACTCTTTCACACTTTCCTGGCAATCCTTTATCATATGCCCTTTCTTACCACACCCAAAACATGCACCAGATGTCCACCTACATTCTGCCAACATATGACCTTTCCTTCCACACCGACGACATTCCTCAATCTTTCTCCCACCACTCAGTCTCTCATTTGCTGGGACATACCTCAGTTTCTCTCTCATATATCCGTTCCCACGCTTGAAATTCATCTGCCCCCTTCCATTCAACCACCCTCCATTTGCCCATCCATTCTGCCGGCCCAGGAAGTTTGACATCACTCCAGCTGGTGCAGCCTTCAGGGCATCCCTGTAGCTGACAAACTGCTGGGGTGGATGAAAGCTCCTGGGCTTCTTACCCCCAACATTCACACTGTACCATCCATCCTCTTCTAGATCGCTTTCATCATCAAATCGTCCATCTTCTAACAGTTCCAACACATCCTCCCACATCAACCGTTCACCTGTCAGTCTCACTCTCTCCTTTCTCTTTCCACTCAGCCATTCACTCACCTTTCACGGGATCGTGTCCAAAAACTTCCTCATGAGTGGTTTACATTCATTTACATCATCATCACCATACCTCGTTCTTGCCATACTCTCAAGCCTATGTGCATACATATTCACACTTTCACTCTTCCCCATTCGAGCCTTCTCAAATTCATTCACCCTGTTATACTTCACACTCTCTTTCATTCGTTTCACCTGCCCAATCAATCTCTTCTTCACTACATCGTACTTTGGCTCTCCCACACTCGTTATCACTCGCAAGAACTCCAACACTTTCCCATCCAAACAATCTCCCAGAACACTCACCCAGTGACCCTTGTTCTGCGGGTACTTGAGCTTGCAGTACCGCTCAAAATCCCCGAAGAACTCATCCATACTCTTTCCCCCATGCAATCTAAACTTATCAATCCTTGGCACTTCCCTAATTAAAATTCCTTTCCCCACATTCACTTCACTCTCCGAAGAGCTACTCTCGGTCTCACTCATTCCAATCATATCGTCACTCTCTCCCTCATCTGAGTATAGCGAATCCACACTCCTCCCTCTCGCCTTCCTATCCTTAACCTTAGAACCATGCTTACTTCCTCTCTTACTTTCCACTCTCTTCCATTCACCCCCTTTCCTATCACTCACAGTATCTTCTTTAGACTCAATCATACTGCCATCCATTCCATTTAGCGGAGTCCCTTCAGTAGGAGCAGGGGTCAGGGTTGTAGGTCCTGGGACTGATCCAGCCCCTGTCATCATGTTATACAGGTCCTGCATCCGTCGGTCCGTCTGATCCTGTCGTTCTCCCATTTCCTTCTTCATCTTATCAGTCTTTTCATTCATCCCTTTTATTTTATTCTCCATTCCCTCCATCATTCCCCGCAACATTTCACACTCCTCTTCTTTCTTTCTCAACTCCAGTCTCAATCGCACTACTTCTTCATTCAATGTTTCTGCTACAGTTATTGTTCCCAAGTTAGTAAAAAGATAGGAGAAGGGAAAAATCAATCAAACTACTTGTCACACTAATTGGGTATGGACTGCAATCCAATCCAGTCACGCTCCCAGTTTCGAAGTCTCACGTCTCTATTCGGGCGCCAAATGTAGCGGGCCGAAAATAGATCTCTAATCCCAATCGATAATCAATCCAACCCGCTTCCTACACTGTCCGGACGTGAGAAATCGAGGGAGAATAAAACGGATTGTATATACAGTCCTTTTACTTACAAAAAAAATACAATGATAGTTACAGTTTATATTTACAACAATTTTATATTTACTAGGGAAGTGTGCACACTTCAAAATGAGGCTAAATTCCCCAATCAAAATACGATACCAAACGAGAATCTTATAACCGGCGGATACAACAATTTACTTATATTCTACACAAAACAAAAAAAACACAACCACAACCGAACGAAAAGGGGGCACGCGCTATCACTTGCTGGAGGTGGGTGGTAGTTGGCTAACTTAGAAGGAGGCAGGATTGTCAACGAAGGTGGGTATGGCGGTTCAGGTGGTTAGCGAGGCACGAAAGCCCTCCTCTCAGGGCTGGGTGGAGCACTCGTCTATAGAACCCCTCTTGCTACCAGTCCACACTTCCACTCTCTCTTTCCAGAATAACGCTTTGATAAAAGATTAATTTAAACAAAGTACAATCTTATTATAGTGATATCTCAAAATTAGCTACTATCTTTCCAGAATAACGCTTTGATAAAAGATTAATTTAAGCAAAGTACAATCTTATTATAGTGATATCTCAAAATTAGCTACTATCTTTCCAGAATAAGGCCTGGAAAGAAAGAAAAACATGGTAATCATTTTATACATGAAATAAACAAAAATAAAACAAACCCATTCCCATTCACACACATTCTTACAGAGGGAGGGAGAGGGTACTGAGAAAAGGGGTGGGAGAATGGCCCTTTTACACACACTCACATTCGCCCCACCACACCGTCTTCAAATGGATTGGCTGAACGGACTATAAGAACCTTGTGTGAGATGTTGAGAATGATGAGTACGACAGTGAATGACTGGGATGTGTGTCTGGGGAGAGTGTTGTGGGCATATAATTCAACTGTGCATAGTGCAACTGGAATGTCCCCATGTCAGTTTGTGATGAAAGGTTCCGTTCATTTGAATTAGGTACAAAAGTATTGAAGGTGAAAGAAGTGAAGGGTAGCTTGAATGTGTCAAAGATGAGTGAGAAGTTTGATGGACCTTATAGAGTTGTGAGGGTTTGGGAAAATGGAGTGACGTATGTTTTGGAGAGTTTGAATGACGGTATGACTGAGAGAGTGCTGGCTCATCAGAGTCAGTTAAGGAGATGGAAAGAACCTCCTGACTACCTGGTGAGCCATCCGGTGTATGGACTGTGTAGAGAGAGAGGTAAAGTGCATGATGATGAGATTGAATGTGATAGTATGGATCTGTCTGGGAAAGAGCTAGTCTTAGTCTCGAGAAGTAGAAAGCATTCAAAGAAGAGTGAAAGGAAGAATGCAAGTACAAATGAAAGTAAGTCTGAGCAGTGTTTCTGGTATGGGGGATCTTGAAAGGAAGATTGAGTTTTTGCGTAAACAGGTGAGTGATCTGGCTGGTATAAGTAGACGAGTGAGTGAGCTGCCTGTGCCTGATTTTTCTGGTTTTGGGAACAGTATGAATGATAGTATATTTGGGCAGAACGAACCTAGCGTGGCTGATTTTTCGGGTTTTACGAATGGTAATAGTAGGGATGAGTTTGATGAAGTGGCTGATTTTTCAGGTTTCTGGTGGGAACCAGTCGAAGGGGTTTCTGGTATGCCTGTTGAGAATACAGGGGATGTGAGTGACCTGTCTGTTTCGCAAGAATGTACCTTGAGTTGGATGAGAGCTGTGAGTGAGGAGCTGATGAATGGGGGTATGAAGAGTGAAGGTTCTGAACGGAAGAGTATGAAAGAATTCTGTCGTGAGATGGGAGAACTGGTAATGAGGGCTAAGAGTATGGTTGATGAGATGATCAATAGTGACGATGAGACTGACAGGATGACTGACGAACAACCACGACTAATTGCTACGCGTAGCCAGGGACCAGTAAAAGAGTGTGAATGGGTGCAGAAGGGTGCAATTGAGCACAAGTGGTACCATGAAGAGTGATTGAAAGGGTTTTGTGAGTGGCAGGTCGAATGGCTTAAGGAAGGAGGGGTGTGGTGGAGCGAATGTGAGTGTGTGTAAAAGGGCCATTCTCCCACCTCTTTTCTCAGTACCCTCTCCCTCCCTCTGTAAGAATGTGTGTGTGAGTGGGAATGAGGTTTTTTATATTTTCTCTTTGTATATATATGTATTTGATTTCATGTATTAATTGTTTTCTCTTTCTCAGATTGTACTTTGCTTAAAATAATCTTTTATCAAAATTGTACTTTGTTTATAATATTCTTTTAGCAAAGCGCCATATTCTGGAAAGAGGTAAGCTAGTCGATAAATTTACTCGGGTAATGCCCACTTATTAGTTTCCCTTCCATGTATAAATAAAGGGGTCATAAAAGGAGGATATATCTCTTCTACAGAGAGTGGAAGCGTGGACTGACAGCAAGAAGGGTTCTCTAGACGAATGCTCCGCCCAGCCCTGAGACGGACGGCTTTCATACCTCGCTAACCACCTGAACCACCATACCCGCCTTCGTTGACAATCCTGCCTCCTTCTAAGTTAGCCTACTACCACCCACCTCCAGCACACAAGTGATAGCGCGTGCCCCTTTTCGTTCGGTTGTTGTTGTGTTTTTTTATGTTTTGTGTAGATATATAAGTAAATTTGTTGTATTCGCCTGTTATAAAATTCTCTTTTGGTATCGTATTTGGATTGGGGAATTTGGCCTCATTTTGAAGTGTGCACACTTCCCTTGTAAATATAAAATTGTTGTAAATATAAGCTGTAATTATCATTGTACTTTTTTTCTGTTAGTAAAGAACTGTACATACAATCCGTTTCATTCTCCTTTGATTTCTCACGTCCGGATTAGTATACGAAGCGGGTTGGATCGATTGGGGTTAGTCTAAATTTTTCAGCCCGCTACACTACCACCCACCTCCAGCACACAAGTGATAGCACGTGCCCCTTTTCGTTCGGTTGTTGTTGTGTTTTTTATGTTTTGTGTAGATATATAAGTAAATTTGTTATATTCGCCTGTTATAAAATTCTCTTTTGGTATCTTATTTGGATTGGGAAATTTGGCCTCATTTTGAAGTGTGCACACATTCCTTGTAAATATAAATTGCTGTAAATATAACTGTATTCTTTTGTAAGTAAAGGGACTGTATATACAATCCGTTTCATTCTCCCTCGATTTCTCACATTCGAACAGTGTAGGAAGCGGGTTGGATCGATTGGGATTAGAGATATATTTTCGGCCCACTACATGGTGAATGATGTGTTGAGAACGTTGGAGAGTGTTGGTGTGAAGGTGAAAGTGGCGAAGTGTGAATGGTTTGCGAAAGAAGTGGAATTCCTTGGGCATATGGTGAGTGAGAATGGATTGCGAAAATCATCGAAGTATGTTGATAAGGTGTGAATGTTTCCGAAACCGGTGACTGTCAAGCAGATGAAGTTGTTTCTGGGTTTGATTGAGTTTCAGCGAAAGTTTATACATGATTGTTCAGTTGTGAGTAAGCTTCTGACTGAGTGGATGGGCAAGAAAGGTAGTACGGTTGTTAGGTGGAATGATAAGATAAATTAAGTGTATGAGAGACTGAAAGAGGCAGCGGCGGAAGATGTTGAATTGACCTACCCGGACTATAGTGTTAATGCTAAGATTCTTAAATTGTATACGGATGCAAGTGGGTACCGCATGGGAGGTTTTCTGATACAAGAGCAGCGTTTGAATGGAGAGAATGTCAGGCGAATAATTGGTTATGTATCTAAGGCTATGAATGCAGCAGAGCGAAAGTATTTGACTGTAGAGTGAGAATTGGCTGCAATAAGGTATTGTTTGAAAGTGTTGCATCCATTTTTGTATGGTGTGAGGTTTGTGATCAAAACAGATCACCAACCTGTTGTGTATATGCAATGTATGAAATCGGCTGATTTTTTTTTTTTTTTTTTTAAGGGGCTATCTGGCGACTGCCGACTTAGGCATAAGTCGCCGTAAACAAACAGCCTAGTTCTAGGCTACTTTAAAAAATTTGAACAGGAAACAACAATAAAAAGAAATAACAAAAACAATAACAAAACAATAACAAAAACAACAATTAAACCTGGTTAAATGAAAGGGAGAAGGCCGGCCTCCCCCCAAAAGTCAACAAGTCCACCAGTCAATGTGCACGCACTCATCCCGAGTACAAAGGACAGGCGGTAGCGACCCCGCCCATCCCGGTATCGGGACAGGTAACGTGCGCGAAGATCACCCAGACTGGGACATTCAACAAGAATGTGCCAAACAGTCTGGGGGACAACGCAGTCGTCGCAGGCGAGCGCTCCATCAAATAGCAATGCGTCACACGAGTGTGTCCGATTCGGAGACGATGAAATAGGCTGAGAGTAGGATTGCAAGGACTTTGGAAGATTTAAGTGACTTTGACTATATGATTTGAGAGTAGGATTGCAAGGACTTTGGAAGATTTAAGTGACTTTGACTATATGATTGAGTACAGGCCTGGTGAATGAAATGAAGTGGCTGATTTGATGTCAAGGTATCCTGGTACGAATGATGAAAATGTGTGTGGAGTGAGTGATCCTGATAGTGTGGATGACTTAAGGAAGGAGGTAATAAGTGAAGTATGTAGGAAGCCTGAAATTATTGGTATGGTGAGGGTGCAGAACTTTATTAAAGAATTGATAGTGATGTGTATGCCAGGGGTCCCGCCGTTTCAGGAAGTGTTGATTGTAGTGAGTCGTTTATATGGAGTGATTATTTATGTGCACTTTAGTGGTGAGAGGCCAATTGTGTACAAAGATGAGAGGATGAAGGGCTTGAATGCTAATGTGGTGCATCTGCAGTGTTTGAGTGGTGTGCATTACAATTGGGTGATTGAAGTGTTCGTATATGAGAGAGAAGAATGATTGTCTGGATGAAAATAAGTGTGTGGTGAATGATGATGTGGAGTTGATGACAATGTGGATGTCAGTGCTGATTTTGGTGTGGTTGTTCCTTCTCTGTATTGCAAACATGGTGGATTGATTGATTATTCATTGCTTAAGGGCTACGCAACTTCAATCAAGAGTTATTGTCACCTGTGCAGCCAGTAAATTTGTAAGTCTAAGACAGTGCCAGAGCCAGCAGGCACTGACTTTGGCCAAATATTCTATATTGAAACCAAGGATATGAAGCGGGTATTTAACAAGTCAGGAATTTAAAAAGCTTTAAAAATATTTCTAATTAAAGAGGAGGGTGCTCCTCTAAGGTGAAATAAGTTATATTTAAAAATACCCAAAAAGGTTTAAAATTATTTCTGACTAAAAAGGATTGCATTCCACAATAGTGAGAAGTTTTATATAAAGAACTTTAAAATGGTTAAAAAATTGGACACTTGTCCATTCAAATTTGTTGAGGTCTGCCTCTTCAACAAACACATAAGTGCACACTTCCCATTTCCGAGGATTGATGTGATGTTATATGTATTATTCTCATCTTGATGCTTTCTCAAGTATCTGGACGGAGTTCCGCCAGATTAGGGCACTCCGTCAGGAGATAATGTATTGTGAGAGGTACGATACAATGATGGCAATATGGAGGGGGGGCGCCCGTCATGAGAAATTCATGCGTAAGCCTCGAGTGGCCAATACGCAGTCTGCACAGAGCCGTCTCCCAGCGACGGCTCATTTTGGCGTATCTCCAGGGCTCGATGCCTGGCTTGATGGAGCGGAGTTTAGTCGGGCCAATATTGTTCCACTGTCTCCACCAAATATCACAGACTTCTTTCTTGGTTGCTCGTCGAAGGTCATCCGTTGGCACTGGGAAACCACGCGCGGGGATCTTGGTCGTCGCGGATTCGCGAGGACGTCAGCTTCTTCATTCTCTTTCACTCCGATGTGTGAAGGGACACAGCAGAAGCTAATCGCTCGTCCTCGCCTTTTCAACAGGTACAGCCATTCGAGGATTTCCACCACCAGGGAAGGTTCTGGTCTGATGGAGCTCATGGCCTGAAGTGCGCTGTAGGAATCAGCATGGATGACAAAGTTTTTTGTTGTCCATGGTAAGTATACAGGTGACGGCATTCAGAATGGCTCGTAGTTCGGCAGTAAATGCCGAGCACATCTTCGGAATGCCGCAGCTAAATTTAAAATTAGGAAAGACGACAGCGCGTCCCACACCACTGTCGTCCTTGGACCCATCTGTATAAATTGGGACCGAACCTTTATGTTCGTTGAGGTGGTCCAAGTAGATCGCACGCTGTGCATGCGGGCTCAATCCGTCCTTGTTAGGTATGAATTTACATACATCTAGTGGTGGATATATCCAGGGCGGAGTCTTCGATACTTTATGCTGGCAGACCGGAGTATCGAGGACAGCAATCTCGTCAAGGATAGTCTTGACTCTGTATCCAAAGGGTTTCGGCAAGCTAGGACGGCTAGCATGGGTTAGGGATCTTGCGTCCTCCATCGCCATCCGGCTGGCAACAGAGTGAGGTTGCTGTCCCAGTCTGTGTCGGCATTTCAATAACAAAGTTTTTCGTCGAAGGTCTAGGGGAAGGCCTCCAGCATCGACGAGAAGACTTGGTATCGGGGAGGTTTTAAACGCACCAGTTGCCAGCCTTATGCCCGCATGGTGCACAGTGTCTAGCATTTTAAGTTTATTGGGTGTAGCCGAAGAGTACACCTCACACCCGTATTCCAATTTGGATAGAATAAGGAACTCGGTAAGTTTGAGCAGGGTGTTACGATCCGCTCCCCAGGATGTATGCGAGAGCACCTTTAAAAGGTTCAAGGCTTGGGTACACGAAACCTTGATGTATCGTAGGTGAGATGTCCAAGACAACCTGCTATCAAACAACAGTCCCAGAAATCGTGCCTCCTCTCTAAAGGGAATCCACTCTCCGAAGAGGTAAAGGTCAGGGTCTGGGTGGACACCGCGGATTTTACAAAAGTGAACAGCCACGGTTTTCGTTATTGAGAAATGAAAACCATAGCTGTTTGCCCACTCACAAATCCTGTCGATAGCCAGCTGGAGACGGCGCTCCGCCACTGCCATTCGTGAGGCCGCGAAGGAGATCGACAAGTCATCTGCGTATAGTGTGCTGAGCATTTCATCTGGTATAACTTTGGTTATACCGTTGATGGCCACTAAGAAGAGGGTTACACCGAGCACTCTGCCTTACGGGACGCCTCCTGCGCGGACGAAGTCATGGGACGTTGCTACACCGATTCGGACTCTAATGGATCTCTTTTGTAGGAAGTTTTTGATGAAACGGGGCATGTGACCCTTCATGCCCAAGTCCTGGAGTGTTCGCAGGATTCCATGCCTCCCTGCTGTATCGTATGCTTTTTCGAGATCAAAGAATACAGTGACATGATGCTGCTTGCAAGCAAATGCGGCGGTGATCGATGACCCTAAGGTGATGAGAGCATTGGAGGTGAGTGATGTTTCCGGAAACGGCACTGCGAAGGTGAGATGCACCTCTGACTTTCCAGGTACCACACGAGCTGATAGTTGACCATTTTCTCAAAGAGCTTGCAGATACAAGAGGTCAACGATATCGGCCGGAAGTTTGTGGCTTCCGTGTGGTCTTTTCCCAGGTTTTGAAATAGGGAGTATGACTGCCATTCCCCAGATAGTCGGGAAAGAGTCCTCCAGCCAGATTCTGTTATACAGGTCCAGTAGAAACTTTTGTCCCTGGCGGGGCATTGCGTCAGACCCAGGAGTAGTGTCGTTACAGGTCTTTAGTGTTTCGGACATTTCTCGTGAGTCGAATGGGACATTGTAATGTTCTCCATCTCCTGTGGAAACTCAATGGCCCCGCTCTCCTCACGCAGTCTCCGTCTGGCACTAGTATCATTTATATTTTGTTGAGCAATTTTGCTAAAGAAGTCAGCGAAGTGATTAGCAACAGTGGTTGGTTCTGCCACTTTCCTTCCTTCGATTCTCAGAATTGGCGGAGAAGGGGGATGTATTTCCCCTTCCTTTTCCTTATGCGTTGCCACACCTGATTCAGTGGTGTTGCAGCATTTATAGAGCTTATGTAAGTCCTCCAATATCCGCGTCGGGCATCCTTCAGGATTCGACGGTATCGTGCTCTAGCCCCGAGGAAAGATATCTTCAGGGCTTCTGAGGTTGGTTCGGCCTTGAATCTGGCTTCTGCACGCCTTGAGGCTCGTCTGGCCGTGGCGCAGTCTTGATTCCACCAAGGGACTGGTCTGCGTTGGAACGTACCCGATGTGCGCGGGATACTGACGCAGGCTGCATGATGGAGTCGACTTACGAAGTAGTCGACAGCCTCGTCCACCGTACTAAAGTCACGCTCGTCGTGCTCCAGAGTGCAGGATTACTGGAAAGTTTTCCAGTCCACACGGTAGAGGCATCCTTTTGGAAGGCGTCGCTGCGTCTCCGCCGAGACCATGTTAAGGGTTATAGGGTAGTTATCACTACCTCTTATATTGCAGCCGACCTCCCACGAGAAGTCGAGCGCTATCTTCGGGCTGCAAATAGTCAAGTCTATTGCAGTCAGGGAAAGTGTCTGTACATGAAAGTGTGTGGGCTCTCCGGAGTTCAAAAGAGAAAGGCGCAAGTCTTCAAGCAGTGCATTGAAGATGTCTCCTCGTCAGCTGTGTGTAGAGTCTCCCAAGAGATAGTGCCTTGCAATCATATCTCCGAGGAGAATGAAAGGTCTCGGTAGTTGTTCTATGAGACTCTCGATGTTCCATCTTGATACTTCTTCATTAGGCAGTAAGTTTACGGAGCATACTGTGTAGGTCTTCTTCATATACAATTGACCCCCTACCACCTGTAGTGGTGTGGTGAGATTGATGGGTGAAAGGGCACATCTAGTCTGGAAAGGATTGCACTCCCTCCTTGGTGCCTGCCATCCGTTGGTAGGAGTGTATGGACGGACTTATATCCCAATGGACAGGGGCATGTCTGTCCTATCATCGTCTCTTGAAGACAAATAAGAATAGGATTGTTTACTTCAACTAAGAGAGCAAGTTCCTCCCAGTTGGCTCTCAGTCCACAGATATTCCACTTGAGAATGTTGGTCATTCTTCCTAGTTGATTATCGAATGTGGTTCTTGAGCAACACAGGTTTCACCCTCAGAGCTTTCTTTGGAGAAGCCTTTGTCTTTAATGTTGGAGTCATGATCGGGATCTTAGATCCGGCTCCTTTTTTAGGCCCGGTGTTCACTTCTAGCACCCTAATTTTGTCATGCGTAAGCGTGACCATGCCCCCGGATTTTTTCTTTAGGTCTACAGAGTTAGGGCTCTGCGGAATGTTTTCTTTAGGCCAGTGAGCAGAGGGGGTGGGGTCCTCTCTCTCTTTTGGTATGATTGTCATGTCCTGCTGGGCAGTCTGCAGCAACTCAGTGGGAATGGTTTGCGGGAGGGGTCCCCATCTCCCCCATCAGCCATCCCATTTGTCTGGGTATTCACTGGCCTATGTATAGGGGGCAGGGAGGCTTTAGCTTCCTCAACCTGAGTTGTTGGGGCGGTCTCCGGCACACTCTGATCCTGTTCCAATGCCACTTTGGTAGGTCTTGATTCACTATTTAGAGACTCCGAGGAGTCTCTCAACCTTTTAAGAGGCGCTGTTTACAGGGAGATTTCTTGGGAGGTTCTGGGTGGACCTCATCCATTACAGTCATGGTTGTTACTTTGGGCTCCAGAGTTAGCACCTGTAAGGCTGGGTCTTTCGCTTTGCTGGAGAGTACAGCGAAAATATTCCCCCTCTCCCTGTTGGGCCTTTGCACACCAGATGTATTAGTGGTTTGGGATAGCTTCGGTGTGCCATTAGATGGCCTTTTGGCCACCGATGAGAAACTCTTGGGTTTCTCACCCTTGCCCAATCTAGACCGGAGCATGCCTCTGGCTGTTCCCAGGCTGACATGCTGGGAATTTGCCAGGTGAAGTATCTCCTGCTCGAGTTTGTATGTATCACATCGTCGGGAGTTCACTTCGTGTTTCTCCCAACAATGGTAGCAGTATGGCTCACTGCTACATTCAGTGGCCATGTGTTCAATTGAGGAGCACTTTCCACACTGAGGAGGGTTCTGGCAGGTTTTCTTGCCATGCCCGAATGCATAGCAAACAAAACACTGAAGCAGTCTTTCAGTGAAACGCTTCACCGTTAGTGTTTCTGGACCGATTGTGATATATCAGGAGCAAACTGTCTATTGAAAGTGAAGAGCACCATGTTATTTCCTCCCTTGATTTTAACAACACTCTTTACGGAGGCTGGACACATGGCCAGGATCTCTTCCTCTGTAAAGTCTTGCAGGTCTCTATTAAAGACACAACCTTTAGAGTTATTAAAGGTCTTATGCGCCTTTATAGATTCAAACATGCTCTCTAGAGGGCAAAGCATGTGGAGCAGCATACGTCCCTGGACGATGTATTTCGCATGGACTAGCACTCCCTTCCCATACCTTTTTATATTTGCCTGAGGGATTGTGCCAATTTCTCTCTGTAGGTGTTTCGTCACATGGAAAAAGTTCCCTTTGCATCCACGGTAGTAGGTGATGAACCACCTCGGGGGCAGGGTTCTTCTTTCCTCAGTCGGGGCATGCTCTGCCTCCTTGAATATATTTGGTCAGTAATTGTCTTCAGACTCTTGGAGATTTCTTGATTGAATAAGTCTGACTGATGATCTGCCGCCTTCCGTTAGCAGAACGTTCGGTGCTGATTTGTTGTCTTCCACAAAGGTGATGTAGCAGCTGTTTGAGTCCGAGTCCCCATCATGCAACAGACATATTCGGAGGACTCTCCCAAATGTCCTCACAACCTCATAGATTTTGTCATAAGACATACTTTGGGGCATATTAGTCACCACCAGAGTATCCGCAATAAAACCTGTATGAGTGTTGGCGAACTCAGTCGTCGAACACTCTTGAACCACAGTCAAAAGGCCAGTGTTTGAGGTCTCACCGGCCTGGTCAACCACCGGACAAGATCTTTTTAGTTTAGATTTTTTTCCCATATAATATTAGGTTTTCTAGAAACACGGCTGCTGAGGCATCAGCGGACTCCACCAATAACCGGGGGCATAAGGGGCCCAAGCGCGATGCATGGTGGCTGGGGGTACCTCTTCCCCTAGAGATTAGAAAGTTCAACAACTGCGGTGCAAAGACCCCCTTCCCCAATGCCCTAAATCCGAGCCACCATCTGTCAAACCGAAGGTGGCCCTATGTGTGTATGGAAGCCTAGGAGATGTCTGAGTGATAATGGGCCTGAGTTTGTGAGTGAAGTGTTTGAGCGAATGTTGAGAGAGAATGGTGTGGAGCATGTGAGGATGACTCTGTATGTACAGTCTTCGAATGAGTTGCCTGAACATACAATTAGGACTTTGTGTGAGATGTTGAGAATGATGAGTATGACTTTGAATGACTGGGATGAATGGTTGGGTAGTGTTTTGGGCATATAATTTGACAGTGCATAGTGCAACTGGAGTGTGACCGTGTCAGTTTATTATGAATTTTGAAAAGCGAGTTAAAGATAGGTTTCATTTGAGTGAACGTGAACAGAGTGTATGGTGTGAGGCACATGAAAGGTTTCATTCGTTTGAAATAGGTGCAAAAGTATTGAAGGTAAAAGAAGTAAAAGGTAGGTTGAATGTGTCGAAGATGAGTGAAAAGTTTGAAGGACCGTATAGAGTTGTGAGAGTCTGGGAAAATGGTGTGACGTATGTTTTAGTAAGTTTGAATGAAGGTGTGACTGAGAGAGTGCGGGCTCATCAGTCAGTTGAGGAGGTGGAGAGAACCTCCTGACTACCTGGTGAGCCATCCGGTTTATGAACTGTGCAGAGAGAGAGAGAGAGATAAGGTGCAAGATAATGAGAAGGAATGTGGTAGTATGGATCTGTCTGGGAAAGAGCTTGTCTTGGTCTTGAGGAGTAGAAAGCGTACAAAGAAGAGTGAAAGGATGAATGCAAGTCTGAATGAAAGTAAGTCTGAGCAGTCTTTCGGGTATGGGGGAGCTTGAGAGAGAGATTGAGTGTTTGCATAAGCAGGTGAGTGATTTGGCTGGTATAACTAGATGAGTGAGTGAGCTCCTGTGGCAGATTTTTCTGGTTTTAGGAACAGTATGAATGATAGTGTGTTTGGGCAGAATGAATCTAGTATGGCTGATTTTTCTGGTTTTGCAAATGGTAAGGGTAGATGTGAGTTTGATGTGGAGAATGAGGAGGTGACTGACTTTTCTGTTTTCTGGTGGGAACCAGTTGAAGGGGTTTCTAGTGTAGCAGCTGCTGAGAGTAGAGGGGATGTGAGTGATTTGTCTGTTTTGCAAGAGTGTGCCTTGAGTTGGATGAGAGCTGTGAGTGAGGAGCTGATGAATGGGGTATGAAGAGCGAAGGTTGTGAATGGAAGAGTATGAAAGAGTTCTATCGAGAGATGGGAGAACTACTAATGAAAGCTAAGAGTATGGTGGACGATATGATCAATAGAGACGAGGAAACTGACAGGACGACTGATGAACAACCCCCCGACAGATTGCTACGCATAGCCAGGGACCAGTAGATGAGTGTGAGTGGGTGCAGAAAGGCACAATTGAGTATAAAAGGAACCGTGAGAGTGTATTGTGAGTTACTGTGGACGTATGGCCTAAGGAAGGAGGGGTGTGGTGGAGTGAATGTGAGTGCGTATGTGAAGGCCATTCTCCCACCAATTTTCCCTCCCTCTGTAAGAATGTGTGTGTGAGTGGGAATGGGGTTTTATATTTTTTTATATATAATATAAATTGATTTTCATATTTGTCTAAAATGTTTTTCTTCTTTCCCCCAGCTATTCATAATTTGTTATTTGCCAGGCCACTCTAATAGATAGTTTTTTGCTAAAATGATTTTAACAAACTATTCATAATTTGTAATTTGCCAGGCCACTCTAATAGATAGTTTTTTGCTAAAATGATTTTAACAAACTATTCATAATTTGTAATTTGCCAGGCCACTCTAATAAAAGTTTCTTTGCTAAAATTATTTGAACAAACAAATTATTGTTTTGAAGGGCCATTCTATTAAATTCCCCCAAAATAGATAAACATTGCCTGCCTTTTGTAAAGTGGCTGGCGTTCTAGATTTGGAAAGTGCAAAGAGGAGATTTTGTGTGTCCCATTTGTAAAGAGGAGGGCTTCTATATAGCCTGAAGACGCAAATAGATCCCTAATACCGAGCTCAGAGGCGCCAATTTTGTTAATAAGTCCTAGGCATTTTGCCCGCTCAAGTGGTGGCTTGCAGGATGTCTGTCCCCCCCCCCCCCCGTTTGTACCATGTGAGGCCTCTTTAGTATCATTTATTTATTTTCTCTAGTTTATATATAAATTATTGGTTGGTGATAGTGTAGCAGGCTGAAAATATATCTCTGATCCCAATCGATCCAACCCGCTTCCTACACTGTCTAGACGTGAAAAATCAAGGGAGAATGAAACGGATTGTATATACAGTCCCTTTACTTACAAAAAAAAAGTACAATGATAATTACAGTAATTTATATTTACAAGGAAAGTGTGCACACTTCAAATTGAGGCCAAATTCCCCAATCCAAATAAGATACCAAAAGAGAATTCTATAACAGGCGAATACAACAAATTTACTTAAATACATCTACACAAAATAAAAAAACAACAACAACCGAACGAAAAGGGGCACACGCTATCACTTGTGTGCTGGAAGTGGGTGGTAGTAGGCTAACATAAAAGGAGGCAGGCTTGTCAGCCAATGCGGATGTAGTGGTCCAGGTGTCTAACGAGGTATGAAAGCCCTCTGTCTCAGGGCTGGGCGGAGCACTCGTCTAGAGAACCCTTCTTGCCGTCCGTCCAAGCTTCCACTTTCTGTAGAAGAAATATATCCTCCGTTTATGACCCATTTACTTATACATGGAAGGGAAACTAATAAGTGGGCATTACCCGAGTAAATATAATCTTTTGATTATTTTATCAAAAGTACAATTTTGATAAAAGATTATTTTAAGCAAAGTACAATCTGAGAAAGAAAGTTTTAATACATGAAATCAAATACATATATATACAAAGAGAAAATATTAAAAAAAACCTCATTCCCACTCACACACACATTCTTACAGAGGGAGGGAGAGGGAACAGAGAAAAGGGGTGGGAGAATGGCCCCTTTTACACACACACACTCACGTTCGCTCCACCACGATAGGATTGTCTGGATTTTTTTGTACATATATCTATACTCGAGATCTCAAATATAATTACATCCATATTTTTGTAAATATTATTGTATTTTTTTTTAATTAAAGGACTGTATATACAATCCATTTCATTCTCCTTCAATTTCACAGATCCGAATTAGTGTAGGAAGTGGGTTGGAACGATTAGGATTAGAGCATAGATTTTCGGCTCGCTACAATGTTTTAGGAATAGTCATCAGGCCTATGGCAACGAGGTTGCCGGAAAAGAACTCAATGGCCTTATCAACCGATCTAAACTCCTTGACTGAGATAATAATATTAATATAATAATAATAATAATAAGTATTTATAATGTGCCCTTCAGGGCTGTTAGCCCTCACAGAGCGCTGGTTGTGTAGCGAGTATAGAGAAAGTTTACAGGGAAGCGATAGGCAATTCTGAAGAGATGAGTCTCCAGGAGATGTTTAAAAGTAGCAAGGAAGGGAGAGGATCGGACTTTGGCAGGAAGAGCATTCCAGAGTCTAGGAGCACAAACTGAGAAGGAACGGTCACCCATCAAGCAGAGGACAGAATGAGGAGTATTAAGGATCGGAGCGAGGTTAGACCGGAGTGCCTGAGGAGTTTGACGATGGGAGAGGGCAGATGAAAGATAAGGTGAAGCCTCGAGATTTAGGGCCTTGTAGGTGATGAGAAGAATTTTATAGTGGGTACGGAAACGAATAGGTAACTAGTGTAGCTCCTGTGACAGATGCTTTGAAGG
Organism: Ceratothoa steindachneri; assembly: GCA_963969495.1. Taxonomy (NCBI): domain Eukaryota; kingdom Metazoa; phylum Arthropoda; class Malacostraca; order Isopoda; family Cymothoidae; genus Ceratothoa; species Ceratothoa steindachneri. Next base: position 144,218,613 of record OZ018332.1, on the reverse strand, counting down.
AGAGAACTCGGGGCAGTGAAGGAGGAGCAAGGCAGCATAGTTTTGAACTAGGGGGTGAAGTGACAAAGAAGGGAGATTCACTAGAAGAGAATTGCAGTAGTCTAAGCGTGAGGTGATGAAGGCATGAATAACAGTCTCAAGGCTTCATCGATCAAAATGGGATCAAACACGTAAAAAGTTGCGGAGGAAACAGAGGGAAGACCTACAGATACGATAGATGTGTGGTTTAAACGAGAGTTGCTCATCAAAAATAACACCAAGATTACTGACAGTAACTGAGAAGGTGACATTGGTTTCCCCAAGGTTGACACTTTGACTGCCATGTCACTCATATAGGGTGACATGGCTTTACCAGATGAAGCCATGTCACCCTATATGGGTGACAGTATTGATTTCATTTGAAGCTCTGTCACCCAACATGACTGACGGTACATGCATTTTCCTCTGGCATTTGAGTAGTGTGGCCCCTGAGGAAAGTTTTGCAATGTGTTATGTGGCTCTCTGACATTTTATGTGAATTTTATCCAACGTTCAGTTTCGACAAAGAATCCAGGTTCCGGCATGGGGAGCAAATTGGAAATTGGAACCCATCTTTTTTTTATTATTAATTATAATGTTTTTCCATACATGTTTTATATAGATACAACTTTATATTCAAAATTACATTAATGAAATACTAATTTTGGTATTAAAAAGGCTAATAAAATATAGCTACCTTTTGAAAACAAAATTACAACTAAACATTTCCTGGTGTATATAAAATATAACCAAATTAATTGAAGTTTTACAACTAAACATTTCCTTGTGTACAAAAATATAACCAAATTAATTGAAAATGAAATAAACAGTAAATGCACTATCTTTTAATAGAAAGAAATTTAATGACACCAAATAAACAAATACCAATGAACAAATCACTTTTTATGCTGAGATGCAAAACATTCCAAACAAAGGAATGGTTCTCCTTCACACTGTGGACAGTATGAATAGACCTTATTGGCGTGTTTCCATGCTTCATCTCTACTCTTTTCTCTCTCTCTCCAAGTTTTCTATACCACTTCACACCTTTCCGAAGTTGTGGCATAAGAGGACAGTTGGTCTGACAAATCTATGCCAGACTTTTCCTTGTTGTAAGCAAGCACACCTAATGGTTTATGTGTGACCTTTCTATGTTTACGTTGTCTGCACTCTCTAGTAGATGGCCTAGGCTGGTCAATCGGTTCTTGCTCATCTCCATTCCCCTCCGAGATTTCCACCATTTCTGGCCTATGTTTCATGGAAAGCAGTCTGACATCTCTCTTGTCCTTCCACTTTAGGACTACAATTCCATTTTGTTCTTCCCTGGCAATCCTGTCCCCCCCTTTTGAGCTGGGCATTCATTACTTCTTTAGGCATATTCCTTTTATTCTTACGTAATGTCCCAACTACATGGGTCTTCCTTCATCTTGAGAAAAGAAACAGCTAGTTCATAGCTGGTGTAGAAATTGTCTACATACAATGTTCGGCCTTGATTCTGAAGGTTACACATCAAGTCTGTGCAAACCGTTTTGGCTAATCCCACCTGCCTGGTGCGTGCCCTTGATCTTCCTGAATAAACAGAAAAGCGGTATGTATAGCCTTCTGGTGAGCAGAGTTTGAATAACTTTATCCCATACTTGTGGGCTTTATTGGGGATATACTGGTGAAAAATTAATCTCTCTCGCCATGGGACCAGTGTCTCATCTACTACAACATCACTCCCAGGTAAAAAGGCTGCCTGAAATTTCCTTACCAGAAGATCAATGAGAGGCTGAATTTTTTCCAGACGGTTGCCTCTCTCAAATGTTGTGTTGTCTGCAAAATGGAAGCAATTGAACAGGAGCTCGAAACTGTTTCGACTCATTGTCTTCTCCGTTATATAATTTTTATATAAATGATTACTTTTCCAATAGTCTGCAATTGCCCCCATTCTTACCAAGCCCATCCATTGGAGAAGCCCAATAAATTTTTAATCTCTTCCTTTGTTGTTGGTACCCACTTATTGTGTCTCCTGTCAGGCGTTCATTCTCTCTGTGAAGTGACTAGTTTGGCATATAAATTTGTTTGTTCAACCAAATGGTCAAATACTTCATCATCTAGAAACAGTTGAAAGGCTTCAATTGGTGTTATGGAGGATGATAGATTGAGACGTACCCCCTCTGTTCCTGTAAAAGGAAATGCCTTAGTTCTCTGACTGAAATTGGACCACTCGGGTACAGTTTCTTCATCATCACTTTCTTCATCATCTTCCTCCATACCCATTGCATCCAACAGTTCTGGTAAATTGTTGGTTACATGCTCATCATCGTCATCAGGTGATTCAAATTCCGCAAATGGTTCAAAATTGCGATCTCTAAATGAATCATCTGAACCAACATCTGAGACATCACTCGAATATGTGTCAACTGGGTCAAGAAATCTCACTCAATTCAAAGATCTCTGTTTACTCATTTATGGGTAATTATTAATGCTAGTAATATACATGAACTGATTTTAAGTTATGAATTATTTATTCTGAGAAAGAGAAAACATGTTAAAATTTGATGTCACCCAATATGGGTCACCTGGCCACATATGGCTAACATGCACATCCGTCAACCATATGTGGGTGACATGGCCCTTGCGGGAAAACTTAAAAATAATATTAATAATAACTGTACCTCTGTAGTTTACCTGAATATCACAAAATAAGTAGTACCATACCTAAACTTTGAATATGGCTAACATGCACATCCGTCACCCATATGTGGGTGACATGGCCCCTGCGGGAAAACTTAAAAATAATATTAATAATAACTGTACCTCTGTAGTTTACCTGAATATCATAAAATAAGTAGTACCATACCTAAACTTTGAATATTCAGAATCAAAACAAAACAAAAAAATTTTATGGCCCTGGGTGAAATTTCTGGGATTTGGGCTTGGCAGTCAATGTGTTAAGGGGGGGAAGAGAGCTTTAGATTTCTCCACCATCAAAGCAGTACCAACAAGGAGAACTTCAGTTTTATCATCGTTAAGTTTGAGAAAGTTGGCAGACAGCCATTCATTTATGGAGGTGTAGGCTGAAAGGAGCTTAGTAATTGATTGAGTGAAGGACACAGGGGATGAGGAAAGGTATATCCAGTGGTGGGCAGTCCATCAGTACCGACTAAAGGTCCCATTTCGCTGGCAGACTGACGACTGACTGAAACTTTGAAACACTGACAGAAGCGATTTCCGGCCGTCACCCGAACTGTCACTAACCCAAAAAGCAAAGGCTACCTTCGGCGGATAAAGTTTTGTGGCACACGTTGGTGCATTTGTTGCATCTAAAGTGGAGTTGAATTTGTTCATGTGTGCTCTAAAACTTTGTTGAATTTTGTTCATGTGTAGCTGGTTTGTTTTTGTATACCCTATTTTTATCTAATTCTGTTTGCAGTGGCTTAAACAATATATTTTGTGCAATAACTTATTGATGGGGCAGGGGGCACATTGTTATTTTGCATATATATATATATATATATATATATATATTTTGCAATTTTTCTGCTATTTTGCTGAAAAAATCTGGCAACCCTGCTGTGTCATATCAGTAGCCTGCTGGCTTTCATAATGAATGGTTGTCTGTCGCGAGCTCTCCGCTTCTGCAATGCAGTTATAACTTGTTATAAAAGAAATTTCTGTAGCGTGGATGCGGCTTTAGCATTCCAACCCGCATTTGATCAAGTGAAGTAACATTGTGTAAATTGATTTCACCCCATTTCTTGACTTTTATAGATCATCTTAGCAGAGACAGGAGCAGGAGTGTGTCTACTGATAGTGATAGAACTGATAGTATGTTAAGTAGCGTAAACTTCAGAGCCAGCACACCTGGGATGAACAAAGACAGTGAAATGGACCAGAGCCAGCACAGTGATGCCAGCATGTCGCTTGGTGCCGAGACTCTGCATGACACCCAGCCCCTGGAGGAACCTGAGGAGGTGGAAGAGACAGGTAACGCTGTTGTATTATCTCCTGAGTTTTATCTTAATCTTTATTTTATTGTTGATCCATATTGGTTCCACTTCACTTTTGTCTGTCCTTTTCTCTTTTTTTTAAATGCCTTCTCTGTATTAATCCTTCATAATTTTTTCTAATCTTGCCATGGGTTCCAGATCACCATATTTTACACTCTGGTATATCTTTTTCCATATTATCCAAAAATTTGTTTTTCAGTTCTCTATCAATGGTTTTGTAGTATTTAGTATAGATAGAGTCATTATTCTTATATTTTAGTGTATTAGTATTGAAATCAAATTTTTTTTTATAAATAGTTCTTTCTTTTCATTGATTTCATTTCTAGGAAATTGTTGTGCATCTTTTGATTTGTAAACACAAAATTTATTGTTCTTTCTTTACTCCTTTGGTTTCAATTTATTTCTCATGTTCATATTTCATCTCCACTTAATAAATTCAGGTTTCACTGTTCCATGAGGTCCAAGGTTAATCGTTCATTCCAATTAATTTCCTGTGGACCTAAAAAGCCCAGGTGGCTATTGAAGTCACCCAGCAGTATAATTTTTTCTTCTTTTCCAATTTTCTCTAATCTTCTTGCTATTCTTCGTTTAATAATTTTATTTTTATCTTTGTCTGTGATATGTGGATAAACTACCTTCAATGTCACTTTTATCTATCTTATGTTAATGCTTACATGTAATATATCACTACAGTTATCAGTGTTCTTTTCAATATATAAATTTGTACTTTGGTTATAAAACTAACAAGAGTATAGAGGTTATCCTTAAACTCTACAACTTGAGTACTGTATACAAGCATGGTCACAACATTTTAGACATATTGACCTGTTAGAGATAGTACAAAGGAGGGCAACAAAATAATACCTTTCCTGAAGCAACTAAAATATGAAGATAGACTGATAGTATTAAATATGTTCTCATTTGAAAGAAGGTGTTTGAGGAAAGATATGATTACGCTTTATAAAATCTGTTCTGGGATGGATAAATTTGATTTGGGGCAGTTATTTGAGTTAGAAGGTAGTAATAGGACTCGGGGTCACCACTTAAAAATTTAAAAAAACAGAGGTGTAGGTTAGATGTTAAAAAATATTTTTTCACCAATAAAATGGTAGATTACTCAAATAGTTTGCCATCTGAGACAGTAGACAGTCCAAACTTAAATGTTTTCAACTGCAGATTGGATGCTAATATGGGAAGAGAGGATTAACTTCTTTGAGGGAGAGGGTATTCTGAACTCCTTCTCATGGCTGCATTTTTTTATTATTGTAATATAACAACATAACATAATTTCATGGATGACAAAAACCACAAGGGACTATCAAAGGTCATCCACATCTGTCAAAACCCACCCACAAAATGCATCCATAGGATTGTATCAGATCATGCATCCACAATATGCATCCATATGATTGTGTCAGATCATGGATCTACAATATAGAAATTAAACAATCAATAAGATTGTGATTGATCATGCTGTAGCGGGCCGAAAATATATCTCTAATCCCAATCGATCCAACCCGCTTCCTACACTGTCCGGATGTGAGAAATCGAGGGAGAATGAAACGGATTGTATATACAGTCCCTTTACTTACAAAAAAAGTACAATGATAGTTACAGTTATATTTACAGCAATTTATATTTACAAGGGAAGTGTGCACACTTCAAAATGAGGCCAAATTCCCCCTACAAAATACGATAACAAAAGAGAATTTTATAATAGGTGAATACAACAAATTTACTTATATATCTACACAAAACATAAAAAAACACAACAACAACCGAATGAAAAGGGGCACGCGCTATCACTTGTGTGCTGGAGGTGGGTGGTAGTAGGCTAACTTAGAAGGAGGCAGGCTTGTCAACGAAGGCGGGTATGGTGGTCCAGGTGGTTAGCGAGGTATGAAAGCCCTCCGTCTCAGGGCTGGGCGGAGCACTCGTCTAGAGAACCCTTCTTGCTGTCAGTCCACGCTTCCACCCTCTGTAGAAGAGATATATCCTCCTTTTATGACCCCTTTATTTATACATGGAAGGGAAACTAATAAGTGGGCATTACTCGAGTAAATTTATCGACTAGCTTACCTCTTTCCAGAATATGGCGCTTTGCTAAAAGAATATTATAAACAAAGTACAATTTTGATAAAAGATTATTTTAAGCAAAGTACAATCTGAGAAAGAGAAAACAATTAATACATGAAATCAAATACATATATATACAAAGAGAAAATATAAAAAACCTCATTCCCACTCACACACACATTCTTACAGAGGGAGGGAGAGGGTACTGAGAAAAGGGGTGGGAGAATGGCCCTTTTACACACACTCACATTCGCTCCACCACACCCATCCTTCCTTAAGCCATTCGACCAGCCACTCACAAAACCCTTTCAATCACTCTTCATGGAACCACTTGTGCTCAATCGCACCCTTCTGCACCCATTCACACTCTTCTACTGGTCCCTGGCGACGCGTAGCAATTAGTCGTGGTTGTTCGTCAGTCGTCCTGTCAGTCTCATCGTCACTATTGATCATCTCATCAACCATACTCTTAGCCCTCATTACCAGTTCTCCCATCTCACGACAGAATTCTTTCATACTCTTCCGTTCAGAACCCTCACTCTTCATACCCCCATTCATCAGCTCCTCACTCATAGCTCTCATCCAACTCAAGGTACATTCTTGCGAAACAGACAGGTCACTCACATCCCCTGTATTCTCAACAGGCATACCAGAAACCCCTTCGACTGGTTCCCACCAGAAACCTGAAAAATCAGCCACTTCATCAAACTCATCCCTACTATTACCATTCGTAAAACCCGAAAAATAGGCCACACTAGCTTCATTCTGCCCAAACACACTATCATTCATACTGTTCCCAAAACCAGAAAAATTTGGCACAGGCAGCTCACTCACTCTTCTACTTATACCAGCCAAATCACTCACCTGTTTACGCAAAAACTCAATCTCCCTTTCAAGATCCCCCATACCAGAAACACTCTGCTCAGACTTACTTTCATTCGTACTTGCATTCTTCCTTTCACTCTTCTTTGTACGCTTTCTACTCCTCGAGACTAAGACTAGCTCTTTCCCAGACAGATCCATACTATCACATTCAATCTCATCATCATGCACTTTACCTCTCTCTCTACACAGTCCATACACCGGATGGCTCACCAGGTAGTCAGGAGGTTCTTTCCATCTCCTTAACTGACTCTGATGAGCCCGCACTCTCTCAGTCATACCGTCATTCAAACTCTCCAAAACATACGTCACCCCATTTTCCCAAACCCTCACAACTCTATAAGGTCCATCAAACTTCTCACTCATCTTTCACACATTCAACCTACCCTTCACTTCTTTCACCTTCAATACTTTTGCACCTAATTCAAATGAACAGAACCTTTCATGCGCCTCACGCCATAAACTCTGCTCACTTTCACTCAAACGAAACCTATCTTTCACTCGCCTTTCAAAATTCATCACAAACTGACATGGGGACATTCCAGTTGCACTATGCATAGTTGAATTATACGCCCACAACACTCTCCCCAGACACACATCCCAGTCATTCACTGTCGTACTCATCATTCTCAACATCTCACACAAGGTTCTTATAGTTCGTTCAGCCAATCCATTTGAAGATGGTACATACGGAGTTGTTCTCACATGCTCCACACCATTCTCTCTCAACATTTGCTCAAACACTTCCCCTACAAATTCAAGCCCATTATCACTCAGACATCTTCTAGGCTTCCATACACACATAGGAAAAAACAACTGCTCAACCACACGGGCAAAAGTCACACTCCTTTTATCTCTCACAGGCGATGCATACACAAACTTACTTTTATGATCAACCATCACAACCATACCAACATTCCCAGCACTCGTACGCGGCAAAGACACACAATCAATCACTACCAATTCAAACGGTTCTTTCGCATCAACTTTCAAAATCGGTGGTTTCACTTGCACACCTTGCACCTTTCGCTTCTGACACCTTTCACACGTAGTTGCAACATCATTCACAACAGTTCTCAGAAACGGATGGAACACACGCTCCTTCATACACTCCCACAGCTTAAACTTACCCATATGCCCATAATTATCATGCACAACCTTCACCAGACCAATCATACCATCTAAGGACATCACAGGTATATACATATCATCACCACCCTTCACATGCCTCACAAAATATACAACATCCATACAAACAACAAAATCCTTAGCATACCTTTTAAAATCACTTAAACACTCTGGCCATTCATTCAAATCAACACGCATCATTACACACCTCTTCAACTCACTAACAAAAGGACACATCTCTTGCATCTCTAGAATATCATCATCACTTAAAATCTCATTCTCATCATCCATGACCAACTCAATCATGCCACAAAATTTGACAACATTCTTCGCACACTCATTCAACTTCATCACCTCACATTCACCTTTCATAAGACAATCCTTATCAGCATCCAAAGACAAATCATTTAATCTCATAAAGTCTACACCAAGCAAGAAACAACACGGCATTTGCTCATCCTTCAGAATCACAAAGTCATGCTTCACATTCACACCATTACCCAAACTCACTTTCAGACTAACCTGTTTCCATGCCACTATCAAGCCATTCCCTAATCCACTTATCCGTAACTTCACAGGTTTATGCTCGCAACATTTAAACTCATCATACTTACTCAGAATCCTCTCATTCACTAAAGACACCTGCGCTCCAGTATCAATCAAACCACAGAACAACCTTTCACCAACTTTCACTCTCACTTCCATCATATCAGGTCCACCATGTTCGCAATACACCGAAGGAACAAGCACACCAACATCAGCACTGATATCCACACTGTCATTAACTCCCATATCATCACTCACCACACACTCATCTTCATCCAGACAATTATTCTTCTCTCTCATATATGAACACTTTTCAATCACCCAATTGTAGTGCACACCGCTCAAACATTGCAGATGTACCACATTAGGATTCAAACCCTTCATCTTCTCATCCTTGTACACAATCGGCCTCTCACCACCAAAGTGCACATAAACAATCACTCCATACAAACGACTCACTACAATCAACACTTCCTGAAATGGCGGGACCCCTTGCATACACATCGCTCTCAATTCTTTCATGAAGTTCCGCACCTTTGCCATACCAATGCTTTCAGGCTTCCTACACACTTCATTCATTACCTCCTTCCTTAAATCATCTACACTATCGAGCACTCTCACATCTACTCCATCACTCTTCAAATCTTGCAAACCATTCCATACACTCTCAAACAAGGAATCACCACCACCCTTACTCTCTTTTCCATTCATAATCCCTTTCGGCAAATACTCAGGATCACTCACTCCACACACATTTTCATCATTCGTACCAGGATACCTTGACATCAAATCAGCCACTCCATTCCATTCACCAGGCACATACTCAATCACATAGTCAAAGTCACTCAAATCTTCCAAAGTCCTTGCAATCCTACTATCAGCCCACTTCATACGCTGCAGATACACAAGAGGTTGATGATCGGTTTTTATCACAAACCTCACACCATACAAAAATGGACGCAACACTTTCAAACAATATCTTATCGCAGCCAGCTCTCGTTCCACAGTCGAATACTTTCGTTCTGCAACATTCATAGCCTTGGATACATACCCAATTATTCGCCTGACATTCTCTCCATTCAAACGCTGCTCTTGCATCAGAAAACCTCTCATACAATACCCACTCGCATCTGTATACAGTTCAAGCATTTTAGCATTTACACTATAATCTGGGTAAGCCAATTCAACATCTTCAGCCGCTGCCTCTTTCAGTCTCTCATACGCCTCATTCATCTTATCATTCCACTTAACAACCATACTACCTTTCTTGCCCATCCACTCAGTCAGAGGCTTACTCACACCAGAACAATCACATATAAACTTTCGCTGAAACTCAATCAAACCCCAAAAGGACTCAGTTGCTTCACAGTCACCGGTTTAGGAAACATTCGCACCTTCTCAACATACTTTGGTGATTTTTGCAACCCATTCTCACTCACCATATGGCCAAGGAATTCCACTTCTTTCGCAAACCATTCACACTTCGCCACTTTCACCTTCCCACCAACACTCTCCAATGTTCTCAACACATCATTGACCAATCTCATATGCTCCTCAAAAGTCTCAGTCATAATCAAAATATCATCTATAAACGCAATCACATTCTTACTCGCAAACTTACTCAACACAACATTCATTGCCCGCTGGAAGGCTCCGGGAGCATTAGCCAACCCAAAGCTGAGGTTCCAGAACTGGTAATGCCTCTTTGAGGAAGAGAAGGCAGTTACTGGCCGGCTCTCCTCAGCAATGGGCATCTGGTAATACCCCCGTACCAGATCCAGCTTCGTAAACCACTCCATCCCATGCATACTATACACAAACTCAGATACCACACACATCGGAAACCTTTCTTTCACAGTCCTTTCATTCACCTTTCGATAATCCACACACAGACGATATCTTCCATCCGGCTTACGTACAGGTACAATTGGACTATTCCATGCACTCTTGCTCTCTTCAATCACCCCCAATTGCTCCAATTCCAAACACTGCTCCTCAATCTCATCAGCAACCGGACGTGGGAAATGCCTTGGCCGCTGATAGATTGGGGAGTCCTCCTTCAGGACAATCTTGAATTCCGGGAGCTTTGCAACCCCGAAATCCAGATCACCCTTACTGAGGGCTTCCTTTCACTCAAATATCATTCGATACACATCCTCCCTTTCATACTCAGTCAAACATCCATCCAATTTCACCATGTCCTTCACCTCATTATACATCCATTCACATGTCTTTTCATTCGCAACATTCACCCTGATATCCGTACTTCCATCCGTACCTACCTCATTGACAGTGGAGAGGTGGCCCAGTACATCTCCGACTTGGATTCAATTCACCTGCCCTTTCACACTGGGGTCCGCCTGCACACATACAAAAGGATCATTGATTCTCATCAAGCCATCAAACACACAAGCAACACGCCTTACCTTATAACACGCATCCTTTCCATCCAATATCACAGTGTTCTCACTCACATCCAAACTAACATCCTTACTCCAACTCACTCTAACAGACACCCTTTCACCCTTCACAAGCCTTACATTCTCCATAGCAGTCACCTCAATACCAGTAAACACACTCCTCAAAATGCTACCATCTTTCCCTACATACAACTTATACACCCCATTTTTACCAATCTTTCTCTCAATCTGATCACTCGCAAGATGCACAACCATACGATTCATTTTCATAAAATCATAGCCCAAAATCACACCATACTCACTACTCACCTTATCAATCACAGAAAATTCACATTCATTCATCATCATACCATGCATTCGAACAGCTGACCTTATCATTCCAATCACAGGCACTCTCCTATTACCAATACCTACCAAACTACCCTTGCACTCAGACAGGAGGGCTTTCTCACTAACCTTGTCATACACATCTTTATACACCAAGCTCGCCTTGCATCCAGAATCTATTAAAGCAAAACACTCAATTCCATTCAATTCCACCTTAACACTCAGACACTCATACTTCCTACCAGACAGCACTTTCACACTAGACAGACTTACCAACACATTACTCACACTCATGCACCCAGAGGATACATCAGCAGGTACCCTCTTACCATTCAGTTTCCCGCTTCAGACTTTCCATTCACACCTTGCGCTCTCAGTTTAATCCAACACTTTTCACTTGAATGTCCTTCCATCGCACAATAGCTACATATATTCCTCTGGTCAGGACACATCCTTGCATAATGACCAGCCTTTCCACAATTACCACATGCATATTTCATACTTTCCCCACCAGTTGCTCCACCATTCAACCTCGGACAATCTTTCTTCAAATGGCCTATTTCTTTACACTCGAAGCACTCTTTCACACTTTCCTGGCAATCCTTTATCATATGCCCTTTCTTACCACACCCAAAACATGCACCAGATGTCCACCTACATTCTGCCAACGTATGACCTTTCCTTCCACACCGACGACATTCCACAATCTTTCTCCCACCATTCGGTCTCTCGTTTGCTGGGACATACCTCGGTTTCTCTCTCATATACCCATTCCCACACTTGACATTCATCTGTCCCTTTCCATTCAACCACCCTCCATTTGCCCATCCATTCTGCCGGCCCAGGAAGTTTGACATCACTCCAGCTGATGCAGCCTTCAGGGCATCCCTGTAGCTGACAAACTGCTGGGTTGGATGAAAGCTCCTGGGCTTCTTACCCCCAACATTCACACTGTACCATCCATCCTCTTCTAGATCGCTTTCATCATCAAATCGTCCATCTTCTAACAGTTCCAACACATCCTCCCACATCAACCGTTCACCTGTAAGTCTCACTCTCTCCTTTCTCTTTCCACTCAGCCATTCACTCACCTTTCGCGGGATCGTGTCCAAAAACTTCCTCATGAGTGGTTTACATTCATTTACATCATCATCACTATACCTCGTTCTTGCCATACTCTCAAGCCTATGTGCATACATATTCACACTTTCACCCTTCCCCATTTGAGCCTTCTCAAATTCATTCACCCTTTTATACTTCACACTCTCTTTCATTCGTTTCACCTGCCCAATCAATCTCTTCTTCACTACATCGTACTTTGGCTCTCGCACACTCGTTATCACTCGCAAGAACTCCAACAATCTCCCAGAACACTCACCCAGTGACCCTTGTTCTGCGGGTACTTGAGCTTGCAGTACCGCTCAAAATCCCCGAAGAACTCATCCATACTCTTTCCCCCATGCAATCTAAACTTATCAATCCTTGGCACTTCCCTAATCAAAATTCCTTTCCCTACATTCACTTCACTCTCCGAAGAGCTACTCTCGGTCTCACTCATTCCAATCATATCATCACTCTCTCCCTCATCTGAGTATAGCGAATCCACACTCTCCCCTCTCGCCTTCCTATCCTTAACCTTAGAACCATGCTTACTTCCTCTCTTACTTTCCACTCTCTTCCATTCACCCCCTTTCCTACCACTCACAGTATCTTCTTTAGACTCAATCATACTGCCATCCATTCCATTTAGCGGAGTCCCTTCAGTAGGAGCAGGGTTCAGGGTTGTAGGTCCTGGGACTGATCCAGCCCCTGTCATCATGTTATACAGGTCCTGCATCCGTCGGTCCGTCTGATCCTGTCGGTCTCCCATTTCCTTCTTCATCCTATCAGTCTTTTCATTCATCCCTTTTATTTTATTCTCCATTCCCTCCATCATTCCCCGCAACATTTCACACTCCTCTTCTTTCTTTCTCAACTCCAGTCTCAATCGCACTACTTCTTCATTCAATGTTTCCACTACAGCCATTGTTCCCAAGTTAGTAAAAAGATAGGGGGAGGGAAAAATCAATCAAACTACTTGTCACACTAATTGGGTATGGACTGCAATCCAATCCAGTCACGCTCCCAGTTTCGAAGTCTCACGTCCCTATTCGGGCGCCAAATGTAGCGGGCCGAAAATATATCTCTAATCCCAATCGATCCAACCCTCTTCCTACACTGTCCGGACGTGAGAAATCAAGGGAGAATGAAACGGATTGTATATACAGTCCCTTTACTTACAAAAAAAGTACAATGATAGTTACAGTTATATTTATAGCAATTTATATTTACAAGGGAAGTGTGCACACTTCAAAATGAGGCCAAATTTCCCCTACAAAATACGATACCAAAAGAGAATTTTATAACAGGCGAATACAACAAATTTACTTATATATCTACACAAAACATAAAAAAAACACAACAACCGAACGAAAAGGGGCACGCGCTATCACTTGTGTGCTGGAGGTGGGTGGTAGTAGGCTAACTTAGAAGGAGGCAGGATTGTCAACGAAGGCGGGTATGGTGGTCCAGGTGGTTAGTGAGGTATGAAAGCCCTCCGTCTCAGGGCTGGGCGGAGCACTCGTCTAGAGAACCCTTCTTGCTGTCAGTCCACGCTTCCACCCTCTGTAGAAGAGATATATCCTCCTTTTATGACCCCTTTATTTATACATGGAAGGGAAACTAATAAGTGGGCATTACCCGAGTAAATTTATCGACTAGCTTACCTCTTTCCAGAATATGGCGCTTTGCTAAAAGAATATTATAAACAAAGTACAATTTTGATAAAAGATTATTTTAAGCAAAGTACAATCTGAGAAAGAGAAAACAATTAATACATGAAATCAAATACATATATATACAAAGAGAAAATATAAAAAACCTCATTCCCACTCACACACACATTCTTACAGAGGGAGGGAGAGGGTACTGAGAAAAGGGGTGGGAGAATGGCCCTTTTACACACACTCATATTCGCTCCACCACACCGCATCTACAATATACAATTCAAACCATACACAGGAATGTGTCAAAAACAAAAACCATCATCATCAAGACTAGTCAAAATAAAAATGAATCGTAATATATAATAATAAGGTTTAAGGTAAGAAACCAGTGGGTTGCTGTCCAATCCAAGTAGATTCTATATGGCAGCTTGGATGAAACAGCGTAAATCATCTATAAAAGGTGGAGACCACTTTGTGAGAAAATTTTTAAAAAATGACGGACTAAAAGATTCCTACGCCAATATGAATCGAAGACAAGTGTGTCGAGGAATGGTTAAAAGGGTTCGGAAACAGGACAATCAGAGGATGGAAAAATGGCTCCAATCCAATAAAAGGTTGGCAACAGATTGGTTCCCACCGCAAAAACGACAGCAAGGGCTGATATGAACATCACCCAAAACAAAATAGCCGTGAGTTAGTCAATGCAAACTCGGCAAAGGGCCACCTCCAATGACCGCATTCTATGACGGTGTAGCAGGCCAAAAATCTAGACTAACACCAATCGATCCAAGCCGCTTCCTAGACTAATCTGGAGATGAGAAGTCAAAGGAGAATGAAATGGATTGTATATACAGTCCCTTTACTTACAAAAAAAAGTACAATAATAATTATAAAAATATGGGGTAAATATGCACACAAGCCTATTTATATATAAGGAAAACAATCCTATCTTGAAATCCTACCAATCGAAAATATATACACAAATACTAAAGAACAATCCTATCTTAGAATTCTATCAGTCGAAAATACAAAAGAAGAGACAACAAAAAGAGGAGTTATCTTACATGGTACCATGGTTTATGATCTGCCGGCAGTCACTCTTGTGACAAAAATTGGGTGTGCGCATCTTATGGGGCCTGGCGCCTGGCGCCTCAAAGCTCAATTTTTTTCACGATCCTGGCATCTTTAGGCTATTAAGAAAGCTGGTGCCTCTGAGCTTGATACAATATATAAATGGATCTGGTTGTACCTTCGGGGCTACAAACAGCTCTTCTGTCCCAACAGGACGCACAACTTCTGGTGTCCCTCATGCCCTACTGTTTCTGCCACTCTGTACAAATTTAGCAGGTAATAGTATTTATAAATTCTTTACTTGAGTGCTGTCTCAGAAAAATATTTAACATTTAGTAGCTGAGAAAGCAAAAAAAAATTTTAATACAACATAAAATATAATACATATGTACAAAAGAAAATATAATAAAAAACCCCCATTCTCTCTCAAACACACATTCTTACAGTAAGTTTGACATCAGTGGTAGGGAAAATGATGGAATCTATTATAGCAAGGAATATTAGAGATCACTTGGATAAGCATAAGTTGATAAAAGAATCACAGCATAGCTTTAGTAAGGGTAAATCCTGTCTGACTAATTTGCTGTCTTTTTATAGTAAGGTGTATAAAGCAGCAGATAATGATGAGAACTATGATATTTTATACTTAGACTTTAGTAAGGCTTTTGATCGAGTGCCACACTTACGGCTTCTGAGCAAAGTTAAAGCATACAGGATCGATGGCAGTATATTTAGGTGGATTCAGTCATGGCTTGGTGACAGACAGCAAAGAGTTAGTATAGATGGAGTTAAATCTGAGTGGGGGGGGGTATTAGCAGTGGAGTTCCGCAAGGATCTGTTTTGGGTCCCTTGCTATTCTTAATTTATATTAATGATTTTGACATAGGTATAAGTAGTGACCTGAGTAAATTTGCTGATGATACTAAGCTAGGTAGGGCCATTAGGGCTGATTCTGATGCTGTTGTAATGCAGGAGGAATTGACCATTCTGTCCAATTGGGCCGAGAAATGGCAAATGAAGTTTAACATAGACAAATGTAGTGTACTTAGTATAGGTAGAAATAATCCATTGAATAGTTATAAATTAAATGGGAGAATTTTAGGCAGGACTGATTGTGAGAGGAACTTGGGTATTTTGGTAAGTTCAGACCTTCGTCCTAGAAAGCAATGCCTAAATGCTAAGAATAAAAATAATAGGATATTGGGATTCATTAGGAGGAGTGTAAGCAATAAGAGTGCTGAAGTCATTCTAAAACTGTATCTGGCACTAGTTAGGCCTCATCTAGACTATGCAGTACAATTTTGGTCACCATATTATAGGAAGGATATTGATTTGCTTGAGTCTGTGCAGAGAAGGATGACAAAGATGATTGGTGGGCTAAGGAACTTACCTTATGGTGAAAGGCTCAGAAAACTAAATCTACATACATTGGAAAGGAGAAGAGTCAGAGGGGAATTGATTGAAGTCTTCAAATAGGTAAAAGGATCCGGGTAAAGTTCTTATACTTAGTGAACATGACAGGACACGTAGCAATGGGTTTAAGCTTGATAAGTATAGGTTTAGGAAGGAGATTGGGAGGAATTGGTTTACAAATCGTGTGGTAGATGAATGGAATAGGCTCACTAGACATGTGATAGAAGCCTCCTCTCTGGGTAGTTTTAAGAATAGATTAGATAAATATATGGATGAAGCTTCTAGATGGGACTGATTTTTTTTTTATGTACATATGTATATATTTTTCTAAGGAGTGGGGAGATTATATTTTGCGGTTGCATGAATAGACATAATCCTCTGGATGCATTTTATGTATATTGTAGATTAGATCTGATGAACTCCTGTAAAGGGTGACAAAGTTGATGACTTTTCTCTAGTAAGAAATCTTTTGTGTGTTGACTGGAACAGGAGCTGCCAAGTGTAGGCCATGAATGGTCTTTTGCAGTCTCCTCCTTTTCTTATGTTCTTATCTCTTTTATCTTTTTCCATTTTAATAACTTTGCACTTATCAAGGTTGAAAGTCATTTGCCACTTATGTGCCCAGGATAACAATTTATTTAAATCCCCCTGCACTTTAAAATTATCATCAATATCTTTAACTACAGCTGCTAATTTGGTATCATTGGCAAAAATTGACACTTTATTATTAACTGCCTCCCCAAGATCGTTTATATATGAAGGTTGGCGGCGCGCCTGAAAGTATATTTTTGCATGTAAGTTTTGTTTGCCTGCGCATGCATATTCATGCATGTTTGGTTAAATAAAAACATTAGAACATTATTCTATAAGCAATTATGATTATATACTGGGGGGCTGTGCCCCCAGACCCCGACAATTGATTGAAACTCAGGATCATTGTAGGGGAGCCCCCTGCAGTAATAAAACCCCCACAAGCAGTCCCCTTGAATTTACTCCAAAAAGGTGAAATATTTTGCGTTCCATCATTCGCACCGCCGATCTTCATGTTTACAGTCCAAACTAAGACATTCAAAGGACTGCATGGCCTTGATAAGGGGAGTTTGGTGTGGTTTGTAGAACCGAGGCTTCAATCAGGCACACTGAGGGCATTCCGAGCACACCCTCCTCACATCTTCCAAGGAATAAGGAAGATTTCTCACTCTGACAAAATGAACAAGTCTTGTTGCACCAGGATGGCAAAGTCGAGCATGGAGCTCAGATATTTTGTCATTATTGACAGTAGCTACACAGTGAGCACATGAGAGAGAGTCTGCAGGAATGTTGTATTTACCAGGACGGTACACAATGTCATAATTGTAGCACCCCAACTCAATCCTCCATCATTGAATTTTATCATTCTTGATTTTTCCAAGCTGATTCATACAGAACATAGAGCTGACAGCCTGTTGGTCCGTAACTAAGGTGAAACGTTGTCCTATCAAGTAATGAGACCACCTCTTTACAGATCGCCAAATTGCACATGCCTCCTTTACTACTGCAGAGTGCATGCGTTCAGTAGGTGTGAGGGTGCAAGAGAAAAAGGCAACTGGACAGCCTGCCTGATTCAGGGTAGCAGCAATGGCTCTATCGGAGGCATCAGTCTCAACTACCAAAGGAATAATTTCATCAATTGAGTGCACAACAGCCTTCCCAATCTCTTCTTTGAGATCACTGATGGCTTTCAGGGCCTCTGGACTAAGAGGAAAAGTGTCAGTGGCAACAAGAGGTCTGATCTTGTCAGAAAATCGGAAAACCCACTGTGAATAATAGGAAAACACACCAATAACACAGCGTAAGGAAATATGGTCTTTAGGGATCGGTAATTCCTTTGATGGATGTAAATATTCAGAATCTGGTTTGAGTGAGCCGTGGGTTATTGTGTAACCAAGAAAATCTATGGATTTTTTTCAAATGACAAACTTAGTCCGGTTGTGGAACCGGGCAGCCTCTTGAAATTTTGCCAAGTTCTCATTGTGCTCCAGCTGGGTTTTCCATGCCATGACAATATTGTCCACATAAGCATAAGTTCCATGCAGATCGTGTTGCATGATGATGTCAATAGTCCTTTGGAAGCAAGCAACACCGTTGGTAACCCCGAATGGCACTCTGCAAAATTGATATAGCTTGCCATTCGCTTCAAAAGCAGTATATGGCTTGTCCTCTTCCCAGGTATCTGGTGATAAGCACTTTACAGGCCAGGGAACTATAGTACTTGTAATGAGACAGTTCCGTGAAAAGGTCATCTATTCTTGGAAGGGGGGTATGGTTCCAAACGAGTGAATCTATTAATGGTCTGTCCATAGTCAACAATTAATCTCTTTTGGTGGCGCTCATTTGACACCACAAGAACTTGCGCCGTCCATGGAGATGTGCTCACCTCAATAACACCATGTAGCATCTTGTTAATTTCAGACTTTATGAACTTATCATCATCTCCAAACCTCCGAGATTTTGTTGCAACGGGTTTGCAATGAGGAACAAGACTTGAAAAGAGATGTGGTGTATCTACCAAAGCAGACAGTACACTGCAAGTGGC
Source organism: Ceratothoa steindachneri (assembly GCA_963969495.1). Taxonomy (NCBI): domain Eukaryota; kingdom Metazoa; phylum Arthropoda; class Malacostraca; order Isopoda; family Cymothoidae; genus Ceratothoa; species Ceratothoa steindachneri. The sequence goes on along the minus strand of OZ018332.1, from coordinate 144,199,397 downwards.
AGTGCTGGAGATATTTAGATCTTTCTTGGATCCATCAAAGTCCACAGTAATACTAGAGTGCTGGCTCATAAAGTCTTGACCAAGAATGACATCACAGCACAAGTCTGGCAGCACAGAAAGCCTTGTATTGTAGTAGCATTCACCCTTCAAATTGATGTCAACCATGCAGCATCCCTTCACAGGAGACATGAGTGATGAAGAGGCCATAGATACGCTTCCAGATGCTGGAACCGTCAATTTGTGCCTCTTGGCATAGCTATGTTTGATGAAAGATTCAGAGTTCCCTGTGTCGATGAGAGCAGCCGCTTGATTATTACCAACCAAAACATAGACAGTAGCTCGCCGTAATAGTCCCGGGGAAGAAGCATAGATTACGGCCAGTGTATAAGACTGAGTGGATGCAGAAGTAGAAAATGTAGTAGACCGGCACATCTTAACAAAGTGCCCCTGCTTATTACACTTATGACGTGACATTTCTTGCAGGGCCACTGTCCATGATTGTGATGGGGACCACCACAGAAATAGCATCTGGACTTTAAATTGGCAGCAGCACAGGATCTTTCAACAGAATAAGCAGATTCAGATGTTGCAGCAGCACAGGTCCCATCATCGGTGCAAGCAGGATCGGATATTGCAGCAGTACTTACACCAGAGACAGTATATGAGAATAAGACTCTGAGGTCTTCTAAGCAACATCGAGTGCCCTGGCTTGATCAACAGCCGTACTTATGTCCAAAGTTTTGTTTTCAAGCAATGGTTGCCTGATTGTATGAGAAAGCAAGCCATTGAAGAAAGAATCCTGTATGTAGTCATCCTGATTCTGTGAAACAGTAGCAGCCTTTAAGTTACAATCTTTGCTGAGCACCTGAAGCTCTTGTGGATCTCATCTATTGTCTCCCCTTCATGCTGCCTATGAGTAGCCAATAAATGTCTTGTGACACTTCATTTTGGGGCTTGACATAGAGGTCTTTGAGAAGATCTATAGCTGAATCAGAGGTAGTACACTCTGCAATGGAACCATATACGGTTGGAGAGAGAAAATTGATCAATGTATCCAACTTGTTAGGATTAAGGCTTGCGATGGATTCCAGGAATGCAGAGAAAGTACGATTTCAGTGATTCTATTCTCGTGTAGCAGTAGGCGAGTTGGGGGATACATCCAGACGTTCAGGTCTCAGGAGTTTATCCATCTTTAAATCTGACGCAACTTGTTTTTTTTTTTTTTATGAAGCTATGATAGGGCTTGCGATGGATTCCAGGAATGAAGAGAAAGTACGATTTCAGTGATTCTATTCTCGTGTAGCAGTAGGCAAGTTGGGGGATACATCCAGACATTCAGGTCTCAGGAGTTTATCCATCTTTAAATCTGATGCAGCTTGTTATTTTTATTTTTATGAAGCTATGATAGGGCTCCCACTATTTATTTATAGCACCAGTTTAGCCTTTGGATTGGCATATAGCAGGATTGTTAGTTGAATAAATTGTGGTAACCATAATAAAGCCCCAATACCTTTTTCTAGGCTTTATTCAACTAACAAAACATCAATACAGTCTGAAAATAAAAGAGAAACAATATAAGTAAACATACCCATTCTAATCAGGTTAAGTAAACAAAGGGTAATACTTCAGATTAGAGGGTGCACAGTAGGTGGTGCTGATAGTAGGCTACAATTTTGGGCTACAATATATCTCTTATGATGTCAGGCGGTAGCTTCAGATGTGACCAATCACGGTGTTATATTTTTTTGTTGTTTTGGGGATTTGTAACTTTTAGTCTGTATTATTTACTAAATAGTTTTTTCTAAGTTAGGTAAGGTTTCTTGATGTCTTTTATTGTTGTTTTTTTGTTTCGCAGTGAACGATAAAGGCTTCTTACTGGCAATGTCGTAGTTATAAATAGAACCTGCTTAGCATTTGTTTCTCTTTTGTTATGGCTTTTTCGTGCATTAGTTGTGCGTCTTTGTTATTCGAATTTGGGTTTATTTTGCATGACTGCAAAAAACTTTTAGCTTATTTTGAGGCGCATAAACTAATCAAGAAACATATAAAAGTAAGTATTGTTTGTCATTAAGAACATAAGAACTTAAGAAAAGAAGGAGACTGCAAAAGACCATTCATGGCCTACACTTGGCAGCTCCTGTTCCAGTCAACACACATAAGATTTCTTACCAGAGAAAAGTCATCAACATTGTCACCCTTTACAGGAGTTCGTCAGATCTAATCTACAATATACATAAAATGCATCCAGAGGATTATGTCCATTCATGCAACCGCAAAATATAATCTCCCGACTCCTTAGAAAAATATATACATATATACATAAAAAAAAGACAGTGCCATCTAGCAGCTTCATCCATGTATTTATCTAATCTATTCTTAAAACTACCCAGAGAGGAGGCTTCTATGACATGTCTAGTGAGCCTATTCCATTCATCTACCACACGATTTGTAAACCAATTCCTCCCAATCTCCTTCCTAAACCTATACTTATCAAGCTTAAACCCATTGCTACGTGTCCTGTCATGTTCACTAAGTATAAGAACAAGAGGTTGATTGAAAAGGGAAAAGAAAGTAGAGTGAAAGGTGTTGTGACAGGTGTGCTTCCAAGAATGGATGTTGGGGTAGAATGGATGTCTCGTGCGATTGGGCTGAATGATTATGTGAGGAGGATGTGTGAGATGGAAGGTGTCATGTTTGTGGATGTGTGGGATAGGTTTGTTGGAATGAAAGAAATGTATGCGATGGATGGACTGCATTTAAGTAGGAAGGGGGTAGATGTGTTGTGGGAGGAGTATGATCGTGTTATTAGGTCTTTGCGGGCCAGAAACTAGATACTAATACTGGTCAGGGAATTATGAGAGGTCATTATAGTACTGAAAGTAGAATGGACTTGGCAGATAACAGAAATAGGTTCCAAGGCGATAGAGGTGAGGTCATTCAGGTTTCAAGAGGTGCTTCAGGGATAGGGGGGTTAAATTGTTTCTATACAAATGCTCGTAGTCTTAGAAACAAGAAGGATGAGCTATTTAGATATATTAGCAATGAGGATATAGATATATTATGTGTTACTGAATCCATGGGTTAATGAAATAGAATTTAGTGACACTATAAGTGAATTTGATTTACAGGGCTATAATATGTACATTAGTCAAAGGACAGGTAGGATTGGTGGAGGAATAATTATCTATATAAAAAACAACATTGTTTCAAGTTTAAATACTTCAATAAAGCAGGATGGAGTTGAGTCACTTTGGATAGATATTAGGTTCAGTAAATTAGAATGGTACATTTGGGAGCTTTTTACAGGTCACCTGGGCAGACAGATGATATGGATGAACTAATGATAAGGGAAATAAGTAAGGGATGTGAAACAGATGCAGTTATTATTGGGGACTTCAACTTAAACTCTGTGGACTGGGAAAATATGATAGGTAGGGATAGAACAAGTGGCAGGTTCATAGAATGCTTTAAGGATAATTTTTTTAATCAATTTGTTAATGAGCCAACGAGGGGGGACAATATATTAGATTTAGTACTTTCTAACAGTGATCATTTAGTTCAAGAATTGACTGTTGGGAAAGCATTGGGAAATAGTGACCATCAGCTAGTTCGTTTTAACTTGGGAATTGAGAAAGGTAAATTAACCGAGAATGCTGTAAAAGTTCCAAATTTTCATAAGGGAGATTATGTAAAACTCTGAAGCTTGCTAAATTTTGTAGACTGGGATGTAGAATTCAGAGGTAAAAATGCTTATGGGATGTGGGATACTTTCAAGCATATAATAAATGTAGTCCAAGAACAATATATCCCAATAAAGGCAATTAGGAACAAAAGTAGGAAACCATTATGGTGGAATCAGGAGATAGCTAGAAAAATTTCAGAGAAGAAAAGGGCATATAAAAAATTGCAGGTAGAAAATAATATTCCAAATTTAAGTGATTATAGAATGGCTAGGAATGAGTTAAATAAGATTATAAAGAAGAACAAAAGGGTGTCCAAAATTAAATTAGCTCAGGATAGCAACAAAGATGCAAGAAAGTTCTTTAGTTACTATAAAATTAATAGTAAGTCTGGCAGAGTTAAAATAGGGCCTATCAAATATGAAGGGGTTGTGAGAGAAACTGATGAGGAAATAGTTGAGGTACTAAATGGTCATTTTGCATCAGTATTTACAAAGGAGAAACTAAATAGTCTTATGTATAGTACTCATGGGTCAGGGAAAGAGGTGTTTACTACCATTAGGTTGGATTGGAGAACGATAAAAGAACTAATAGGTGAGTTAGATACTACCAAGGCCCCCAGGCCTGATAATATTCATTCTAGGATACTTAAAGAAGGGGTAGAAAGTATCTCAATAGCTCTGGAGAAGTTATATACTAGGTCACTGGAATATGGAGAAATACCCGATGATTGGAAGAGAGCGAATGTAGCCCCCATTTTCAAGAAGGGTAGTAAAGAGGATCCAAATAACTTTAGACCAGTTAGCCTAACTCCTGTAGTCTGTAAAATTCTTGAGAAAATAGTTAAAAAAGGGATTTGCCAACATGTAGAGAGGAAGGGGGTAATCAGCGATGCTCAGCATGGGTTTAGATCAGGTAGATCATGTTTGACTAATTTACTAGACTTTCTGGAGATGGTAACAGATCAAGTAGATAAGGGAGAGAATGTAGATATAATTTACTTAGATTTTAGTCAAGCATTTGATAAGGTACCACATAGGAGACTAGTTCATAAATTAAAAATGATTGGGATATGTGGGGGTGTTTCAAATTGGATAGCTGAGTGGCTGAAAGACAGGAAGCAAAGGGTAGTGCTAAATGGTGTAAAGTCAGAGTGGAGGGATGTTATCAGTGGGGTTCCTCAGGGATCAGTTCTCGGTCCATTATTATTTGTCATCTATATAAACGATCTTGGGGAGGCAGTTAATAATAAAGTGTCAATTTTTGCCAATGATACCAAATTAGCAGCTGTAGTTAAAGATATTGATGATAATTTTAAAGTGCAGGGGGATTTAAACAAATTGTTATCCTGGGCACATAAGTGGCAAATGACTTTCAACATTAAAAATGCAAAGTTATTAACATGGGAAAAGATAATAAAGAATTTAACTATAAAATGGATGGGCATTGGCTGAGCTCAGTAGAGGATGAGAAAGATCTAGGAGTAGTAATAGATAAGTCATTAAGGTTTTCTAAGCAGTGTATTGAAGCAAGAAATAGGGCAAATAGAGTGCTGGGTTTCATTAAGAGAAATGTCGGTTACAAAAGTAAGGAGGTTATTCTTAAACTCTATAACTCTTATGTTAGGCCACATCTAGAGTACTGTATACAGGCATGGTCCCCATATTTTAGACACGAAATTAACCTTCTTGAGTCAGTGCAAGGGAGGGCAATTAAGATTATTCCTTCCCTGAGGCACCTTGAATATATATAGATTGAAGGCATTAAATATGTTCTCGTTCGAAAGGAGGTGTGTGAGAGGGGATATGATTGAGCTCTTTAAAATTTTTTCTGGTATAGATAAATTGGATGTTATCAAGTTTTTTGAGTTAGATGATGGAAATTGGACTAGAGGTCACCACTTGAAAATTAAAAAGCAAGGGTGTAGGTTGGATTTAAGAAAATATTTTTTCACCAATAGAGTGGTAGACTTATGGAACAAATTGCCGCAGAGGGTAGTAGGTAGCCCAAATTTAAATGTATTTAAGAGTAGGTTGGATAAGTTTATGGGGAGGGAAGGTTGTGATGCTTCCTAAGTTTTGAATATATTAATACTGTTTGTATATATCTATAGCTGCATGATTTAGTTCTTGACCAGCCTTGATTGGTGATACCCTTGTTTCTGGACGCAATCCTCCAGATATAGTTTTCCTTGGAGTTTGGGTGCCTTAAAAAAGGGGTCATTTGACTCAGATGACCTATGATGAGTCCTTGTGGCTTTTGTCATCTGTTATATTATATTGTAGAGAACTTTGATTTTGTCTTCTCCTGGTGATAGTGCTTTTTATGGGTTGGTTTTGACGGATGCGGATGACCTTTGATAGGCCCTTGTGGCTTTTGTCATCCGTGAAATTATGTTATGTTTTTTTTTATGTTACAATCATTGATGTGCTAAATGCATTAAAAATGTTAAAAAATTGTGCTACTGTTTTAAGCTATCCCTTATTTCTTCTCTTTAGTAAAAGCCTCTCTTCAATGACTGTTCCTTCACTGTTGAAGGTTGCTCATGTGCTTCCTTTATTCAAGAGTGGCATTCACTCCAATCCATCCAATTATAGGCTTATTAGTATGATGTCTAATTGTTGTAAAACATTGGAAAGAGTCATTGTTTCAAAAATGTTTAATTATCTAGTCAAACTCTTTACTTTCATGCTCTCAATTTGGCTTCCGTGCTAACCTATCTGTGCCCGATCAATTACTACTGACTTATGACTATATTAGCAAAAATGTGGATCTTGGAGCATTAGTTGAGGTACTTTATTTTGATTATAGTAAAGCCTTTGATGTTGTTAATCATAGATTGCTTATCATCAAACTTTCTCAACTTGGTATTTGTAACACATTCTTCTAGCTACTCAGTCGATGTTACTAGTGGGGTTCCACAGGGTTCTGTAGTGGGACCTGTTGTTTTTTTTAATTTATATAACTCACATTTGTGCTGGTGTCAGCAGTAAAATCGTCTATTTTGCAGATTATGTGAAATTGTATTTGGCTCTCCTACATGTTGATCTGAGCAAGTTTAATAATAATGATGCTTGTGTTTCTCTGATTTACAATAAAAGTAAATCCTAGGGCTTTTTCTTTTCTGTAAATAAATGTGCCCACATCTGCTTTTGTCGTTCACTTGCTGTCTCTCTGAGTGTGTACTACGGATGTGGATACGGATGAACTTTGTTAGGCCCTTGTGGCTTTTGTCATCCGTGAAATTATGTTATGTTATGTTAGACATATTTGTTTTATCCCCTTTCTTAAATATAGGTATCACATTGGCTTTCTTCCATGCCACTGGCACAATGCCACTCTCCAATGATTTTCTAAAGATGCATGCTAGGGGCTCACTTAACACATCCTCATATATTCTTTCAAAATTCTAGGAAAGACCTCATCAGGACCGGGTGCTTTACTACTTTTGATTTTATCAATTTCCTTTGTGATCAAGATATCCTTTAATTTCTCTTCATCATTACCCCGAAAGATCATTGACACCTCGGGTATATTTAGAGTATCCTCCTGTGTAAATACTGAGAGAAAAAAGTCATTTAGCATTCCAGCCATTGAGTCCCTATCATTCACTAATTCTCCATTGGAATCTATAAGTGGGCCTATTTTATCTCTAACCTTAGTTTTGTATAATTGATAAAAACTTTTAGGATCTTCCTTTGCCCTATTTGCCACTTTAATTTCATAATTTCTCCTTGCTACTCTAATTAACTTTTTGACATTTCTTGCTAGTTCATTATATCTCTGCCTTAAGTGATCCTCTCCATTTTTTATTTTCCTATAAATGCCCTTTTTAATGCCAATATAATGCTTAATTTTATCTGTCATCCATTTTGGGTCATTATTTTTAGTCCTAATCTCCTTATATGGTATGTTAATCATCTGACCTGTAATTAATTGCTCAATTATTCTTTCATACTCCTCTTCAATTGTAATCTCTTCCTCCTGGTGATTATTGTCTCCACTAACTGATATCATTGAATCTATTCCTGATTTGATTTCATTGCTGGTTTCTGTACAACTGCCTCCAGGTAAGTCCTTAGCCAATGATAATTTGATCTTCTAAAGTCAGGAATTTTGACATTGTTCATGCTACTATCAATACCATTCCATTTCATCTTGAATCTAATTTCACAATGGTCACTATTACCCAAATTTCCTCCAATCTCAGTATCCTTAATAACTTCTTCCCTATTTGTCAGAACTAAATCCAGTATATTATTACCTCTAGTGGGTTCGTTAATAATCTGCCTCAGAAAATTATCTTGGACAACATTCAAAAATTCCTCAGCCTCCTGATCACCCACAAGAGCTTCCCAGTCTATATTTCTGTAATTAAAATCGCCCATTATACACACATGCTTACTTCTACATGCCCATTCTATCTCCTGCCACACAAGATTTGAAGTTTCCTTACTAAGATTTGGTGGTCTGTAGAATAATCCTATGACAAGCTTGTTTTTACCTTCCTTTACATTTAGCCATAAAGACTCTGTGTTATCATCTAATTTAATTGTACTGTTTACACAACACTGGAGATTATCTTTAATATAAATAATAACCCCTCCTCCTCTCTTCCTATTCCTATCTGTATGGAACATGTTAAAGCCCTCAATCTCAACCTCAGGTTTAAAGTGATTACTTGACAAATCAAGCCATGTCTCTGTTATCGCAATTATATCAAAGTCCTCTTCACTCGCTAACGCTCTTAAGAGATCTATCTTATTCCTTATACTCCGACCATTTGTGTAGTATATTTTTAAGGTTCTTTTATTATTCCCATCTTCATTACATCATGCTTTTTTATTCCTAGTTATCTGCTCATTCACTTGTGCATTATTCCCCCTATAACGCATCAGTATGCCCTCCCCCCTAGCTATTCCTCTATCTCTGCATCCCTTCCATTTCCTAAACCTGCCCTCTATTCCTGTTATTCCCTTACCTCTAACAGCTTCTAGTTTCCCACCTGTAAGGACCTAATCACACTATCCAGGCCCCCCATAGAACCTCAACACCTGCCCGACTAAGATGGAGCCCATCCATCGCATACAACCTCCTATTCCCGTAAAATCCACCCCAGAAATCTACAAACACCAATCCTAACTCCTCACACAGTCCTTTCACAAATTCATTCAAACCAATTGCACACGACAACCATTCTACCCCCACATCCAATCTCGGAAGCACACCAGAAACAACACCTTTTACCCTGCTTTTACTCATCCTTTCAACTAACCTTTTATACTGCTCACGTAACTCACATGTACCCACCTTCTTTACATCATTCACTCCCACATGCGTAATCACAACTGCATCCCTCTCACACCCAGAAACCAGCCTATCATACCTCTCACAAACATCACTTACACCAGTTTCTTTTGGTCTGTTATGTTGTGCTCGGAATTAGACGTGTTTACAATCGCTCCTGATTTATTTTACAGTTTGCTTTCGAAATATAATTGAATCGTTTAAAACATATATTTATTTTTTTTTAGTAAAGTAACTATTACTTAATGTTTTTTGCACACTGTGGAATATTAATTGAGTTCCGTTAATTGCTCCTATTTTAAATAAGGAACGATCAATTATCGGCGGCCTAACTCTCCCGATTCGCCGCCCAAACGGATTGTATCGAGTATAAATTGTTGAATATTACTTTGTGTAAATATTTTTAGCAAATTATACTGTAAACCATAAGAAAGCTGCTAATAGTAACAGTTTACCCAAGTGATATAAGTGAATAGGGACTTGTTTGGGAATTCCTTCCGTCCGAGGGGTCGACCCGCGGAGAAACCCAAATAGGGATTTTGTTTGCATAGGTCACTTGAAGTGCATTGGGTGCATAAGTTGCATTGAGGCACTTGAATGTAAAATTTGATTTCTGCTAAAAGTTGTTGGGGTCATAACACATAGCCTCTCATGTGCTCTCACCACGGTGGGAGTCGGACGTGCCTCTCTGAGCTCCGCTTTGTGAACTTGTTTATCATCGCTTCACCACCGTCACCTGCCACGATTTCTCCTCCACAATCACACCCGGCCCTGGTATTGTCTGGTATAAGCCATCTGTCCTACTGCCATGACTGGTGAGAGAGGTAGGGGACGGGGTCAACTGGACAAAAAAGGTTGTGACCCTGGATCCAGTTTGGTTGCCGCGGGTGGTGTTGACATTGTACCAGTCACTGATGATGATGATAGTCCATGTGGTACTTGTGGCATAATAATTGGTAACGAAGACTCCTTGGAGTGTGAGATATGTTCTGTTTGGACCCACGGCGCTCAAAATTGTTCTGGTCTTCCATATAATGCCTTTAAGATTATTATTGAGTATTCTAACAAGGGCGCCACCTATGTGTGTACTGCCTGTCGTCTTGCTCATAGCCAGGGTGTAAATAGATCTGCTTCTGGTACTGGCGGTAGGGAGTTCATACAGCTTTTTGATATTGTCAAAGCACTATCCCATGAGGTATCAATTATGGCAAATGAATTAAGAGATCTAAAATCAAATGGACTTGCTGGCAGCCATAGCTCTACTAATCCCCCCCCCCCCTCTGCTCAGTCTGCTGTCCCCAGTACATCTGAGATTAGAACTATTCTTCATGAAGAGGCAGTGGAGATAAGAGAGAGGGAAAAGAGAGCTGAATCTGTGATAATTAGAGGCCTTGGTTCTGATGCAGATACAGTAACTACCAAGTTTAATGAAATTGTGTCTCATCTTTTCAACAGTAATAAAGTTATTCAGATTGAGGAAATAGTTCCCATAAACTGTGATTTAGTTCGGGCTAAGATTAAAAACCCTACACTAAGGAAAGAGCTTCTATCTGTCGCTAAAAACCTGAAAAACTCTAACTACAACTCAGTCTATATAACCAGATTTAACATACAAACAGAGGGAGGAACTAAAAGCACGCTTTGCTTCCCGCAACAATGATACCAGCACCCCCTTAACTACTGCTTCCAATGCCAATGCCACTGCTGCTGCTTCCGGCTCTACACGCGGCACCCCTGCTGGCCATGTCACAAAAAACTAACGTGCAGCCTCACAACCCAACCTCACCATTTTTTGTTAAATATTGCACTTACTAATTTAAATTGTTTGTCTAATAAGGTTTCTTATGTCGAAGAGTTTTGTTGTAATAAGGAAATCGCTCTTTTATCGATTACTGAGTCTTGGCTTAAACCTGTGGTAAATGACTCTGTTGTAAATATCGATGGGTACTCTATATTTAGGCATGACTTTGATTCCCTCGTTCCTAAATTTGGCGTTTGTGTTTATGTAAAGAATAACATTAAGGTTTGTGTGGATGTCAACTCTGGGAGTTTTCCAAATACTTTGGTACTCTATCTTCCTACTTTCAACCTCTATGTTCTAACAGTTTATCGTCCTCCCTCCTATACATATGAGGAGAATGTTGCTCTTATTGACTTCATCTGTGAATTTAGTACTGGCAAGGAATTCGTACTTTTGGGTGATTTTAACCTCCCCTCAATCTCATGGCAAAATGACAATCTTCATATAAATATTTCACCTTTTGACTCCATGTTCCTCGAACTATTCCAGTCACTCGGTCTCCATCAGTGGGTTTGTGAGCCCACCTTTGTTTCATCCGGCAATATTTTAGACCTTGTCTTTACATCTGACCCTGACCGGATTCAGGATGTGAGTGTGTATCCGCCTTTCCCCAAGTGCGGACACATAACTATCAAAGCATCTTACTTATTCCAAAGTGAGCCTCCACCTGATGTGACTTCTGCCCCAACTTATGACTGGCCTAAGGAAAAATATGACAAAATACGAGTGTCCCTAAGACAGTACAACTGGGACTTCAAACTACTATAGCTTAATATTGATGACGCATCACAAGTTTTTGTCAACATTTTAACATAACATAACATAACATAATTACACGGATGACAAAAGCCACAAGGGCCTATCAAAGGTCCTCCGCCTCCATCAAAACCCACCCACAAAAAGCACCATCGCCAGGGGAAGACAAAATCAAAGTCCCCCACAATATAATATAACAGATGACAGAAGCCACAAGGGCGCATCATAGGTCATCCGAGTCAAACGGCCTCTTTTTTAAGGCACCCACACTCCCAGGAAAACTACATCCAGAGGATTGCATCCAGAAACAAGGGTATCACCAATCAAGGCTTGTCAAGAACTAAATCATGCAGCTATAGATATATACAAACAATATTAATATATACAAAACTTAGGAACCATCACAACCTTCCCTTCCCATAAACTCATCCAACCTACTCTTAAACACATTTAGATTTAGATTTAACTAAACTTGTTCAGCAGCATATCCCTAAGAGGTCCTACAGGAAAAAAACATCCCCATGGTTGAAGTCCATCCCCCGTAACCTCTACAAGCAGCGTACCAAAATGTGGAATGAATTCAAATTAACGAGACAGACTTATGGCAGACATTCTTACTTGGCACTACAAAAACTATTTAAGTTTAATGAAGCTAATTCTGCGCTAAGATTTGAAGTATTAACCTCCCAAATCAAATACGAAGAAAATCTTGTGCAGAACTGGGCTACTAAACCTAAACTATTTCATTCCTATATTCGGAACAAAAAACTCGATAGACCTAGAGTTGGCCCCCTTAGGGTTGACGGTGAACTATCTGATGATCCTATCACCATGGCCAATACTTTTGTTGAAGCGTTCTCTACAGTGTTTGAGTGTTGAGACATCTTTGAACCCTTTTCCACATCAAGCGTGCCAGGGCATTATTTCATCTGTCCAATTTCACCCCGAAGATGTTGTATCCCAACTCAAATCACTTGATGTTGATAGTGCCATGGGTCCTGATAATCTCCATCCCCGCCTTCTAAAAGAATGCACATCAGAACTGGCTTACCCTCTGTCCATCATTTTCAATAAGTCTATGTCATCTGGTGTCGTACCTCAGACTTGGAAAACATCTCATGTTTGCCCAATCTATAAGAAAGGATCCCGTAGTGATCCACTGAACTATCGCCCGATTAGTTTAAACCCCACTCCCTGCAAGACAATGGAACGCATTATTTGCAAGTCACTATTTGGATTCATAGAAGATCATCTAATTTTTTATGAGTCCCAATTTGGTTTTAGGCCCAACCGTTCAGTCACTGACCAACTTTTACTCACTTACGACTACATAACTTACTGGTATGATCAAGGACAAGTGGTTGATTTAATTCTATTTGACTTTGTTAAGGCGTTTGACCGAGTGCATCACCAGACACTCATTGACAAACTAGTGGCGATTGGTATCTCCGGCAATCTGTTACAGTGGATCAGCAGTTTTCTACTCGGCCGCTCAATGAAGGTCTCAATAAATGGATACACAAGCCTGGCAAAACCAGTCTTAAGTGGAGTTCCCCAGGGTTCGGTTCTGGGCCCATTGTTGTTTCTCATATTCATAAATCACACCTGCTTCCAAATTCAGTGCAACTTTAAGATGTTTGCTGATGACCTCAAATTATATTTTCACTCCTCAGCCCCATCCCTTGGCTGCTCCTTATCTCTTCCAGGTATGCAGGATAATATTGATTTACTATCTTCCACTGCTGCTTCTTGGGGGCTAAGGTTTTCTACCAGTAAATGTGTCCATCTCCGCTTTGCTAGACAGCGCTGTGTCCAGTCAGATGATCTCCTTACTCCCATATACATCCTAAATGACATTCCTATAAATCAATGCTTCTCTCACAAGGATTTGGGAATAACTGTGGATAGGAAACTGAAATTCCACCAGCACATAAGCTGTGCAACTGCTAAAGCCGGAGGTATTGCCATTAATCTTTTAAAATCAACTGTTACTCGCTCGGCTAACTTCATGTCAACCCTTTTCATCTCTGATGTCCGACCGATTCGAGATTTTGCATCTCCAATTTGGAATCTTGGGTTCCAGGGCCAAAATCAGCTTCTGGAATCTATTCAACGCAGATGGACAAAACAGGTTGCTGGTCTGACTGATCTTCCATACCTTGACAGGCTGACAACTTTGGGATTATTCTCCGTGAAGGGTAGGCTGTTAAGGCAGGACCTTATTTATTGCTATCGTATATTCCACGATTTAACCATCATCTCCCCTTCCGACATCTTCACAATGGCACTTACTGTTGGCACAAGAGGCCATAAATTTAAGATTCAGATGCAGCATTGTCAGTTGGAAGCTCGTAGACGATTTTTCTCTTGTCGAATTATCCAAAAATAGAATTCTCTACCCCAAGGTATTGTTGATGCTCCGAGCCTCACTGCGTTTAAGTCTAGACTGCAGTACTTTCTCGGTGAAGAATTGTTTCACCTTTGACCTACTGCCAGTTAATTTCAATCTCAATTTGTTATATTTTCAAGGTATTTTATATGGAGGATACACTTAGCCAGTCATTAATGATATATTTGAGTAAACCTCCCGTGTAGCATGACTGGAGTATCTGTCTTGGACTTTTGGGCCTGTCCCTCTCCTATCCGGTCTGGCTGGACTAGAGTGGTAGGGCCCTACCAGGTAATAAGCACCCGGCAGACAAACTCTCATTCCCTTCCACTTGCTATCACTCAACTTCCTATCTAAATACCTAATCTGAGAGTCACCCATCACAAGCACCTCAGTCATTCTCCTATTCTGACTTGGCCTAACATTACCCTCCCTCCTGTTCTCAGTCACACTACCACCCATCCTGCTTTCATCCACAATCACACCAGGCAAATCACTTTCACACTCTTCCTCTCTCAGGACATTGAATCTGTTAGTCAACCTAACAGGTTCTATGTCCTTCCTTTTCAAACACCTAATCTGTCCTAACTTATCTATCCTATCCATTTTCACCCACCATTCATCATCACTCACAACTTCCACACTGTTCCCAGTCCTAGCCCTATCTTCCACCCTCTTAGCACTAATCTCACCCTTCAATCGAACACTTGCATCTCTTCTCACTTCAAACACCAAATCATTCAACCTCTTACATTCCCCACTCAACCTCCTAACCTCCCCTTCCAGAAAACACACACGGCATTCAGTTACATTCACTCTCCTTTCAACTCCACATGCATCACACACCACATACACACTACTTTCAAACGGCATGCTCTCACCATTTATACAAATAGCCATACTCTCAGAAATTTACTAAGGAAAAAGTTAACACTCACCCAAAAAATTCTTGCTCAGGATTGCTGCCAGTTATCTTCCCCAAAAGTATTAATCACTAATGTATTTATTACACAGTAATTGATGTATTAAATAAATACAAGAAAAACTACACACCCAAATCAGTATTATATCCCAATCTTACAATGAGAATCAGGAGCTTCCTGTAAGACAACCTTCCAGAACAAAGCCAGACAGCCAACTGAGCCAGATTTTTCTGCCAATAAAAAGCTGTTGGGCAAAAAACCAGTAAATTCAAGGGGACTGCTCATGGGGGAGATATCACTTCAGGGGAACTACCCTGCGCTGATCCTGAGTTTCAATCAATTGGGGGGGTCTGGGGGTGCAGCCCCCAATATATACTCATATACAAAAAAATATAACGCCATAATTGATCACATCCGACACTACCGTCTGATGTCATAAGACATATATTGTAGCCTAGAAACAGCACCACCTACCGTGCGCCCCAAAACTGAAGTGTTACCAAACAAAGTAATGTACATAAGAACATAAGAAAAGAAGGAGACTGCAAAAGACCATTCATGGCCTACACTTGGCTGCTCCTGTTCCAGTCAACACACAAAAGATTTCTTACCAGAGAAAAGTCATCAACATTGTCACCCTTTACAGGAGTTCGTCAGATCTAATCTACAATATACATAAAATGCATCCAGAGGATTATGTCCATTCATGCAACCGCAAAATATAATCTTCCCACTCCTTAGAAAAATATATACATATGTACATAAAAAAAAGTCAGTCCCATCTAGCAGCTTCATCCATATATTTATCTAATCTATTCTTAAAACTACCCAGAGAGGAGGCTTCTATCACATGCCTAGTGAGCCTATTCCATTCATCTACCACACGATTTGTAAACCAATTCCTCCCAATCTCCTTCCTAAACCTATACTTATCAAGCTTAAACCCATTGCTACGTGTTCTGTCATGTTCACTAAGTATAAGAACCTTACCCAGATCCCCTTTATTATATCCTTTTACCCATTTGAAGACTTCAATCAATTCCCCTCTGACTCTTCTCCTTTCCAATGTATGTAGATTTAGTTTTCTGAGCCTTTCACCATAAGGTAAGTTCCTTAGCCCACCAATCATCTTTGTCATCCTTCTCTGCACAGACTCAAGCAAATCAATATCCTTCCTATAATATGGTGACCAAAATTGTACTGCATAGTCTAGATGAGGCCTAACTAGCGCCAGATACAGTTTTAGAATGACTTCAGCACTCTTATTGCTTACACTCCTCCTAATGAATCCCAATATCCTATTAGCTTTATTCTTAGCATTTAGGCATTGCTTTCTAAGAGTAGCAAGGGACCCAAAACAGATCCTTGCGGTACTCCACTGCTAACACACCCCCACTCAGATTTAACTCCATCTATACTAACTCTTTGCTGTCTGTCACCAAAAAATGACTGAATCCACCTAAATATACTGCCATCGATCCCGTGTGATTTAACTTTGCTCAGAAGCCGTAAGTGTGGCACTCGATCAAAAGCCTTACTAAAGTCCAAGTATAAAATATCATAGTTTTCATCATTATCTGCTGCTTCATACACCTTACTATAAAAAGACAGCAAATTAGTCAGACAGGATTTACCCTTACTAAAGCCATGCTGTGATTCTTTTATCAACTTATGCTTATCCAAGTGATCTCTAATATTCCTTGCTATAATAAATTCCATCAGTTTCCCTACCACTGATGACAAACTTACTGGTCTGTAATTAGACATATTTGTTTTATCCCCTTTCTTAAATATCGGTATCACATTGGCTTTCTTCCATGCCACTGGCACAATGCCACTCTCCAATGATTTTCTAAAGATGCATGCTAGGGGCTCACTTAACACATCCTTACATTCTTTCAAAATTCTAGGAAAGACCTCATCAGGACCAGGTGCTTTACTACTTTTGATTTTATCAATTTCCTTTGTGATCAAGATATCCTTTAATTTCTCTTCATCATTACCCCGAAAGATCATTGACACCTCAGGTATATTTAGAGTATCCTCCTGTGTAAATACTGAGAGAAAAAAAGTCATTTAGCATTCCAGCCATTGAGTCCCTATCACTCACTAATTCTCCATTGGAATCTATAAGTGGGCCTATTTTATCTCTAACCTTAGTTTTGTATAATTGATAAAAACTTTTAGGATCTTCCTTTGCCCTATTTGCCACTTTAATTTCATAATTTCTCCTTGCTACTCTAACTAACTTTTTAACATCTCTTGCTAGTTCATTATATCTCTGCCTTAAGTGATCCTCTCCATTTTTTATTTTCCTATAAATGCCCTTTTTAATGCCAATATAATGCTTAATTTTATCCGTCATCCATTTTGGGTCATTATTTTTAGTCCTAATCTCCTTATATGGTATGTTAATCATCTGACCTGTATATTTAGGTGGATTCAGTCATGGCTTGGTGACAGACAGCAAAGAGTTAGTATAGATGGAGTTAAATCTGAGTGGGGGTGTGTTAGCAGTGGAGTTCCGCAAGGATCTGTTTTGGGTCCCTTGCTATTCTTAATTTATATTAATGATCTTGACATAGGTATAAGTAGTGACCTGAGTAAATTTGCTGATGATACTAAGCTAGGTAGGGCCATTAGGGCTGATTCTGATGCTGTTGTAATGCAGGAGGAATTGACCATTCTGTCCAATTGGGCTGAGAAATGGCAAATGAAGTTTAACATAGACAAATGTAGTGTACTTAGTATAGGTAGAAATAATCCACTGAATAGTTATAAATTAAATGGGAGAAATTTAGGAGGACCGATTGTGAGAGGGACTTGGGTATTTTGGTAAGTTCAGACCTTCGTCCTAGAAAGCAATGCCTAAATGCTAAGAATAAAGCTAATAGGATATTGGGATTCATTAGGAGAAGTGTAAGCAATAAGAGTGCTGAAGTCATTCTAAAACTGTATCTGGTGCTAGTTAGGCCTCATCTAGACTATGCAGTACAATTTTGGTCACCATATTATAGGAAGGATATTGATTTGCTTGAGTCTGTGCAGAGAAGGATGACAAAGATGATTGGTGGGCTAAGGAACTTACCTTATGGTGAAAGGCTCAGAAAACTAAATCTACATACATTGGAAAGGAGAAGAGTCAGAGGGGAATTGATTGAAGTCTTCAAATGGGTAAAAGGATATAATAAAGGGGATCTGGGTAAGGTTCTTATACTTAGTGAACATGACAGGACACGTAGCAATGGGTTTAAGCTTGATAAGTATAGGTTTAGGAAGGAGATTGGGAGGAATTGGTTTACAAATCGTGTGGTAGATGAATGGAATAGGCTCACTAGACATGTGATAGAAGCCTCCTCTCTGGGTAGTTTTAAGAATAGATTAGATAAATATATGAATGAAGCTGCTAGATGGGACTGACTTTTTTTTATGTACATATGTATATATTTTTCTGCGGAGTGGGGAGATTATTTTGCGGTTGCATGAATGGACATAATCCTCTGGATGCATTTTATGTATATTGTAGATTAGATCTGACGAACTCCTGTAAAGGGTGACAATGTTGATGACTTTTCTCTGGTAAGAAATCTTTTGTGTGTTGACTGGAACAGGAGCTGCCAAGTGTAGGCCATGAATGGTCTTTTGCAGTCTCCTTCTTTTCTTATGTTCTTATGTTCTTATTGCTCAATTATTCTTTCATACTCCTCTTCAATTGTAATCTCTTCCTCCTGGTGATTATTGTCTCCACTAACTGATATCATTGAATCTATTCCTGAATTGATTTCATTGCCTGGTTTCTGTACAACTGCCTCCAGGTAAGTCCTTAGCCCATTATAATTTGCTCTTCTAAAGTCAGGAATTTTAACATTGTTCATGCTACTATCAATACCATTCCATTTCATCTTGAATCTAATTTCACAATGGTCACTATTACCCAAATTTCCTCCAATCTCAGTATCCTTAATAACTTCTTCCCTATTTGTCAGAACTAAATCCAGTAAATGAACTAAATGAACCTCTAGTGGGTTCATTAATAATCTGCCTCAGAAAATTATCTTGGACAACATTCAAAAATTTCTCAGCCTCCTGATCACCCACAAGAGCTTCCCAGTCTATATTTCTGTAATTAAAATCGCCCATTATACACACATGCTTACTTCTACATGCCCGTTCAATCTCCTGCCACAGAAGATTTGAAGCTTCCTTACTAAGATTTGGTGGTCTGTATAATAATCCTATGACAAGCTTGTTTTTACCTTCCTTTTCATTTAGCCATAATGACTCTGTGTTATCATCTTCTAATTTAATTGTACTGTTTACACAACACTGGAGATTATCTTTAATATAAATAATAACCCCTCCTCCTCTCTTCCTATTCCTATCTGTATGGAACATGTTAAAGCCCTCAATCTCAACCTCAGGTTTAAAGTGATTACCTACCAAATCAAGCCATGACTCTGTTATTGCAATTATATCAAAATTCTCTTCACTCGCTAACGCTCTTAAGAGATCTATCTTATTCCTTATACTCCGACCATTTGTGTAGTATATTTTTAAGTTTTTTTTATTATTCCCATCTTCATTGCATTGAGCTTTTTTATTCCTAGTTATCTGCTCATTCACTTGTGCATTAGTCCCCCTATAACGCATCAGTATGCCCTCTCCCCTAGCTACTCCTCTATCTCTGCATCCCTTCCATTTCCTACACCTGATCTCTATTCCTGTTATTCCCTTACCTCTAACAGCTTCTAGTTTCACACCCGTAAGGACCTAATCACACTATCCAGCTCCCCCCATAGAACCTCAACACCTGCCCGACTAAGATGGAGCCCATCCATCGCATACAACCTCCTATTCCCGTAAAACCCTCCCCAGACATCTACAAACACCAATCCTAACTCCTCACACAGTCCTTTCACAAATTCATTCAAACCAATTGCACACGACAACCATTCTACCCCCACATCCAATCTCGGAAGCACACCAGAAACAACACCTTTTACCCTGCTTTTACTCATCTTTTCAATAACCTTTTATACTGCTCACGTAACTCACATGTACCCACCTTCTTTACATCATTCACCCCCACATGCGTAATCACAACTGCATCCCTCTCACACCCAGAAACCAGCCTATCATACCTCTCACAAACATCACTTACACCAGCACCCGGCAGACAAACTCTCATTCCCTTCCACTTGCTATCACTCAACTTCCTATCTAAATACCTAATCTGAGAGTCACCCATCACTAGCACCTCAGTCATTCTCCTATTCTGTCTTGGCCTAACATTCCCCTCCCTCCTGCTCTCAGTCACACTACCACCCATCCTGCTTTCATCCACAATCACACCAGGCAAATCACTTTCACACTCTTCCTCTCTCAGGACATTGAATCTGTTAGTCAACCTAACAGGTTCCATGTCCCTCTCATTCACACACCTAACCTGTCCTAACTTGTCTATCCTATCCATTTTCACCCACCATTCATCATCACTCACAACTTCCACACTGTTCCCAGTCCTAGCCCTATCTTCCACCCTCTTAGCACTAATCTCACCCTTCAATCACACACTTGCATCTCTTCTCACCTCAAGCACAAAATCATTCAACCTCTTACATTCCCCACTCAACCTCCTAACCTCCCCTTCCAGAAAACACACACGGCATTCAGTTACATTCACTCTCCTTTCAACTCCACATGCATCACACACCACATACACACTACTTTCAAACGGCATGCTCTCACCATCTATACAAAAAGCCATACTCTCAGAAATTTACTAAGGAAAAAGTTAACACTCACCCCCCAAAAATTCTTGCTCAGGATTGCTGCCAGATATCTTCCCCAAAAGTATTAATCACTAATGTATTTATTACAGTGATTGGTGTATTAAATAAATACAAGAAAAACTACACACCCAAATCAGTATTATATCCCAATCTTACAATGAGAATCAGGAGCTTCCTGTAAGACAACCTTCCAGAACAAAGCCAGACAGCCAACTGAGACAAATGCGGTGTAACCCATTAGGCAATTATACATAAAGGTTACATGAAGCTTAGATCACCACATCCAGTAAATTTGTTAAACATGATCTACCTCTTCGAAACCCATGCTGAGCATCATTTATTAACCTACCATACTCTAGATGGTCACAAATCCCCTTAACTATCTTCTCAAGAATTTTACAAACAATAGGAGTTATTTGGGTCCTCTTTACTTCCCTTTTTAAAAAAATTTGCACTGCATTCGCTAATTTCCAATGATTAATTATTTTTCGAAACTCTAGTGATCTAGTATATATATTCTCAAGAGCTACTGCAATACTAGAATGAATGTTGTCTGGGCCAGATGACTTACCTAGTATTTAACTCCAATATAAGCCCTTTAATTATTTCCCTGTTCACATTAACGGTATTAAACACTACTTCCCTTACCTAGAATCATCAACAATTAATCTATCTTGATTCTTTCTAAAAGGCCCTATTTTTCCACTGTTAGATTTGTTATTAATTCTACAATAGCCTGGGTGGAGTGTGCGGCAAGTCGATTTCGCGAATGACGATTTGAGAAGTGAGCGACCGTCAAGGCCGTCTCCTTGAATATCTTTTATCCATAAATCCTTTTAACATTTTTAACTCTGGTTATCTTACGTCCTACCACACTAAAAACTTCTTCTTTCAGTTCTGAGGATATATATATATTGGCTCCGCCGAGTAAATCTCGGATTTCAAGTGTTCTGTTTTAGATGATCTTCAAAGCATCGACTACTTTCCCATTATCTAGAAACAGACAACTCTATGCCCGTCACCTTAATATCTCCTCAGACGGAATATTGTAAGTGCCGTTTGATCAAAGTTCCATGCCAGTAAAGAAATTGGAGATTTTGTAGATATTGATGCAGCTGTTAGTCCTTGATGCTGCAGAGTCCGCAATTCCCCGTACTCGGTCTGGGCGGAGCAGAACATCAGTCCCACGGTGTAATGCCGATTACATCAGTGTGGTGGATGCCTATAAAATGGCACATGGGTGGTTTCGCCTGAACCCAACTCTTCCGAACCGTATTGATCGAAATCGAACTAGAGTCATTCGACAGCGAACTTTACGCCAACTCAAGTGAACAAAATGAGGGGTCGGTATGCTGGGCATTCCACTTCGGGAATTGAGATAAATGGCTCAATCATCTGCGATCCCGCCATCGTCGCTGATATATTGGCATCCTCTCTTGACGATGCTAGCATCGTTGATCGATACCCGATGGAGTTTAGACGTAGCAAATGGGTTGAGGGCGAAGTCCTGCATTTCTCTGTCAGTGGACAAGAGCCCTACAACTTTCTGTTCATTAGTGCCAAGATGCTCTCAGCACTCCCTCGTTTCGCCCCCACGTCTTCCGGCTTATACAATATCCGATAAGACTTTCTTGGGCATCTCCATCCGCTTATCTCTCGTCTCGTACCCAATCCGTTGTGATTGACGACGTTTCATCCGACTCTACCCACATCCGCTTTGGAGTGCCACAAGGCTCTGTCCTTGGTACTCTACTATTTCGTATCTACCTTCTCCCTCTTAGTTCCCTTCTCCGTAATCTCGGAATATCCTCCCACCTATATGCTGATGACACTCAAATTTTCGTTTCATCATCCCCCACGTCTCTTGCCTACTCTATCACTGACCTCCTTGCTGCCTACTCCTCCATTTCTGACTGGCTCTCTACCAACTTCCTCAGGCTTAATCACTCCAAGACTGAGGTCTTCCTCATCGGCACCCCTGCTCTTGTCAAAAAATCTAAATCTATATTTCCCTCGCTTACTCTGGGCGGTAATACTATCATTTTCTCTGACTGCGTTAGGAATCTGGGTTTGTTTTTGATGAACATCTCTCCTTTAAGCCTCATATCCGCAATGCCAGCAAATCCTCTCTATATTTTTTATTTATTTTTATTTAAGGGGCTATCTGGCGACTGCCGACTTAGGCATAAGTCGCCGTAAAAAAAAAACAGCCTAGTTCTAGGCTACTTTAAAAAATTGAACAGGAAACAACAATAAAAAGAAATAACAATAACAAAGCAATAACAAAAACAACAATTAAACCTGGTTAAATGAAAGGGAGAAGGCCGGCCTCCCCCCAAAGGTCAACAAGTCCACCAGTCAAAGTGCACGCACTCGTCCCGAGTACAAGGGACAGGCGGTAGCGACCCCGCCCAGCCTGGTACCGGTAAGGTGTCGTGCGCGAAGATCACCCAGACTGGGACATTCGACAAGAATGTGCCGAACAGTCTGGGGGACGATGCAGTCGTCGCAATAGGGCGCAGGCGAGCGCTCCATCAAATAGCGATGCGTCACACGAGTGTGTCCGATTCGGAGACGACAGAAAGCAACCTGAAGCCGCCACGGCATTGGGGGATAGGTCCATGGGAACAGTCGCGGCGCAATGGCACGCAACTTTAAGTTCCCTTCGACCGTCTCCCATCTTCTTTGCCAGGCAGTCCGAAGAGCTGCCTGTATTCCTGCCATGTAGTCGGTGTGAGGAAGAGCGAAACGCTGGTCCGGTCGCAGAGTCCTCGCGGACTCTTTGGCGCCCTAATCAGCGCGCTCATTCCCCGCAATTCCTACATGTCCAGGAACCCAGCAGAAGATAATCTCGAAATCTGCCCGGCTCCCCAAAACCGTGGCGTCACGGATATCGCGAACCAGGGGATGCGGAGATTCCAATGCCCCGAGAGCACTCAGGGCGCTTTGTGAGGCGCTATAGATCACAATCTGGTCTTCGAACCGGGCACGTCGCGTAATCTCCCGTACCGAGTGGTGTATTGCCACCAGTCGGCCGTGAAGACAGACGCAGCGCCTGGTAGAGCCCCGCTGACTTCAAACAGAGGGGATACGGCGTGGAAGCCGGCCCCCTCTTGGGACTTGAAGCCATCTGTATACACTAGCACGGTTCCAGCGTGACACGATGTGTGCTCCAAAAAGGTCGAACGAAATACTCCCGGCGCAGTACAAGCTTCGGGAGCAGAGGCGTGGCGACAAATAGTTAAATGTGGTACCCTCCAGGGTGGCGTCCTGGGCAGAACCAGGGGCGCCACCGGCCCGAGAGCTATATCTACCTCTCGAAGGAGTTTTCTGGCCCTAAACCCAAAGAGCTTAGGGTATGACTGGCGTCTCTCGGCGGAATAGGCACCATCGAGATCAGCTGCTGATGCAGTGAGAGCTGTTGGCCACTGAGGGAGGCGCCGGGCTCGCGCGTACAGGCGAGTGATGTACTGCACGCGGCGCAGAGCGAGTGGCATCTCCCCAAGATCGACCAACAGGCTCAAAATGGGGGAAGTGCGGGAGGCACTGGTCGCAAGGCGAAGGCTGGTGTGGTGGATCGAATCCACCTTCTGCAATAAACGCTCGGCTGCGGATGCATAAAACTAGCATCCGTAGTCGAGCTTCGAGCGAACAAAGGATCGATAAAAAAGTAAGGCAGTTGGCCTATCAGCACCCCAAGCGCTGAACGTCACGGAACGGAGAATGTCCATGGCACGGGTACAAGAGACCCTAAGGCTGCGAATATGAGCCTCCCAGGTGAGGCGTCGGTCAAATACAAGACCAAGGAAACGGTGCGACTCAACTACATCCAGGGGCACCCCATTAAGAAACAAATCTGGGGCGGGGTGAAGGCGTGGATGGTGGCAGAAGTGCACCACCTTAGTCTTGGCCAAAGAAAACCGAAACCTGTGCGCTTCGGCATAGCTAGAGACGCGGTTCAATGCCTGTTGGAGTCGACGCTCCAGAGTTGGCATCTGGGCCGCGCCAAAAGAGATCGAAAGGTCGTCTACGTAGAGCGTAGCGAGAACATCTTCCGGCAGCACCGATGTGATGCCGTTGATGCTCAGGGCAAAGAGTGTGACACTGAGGACACTTCCCTGCGGGACACCCTCTTCCTGCTCCTTTGGGCCGGAGAGGGCTCCCCCCACCCTTACGCGGAATCGACGATCTCTCAAAAATTCAGATATAAATATTGGGAGGCCTACCCTCGCCCCCATCGTTTGGAGAGTCTCCCTGTTACCGTATCGCCATGCGGTATCATAGGCCTTCTCCAGATCGAAAAACACGGTGTCGTAGTGCTGTCTACGAAGAAAACCTCGCAGACGCAATTTTCCAGTCGGAGCAGAGCATCCGACGTGGAGTGGAACTTGCCGAAGTCGCACTGTGCAAAAGACAGATGGCCTCCGCTGTCCAGAAAAAAGGCTAATCTAATATTTACCAGTTTCTCCATCAACTTGCTGACGCAAGAGCTTAGAGAGATTGGGCGGAAACCGGTCGGAGTAGAGTGATCTCTCCCCGGTTTGTAAAAGGCGAGCACAGTAGCGATTCGCCAGGAGTCTGGGAGGAGACCCTCCACCCAGATTCTGTTGAACAAATCTAAGAGAAAAGCCATGCCTCGCTCACCCAGGTGTCGAAGCATGGCGTAGGGACATCATCCAGACCTTGCGCGGTGTCTGCGCACGAAGCGAGAGCGGAACGCAACTCAATCACAGTAAACTTGTCGTTGAAGGGTTCTCTGCCTCTGGAGGTAAAGTCCAGCCGGCGGCCTTCCGCAACAACACGACGTGCATTGAATGCTGGCGGAGCAGCATCACGGCTAGAGAATGCAGGAAAAGCGGTCGCTAAGGATTCCGCCACGGACGCGGGGTCTGAGATTGCGGTCCCATTCTCCTCGGGAAGAGGAGGGGGCTCTTGCGAGAACTTGCCCCGAATCCTTTTGACTCGCTTCCACACCTCAGCTAAAGGGGTCTTCCCGTTAAGTGAAGACACGTATGCCCGCCAAGAAGAGCGGCCGGCGTGCTTCGAAATATACCGGAACCTAGCCCTAGCCTTACGAAATTCAGCGACAGTAAAATCGTTCGGGCGGCGCATATAGCGCATGTAGGCATAACGATTCTGTTTGAGGGCCGTCTCACACTCGGCCGACCACCATGGGAGTGGTTGGCGTGCAAAACGGCCAGACGTCCTAATAATAGTAGTCAGGCCCACGGCGATGATGTTGCCGGAAAAGAACTCAACGGCCTCATCTACTCACCTAAACTCCTCGACTGAGATAGAGAATTCAGTCATTTCCTGAAATGCAGGCCACTGCGCCCGCGCCAAGCACCACCGAGGTGGTCTCTCACGCGGCAGTTGCCCTGAAAATGATATTTGAATGGGAAGGTGATCACTACCATGAAGGTCATCGACCACCCCCCAATCAAAATCAGGCTGTGCATCCTAAGAGCACAAAGATAGGTCAAGGCAAGAAAATGAAGCGGATCTCGGACAGTGATGCGTAAACTCATCCACGTTTACGACACCCATCTCAAGCTCTTCGATCAGATCGGCAAGGGCTTGTCCCCTGGGATTTATGGAGTAATCTTCCCAGAGAGGATGCCGGCCGTTCAGATCTTCAAGCAAGACATAGGGCCTCGGCAACCATGCCACGACGCGGCGGAAGTCCCCAGCGTCGAAATCAGATGACGCCAGAATGTACGCAGAAATGATAGTATACCTCCTATCCAGGTGCAGCTGCACAACCACTGCCTGGAAGGGGGTATTTAAAGAGAAAGGAAGAACGGAGACATCATGCCGGGTGTAAACCGCGCATCCCCCAGCCCGGTCATTCCGCGGTGGTGGGGTGGCAAGACCCTTATACCCCAGGAGGGCAGGCAGGGGGCACGCGCCTAGCATGGTCTCCTGCAAAAAGATAGCTAACCGGGAACGGGACAAGACGAGCCTCCGCAGCTCCTCCCAGTTGGCCGAAGTCCACGGCAATTCCATTGAAGGAATATGCCCTCCAGGCCTAGCTCGGAGGAGACGCGGGGGCCCTCCTCGAACTGAAGACCCTCACGGGAATGGCCGTACGCGTTCGCGGGGCAGAACCCCGGGCGCAGTTGCCTGGACAAAGCGCTGAAGGCGCTGTTGCCTTCGAGGACTTATTGGGGGAGATTAGGCTCGACATGCGAGTCTTTTCCTCCCTCCGCCTCGAAACGTTAGACGGGCATTGCATCTTCGGAGGCGGGGGGTCCTCTTTTCGAGGAACAACCGTCTCCGAACCACTCGCCACACCTCGGGGCGTGGGCGAAGGAGCCGAAGCTCCTTTGTTGCTGTCCTCCTTTCGGGGGACAGCTTTACGAACCCCGAATGATGGCCTAGCGACCATATTCAGGGGTGTTGCCTCCTGTGAGTCTAACGACTCGGCTTTTTCGCCTTACGGGAAACGGTCACGCTGGGGGAAGAGGAAGGGAGCCCTGGTTTTAGCTGGGGTGGTTATGAACCCTTTTTACCGCCAGCTTTACCAGGGGAGCACCCGGGGTGGGTAGAGCCTGCAGAAGGGCTCCGAATGGGCGCGGAAACAACCGTGTTCGTTGGCCTGGATTGGCCAGGAGCAGAGGGTGCCTTTCTAACTATTGAGACATATGACGTCCCAGGCAGAGCCGGGCGCGCTAGGACCAGGTCCTTAGCCTCGCGGAATGAGAGTCGATCCTGGGCCTGAACGGCCAGGAATTCTTTCTCAAGGAGATATGCACCACATTGCTTCAAAGAAGCGTGGTGCGGCTCTCCGCAATTGACACACTTGGCCACACACGATTTGGACTCATCGTGTGCGACCTTCGATAATTCACACAGACTTCGGGTGACCCCGACTTTGCACGTCTACATGAGCAATTCGGATGGCCGAAGCGGTGACAGTAATAGCACCACCGCGGCAGTGGCACGAATGCCTTCACGTGGTAGCGGTACCAACCGGCACGCACCGACTCAGGGAGCTTTTCACAGTCGAACGTGACGAAGAGTGTAGGGGTGGGTCTCGAGGACCCTCCCTGTTTTCTCATCACACGTTCGACCTTGACCGCCCCATGGTCGGCCAACTCTAGGGTGATGTCTTCAATGGAGTAGTCAACGAGTTTCCTCGCATAAACTACTCCTTTCACAAAGTTCGTGGTAGAGTGCGGCGTCACCTTCACCGGGGTGCCATGAAGTGTCCGAAGGGCACTTATCTTGGCCTCCTCGGCGATATTTGCCGCATTCGCCAGAAGGCTCCCGTCCGAGAAACGGGTCACCTTCGGCTCTCTACCATTTGCACTAGGTAATCCTCTCCTCTGATGGATCATGTTGCCCTTGGACAACCTGGTGCCATCAGTGGAGCGAATAACGAGGAAGCGTTTAAAGCCAGCGGGCTCGAAAACGCCAGGTAACCTCTGAATGAGGGGCCCCGATGTCATCGAGGCTCCGCCCTGTGCACTCTTGGTATTAGTCTTAGTCAGGGGCTCTGCAACCGGCGGGGGCTGAGGTGGCGGATGTGCCGATCTTGGCTTGGTCGCTTGCCAGAGTGGCAGCAGACCCATCCGTCCCCGCAGCCCCCGCGGATGGAGAGAAGCCCCGAGTCTTATTCGTCTTTTTAGTCTTTTTCTTTCTTGGAGAGGAGGGCGGGGAATGAACCCGCTTCTCACCTCCCCACGCAGAAGCCCCCAGGCCAGATGGTCCGGCCTCAGCCAGGTCATTCTCCGAAATGGAGAAGGTCCTGGTTGTCGTGGGGGCACGAGTCGGAGGAGATCCCTCCCCTCCTTGTAATGCTTCGGAAGCCACAGCCATTTGAGGAGGACCTTGCATCGGGGCGGATTCAGGTTTGGTGCTTGGCGCCGAGCCTGGAGTTTCCCCCATGGAATGCCCTACCGTCTGAGGCTGGGTTTCCTCAAGGACCATATCTACCTCAGGGGGGGCCTCCAGTTGGCCATCCCCCGTCCAAGACATCGCAGGTCCCGTTGGCAGTATCGTCACTAGTCTTCTTTGGGGAGGCATGGGCCTTGACCCCGGCAAGGTTCAATATTCTTGCCAGCAGGTCTTTTGAGGGAAGCGACCGAAGGGGCCTGGCTTCCCTCTCTCCCCTAAGGAGGTTTGCCCTACCGAGCCGCTTCGATGTGGAGCGGCTGGCTAAGGGCTGCGTGATGGCTTTCTTGGTAGTCCCCTCGAAAGAACAGAGGGGACTGCCGCTTGTAAAAGGGAGGCGCCTGAAAGCACCTCCAGAGAAGGGGGTGAGGGGGTCCCCTACACCCGTAAGCGAATGAGAGGAGTAAGCCTCCTCTCCGGTTAGAGATATA
Organism: Ceratothoa steindachneri; assembly: GCA_963969495.1. Taxonomy (NCBI): domain Eukaryota; kingdom Metazoa; phylum Arthropoda; class Malacostraca; order Isopoda; family Cymothoidae; genus Ceratothoa; species Ceratothoa steindachneri. The sequence goes on along the minus strand of OZ018332.1, from coordinate 144,170,422 downwards.
TGGAGGGTCCCCTGAGCAAGCACAGGGAAGGGGAGACCTCCATTTTTTTTGCAGGAGCTGCCTAAAGTTGTCTCCGTCGATGTTATAGGGGAAGTTGGGCGTTGTTTTTTTTTATACTCATCATTGGGCATGGTGACCCTCTTTTTAACACGGGATGCAATCGCGCATCACCTCTCGCAGTAGCCCACCTTGCGAGAGGTGCTTACAAGCCCGGCAGAGCCAGGCGCCGCCATTTAAGACCACTCCTCCCGCCTGGTGGCCTGGCAGTCCATCGGCATGGCGGCTCCACCTTAGACACGGCGTAAAACAGATAGAATGTGAAGAGAAAAGGAAAAGTGATGCGAGGAAGGTATGGGTGGGGATGAAGCAGGTTGTTAAAAACCAACCACCCCAGACCTGAGCTCAGCGGTTAGGGAACATTGGCCCCTTCCCCCTCAGCCACGATCCAGGACGGTTGGCCGAGAAGAAGGTCAGCATCTACCCTGTGAAATTAGAGGCTGACCAGAGAAAGTTGTGGGAGAGGTTGTATGAAAAGAGAGGAAACAAGTGTTTTAAAGGAAGGAGGAGAGGCTAAGCTGGGGCTGTACGGGGTGCTGAGTCCCGTCAGCACGGCGGCCAGGATGGCAAATCGCCGCGCCCCTTACGGGGCAAATACTCTCTATGTTTCCTTCGTAACTTCTCTCGCATTTACTCTCCCTTTGATCGCCAAAGTCTTGAGACTGCTGTCATGCCTTCATCACCCCACGCCTTTACTACTGTAACTCTCTGCTTGTGAATCTGCCATCCTCCTCTCTCCGCCCCCTTCAACTTGTACAGAACTATGCCACCCGGCTTCTCCTCCGTGGCCCTCGCTTCTCTTCCTCGAACCCCTTGCTGCATGAACTGCACTGGCTCCCTGTCAGATCCCGTACTCACTTCAAGATACTTCTCTTCACATTTAAGGCCATAAACAACAAGGCCCCGTCTTACCTCTCTTCTGCCCTCTTGCCACGTCATGTCTCTCGGGCCCTTCGGTCATCACATGCACCTCTTTTGAATATTCCTCGTTCATCCCTCTGCTCAATGGGGGACTGCTCCTTCTCAATCTGCGCCCCTAAGCTGTGGAATGCTCTTCCTGCTGAAATCAGGTCTTCTCCCTCTCTTACCACATTTAAGCGTCTCCTGAAAACGCATCTTTTCAGTATTGCCTTCTTTCCCTCTTGAATTTCCATTCAATTTCCATTCTCATCTCAGCACAACGTGCGCTCTGGGAAGTTCTCAGGCTTTGAAGAGGGCATTACCAAAGACATTATTATTATTATTATTATTATTATTATTATTATTATACGGAATCACTCCTACTAGATATTTAAACTGGATTTGGATCTAGGGATTCTACTCTACTGTATGGAGAATAGCGTTAGTTGTATCATTTTTTAAACAAGGTAGAGACGATTTGTCACCTTCCTATTATAGGCCAATAGCCCTCATCTGCTGTCTTAGCAAGTTTTGGCAGGAAATTGTGAATGCTCGCCTGCAGTGATTTCTGGAATACCATGACCTTGTAGGGGTGCGAAGATGTATCAAAGAAAAATTTCTTCCAAATCGATAATATAAATAGCCCATTAAATTACCAACTCAGAATGGGCTAAGCCGTGGGGTAATGGCTAAGAGCATCGACGTTTAAATCTATCGGTACCGAGTTCGAAACTCAATAGTCCAAAAAACCTTTTACGAAGAAATCTCCAGAAGAAAACGGGAGAAAAGGAAAACGCTGAAAGACCGACTCAAGAATACTCAAAATAAAATGGATCGCCTCAAAAGACTCCAGATAAATGGATCGCCACCAGTAGAAAACGGAACTCAAGGAAAACGTTCGAAGGACCAACTCATCAAGAAGCAAGAATGAATGATCAATACAAGATAATTGGAAGTAAAATGAAGAAAAAAGCATTGAAGATCAAGAACTAACCCAGCCAACAAGAATATTAAGTCAAGATAAATGGAAGACAATGTTTGAGGGGCCAACTTAAAGATAAAGGAAATTCAGAAAAGTAAATAGATTCGATAAATATATAATTCGAGATAAATACATGAATTTAAAATAATCAATGCCGTATATGTTTTATTTATACTTCCAGCCATTCGTATTTATCTAACGAATTCTTAATTTTCTATTATCTATCTTGTTGGAAGGTTCTTAAGCGGTTCTTCTTTTGGGGAGAGTGGGGGTATTACGTAAATTTATTTGTATCTTTTCCTGGTATTTTTGCCTTTCATCTCTGTCCTTGCTGAGGTCTGACTCTTATCCGTTTCACATTTCGCGGTTGGTATTTCTGGTCTTTGGTCGCATGGCGAGGTGACCCTAGTAGATTTTCTTTCTTTTTTTTGCGTGTTTCTTTTACGTTTTTCTTATTATTCTCGGCGGTGCTGCTCTCAGATTCTGTTTCCTCGCTTTCTGTATCTTCCTCTTGTTCAGATTCGTTTTCTTTTCTTTGTGTCTTCTGGAATTTTTATGTTAAATATAGCCCATGAATCAATATTTTGCGTGAATTTCATAGGCTCCAGCCCATTTTCCTTGAGGATGGAATTCAACGTGGTGGCATATGTTCCTGGTTGGGCAATGTTTAAGACGTGTGAGTGTAGAATGCATGTGAGTATTTTTACGTTGAGAGTTTCGTCAAACGTCACTTGAGTGGGGTTTCCATTTTTTCGTTGCTACTGCTGCCGCATATGAGGTGTTACTTGTTCCTTCTTTTCTTTCTTGTGTTTCAGTTTCTTTTTTCGTTATTATTTCTTTTCACTTCGGACATGTCATTGCCATTGTTCTGTGGCTCTCTCTGCAATTAACATACGTTTTCGTGGAGTTTGTGCAGCTCTTCCAAGAATATGGGTCACTGCATTCTGAACATATTTCTCCTTCCTTTCTTGGGCAGTTTGGGGGATGTGGTCTTCCATTTTGTAGCATCTAAAACAGATTTGTATATTGTGATACTGGTCCCTTTGAATGTAACAAGCCGGGATTCTCATAATGTATACGAGGATTCCCTTCTATAGTGCTTTTGTTGCAATCTCGGTTGACTCGCACACTATTTTGAACACATGTGTGTTCCTTAAATTTTATTGTGTCGTGTATCTTCATCCAGGGTTGTTGTTCCATTATTTCATGTTTTATTTCATCTGGGGAGTGTTCCCCCACCCACGATTCTACCTTACGGCATACGATGCTTCGGTTGGCAATAATCTGGGGTAGTACTTTAGCCTCTAAGTCGATTTTCCTTAAAGTGATGGTTCCTGCCGATGAAAGTAGCAGTTCGAGACCGTTGTTTTCCGCACATATGACAACAAATCCATTAGCTGTTTCTATACATTTGATCAGGGCGATTTGTAAATGCTTGAAAATGCTTTTTGCTACATCCTGTGGTTACAGTTTTATCCCGTTCTGAATTAGCCCAAGTGGGACCCTTTTGGTGAAGTCTCTGTCCATGTTCAATTCCCCCCCCCCCGGGGGGTGAGGGGTTCTCTGAAAATAAAGTAGTAGATTATTTACCCCACTTCACTAGTGGGAAAAGCTCCCTATCTGTTCCTAATACTATCTCGCCTGCCTGCTCTGGAGCGCACACTACCTGACCACCTTACCTAATTAGGCCTAGCCCTATAAGCGGTTCTGCAGTCTGATTCGGGCTCGTCATCGATAACAGTGCTCCTTCTCTGGCCTCTTAACGGGGTCTCCTTCGGAAGTTCACTACACCCGACTACTGACTGCTTCTGAGACCTTAATTGGTGGTCAAGTTATACTGTGCTAGATGGAAATAAAGTAGGAGAGTTTCAGATATAAAAATGTATAGTATGAGATAGGAAAATTTAAGGAGATCACCTCTTTGGGGTGATTCCCCGCGAATCAGAAACAGGAGGTCTCTCCAATTAGTCTGATTCGCGCATATATTTCCTCTAGCATATTTTTGGTATATACTTAAACGTATATAGAAAATGCTCTCTTCGCAAAGTTATTTCAAGTAAAAAAATTGATGTAACTTAGCAGTGCGTAGATCACTGTAGTTGTCAAATAAACTGAACCGTTCTGAATGAAAAATGAATTCCGGTAACGCTTAAGTTTGAAAGTGTTTGAACGTAAATTGTTCCTTAAAATCTATTTTAACGTTGATTGGCCAATTTTGGTAGCGCTTAAGTTTAAAACGAAAAATTTGTCTTAAAAGTTGATTGGGCATTATGTTAACGCTATGTGTGAGAGAATAAATTAAATATAAAACTTGTCATTAAAATCAGCTTAATCCTGATTGGCTAAATTTTGTACCGTTTAAGGTTACATAGAATAAATATTATATAGAGCAACATTTTTTGATGGAGGAGAATTCGCCGCTTGGATAGCTGACAGACTTATCTCGTAAAGCTTGGTAAAGTAGATACAGGAGGCGAGACCAAGAGAAAATTTATGTGCCTGATCGACAGTGAAATTTATTTTCACTCATAAAACTGGAAGATCGGAGAACTGTTTGCCATTACCTCTTCACCGAAGAGCTGCTACACCAAGAAGTAAGAACAAGATATTATTGGCAACGGAAGAACCATTAATCGACTTTCATCTTAACTTTCAAAATTTTCATTTTCATCTATCGACTCACACACCGTTTCGTCTCCCACAGCAAAAAATCCTCCCTTTAGGGAGGCACTGGAAAAAAGAGAAATTAATACTTTTAGGTCAGTTAATATTTAATAATATGACTGCCTAATCTGCCCCCCCTCCCCAGCCCCGGGGCCAAGTGCCCTCGCTGATGAAAGCTGTCACCGCGACCTCGTCCCAACTATGCAAGACAGTAGCTTCTGCATAATTGTGGGTACAGGTGGAGGTAGGTTTGAGGACTAGCCCACTACCAGAAACCCGTACCAGAGTAGCCCCTGGACAATGGGCCGAGCTGCAACCTCTGCATGAGAGTATAACAACTCCGCCTGTGCCCCATCCCCCAAGACCACTGAGGGACATGCAACCGTCTCAGTGTATGGTGGGACGCAGCCGCGGTTTTTAATTCCCTCGAGGAGGCGGCACCTCCGGCTAGCGATGGTTGATTCCGCGCTAGCCAACAAAAAGTCCCTCTCTATTCACCCCTCGAGAGAAGCCGACCCGGGTCCACCAATTCATCATCATCATCATCAACCTCACCTTTGACAGCCTAATCAGCGGGGCCTTGGCCTACGGGTCGGGAGGACCCACACAGATTACAAAACTAACACTATAGAATATAGAAGGCTCCCTCTGAGAACAGAGCCTGGGAGACCCAAATCAGAGAGAGGGGTCCTCATCAGAGCTCTATTTACAGAGTTAAAGATCGCGGTCACCAAGCTCATAGATGTCCCAAATGGCTACGTAGTCCTGTGACACAAACAGGAAGACGTGGAAAGGCTATTCGCACCAGAAGGAACGAACATACTAGGAAAGATTGGGTTACAACCAAATTACCGCCACAGCTCCAGAAAAGTTGACCTTTATGTGGGCTCACATACCAAGGAGGAGCTAAAGGAAGAGCTCGAGAAGAAACAACCTCTAAAAATAGCAGAAATAATTAACTTTGAGCACCACATCCACGTTTTTAAGGTGATTTGCAAAACGACTGAAATGGCCGATAGGGTGATGCAAAACGGTCTCCTGTCCTTTAAAATGAGAATTCAACCAGAGAACAGGAAGCAGAGAGTAATAATAAATGGCGTGGAATCGGACTGGGTATCTGTTACCAGCGGTGTTTCCCAGGGATCAGTCCTGTGGCCTATTTTATTTACTATTTACATTAATGACATAGACGTTGGAATAAATAATATCATATCTAAATTTGCAGATGACACGAAAATAGGTAACTCAGTATTATGCGAAGAGGACAGGGCTAGCCTGCAAGCTGATATAAATAAAATTACCGAATGGTCTGAGAAATGGCAAATGCCATTTAATATCGACAAATGCCAAATCCTTCAGTGCGGAACAAAAAACAAAAAATACACCTATACAATGCAAGGTGGCTTAATAAACACAACCCCGCAGGTTAAAGATTTAGGAGTAATAATTACAGAAAACTTAAAAACATCAAACCAATGCGCAGCTGCTGCAAACAAAGCTAACACAGCACTAGGATTTATAAAAAGAAACTTTACTTATAAAAGCGAGGAGATAATTATGCCACTATATAAAAGTATTGTCAGGCCCCATCTCGAATACGCTGTACAGTTCTGGGCCCCTTACTTAATAAAAGACATAGATAAATTAGAAGGTGTACAACACAGAGCGACAAAACTTATCCCGTCAGTACGTAACAAACCTTACCACGAGAGGCTAAAAAAAATCAATCTATTTTCCGTCAGAAAACGAAGGCTAAGGGGGCAGCTTATAGAGTGCTTTAAAATACTTAAAGGATTTAACAACGTTAATGCCAATAACTTGTTCACACTGACAGGGGAGTGTCCCACCCGTGGACATGATTCAAAACTTCAGGGTAAAAGAGCCACTATGGATGTAATAAAAAACTTCTTCACTTACTCGATTATTAATGATTGGAATAATTTGCCAAACGCAGTAGTGGACAGCAGAACTATAGATTCATTTAAAATGAGATTAGACAAACACTTAACAAATATTGGAATTGTTTAGCATAAGCTACAAAATAAAATAATATTACAAAAATATAACTCTTTCAGGTTTATGTAAGTGGTTTTCATATTCATTTCATTTAATTACTATTCAATGCAAATTTCCTTCAGGTACTGTCTTCTTACACCTGCAAGGTACTTTTCCCAAATTATTTCATGTACGGCTTTGGCCGGAGGGAGTGGAGGGTGGGGAGAGCCTAAAACTTTTCTATCCTTTACTTCTACTATTCTATGTGTAAGTGGCAGTAGATTTAAGGCCAGATCACCTTAGTCTGGGCCGTAAGGCCCGTGTCATCTGTGTATCTATGTAACTCTATGTAACATCGACGCGGAGAAATTCACAAACGTGCAAACATGCTTTCAATGCTATTCACTGGAAGAACATGTCACCAGAGAATGCCCTAAAAAAGATAAGAAAGTTTGCTCAGAATGCGGGAGCGAAGGTCACAACAGCCAAGAATGCAGGGAATAACAAAAAAGTGCATAAACCGCCAAGTTCCACATAGAATAATGACCGTTAACTGCCCGAAACGGAAAGAAATAATATAAAAAAGGAAAGAGAACAGACCCAGGCAAAAGAAAAAAATAAATAACCAAACATACGCACAAGTGGCCAAGGCAACAGTAAAGGAAATAAAACAAGCAGAGGAACAAAAAATAAACATACTCGTAAATGTGAATGAAGGAACCGGGTTAGATATTTTGGCTTGTAGTAGGTTAGCGCAGGTTCAAAATATTGCCAAACCGGGAACCTTCGCGGACACACTCAACCTTCTGCTCGAAAAGAATGGTGTAAGGAAAATGTGGTTTCCGCCCAGCCCTCCATCAGCTCTCATATACGGAGTCACGGCTGGAAAGACTATTCAGGCGAAAGATATGCTTGAATTGGGAGCCGCAATGGAAGAAAAAAAAGGCAACTGAAGAGACGGCATAAGACAAAGACGAAACAGAACAATCTAACAAAGAATCTAAAAACAAAAAGAAGAAAAAGAAACAGAGAAAAAACAAAAAGACAAGACACGGAATTAACAACCGACTCGGAATCCTTAAAAGAGACCGAAAACGAAGAAGACTGCAGGTAGGAAGCCAAATGTTCAAAGGAGAAGACAAAAATGCCTAACTAAAATAATGTCCAATACAAACAGAAAACTAAAAGTATTACGCCTGAACACGGATGGATGTAAGACCAAGTCCATACAATATGGAGACATATTCAGGCAAATAGATGCGGACATCATCTGTATCTCGGAACATGGAGTAACAGACGATGTGCTCATGAAAATTACTAACTATAATATATTTACAAAGAATCCAACAGGAGAAAGATACGATGGCGCAGCTATCGTAATAAAAAAAGAACCTCTACTACACTCAGGGGCGATAAGTCAACGAGGCCTACGTGGCCGTGACACTTGAGATTAAATATTCCCCTCTTGCAGTTGCTGCGGCCTATCAGCCACCCCACCGCCCCTATGTCCCGGTCCATTCAATAATGGAAATATACAACAACAACAACAACTCTACTCTATTATTAGGAGACCTGAACGCCCGTTTACGGAAATCAGGCTATCAAAGGTCTAATAATGCAGAACAAAATTTAGAATTACTAATGAACAGGGCAATAACCCAAAGGGTAGGCCCACACTTGCCGACGTTCATTAGGGAAAGATCCGCCACCAAGCCGGATATAGTTTTATCATCCCAAACTTCCCGTATAACATCTACATGGAGCTAATTCAATCTCCTGCAGCAACCACATAGGAATCCTGGAGACGATCAACCAGAACCCTATAATGATTCCCATAACAGCAAAGAAATCATATAAGAGGGCAGACTGGCAAAAATACACCCAAATATTAGATATCAACAATGAGATCTTGATGGTGTAGCGGTCTACACCCCTACAAATGTAAATATTTATTCCTTACTCTGTATATATATATATATATATATATATATATATATATATATATATATATATATATATATATATATATATATATATATATATATATATATATATATATATATATATATATATATATATATATATATATATATATATATATATATAATTTCAAGAAGGGTTGGTAACCATGACTAAAATCGGGAAATTGCTACACCCGCTCTCCCAAGCGTCTTAACATTAAGCCATGAGGTTCATTCACTTTGCTCTCCTGCATCGGTGGACAGACCCATTCAACTCCGTTATAATCCACTTTAAACAATCTAATTATCAATCATCAATTGTTATACTCAATTTACCAATTACTATTTAAAATTTACCACTCTAATTATCCAATCACTTATCATCCAATTACTCACCAATTCAGATTTCCTTATAAACAAATTACTATTTACCAAATTACTTATAATCCAATTTACTTACAATTTACCAATTAATAGTTGCCAATCAAATTATTAATTTACCGAATTTATTTATAATCAATTATCATTTGTTATACTCTAATTACCAAACCATATTTATCAATTGTAAATCCATTCCTGTTAGCTTATTCAAATTTAATTCACGTGTATTTTTCAATCCAATCATAAACTGTTACTGTATAAATTCACTCTTAAATAATTTAACTGTTTTTTTCAATAATATATATTTTTCTTAACTCTTTGTTTTTAATTTGCGGTTTCCCAACGTCGCCCAGATTTAGGCCTAATAAATTCGTCTGCAAATTTAGACTCACGTTAGCATTTAACAATTCATTCCTTCGAATAACGAAATATAGATTTTTATGTTTATTGTGATCTGAGAGCTATCTAGGATATTGCCGCAATATTCATTTAAAACTTATAATGGCAAAAAATTAGAAGAACTAAATAACATAATTGACATCTTGATTTAGACAAGGATAGAGGCCGACAAACAGGCCGTATCATTCACAAAATATAAAACCTCACCACGTCCCAAATAGACAACAGAATTTAGAAGAAAAGCAAAGAACATCAGAATAAAGTACCAAGAAATAAGAGAATACGTAACCACTAGGCAGAGAGCAAAAGAGTTCAATCAAATGAAGAAATAAAATGATTTTCTTAATCGAAGGGCAACAAGGAGAATTATTGCAAGAACTAATAGATAAAACAGCTACAACCGAAGACCCCAAAGTAGCATGAAGGCTTATAAAAGTGATAAAATGCAGACCAACAAGAAAGCCGATCTTACTGCTATTAATTCCTGCATTTTAAACGCGGATGCGATAGCTATCCCGACAACCTCTCACAAAATAACACTGATAACAACCCCTACACAAGACAGAGTGGTGCTCCAACAACGCTTCGCTGATGTCTACAATCGCATCCTCGATATGGGCTACACCAAGCCCATGGATTTTCGACTCGTTCAACACCTTATTGGACAGCTGAACACCACGCTGGTGCACGAACTGAGGGAGACGAGGAACCGTCTAATTAAAAATTTAGACTGACAGGAATCCGAAATCATTTGGGGCAACAGTCAACAGACTAAAGGGGGACTCCTGTTCCCATGCCCCAACTGCAATTTCGCATGAAGGTACCACGGAGACCACTCCCAGAGAGAAGGAGAATATTCCGTGGAGTCTGGAAAAACGTTTTCAAAATCTCCGTTGAAGATGAGGAAAACTTTGACCTAGGCTTCGAGGATCAGGTTCTCGAGTACATGGAAATGAGGGAGGGCAGGTTCGACCCTTATGGAACCTCGTGACTCCACCGTCTACATAACTCTCAAGAGGGGAACCCCATCCCCATTGCAGAATTGTGGGAAGCAATCGCTTAATTTAAACCCTAAGCCCCAGGCCTTAGCCAAATAACCATCAGGCAGCTGGAGGAGGCACCCGAAAGATTTCGGACTAGGCTGTTGAACCTGCTCAATTCGTCCCTAGCAACGAGATATTTCCCAGATTGCCTGAAAAACTCGAAAAAGATTTTCTTCCCTAAGCTTGGGAAGCCAGCGAACCAGGTCATCAATTTAAGACCTTATCTCATTGCTGAAGACCATTGGGAAGGTTAATGAGATAATTCTCAACAGCAGACTATTAAAACACCTTCCAGAGCACTCTGTTGAACGAGGAATAGCACGGAAACAGACATAGCCCACATCCTTCAACACGCAGCGGTAGGGCGGGCTAGGGGGTACTGAATCGACATCGTTTGCCGAGACGTAAAGGCCTTCGACAAAGTTTGTATCGACGACCTGAAGTACAAAATCTCGCGACTAAGACTCCCCCCATCCACACTTCGAAAAGATCTTCTGTAGCTACTTGACCAACAGGCAAGCTGTCATTGCCTTCGATAAGTACACTGGGGAAGCCTTCGAGGTCCTGTCCGGCATCCCTCAGAGAGGATACCTCAGCCCCACTCTCTAAACCATCTTTACGAGTGTCAACAAACCAACTGATGGAAGAACTCTCAACATCCGATATGAGGACGATATTACCAAAGTTGTGGTTCGGAACACAAATTCTGTGAGGATTATGGCCAGAGCCACGACAGCAGAAGCTGAAAGAATCTCCAGTATCAAGAAACGCTGGAAAATACAGACCAACGTATCGAAATTCTCAGCAACCGCGATAGGGAGACATCGTTCCGTCCCTTTCAATCTAGAAAACTTCGAAATTGACTACTCACCGCACGTGTCAGTCCTCGGCTACAAACTTGCCAGTACTGGCATGAACAGACATGTCACCTCCTGCATTGGATACGCCAACATTGAACTCGACAAACTCCCCCCCCATTCAGGAATATCAGCACAACCAATAAAAATAAGTTGTACACCAGTCTAGTCAGATCGAAACTGGTGTACTCTTCTATTTCGCTCAACGTGGCGTCAAGGAAAAATATGACAAGATTCAATAGAGTGCAAAGTCGTGGCTTCCGGTTTATTACCAACGCTAAGGGGTATGAATATCGAAACTCAAGGAGCCTCCATGAAGAAACAGGCCTTGAACCACTAAACACAAACCTCTATAAAAAAGGTCGAGACATCTGGGCAAGACTAGAGGCTATTCTCCCTATGGAGACTGTAGCGGCTCTAGACCCAGAGGCAGAGGGAGGTGGATACTAAAGATACCTGCCCAGCATCAGAACAACGGTACCTGTACCAAAGTATCACTAAAAGGAAAAAAAAGAAGCGAAATAATACGAGTAAAAAAAAATATCCCCAAATGGGACAAATTAGTAGTTTAGTTTAGTTTAAGGTAAAACAGGTAGTAGCCGCCCAATCCTAATGGATTCTTAATGTCAGCACTGCTAAAACGGGGTCGCTCGAAAAAAGTCAGAAGAGGAGTGGGAGACAATCAATAAAAATAGGGGAAAAGCAAAGGATTAGAAGAAAACAGTACAACACACAGACGCACACATTCTAAAAATAAGGGCGGCTGGGGCAATAAACGAATGAGATGCACCAGCCGAAGGGAAGGGCACAGGATAAAAGATAAAACAATAGACCTAAACACAAAAATAAAAAGAATTTATAAAAGGGATAGGTCGCCCCTTTGTGATAGAAATGTGAGGAGGTCCTCTGTTAAAATAAAGCAAAGTCGAGCAAGTAAGGCGACGCCAGAAACGAAAGGAAAGCAAGAATTTCGAAGAGAAGCAAGGCGGGGACAAACTACTAAAATATGAACCCCAGACAGCTCGCCACCGCAAAAAAAAAGGACAACCAGGGGCCACTCGGCCTCCACCCAAAACTAAATAGCCAGGGGTGAGTCCCGTTTGCCCAATTCGCAACCGGCAAAGAGCAGCCTCCCAGGACCGGAGTCATTGAGGGATAGAGGACCAGGAACGGACATAGCGTTTAATAAGGGACAGCTTAGAAGAGGGGAACGAATCCCACTCTCTATGCAGCAAACAAAAGGCATACGCCCTGATTACGGGGTAGGAATCCCTAAAGGGCAGAGGGGCTGCATCCCGCACCTCGAGGGCGGCCGAGCGGGCCAGCGGATCGGCCGCTTCGTTGCCCGGGACCCCAACATGAGCCGGAGCCCAACAGAACGACGCCTTGTAACGGGAGGCATTTCTAACCAGCTAGGAGCGAATTCGTAAACCAAAGGAAGGGTGGACATAAAAGAATGAACTGCCTCCAAAGCAGGCCGTGAATCGCTAAAACAATAAAATCTGAAGAATTGGTGGATAAAATCAAATTAAAAGCAAAAAGAATGGCCGTCAACTCTGTGGTAAAGTTGGATGCTACAGGAGCTAGGTCTGCCCGGAAACTCCGTAGAGGACACCGCAGCCGCCCCAGCACCGACTTCGAGCCGTCAGTATAGATGGGACGCTGGTGAGCATGAGAACACGCATGTTCAAGAAACAGGCCTTTAATAGACGAGGGTCAGTAGAACTTTTCTCGAAATGCCAAAAAGCAGTACAGACTTCAGGAGGGCGAACGCTCCAACACGGATCCGGCGGGAATGGGAGAGCCAACACCCCGGGAGGCGAGATGGCAAAAAGGCACTCATGGACTGGGGATGAAGGGTATTGCTGAACACGAACCAGGGATCGCAGGCACATCTGCAGCAGGTGATATCGCAAGGAAAGCACGCCACCCTCAACAGAGGCTAGGGATAAACGAGATGCGAAAGGCTCCACTAATAGGACGGGTCCCAAACGAACGAACAGAATCAAGTATCTTCAAGGCTGAATGAGACGCTGAAGAGTACACCTGGCAACCGCAGACCAGCCGGGATTGGACCAGTGCCTAATAAAGAGACCAAAAGGTGCGCCTATAACGACCCCAAGTGGTGTGGAATAAAACCCTATGCAAATCCATAGCCTTCGAACAGGACGCTTTCAAGCGACGCAAATGAGGCACCCAAGTGAGCTTGCTATCAAGCGTTAAACCCAAGAACTTAAAATGGGGACACATTTAATCGCTGTGCCACCCAAGAAGAGGGCAGGGGACCAAGGGCATCACAACCCTGATAAAAATGCATGGCCTTCGTTTTGGTGACCGAAAAACGGAAACCCTTTGAGACAGCAAGACCCGACACGGCATCAATTGCCAGCTGTAATCGACGAGCAGCAGAAGGCAAGCGGGGAGATGAACAAAACGCCAAATCATCCACGAAGAGGGAAGCCAAAACCCCTTCCGTAAGAGTGGACACCAGACTATTAATGACAACGGCGTAAGATGTCACACTTAAAACACACCATTGGGGAACACCCTCCTCTTGAATCCGCAAGCCTGACAAAGCATCCCCAATACGGACCTTAAAGTTACGGGACGAGAAAAATTCTTGAATATAACCGGTAAAAAGCCCCTCATACCCGAATTGTATAACTGACGTAAAACACCATATCTCCAGGTGGTATCGTATGCCTCCTCTATGTCGAAGAACGCTCCTAACATCTGATTCCCTGAGGAAAAATCCGGTAAAACAGTCTTCCAAACGAATGAGGTGGTCAAGCGTACTGCGGCCGCTGCGAAAACCGCACTGAAATGGAGAGAGGAACGAGTTGGACTCCATAAACCAAGTGAGGCGAACTTGAACCATCTTCTCGAATAACTTACTGAAGCAGCTAGTAAGAGAAATCGGGCGATAGTGACTAGGGTCCAAACCCCCTCTACCGGGCTTGAGAAAGGGTAAAACAACCCCCACACGCCAGAAGGACGGATAGATTCCTTTGACCCAAAGCAGGTTGTAGAAGTCAACCAAAAATAAATCATCACCGGGAGAGGTAGAGCCACAGTGAGACAAAGCATCCCGTAACGCATAGGCGGAAAATAAAGCATCATAAGAGTAGGTAGCGCACGTGGTAAAATCTAAAAGGCGAGACTTTATGGCGACCTTATGATCGAAAAACCGTCGAGGATAGCTACCAGCGCTACTCACCGAAGCAAAATGGTCAGCCAGAACTTCGCGGACTAACCGGCCATCGGACACAAGCGAGCCTCCGATGTCCAGAGTGGGGATGGATCTTATTGACCCGCTTTCAAACCCGAGTCAGTGGTGTGGACGAAGAAATGGAAAATACGTACCAGCGGAAAGACTCACGGCGGGCACGAGGGAGGGTCCTTTGGCGGATGGCAAGAGCCTGGTTCCGATCGACTCTATTCGAGATGGTCGGGTTCCGCCTATAACGGGAATGGGCCAACTGATAGGCAGAAATAGTCGACGCGCAATCCTTTGATCCCAGGAGACGGTGGAGCGCCCCGCAACAGGGCCCCTCTGCGGAACAAATCGCTCAGCAGCCTCTAAAATATGAGACCGCTCAATCTACGGTATCGAAGGAAACCTGGGAGGCATCAATAAAGGAAGACTCCCGGAACCCAATCCAATTTGCTCGCCGCAGATCCCAACGAGGAGGGAGGGAAAGGCTCGGGCCATGAAGGGCGGCCAACAGGACGATAGGGAAGTGATCACTCCTGGAAAGGTCGTCCCGAATCAACCACCGGAAATCAAGGAAACAGTCGGGCAAACATAAGGACAAGTCTACAGCACTAAAAGAATCCGTTTGAACATGGTAAGAAGTAAAATCGCCGGAATTTAAAAGACAAAGGGAATCGGATAATAAGAGGGACTCAACCATTCCACCTCGGGGATTATGGGCATCACCCCCAAGATGGGTGGCAAGAATTAAAATCACCAAGTAATAAAAACGGGGTAGGAAACTGACTTGTGAGTTCTAAAAGGTCAGACCGACTCAAATTAAAATCCGGGGGGATGTACACAGAACAAACAGTAAAGAGCTTGGAAATAAAAACCCTCGCAGCAACAGCCTGTAAGGTAGTACGGAGGAAAAGTGGTGCAGAGAATAGCGAAGATGAAATTTAAAGAGAAGCACCACCATGGGACACGCCTCCGGCTGGGGGGATGGAATTAAACACCCGGAAGTGGCGACCCCAAGCTTATTTTCTTGCAAACAGACCACCAAGGGCCGAACGCTAGAAAGCAAGAGCTGGAGTTCCTCCCACTTGGAGAGAACCCATTGGCAATTCCACCGTAGGATGACAGACATTACTGTCCTCTCGACACCAACATCGAGATTCTAGTGACGGAAACCATCGAAGGTTCCCGACAACTAGAAGACCCAGAGGGGACAAGGGACAAATCGCGATGAGCCGAGGACGCACCCGGCACAGACTTGGCAGCGTGAACAGCAGGAGGCGACAGTTGAGAGCCAGACCAAACCCCCAACGTGGAGGGCTCATGGCCCGGAGTAAAAGGGAGATCGAGCAGAGACGGACGAGAACTAAGATGCGAAGAAGATGGAACAGAAGGCGAAACATGGACAGAGGGTGAGAAGGGAACAGGGTCAGAGGGTAAGGAGGGAATTGGATCAGATGGAGAGGGAGTAGGGTGAGGAAGGAACATGGTCAGAAGGAGATGAAGGAACAGGGGTAGGAGACAGAAGACTGCACAGAGGTAAGGGGTAAGGAAGGGACCGGGGTAGGAGGCAAGGAAGACGGAACCGGGTGAACTTTCGCCCGGACAATGACATCGGTGATGTCAACGTGGGAGGCCAGCGAAGACCAGGGAGGAGAAGACATCAAAACAGAGGACGCGTGCTTGGACTCCGAACGGGGTGAGGAGGAACTTTTCCGTTTGCGCTGAGGCAAAAGAACTTCGCGGACTAACCGGCCATCGGACACAAGCGAGCCTCCGATGTCCAGAGTGGGGATGGATCTTATTGACCCGCTTTCAAACCCGAGTCAGTGGTGTGGACGAAGAAATGGAAAATACGTACCAGCGGAAAGACTCACGGCGGGCACGAGGGAGGGTCCTTTGGCGGATGGCAAGAGCCTGGTTCCGATCGACTCTATTCGAGATGGTCGGGTTCCGCCTATAACGGGAATGGGCCAACTGATAGGCAGAAATAGTCGACGCGCAATCCTTTGATCCCAGGAGACGGTGGAGCGCCCCGCAACAGGGCCCCTCTGCGGAACAAATCGCTCAGCAGCCTCTAAAATATGAGACCGCTCAATCTACGGTATCGAAGGAAACCTGGGAGGCATCAATAAAGGAAGACTCCCGGAACCCAATCCAATTTGCTCGCCGCAGATCCCAACGAGGAGGGAGGGAAAGGCTCGGGCCATGAAGGGCGGCCAACAGGACGATAGGGAAGTGATCACTCCTGGAAAGGTCGTCCCGAATCAACCACCGGAAATCAAGGAAACAGTCGGGCAAACATAAGGACAAGTCTACAGCACTAAAAGAATCCGTTTGAACATGGTAAGAAGTAAAATCGCCGGAATTTAAAAGACAAAGGGAATCGGATAATAAGAGGGACTCAACCATTCCACCTCGGGGATTATGGGCATCACCCCCAAGATGGGTGGCAAGAATTAAAATCACCAAGTAATAAAAACGGGGTAGGAAACTGACTTGTGAGTTCTAAAAGGTCAGACCGACTCAAATTAAAATCCGGGGGGATGTACACAGAACAAACAGTAAAGAGCTTGGAAATAAAAACCCTCGCAGCAACAGCCTGTAAGGTAGTACGGAGGAAAAGTGGTGCAGAGAATAGCGAAGATGAAATTTAAAGAGAAGCACCACCATGGGACACGCCTCCGGCTGGGGGGATGGAATTAAACACCCGGAAGTGGCGACCCCAAGCTTATTTTCTTGCAAACAGACCACCAAGGGCCGAACGCTAGAAAGCAAGAGCTGGAGTTCCTCCCACTTGGAGAGAACCCATTGGCAATTCCACCGTAGGATGACAGACATTACTGTCCTCTCGACACCAACATCGAGATTCTAGTGACGGAAACCATCGAAGGTTCCCGACAACTAGAAGACCCAGAGGGGACAAGGGACAAATCGCGATGAGCCGAGGACGCACCCGGCACAGACTTGGCAGCGTGAACAGCAGGAGGCGACAGTTGAGAGCCAGACCAAACCCCCAACGTGGAGGGCTCATGGCCCGGAGTAAAAGGGAGATCGAGCAGAGACGGACGAGAACTAAGATGCGAAGAAGATGGAACAGAAGGCGAAACATGGACAGAGGGTGAGAAGGGAACAGGGTCAGAGGGTAAGGAGGGAATTGGATCAGATGGAGAGGGAGTAGGGTGAGGAAGGAACATGGTCAGAAGGAGATGAAGGAACAGGGGTAGGAGACAGAAGACTGCACAGAGGTAAGGGGTAAGGAAGGGACCGGGGTAGGAGGCAAGGAAGACGGAACCGGGTGAACTTTCGCCCGGACAATGACATCGGTGATGTCAACGTGGGAGGCCAGCGAAGACCAGGGAGGAGAAGACATCAAAACAGAGGACGCGTGCTTGGACTCCGAACGGGGTGAGGAGGAACTTTTCCGTTTGCGCTGAGGCAAAAGAACTTCGCGGACTAACCGGCCATCGGACACAAGCGAGCCTCCGATGTCCAGAGTGGGGATGGATCTTATTGACCCGCTTTCAAACCCGAGTCAGTGGTGTGGACGAAGAAATGGAAAATACGTACCAGCGGAAAGACTCACGGCGGGCACGAGGGAGGGTCCTTTGGCGGATGGCAAGAGCCTGGTTCCGATCGACTCTATTCGAGATGGTCGGGTTCCGCCTATAACGGGAATGGGCCAACTGATAGGCAGAAATAGTCGACGCGCAATCCTTTGATCCCAGGAGACGGTGGAGCGCCCCGCAACAGGGCCCCTCTGCGGAACAAATCGCTCAGCAGCCTCTAAAATATGAGACCGCTCAATCTACGGTATCGAAGGAAACCTGGGAGGCATCAATAAAGGAAGACTCCCGGAACCCAATCCAATTTGCTCGCCGCAGATCCCAACGAGGAGGGAGGGAAAGGCTCGGGCCATGAAGGGCGGCCAACAGGACGATAGGGAAGTGATCACTCCTGGAAAGGTCGTCCCGAATCAACCACCGGAAATCAAGGAAACAGTCGGGCAAACATAAGGACAAGTCTACAGCACTAAAAGAATCCGTTTGAACATGGTAAGAAGTAAAATCGCCGGAATTTAAAAGACAAAGGGAATCGGATAATAAGAGGGACTCAACCATTCCACCTCGGGGATTATGGGCATCACCCCCAAGATGGGTGGCAAGAATTAAAATCACCAAGTAATAAAAACGGGGTAGGAAACTGACTTGTGAGTTCTAAAAGGTCAGACCGACTCAAATTAAAATCCGGGGGGATGTACACAGAACAAACAGTAAAGAGCTTGGAAATAAAAACCCTCGCAGCAACAGCCTGTAAGGTAGTACGGAGGAAAAGTGGTGCAGAGAATAGCGAAGATGAAATTTAAAGAGAAGCACCACCATGGGACACGCCTCCGGCTGGGGGGATGGAATTAAACACCCGGAAGTGGCGACCCCAAGCTTATTTTCTTGCAAACAGACCACCAAGGGCCGAACGCTAGAAAGCAAGAGCTGGAGTTCCTCCCACTTGGAGAGAACCCATTGGCAATTCCACCGTAGGATGACAGACATTACTGTCCTCTCGACACCAACATCGAGATTCTAGTGACGGAAACCATCGAAGGTTCCCGACAACTAGAAAACCCAGAGGGGACAAGGGACAAATCGCGATGAGCCGAGGACGCACCCGGCACAGACTTGGCAGCGTGAACAGCAGGAGGCGACAGTTGAGAGCCAGACCAAACCCCCAACGTGGAGGGCTCATGGCCCGGAGTAAAAGGGAGATCGAGCAGAGACGGACGAGAACTAAGATGCGAAGAAGATGGAACAGAAGGCGAAACATGGACAGAGGGTGAGAAGGGAACAGGGTCAGAGGGTAAGGAGGGAATTGGATCAGATGGAGAGGGAGTAGGGTGAGGAAGGAACATGGTCAGAAGGAGATGAAGGAACAGGGGTAGGAGACAGAAGACTGCACAGAGGTAAGGGGTAAGGAAGGGACCGGGGTAGGAGGCAAGGAAGACGGAACCGGGTGAACTTTCGCCCGGACAATGACATCGGTGATGTCAACGTGGGAGGCCAGCGAAGACCAGGGAGGAGAAGACATCAAAACAGAGGACGCGTGCTTGGACTCCGAACGGGGTGAGGAGGAACTTTTCCGTTTGCGCTGAGGCAAAAGAACTTCGCGGACTAACCGGCCATCGGACACAAGCGAGCCTCCGATGTCCAGAGTGGGGATGGATCTTATTGACCCGCTTTCAAACCCGAGTCAGTGGTGTGGACGAAGAAATGGAAAATACGTACCAGCGGAAAGACTCACGGCGGGCACGAGGGAGGGTCCTTTGGCGGATGGCAAGAGCCTGGTTCCGATCGACTCTATTCGAGATGGTCGGGTTCCGCCTATAACGGGAATGGGCCAACTGATAGGCAGAAATAGTCGACGCGCAATCCTTTGATCCCAGGAGACGGTGGAGCGCCCCGCAACAGGGCCCCTCTGCGGAACAAATCGCTCAGCAGCCTCTAAAATATGAGACCGCTCAATCTACGGTATCGAAGGAAACCTGGGAGGCATCAATAAAGGAAGACTCCCGGAACCCAATCCAATTTGCTCGCCGCAGATCCCAACGAGGAGGGAGGGAAAGGCTCGGGCCATGAAGGGCGGCCAACAGGACGATAGGGAAGTGATCACTCCTGGAAAGGTCGTCCCGAATCAACCACCGGAAATCAAGGAAACAGTCGGGCAAACATAAGGACAAGTCTACAGCACTAAAAGAATCCGTTTGAACATGGTAAGAAGTAAAATCGCCGGAATTTAAAAGACAAAGGGAATCGGATAATAAGAGGGACTCAACCATTCCACCTCGGGGATTATGGGCATCACCCCCAAGATGGGTGGCAAGAATTAAAATCACCAAGTAATAAAAACGGGGTAGGAAACTGACTTGTGAGTTCTAAAAGGTCAGACCGACTCAAATTAAAATCCGGGGGGATGTACACAGAACAAACAGTAAAGAGCTTGGAAATAAAAACCCTCGCAGCAACAGCCTGTAAGGTAGTACGGAGGAAAAGTGGTGCAGAGAATAGCGAAGATGAAATTTAAAGAGAAGCACCACCATGGGACACGCCTCCGGCTGGGGGGATGGAATTAAACACCCGGAAGTGGCGACCCCAAGCTTATTTTCTTGCAAACAGACCACCAAGGGCCGAACGCTAGAAAGCAAGAGCTGGAGTTCCTCCCACTTGGAGAGAACCCATTGGCAATTCCACCGTAGGATGACAGACATTACTGTCCTCTCGACACCAACATCGAGATTCTAGTGACGGAAACCATCGAAGGTTCTCGACAACTAGAAGACCCAGAGGGGACAAGGGACAAATCGCGATGAGCCGAGGACGCACCCGGCACAGACTTGGCAGCGTGAACAGCAGGAGGCGACAGTTGAGAGCCAGACCAAACCCCCAACGTGGAGGGCTCATGGCCCGGAGTAAAAGGGAGATCGAGCAGAGACGGACGAGAACTAAGATGCGAAGAAGATGGAACAGAAGGCGAAACATGGACAGAGGGTGAGAAGGGAACAGGGTCAGAGGGTAAGGAGGGAATTGGATCAGATGGAGAGGGAGTAGGGTGAGGAAGGAACATGGTCAGAAGGAGATGAAGGAACAGGGGTAGGAGACAGAAGACTGCACAGAGGTAAGGGGTAAGGAAGGGACCGGGGTAGGAGGCAAGGAAGACGGAACCGGGTGAACTTTCGCCCGGACAATGACATCGGTGATGTCAACGTGGGAGGCCAGCGAAGACCAGGGAGAAGACATCAAAACAGAGGACGCGTGCTTGGACTCCGAACGGGGTGAGGAGGAACTTTTCCGTTTGCGCTGAGGCAAAAGAACTTCGCGGACTAACCGGCCATCGGACACAAGCGAGCCTCCGATGTCCAGAGTGGGGATGGATCTTATTGACCCGCTTTCAAACCCGAGTCAGTGGTGTGGACGAAGAAATGGAAAATACGTACCAGCGGAAAGACTCACGGCGGGCACGAGGGAGGGTCCTTTGGCGGATGGCAAGAGCCTGGTTCCGATCGACTCTATTCGAGATGGTCGGGTTCCGCCTATAACGGGAATGGGCCAACTGATAGGCAGAAATAGTCGACGCGCAATCCTTTGATCCCAGGAGACGGTGGAGCGCCCCGCAACAGGGCCCCTCTGCGGAACAAATCGCTCAGCAGCCTCTAAAATATGAGACCGCTCAATCTACGGTATCGAAGGAAACCTGGGAGGCATCAATAAAGGAAGACTCCCGGAACCCAATCCAATTTGCTCGCCGCAGATCCCAACGAGGAGGGAGGGAAAGGCTCGGGCCATGAAGGGCGGCCAACAGGACGATAGGGAAGTGATCACTCCTGGAAAGGTCGTCCCGAATCAACCACCGGAAATCAAGGAAACAGTCGGGCAAACATAAGGACAAGTCTACAGCACTAAAAGAATCCGTTTGAACATGGTAAGAAGTAAAATCGCCGGAATTTAAAAGACAAAGGGAATCGGATAATAAGAGGGACTCAACCATTCCACCTCGGGGATTATGGGCATCACCCCCAAGATGGGTGGCAAGAATTAAAATCACCAAGTAATAAAAACGGGGTAGGAAACTGACTTGTGAGTTCTAAAAGGTCAGACCGACTCAAATTAAAATCCGGGGGGATGTACACAGAACAAACAGTAAAGAGCTTGGAAATAAAAACCCTCGCAGCAACAGCCTGTAAGGTAGTACGGAGGAAAAGTGGTGCAGAGAATAGCGAAGATGAAATTTAAAGAGAAGCACCACCATGGGACACGCCTCCGGCTGGGGGGATGGAATTAAACACCCGGAAGTGGCGACCCCAAGCTTATTTTCTTGCAAACAGACCACCAAGGGCCGAACGCTAGAAAGCAAGAGCTGGAGTTCCTCCCACTTGGAGAGAACCCATTGGCAATTCCACCGTAGGATGACAGACATTACTGTCCTCTCGACACCAACATCGAGATTCTAGTGACGGAAACCATCGAAGGTTCTCGACAACTAGAAGACCCAGAGGGGACAAGGGACAAATCGCGATGAGCCGAGGACGCACCCGGCACAGACTTGGCAGCGTGAACAGCAGGAGGCGACAGTTGAGAGCCAGACCAACCCCCAACGTGGAGGGCTCATGGCCCGGAGTAAAAGGGAGATCGAGCAGAGACGGACGAGAACTAAGATGCGAAGAAGATGGAACAGAAGGCGAAACATGGACAGAGGGTGAGAAGGGAACAGGGTCAGAGGGTAAGGAGGGAATTGGATCAGATGGAGAGGGAGTAGGGTGAGGAAGGAACATGGTCAGAAGGAGATGAAGGAACAGGGGTAGGAGGCAAGTGAGACGAAACTGGGGTAGGAGACAGAAGACTGCACAGAGGTAAGGGGCAAGGAAGGGACCGGGGTAGGAGGCAAGGAAGACGGAACCGGGTGAACTTCCGCCCGGACAATGACATCGGTGATGTCAACGTGGGAGGCCAGCGAAGACCGGGGAGGAGAAGACATCAAAACAGAGGACGCGTGCTTGGACTCCGAACGGGGTGAGGAGGAACTTTTCCGTTTGCGCTGAGGCAAAAGAACGGGAGGAGCAGCAGGGGCAGACGCCTGGAGGAACTGCCGGATATCTTCCAGCGTCTCAGCTTGGTCGGTCTCACGGTCCGCGACAGAAAGAGAAACACGAGAAGAGATCAATGACAAAGGAGGGGGCGCAACGGAGGAACCGCGAGGAACCAAAGGCAGGGGAGAAGGAGCAACAGAAAGACCGCGAGAAGGCAAAGAGGGAGGGGAAAGACCGGGAGGAGAACGTTAGAGAAAAGACGGCCGGACCGGGCGAGCTGCCCTCGCACCCTATGACGGGCCTCACGGAAATCCAGCATGAGGGAGTCCCGAAGAGCCAGGACCTCCTTCTCAAAAACGAATACGGGGCAAGAACGCGAATCCGCGCTATGAGAACCTCCACAATTGGCGCAACATTCATGATTCCCACAAGAGCCATGATACGCCAACGCACCTGCCACACAGCGACGAGCCTGACTATATTGCTGCTCATATGGCTAAACTAGTGGCAATTAAAACGCCTGGGGAGCTCGACATGACGGGACACGAAGATAACCAGCACGAACAAACTGTGGCAAATCCTGACGATCAAAAGTAACGATGAGCGTACTTATAGGAACCGCAGAAACCCTATAAACGTCCGTAACCCTCTGGGACGAAAGTTTATCCTTTAGTCTCGAAGCATCATATTTCAATAATTTGTTGGAGCGAATCACTCCCTTAACAAAATTAAGGCGAGGGCGGGGCACAACCGAAACCTCCGAGAGGACAAATCCCGCACGTCACCACACTGTTCTCGCAAAGATACTTCAACCACCAAATAGCTACTACCACGCACCCACATACGGAGGGGCGCACCACAGCGGGACTCAAACTCCTCATTCAAATCAAACAGGTCCAATTTAGAGACCCGGAAGTGGAATTTAGCACCAGGAAACGAGGATAATCGAAATCAGGATCTCTCTCTTCTGCGAAGGGACCTAACAAGCGCGTAAAAGAGGACTCATTGACAGGCGTAATACGAGAACCGAAGTCTGCGACTTCTGGGAGAGAAATATTTTATTATTACCAGAGGTGGGCGCGATTCGAAAAAATTGAAGTCCGATTAGCGATTCGCCAGCTCGTCAAGCCCGATTCGGGTGCCAAGAATCTAAGTCCGATTACCGATTCGATATTTTTTAAGGCGATTCAATGTTTCTAAAGGGAATTTAATGCTTTTTTACCCTAAATAAGCCATTTATAACTAATACAAAGAGAAACCAAGCTTTTAAGATAAAAAATAAACATTTTGTTTTAATTAAAATTTAATATAACAAAAAATTAAACTATATAGTACATATTACACAAAATACAAACAGTAATACTAATATATTCTCTCAGAAAAAAATAATAGGGTCAACTAAAAACCAAAACTAAACACGTATTATACTTACTTTATACTTGTAAAATATAACCTTTTTATTATTATATATGACTTAATAATTAATCATGATAGTTACGCATTATATTATAGAGAAAATACGAAAGTGTCAATAGAATAGAATAAAACGGAAAAATATCTGAGAAAAATAGAGACAAATTTATTAAGAAACTGCTATTGCGAAAAAACAAAGACGAGGTCGACCTGGATTAATTGCAAATCGCTTTAAATTTTGGGCAGTCCGATTCGAAAATGCGAGTCCGATTAATCGGACCACCCACCTCTGATTATTACCCATAGAGTAAAAAAAGGGGTGCGAACTCGCGCAGCGCAGTCACTGTCTACCGTCGAGATACCTACTCGAAGCGCCGGCCCAACCAGGAGGGTAAGCTCGTTGAACCCTGACCCAACCATCGTTTTAAAAATCGCCAGCCAACCTCTGAAATTTACCAATTGGGAAAGCAAAGACCCCCAAGAGCGCCACTCCGGCTCAGGCACCCACCAACCAACACAGGCAGGACCCAGCCATGGGGTCGCGCCCCCTGACGGACAGCTCTGATACACCGAGATAGACAAACAAACGTAGATGAAAGGACGATGCGGGGTGAAAGAGAATTGGTACAGAAGACGAAGTAGGGGTTAGCAAGAGAATGAAAATGCCAAGTTGGGGCCGGACGGGGCACTGAGTCCCGTTAGCACGGTGGCCAGGAGAGCAAATTACCGGTCCCCATACGGGGGACAAATTAGTATGTTAATAACAAATACAAAATAATAAAAAGATCCCGCAGTGGGACATTAGCAAATACGAAAAAATAAACAAAATAACAAATGGAGATGGCCCGTTCATCCATACAAATACATATCTGACTACCACTTTCTTCCTTTTCTCACTTCCTCCCCTCTTATTCTATCTTTCTCTTTCGAGTTTCATAAGGGAAGCAGTTAAGAGATAATTATTTCCTGTAGATTACTTTAAGACAGGTCCACGCTCACGCCGAATAAAGAAATTGAATCCAGCTCTAAATTTCCTTTACCTTTAGAGAAAGCTACGATCACCTAATAGCGCAGCCTACAAAACTATTAGCGAGAGACCCTTCTCACCCAATAGTAGTATTTTTGTTTGGGCATTTGGGTTCGAGTTGGTGTGTGTAATATACAAGTTCTTAAATTATGGATTTTCTGGCCCAGACTGAAAAATTATCCACTTCAAAGGAAACAATGATTCCCTGACTTAGTATAGTTCAGACCTTAATAACCGACTCATAAAATACTTTATTTACTTATACAGTAATGACTTATTGTTCGTATAATAGTCGGTTGCTTAGTAGGATTCCATTAAAAATATTTCAGGCTTTTAAGGAATATGAAGGAAAAACCACAATTCAAAAGTAATTCATGTATCGTTGTGGTGGAGCGAATGAGTGTTTGTGGGGCAATTCTCCCTCCCCTTTCTTCGGGACTCTCCCTCCCTCTATAAGAATGTGTGTGTGAATGGGGAAGTTTTTTTTATATAAATATATAATGGATTTCATGTTTTGTTTAAAATGTCTTTCTTCTTTCTAGAAGCCACTGTTAAATTATATATATATATATATATATATATATATATATATATATATATATATATATATATATATATATATATATATATATATACACACGAGTATATATATAGGATCTTTCAATAAGGTCGCTCGATTTTTAAATGTAAATAAAACAAGTTACGTGTGATATATGCACTCAATTTATTTTAAATTTGAAAGTACATTTTATGGCATTAAGTGTGGAATATGACGGAGTTCAAATGTTTGCCGCGGCTTCGCTTGGTGGAATGTATTTGGGAGGCCCAATTTTCGATGACTTTGTCGCATAAATCTGGCTGAATTTGCTGGATGGTGTTCGTTATGTTGACTTTGAGGACATCAACTGTTTGCGGATTATTCGCATAGACCTGCGATTTAAGGTAGCCCCAAAGAAAGTAGTCTAATGGCGTTAAATCGCATGATCTCGGTGGCCAGTTGACGTCACCGCCGCGCGAGATAACCCTGCCCTGAAATCGCTGGTGCAAAATGACTATCGTGGCGTGCGCAGTGTGGCACGTAGCGCCGTCCTGTTGGAGCCACATATCGTCAGTATCCATATCAGGCATATAATCCAGTTGAGGCCACAAGAAGTTGCTTATCATCGATCTGTAGGTCTCGCCGTTGACGGTTATGGCAATCCCACCTTCGTTCTCAAAAAAATACGGACCGATGATTCCGTTAGACGAAAATCCGCACAAAACAGTGACTTTGTTTGGATGCAATTGGTGCTGGTGTATCCTATGGGGATTGTTTTCGTCCCATATCCGACAATTTTGCTTGTTCACAAATCCATTCATCCAAAAATGGGCCTCGTCGCTGAAGAGGATAGAAATCACGTAATGCGCGGAACGTTTGTCGAACGGAGCACTGATTTTGATAATAAAATTTGATGATTTGCACACACCATTTAACGCTATAACCTTCTATCGTGACTTGCCAAGTACTGCTGAACAGTTGACAGTGAGGTTGCCAGATGACGCTTTAACAACATGGACACTATCGCCTGACAAAGCTCGAGCGTCCTTGTTGAAAGATCCTTTATATATATATATTATTATTACTGCCTTTTGTAAAGAGTCGCTGGGATCGAAAAGTTTTGCAGGAAATCAATTGAATTTATTGTGTGCCGTTAGGACGGAAAGAGCTTTAATAGCCTCAATACCGCGACCAGATCGCATTATATTGAGCTCGGAGGCGCCAGACCCTAAAGATGCGCAATTTTGGTCACAAGTGACTGCCGGCAAGATTTTACCCCCCGGAGGACCCTAAATCGTAAAGCGTGGTACCACGTAAGCTAAAGGCCTTTTTGTTTCTTGTTTGAATTTGTTTGCTCATTCATCTCTTCTTTTGTTTAGTAAATATTTTGTTTGGTGATAGGATTTTGTTTTTGTATATATGTAGAATGCAATTGCAGAGTAAATTTATCTATCCATACTTCTTTTGTTCGTGTATATATAAGTAACGAGATCTCAAATATATTTAGCCAATTTTTTTGTAAATAAAGGACTGTATATACAATGTTTCATTTCTCCCTCGATTTCTCACGTCCCACTTAGTGTAGGAAGCGGGTTGGATAGATTGGGGCTAGAGTGTAGGTTCGGCGCCCGCTACACCGTGACATCACACGTCTGCACTTCGGAACATCGGTTCCCATGTTTTGGATAGATTCTCAACATTTAGGGATATGGATTGTAACAAATAAACTTGCCACCGTTATCTGGTTTTGACTGTACCAGGGATGTGTAAAGCATTCATAGGGCGTGTCATTTCCTAAGGTGTGGAATAGCACCTATAATAGTACGAGGTCCATGTGAGCTTGCAGAAATGATTTTAAGGCACATATTTCAGTAGCATCTCATAAGTAGAGTTGGGCAATTTTGAATAATTCTAAGCTTGCATCATTTTTTATTGGCAGCTGCTTTGACTGCCGGCAGAAATTAAGTTTCTATTTTAAAAGGGAAGAAGCTGAAAGCCTTTTTTTTTGTTGCATCCTTCTTCACAATGTCATGAGCATTTTCTAGACATCTAGCAGCAGAGGTATGATGTGAGGAAGTACTGAGAGGGACAAGGTCATAAAAAAGAAAGGAGCAAGAAATACAATCAGAATGTTGAATCAAGTATAGCGATAGCTATAGCAAAGCAAGTTGCATTTATATAAAACTACCTTGGGATCAGAGGTAGTGGATCCCACTGATAAAAACTTAAGATGTGGTATCATAAGCTTAATCCCTGTTGAAAGACAGTAAAACATGCTGATGAAAGAGTCAAGGACCAAGGTCTCCAAGTCTAACTATAATATTAGATGAATTCTGCTTTTGGTGCAAACTAGACTGATATGGTGTAAATAGATTGTTAATTTCCAGGAATTTTCTTGTCCCTTTATAATGTTTTACAACAGCTAATGAGTACAATTGGGCAATGGTTTGGAGGAAGAAGCAGACCATTGCTAGGGTTTTGAAATGGAAAAACAATATCAGTCGTCCAGGGATCTAAAGTTTATTGAAAATATTCAGTAAAAGCGTTTCTTTATGTTGAAAATGTGGAGTGGCCAAAAGAATAGTGCATCTCTACTGCATCCATGTGCAGTTGGGCTGCATTTACAGAGTAAAGCCTAATACTGCTAATTAATAAATAGTTGGAAATAAAAGTCACTGGAAGTGAAGTTTAAGGAGTGACATTCATCTAACTTTAAAGATTGGAAGTCAACTCAGTATCTTTTGATGCTAATATCTGCAGAATAGGAGGCCACTATTTAAGAAACACCAAATGGGTCATTAACAATCTATCCATCTTTTTCAAGATTTGGCAACGTATGTCCAACATATTTTGTTAGCCCATTATTACCATGTTGACAGTATGGATTTTTCTGGTCTTAACATCCATTTTATCGAGTTGTCTTTGAGGGTCATTCATTATGTCAGCACCGTAGCTGATAACTGGTATGGTCAACTAGTTGATTATTGTTTGTTTTGCGGGCTCTATAGGTTGATCTTTTTTCACCGTGTATATATTTACCCTAGATCTTGCATCTCATTTGTTGATATTCATTCTTCTCTTCAATTGCCAGGAGTGTGGATTGTTCTTTCGTGTCTTCGAAGACTCCCCATTTGTGTTGCTTGATAGGGACATGAAGTGCATTCAAAAGGCCTCTCACCTGTGTGAGTTCTCATATGCCGTTGAAGATGACCCCGACGAGATGCTTGATAATGACAGGAACTACATTTGAAAGGCTTCTCACCAGTATGTATTCTGATATGCTGCTGAAGATGACCTCGTTCCGCTGCTTGATAGGGACATGAACTACATTTGAAAGGCTTCTTGCCACTATGCGTTTTTATATGCTTTTGAAGACTAGACCTATGTGCTGCTTGATAGGAACAGGTTGGGCATTTGAATGGTTTCTCACCAGTATGAGTTCTCATATGCTCCTCTAGATGACCTCGATGTGCTGTTTGATAGGGACAGACACTACATTTGAAAGGCTTCTCACCAGTATGTATTCTCATATGTTCCTTAAGATTACTCTGTTGAGCTGCTTGATAGGAACAAGAACTACATTTAAATGGCTTTTCACCAGTGTGTGTTCTTATATGCTTCTGAAGATCAATTCTTCGTGTTGAGTGATAGTGACAGAGGCTGCATTTGAAAGGCTTCTGAACAATTTGCAACGTTTTCTCTAGCATCTCTCTTCTGATACACAGTGGGTCTTTAGAGTTACATTGTGACAAACCACATTCCAAGGCATTTGAAGGTAGATATGCCATCTGCAAATAAAGTATACAGTTAACTTTCATTAAATTACCAATTTCAATATTTTTAAGAATATAACTAGCATGAAGAGGTCTTGCAACCCTAGTAGATATATGGTAGGGTGGGTCATACTCTACAATTTTATGAAACTGGTGATGAGGGGTATTCAAATGATGAATATTGGTGAAAAGAACATACTTTTGGTAGAAAGGTTAAGTTCTGATTGATGTTGAAATATTGTTAGTTCTGGGTCATTTACTATATTTTACTATTATTTTAGTTACCGATAAAAGATCAAATTTACCGTTTTCTATCATCAATACATTTATGTAGTCTGAAAGATGTCTAAAAAAATGTATTAGAGACACATGAGAAGTAGGAAACCTGTTAAAAATGACCCTTAATTTAGTTTGGTCTAACTCCAAAATTGCAAGTAGCAAGTACTCATTACTCAGTGGAAAGTAATATTCCAGTAGCGTTGCCAGTTCTGGTAACTATTGTAACTAGTAACTGTTTATAGAGTATTTACATTTTTTTGAATGCAAGTGGATCATTTTAGAATAACGTATAATTATTTGATAGAGATTATTTCTTAATCTAAGTGCCATCTTTTGATTTTCAGATATAACTGCGATTAGTGTGACAATGGAGAAAATGAAGACAAGGTCCAAATCAAGTTCTAATCTGACTAATTTTGTTAGGACTGGGCAAGAGCTGATAGTGTCTGAGTTACCAACAATCAGAGATATTTTGAGATACGGCATCTACAAATCATGCACCTAGTTGCTTGATAATAGCAGCCCTCAAGGAGCCATACTCTGACCATTATTTTTAAACTTATTTACAGACAACATCCCAAACAATAATCTTCAAACATCAAGACGAACAAATATGTGGATGACATCTCAATCAATGCACAACACCCATGAGTTTAATGTCCCCTTTGAAAAGTTGGAAACACTACATATATATATATATATATATATATATATATATTTTAAAGGGGCTATTTGGCGACTGCCCACTTGGGCATAAGTCGCCACAAACAAACAAACAGCCTAGTTCTAGGCTACTTTAAAATACAATTTTTAACAGAAACAACAATAAAACGGGATAATAGGGAGCAAGCTCCGGCGTCGGGGAAAGGTCCCCCTCCCCCCGGCGCAGGAGCCTGCGACCTACAAAAAAAAACAAACACAAACAAAACAAGTTAAATACAAGGGAGAAGGCCAACCTTCCCCCAAAAGTCTATCAGTCCACCAGTCATGGTACACGCATTCGTCCCGAGTACAAGGTACAGGCGGTAGCAACCCCGCCCATCCCGGTACCGGGACAGATAACGTGCGCGAAGATCACCCAGACTGGGACATTCGACAAGAATGTGCCGAACAGTCTGGGGGACGACGCAGTCGTCGCAATAGATCGCAGGCGAGCCCTAAATCAAATAGCGATGCGTCACACAAGTGTGCCCGATTCAGAGACGGCAGAAAGCGACCTGAAGCCGTCGGAGCATTGTAGGATAGGTCCAAGGGGAACAGTCGCGGCGCAATGGCACGCAACTTTAAGTTCCCTTCGACCGTCTCGCATCTTCTTTGCCAAGCAGTCAGAGGAGCTGCTCGTATTCCTGCCATGTAGTCGGTGTGAGGAAGAG
Organism: Ceratothoa steindachneri; assembly: GCA_963969495.1. Taxonomy (NCBI): domain Eukaryota; kingdom Metazoa; phylum Arthropoda; class Malacostraca; order Isopoda; family Cymothoidae; genus Ceratothoa; species Ceratothoa steindachneri. Next base: position 144,138,994 of record OZ018332.1, on the reverse strand, counting down.
CGAAACGCTGGTCCGGTCGCAGAGTCCTCGCGGACTCTTTGGCGCCCTCATTCCCCGCAATTCCTACATGTCCAGGAACCCAGCAGAAGATAATCTCGATATCTGCCCGGCTCGCCAAAACCGTGGCGTCACGGATATCGCGAACCAGGGGATGCGAAGATTCCAATGCCCCGAGAGTACTCAGGGCGCTTTGTGAGTCGCTATAGATCACAATCCGGTCTCCGAATCGGGCACGTCGCGTAATCTCCCGTACCGAGTGGTGTATTGCCACTAGCTCGGCCGTGAAGACAGAGCCCCGCTGACTTGAAACAGAGGAGATACGGCGTGGAAGCTTACCCCTTCTTCGGACTTAGAGCCATCCGTATACACTAGCACGGTTCCAGCGTGACAAGAGGTGGGCTCAAAAAAGGTCGAATGGAATACTCCCGGCGCTGTACAAGCTTTGGGAGCAGAGGCGTGGCGACCAGAGGCGCCACCGGCTCGAGAGCTACGAGGGGCGGTCAATAAGTTTTGCAATTCGGATATAAGGAAACGAGATATGAGGAAAAGTGTTTTAGTATTTTTCAATATAACTACCCTCGACTTCAATGCACTTGCGCCACTTGTCCTTGAGGCTTCGAATTCTAGACAACCAGAAATCTCCAGGCTGCTGTTCAATCCACTCCTGGACGGCGAGCTGGACATCTCTATAGTCCCCAAACCGGCGTCCACGCATTGCAGCCTTGAGCTGACGGAATAAAAGGTATTCGCTAAGCGCCAGATCTGGACTGTAGCGGTGATGGTTGAGCTCCTCGAATCCGCACTGGCGCAGGGCACCTTGTGCAATTCTGGCCTTGTGGACTTTGACGACGTTGAAGTCGATCATGGGGCGTGAGGGTTCTAGGGACCCAACGGGCAGAGACCTTGATCATGGCCAAATTGTCGTAGATGATGTTAATAACACTTCCATTTGATATTCCAAGTTCTCGCTCGATTTATTCGACTTTCACCCGTCGATTTTCGAGGATCCTCCTCTCCACACGGGCCAGATTGTCCTCCTTGGTCTCGTCTGACGGGCGTCTTGGACGGGGGTCATCTTCAAGGGACTCACGACCATGGCAGAACTCCATATTCCAGCGAGCAATGGTTGCATAGGAAGGGGCTTTCATGGATCTCTTTTGCATTCCTGCCTTCCTTGGTCAAAAATATTATCACTGTGCGGTGCTCAACCATCTCCATTGTTGAAAAACCTATTGACCGCCCCTCGTATACCTAGCTCTCGAAGGAGTTTCCTGGCCCTAAACCCAAAGGGCTTAGGGTATGACTGGCGTCTCTCGGCGGCATAGGCACCGTCGAGATCATCTGCGGATGTGGTGAGAGCTATTGGCGACTGAGGGAGGCGCCGGGCTCGCGCGTACAAGCGAGTGATGCACTGAACGCGGCATAGAGCGAGTGGCATCTCCCCAGCATCGACCAACAGGCTCTCAATGGGGAAAGTGCGGAAGGCACCGGTCGCAAGGCGAAGGCCAGTGTGGTGGATCGAATCCACCTTCCGCAATAAACGCTCGGCTGCGGATGCATAAAACTCGCATCCGTAGTCGAGCTTCGAACGAACAAAGGATCGATAAAAGAGTAGGGAGGTAGCCCTATCAGCGTCCCAAGCGCTGAACGTCACGGAACCGAGAATATCCATGGCGGCAGTACAAGAGACCCTAGGGCTGCGTATATGAGCCTCCCAGGTGAGGCGTCGGTCAAATACAAGACCAAGGAAACGGTGCGATTCAACCACTTCCAGGCGCACCCCATTAAGAAACAAATCTGGGTCGGGGTGGAGCCGTGGATGGCGGCAGAAGTGCACCAGACAACCGAAACCTGTGTGCTTCGGCATAGCGAGAGACGAGGTTCAATGCCTGTTGGAGTCGACGCTCCAGAGTTGGCATCTGGGCCGCGCTAAAAGAGATCAAAAGGTCGTCCACATAGAGCGTAGAGAGAACACCTTCCGGCAGCACCGAGGTGATGCTCAGGACAAAGAGTGTGACACTGAGGATACTTCCCGGCGGGACACCATCTTCCTGCTCCTTTGGGCCGGAGATGGCTCCCCCCACCCGTACGCGGAATCGACGATCTCGAAAAAATTCAGATATAAAGATTGGGAGGCGTCCCCTCACCCCCATCGTGTGCAGAGTCTCCATGATACCGTATCGCCATGCGGTATCATAGGCCTTCTCCAGATCGAAAAACACCGTGGCGGAGTGCTGTCTATGAAGGAAGGCCTCGCAGACGGCATTTTCCAGTCGGAGCAGAAAATCCGTTTTACTGCGTTCTGCAGAAGCACCTACGGATACAGCACTTTTACTTGTTTTAGTGACTGATCGACTTTTGAGCGCTGCCTACAGAAACGAGCCTATTCTGGAAGTCTTAAGGTCAACCCAGTTTCATCCTTCAGAAGAGAGAACTTTTTTTTACTTGAAAGCCTTGTGAATCAATGAGGGCTTAAGCACCTCACTGCTCCCGTCCATCGCTCTGTGTGTGAACCCGCTCGGATGTCTGCCATTCATTGATTTCGTCTTAACTATGTCGGCCACTTGGTTTGGCATAATTAAGGTCTTATGTGAACACTGGTTTGAGGCCTAGCCCACAGCAGAAGCATAAGTCAGAAATTGTCTCGATACTGGGGCATAACTGCGAGTCCCGGACGGAGGAGAAATCCTCATCGCCCGGGGGACCCAGCCAGAATCATAGAGGGAAGTACATCCGTCTCTATGTAGTTGGATGCAGTTATGGCGTATGTACCCGTGAGGGGGTGGCAAAAACTTAGCGGTCGTTGATTCGGCCGCTATGCATTAAGTCCACCAAGCTCAACCCTCTGAGGTCCCCCCCGAGACCCACCCCATCACTCTATCATCCATCATACTGGCAGCATACGAGCGGTAGAGCAACAGGAGAAATGGACGGGGGCGCTTTTCTCACATTAATTTGAACCCATGACCAGCCCTACTCACACCATCCTTTACCTCCTTTACCACACCCTAACATTTTTCACATACAAAAATACACATTAACTACACTTTGTTACATAGAAAGAAGGAAGAAGAGGAACGTCAAGACCATGGAGGCTCTCACTAAGAGGGTCCCCTTAAGGACCATCGCCGGAATGAAGACCCCAACCAAGAAGAACTTATGCGAAACCCTGTACATCGAGCTAAAGGTGGCACTGGTAAAACTCATAAGAGTTTCATCGGGATTTATCGCCATGTGTGCCGAGACGAAGGATGTGGACCAGCTCCTATCGGAAGAGGGAGCGAGAGTCCTGCAGACAACAGGATTGGACGCGAAAACCCTCCCACAAGTGGCAGCGAACAGAAGCGTAATCTGCCGCAAAGTGGAGAGCTGGGTAGGAGAGCATAAGACGGATGAACTAAAAGAGGAGATCACTAGAAGCAACCCGTGGGCGCAAGTTCGTAAGATAGTTAAATTCCGCGAACACACCCACGTGTTTAAGATAACATTCTCGACCACGGACATGGCAAGGAAGGCCACCCAAAATGGTATTCTCGTCTTCAATATGAGAATCCCAGGGGAAAATATCCAACAAGAAAAATTCAGTAGCATACAAATGTGCTTTGTATGCTACAAGCTTGAAGAACACACCTCTACGACCTGCTTGGAAAAAAACAAGCTGTGGTGCAGTGAGTGCGCCACAGAAGGGCACAGATTCGACAAGTGCGAAAGCACCTCGAAGAAATGCCTGAATTGCAAAGCTGAGCATTGGACGATGGCCCTTAACTGCCCCAAGCGCCGCGAAATCATTAGGAGGAAGAGGAAAGAAAGGCAAAGGAGACAACTTATGCGAGCGCCACTAGGAAGAGTGCAGAGGTGAAGACTGCACCGGCACCTGCACAATTCAACTTCCTCGGAGATCTGAGTGCAAAAATTCTGATCTGCATTACCCATGCAAATGGGGCGAATGCAGTGAAGCCTGGTTGTTATAACCAAGTGCTCAACACGCTCCTGAAGGCAAATAACCTCCCGACAGTAGTCATGCCTGAAGACCCCGAGTGCTCCAAGGCTTTCAAAGACTCTGTCATTAAAAATAACATCAATTCCGGTTTGGAGGAGATGATTGAAGCCCATCATCGGAAGAAACAGAAGAAGAGGAAAAGGCTGGAAGTGAGGGTGGATCCTCCTCATCTGACAGCGAAGAGGGCCCCTGCACTCGCACACGAGCCACCAAGAGCAGGTCAAAGACCCCGAGCCCCCCTCCGAAAAAGGAAAACCCTGGGCCGAGTAAAATCGCCCAACCAGCCCCCAAACTAAAAAAGTGGAAGAAAAAACATAGGTAAAGCAACTCACCATGTTATGTAACGCACTGAAAATAATGGAAATAAACACCAACGGCTGGAGGACGAAAGGAATTCTTTACGGAAATGTATTCAGAGAAATTGATGCAGACATCATACTGATTTCAGAACACGGGATCGACACGCGTAATACAGAAATGAAAATCTGGAACTACGATGTGTTGATCACCAACTTTTCGCAAGAGCGGTACGATGGCGCCGCTATTGCAATAAAGAAAGGGATCAAATACAAGCAGATAAGGAACTTAGAAGAATCCTACCTCGCGATTGAGGTCGAGCTCGACTTAGGAAAGTTGGTCATTGCAACCGGATATCAACCGCCAAGGAGAGATGTGTTGCCTATTCACACTCTCACTGGCCTATTTGGCAGAAGAGCCCCCACCATACTAATGGGGGATATAAACGCCAGATGCCGAGAATCCGGTTACAGGACCTTCAATGGTATAGGGAGAAGCCTGGACCTGTTGCTGGACAGAAATATTGACCAGCGGATAGGCCCTGACTTTCCCCCCTATGTCAGAGAACGATGTGCCACAAAGCCAGACATCTGTCTGGTGAATCGTCAGCTACCGTTCAATTACTACATGGAACCAGTCCAGGTGCCATGTAGTGACCATATAGGGATCCTACTCACTATCAATAGGAACCCTATACAAGTCCCAGCAGTAGTCAGGAAGAACAACAGGCGAGCAGACTGGGCACGGTACGCACACCTTCTCGAGGCCTACGATCCGCCCAACCTGGACGAGGCAATTCTCGAGGAGATTGACGAGGCACTCGATGACCTCAATAACCAAATCATCGACGCAGATAGGGCTTGTATCCCTCGTTCCGCATATAGGACCATCTCGACCTACGAGTGGACTGAATATATGAAGGAACTATACCGTGAACTGAAGATAATGTATGAATACAACATCGTGAATGCATCAGTTCACTCGATGCAAAGAAGTAAAGAAATCAAAGAAGAATTGAACCAGTTGATCCTCGAACAACAGAACAGAAGATGGGAGGACGCGATCGAGAGCCTCGATCACGAAGCAACTCCCAAAGAATTTTGGAAGAAGATCCGAATTCTTAAAGGATCAACTGGAAAGAAGCATAAGATCGAGCTACGGAAAGAAAACGGAGACATCGAAGAAGAAGAAGAAAAAGTTGAAGAGATATTCCGAAGTTATTGGGAAAAGATCTTCAGTATAACTGAAGAAGAAAACGAAGACTATGACCTAGAGTTCGAAAGTAACATCATCGACGAGCTAAACGAAGAAAAAGTCAAGACGCACCCTCATCACCAGGTGGATAGACAGCGCGACGGAGACGCCGAGATTACAGAAGAAGGACTACTCGGCGCGCTTCGCTCATTCCAACAAAAAGCCCCAGGACAATCGGGCCTTACAAAGCTTAACTTTGAAAAGGCACCAGCCTGTGTCATCGAAGGAATGAGAAGAATATTTAACGTCTGTCTCAATACGGGATAATTTCCTGACGCGTATAAAACGGCGAAAATTATTGTCTTGCCTAAGCACGGAAAGAACCCCAAGTTGAAGGAGAGCTTTCAGCCAATTTCACTTCTGGAATTTGGTGGGAAGCTCTTCGAGAAGATCCTCAACAAAAGACTGGTGTCTCACCTGGAGGAAAACTCGCTCTACAACCCACACCAATTTGGGTTTAGGAGTAAGCGAAGTACGGAAATGGCGATTAACGTCATCACGGAAAAGCTAGCCCATGCAAAACGGGAAAAGTTACGTGGACATTGTTTGTCGGGATGTATCAAAGGCGTTCGATAAGGTGTGGCAACCCAGATAATCACTTGTCCATGGAGGAATGCGCCTTTGCAAGCTCGAATGACAGCAGCAGAAATTGAAAACCTTAACACATACGAGGCCCGGTGAAAAATCCGAACCAACCAGGATAAGTTCAAAGTAGTCCTCATAGGCAGGAGACTACTTGATGACGTCAGGGTGGGGGATAGACGATATCCCTACACCAATGAATGCAATGTACTCGGCATGAAGATCACCTCAACCGGGTACACAAAGCACGTCCAAGAACGTATCACCAAGGCCACTGCTGCATTCAAGACTCTGTATAGGTTCAGAAATCTTCGTCAAACTAACAAAAAGAAGATCTATACTGCACTAGTAAGATCGACGTTGCTATACCCCGCCTCCGCCCTCTCTTGTGTATCAAAGACACAGAAGAGGAGACTACAAGTGGTGCAGAACAAATGCTCGTACCTAATTACAGGTACATGCAGAATTGAAAGAAGGAAACAGGAAGAACTGCACCGGGAGGCGGGGTTAACCCCCATTAACGTTGTCATCGAAGAACGGACAAGGAATATGCTGGAAAAGGTCAATCGAGAGTTGGATGAGGAAATCGTACAAATGATTGACCAGAATAGAAGAGCAGTATGTCGTGTCAGATTTCCAAGCTCCGCTGGGATTTTAGCTAGCGGAGCAGAAGTGCCGTTCTACGCAAGATGAGTTGATTTTGCCCTAAATCAAGACTAAAATACCAATCAAGAAACGAACCGATTTTGACAAAAATTCCCTGATATTGACAAAACCCATCAACTAAGACAAAAACTACCGAAGAAGGAAACCTACACAAGAAGATGAAACTCACCAATCAAGACTACAAAGAAGAAACATAATACACAAACTACACACACTACAAATTTACGAAAAAACAAAGACACTAAAACAAACATAGTAAGTTATAATTAACGACTTACCAAAACAACAGCAAACGGGCACAGCATAACCAAATACATTAGTAATATGAAGACAAATGGCTTGAACGCCAAATTATATATATTATATATATACATGTATATTTTAATGTATAAGCAAAATGATAAACAAGAACGGAACTACAAAACATAAAAATTTGAAAGCGATAGGCTTGATCACCAGGCTCTAGCATCACTTTGCACCCTACCACACTTCTTTCTCTTTTCACCACTGGTCTACTTTCCGCTGTCTATCCCCTCACCTGCATACTCTCACATACAAATCAGTTAACAGAGCATCCGACGTGGAGTGGAACTTACGAAAGCCGCACTGTGCAGAAGACCGATGGTTTCCGCTATCCAGGAAAAAGGCTAATTTCTCCATCAACTTGCACACGCAAGAGGTTAGAGAGATTGGGCGGAAACCAGCCGGAGTAGAGTGATCTCTCCCCGGTTTGCGAAAGGCAAGCACAGTAGCGATTCGCCAGGAATCTGGGAGGAGACCCTCCACCCAGATCCTGTTGAACAAATCTAACAGAAAGGCCATGCCTCACTCACCCAGGTGTCGAAGCATGGCGTACGGGACATCGTCCGGACAATGGACGGTGTCCGCGCACGAAGCTAGAGCGGAGCGCAACTCACTCACAGTAAACCTGTCGTTGAAGGGTTCTCCGCTTCTGGATGTAAAGTCCAGCCAGCGGCCTTCCGCGACATCACGACGTGAATTGAATGCTGGCGGAGCAGCATCCCGGCTAGGGAAATGGGGAGAAAGCGGTCGCGAAGGATTCCGACACGGACGCGGGGTCCGAGATTGCGGTTCCATTCTCCTGGAGAATGGGAGGGGTGTCCAGCAAGAACTTGCCCCGAATCCTTTTGACTCGCTTCCACACCTCTGCCAGAGGGGTCTTCCCGTTAAATGAAGACACGTATGTCCGCCAAGAAGAGCGGCGGGCGTGCTTCGAAATATACCGGAACCTAGCCTGAAGAAATTCACCAACAGTGAAATCGTTCGGGCGGCGCTTATAGCGCATTTAGGCATAATGCTTCTGTTTGAGGGCCGTCTTACACTCGGCCAACCACCATGGGAGTGATCGGCGTGCAAAACGGCCAGACGTTCTGGGAATAGTAGTCATGCCCGCGGCAATGAGGTTGCCGAAGAACTCAACGGCCTCATCTACCGACCTAAACTCCTCGACTGAGATAGAGAATTCAGTCATTTCCTGAAATGCAGGCCACCGCGCCCGCGCCAAGCACCACCAAGGTGGGCTCTCAGGCGGCAGTTGCACAGAAAATGAAATTTGAATGGGAAAGTGATCACTACCATGGAGGTCATCGACCACCCCCCAATCAAAATCAGGCTGTGCATCCGAAGAGCACAAAGATAGATCAAGGCAAGAAAATGTAGCGGTTCTCGGGCAGTGATCTGTAAACTCATCTATATTTAGGACACCTATCTCAAGCTCTTCGATCAGATCGGAAAGGACTTGTTCCCTGGGATTTATTGAGTAATCCCCCCAGAGAGGATGCCTTCCGTTCAATTCTCCAAGCATGAGAAAGGCCCTCGGCAACCATGCCACGACGCGGCGGAAGTCCCCCGCGGCGAAGTCAGCTGACAGTCGAATGTACGCAGAAATGATAGTATACCTCCAAAACCGGGGGAAGCTGCACACCCACTGTCTGAAAGGAGATATCTAAAGTGAAAGGAAGAACGGAGACATCCTGCCGGGTGTAAACCGCGCATCCCCCAGCCGGGCCATCTCGCGGTGGTGTGGTCGCAAGACTCTTATACCCCGGAAGGGAGGGCAGGGGGCACGCACCTAGCATGGTCTCCTGCAGAAAGATAGCTAACGGGGAAAGGGACGAGACAAGCCTCCGCAGCTTCTCCCAGTTGGCCCGGAGTCCACGGTAATTCTATTGAAGGAATATGCCCTCCAGGCCTAGCTCGGAGGAGACGCGGGGGCCCCCTTCGAACAGAAGACCTTCACGGAAATATCCGTACGCCTCCCGGAGCCAGAACCCCGGGTGCTGTTGGCCGGACAAAGCGGTGAAGGCGCTGTCGCCTTCGATGACTTATTGGGGGATGTTGGGCTCGCCATGCGAGTGTTTTCCTCCCTCCGACTCGAAACGTTAGGCGGGCGTTGCGGATTCGGAGGCGGAAGGCCCTCTTTTCGAGGAACCACCGTCTCCGAGCCACTCAGCCCACCACTAGGCGTGGGCGAAGGAGCCGAAGCTCCTTTGTTGCTGTCCTCCTTTCGGGGGTCAGCTTTAGGAACCCCGGAAGATGGCCTGGCGACCAACTTCAGGGGTGTTGTCTTCTATGAGTCTAACGACTCTGTGGAGGCGCGTGTCCGTTTCCTCTTACTGGAAACGGTCACGCTGGGGGAAGGAGGGGCAGCCCTGGTTTTAGCCGGGGCTGGGTTTGAGCCCTTTTTGCTGCCAGCTTTATCAGGGGAGCGCCCGGGTTGAGTATAACCCGCAGAAGGGCTCCGAATGGGCGCGGAAACAACCGTGCTCGTTGGCCTGGATGGGCCTGGAGCAGAGGGTGCCTTTCTAACTATTGACGTATAAGATGTCCCAGGCAGAGCCGGGCGCGCCAGGACCAAGTCCTTAGCCTCGTGAAATGAGAGTCGATACTGGGCCTGAACGGCCAGGATTTCTTTCCCAAGGAGATATGCACTACATTGCTTCGAAAAAGCGGGGTACGGCTCTCCGCAATTGACACACTTGGCCACACACGATTTAGACTTGTGTGCGGCCTTGGTGCAATTTACACAGAGTTCGTGTGACCCCGACTTTGCATGTCTACAAGAACGATTCGTATGGCCGAAGCGGTGACAGTAATAGCACCGCCGCGGTAGTGGCATGAATGCCTTTACGCGGTAGCGGTACCAACCGGCACGCACCAACTCAGGGAGCTTGTCACAGTCGAACGTGACGAAGAGTGTAGGGGTGGGTCTCAAGGCCCCGTCCTGTTTTCTCATTTCACGTTCGACCTTGACCACCCCATGGTAGGCCAGCTCTAAGGTGATGTCCTCTATGGAGTATTCAACGAGTTCCATCGCATAAACTACTCCTTTCACGAAGTTCATGTTAGAGTGCGGCGTCACACTCACCAGGGTGCCCTCAGGTGTCCAAAGAGCACTTCTCTTGGCCGCCTCCGAGCGATTCGCCAGACGGCTCCCGTCCGAGAAACGCCAGGTAACCTCTGAATGAGGGGCCCCGATGTTATCGAGGCTCCGCCCTGCGCACTTTTAGTCTTAGCCGGGGGCTCCGCACCCGGGGAGGGGGAAGGGGGTAGAGAGGCCAGATGTGCCGATCTTGGCTTCTTGGCTTGGTCACTTACCAAAGTGGCAGCAGACCAATCTGTCCTGGAAGCCTCCGCGGATGGAGAGGAGCCCTGAGTCTTTTTAGTCTTCTTCTTATTTTTTTCTTTTTAGGAGAGGCTGGTGGGGAATGAACCCGCTTCTCCCCTCCGCCGGCAGGAGCTCCCAGGCCAGATGGACTGGCCTCAGCCAGGTCTTTCTCCGAAATGGACAAGCTCCTGGCAGTCGTAGGGGCACCGGTCGGAGGAGATCCATTCCCTCCTTGTAATACCTCGGAAACCCTAGCCATTTGAGGAGGACCTTGCATAGGGGCAGATTCGGGTTCAGTGCTTGGCGCCGAGCTCGAATTCTCCCCCATGGAAGGGCCTACCGTCTGAGGTTGGGTTGCCTCAAGGACCATGTCTACTTCAGGGGGGGCCTCCAGTTGCCCCCCCCTCCCAAGACGTCGCAGGTCCCATTGGGAGTATTGTCACTAGTCAGGAGGTGTGGGGAGGCACAGGCCTTGACTCCGGCAAGGTTCAATATTCTTGCCAGCAAGTCTTTTGAGGGAAGCAACTGGAGGGGCCTGGCTTCCCTCTCCCCCCTAAAGGGGTTTGCCCTACTGAGCCGCTTCAATGGAGAGCGGTCGGCAATGGGCTGCCTGCTGGCTTTCTTGGCAGTCCCCTTGAAAAGAAAAGGAGGGACTGCCGCTGGAAACAGGGAGGTGCCCGAAAGCACCTCCAGAAAAGTGGGGCAGGGGGAGTCCCTTACACCCGTAATCGTAGGAGAGGAGTAAGCCTCCTCTCCGGTTAGAGAAATATGGAGGGTTCCTGCGCAAGCCCAGGCGGTGGACCTCCATTTTTTCGGTGGAGCTGCCCGAGGGCCGCTCCGTCGATGGTACAGGGGGGAATTAAAGGGGTTTTTTTTTTTTACTCATCATTGGGTATGGTGACCCTCTTTTTATTACGGGATGCAACAGCTCATCGCCTCTCGCAGTAGCCCACACTGCAAGGGGTGCACACAGGCCTGGCAGAGCCAGGTGCCGCCATTCAGGACCACCCCTCCCACCTGGTGGCCTGGCAGTCCATCGGCATGGAGACTCCACCTTAGACACGGCGTAAAAATATTAATTGTGAAGAGGAAAGGAAAAGTGATGTGAGGAAGGTATGGGTGGAAATGAAGCAGGTTATTAAAAAACAACCACCCCAGACCGGAGCTCAGGGGTTAGGGAACATTGTCCCCTCCCCCCTCAGCCCTGATCCGGGACGGTTGGCTGAGAAGGTCAGCATCTACCCTGTGGAATTAGAGGCTGACCAGAGAAAGTTGTGGGAGAGGTTGTATGAAAAGTGATGAAGTAGGGAGAAATACAGGCTATCTGAAGGAAGGAAGAGAGGCTAAGCTGGGGCCGGACGGAGCACTGGATCTCATCAGCACGGCAGCCAGGATAGCAAATCGCTGCGCCCCTTATGGGGTAATTGGTAACAGACTTGTTATCACAGTCAGGGTGCTTCATGGGGTTAAAAAAACTGAAGCTGCCTACTAAAAACTTTTGAAAGAGGTCTTGGATTCCTGGCTAGATTACATAATGCTGTTACTTCTAAGGAAGAATCTAATTTTCATCCATGACAATGCTGTATCCCACTCTCGCATGGTTACACAAGCATTCATAAGCTCTTATGGCATACAAGATAAGTTGATGGTGTGGCTGCCAGCATCTCTGGTTAATCATTAAACAAGATCATTATGCTGATGGGCATCAATTTTCATCTTAAGAAGTCTTATGGGTAACCATCAAAGTTGCAGTAGAGGCAATCAAACTTGCAACTATTAAGAAACTGATAGATTCTATGGATGCTAGAGTTTTTGAAGTAATCTGTCTAAATGGTGCTCATGTGTGCAAATAATTCATTATGCCCACCAAATATGCATTATAATTATGGTTTCCTATTAAATACATATCTAAGGTATGCTTAATGTATATAATTATCCTTCATTTTCTCCCCAATATGTCTAGATTGGCTACTTTCATTCAAAAGCTAGCGTGGTTTACCCCCCAAAATGACAAATCTGAAATAAAAATTGAAGCATGTAACACAGTATAATGAAAATATAACATTAGTGTTGCCATATTGTGCAGACCAGCTGCTAAAGGTTTAACCAAAATTGATTCACAGAGTACTGAGAAATCCTAACTTTCCCTACTCAGCTATTAACATGGTTCAGGGTGTAAAAAACAATGCGCAACTTGCAGAATATCTAATTACGATTTTAAGAATGCAGTCTGCAACTAACTTAATGCAGCCTTCAACACAGGAAAAGTTCCCCACCCATGTGGACCCTTCCTAGGGGTCACCCACCTTTCAGAAGAGAGGCGAGGAGCTGGAAAGTAAAGAAAGAAATCTTTTACATTCTTAATGGTCTGCCTCTTCTCATTTTCACAGAGATCAGTGAATATTCATTCAGTGAAGGACCCATCTCATTCTCAATGAATAAAAACAAGTGTGCTTCAGGAGGGAAAGCCTTGCAGGATGACCAAGAAACCATTAACTAAACAATAATGTTTACATTTAAGTCATCAGATCCCAGAATTCACAATTTACCAGAAAAACTGGGTAAAGCCTAAGTTCAATATTTATTATTCTCTTTCAGAATATAATTTGGGATGTTATATTTTGCTTTGGTTTGCAGGTCCTATAAAATTTAACATATATTTGGAGTTATTTTAGAGTAGAAAAATGTATTAAACTTAGTAGTCTGCATTACAATGGGAAAAATTACCTTTACTTCAAGGCATTTTTGTACCAACGTTTGAGTAGTAGCATTTGGTATCGAGGTTTCATCTTGGGAATTGAATCTCTCTTCATTTCCATCAGGAAGAGGATTTTCATCTTCCAGAACTTCTGCTTTAATCTCTTCTTTAATTAAAATCTCTTCAATATTCCCCTACAGTAAATAGAAAGTCAATTCTCTCTTGATATCATTAGGTTTCTTAGGTCTGATAACTAGGTAGATAGTTACGTAGGCCAAGTAAATATGTCATATAGGTAGAGATAGTTCTAGAACATGCAGGGTTAGTCCACTTGAATTAGCTGGAAGTAGGGCAAAGGAGGAAGATAGTCAGTAGAAGTAGGCCTATTATAAGACCTGGAGCAAATGAGGCAAATGAAGGTGAATTGGGGGTGAATGTAGATAGTATTGATAAGGCAGGAAAGAGTAGGTGTGAGAAACAAAAGGGACACAGAACCACTTAGCTCAGTTGCAGCCATTTAAACAAAAACTCTAATGCCATCACAGGCATTCTTGCCATGACTGCTAGTGAAAAAATTCCATTCACAATTCATTCCAAAGTCTAAATATTGAGAGCAGAGATTTATGAAGTATATATTTTTTAACTGAGCAGCACAACCATCTGAGAAATAGTGAACTTCGGTACATTTTAGAATAATATTATTTATGGTAGGCAAAAGTTTTAAGAAATGCATGAAGTTCTGCTACTGAATGGGTCAATGAATGACAGATAAAGCAACAACTTTTATGGTTAAGACAATTTATGTTCTCCTATTTATAATAAACTACAAAAAGGGTATACAGTAGCCAGAGTTTGACCAGTGAAAGTTTTGGCTTGCATCTTGTACACAACATAGGAGTAAATTTGGGCTATCTAGAAGCAATCCCCATTAATATACAATTGGTGCTGTACATTTTTCTCTTTCAAAACTAAAAAATCCTTAAAAATATTTAGGGGGTACTTACCAGCCTCTAATACTTTGTGGGGAGTCCTCTCCTTTTCAGACAGCTTGCCAGGCATCGAGGAATGCACTCAGCAAATCTTTTGAGTGTGGAGGGTTCTAAGTTGTCTCAGATGTCCTGAATCTCCTTTATGAGCTTTGGCATAGTTGCAGTATTACATTCTCATAGCCATCCCCAAAGATTTCCAATGGGGTTTAAGTCTAGACTATTACCAGGCCAGTCCTTTATGCAGTCTACTTCCGCAAACTCAAACCAAGCCTTGATTAATTTTGCTATGTGCGCAGGGACACTGGCCTGCATGAACACCTCACTCTTGAATGCATCAAAGCAATCCTCCAGATGGTTGCACAACAGTTTCAAATAATGTTATTTGTTCACTGTACTGTTTTTAGGCAACACCACTAACTTACTCTTGCCGTTACCCAAAGGCACCCCATAACATGACCATCAGGGTACTTGATCATCTCCTGTGTCCTGTGTGTACTTGGGGTGGTACATGTCCGTACCTGGCCAAAACTTTACCTTGCCTTCTTAGTTCCCAGTAACATTAAACATAGCCTCATCACTTCACAATACCTTCTTCCACTTCTCACTGTCCTACTTCAGATATTTCTTCTTCTGTCTCTCAGTTAGAATGGGTTTACATCATGGTACCAGATGCTCCTAGCCAAAGTCGTCCTTGAGGCAGTGTTGGATAGTCTTAACATACATCTGTTGCAAGAGTTGCAGGTTCTATTCTTTCAATTCCTTTGCTGTGATTCTAGATTCAGATTCCACCTGTTGCTGAAGCACCTTAAGAGTCGACTTAGAAGTCTTCCTAGCCAGCCCAATCCTCTTGACTTGTAGTGGTGGGTCATCACCTCCCGCAGCCTTACATTTTTTTCATCCATCTCTGTACACTGCATAGTGCTATGCCATTCTGGATTGAAATATCTTTATTGCACTTTCCTGCTACATAGAGTGATGATATTGCTGCAATAATTTGCTCCTTTGTCAACTCTTGACTTTGTGGCATAATCCCACAACACACACAAATAAATGCTGCAAGTAACAACAGGAAAAACATGTGGATTGTATCACAAAAAAAACCTTGATCGACTAACCTCTGTGGGCAAATTGTGGTACCCCCTCCCCTAATGGGGCAGAGAGGACCCTTCCTTTATTACAAGATATGAAGAGGTGGTGGTGGTTATGGAAAAACCACCTTAACAAAAAAGGTAAAAACAAGGGGGAGACAAGTATTTAAGAAACAGCTTAACAAAAAGCGGAATGAAGAAATGGAGGAGGAGGGCAGGGCAGGGCACAAGCTGATGCATCAGGCGGTGATGAGGTCCAAAACAGCCATGGGGCCTTGCTGGTGAGTAGGCTCCTTATATAGCAAAGGAGGCCGCCTCCCGCAGCCAGGCAATGTTATTCTCAGACTTGATGTTTGAGATATTCAAGGAGGCCACTCTGTATAGCCATGATAGCTGTCCTCTGGTGTGACACAGGAGCCACGTGATGATGTTCTTGCTCCTGACCTTATATAATATAACATAATTTCACAGATGACAAAAGCCACAAGGGCCTATCAAAGATCATCCGCATCTGTCAAAATCCAACCACAAAATGCATCCATAGGATTGTGTCAGTTCATGCATCTGAAATAAACAATTTAAACAATCCATAGAATAGTGTATGATCATGCATCTACAATATACAATTTGAGCCATCCACAGGAATGTCAAAAAATAAGGCATCATCACCAACTCATCAAAATACAAATCACCCATAATATACAATAGAAAACTGCATCCACCGGAATGAGTGCAGAATACCCCCCCCCCCCCCTCTCAATATAATCATCTAATCTGCGTTTGAAAACATTCAAGTTTGGACTATCTACTGTCTCAAGTGGCAAACTATTCTAGTAATCTACCACTCTATTGGTGAAAAAATATTTTTTAACATCCAACCTGCACCTCTGTTTTTTTAATTTTTAAGTGGTGACCCCTAGTCCTATTACTACCTTCCAACTCAAATTCCTTGCTAAAATATAACTTATCCATCCCAGAACAGATTTTAAAAAGCTCAATCATATCTCCTCTCACAAATCTCTCAAATGAAAACATCATATTCAAGGTACTTCGGGGAAGGTATTATTTTTATATCATGTCTAAAATGCGGTGACCATGCTTGTATATATTACTAAATGTGGCATAACATACGAGTTGTAGAGTTTAGGGATGACCTCTTTACTCTTGTAGCTAACATTCCTTTTAATGTATCCTAATACCATATTTGATCTATTTTTTGCCTCAATACACTGCTTTGAAAACTTCAGTGACCTATCTACTACTACGCCTAAGTCCTTCACATCCTCAACTGAATTTCATAGCTAAATTAACTATTAACCCTTCCCATGTTAAGAACTTTACATTTTTTAAGGTTAAAAGTCATCTGCCACTTCTGAGCCCAAGCTAATAACTTATTTAAGTCACTGCACATTAAAGCTACCCTCAACTTCTTTTGCTACAGCTGCCAATTTAGTGTCATCAGCAAAAA
Source organism: Ceratothoa steindachneri (assembly GCA_963969495.1). Classification (NCBI taxonomy): domain Eukaryota; kingdom Metazoa; phylum Arthropoda; class Malacostraca; order Isopoda; family Cymothoidae; genus Ceratothoa; species Ceratothoa steindachneri. The sequence goes on along the minus strand of OZ018332.1, from coordinate 144,122,324 downwards.
TTGACACTGATATTTACAGCCTCTCCAAGATCATTAAAAAAACTATGAATAATAAAGGGACTAGAACGGATCACTGAGGTACACCAATGATAACCTCCCTGCAATGTGACCTCATCCCATTCAGTACAAATCTCTGTTTCCTGTCTTTCAGCCATTCAGCTATCTAATTCAAAACTTTACCACATGTCCCATATATTTTTAATTTGAAAACTAGTCTCCTATCAAAAGCTTTGCAAAAATCTAAGTAAATTACATCAACATTCTCTTCCTTATCTAATTTTTAGTAACATAATCCATAAAATCCAGTAAATTTGTTAAACCCATGCTGAACATCATTTATTAACCTACCACTCTCTAGATGGTCAGAAATCACCTTCTTAACTATCTACTCAAGAATTTTACAAACGATAGAAGTTAAGCTTACCGGCCGAAAGTTATTTGGGTCCTCTTTACTTCCCTTTTTAAAAATTGCCACTACATTCAATAATTTCCAAGCATTAGGTATTTCTACAAACTAGTCATCTTGTATATATCTTCTCAAGAACTACTGCAATACTATCTACACCTTTGAGTAACCTAGAATGAATATTGTCTGGACCAGATGAATTACTAGTATTTAACTCCAATATAAGCCATTTAATTATTTCCCTGTTCACATTAATGCTATTCAACACACTTCCCTTGACCTAGAATTATCAATTAATCTATCTGGATTCTCTTCTGTAAATACTGAAGAAAAATGATCGTTAATAACCTCTACTATTTCCATATCAGATTCTTTCAAAACCTCTTCATATATAATAGGCCCGATTTTATCATTGTTAGATTTTATTAATTCTATATAGCTAAAGAATTTTCTTGGATCTTTATTATTATTTTGAGCTAAATTAATTTCTACCGCCCTTTTGCTCTTCTTAATAATCTTATTTAGCTCATTTCTGCTTGACCTAAAATGATTTAAATTCTCAAAAGTACTTTCTCTCTGTAATCTCTGGTATGCCCTTTTTTTCTCAGAAATTTTCCTAGGTATTTCATGATTACACTACAACTGCTTCCTACATTTCTTCCTAATAACCTTCAGTGGAATACACTGCTCCTGGACTATGTTTAGTATAGTCTTAAAAGTGTCCCACATCTCATAAGTATTCTTCCCCCTGAATTCTATATCCTACCTAATATGATTTAGCAAATTTTGTAATTTATCGTAATCTCCCCTATAAAAATTTTGAGTTTTTTTGTGGAGTTTGTTGATATTCTACCTTTCACTATTCCCAAGTTAAGATGAACCATCTGGGATGCTTATCACACAAGATACGGGCCCTGGGGTATAGGATGTTAGTCAGCCATAGAACGATGGATTCGCTTTTGAAAATGGATCCCAGGGCTGAGCAGTTCATGGAAAGGGTGAAAGCTTGTTCCCTCGAGGCTACAGCAATCCACAAAGTGCTGGCATCCGAGTAGATGGTCCGGGGGTAAGCTTTCTTTCTCCTGAAGCCGAACCACTTCTGGGTAATCAGAGAGATAAGAGGGGGAAAGTCCTCAGGCCGGGGATTGGGAGTCTGCTTAAAGCAGAGTTGAACCAAGAAGAAGGGGAGATGGATGAATCTTACGATGAAGTTAATGAAGCCCGCCATTCTTAACCACACCTTATGGCTCAGGTGGTGGGAGGAGGTGATGCAGAGGGTGGTCTGGATCTTGTTGCACATGGTAGCTGAGAGGGCCACCCGGCGGTGGCAGATGTTGATTCTCACATCTAAGTATGTGAGCACCTTACAAGGGGTAGTGCTGTTCTCCTGAATGTTCACGTTAATAGAACTATCTATGAACCTATTTACACACTTTATCACGCACTTTCTTTTTCCTATGATGAACACATCATCAAGATAAGTATGGCCGTGGCAGCCGTACTATTTAGTCCATGCATTCATTGTGGCCGAAAGGGCCATTTTCATAAGGTAGGGCCCCCAGGGAAACACATGGTTAGCCTTTTGAATCTGAATTTATGATTATTCACACAAACACCAAACATGTATCTAGCTTTCTGATGTAAAAGTAAGTGGTAGAAGCCATCTTTAAGGTCCAATTTTGTGGCTACTTCACTAACCACTTTATTGATTGGGGGGAGTTGGAAGAGGAGAGGGGTTGTAGTGGTGATCTTCAGGCTGCTCATGTCAAAGACAAGATGAGCAATACCGTTGGGTCTAGGGACTCGGAAGAGTTTGTGAGCCGAGGAAATCTGGTCCGATTCCTCAACTACGTCTGCCTTGATGAGCTGTTCTACCAAGGAAAGGACCGAGTTGTTAGGCCATCCTTTTGTGGACTTTTTAGGATGTAGCTTAACAGGAAGGGAATCAGCAAAAGACCCTGGTGGCTGAATGTCCAGCCTCACCAAGGGGTCCACCCTGTGGGTCTCGAGCAGAAGGGGCTCCATATGTGGACTTACATTTTCCTCCTCTGCTGTGATGCCATTGTCCTCTTGGTTTCAGTTGTCTCGGTCTTTCTGGCACCCCCCATTGTACTGTTACCATGATATCTGGGGGGCCACTTATAATATCCCGGAGGAAGTCCCCATGTTCCGAAGGCTAGCTACTCAGGGTCGGAGAGGGTGACCTTGGGGAAGTGGCTTGAAATTTGATTACGGCCAGGAAGACAGTGATGCTGGGTGCTGGCCTCCTCTATGTGGAGGGCCCCCAGGTGATGAGCCACATGCTCAAAGAAATCCCTAAGGTCAATGGGGTCCCTTTCCCGTGTCTCGGGCTCATCCAGATCAACCTCCAGCTCCATGTGGTCCATCACCTCGCAGATTTCTCTAACCAGGGAAGGTGAAGCTATGTGTTCTGGCATGCTGACCTAAGAAGGGGTAGAGGGAGAGGTAGCTGTGGGGGACCAGTGTGACCCAAAGAGATTGTCTCAGCTTACCCTGGGTGGCTCGAAGGAGGAGTCTGATGTTGATGATATGCTCACTAGATCAGAGTCAAGAGTAGCCTCGGTGTCATTCCACATTCTTGGTATGGAGCGGGGAGATAGTGAGCAGAACTCTTCCAAGGTCGAGGACCTGGTTCCTTTGTCCAGCTGAAGTCAGTGCCGGGACCTGTCGACTCATATTCTCCATCGCCATTCCAGACCATTAGCGATATCTTCTAGGAATATTTGAGCCAGGCAGAGCCCCGTTTCGTGTACTGACCTAGGCGTCATGGCGCCTAGGTTCTCATTTTGGGGAGGTGGAGCAGATGGCGTTTCGATGGTCTTGGCGAAGAGATAGGGGTTTCAGGGCCCAGGGTATGAGCCGATGGTGAATACAGTGGTCGGGTCTCAGTTGCGGGCAACTGTCCCCAAAGACTCATTCTATGTATCTTCACCATACTTAGGCTCTCTTAACCGTTCCTTCTGAAATGAATTATTAAAACTTCAACAATTTTTTACCCATATTCAATTTAAAATCATTTTCACCAATAATTTATCAATTGTTCAATATTCAATGTAAAGGACACACTCCATCGGAACTTGTGAAGTTGCCTGGTATATCAGTTCATTTGTCCTCGCTGTGATAGAGGCTTGCATATAGGCAGCACTTTTCATTCTCTGGAGGCCAGGGTGTGTTCTCACTTAGGTCTTAGTAATAGGACTGGCAAACCTTTGAACCATAAAAGAAACATCAGCCATAAGATGTCACATTATACTATGTACAACTGATATCATTCCTGAAAACTTTAAAATCCTTGAACAATGTAATTTACTTTTGTATTTTAGAGTCCATGTATATTAAAATACTAAAACCTTCCCTTAACAATGACAAATGTGGTTCCACTCCTTTTACTTTAACTACTCCTTCAACCACCGCTCTTTCTTCCTGCCAGCAGGTGTAGTTATAGGAAGGAAATGTAAAGGTGGAGGTGATTCTATATTTGAAAGTATGTTGTATTACTTGCAAGACTTGATAAAAGATATATTATGTGATAAGGTGCCAGAAAGTGTGGACATATTATGAAAAATGGTTATGGAAGAAGTGTGTAAGAGATCAGAGCCTTTGGGAATGGAGAATACGATTAAGTTAAGGAAAGAATTGCAAAGTAGGTTCAGTTTCAACTCATAGTATGAACCAGGGAATGCCATCAGCATTGCCAGATGCTTTCAGGCACAAAATTTGCACTGTAATGTTCCTGCATCACTAACTGCAATACACAGTAGGACCCATCAGGACATGTCATTTTGTGTAGCTGTAATCTTTCACTGAGCATGTGTAAGGTTAAATAAGCAGTGATTTCATCTTTGCTATAAGACCAAACAAGGATCATAAATAGAATAAGGAAGCAGGAAGAGAGAGATAGCAAATAGAATAAAATAATATAACTCTTTTACCCATTAAAAATTCAAATAATAAGCGAGGTTCAAACCTATGTCATGTCATTGAGTGCCCTTTACTTTTCAGGCCACCACACTAGCAGCATAGTGGCCTGAAGAGTGTTACCATCCACATCCTCCCGAAATGATGCTTCAAGTAAGCTTATAAGATTGATGGATGTGGATGGTAGCCTAGTGGCAAGTGTGGTGGCATGAAAAGTGCTATAAGGGATGGGTTTAAACTACACAGTAGGACCCATCAGGACATGGCAGGTCCGAAGTCATTTTGCCGTAGCTGTAATCTTTTACTGAGCATGTGTAAGGTTAAATAAGCTACATTGGTGCAGTTATTATTTCTGAGTTCTTAGGTACGCTTTCAACTTTGTATCAATTTACCTGAAAACACAAAGGGTAAGGAGTTTATATTATTTTTATTCTATTTGCTATCTCTTCCTTCTTTCTTAATCTATTCATGATCTTTGTTTGGTCTTATAAAAAGACAATATCACTTGTGTATCATCTTTCTTTATTTCATATGGGTTACTGAGCATATCATTATTGTAGAAAATATATATATGTTTTCTACCATAATGAATTTAAATCATAAATATAAAATATGTTAATTGATTGTGAACTTAAAAAATAGGGGTGACATTAAATTATAGATAAAAAGTATCAATAATATTTAAGCAATTTTCATGATTTATCTGACTTTTGACAAGAAATGGTGAAAAAAAAACAAATGTTCATTTAAAAAAAAAAAGCCTGAATGTGGCAACACTGTTACACCATTAAATGAAATGATTAAAGACTAATTGATGGCAGTTTATAATGAATGAATGACACTAAAAGGTCATTCATTCTAAAAATTATTTGTAAAACATCATTACTAATAGCCAAAGCCACTATGATAATGATGAGTCAAATTATGAAAATAATGATTGAATAAGGTAGCATTGCTTACATATTTGAAAAATCACAAGTAACTCACTGTTTTATTATTCAATATTTCAGCAGCAAATAATTTGTTTTCATTACTCATATCTATATTCATACCTTCACTTTTCAATGTATTATATTCTTTCCAGCTTCTTTTTCTTACAAAAGTATTATTTTTATAAATAAATGTAGGGATAGGAAAAAAATTAAGTGATTCAACTTTCTCACAAGTGTCCTATGAGAAACACTTTCAAGACAATGTGTATGTACATAAGAATCAATCTTTAGATTCCCTCTAGCAGGACTTGATTTAATGGGGCAGTTGTGAAAGAAGCCCCAAATGTATGTACTGATGGCAGTATCTCTAATGTAAGGGGGATCAAGAACTGTACCTGATCATTGAGGCAGGCAGAGTAAGCATAACCTCTGGATAACTCTGGACAAGACCTCCCAGAGAAACTTATTTGAAAAATCTAGTGTGCTATTGGTGAGAAAAATATTTTATTAAATCCAACCTAAACCTTTGTTGTTTAATTTTAAGACTAAACCTTAGTTGCTTAATTTTAATGTTGAGTCCCATAGTCCTTCTACTAACCTCCAAAATCCAACTTATCGATACCAGAAAAATTTCTAGAAAGCTCAATCATATCTCCTCTCATACACATTTGATTAAGGATTTAAGGAAGAAACAAATTGGATAGCTTCACATTCCAAGTGGATTCTAAATAGCAGCAAATTAATTATAAAAGAAGACCACTATGAGATAAAAATTTAATAAATGAGGGTTTAAAAGATTACTCTGCTAGAAGAAAATGAAGTCAGAACAGGCGAGGTATACTTGAAGGGGTCGGGAAATGGGAAGACTAGAGAATTGAAAAATGGAGACAAAATGGAGATAAAATAGGCCCACTTATAGATTCCAATGGAGAATTAGTGAGTGATAGGAGCTCAATGGCTGGAATGCTAAATGACTTTTTTCTCTCAGTATTTACACAGGAGGATACTCTAAATATACCTGAGGTGTCAATGATCTTTCGGGGTAATGATGAAGAGAAATTAAAGGATATCTTGATCACAAAGGAGATAGTGACAAAGGAAATTGATAAAATCAAAAGTAGTAAAGCACCCGGTCCTGATGAGCTCTTTCCTAGAATTTGGAAAGAATGTAAGGATGTGTTAAGTGAGCCCCTAGCATGTATCTTTAGGAAATCATTGGAGAGTGGCATTGTGCCAGTGGCATGGAAGAAAGCCAATGTGATACCTATATTTAAGAAAGGGGATAAAACAAATATGTCTAATTACAGACCAGTAAGTTTGACATCAGTGGTAGGGAAAATTATGGAATCTATTATAGCAAGGAATATTAGAGATCACTTGGATAAGCATAAGTTGATAAAAGAATCACAGCATGGCTTTAGTAAGGGTAAATCCTGTCTCACTAATTTGCTGTCTTTTTATAGTAAGGTGTATGAAGTAGCAGATAATGATGAAAACTATGATATTTTATACTTGGACTTTAGTAAGGCTTTTGATCGAGTGCCACACTTACGGCTTCTGAGCAAAGTTAAAGCACACGGGATCGATGGCAGTATATTTAGGTAATTCAGTCATGACTTGGTGACAGACAGCAAAGAGTTAGTATAGATGGAGTTAAATCTGAGTGGGGGTGTGTTAGCAGTGGAGTACCGCAAGGATCTGTTTTGGGTCCCTTGCTACTCTTAATTTATATTAATGATCTTGACATAGGTATAAGTAGTGACCTGAGTAAATTTGCTGATGATACTAAGCTAGGTAGGGCCATTAGGGCTGATTCTGATGCTGTTGTAATGCAGGAGGAATTGACCATTCTGTCCAATTGGGCCGAGAAATGGCAAATGGAGTTTAACATAGACAAATGTAGTGTACTTAGAATAGGTAGAAATAATCCATTGAATAGTTATAAATTAAATGGGAGGATTTTAAGGAGGACCGATTGTGAGAGGGACTTGGGTATTTTGCTAAGTTCAGACCTTCGTCCTAGAAAGTAATGCCTAAATGCTAAGAATAAAGATAATAGGATATTGGGATTCATTAGGAGGAGTGTAAGCAATAAGTGCTGAAGTCATTCTAAAAATGTATCTGGCACTAGTTAGGCCTCATCTAGACTATGCAGTACAATTTTGGTCACCATATTATAGGAAGGATATTGATTTGCTTGAGTCTGTGCAGAGAAGGATGACAAAGATGATTGGTGGGCTAAGGAATTTACCTTATGGTGAAAGGCTCAGAAAAATAAATCTACATACATTGGAAAGGAGAAGAGTCAGAGGGGAATTGATTGAAGTCTTCAAAGGATATAATAAAGGGGATCTGGGTAAGGTTCTTATACTTAGTGAACATGACAGGACACGTAGCAATGGGTTTAAGCTTTATAAGTATAGGTTTAGGAAGGAGATTGGGAGGAATTGGTTTACAAATCGTGTGGTAGATGAATGGAATAGGCTCACTAGACATGTGATAGAAGCCTCCTCTCTGGGTAGTTTTAAGAATAGATTAGATAAATATATGGATGAAGCTGCTAAATCCATATTTGAATATTAAATAACGGGGAGAAGGCCGGCCTCCTCCCAAAAGTCTAAAAGTCCACAGGTCGGTGTGTACAAACTGTCCCGAGCACAAGGGACAGGTAACATGTGCGAAGATCACCCAGACTGGGACATTCAACAAGAATGTGCCAAACAGTCTGGGAGATGACGCAGTCATCACAATAGGGCACTGGCGAGTGCTCCATCAAATGGCGATGCATCACATGAGTGTACCCGATTCAGAGACAACAGAAAGCGACCTGAAGCCATCATGGCATTGGGGGATAGGTCCATGGGAACAGTCGCGGCGCAATTGTACGCAACTTTAAGTTCCCTTCGACCATCTCCTATCTTTTTTGCCAGGCAGCACGAAGAGCTGCACATATTCCCGCAATGTAGTCGGTGTGAGGAAGGGCGAAACGTCAGTCCGGTCGCAGAGTACTTGCAGACTCTTTGGCGTGCTCATTCCCTGCAATTCCTACATGTCCAGGAACCCAGCAGAAGATAATCATGACATCCACCAGCTTGCCAAAACCGTGGCCTCACGGATATCGCGAACCAGAGGATACGGAGAGCACTCAGGGTGCTTTGTGAGTCACCATAGATCACAATCCGGTCTCTGAATCAGGCACGTCCCATAATCTCCCATAACGAGTGGTGTATTGCCACCAGCTCGGCCGTGAAGACAGACGCAGCGCCTGGCAGAGCCACGCTGACTTCAAACAGAGAGGATATGGCGTGGAAGCCGACCCCCTCTTCGGACTTGGAGCTATCCGTATACACTGGCACGGTTCCAGTGTGACACGATGTGTGCTCCAAAAAGGTCGAACACAATACTCCCGGCGCTGTACAAGCTTTGGGAGCAGAGGCGTGGTGACAAATAGCCAAATGTGGTACCCTCCAGGGTGGTGTCCTGGGCAGAACCAGGGGCACCACCGGCCCGAGAGCTATACCTAGCTCTAGAAGAAGTTTTCTGGCTCTAAACCCAAAGGGCTTAGGATATGACTGGCGTCTCTCAGCGGCATAGGCACCATTGAAATTAGTTGCAGATGCATTGAGAGCTGTTGGCGACAGAGGGAGGTTCGGGGCTCGCGTGTACAGGTGAGTGATGCACTGCATGCGGGGTAGAGTGAGTGGCATCTCCCAGGCATCGACTAATAGGCTCTCAATGGGGGGAGTGCTGAAGGCACCGGTCACCAGACAGATGCTGGTGTAGTGCATCGAGTACACCTTTCGCAATAAACGCTCAGCTGCGGATGCATAAAACTCGCATCTGTAGTCGAGCTTCAAACGAACAAAGGATCAATAAAAAAAGTAAGGCAGTGCCCGATCAGCGCCCCAAGCGCTGAACGTCACAGAGCGGAGAATATCCATGGTGCGGGTACAAGAGACCCTAAAGCTGCGAATATGAGCCTCCCAGGCGCACCCCATTAAGGAACAAATCTGGGTCGGGGTGGAGACATGGATGGTGGCAGATGTGCACCACCTTAGTCTTGCCCAAGGAAAACCTAAACCTGTGCGCTTCAGCATAGCGAGAGAGGCGGTTCAATGCCTGTTGGAGTCGACGCTCCAGAGTTGGCAGCTGGGCCGTGCCAAAAGAGATCGAAAGGTCATCCACGTAGAGCGTAGCGAGAACATTTTCCGGCAGCACCGAGGTGATGCCGTTGATGCCCAGGGCAAAGAGTGTGACACTGAGGACACTTCCCTGCGGGACACCCTCTTCCTGCTGTGGTGGAACGAATGTGTGTGTGTGTATGAAGGGCCATTCTCCCACCCCTTTTCCCTCCCTCTGTAAGAATGTGTGTGAAAGTGGGAATGTTTTTTTTTATTATATTTTCTTTTGTACATAAGTATTTGATTTCATGCTGTATTAAAATGGGTTTGTTTTTTTTTCTCAGCTACTAAATGTTAAATATTTTTCTGAGACAGCACTCAAGTAAAGAAATAAATAAACATTGCCTGCATTTTGTAAGAAAAAATGGAATAAAAACATTTTGAAGAAATTTAAATAAAATTTGATGTCTTCTAAAGTAGTTTATTGCGGAGGGCTTTAATAGCCTAAAGAAGTGACTGGATCTTGAAGAAAATTGAGTTTGAAGGCGCCAGGCCCCATAAGACATGCACACCCAATGTTTGTTATAAGAGTGACTGCCGGCAAGATTTTCACCAGAAGGACGGCAAATTATAAACCGGGGTACTGTAGCGGGCCAAAAATATATCTCTGATCCCAATCGATCCAACCCGCTTCCTACACTGTCCGGACGTGAGAAATCGAGGGAGAATTAAACGGATTGTATATACAGTCCCTTTACTTACAAAAAAAAAGTACAATGATAATTACAGTAATTTATATTTACAAGGGAAGTGTGCACACTTCAAAATGAGGCCAAATTCCCCAATCCAAATAAGATACCAAAAGAGAATTTTATAACAGGCGAATACAACAAATTTACTTAAATATATCTACACAAAATAAAAAAAACACAACAACAACCGAACGAAAAGGGGCACGCGCTATCACTTGTGTGCTGGAGGTGGGTGGTAGTAGGCTAACATAAAAGGAGGCAGGCTTGTCAGCCAATGCGGGTGTGGTGGTCCAGGTGTCTAGCGAGGTATGAAAGCCCTCCGTCTCAGGGCTGGGCGGAGCACTCGTCTAGAGAACCCTTCTTGCCGTCCGTCCAAGCTTCCACTCTCTGTAGAAAAGATATATCCTCCGTTTATGACCCATTTACTTATACATGGAAGGGAAACTAATAAGTGGGCATTACCCAAGTAAATTTATCGACTAGCTTACCTCTAAATGTATATTCAAACAATCCTCAGGATCAACAATTCTCCAAATATTTAACTCTAAAAACTATTGTTTCAAAATATAATCTTTTGATAAAAGATTATTTTAAACAAAGTACAATTTTGATAAAAGATTATTTTAAGCAAAGTACAATCTGAGAAAGAAAGTTTTAATACATGAAATCAAATACATATATATATACAAAGAGAAAATATAAAAAAAACCTCAATCCCACTCACACACACATTCCTACAGAGGGAGGGAGAGGGTACAGAGAAAAGGGGTGGGAGAATGGCCCGTTTTACACACACACTCACGTTCGCTCCACCACACCCCTCCTTCCTTAAGCCATTCGACCAGTCACTCACAAAACCCTTTCAATCACTCTTCACGGTACCATTTGTGCTCAAGCACACCTTTCTGCACCCATTCACACTCTTCTACTGGTCCCTGGTATGCGTAGCAATTGGTCGGGTTTGTTTGTCAGTCATCCTGTCAGTCTCATCGTCACTATTTATCCTATCGTCCACCATACTTTTAGCCCTCATTACCAATTCTCCCATCTCACGACAGAATTCTTTCATACTCTTCCGTTCAGAACTTTCACTCATCAGCTCCTCACTCACAGCTCTCATCCAACTCAAAGTACATTCTTGCAAAACAGACAGGCCACTAACAACCCCTGTATTCTCAACAGGCATACCAGAAACCTCTTCGACTGGTTCCCACCAGAAACCTGAAAAATCAGCCACTTCATCATTCACTACATCAAACTCACCCCTACTATTACCATTCATAAAACCCCCAAAATCAGCCACACTATGTTCATTCTGCCCAAACACACAATCATTCATACTGTTCCCAAAACCAGAAAAATCAGGCACAGGCAGCTCACTCCCTCGTCTACTTATACTAGCCAAATCACTCACCTGTTTACGCAAAAACTCAATCTCCCTTTCAAGATCCCCCATACCAGAAACACTCTGCTCAGACTTACTTTCATTCGTACTTGCATTCTTTCTTTCACTCTTCTTTGTATGCTTTCTACTCCTCGAGACTAAGACTAGCTCTTTCCCAGACAGATCCATACTATCACATTCAATCTCATCATCATGCACTTTACCTCTCTCTCTACACAGTCCATACACTGGATGGCTCACCAGGTAGTCAGGAGGTTCTCTTCATCTCCTTAACTGACTCTGATGAGCCCGCAATCTCTCAGTCATACCGTCATTCAAACTCTCCAAAACATACGTCACCACATTTTCCCAAACCCTCACAACTCTATAAGGTCCATCAAACTTCTCACTCATCTTTGACACATTCAACCTACCCTTCACTTCTTTCACCTTCAATACTTTTGCACCTAATTCAAATGAATGGAACCTTTCATGCGCCTCACGCCATACACTCTGCTCACTTTCACTCAAACGAAACCTATCTTTCACTCGCCTTTCAAAATTCATCACAAACTGACATGGGGACATTCCAGTTGCACTATGCACAGTTGAATTATACACCCACAACACTCTCCCCAGACACACATCCCAGTCATTCACAGTCGTACTCATCATTCTTAACATCTCACACAAGGTTCTTATAGTACGTTCAGCCAATCCATTTGAAGACGGTACATACGGAGTTGTTCTCACATGCTCCACACCATTCTCTCTCAACATTTGCTCAAACACTTCCCATACAAATTCAGGCCCATTATCACTCAGACATCTTCTAGGCTTCCATACACACATAGGAAAAAACAACTGCTCAACCACACGCGCAACAGTCACACTCCTTTTCTCTCTCACAGGCGCTGCATCAACCATAACAACCATACCAACATTCCCAGCACTCGTACAAGGCAAAGACACACAATCAATCACTACCAATTCAAACGGTTCTTTCGCATCAACTTTCAACATCGGTGGTTTCACTTGCACCTTTCGTTTTTGATACCTTTCACACGTAGTTGCAACATCATTCACAACAGTTCTCAGAAACGGATGGAACACATGCTCCTTCATACACTCCCACAGCTTAAACTTACCCATATGCCCATAATTATCATGCACAACCTTCACCAGACCAATCATACCAACTAAGGACATCACAGGTACATACATATCATCACCACCCTTCACATGCCTCACAAAATATACAACATCCATACAAACAACAAAATCCTTAGCATACCTTTTAAAATCACTTAAACACTCTGGCCATTCATTCAAATCAACAAGCATCATTACACAGCTCTTCAACTCGCTAACAAAAGGACATATCTCTTGCATCTCTAGAATATCATCATCACTTAAAATCTGATTCTCATCATCCATGACCAACTCAATCATACCGCAAAACTTGACAACATTCTTTGCACACTCATTCAACCTCATCACCTCACATTCACCTTTCATAAGACAATCCTTATCAGCATCCAAAGACAAATCATTCAATCTCATAAAGTCTACACCAAGCAAGAAACAACACAGCATTTGCTCATCCTTCAGAATCACAAAGTCATGCTTCACATTCACACCATTACCCAAACTCACTTTCAAACCAACCTGTTCCCATGCCACTATCATGCCATTCTCTAATCCACTTATCCGTAACTTCACAGGTTTATGCTCGCAACATTTAAACTCATCATACTTACTCAGAATCCTCTCATTTACTAAAGACACTTGCGCTCCAGTATCAATCAAACCACAGAACAACCTTTCACCAACTTTCCCTCTCGCTTCCATCATATAAGGTCCACCATGTTCGCAAGCCACAGAAGGAACAAGCACACCAACATCAGCACTGATATCCACACTGTCATTAACTCCCATATCATCACTCACCACACAATGCTCATCTTCATCCAGACCATCATTCTTCTCTCTTATATATGAACACTTTTCAATCACCCAATTGTAGTGCACACCGCTCAAACATTGCAGATGTACCACATTAGGATTCAAACCCTTCATCTTCTCATCCTTGTATACAATTGGCCTCTCACCACCAAAGTGCCCATAAACAATCACTCCATACAAACGACTGACTACAATCAACACTTCCTGAAATGGCAGGACCACTTGCATACACATCACTCTCAATTCTTTCATGAAATTCCGCACCTTTGCCATACCAATGCTTTCAGGCTTCCTACACACTTCATTCATTACCTCCTTCCTTATATCATCCACACTATCGGGCACTCTCATGTCTACTCCATCACTCTTCAAATCTTGCAAACCATTCCATACACTCTCAAACAAGGAATCACCACCACTCTTACTCTCTTTTCCATTCATAATCCCTTTCGGCAAATACTCAGGATCCCTCACTCCACAAACATTTTCAACATTCGTACCAGGATACCTTGACATCAAATCAGCCACTCCATTCCGTTCACCAGGCACATATTCAATCACATAGTCAAAGTCACTCAAATCTTCCAAAGTCCTTGCAATCCTACTATCAGCCCACTTCATACGCTGCAGATACACAAGAGGTTGGTGATCTGTTTTAATCACAAACCTCACACCATACAAAAATGGACGCAACACTTTCAAACAATACCTTATCGCAGCCAACTCTCGCCCCCAGTCGAATACTTTCGTTCTGACACATTCATAGCCTTGGATACATACCCAGTTATTTACCTGACATTCTCTACATTCAAACGCTTCTCTTGCATCAGAAAACCTCCCATACAATACCCACTCACATCTGTATACAATTCAAGCATTTTAACATTCACACTATAATCTGGGTAAGCCAATTCAACATCTTCAGCCGCTACCTCTTTCAATCTCTCATACGCCTCAATCATCTTATCAATCCACTTGACAACTGTACTACCTTTCTTGCCCATCCACTCAGTCAGAGGCTTACTCACACCAGATCAATCACTTATCAACTTTCGCTGGAACTCAATCAAACCGTAAACCGACTTCAGTTGCTTCACAGTCATCGGTTTAGGAAACATTCGCACCTTCTCAACATACTTCGGTGATTTTTGCAACCCATTCTCACTCACCATATGCCCAAGATATTCCACTTCTTTCGCAAACCATTCACACTTCGCCACTTTCACCTTCCACCAACACTCTCCAACGTTCTCAACACATCATTCACCAATCTCATATGCTCCTCAAAAGTCTCAGTCATAATCAAAATATCATCTATAAACGCAATCACATTCTTACTCGCAAACTTACTCAACACAACATTCATTGCCCGCTGGAAGGCTACGGGAGCATTAGCCAACCCAAAGCTGAGGTTCCGGAACTGGTAATGCCTCTTTGAGGAAGAGAAGGCAGTTACTGGCCGGCTCTCCTCAGCAATGGGCATCTGGTAATACCTCCGTACCAGATCCAGCTTCGTAAACCACTCCATCCCATGCATACTATACACACACTTAGATACCACACACATAGGAAACCTTTCTTTCACAGTCTTTTCATTCACCTTTCGATAATCCACACACAGACACAATCTTCCATCCATCTTACGTACAGGTACAATTGGACTATTCCATGCACTCTCGCTCTCTTCAATCACCCCCAATTGCTCCAATTCCAAGCACTGCTCCTCAATCTCATCAGCAACCGGACGTGGGAAATGCCTTGGCCGCTGATAGATTGGGGAGTCCTCCTTCAGGACAATCTTGAATTCCGGGAGCTTTGCAACCCCGAAATCCAGATCACCCTTACTGAGGGCTCCCTTTCGTTCAAATATCATTCGATACACATCCTCCCTTTCATACTGAGTTAAACATCCATCCAATTCCACCATGCTCTTCACATCATTATACGTCCATTCACCCTGACATCGGTACTATCATCCATACCTACCTCATTGACAGTGGAGAGGTGACCCAGTACATCTCCGACTTGGATTCCACTCACCTGCCCTTTCACACTGGGGTCCACCTGCACACATACAAAAGGATCATTCATTCTCATCAAGCCATCAAACACACAAGCAACACACCTTACCTTATAACATGCATCCTTTCCATCCAATATCACAGTGTTCTCACCCACATTCAAACTAACATCCTTACTCCAACTCACTCTAACAGACACCCTTTCACCCTTCACAAGCCTTACATTCTCCATAGCAGTCACCTCAATACCAGTAAACACACTCCTCAAAACGCTACCATCTTTCCCTACATACAACTTATACACCCCATTTTTACCAATCTTTCTCACAATCTGATCACTCGCAGGATGCACAACCATACGATTCATTTTCATAAAATCATAGCCCCAAATCACACCATACTCACTACTCACCTTATCAATCACAGAAAATTCACATTCATTCATCATCAAACCATGCATTCGAACAGCTAACCTTATCATTCCAATCACAGGCACTCTCCTATTACCAATACCTACCAAACTACCCTTGCACTCAGACAGGAGGGCTTTTTCGCTAACCTTGTCATACACATCTTTATACACCAAGCTCGCCTTGCATCCAGAATCTATTAAAGCCAAACACTCAATTCCATTCAATTCCACCTTCACACTCAGACACTCATACTTCCTACCAGAACACACTTTTACAATAGACAGACTTACCAACACATTACCCACACTCATGCACCCAGAGGATACTTCAGCAGGTACCCTCTTACCATTCAGTTTCCTGCTTCAGACTTTCCATTCACACCTTGCACTCTCAGTCTAATCCAACAGTTTTCACTCGAATGTCCTTCCATTGCACAATAGCTACATACATTCCTCTGGTCACGACAAATCCTTGCATAATGAACAGCCTTTCCACAATTACCACATGCATATTTCACACTCCCCCCAGCAGTTGCTCCACCATTCAACCTCGGACAATCTTTCTTCAAATGGCATATTTCTTTACACTCGAAGCACTCTTGTACACTTTCCTGGCAATCCTTTATCATATGCCCTTTCTTACCACACCCAAAACATGCACCAGATGTCCACCTACATTCTGCCAACATATGACCTTTCCTTCCACACCAACGACATTCCACAATCTTTCTCCCACCATTCGATCTCTCTTTTGCTGGGACATACCTCGGTTTCTCTCTCATATATCCGTTCCCACGCTTGAAATTCATCTGCCCCCTTCCATTCGACCACCCTCCATTTGCCCATCCATTCTGCCAGCCCAGGAAGTTTGACATCACTCCAGCTGGTGCAGCCTTCAGGGCATCCCTGTAGCTGACAAACTGCTGGGGTGGATGAAAGTTCCTGGGCTTCTTACCCCCAACATTCACACTGTACCATCCATCCTCTTCTAGATCGCTTTCATCATCAAATCGTCCATCTTCTAACAGTTCCAACACATCCTCCCACATCAACCGTTCACCTGTCAGTCTCACTCTCTTATTTCTCTTTCCACTCAACCATTCACTCACCTTTCGCGGGATCGTGTCCAAAAACTTCCTCATGAGTGGTTTACATTCATTTACATCATCATCACCATACCTCGTTCTTGCCATACTCTCAAGCCTATGTGCATACATATTCACACTTTCACTCTGCCCCATTCGAGCCTTCTCAAATTCATTCACCCTTTTATACTTCACACTCTCTTTCATTCGTTTCACCTGCCCAATCAATCTCTTCTTCACTACATCGTACTTTGGCTCTCCCACACTCGTTATCACTCGCAAGAACTCCAACACTTTCCCATCCAAACAATCTCCCAGAACACTCACCCAGTGGTACTTGAGCTTGCAGTACCGCTCAAAATCCCCGAAGAACTCATCCATACTCTTTCCCCCATGTAATCTAAACTTATCAATCCTTGGCACTTCCCTAATCAAAATTCCTTTCCCCACATTCACTTCACTCTCCGAAGAGCTACTCTCGGTCTCACTCATTCCAATCATATCGTCACTCTCTCCCTCATCTGAGTATAGCGAATCCACACTCTTCCCTCTCGCCTTCCTATCCTTAACCTTAGAACCATGCTTACTTCCTCTCTTACTTTCCACTCTCTTCCATTCACCCCCTTTCCTACCACTCACAGTATCTTCTTTAGACTCAATCATACTGCCATCCATTCCATTCTGCGGAGTCCCTTCAGTAGGAGCAGGGGTCAGGGTTGTAGGTCCTGGGGCTAATCCAGCCCCTGTCATCATGTTATATAGGTCCTGCATCCGTCAGTCTCCCATTTCCTTCTTCATCCTATCAGTCTTTTCATTCATCCCTTTTATTTTATTCCCCATTCCCTCCATCATTCCCCGCAACATTTCACACTCCTCTTCTTTCTTTCTCAACTCCAGTCTCAATCGCACTACTTCTTCATTCAATGTTTCCGCTACAGCTATTGTTCCCAAGTTAGTAAAAAGATAGGAGGAGGGAAAAATCAATCAAACTACTTGTCACACTAATTGGGTATGGACTGCAATCCAATCCTGTCATGCTCCCAGTTTCAAAGTCTCGGTCCCTATTCGGGCGACAAATGTAGCGGGCCAAAAATATATCTCTAATCCCAATCGATCCAACCCGCTTCCTACAATGTCCGGACGTGAGAAATCGAGGGAGAATGAAACGGATTGTATATACAGTCCCTTTACTTACAAAAAAAAAAAATACAATGATAATTACAGTAATTTATATTTACAAGGGAAGTGTGCACACTTCAAAATGAGGCTAAATTCTCCAATCCAAATAAGATACCAAAAGAGAATTCTATAACAGGCGAATACAACAAATTTACTTGAATATATCTACACAAAATAAAAAACCACAACAACAACCGAACGAAAAGGGGCACGCGCTATCACTTGTGTGCTGGAGGTGGGTGGTAGTAGGCTAACATAAAAGGAGGCAGGCTTGTCAGCCAATGCAGGTGTGGTGGTCCAGATGTCTAGCAAGGTATGAAAGCCCTCCGTCTCAGGGCTGGGTGGAGCACTCGTCTAGAGAACCCTTCTTGCCGTCCGTCCAGGCTTCCACTCTCTGTAGAAGAGATATATCCTCCATTTATGACCCATTTACTTATACATGTAAGGGAAACTAATAAGTGGGCATTACCCAAGGGGTTCTAAAGGTTAATAAATTCTAGGATAAGGTTGGAACACGGGGTTTAGTGTTGCCTTCAGCCCGCTACATTTGGCGCCCGAATAGGGACCTTGAGATCTCAAAACCGGAGGAATTTGATTTGATTGCAGTCCATCTGTATATTGGTAGAGTAGTTTGGTTGATTTTTCCCTTCTCCTATCCTCTTGTACTAATGCGGGAACAATGGCTTCAGGCTGAAAGTTTGAATGAAGAAGTAGTGTGATTGAGACTGGAGTTGAGGAAGAAAGAAGAGGAGTGCGAAATGTTGCGGGAAATGATTGAAGGAATGAGGAAGGAGATGAAAGGGATGAATGAAAAGACTGATAGGATGGAGAAGGAAATGGGAGACTGACAGGATCAGACTGACCGACGGATGCAGGACTTATATAATATGATGACAGGGGCTGGACCAGCCCCAGGACCTATGACCATGACCCCTGCTCCGACTGAAGGGACTCCGCTGAATGGAATGGATGGCAGTGTGATTGAGTCTACAGAAGATACTGTGAGTGGTAGGAAAGAGGGTGAATGAAAGAGAGTGGAAAGTAAGAGAGGAAGGAAGCATGGTTCTAAGCGTAAGGATAGGAAGGCGAGAAGAAAGAGTGTGGATTCGCTATACTTAGATGAGGGAGAGAGTGACAATATGATTGGAATGAGTGAGACCGAGAGTAGCTCTTTGGAGAGTGAAGTGAATGTGGGGAAAGTGTTGGAGTTCTTTCAAGTGATAACGAGTGTGGGTGGGCTAAAGTACAATGTAGTGAAGAAGCGGATGATTGGACAGGTGAGGCGAATGAAAGAGAGAATGAAATATAAGAATGAGTGTAAACCACTGATGAGGAAGTTTCTGGACACGATCCTGTGAAAGGTGAGTGAATGGCTGAGTGGAAAGAGAAAGGAGAGAATGAGACTGACAGGTGAACGGTTGATGTGGAAGGATGTGTTGGAGCTGTTGGAAGATGGACAATTTGATGATGAAAGCGATCTAGAAGAGGATGGATGGTACAGTACGAATGTTGGGGGTAAGAAACCCAGGAGCTTTCCTCAACCCCAGCAGTTTGTCAGCTACAGGGATGCCCTGAAGGCTGTACCAACTGGAGTGATGTCGAGCTTCGTGAGCCGGCAGAATGGATGGGTAAATGGAAGGTGGTCGAATGGAAAGGGACAGATGAATGTCAAGCATGGAAATAAGTATATGAGGGAACAACCGAGGTATATCCCATCAAATGAGAAGCAGAATGGAGTGAAAAGGAGTGTGGAATGTCGTTAGTGTGGACGAAGGGGACATGTGCTAGCTGAATGCAGGTGGACGTCTGGTGCATGTTTTGTGTGTGGAAAGAAGGGAATATGGATGAAGATAATCAGGAAAGTGTGAAGGAATGTTTCGAGTGTAAAGAGAAGGGCCATTTCAAGAGAGACTGTCCGAAGTTGAATGGTGGAGTGACTGCTAGAGGGGGTATAAATTATGCTTGTGGTAACTGTGGAAAGACTGGTTATTATGCGAGAATGTGCCATGATCAGAGAAATGTATGTAGCTATTGTGCAATGGAAGGACATTCAAGTGAAAAGTGTTGGATAAGATTGAGAGCGCAAGGTGTGAATGGAAAGATTGAGTTGGGAAACTGAATTGTGAGAGGGTACCTGGTGAAGTATCCTCTGGGGGTGTGAGTGTGAAAGATGTGTTGGTAGGTCTGTCTAGTGTGAAAGTGCTGTCTGGTAGAAAGTATGAGTGTCTGAGTGTAAAGATTGAAGTGAATGGGATTGAGTGTTTGGCTTTGATAGATTCTGGGTGCAAGGAGAGCTTGGTATATAAGGATGTGTATGATAAGGTGAGTAATAAAGCCCTCCTGTCTGAGTGTAAGGGTAGTTTGGTACGTATTGGTAGTAAGAGAGTGCCTATGATTGGAATGATAAGGTCAGCTGTTCGAATACATGGTATGTTGATAATGGAATGTGAATTCTCTGTAATTGATAAGGTGAGTAGTGAATATGGTATGATTATGGCGTATGATTTTATGAAAGTGAACAGTATGGTTGTGCATCCTGCGAGTGATCAGATTGAGAGAAAGATTGGTAAAAATGGGGTGTATAAGTTCTATGTAGGAAAAGATGGTAGCGTTTTGAGGAGTGTGTTTACTGGTATTGAGGTGACTGCTATGGGGAGTGTAAGGCTTGTGAAGGGTGAAAGGGTGTCTGTTAGAGTGAGTTGGAGTAAGGATGTTAGTTTGGATGTGGGTGAGAACACTGTGATATTGGATGGAAAGGATGCGTGTTATAAGGTAAAGCGTGTTGCTTGTGTGTTTGATGGCTTGATGAGAATGAATGATCCTTTTGTATGTGTGCAGGCAGACCCCATTGTGAAAGGACAGGTGAGGGGGATCCAAGTCGGAGATGTACTGGGTCACCTCTCCACTGTCAATGAGGTAGGTATGAATGATAGCACAGATGTTGGGGTGAATGTTGCAAATGAAAAGACGTGTGAATGGACGTATAATGAAGTGAAGAGCATGGTGTAATTGGATGGATGTTTGACTGAGTATGAAAGGGAGGATGTGTATCGAATGATTTTGAACGAAAAGGAGCCGTGAGTAAGGGTGATCTGGATTTTGGGGTTTCAAGACTCCCGGAATTCAAGATTGTCCTGAAGGAGGAGTCCCCAACCTATCAGTAGCTGAGGCATTTGCCACGTCCGGTTGTTGATGAGATTGAGGAGCAGTGTTTGGAGTTAGAGCAATTGGGGGTTGTTGAAGAAAGTGACAGTGCATGGAATAGTCCAATTGTGCCTGTACATAAGCCAGATGGAAGATTGTGTCTGTGTGTGGATTATCGAAAGGTGAAAGAAAGGTTTCCGATGTGTGTGGTATCTGAGTGTGTGTATAGTATGCATGGGATGGAGTGGTTTACGAAGCTGGTTCTGGTACAGGGGTATTACCAGATGCCCATTGTCTAAGGAGAGCCGGCCGGTAACTGCCTTCTCTACCACAAAGAGGCATAATCAGTTCCAGAACCTCAGCTTTGGGTTGGCTAATGCTCCCGGTGCCTTCCTCCGGGCAATGAATGTTGTGTTGAGTAAGTTTGCAAGTAAGAATGTCATTGTGTTTATAGATTATATTTTGATTATGACTGACAGTTTTGAGGAGCATATGAGACTGGTGAATGATGTGTTGAAAATGTTGGAGAGTGTTGGAGTGAAGGTGAAAGTAGCGAAGTGTAAATGGTTTGCAAAAGAAGTGGAATTCCTTCGACATTTGGTGAGTGAGAATGGGTTGCGAAAGTCGCCGAAGTATGTTGAGAAGGTATGAATGTTTCCAAAACCTGTGACTGTGAAGCAACTGAAGTAGGTTTTGGGTTTGATTGAGTTCCAGCGAAAGTGGATATGTGATTGATCTGGTGTGAGTAAGCCTCTGACTGAGTAGATGGGCAAGAAAGGTAGTACGGTTGTCAGGTGGAATGATAAGATGAATGAGGCATATAAGAAACTGAAAGAGGCAGCAGCTGAAGATGTTGAATTGGCGTATCCAGATTATAGTGTGAATGCTAAAATACTGGAATTGTATACAGATGTAAGTGGGTATTGTATGGTAGGCTTTCAGATGCATGAGCAGCGTTTGAATGGAGGATGTCAGGCAAATAATTGGATATGTATCCAAGGCTATAAATGCAGCAGAGTGAGAGTATTTGACTGTGGAACAAGAGTTGGTTGTGATAAAATATTGTTTGAAAGTGTTGAATTAATTTTTGTATGGTTTGAGGTTTGTGATTGAGACTGACCACCAACCTCTTGTGTATCTACAGTGTATGAAATGGGCTGTAGTAGGATTGCAAGGACTTTGGAAGATTTGAGTGACTTTGACTATGTGATTGAGTACGTGCCTGGTGAATGAAATGGAGTGGCTGAATTGATGTCAAGGTATCCTGGTACAAATAATGAAAATGTGGGTGGAGTGAGTGATCCTGAATATTTGCTGAAAGGGATTATGAATGGAAAGGAGAGTAAGGGTGGTGGTGATTCCTTCTTTAAGAGTGTATGGAATGGTTTGCAAGATTTGAAGAGTGATGGAGTAGATGTGAGAGTGCCAGATAGTGTAGATGACTTAAGGAAGTAGGTAATGAGTGAAGTATGTAGGAAGCCTGAAAGTATTGGTATGGGGAGGGTGCGGAACTTTATGAAAGAATTGAGAGCGATGTGTATGCCAGGGGTCCTGCCATTTCAGGAAGTGTTGATTGTAGTCAGTTGTTTGTATGGAGTGATTGTTTATGTGCACTTTGGTGGTGAGAGGCCGACAGTGTAAAAAGATGAAAATATGAAGGGTTTGAATCCTAATGTGGTACATCTGCAGTGTTTGAGTGGTGTGCACTACAATTAGGTGATTGAAAAGTGTTAATATATGAGAGAGAAGAATGATTGTCTGGATGAAGATGAGTGTGTGATGAGTGATGATATGGGAGTTGATGATGGTGTGAATATCAGTGCTGATGTTGGTCTGCTTGTTCCTTCTGTATATTGCAAACATGGTGGACCTTATATGATGGAAGCCAGAGTGAAAGTTGGTGAAAGGTCTTCTGTAGTTTGATTGATACTAGAGCGCAAGTGTCTTTAGTGAATGAGAGGATTCTGAGTAAATATGATGAGTTTAGATGTTGCGAGCATAAACCTGTGAAGTTACAGATAAGTGGATTAGGGAATGGCATGATAGTGACATGGTAACAGGTTAGTCTGAAAGTGAGTTTGGGTAATGGTGTGAATGTGAAGCATGACTTTGTGATTCTGAAAGATGAGCAAATGCCGTGTTGTTTTCTGCTTGGTGTGGACTTTATGAGATTAAATGATTTCTCTTTGGATGCTGATAAGGATTGTCTTATGAAAGTCGAATGTGAGGTGATGATGTTGAATGAGTGTGCAAGGGAATGTTGTCAAATTTTGCGGTATGATTGAGTTGGTCATGGATGATGAGAATGAGATTTTAAGTGATGATGATATTCTAGAGTTGAAAGAGATGTATCCTTTTGTCAGGGAGTTGAAGAGGTGTGTAATGACACGTGTTGATTTGAATGAATGGCCTGAGTGTTTAAGTGATTTTAAAAGGTATGCTAAGGATTTTGTTGTTTGTATGGATGTTGTATATTTTGTGAGGCATGTGAAGGGTGGTTATGATATGTATGTACCTGTGATGTCCTTGGTTGGATGATTAATCTGGTGAAGGTTGTGCATGATATAAATGGGCATATGGGTAAGTTTAAGCTGTGGGAGTGTATGATGGAGCGTATGTTCCATCCGTTTCTGAGAACTGTTGTGAATGATGTTGCGACTACATGTGAAAGGTGTCAGAAGCAAAAGGTGCAAGTGAAACCACTGATGTTGAAAGTTGATGTGAAAGAACCGTTTGAATTGGTAGTGATTGATTGTGTGTCTTTGCCGCGTACAAGTCCAGGAAATGTTAGTAAGTTGTTATGGTTGTTATAAAAGTAAGTTTTAAGTTTGTGTATCCAGCACTGCGAGAGATAAAAGGAGTGTGACAGTTGCGCGTGTGATTGAGCATTTGTTTCTTCCTATGTGTGTATGGAAGCCTAGAAGATGTCTGAGTGATAATGGGCCTGAATTTGTAGAAGTGTTTGAGCAAATGTTGAGAGAGAATGGTGTGGAGCATGTGAGAATGACTCGGTATGTACCGTCTTCAAATGGGTTGGCTGAACATACGATAAGAACTTTGTGTGAGATGTTGAGAATGATGAGTACGACATTGAGTGACTGGGATGTATAGTTGGGAAGAGTGTTGTGGGCATATAATTTGACCGTGCATAGTGCAACTGGAATGTTCCCATGTCAGTTTGTGATGAATTTTGAAAAGTGAGTGAAAGATAGGTTTCGTTTGAATGAAAGTGAGCAGAGTATATGGCGTGAGGCGCATGAAAAGTTCCATCATTTGCATTAGGTGCAAAAGTATTGAAGGTGAAAGAAGTGAAGGGTAGGTTGAATGTGTGAAAGATGAGTGAGAAGTTTGATAGACCTTATAGAGTAGTGAGAGTTTGGGAAAATGGGGTGACCTATGTTTTGGAGAGTTTGAATGACGGTATGACTGAGAGAGTGTGGGCTCATCAGAGTCAGTTAAGGAGATGGAGAGAACCTCCTGACTACCTGGTGAGTCATGCAGCGTATGAACTGTGTAGAGAGAAGGGTAAAGTGCATGATGATGAGATTGAATGTGATAGTATGGATCTGTCTGGGAAAGAGCTAGTCTTAGTCTCGAGGAGTAGAAAGCGTACAAAGAAGAGTGAAAGGAAGAATGCAAGTACGAATGAAAGTAAGTCTGAGCAGAGTGTTTCTGGTATGGGGGATCTTGAAAGGGAGATTGAGTTTTTGCGTAAACAGGTGAGTGATTTGGCTGGTGTAAGTAGACGAGTGAGTGAGCTGCCTGTACCTGATTTTTCTGGTTTTGGGAACAATATGAATCATAGTGTGTTTGGGCAGAATGAACCTAGTGTAGCTGATTTTTCGGGTTTTATGAATGGTAATAGGGGTGAGTTTGATGAAGTGGCTGATTTTTCAGGTTTCTGGTGGGAACCAGTCAAAGGGATCTCTGGTATGCCTGTTGAGAATAGAGGGGATATGAATGACCTGTCTGTTTTGCAAAAGTGTGCTTTGAGTTTGATCAGGACTGTGAGCGAGGAGATGATGAATGGAGGTATGAAGAGTGAAGGTTCTGAATGAAAAAGTATGAAAGAGTTCTGTCAAAATTCCAGTTTTTGATAATTTGAATAATAGTCTTTGCAATGGCACACTGTCAAAGGCCTTTCTTAAGTACAGGTAAATTGCATCAATTGGGTTACCATTATCAAAACAGTCAGTCCAATACTCCAAACACTCCAGTAAATTGGTCAGGCATGATCTCCCTTTCACAAATCCATACTGATTCTCTGAGATGAATTGGTTCTTTGAAAGGTGCCCAACAATTTGCTCCCTTAAATGCTTCTTCAACAACTTTGATACCTGGGAAGTCAGGGACACTGGCCTGTAGTTATCAGGGCTCTTTCTACTACCTTTCTTATAGATTGGTGTAACAATCGCAGAAGTCCAATCCTCAGGACCGAAGCAGAATTAATTGACTCATTAAACAATATAGTCAATGGCAATGAGTATTTTTTTTAAAAGGGCTATCTGGCGACAGCCCACTTGGGCATAAGTCGCCGCAAACAAACAGCCTAGATCTAGGCTACTTTAAAATAAAAATTTGAAAACAAAACAATGATAAAAAGAGATGACAATCAGGAAGCAAGATTCAAAATTGGGGGAAGGTCCCCATCCACCCGGCGTAGGAGCGTGCGACCTAGAAAGAAAAGAATAACAACAAAAAACACAACAAAACCTAGTTAAATAAAAGGGAGAAGGCCGGCCTCCACTAAAAAGTCAACAAGTCTATCAGTCAATGTGCACGCACTTGTCCCGAGTACAAAGGACAGGCGGTAGCGCCCCCGCCCATCCTGGTACCGGGACAGGAATCGTGCACGAAGATCACCCAGATTGGGACATTCAACAAGAATGTGCTGAACAGTCTGGGGAACAAAGCAGTTGTCGCAATAGGGCGCAGGCGAAGGCTCCATCAAATAGCGATGCATCACACGAGTGTTTCCAATTCGGAGATGACAGAAAGCGACCTGAAGTCGTCGCGACATTGGGGATAGGTCCATGGGAACAGTTGCGGCGCAATGGCACGCAACTTTAAGTTCCCTTCGACCGTCTCCCATCTTCTTTGCCAAGCAGTCTGAAGAGCTGCCCGTATTCAGTGTGAGGAAGAGCGAAACACTGGTCCGGTCGCAGAGTCCTCGCGGACTCTTTGGCGCCCTCATTCCGGCAATTCCTACATGTCCAGGAACCCAGCAGACGATAATCTCGACATCCATCCGGCTCGCCAAAACCTTGGAATCACAGATATCGCGAACCAGGGGATGCGGAGATTCCAATGCCCCGAGAGCACTCAGGGCGCTTTGTGAGTCACTATAGATCACAATCCGGTGTCAATACCGGGCACATCGCGTAAAGTCCCGTACCGAGTGGTGTATTGCCACCAGTTCAGTCGTGAAGACAGACGCAGCACCTGGCAGAGCCCCGCTGACTTCAAACATTGGGGATGCGGCGTGGAAGCCGACCCCCTCTTCGGACTTGGAGCCATCTGTATACACTGGCACAGTTCCAGCGTGACACGAGGTGTGCTCTAAAAAAGGTCGGGCACAATACTCCCGGCGCTGTACAAGCTCGCAGGCCGGTGGCGCGAGAACTATACCTATCTCTCTAAGGAGTTTCCTGGCCCTAAACCCAAAGAGCTTAGGGTAGGACTGGCGTCTCTCGGCGGCATAGGCACCGTCGAGATCAGCTGCGGAAGGAGTGAGAGCTGTTGGCGACTGAGAGAGGCGGCGGCACGCGCGTACAGGCGAGTAATACACTGTACGCGCCGTAGAGCGAGTGGCATCTCCCCAGAATCGACCAACAGGCTCTCAATGGGGGAAGTGCGGAAGGCACCGGTCGCAAGGTGAAGGCCGGTGTGGTGGATCGAATCCACCTTCCGCAATAAACGCTCGGCTGCGGATGCATAAAACTCGCATCCGTAGTCGAGCTTCGAACGAACAAAGGATCAATAAAAAAGTAAGGCAGTAGCCCTATCAGCACCCCAAGCGCTGAACGTCACAGAACAGAGAATATCCATGATGCGGGTACAAGAGACCCTAAGGCTGCGAATATGAGCCTGCCAGGTGAGGTGTCAGTCGAGTACAAGACCAAGGAAATGGTGCGACTCAACCACATCCAGGCGCACCCCATTAAGAAACAAATCTGGGTCGGGGTGGAGCCGTGGATGGCGGCAAAAGTGCACCAGCTTAGTTTTGGCCAAAGAAAACCGAAACCTGTAAACAGGAGGTATGTCCTGCGAAAACTTGCCCCGAATCCTTTTGACTCGCTTTCACACCTCTGCCAGAGGGGTTTCCCGTTAAGTGAAGACACGTATGCCCGCCAAGGAGAGCGGCGGACGTGCTTCGAAATATACCGGAACCTAGCCCTAGCCCGACGAAATTCAGCGACGGTGAAATCGTTCGGGCATCGCTTATAGCGCATGTAGGTATAACGCTTCTGTTTGAGGGCCGTCTCACACTTGGCCGACCACCATGGGAGTGGTCGGCGTGCAAAATGGCCAGACGTTCTGGGAATAATGGTTAGGCCCGCGGCGATGAGGTTACCAGAGAAGAACTCAACGGCCTCATCTACCAACTGAGATAGAGAATTCAGTCATTTCCTGAAATGCAGGCCACCGCACCCGCGCCAAGCACCACCGAGGTGGGCTCTCAGGCGGCAGTTGCCCTGAAAATGATATTTGAATGGGAAAGTGATCACTACCAGGGAGGTCATCGACCACCCCCCAATTAAAATCAGGCGGTGCATCCGAAGAGATCAAAGATAGATCATGGCAAGAAAATGAAGCGGTTCTCGGGCAGTGATGCGTAAACTCATCCACATTTAGGACACCTATCTCAAGCTCTTCGATCTGATTGGCAAGGCCTTGTCCCCTGGAATTGATTGAGTAATCACCCCAGAGAGGATGTCTGCCGTTCAGATCTCCAAGCAAGAGAAAGGGCATCGGCAACTGTGCCACGACGGAAGTCCCCCGCGTCTAAGTTAGCTGACGGTGGAATGTACACGGAAATGATAGTAGACCTCCTATCCAGGTGAAGCTGCACAACCCTGCCTGAAAGGAGGTATCTAAAGTTAAAGGAAGAACGGAGACATTATGCCGGGTGTAAACCACGCATCCCCCAGCCCGGCCATCTCGCGGTGGTGGGGTCGCAAGACCCTTATACCCCGGGAGGGCGGGCAGGGGGCACGTGCCTAGCTAGCATGGTCTCCTGTGGAAAAATAGCTAACGGGGAACAGGACGAGACGAGCCTCTGCATCTCCTCCCAGCTGGCCCGAAGTCCACAGCAATTCCATTGAAGGAATATGCCCTCTAAGGCCTAGTTCGGAGGAGACGCGGGGTCCCTCTTCAAACAGAAAACCCTCACGGGAACGGCCGTACGCTACCCGGGTTCTGTTGGCCGGACAAAGCGCTGGAGGCGCTGTCGCCTTCGAGGACTTATTGGGGGATGTTGGGCTCGCCATTCGAATCTTTTCCTCCCTCCGCCTCGAAACCTTAGGCGGGCGTTGTGGCTTCGGAGGCGGGGGGGGCCCTCTTTTCGAGTAAACACCGTCTCCGAGCCACTCACCCCACCACTAGGCGTGGGTTTTTTTTTTTTTTTTTTTTATAGAGCCCATCTGGCAACTACCCACTTGGGCATAAGTCGCCGAAAAACACGACAGCCTAGAATTAGGCTACTTTAAAGTTAAAATATGAAAACTTAACAATTAATATAAATTTGAAAAACTTAACAATCGAAGCAATCTCCGGCAGCGGGGGGAGGTCCCCCTCACCCCGGTGCAGGAGAGTGCAATCTAAAACAAAACAATAACAAAAAAAGGAACCTTAAATAAAGGGGAGAAGGCCGGCCTCCCCCAAAAAGTCAATAAGTCCACCAGTCATGGTGCACGCACTCGTCCCGAGTACAAGGGACAGGCGGTAGCGACCCCGCCCATCCCGGTACCGAGACAGGTATCGTGCGCGAAGATCACCCAGACTGGGACATTCGACAAGAATATGCCGAACAGTCTGGGGGACGACGCAGTCGTTGCAATAGGGCACATGCGAGCGCTCCACCAAGTAACGATGCGTCACACGAGTGTGTCCGATTCGAAGACGACAGAAAGCAACCTGAAGCCGCCGCGGCATTGGGGGATAGGTCCATGGGAACAGTCGCGGCGCAATGGCACGCAACTTTAAGTTCCCCTCGACCGTCTCCCATCTTCTTTGCCAAGCAGTCCGAAGAGCTGCCCGTATTCCTGCCATGTAGTCGGTGTGAGGAAGAGCGAAACGCTGGTCCGGTCGCAGAGTCCTCGCGGACTCTTTGGCGCCCTCATCGGCGCGCTCATTCCCCGCAATTCCTACATGTCCAGGAACCCAGCAGAAGATAATCTCGACATCTGCCCGGCTCGCCAAAACCGTGGCGTCACGGATTTCGCGAACCAGGGGATGCGGAGATTCCAATGCCCCGAGAGCACTCAGGGCGCTTTGTGAGTCGCTATAAATCACAATCCGGTCTCCGAACCGGGCACGTCGCGTAATCTCCCGTACCGAGTGGTGTATTGCCACCAGCTCGGCCGTGAAGACAGACGCAGCGCCTGGTAGAGCCCCGCTGACTTCAAACAGAGGGGATACGGCGTGGAAGCCGACCCCCTCTTGGGACTTGGAGCCATCCGTATACACTGGCACGGTACCAGCGTGACACGATGTGTGCTCCAAAAAGATCGAACGCAATACTCCCGGCGCAGTACAAGCTTTGGGAGCAGAGGCGTGGCGACAAATAGCCAAATGTGGTACCCTCCAGGGTGGCGTCCTGGGCAGAACCAGGGGCGCCACCGGCCCGAGAGCTATATCTAGCTCTCGAAGGAGTTTCCTGGCCCTAAACCCAAAGGGCTTAGGGTATGACTGGCGTCTCTCGGCGGCATAGGCACCATCGAGATCAGCTGCGGATGCAGTGAGAGCTGTTGGCGACTGGGGGAGGCGCCGGGCTCGCGCGTACAGGCGAGTGATGCACTGCACGCGGCGCAGAGCGAGTGGCATCTCCCCAGCATCGACCAACAGGCTCTCAATGGGGGAAGTGCGGAAGGCACCGGTCGCAAGGCGAAGGCCGGTGTGGTGGATCGAATCCACCTTCCGCAATAAACGCTCCGCTGCGGATGCATAAAACTCGCATCCGTAGTCGAGCTTCGAGCGAACAAAGGATCGATAAAAAAGTAAGGCGGTAGCCCTATCAGCGCCCCAAGCGCTGAACGTCACGGAACGGAGAATGTCCATGGCGCGGGTACAAGAGACCCTAAGGCTGCGAATGTGAGCCTCCCAGGTGAGGCGTCGGTCGAATACAAGACCAAGGAAACGGTGCGACTCAACCACATCCAGGCGCACCCCATTAAGAAACAAATCTGGGTCGGGGTGAAGCCGTGGATGGCGGCAGAAGTGCACCACCTTAGTCTTGGCCAAAGAAAACCGAAACCTGTGCGCTTTGGCATAGCAAGAGACGCGGTTCAATGCCTGTTGGAGTCGGCGCTCCAGAGTTGGCATCTGGGCCGCGCCAAAAGAGATCGAAAGGTCGTCCACGTAGAGCGTAGCGAGAACATCTTCCGGCAGCACCGAGGTGATGCCGTTGATGCTCAGGGCAAAGAGTGTGACACTGAGGACACTTCCCTGCGGGACACCCTCTTCCTACTCCTTTGGGCCGGAGAGGGCTCCCCCCACCCGTACGCGGAATCGACGATCTCGCAAAAATTTAGATATAAACATTGGGAGGCGTCCCCTCGCCCCCATCGTGTGGAGAGTCTCCATGATACCGTATCGCCATGCGGTATCATAGGCTTTCTCCAGATCAAAAAACACCGTGGCGTAGTGCTGTCTACGAAGGAAAGCCTCGCAGACGGCATTTTCCAGTCGGAGCAGAGCATCCGACGTGGAGTGGAACTTACGGAAGCCGCACTGTGCAGAAGACAGATGGCCTCCGCTGTCCAGGAAATAGGCTAATCTAACATTTACCAATTTCTCCATCAACTTGCACACGCAAGAGGTTAGAGAGATTGGGCGGAAACCGGTCGGAGTAGAGTGATCTCTCCCCGGCTTGCGAAAGGCGAGCACAGTAGCGATTCGCCAGGAGTCTGGGAGGAGACCTTCCACCCAGATCCTGTTGAACAAATCTAATAGAAAGGCCATGCCTCGCTCACCCAGGTGTCGAAGCATGGCGTACGGGACATCGTCCGGACCATGGGCGGTGTCCGCGCACGAAGCGAGAGCGGAACGCAACTCACTCACAGTAAACTTGTCGTTGAAGGGTTCTCCGCCTCTGGAGGTAAAGTCCAGCCGGCGGCCTTCCGCGACATCACGACGTGCATTGAATGCTGGCGGAGCAGCATCACGGCTAGAGAATGCGGAAAAAGCGGTCGCTAAGGATTCCGCCACGGACGCGGGGTCCGAGATTGCGGTCCCATTCTCCTGGAGAACGGGAGGGGGGTCCTGCGAGAACTTGCCCCGAATCCTTTTGACTCGCTTCCACACCTCAGCTAAAGGGGTCTTCCCGTTAAGTGAAGACACGTATGCCCGCCAAGAAGAGCGGCGGGCGTGCTTCGAAATATACCGGAACCTAGCCCTAGCCCGACGAAATTCAGCGACGGTGAAATCGTTCGGGCGGCGCTTATAGCGCATGTAGGCATAACGCTTCTGTTTGAGGGCCGTCTCACACTCGGCCGACCACCATGGGAGTGGTCGGCGTGCAAAACGGCCAGACGTCCTAGGAATAGTAGTCAGGCCCACGGCGATGAGGTTGCCGGAGAAGAACTCGACGGCTTCATCTACCGACCTAAACTCCTTGACTGAGATAGAGAATTCAGTCATTTCCTGAAATGCAGGCCACCGCGCCCGCGCCAAGCACCACCGAGGTGGTCTCTCAGGCGGCAGTTGCCCTGAAAATGATATTTGAATGGGAAAGTGATCACTACCATGGAGGTCATCGACCACCCCCCAATCAAAATCAGGCTGTGCATCCGAAGAGCACAAAGATAGGTCAAGGCAAGAAAATGAAGCGGTTCTCGGACAGTGATGCGTAAACTCATCCACGTTTAGGACACCCATCTCAAGCTCTTCGATCAGATCGGCAAGGACTTGTCCCCTGGGATTTATGGTGTAATCTCCCCAGAGAGGATGCCTGCCGTTCAGATCTCCAAGCAAGAGATAGGGCCTCGGCAACCGTGCCACGACGCGGCGAAAGTCCCCCGCGTCGAAGTCAGCTGACGGTGGAATGTACGCAGAAATGATAGTATACCTCCTATCCAGGTGCAGCTGCACAGCCACTGCCTGAAAGGAGGTATCTAAAGAGAAAGGAAGAACTGAGACATCATGCCGGGTGTAAACCGCGCATCCCCCAGCCCGGCCGTCCCGCGGTGGTTGGGTCGCAAGACCCTTATACCCCGGGAGGGCAGGCAGGGGGCACGCGCCTAGCATGGTCTCCTGCAAAAAAATAGCTAACGGGGAACGGGACGAGGCGAGCCTCCGCAGCTCCTCCCAGTTGGCCCGGAGTCCACGGCAATTCCATTGAAGGAATATGCCCTCCAGGCCTAGCTCGGAGGAGACGCGGGGGCCCTCCTCGAATTGAAGACCCTCACGGGAATGGCCGTACGCTTCCCGGGGGCAGAACCCCGGGCGCTGTTGGCCGGACAAAGCGCTGAAGGCGCTGTCGCCTTCGAGGACTTATTGGGGGAGGTTGGGCTCGCCATGCGAGTCTTTTCCTCCCTCCGCCTCGAAACTTTAGGCGGGCGTTGCGGCTTCGGAGGCGGGGGGCCCTCTTTTCGAGGAACCACCGTCTCCGAGCCACTCGCTCCACCTCGGGGCGTGGGCAAAGGGGCCGAAGCTCCTTTGTTGCTGTCCTCCTTTCGGGGAACAGCTTTAGGAACCCCGGAAGATGGCCTAGCGACCATCTTCAGGGGTGTTGCCTCCTGTGAGTCTAACGACTCGGTGGAGGCGCGTGGCCGTTTCGCTTTACGCGAAACGGTCACGCTGGGGGAAGAGGGGGGAGCCCTGGTTTTAGCCGGGGCAGGGTATGAACCCTTTTTGCCGCCAGCTTTACCAGGGGAGCGCCCAGGTTGGGTAGAGCCCACAGAAGGGCTCCGAATGGGCGCGGAAACAACCGTGCTCGTTGGCCTGGATGGGCCAGGAGCAGAGGGTGCCTTTCTAACTATTGAGGCATATGACGTCCCAGGCAGAGCCGGGCGCGCCAGGACCAAGTCCTTTGCCTCGCGGAATGAGAGTCGATCCTGGGCCTGAACGGCCAGGATTTCTTTCTCAAGGAGATATGCACCACATTGCTTCGAAGAAGCAGGGTGCGGCTCTCTGCAATTGACACACTTGGCCACACACGATTTGGACTTATCGTGTGCGACCTTGGAGCAATTTACACAGACTTCGGGTGACCCCGATTTTGCACGTCTACATGATCGATTCGTATGGCCGAAGCGGTGGCAGTAATAGCACCGCCGCGGCAGTGGCACGAATGCCTTCACGCGGTAGCGGTACCAACCGGCACGCACCGACTCAGGGAGCTTGTCACAGTCGAACGTGACGAAGAGTGTAGGGGTGGGTCTCGAGGCCCCTCCCTGTTTTCTCATCACACGCTCGACCTTGACCGCCCCATGGTCGGCCAGCTCTAGGGTGATGTCCTCAATGGAGTAGTCAACGAGTTCCCTCGCATAAACTACTCCTTTCACAAAGTTCATGGTAGAGTGCGGCGTCACACTCACCGGGGTGCCATGAAGTGTCCGAAGAGCACTTATCTTGGCCGCCTCGGCGGGATTCGCCGCATTCGCCAGAAGGCTCCCGTCCGAGAAACGGGTTACCTTCGGCTCTCTACCAATTGCACTAGCTAATCCTCTCCTCTGATGGATCATGTTGCCCTTGGACAACATGGTGCCATCAGTGGAGCGAATAACGAGGAAGCGTTTGAAGCCAGCGGGCTCGAAAACGCCAGGTAACCTCTGAATCAGGGGCCCCGATGT
Organism: Ceratothoa steindachneri; assembly: GCA_963969495.1. Lineage (NCBI taxonomy): Eukaryota > Metazoa > Arthropoda > Malacostraca > Isopoda > Cymothoidae > Ceratothoa > Ceratothoa steindachneri. The sequence continues at coordinate 144,087,971 of OZ018332.1, read as the reverse complement.
CATCGAGGCTCCGCCCTGTGCATTCTTGGTCTTAGTCGTAGTCATGGGCTCCGCACACGAGGGGGTAGAGGGGCCGGATGTGCCGATCTTGGCTTGGTCGCCTACCAAAGTGGCAGCAGACCCATCCGTCCCCGCAGCCCCCGCGGATGGAGAGGAGCCCCGAGTCTTCTTCGTCTTTTGAGTCTTTTTAGTCTTTTTCTTTTTAGGAGAGGAGGGCGGGGAATGAACCCGCTTTTCACCTCCGCCGGCAGAAGTCCCCAGGCCAGATGGACCAGCCTCAGCCAGGTCCCTCTCCGAAATGGAGAAGGTCCTGGTTGTCGTAGGGGCACCTGTCGGAGGAGATCCCTCCCCTCCTTCTACTGCCTCGGAGCCCTCAGCCATTTGAGGAGGACCTTGCATAGGGGCGGATTCGGGTTCGGTGCTTGGCGCCGAGCCCGAATTCCCCCCCATGGAAGGCCCTACCGTCTGGGGCTGGGTCTCCTCAAGGACCATGTCTATCACAGGAGGGGCCTCCAGTTGGCCATCCCCTCCCAGGACATCGCAGGTCCCCTTGGCAGTATTGTCACTAGTCAGGTGGTGTGGGGAGGCACAGGCCTTGACCCCAGCAAGGTTCAAAATTCTTGCCAGCAGGTCTTTTGAGGGAAGCGACCGAAGGGGCCTGGCTTCCCTCTCCCCCCTAAGGGGGTTTGCCCTACCGAGCCGCTTGCACGAGGGGCGGTCGGCAATGGGCTGCCTGCTGGCTTTCTTGGCAGTCCCCTTAGAAAGCAAAGGAGGGACTGCCGCTGGAGATAGGGAGGTGCCCGAAAGCACCTCCAGAGAAGGGGGTGAGGGGGAGTCCCCTACACCCGTAGGCGTAGGAGAGGAGTAAGCCTCCTCTCCGGTTAAAGAATTATGGAGGGTCCCTTGCGCAAGCACAAGGGGGGGGACCTCCATTTTCTCGGTGGAGCTGCCCGAGGGCGGCTCCGTAGATGTTTTTGGGGAAGTTGGGGGTTGGGGTTTTTGTTTTTTTTCATACATGGGCATGGTGACCCTCTTTTGATTACGGGACGCAATAGCTCATCACCTCTCGCAGTTGCCCGCACTGCGAGAGGTGCTTACAAGCCCGGCAGAGCCAGGCGCCGCCATTCGGGACCACTCCTCCCGCCTGGTGGCCTGGCAGTCCTTCGGCATGGCGGCTCCACCTTGGACACGGCGTAAAAAATATAGGTTGTGAAGAGGAGAGGAAAAGGGATGTGAGGAAGATGTGGGTGGGGATGAAGCAGGTTGTTAAAAAAACCCCATCCCGAACCGGAGCTGAGGGGTTAGGGAACAATGTCCCCTCCCCCCCTCAGCCCCGATCCGGGGTGGTTGGCTTGAGAAGAAGGTCAGCATTCTACCCTGTGAAATTAGAGGCTGACCAGAGAAAGTTGTGGGAGAGGTTGTATGAAAAGCGACGAGGTAGGGGAGAAATCGGGCTATCTGAAGGAAGGAAGAGAGGCTAAGCTGGGGCCGGACGGAGCGCTGGATCCCGTCAGCACGGCGGCCAGGATGGCAAATCGCCGCGCCCCTTACGGGGCCACTAGGCGTGGGTGAAGGAGCCAAAGCTCCTTTGTTGCTGTCCTCGTTTCGGGAGACAGCTTTAGGAACCCCAGAAGATGGCCTGGCGACCAACTTCAGGGGTGTTGCCTCCTGTGAGTCTAATGACTCTGTGGAGGCACGTTGCCGTTTCGCCTTAGGGGAAACACTCACACTGGGGGAAGCCCTGGTTTTAGCTGGGGCTGGGTGTGAGCCCTTTTTGCCACCAGCTTTACCAGGGCAGCGCCCGGGTTGAGTAGCAACCGCAGAAGGGCTCCGAATGGGTGTGGAAACAACCGTGCTCATTGGCCTGGATGGGCCAGGAGCAGAGGGTGCCTTTCTAACTATTGAGGCATAAGACATCCCAGGCAGAGCCGGGGGTGCCAGGACCAAGTCCTTAGCCTCGTGGAATGAGAGTCGATCCTGGGCCTGAACAGCCAGGATTTCATTCTCAAGGAGATATGCACCACATTGCTTCGAAGAAGCGGGGTGCGGCTCTCCGCAATTGACACACTGCAGCCTTGGAGAAATTTACACAGACTTCGGGTGACCCCAACTTTGCACGTCTACAAGAACGATTTGTATGGCCAAAGCGGTGACAGTAATAGCACCGCCGCAGCAGTGGCACGAATGCCTTTATGCGGTAGCGGTACCAACTGGCATGCACTGACTCAGGGAGCTTGTCACAGTTGAACGTCATGAAGAGCGTAGGGGTGGGTCTCGAGGCCCCTTCCTGTTTCCTCATCACACGTTCGACCTTAAAAGCCCCATGGTCGGCCAGCTCTAAGGTGATGTCCTCTATGGAGTAGTCAACGAGTTCCCTCGCATAAACTACTCCTTTCACAAAGTTCATGGTAGAGTGCAGTGTCACACTCACCGGGGTACCATCAAGTGTCCAAAGAGCACTTATCTTGGCCGCCTTGGAGGTATTTGCAGCATTCGCCAGAAAGCTCCCGTCCGAGAAATGGGTCACCTTCGGCTCTCTACCAATTACACTAGCTAATGCTCTCCTCTGATGGATCAAGTTGCCCTTGGCCAACATGCTGCCATCAGTGGAGCAAATAACAAGGAAACATTTGAATCCAGCGGGCTCAAAAATGCCAGGTAACCTCTGAATGAGGGGCCCCGATGTTATCGAGGCTCCACCCTGTGCACTTTTGTCTTAGTCATAGTCAGGGGCTCTGCACCCCAGGGGGTAGAGGGGCTGGATGTGCCGATCTTGGCTTGGTCGCTTGCCAAAGTGGCAGCAGACCCATTTGTTCCCTGTCTTTTTTTTCTTTTTCTTATTTGGAGAGGAGGGCGAGGAATGAACACGCTTCTTACTTCCGCCGGTAGGAGCCGGAGGCCAGGTGAACCGGCCTCAGCGAGGTCCTTCTCCGAAATGGATAAGGTCCTGGCAGTTGTAGGGGCACCAGTCGGAGGAGATCCCTCCCCTCCTTGTACAGCCTCGGAGACCCTAGCTGTTTGAGGAGGACCTTGCATAGGGGCGGATTCGGGTTTGGTGCTTAGGGCCAAGTCCGGATTTTCCCCCATGGAAGGCCCTACCGTCTGATGCTGGGTTGCCTCAAGGACCATGTCTATCTCAGGTAGGCCTCCAGTTAGCCACCTCCCCCCAGGACATTGCAGGTCCCGTTGGCATCATTGTCACTAGTTAGGTGTGGGGAGGCACAGGCCTTGACCCCGGCAAGGTTTAATATTCTTGCCAGCAGGTCTTTTGAGGGAAGCGACCGAAGGGGCCTGGCTTCCCTCTCCCCCCTAAGGGGGTTTGCTCCACCGAGCTGCTTCAATAGGGCGCGGTCAGCTATGGGCTGCCTGCTTTGGTAGGCCTCCAGTTAGCCACCTCCCCCCAGGACATTGCAGGTCCCGTTGGCATCATTGTCACTAGTTAGGTGTGGGGAGGCACAGGCCTTGACCCCGGCAAGGTTTAATATTCTTGCCAGCAGGTCTTTTGAGGGAAGCGACCGAAGGGGCCTGGCTTCTCTCTCCCCCCTAAGGGGGTTTGCTCCACCGAGCTGCTTCAATAGGGCGCGGTCAGCTATGGGCTGCCTGCTTTGGTAGGCCTCCAGTTAGCCACCTCCCCCCAGGACATTGCAGGTCCCGTTGGCATCATTGTCACTAGTTAGGTGTGGGGAGGCACAGGCCTTGACCCCGGCAAGGTTTAATATTCTTGCCAGCAGGTCTTTTGAGGGAAGCGACCGAAGGGGCCTGGCTTCCCTCTCCCCCCTAAGGGGGTTTGCTCCACCGAGCTGCTTCAATAGGGCGCGGTCAGCTATGGGCTGCCTGCTGGCTTTCTTAGCAGTCCCCTTGGAAAGAAAAGGAGGGACTGCCGCTAGAAACAGGGAGGTGCCCAAAAGCACCTCCAGAGAAGGGGGTGAGGGGGAGTCCCCTACACCCGTTTTCGTAGAAGAGTAAGCCTCCTCTCCGGTTAGAGAAATATGCAGGGTCCCCTATGGAAGCACCGGGGAGGGGAGGGACCTCCATTTTTCCTGTGGAGCTGCCCGAGGGTGGCTCCGATGATGGAGCTTGGGAAATTAAGGGGAGATTTTGTCTTCATCATTGGGCATGGTGACCCTCTTTTAATTACAGGATGCAACAGCTCATCACCCCTCACAGTAGCCCGCACTGCAAGGGGTGCGTACAGGCCTGGCAGAGCCAGGTGTCTCTATTTAGGACCACCCCTCATGCCTGGTGGCCTGGCAGTCCATCGGCATGGTGGCTTTACCTTGGACATGGCGTAAAATTGATAGTGTGAAGAGGAAAGGAAAAGGGATGTGAGGAAGGTATGGGTGTGGATCAAGCAGGTTGTTAAAAACCACCACCCCAGACTGGAGCTCAGTGGTTAGGGAACATTGTCCCCTCCCCCCTCAGCCCCGATCTGGCATGGTTGGCTGAGAAGAAGGTCAGCATCTACCCTGTGAAATTAGAGGCTGACCAGAGAAAGTTGTGGGAGAGGTTGTATGAAAAGCGATGAAGTAGGGGAGAAATACAGGCTATCTGAAGGAAGAGAGGCTAAGCTGGGGCCGGACGGAGCGCTGAATCCCATCAGCACGGCGGCCAGGATGGCAAATCGCCGCGCCCCTTACGGGGTCAATGGCAATGACAACTCCTCAGCACACTCTCTCAGTATTTTGGGGTGAATATTATCAAGTCTCGTAGCTTTGTATATATTAAGTGATTTCAATAGCTTTTTAATCTCTGCTCTTTCAATAATAGGTTGAGTAATTTGTGATGGGCAAATAGGTCCATTATAATTGAAAGGATCAAAATTACCACCATCCTCAACAGCACTCATGAATTGGCCAGCCATCAAAAGATCTTCATCTGGTTCTGGACTGTGAACTCATGTAAAGTGCTCCAGTAATAAGCCTGCTGCTTCGCCATCATCAACAGTCATCTCTCCATCCCTCTGCTCCAATTGTGCTATAAGAACTCTAGATGATTTTCCAAAATGCTCTAGGATTACTTTTCATATCCTGAACTAAAGCATGTTCAAATTTCTTTTTCTGTTCTTGAACAATTCCAGAACACTTTTTTTCTTTCTTTGGTATATTGTCTATACAAGTATCTACTAGGTCTTTCTTAGTACAGTTTCCATGCTAGGTTCTTCTTTCTGCTTGCCCTGATGCATCTACTATTCAACCACATTGGTTTATATTTCCCTCTTCTTACATTATATTTAGGCACAAATTCCTGAACAAATGCCTCATAGTGTTCCTTAAATCTACTCTAATTCTCTAAAATACACCTATCACCAAGCAAGTTGTCCCAATCCTCATCAAATTTTACTCTCATTGCAGCAAAGTTGACACTAAAGTAATTAAATTTTTCACCCAGCTAAGCATTTACTGTCTCAATGTAACAAACATACTCATAAACAATTACAGAATGATCACTTCTGCCAATTGGGGATTCAATCTGCACCTCAGCCACATCTGCATCACCATAAGTGATCACCAAGTTGAGTAGACTGGGTCTATTTAGGCCTTTGGTTCTAATGTAATCCAGGATGAGAAATTTATTTGAATAGTTCCTCTCAGATCTAGGTGCAGTCATAATGTTCCAATTTATATCTGGTAAATTAAAATCTCCAACAATAATTACTTTATTTCTACTCAAAGCAACAGCTTGAGACATCAGGTTCAATAGACCATCGTCGTTAAATTGTCCAACATCGGGCTTCCTCCTATAAATAGCTTCAAGTAAGATTCTATCTCTAGGCAGATCAGAACTAGTCACCCTCTTCATCTCAATCCAGCACCACAAGGACTCAACAAAGGTCATCACAATAATCAGCAATTATATCATTTTTAATATATATAACAATCCTCCTTTTCTCTTATTTGTGTGTCTATGGATAACTCTATCACTGCTCAGATTAATTTTGGAATCCTGGGTATGTAATTGACACCATGTTTCCACAATGCAAATATCTGGATTTGATTTTACAATTCTTGCTTGAAATTCGGGCCATTTATTTATAATGCTTTCAATGTTAGTATACATACATTTATATCTAGACACCAATGTAGTCCCACCACCCCTATTATATAAAGTGAGATTATAAATCTCACTCCTCTCATTATAATTATATATTAGCTATGCATTATTTTGGTTCCAAATAACCAAATTTGTCTCTCCTGCATCTCTACATGAATTAAGTTCAGCTAAAGCAACTTTTTTTTCATGTCACGTTGCTTCAGGTTTGTTAAACGCTCGAAATAAGCCAAATTTATGAATCCTTCAACATTTTGGGTCCATCTTCTTGGTACAGATTCCAGGAGTTTCAAATCACTGACATAACCAGTATTCCAAAGTACACTTGCAAAATCAATAATGGGATGAACATGAGAAATAAAAACTTGTTTCATAAAATCAGGAGACCAGCAAACTGTGCCCCTAAGAAAAGCATTTGCAACTCCACTTGCTTCCCTGATATGCAAATGAAATTTAAGAGAGGAATCCACAAGAACACCAAGATCTCTGAAGGAGGATTAATTAGGAATAGGACAATTCCCAATAAAATAATCAAAAACAGGTATAGTGTTAGGCCTACAAAAGCAAACTTGAGCACAGTTATTTACAGAGAATTTCAGACCCCATGACTGACTTGTGCGGTAGAGCAAGGATATGTAATTTTGTAGAGTCTCACTGAAACCAAGAACCCCAGCAACACCAAGTGATGAAGCCAGATACAACTTAAGGTCATCTGCAAACAAGGTAAAGTTGCAACTAAGACCAGCAGCAACATGATTTATATATACAAGGAATAAGACTGGTCCAATTACAGAGCCCTGAGGAACCCCACTTGATATATCGACTTCACGACTAGAAGAGCCCTGAACCACAACCTTCATTTTCCTACCACACAGGAAATCTCTTATCCATCCTAGCCGTGGGTCACCTGTGCCTATCAGAGAAACTTTAATAGAAGCAGCTGATGGTTAACCACATCAAAGGCCTTGCTATAGTCAAATAATAGTACATCAAAAGCTAGGCCAGAGTCCACTTGATTGTTGATATAATCATAAGTGCTCAGAAGCTGGTCAGACACAGATAAGCCTGCATGAAAGCCAAATTGGTGAGGCAAAAGGATGTTATTGGCTTGACAAAATATATTAATATGGGAAACAACAATTCTTTCAAGAGACTTACAACAGACTGAAGACAGGCTAATTGGTCTATAGTTCAAAGTGACTGAATGTATACCACCCTTAAGCAATGGCATAATGTTGGCAGACTTCCATTCAGTTGGTACCTTCATTGATGTAATCCTCTTGTTGAAGATAAGATAAAGCAGATAAGAAAGAGCTAATGCACATTTCTTAAAGATGATGAAAGGAAAGCCATCAGGTCCACAACCAGCTGATAGCTTTAATCTTTAAAGGGACTTTTAATATTTCCTCTACAGTGACTTCATAAAGGATCATACGAGCTGCAGATATTTGGTATGGATATGGATTAGGCAAGTTTCCGACAACAAATACAGACATGAATTGGTCGGCCAATAGGTTAGCCATTGGTTCACAGTCGCTGTACCACCCGCCATCTACTCTTAAAGGACCAACCGACGGACAATCAACCCTTTTCCTTCTCAAATAAGCATGAAGTCTCTTAGGGTTCTCGTCGTCAACCAGAAGCCTACAGCTGCCAATTAGGTGTCATCAGTAAAAATTGACACTTTGCTATTTACAGCCTCCCCCAGATCATTTATATAAACTATGAATAATAAAGGGCCTAGAACGGATCTCTGAAGGAACGATCAGATGTGTTCTCGGCGAGCTCTCTATTCAGTGACAGATTTTCATTTTGGATTTTTCGGGTGGAATATATTTAAGTTCAGGAAGATAGTTAACTTTAAGTAATAGACATAATACTGAAGGAATTTTTAATTATATTTTGAAAAGTTTCTCAGTATGGCTGTTGCTTTGGATGAAGTGAGTATGCCTTTTGATGTAAGCAGTGTGTATGTAGTTTGTGATTTTTGAAAGAAGAGCAAATGTATCTGAATGCCCGGTATGTTATGTGACTAGTGCAAATGTGGCTTTGGTAGAGGAGGTGAGTCAGTTGCGTGATGAGTGCAAGAGATTAAGTGAGTTGGTGAATGAAGTGAGAAGGGATGCAAGTGTACGCATGAAGAATGTGGCTGGAACCAGGAGGGTGGAAGATAGGCCTAGAGTTTGGATGGAGAGAAAGAAGTGACTGATGTGAGTGAAGATGAGAGGTGGGTGAATATGGGTATAATAGATAGGTTAGGACAAGTTAGGTCTATGAGTAAGAGGGACATGGAACCTGTTAGGTTGACTAACAGATTCAATGCCCTGAGAAAGGAAGAAATTGAAAGTGATTTGTCTGATGAGATTGTGGCAGAAAGTGAAATAAGTGGTAGTTTGAATGAGAACAGAAGCAAGAGTAATGCTAGGCCTAGGGGAACTAGGAGGATGACTGAGGTGATTGTGATGGGTGACTCTCAGATTAAATATTTAGATAGGAAGTTGAGTGCAAGCAAATGTAATGGAGTGAGAGTTTGTTTGCCAGGTGCTGGTGTAAATGATTTGTCTGAGAGGTATGATAGTCTGGGTGTGAGAGGGATGCAGTTGTGATTACGGATGTGGGAGTAGATGATGTAAAGAAAGTGGGTTAATGTGAGTTACGAGAGAGGTACAAAAGGTTAGTTGAAAGGATGAATGAAAGGCGTTGTTTCAGGTGTGTTTCCGAGATTGGATGTGATGATGGAATGGTTGTCTCATGTAATTAGACTGAATGAGTATGTGAAAGGCCTGTGTGAGGAGTCAGGATTAGTGTTTGTAGATGTTTGGAATGGGTTTTATTGAAATAAGGCATTGGATGGACTCCATCTAAGCCAGCTAGGGTTGATGTGTTGTGGCAGGAGTTAGATAGGGTCATTGAATCTTTGCAGGCGGGAAACTAGTTACTTATAGTGGTCAGGGTAGGGCAGGGAAAGGAAAGAGATGCAGAGGAGATAGAGTGGAAGGTATACATTGTAAAAGAGGTGCTTCAGGGATAGAAGGGCTGAGTTGTTTTTATACCAATGCTCGTAGTCTTAGAAATAAGAAAAATGAGTTATTTAGTTATATTATTGATGAAGATATAGATATATGTGAAATAGAATCATGAGTTAATGAAAAGAATTTAATGACAATGTGAGTGAATTTGAACTACAGGGTTATGATATGTACATTAGTCAAACTAGAGATAGGACAGGTGATGGGTTGATTATATATATCAGAAATAGCATTTCTTCAAATCTGAATAATTCTATAAAGCAAGAAGAAGTTGAGTCACTGTGGATAGATATTAGGGTCAGTAAAAATAGGATAATCCACTTGGGAGCCTTTTAAAGACCACCTGGACAGATTGACTGTATTGATGAGCTAATGATCAGGGAAATAAAGAAAGGATGTGAAGTAGATACAGTTATTCTTGGTGACTTAAATTTAAATTTTGTGGACTGGGAATTTATGATAGGAAGGGATAGAGCAGGTTGTACGTTTATAGAATGCTTTGAGGATAATTTTTTGATCCAATTTGTTAATAAGCCAACAAAGGGTGTCAATATATTAGATCTGGTTCTTTCAAATGATGATCACTCGGTTCAGGAATTGACTGTCGGGGAAGCATTGGGAAATAGTGATTATCAGATGGTTCATTTTAACTTGGGAATAGTGAAAGGTAGAACATCAACAAACTCCACAAAACTCCAAATTTTTATAGGGGAGATTACGATAAATTACAAAACTTGTCTAATTAGATTATATGGGTATAGAATTCACAAGAAAGAATACTTATGAGATGTGGGACACTTTTAAGACTATATTAAACATAGTCCAGGAGCAGTGTATTCCAATGAAGGCTATTAGGAAGAAATGTAGGAAGCGGTTGTGGTAGAATCAGGAAATAGCTAGGAAAATTTCTGAGAAGAAAAGGGCATACCATAGATTACAGAGGGGAAGTACTTTTGAGAATTCAAATCATTATAGGTCGACCAGAAATGAGCTAAATAAGATTAGTAAGTAGAGTAAAAGGGTGGCAGAAATTAATTTAGCTCAAATTAATAAAGATCCAAGAAAATTCTTTAGCTCTTATAGAATTAATAACAAATCTGACAGTGATAAAATAGGGCCTATTAGACATGAAGGGGTTTTGAAACAATCTGATGAGGAAATAGTAGAGGGTGTTAATGATCATTTTTCCTCAGTATTTACACAGGAGAATCAAGATATTTGAATTGATGATAATTCTAGGTCAAGGGAATTAGTGTTGAATACCATTAATGTGAACAGGGAAATAATTAATGGCTTATATTTGAGTTAAATACTAGTAACTCATCTGACCCAGACAACATTCATTCTAGGTTACTCAAAGAAGGTCTAGATAGTTTTGCAGTAGCTCTTGAGAAGATATATACTAGATTAGTAGAGTTTGGAGAAATATCTAATGATTGGAAATTAGTGAATGTAGAGCCAATTTTTAAAAATGTAAGTAAAGAGGACCCGAATAACTTTAGGCCAGTAAGCTTAACTTCTATTGTTTGTAAAATCATTGAGAAGATAATTAAGAAGGGAATTCCTGAACATCTAATGTGTGGTACGTTAATAAATGATGCTCAGCATGGGTTTAGAAGAGGTAGATTGTATTTAACAAATTTACTGGATTCTATGGATTATGTTGTGGTGGAGCAAATGTGAGTGTGTATGAAGGGCCATTCTCCCACCCCCTTATCCTAATACCCTCTCCCTCCTTCTGTATGAATGTGTGTGTGTGTGAATAACTGGAATTTAGATTTTGTTTTGTTTTTAATTTTATTGATGTTTGTATTCTCTTTTCAGAGATTATATTTTGAAAGAATAGTTTTAAAGATAAATATTTAAAGAATTATTAATGCTGAAAATTGTTTGGATATACATTTAGAGGCAAGATAGCCAATAAATTTACTTGGGTAATGCCCACTTATTAGTTTCACTTCCATGTATAGTAAATGGATCATAAACGGAGGATATATCTCTTCTACAGAGAGTGGAAGCTTGGACGGATTGCAAGAGGGGTTCTCGAGACAAGTGCTCCACCCAGCCCTGAGACGGAATGCTTTCATACCTCGCTAGACACCTAAACTGCCCACTCGCATTGGCTGACGAGCCTGCCTCCTTTTGTATTAGCTTACTTACCACCCACCTCCAGCACACAAGTGATAGCGCGTGCCCCTTTTTGTTCGGTTGTTGTTGTTGTTTTCATTTTGTTGTGTAGATATATTTAAGTAAATTTGTTCTATTCGCCCGTTATAAAATTCTTTTGGTATCTTGTTTAGATTGGGGAATTTGGCCTCATTTTGAAGTGTGCACACTTCCCTTGTAAATATAAATTATTGTAATTATCATTGTACATTTTTTTTTTGTAAGTAAAGGCACTGTAAATTTAATGAAAGAAAAGTTAGATGTAAAAATAGATTGAAAGCATAATATTTATATACATTTCAAAAGAACGCTAGTGAGGAAGAGTATTGTCTGATTAAAGAAGATTTACTGAGTTCGAGCATAGAGTGGAGACCGTGTGGATGCCACTGTGGGACAACAGACTTCTAGCAGAAGTTGGAAAGAGGCCAAAAGGGTTTCTACCCTGACCCGGATAGCAGGGTTTACACGACTGCACCTGGTTTCACCAGCCCTCATCGTGAACCAAGAAATATACAGCCTTGCCTTAACTCACGAGTGATACCCCTGCACCTCCATTTTGTTTTAAAAAGCATCGTATGGTGTTGATTGAACTATCTTGTACCGTTCAGTTTTTCTTTCATTTTATTTTAGCGCGCATTGTTTGACTCAGTACCGATTGGTGTTATTGTATAATTTTTTTTTCCTCTTTGTCCGTCGTAGTTTTTTTTCTTGTTTTTTAATTGGGGAAGTTTGGCCTTGTTTGTGGTGTGCAAACGTTTTTTTTCATTGAGTTCTTATAAGAAAATTTAATTTTCTTTGGTAATTATTGTATTTTTTGTTAGTAAAGGACTGTACATAAAATCCATTTCATTCTTGTTCGAATTCTCACGTCCGGATTAGTGTAGGAAACGGGTTGGATCGATTGGGGTTAGTCTAAATTTTTCGACCCGCTACATTTGGCGCCCAAATAGGGACGTAAGATCTCAAAACTGGGAGTGTGACGGGATTGGATTGCAGTCCATACCCATATGATAAAGGATTGCCAGGAAAGTGTGAAAGAGTGCTTCGAGTGTAAAGAAATAGGCCATTTGAAGAAAGATTGTCCGAGGTTGAATGGTGGAGCAACTGCTGGGGAAAGTATGAAATATACATGTGGTAATTGTGGAAAGGCTGGTCATTATGCAAGGATATGTCGTGACCAGAGGAATGTATGTAGCTATTGTGCAATGGAAGGACATTCGAGTGAAAACTGTTGGATTAGACTGAGAGCGCAAGGTGTGAATGGAAAGTCTGAAGTGGGAAACTAAATTGTAAGAGGGTACCTGCTGAAGTATCCTCTGGGTGCATGAGTGTGAGTAATGTGTTGGTAAGTCTGTCTAGTGCGAAAGTACTGTCTGGTAGGAAGTATGAATGTCTGAGTGTGAACGTGGAATTGAAAGGAATTCAGTGTTTGTCTTTAATAGATTCTGGATGCAAGGCGAGTTTGGTGTATAAAGATGTGTATGGCAAGTTGAGTGAGAAAGCCCTCCTGTCTGAGTGTAAGGGTAGTTTGGTAGGTATTGGTAATAGGAAAGTGCCTGTGATTGGAATGATAAGGTCACCTGTTCGAATGCATGGTATGTTGATGAAGGAATGTGAATTCTCTGTGATTGATAAGGTGAGTAGTGAGTATGGTGTGATTTTGGGCTATGATTTTATGAAAATGAATCGTATGGTTGTGCATCCTGCGAGTGATCAGATTGAGAGAAAGATTGGTAAAAATGGGGTGTATAAGTTCTATGTAGGGAAAGATGGTAGCGTTTTGAGGAGTGTGTTTACTGGTATTGAGGTGACTGCTATGGAGAATGTAAGGCGTGTGAAGGGTGAAAGGGTGTCTGTTAGAGTGAGTTGGAGTAGGGATGTTAGTTTGAATGTGGGTGAGAACACTGTGATATTGGATGGAAAGGATGTATGTTATAAGGTAAGGCGTGTTGCTTGTGTGTTTGATGGCTTGATGAGAATCAATGATCCGTTTGTATGTGTGCAGGCGGACCCCGGGGTGAAAGGACAGGTGAGGGGGATCCAAGTCGGAGATGTACTGGGTCACCTCTCCACTGTCAATGAGGTAGGTATGAATGATAGCACAGATGTTGGGGTGAATGTTGCAAATGAAAAGACGTGTGAATGGACATATAATGAAGTGAAGAGCATGGTGGAATTGGATGGATGTTTAACTGAGTATGAAAGGGGGGATGTGTATTGAAATGATATTTGAACGAAAGGGAGCCCTCAGTAAGGGTGATCAGGATTTCGGGGTTGCAAAACTTCCGGAATTCAAGATTGTCCTGAAGGAGGACTCCCCAATCTATCAGCGGCCGAGGCATTTCCCACGTCCGGTTGCTGAAGAGATTGAGGAGCAGTGTTTGGAATTGGAGCAATTGGGGGTGATTGAGGAGAGTGAGAGTGCATGGAATAGTTCAATTGTACCTGTACGTAAGCCGGATGGAAGATTGCGTCTGTGTGTGGATTATCGAAAGGTGAATGAAAGGACTGTGAAAGAAAGGTTTCCGATGTGTGTGGTATCTGAGTGTGTGTATAGTATGCATGGGATGGAGTGGTTTACGACGCTGGATCTGGTACGGGGGTATTACCAGATGCCCATTGCTGAGGAGAGCCGGCCAGTAACTGCCTTCTCTTCCTCAAAGAGGCATTACCAGTTCCGGAACCTCAGCTTTGGGTTGGCTAATGCTCCAGGAGCCTTCCAGCGGGCAATGAATGTTGTGTTGAGTAAGTTTGCGAGTAAGAATGTGATTGCGTTTATAGATGATATTTTGATTATGACTGAGACTTTTGAGGAGCATATGAGATTGGTGAGTGATGTGTTGGAGAGTATTGGTGTGAAGGTGAAAGTAGCGAAGTGTGAATGGTTTGTGAAAGAAGTGGAATTCCTTAGGCATATGATGAGTGAGAATGGGTTGCAAAAATCACCGAAGTATCTTAAGAAAGTGCGAAGGTTACCTAAACCGGGGACTGTGAAGCAACTGAATTCGTTTTGGGGTTTGATTGAGTTCCAGCGAAAGTTTATACATGATTGTTCTGGTGTGAGTAAGGCTCTAACTGAGTGGATGGGCAAGAAAGGTAGTACAGTTGTCAAGTGGAATGATAAGATGACTGAGGCATATGAGAGACTGAAAGAGGCAGCGGCTGAAGATGTTGAATTGGCTACCCAGATTATAGTGTGAATGCTAAAATGCTTGAATTGTATACAGATGCGAGTGGGTATTGTATGGGAGGTTTTCTGATGCAAGAGCAGCATTTGAATGGAGAGAATGTCAGGCGAATAATTGGGTATGTATCCAAGGCTATGAATGTTGCAGAACAAAAGTATTCGACTGTGGAATGAGAGTTGGCTGCGATAAGATATTGTTTGAAAGTGTTGCGTCCGTTTTTGTATGGTGTGAGGTTTGTGATCAAAACAGATCATCAACCTCTTGTGTATCTGCAGCGTATGAAGTGGGCTGATAGTAGGATTGCAAGGACTTTGAAGATTTGAGTGACTTTGACTATGTGATTGAGTATGTGCCTGGTGAACGGAATGGAGTGGCTGATTTGATGTCAAGGTATCCTGGTACGAATGATGAAGATGTGTGTGGAGTGAGTGATCCTGAGTATTTGCCGAAAGGAATTATGAAGGAGAGTAAGGGTGGTGGTGATTCCTTGTTTGAGAGTGTATGGAATGGTTTGCAAGATTTGAAGAGTGATGGAGTAGACGTGAGAGTGCTCGATAGTGTGGATGATTTAAGGAAGGAGGGGTAATGAATGAAGTATGTAGGAAGCCTGAAAGCATTGGTATGGCAAAGGTGCGGAACTTCATAAAAGAATTGAGAGTGATGTGTATGTAAAGGGTCCCGCCATTTCAGGAAGTTTTGATTGTAGTCAGTCGTTTGTATGGAGTGATTGTTTATGTGCACTTTGGTGGTGAGAGGCCGATTGTGTACAAGGATGAGAAGATGAAGACCTTGAATCCTAATGTGGTACATCTGCAATGTTTGAGCGGTGGGCACTACAATTGGGTAATTGAAAAGTGTTCATATATAAGAGAGAAGAATGATTGTCTGGATGAAGATGAGCGTGTGGTGAGTGATGATATGGGAGTTAATGATAGTGTGGATATCAGTGCTGATGTTGGTGTGCTTGTTCCTTCTGTGTATTGCAAACATGGTGGACCTGATATGATGGAAGCGAGAGTGAAAGTTGGTGAAAGGTTGTTCTGTGGTTTGATTGATACTGGAGCGCAGGTGTCTATAGTGAATGAGAGGATTCTGAGTAAGTATGATGAGCTTAAATGTTGCGAGCATAAACCTGTAAAGTTACGGATAAGTGGATTAGGGAATGGCATGATAGTGGCGGTGTGGTGGTTCGAATGTGAGTGTGTGTAAAAGGGCCATTCTCCCACCCCTTTTCTCAGTACCCTCTCCCTCCCTCTGTAAGAATGTGTGTGAATGGGAATGGGTTTGTTTTATTTTTGTTTATTTTATGTATAAAATGATTACCATGTTTTTCTTTCTTTCCAGGCGTCATATTCTGGAAAGATAGTAGCTAGTTTTGAGATATCACTATAATTAAAAGATTGTACTTTGTTTAAAATAATCTTTTATCAAAGCGTCATATTCTGGAAAGAGGTAAGCTAGTCGATAAATTTACTCGGGTAATGCCCACTTATTAGGATATATCTCTTCTACAGAGAGTGGAAGTGTGGACTAACAGCAAGAGGGGTTCTCTAGACGAATGCTCCGCCCAGCCCTGAGACGGAGGGCTTTCGTGCCTCTCTAACCACCTGAACCGCCATACCCGCCTTCGTTGACAATCCTGCCTCCTTCTAAGTTAGCCTACTACCAACCACCTCCAGCACACAAGTGATAGCGCGTGCCCCCTTTTCGTTGGGTTGTTGTTGTGTTTTTTTATGTTTTGTGTAGATATATAAGTAAATTGTTGTATTTGCCGGTAATATAATTCTCTTTTGTTATCGTATTTGGATTGGGGAATTTAGCCTCATTTTGAAGTGTGCACACTTCCCTTGTAAATATAAAATTGTTGTAAATATAAGCTGTAATTATCATTGTACTTTTTTTCTGTTAGTAAAGAACTGTACATACAATCCGTTTCATTCTCCTTCGATTTCTCACGTCCGGATTAGTATAGGAAGCGGGTTGGATCGATTGGGGTTAGTCTAAATTTTTCAGCCCGCTACATTTGGCGCCCAAATAGGGACGTGAGACTTCGAAACTGGGAGCATGACTGGATTGGATTGCAGTCCATACCCAATTAGTGTGACAAGTAGTTTGATTGATTTTTCCCTCCTCCTATCTTTTTACTAACTTGGGAACAATGGCTGTAGCGGAAACATTGAATGAAGATGTAGTGCGATTGAGACTGGAGTTGAGAAAGAAAGAAGAGGAGTGTGAAATGTTGCAGGGAATGATGGAGGGAATGGAGAATAAAATAAAAGGGATGAATGAAAAGACTGATAGGATGAAGAAGGAAATGGGAGACCGACAGGATCAGACGGACCGACGGATGCAGGACCTGTATAACATGATGACAGGGGCTAGATCAGTCCCAGGACCTACAACCCTGACCCCTGCTCCTACTGAAGGGACTCCGCTAAATGGAATGGATGGCAGTATGATTGAGTCTAAAGAAGATACTGTGAGTGGTAGGGAAGGGGGTGAATGGAAGAGAGTGGAAAGTAAGAGAGGAAGTAAGCATGGTTCTAAGGTTAAGGATAGGAAGGCGAGAGGGAAGAGTGTGGATTCGCTATACTCAGATGAGGGAGAGAGTGACGATATGATTGGAATGAGTGAGACCGAGAGTAGCTCTTCGGAGAGTGAAGTGAATGTGGGGAAAGGAATTTTGATTAGGGATTGATAAGTTTAGATTACATGGGGGAAAGAGTATGGATGAGTTCTTCGGGGATTTTGGGCGGTACTGCAAGCTCAAGTACCACTGGGTGAGTGTTCTGGGAGATTGTTTGGATGGGAAAGTGTTGGAGTTCTTGCGAGTGATAACGAGTGTGGGAGAGCCAAAGTACGATGTAGTGAAGAAGAGATTGATTGGGCAGGTGAAACGAATGAAAGAGAGTGTGAAGTATAAAAGGGTGAATGAATTTGAGAAGGCTCGAATGGGGAAGAGTGAAAGTGTGAATATGTATGCACATAGGCTTGAGAGTATGGCAAGAACGAGGTATGGTGATAATGATGTAAATGAATGTAAACCACTCATGAGGAAGTTTTTGGACACGATCCCGCGAAAGGTGAGTGAATGGCTGAGTGGAAAGAGAAAGGAGAGAGTGAGACTGACAGGTGAACGGTTGATGTGGGAGGATGTGTTGGAACTGTTAGAAGATGGACGATTTGATGATGAAAGCGATCTAGAAGAGGATGGATGGTACAGTGTGAATGTTGGGGGTAAGAAGCCCAGGAACTTTCATCCACCCCAGCAGTTTGTCAGCTACAGGGATGCCCTGAAGGCTGCACCAGCTGGAGTGATGTCAAACTTCCTGGGCCGGCAGAATGGATGGGCAAATGGAGGGTGGTCTAATGAAAGGGGGCAGATGAATTTCAAGCGTGGGAATGGATATATGAGAGAGAATCCGAGGTATGTCCCAGCAAACGAGAGACCGAATGGTGGGAGAAAGATTGTGGAATGTCGTCGGTGTGGAAGGATTTTTTTTTTTTTTTTTTTTAAGAGCTCATCTGGCGACTGCCTACTTGGGCATGGCGGTGTGGAAGAAAAGGTCATATGTTGGCAGAATGTAGGTGGACATCTGGTGCGTGTTTTGGGTGTGGTAAGAAAGGGCATATGATAAAGGATTGCCAGGAAAGTGTGAAAGAGTGCTTCGAGTGTAAAGAAATAGGCCATTTGAAGAAAGATTGTCCGAGGTTGAATGGTGGAGCAACTGCTGGGGAAAGTATGAAATATGCATGTGGTAATTGTAGAAAGGCTGGTCATTATGCAAGGATGTGTCGTGACCAGAGGAATGTATGTAGCTATTGTGCGATGGAAGGACATTCAAGTGAAAAGTGTTGGATTAGACTGAGAGCGCAAGCTGTGAATGGAAAGTCTGAAGCGGGAAACTGAATGGTAAGAGGGTACCTGCTGAAGTATCCTCTGGGTGCATGAGTGTGAGTAATGTGTTGGTAAGTCTGTCTAGTGTGAAAGTGCTGTCTGGTAGGAAGTATGAGTGTCTGAGTGTGAAGGTGGAGTTGAATGGAATTGAGTGTTTGGCTTTAATAGATTCTGGATGCAAGGCGAGCTTGGTGTATAAATATGTGTATGACAAGTTTAGCGAGAAAGCCCTCCTGTCTGAGTGCAAGGGTAGTTTAGTAGGTATTGGTAATAGGAGAGTGCCTGTGATTGGAATGATAAGGTCAGCTGTTCGAATGCATGGTATGATGATGAATGAATGTCAATTTTCTGTGATTGATAAGGTGAGTAGTGAGTATGGTGTGATTTTGGTATGATTTTATGAAAATGAATCGTATAGTTGTGCATCCTGTGAGTGATCAGATTGAGAGAAGGATTGGTAAAAATGGGTGTATAAGTTAAATATAGGGAAAGATGGTAGCGTTTTGAGGAGTGTGTTTACTGGTATTGAGGTGACTGCTATGGAGAATGTAAGGCTTGTGAAGGGTGAAAGGGTGTCTGTTAGAGTGAGTTGGAGTAAGGATGTTAGTTTGAATGTGAGTGAGAACACTGTGATATTGGATGGAAACGATGCGTGTTATAAGGTAAGGCGTGTTGCTTGTGTGTTTGATGGCTTGATGAGAATGAATGATCCTTTTGTATGTGTGCAGGCGGACCCCAGTGTGAAAGGGCAGGTGAGGGGAATCCAAGTCGGAGATGTACTGGGCCACCTCTCCACTGTCAATGAGGTAGGTATGGATGATAGTACGGATGTCAGGGTGAATGTTGCAGGTGAAGAGACGTGTGAATGGAGGTATAATGTTGTGAAGAGCATGGTGGAATTGGATGGATGTTTAACTGAGTATGAGAGGGAGGATGTGTATCGAATGATATTTGAACGAAAGGGAGCCCTCAGTAAGGGTGATCTGGATTTCGGGGTTGCAAAGCTCCCGGAATTCAAGATTGTCTTGAAGGAGGATTCCCCAATCTATCAGCGGCCGAGGCATTTCCCACGTCCGGTTGCTGATGAGATTGAGGAGCAGTGCTTGGAATTGGAGCAATTGGGGGTGATTGAAGAGAGCAAGAGTGCATGGAATAGTCCAATTGTGCCTGTACGTAAGCCGGATGGAAGATTGCGTCTGTGTGTGGATTATCGAAAGGTGAATGATAGGACTGTGAAAGAAAGGTTTCCGATGTGTGTGGTATCTGAGTGTGTGTATAGTATGCATGGGATGTAGTGGTTTACGAAGCTGGATCTGGTACGGGGGTATTACCAGATGCCCATTGCTGAGGAGACCCGGCCAGTAACTGCCTTCTCTTCCTCAAAGAGGCATTACCAGTTCCGGAACCTCAGCTTTGGGTTGGCTAATGCTCCCGGAGCCTTCCAGCGGGCAATGAATGTTGTGTTGAGTAAGTTTGCGAGTAAGAATGTGATTGTGTTTATAGATGATATTTTGATTATGACTGAGACTTTTGAGGAGCATATGAGATTGGTGAATGATGTGTTGAGAACGTTGGAGAGTGTTGGTGTGAAGGTGAAAGTGGCGAAGTGTGAATGGTTTGCCAAAGAAGTGGAATTCCTTGGGCATATGGTGAGTGAGAATGGGTTGCGAAAATCACCAAAGTATGTTGAGAAGGTGCGAATGTTTCCTAAACAGGTGACTGTGAAGCAACTGAAGTCGTTTTTGGGTTTGATTGAGTTCCAGCGAAAGTTTATATGTGATTGTTCTGGTGTGAGTAAGCCTCTGACTGAGTGGATGGGCAAGAAAGGTAGTACGGTTGTCAAGTGGAATGATAAGATGAATGAGGCGTATGAGAGACTGAAAGAAGCAGCGGCTGAAGATGTTGAATTGGCTTACCCAGATTATAGTGTAAATGCTAAAATGCTTGAACTGTATATAGATGCGAGTGGGTATTGTATGGGAGGTTTTCTGATGCAAGAGCAGCGTTTGAATGGAGAGAATGTCAGGCGAATAATTGGGTATGTATCCAAGGCTATGAATGTTGCAAAACAAAAGTATTCGACTGTGGAACGAGAGCTGGCTGCGATAAGATATTGTTTGAAAGTGTTGCGTCCATTTTTGTATGGTGTGAGGTTTGTGATAAAAACCGATCATCAACCTCTTGTGTATCTGCAGCGTATGAAGTGGGTTGATAGTAGGATTGCAAGGACTTTGGAAGATTTGAGTGACTTTGACTATGTGATTGAGTATGTGCCTGGTGAATGGAATGGAGTGGCTGATTTGATGTCAAGGTATCCTGGTACGAATGATGAAAATGTGTGTGGAGTGAGTGATCCTGAGTATTTGCTGAAAGGGATTATGAATGGAAAAGAGAGTAAGGGTGGTGGTGATTCCTTGTTTGAGAGTGTATGGAATGGTTTGCAAGATTTGAAGAGTGATGGAGTAGATGTGAGAGTGCCCGATAGTGTAGATGATTTAAGGAAGGAGGTAATGAATGAAGTGTGTAGGAAGCCTGAAAGCATTGGTATGGCAAAGGTGCGGAACTTCATGAAAGAATTGAGAGCGATGTGTATGCAAGGGGTCCCGCCATTTCAGGAAGTGTTGATTGTAGTGAGTCGTTTGTATGGAGTGATTGTTTATGTGCACTTTGGTGGTGAGAGGCCGATTGTGTACAAGGATGAGAAGATGAAGACCTTGAATCCTAATGTGGTACATCTGCAATGTTTGAGCGGTGGGCACTACAATTGGGTAATTGAAAAGTGTTCATATATAAGAGAGAAGAATGATTGTCTGGATGAAGATGAGTGTGTGTTGAGTGATGATATGGGAGTTATTGACAGTGCGGATATCAGTGCTGATGTTGGTGTGCTTGTTCCTTCGGTGTATTGCGAACATGGTGGACCTGATATGATGGAAGTGAGAGTGAAAGTTGGTGAAAGGTTGTTCTGTGTTTTGATTGATACTGGAGCGCAGGTGTCTTTAGTGAATGAGAAGATTCTGAGTAAGTATGATGAGTTTAAATGTTGCGAGCATAAACCTGTGAAGTTACGGATAAGTGGATTAGGGAGTGGCTTGATAGTGGCATGGGAACAGGTTAGTCTGAAAGTGAGTTTGGGTAATGGTGTGAATGTGAAGCATGACTTTGTGATTCTGAAAGGTGAGCAAATGCCTTGTTGTTTCTTGCTTGGTGTAGACTTTATGAGATTGAATGATTTGTCTTTGGATGCTGATAAGGATCGTCTTATGAAAGGTGAATGTGAGGTGATGAAGTTGAATGAGTGTGCGAAGAATGTTGTCAAATTTTGTGGCATGATTGAGTTGGTCATGGATGATGAGAATGAGATTTTAAGTGATGATGATATTCTAGAGATGCAAGAGATGTGTACTTTTGTTAGTGAGTTGAAGAAGTGTGTAATGATGCGTGTTGATTTGAATGAATGGCCAGAGTGTTTAAGTGATTTTAAAAGGTATGCTAAGGATTTTGTTGTTTGTATGGATGTTGTATATTTTGTGAGGCATGTGAAGGGTGGTGATGATATGTATATACCTGTGATGTCCTTAGATGGTATGATTGGTCTGGTGAAGGTTGTGCATGATAATTATGGGCATATGGGTAAGTTTAAGCTGTGGGAGTGTATGAAGGAGCGTGTGTTCCACCCGTTTCTGAGAACTGTTGTGAATGATATTGCAACTACGTGTGAAAGGTGTCAGAAGCGAAAGGTGCAAGGTGTGCAAGTGAAACCACCGATGTTGAAAGTTGATGCGAAAGAACCGTTTGAATTGGTAGTGATTGATTGTGTGTCTTTGCCGCGTACGAGTGCTGGGAATGTTGGTATGGTTGTTATGGTTGATCATAAAAGTAAGTTTGTGTATGCAGCGCCTGTGAGAGATAAAAGGAGTATGACTGTTGCGCGTGTGGTTGAGCAGTTGTTTTTTCCAATGTGTGTATGGAAGCCTAGAAGATGTCTGAGTGATAATGGGCCTGAATTTGTAGGGGAAGTGTTTGAGCAAATGTTGAAAGAGAATGGTGTGGAGCATGTGAGAACAACTCCGTATGTACCGTCTTCAAATGGATTGGCTGAACGGACTATAAGAACCTTGTGTGAGATGTTGAGAATGATGAGTACGACAGTGAATGACTGGGATGTGTGTCTGGGGAGAGTGTTGTGGGCGTATAATTCAACTGTGCATAGTGCAACTGGAATGTCCCCATGTCAGTTTGTGATGAATTTTGAAAGGCGAGTGAAAGATAGGTTTCATTTGAGTGAAAGTGAGCAGAGTGTATGGCGTGAGGCGCATGAAAGGTTCCGTTCATTTGAATTAGGTACAAAAGTATTGTAGGTGAAAGAAGTGAAGGGTAGGTTGAATGTATCAAAGATGAGTGAGAAGTTTGATGGACCTTATAGAGTTGTGAGAGTTTGGGAAAATGGGGTAACGTATGTTTTGGAGAGTTTGAATGACGGCATGACTGAGAGAGTGCGGGCTCATCAGAGTCAGTTAAGGAGATGGAGAGAACCTCCTAACTACCTGGTGAGCCATCCGGTGTATGGACTGTGTAGAGAGAGAGGTAAAGTGCATGATGATGAGATTGAATGTGATAGTATGGATCTGTCTGGGAAAGAGCTAGTCTTAGTCTCGAGGAGTAGAAAGCGTACAAAGAAGGGTGAAAGGAAGAATGCAAGTATGAATGAAAGTAAGTCTGAGCAGAGTGTTTCTGGTATGGGTGATCTTGAAAGGGAGATTGAGTTTTTGCCTAAACAGGTGAGTGATTTGGCTGGTATAAGTAGACGAGTGAGTGAGCTGCCTGTGCCTGATTTTTCTGGTTTTGGGAACAGTATGAATGATAGTGTGTTTGGGCAGAATGAACCTAGTGTGGCTGATTTTTCGGGTTTTATGAATGGTAATAGTAGGGGTGAGTTTGATGTAGTGAATGATGAAGTGGCTGATTTTTCAGGTTTCTGGTGGGAACCAGTCGAAGGGGTTTCTGGTATGCCTGTTGAGAATACAGGGGATGTGAGTGACCTGTCTGTTTCGCAAGAATGTACCTTGAGTTGGATGAGAGCTGTGAGTGAGGAGCTGATGAATGGGGGTATGAAGAGTGAGGGTTCTGAACGGAAGAGTATGAAAGAATTCTGTCGTGAGATGGGAGAACTGGTAATGAGGGCTAAGAGTATGCTTGATGAGATGATAAATAGTGACGAGGATGGCTTCCACAGAAGCCATCCTCCCAGGTTAGTAACAGCGATAGACAAAGGTGAAAAACAACCAAACTACCTGCCACGCTAATTGGGTATGGACTGCAATCCAATCCCGTCACGCTCCCAGTTTCGAAGTCTCATGTCCCTATTCGGGCGGCAAATGTAGCGGGCCGAAAAATTTAGACTAACCCCAATCGATCCAACCCGCTTCCTACACTAATCCGGACGTGAGAAATCGAAGGAGAATGAAACGGATTGTATGTACAGTCCTTTACTAACAAGAAAAAAATACAATATTTACAAAAATATGGGTAAATATGCACCCAATGAGCCTATATATATATATATATATATATATATATATATATATATATATATATATATATATATATATATATATATATATATATACACTAAAACAATCCTATCTTGGAACCAAATCAATCAAAAAAATATATATTAATACTAAGAGTGCATATACAAAAGGGGACAACCAAAACAAGAGACAACAAAAGAGGAGTTTTCTTACGTGGTACCACGGTTTATGATTTTCCGGCTTCCCCGGGGGAAAATCTTGTCGGCAGTCACTCTTGTGAAAAAATTGGGTGTGCGGGGCTTATGGTGCCTGCCACCTCGGAGCTCAGTTGTCTTTAAGATCTAGTCAAGTACTATTAGAAGACTTCTTATATCTTCTTTAAATATCTTCAAAATATTTTCGTTACAGTCGCTCTTGCAAAATGCAGGCAATGTTTTTGTTTGTTTTGTTCTTCTTTTTTTTTCTTCTATTCTGGTACTTTAATGCTGTCTCATAAAATATTTAACATTTAGTAGCTAATAAAAAAACATGAGATGTTAAATAACCTTATTCATACAACATGAAATCAAATACATATTTACAAAAGAAAATATAATTAAAAAAACCCCATTCCCACTCACACACACATTCTTACAGAAGGAGGGCGAATGTATTGGGAAAAAGGGTGGGAGAATGGCCCCTTCACACACTCACATTCGCTCCACCACAGCCTGACATAAGAGTTGTATAGTTTAAGGATGACCTCCTTACTCTTGTAGCTAACATTTCTTTTAATGTAACCTAGCACCCTATTTGCTCTATTTTTTGCCTCAATACACTGCTTTGAAAATTTCAGTGACCTATCTACTACTACTCCTAAGTCCTTCTCATCTTAAGAACATAAGAAAAGAAGGAGACCGCAAAAGACCATTCATGGCCTACACTTGAAAGCAGCTCCTGTTCCAGTCAACACACAAAAGATTTCTTACCAGAGAAAAGTCATCAACATTGTCACCCTTAACAGGAGTTCGTCAGATCTAATCTACAATATACATAAAATGCATCCAGAGGATTATGTCCATTCATGCAACCGCAAAATATAATCTCCCCACTCCTTAGAAAAATATATACATATGTACAAAAAAGAAAGTCAGTCCCATCTAGCAGCTTCATCCATATATTTATCTAATCTATTCTTAAAACTATCCAGAGAGGAGGCTTTTATCACATGTCTAGTGAGCCTATTCCATTCATCTACCACACGATTTGTAAACCAATTCCTCCCAATCTCCTTCCTAAACCTATATTTATTAAGCTTAAACCCATTGCTACGTGTCCTGTCATGTTCACTAAGTATAAGAACCTTACCCAGATCCCCTTTATTATATCCTTTTACCCATTTGAAGACTTCAATCAATTCCCCTCTGACTTTTCTCCTTTCTAATGTATGTAGATTTAGTTTTCTGAGCCTTTAAAGTGCAGGGTGACTTAAATAAGTGGTTACCTTGGGCTCAGTAGTGGCAGATGACTTTTAACCTTAATAAATGCAAAGTTATTAACATGGGGAGAGATAATAGGGAATTTAGCTATGAGATGGATGGGTATTGGCTTAATTCAGTCACTGAAATTTTCAAAGCAGTGTATTGAGGCAAAAAATAGAGCAAATAGGGTGCTAGGTTACATTAAAAGAAATGTTAGCTACAAGAGTAAGGAGGTCATCCTTAAACTATACAACTCTTATGTCAGGCCACATTTAGAGTACTGTATACAGGCATGGTCACCACATTTTAGACATGATATAAACTTATTAGAGTCAGTACAAAGGAGGGCAACAAAAATAATACCATCCCTGAAGCACCTTGAATATGAAGATAGACTGAGGGTATTAAATATGTTTTCATTTGAAAGAAGGTGTGTGAGGGGAGATATGATTGAGCTTTTTAAAATCTTTTCTGGAATGGATAATTTGGATTTCAGCAAGTTATTTGAGTTAGAAGTTAGTAATAGAACTAGAGGCCACCACTTAAAGATTAAAAAACAGAGGTGCAGATTGGATGTTAGAAAATATTTTTAAACTAACAGAGTGGTGGATTATTGGAATAGTTTGCCACCTGAGACTGTCGACAGCCCAAACTTGAATGTTTTCAAGCGCAGATTGGATGATTATATGGGGATAAGAACATAAGAACATAAGAAAAGAAGGAGACTGCAAAAGACCATTCATGGCCTACACTTGGCAGCTCCTGTTCCAGTCAACACACAAAAGATTTCTTACCAGAGAAAAGTCATCAACATTGTCACCCTTTACAGGAGTTCGTCAGATCTAATCTACAATATACATAAAATGCATCCAGAGGATTATGTCCATTCATGCAACCGCAAAATAATCTCCCCACTCCGCAGAAAAATATATACATATGTACATAAAAAAAGTCAGTTCCATCTAGCAGCTCCATTCATATATTTATCTAATCTATTCTTAAAACTACCCAGAGAGGAGGCTTCTATGACATGTCTAGTGAGCCTATTCCATTCATCTACCACACGATTTGTAAACCAATTCCTCCCAATCTCCTTCCTAAACCTATACTTATCAAGCTTAAACCCATTGCTACGTGTCCTGTCATGTTCACTAAGTATAAGAACCTTACCCAGATCCCCTTTATTATATCCTTTTACCCATTTGAAGACTTCAATCAATTCCCCTCTGACTCTTCTCCTTTCCAATGTATGTAGATTTAGTTTTCTGAGCCTTTCACCATAAGGTAAGTTCCTTAGCCCCCCAATCATCTTTGTCATCCTTCTCTGCACAGACTCAAGCAAATCAATATCCTTCCTATAATATGGTGACCAAAATTGTACTGCATAGTCTAGATGAGGCCTAACTAGCGCCAGATACAGTTTTAGAATGACTTCAGCACTCTTATTGCTTACACTCCTCCTAATGAATCCCAATATCCTATTAGCTATATTCTTAGCATTTAGGCATTGCTTTCTAGGACGAAGGTCTGAACTTACCAAAATACCCAAGTCCCTCTCACAATCGGTCCTCCCTAAATTTCTCCCATTTAATTTATAACTATTCAATGGATTATTTCTACCTATACTAAGTACACTACATTTGTCTATGTTAAACTTCATTTGCCATTTCTCTGCCCAATTGGACAGAATGGTCAATTCCTCCTGGATTACAACAGCATCAGAATCAGCCCTAATGGCCCTACCTAGCTTAGAATCATCAGCAAATTTACTCAGGTCACTACTTATACCTATGTCAAGATCATTAATATAAATTAAGAATAGCAAGGGACTCAAAACAGATCCTTGCGGAACTCCACTGCTAATACACCCCCACTCAGATTTAACTCCATCTATACTAACTCTTTGCTGTCTGTCACCAAGGTGTGACTGAATCCACCTAAATATACTGCCATCGATCCTGTGTGTTTAACTTTGCTCAGAAGCCGTAAGTGTGGCACTCGATCAAAAGCCTTACTAAAGTCCAAGTATAAAATATCATAGTTTTCATCATTATCTGCTGCTTCATACACCTTACTATAAAAAGACAGCAAATTAGTCAGACAGGATTTACCCTTACTAAAGCCATGCTGTGATTCTTTTATCAACTTATGCTTATCCAAGTGATCTCTAATATTCCTTGCTATAATAGATTCCATCATTTGCCCTACCACTGATGTCAAACTTACTGGTCTGTAATTAGACATATTTGTTTTATCCCCTTTCTTAAATATAGGTATCACATTGGCTTTCTTCCATGCCACTCTCCAATGATTTTCTAAAGATGCATGCTAGGGGCTCACTTAACACATCCTTATATTCTTTAAAAATTCTAGGAAAGACCTCATCAGGACCGGGTGCTTTACTACTTTTAATTTCTCTTCATCATTACCCCGAAAGATCATTGACACCTCAGGTATATTTAGAGTATCCTCCTGTGTAAATACTGAGAGAAAAAAGTCATTTAGCATTCCAGCCATTGAGTCCCTATCACTCACTAATTCTCCATTGGAATCTATAAGTGGGCCTATTTTATCTCTAACCTTAGTTTTGTATAATTGATAAAAACTTTTAGGATCTTCCTTTGCCCTATTTGCCACTTAATTTCATAATTTCTCCTTGCTACTCTAATTAACTTTTTAACATCTCTTGCTAGTTCATTATATCTCTGCCTTAAGTGATCCTCTCCATTTTTTATTTTCCTATAAATGCCCTTTTTAATGCCAATATAATGCTTAATTTTAACTGTCATCCATTTTGGGTCATTATTTTTAGTCCTAATCTCCTTATATGGAATGTAAATCATCTGACCTGTAATTAATTGCTCAATTATTCTTTCATACTCCTCTTCAATTGTAATCTCTTCCTCCTGGTGATTATTGTCTCCACTAACTGATATCATTGAATCTATTCCTGAATTGATTTCATTGCCTGGTTTCTGTACAACTGCCTCCAGGTAAGTCCTTAGCCCATTATAATTTGATCTTCTAAAGTCAGGAATTTTAACATTGTTCATGCTACTATCAATACCATTTCATCTTGAAGCTAATTTCACAATGGTCACTATTACCCAAATTTCCTCCAATCTCAGTATCATTGAAAACTTCTTCCCTATTTGTCAGAACTAAATCCAGTATATTATTACCTCTAGTGGGTTCGTTAATAATCTGCCTCAGAAAATTATCTTGGACAACATTCAAAAATTCCTCAGCCTCCTGAACACCCACAAGAGCATCCCAGTCTATATTTCTGTAATTAAAATCGCCCATTATACACACATGCTTACTTCTACATGCCCGTTCTATCTCCTGCCACAGAAGATTTGAAGCTTCCTTACTAAGATTTGGTGGTCTGTATAATAATCCTATGAGAAGCTTGTTTTTACCTTCCATTACATTTAGCCATAATGACTCTGTGTTATCATCTAATTTAATTGTACTGTTTACACAACACTAGAGATTATCTTTAATATAAATAATAACCCCTCCTCCTCTATTCCTATCTGTATGGAACATGTAAAAGGCCTCAATCTCAACCTCAGGTTTAAAGTGATTACCTGCCAAATCAAGCCATGACTCTGTTATCGCAATTATATCAAAATTCTCTTCACTCGCTAACGCTCTTAAGAGATCTATCTTATTCCTTATACTCCGACCATTTGTGTAGTATATTTTTAAGGTTTTTTTATTATTCCCATCTTCATTGTATCGTGTTTTTTTATTCCTAGTTATCTGCTCATTCACTTGTGCATTAGTCCCCCTATAACGCATCAGTATGCCCTCCCCCCTAGCTATTCCTCTATCTCTGCATCCCTTCCATTTCCTACACCTTCCCTCTATTCCTGTAATTCCCTTACCTCTAACAGCTTCTAGTTTCCCACCTGTAAGGACCTAATCACACTATCCAGCTCCCCCCATAGAACCTCAACACCTGCCCGACTAAGATGGAGCCCATCCATCGCATACAACCTCCTATTCCCGTAAAACCCACCCAGACATCTACAAACACCAATCCTAACTCCTCACACAGTCCTTTCACAAATTCATTCAAACCAATTGCACACAACAACCATTCTACTCCCACGGTGTGGTGGGGCGAATGTGAGTGTGTGTAAAAGGGCCATTCTCCCACCCCTTTTCTCAGTACCCTCTCCCTCCCTCTGTAAGAATGTGTGTGAATGGGAATGGGTTTGTTTTTTTTTTGTATATTTTATGTATAAAAATGATTACCATGTTTTTTTTTCACTAACAGAGTGGTGGATTATTGGAATAGTTTGCCACCTGAGACTGTAGACAGCCCAAACTTGAATGTTTTCAAGCGCAGATTGGATGATTATATGGGGATGGAGGGTTAATTTCTTACTTTTTGGTATGTGGATATGTTTCTTGACTCATTCCTGTGGATGCAGTTTCTTTTTATTGTATATTTTGGGGGATTTTGATTTTGTTTTTGACAGACTCCTATGGAGGCTTTAAATTATATATTGTAGATGCATGGTTGGACATTCCTATGGATTGTTAAATTGTATATTGTAGCTGCATGATCTGACAAAATCCTATGGATGCATTATATGGGTGGGATTTGATGGATACGGATGACCTTTGATAGGCCCTTGTGGCTTTTGTCATCCGTTAAATTATGTTATGTTATGTTATGTTATATATCCTTATATTACAAACAAAGCGTTATATCCTGGAAAGCTATATTATCATTAATAAATAAAGGCCATTAGTATAGCTTAATGAAGGAGGGCTTATAATAGCCACGTAAGCTTTTTTTTAAAGTCATTATCTTCCATCAAGCGCAGAGGCGCCACACTTGTAAGTCCTAGGCATTTTGCTCGCTCGAGTGGCAGGTGGCTGGACATCTTCCCATCCTCTTTGTATAAAGTGAGGCCTTGATTGTTGTGTATATATTGACTGTTGTAGTCAGGATTTTTTTTGGTTGTTTGATTTTTTATGTTTATTAGGATAGATTAAATAGTATTCATATATATAGGATTTTCTTTTTGTATTTTTGGCCAAAAAGTAAGATCTCCAATATAATCGCCCCCTCTCTATTGTAGATATTTTGTAAATTTTTTTGTAAGTAAAGGGACTGTATATACAATCCGTTTCATTCTCCTTCGATTTCTCACGTCCGGATAGTGTAGGAAGCGGGTTGGATCGATTGGGGGTTAGTTTAGATTTTCGGCCCGCTACAACATCCAATCTCGGAAGCACACCAGAAACAACACCTTTTACCCTGCTTTTACTCATACTTTTAACTAACCTTTTATACTGCTCATGTAACTCACATGTACCCACCTTCTTTACATCATTCACTCCCACATGCATAATCACAACTGCATCCCTCTCACACCCAGAAACCAGCCTATCATACCTCTCACAAACATCACTTACACCAGCACCCGGCAGACAAACTCTCATTCCCTTCCACTTGCTATCACTCAACTTCCTATCTAAATACCTAATCTGAGAGTCACCCATCACTAGCACCTCAGTCATTCTCCTATTCTGTCTTGGCCTAACATTACCCTCTCTCCTGCTCTCAGTCACACTACGACCCATCCTGCTTTCATCCACAATCACACCAGGCAAATCACTTTCACACTCTTCCTCTCTCAGGACATTGAATCTGTTAGTCAACCTAACAAGTTCTATGTCCTTCCTTTTCAAACACCTAATCTGTCCTAACTTATCTATCCTGTCCATTTTCACCCACCATTCATCATCACTCACAACTTCCACACTGTTCCCAGTCCTAGCCCTATCTTCCACCCTCTTAGCACTAATCTCACCCTTCAATCGCACACTTGCATCTCTTCTCACCTCAAACACCAAATCATTCAACCTCTTACATTCCCCACTCAACCTCCTAACCTCACCTTCCAGAAAACACACACGGCATTCAGTTACATTCACTCTCCTTTCAACTCCACATGCATCACACACCACATATACACTACTTTCAAACGGCATGCTCTCACCATCTATACAAACAGCCATACTCTCAGAAATTTACTAAGGAAAAAGTTAACACTCACCAAAAAAATTCTTGCTCAGGATTGCTGCCAGTTATCTTCCCCAAAAGTATTAATCACTAATGTATTTATTACACAGTGATTGATGTATTAAATAAATACAAGCAAAACTACACACTCAAATTATTTTATATCCCAATCTTACAATGAGAATCAGGAGCTTCCTGTAAGACAATCTTCCAGAACAAAGCCAGACAGCCAACTGAATTAAGCCAATACCCATCCATCTCATAGCTAAATTCCATATTATCTCTCCCCATGTTAATAAAAGTCATCTGCCACTTCTGAGCCCAAGCTAACAACTTATTTAAGTCACCCTGCACTTTAAAGCTACCCTCAACCTCTTTGACTACAGCTGCCAATTTAGTGTCATCAGCAAAAATTGACACTTTGCTATTTACACCTTGCCCAAGATCATTTACATAGATTATAAATAATAAAGGGCCTAAAACCGATCCCTGAGGTACACCACTAATAACATTCCTCCACTCTGACCTCACTCCATTCAGTACAACTCTCTGTTTCCTATTTTTCAGCCATTCAGTTATCCAATTTAAAACGTTCCCACATATCCCATGCAGCTTTAATTTATGAACTAGTCTTCTATGTGGAACCTTATCAAAAGCTTTGCTGAAATCTAAGTAGATCACATCAACTTTCTCAACCCTATCTAATTCTTTAGTTACATAATCCATAAAATCCAGTAAATTTAACTAGTTAAACAAGATCTACCTTTTCTAAAACCATGCTGAGCATCATTAATTAACCTGCTACTCTCTAGATGATCAGAAATTCCCTTCTTAACCATCTTCTCAAAAATTTTACAGACTATAGAAGTTAAGCTTACCGGTCTAAAGTTATTTGGATCCTCTTTGCTTCCCTTTATAAAAATTAGCACTACATTTGCCAATTTCCAATCATTTGGTATTTCTCCAGACTCTAGTGATCTAATAAATATCTTCTCAAAAGCTACTGCAATACTTTCTACACCTTCTTTGAGTATTCTAGAATGAATGTTGTCAGGGCCAGATGCCTAACTACTATTTAACTGCATTATAAGCCCTTTAATTTCTTCTCTGTCTATGTTAATAGAATTTATCACTACTTCCCTTGACCTAGAATTATCATCAATTAATCTAACTGGTTTCTCTTTTGTGAATACTGAAGCAAAATGATCATTAAGGACCTCTACTATTTCCTCATCAGATTCTTTCAAAACCCCTTCATATTTAATAGGCCCTATTTTATCACTGTTAGATTTATTATTGATTCTATAATAACATAACATAACATAATTTCACGGATGACAAAACCACCAGGGCCTATCAAAGGTCATCCGCCTCCGTCAAAACCCATCCACAAAAAGCATCATCACCAGGGAAAGACAAAATCAAAGTCTCCCACAATATAATATAACAGATGACAAAAGCCACAAGGGCTCATCATAGGTCATCCGAGTCAAACGGCCTCTTTTTTAAGGCACCCAAACTCCCAGGAAAACTACATCCAGAGGATTGCATCCACAAACAAGGCTATCGCCAATCAAGGCTTGTCAAGAACTAAATCATGCAGCTATAAATATATACAAACAATATTAATATATACAAAACTTAGGAAGCATCACAACCTTCCCTTCCCATAAACTCATCCAACCTACTCTTAAATACATTTAGATTTGGACTACCTACTACCCTCTGCGGCAATTTGTTCCAGAAATCTACCACTCTATTGGTGAAAAAATATTTTCTTAAATCCAACCTACACCCTTGCTTTTTAATTTTCAAGTGGTGACCTCTAGTCCGATTTCCATCATCTAACTCAAAAAACTTGCTAACATCCAATTTATCTATCCCGGAAAAAATTTTAAAGAGCTCAATCATATCCCCTCGCACACACCTCCTTTCGAACGAGAACATATTTAATACCCTCAGTCTATCTATATATTCAAGGTGCCTCAGGGAAGGAATAATCTTTGTTGCCCTCCGTTGCACTGACTCAAGAAGGTTAATATCGTGTCTAAAATGTGGGGACCATGCCTGTATACAGTACTCTAGATGTGGCCTAACATAAGAGTTATGGAGTTTAAGAATAACCTCCTTACTTTTGTAACTGACATTTCTCTTAATGAAACCCAGCACTCTATTTGCCCTATTTCTTGCTTCAATACACTGCTTAGAAAACCTTAATGACTTATCTATTACTACTCCTAGATCTTTCTTATCCTCTACTGAGCTCAGCAAGGGATGCGGTTGTGATTACACATGTAGGAGTCAATGATGTGAAGAAAGTGGGTGCATGTGAGTATCGTGAGTGTGTATCGTCATGTGAGATTTCAACACACAAGTTGACTGGAAAACCAGAGAACCCCGTGGGGAGAACGCACTACTCCTAGAGTTCACGAACAACGAGTTCCTGACTCAATGGGTGAGAGAGACAACGAGAGGAGACAATATCCTCGACTTGGTTTTCACCTCTGAGGATGACATACTTGAGAACCTCTCTGTTGGCGAAGAACTCGGTGGCAGTGACCACCGACTAATTAGATTTGTAGTCAAAGTACCGAAGGCAGGGCCTGCAACTAGTAAATCGAGGAAATTTGATTTGAGAAGAGCAGACATTGCAGGTCTTCGTGCTAGAGTGACTGACGCGAGGCTAGAAGTGTGCGATGCTGTTGAAGACTCGTGTAAAAGTTTCAAAACAACATTCATGAGTCTTCAATCACGTTTCATCCCTCTGAAATGCCCCCATCGGTCTTCTGTTCAACCAAAGTGCTTTAATCGAGAAATCGGCCAACTGCTGAGGGAGAAGAGAAATGTGTACCGGCAATTGAAGATCTTAAGTGACTTTGACGCATACCCGAGGCTAGCCAGGAGAGTGAAGTACAGCACAAGGGCAGCTAAGCGGGCTGAGGAACTCCGAGTGGCGAGACTCTGTAAAGAGAATCCCAAGGAGTTTTTCGGATATGTAAACAGCCGTAAACCAATCCGTCGAACGATTGGCCCTTTGAGGAATGATGAGGAGACATTTAAGCACTCAGATGTAGAAAATGCTAACCTCCTCAACGACTACTTCTCTTCAGTGTTTACTGAAGAGTGTGGTCCCATACCCCACCCAACGGATTCATACTCGGGGAAAAAGCTGGAGGATATGGACTTCACCGAAGGAGAATTAAAAAAGAAAGCACTGACCTAATGACGAATAAGTCACCTGGCCGGGATGGGGTTCTACCTAAAGTGTTGAAAGAGGTGCGCGATCAAGTGTCACGACACCTGAGCGCAATCTTCAACATCTCAATCCGGACTGAATGCGTTCCTAGAGACTGGCGTGAAGCGGAGGTGACTCCTATCTTCAAGAACAGAGACCGTAGCCAACCGTCGAACTACTGACCTATCAGTCTGATTTCGATAGTCGGTAAACTCATGAAAAGCATGATGGTGAACAAAATGAGGTCGCATTTAGAGTCAAAGCTGCTACTGAGGAGTTCCCAGCACGGCTTCCGAAGGCAACGGTCATGCCTGACGAACCTTGTGGAATTCTTCCACTTCGTGTTCAGTGAGCACGATCGGGACAAGGCGATGGATGTGGTGTACTTAGACTTTTAGAAAGCCTTTGATAAGGTATAACACCGCCGCCTGCTCCGGAAAGTGCGAGGGCTGGGCATAGGTGGAAAAGTAGCCGGCTGGATAGAGAACTGGCTAAGTGGCAGAAGGCAACGGGTGGTGGTGAATGGACAGGCTTCTGGGTGGGTGCCCGTTACTAGCAGGCTGCCTCAAGGTTCTGTTCTGGGCCACTACTATTCATCATCTATGTCAACGACATGGACGGTGACATGGTTGCCAAGATTTCTAAATTTACCGACGATACCAAGCTTGGTATAAGCGTTGCAAAGGATGGAAATACTGCCCACCTGCAGGAAGATCTTGGGAAGATTCGGGAGTGGTCGGACACGTGACAAATGCCTTTTAACGTGAACAAATGCAAAGTAATGCATATCGGCCACAGAAACCCCCAATCTCAGTATATCCCTAAGGGCACTGCTCTAGAATCGAGTGACACTGAGAAGGACCTGGGTGTTACTATCACTAGCAACCTCAAGTTCTCGAAACAGTGTTTCGAGGCAGAGAAGAAAACCCAAAGGATGTTAGGCTACATAAGGCTCCAGTTTGGATACCGTAACAAGGAGATAGTACTTTGTCTGTACAACTCCCTCGTTCGGACGCACCTGGAGTATGCCGTACAATTGTGGAGTCCTTCGTTTCGAAAGGACATCGTAAGGTTGGAACGCGTACAAGGTAGGGCAACCAAATTGATTCCCTCTATCCGACATAAAGGATATGAGGATAGACAAAGGGAATTAAATCTGTTCTCGCTTGAAACCCGTAGAATACGTGGTCAGCTCATCGAAGTTTTCAAAATACTTCGAGGGTTCGACAATGTTGACTACCGGGATATTTTCACACTGAGTGAGAACAGAACGCGCAATCACGGCTTCAAACTTGAACTGAAGCCTCACAACCGCAATCTGTGTGGAAATTTTTTCCCTTACAGTATCTGCGATAAGTGGAACGCACTTCCAGTGGAAGTTGTCAACAGTGAATCTGTTGAACAGTTCAAGTCAAGACTAGACAAAGTCTTGAAAAGTGGCCGTGTAGGGACGCAAAACAATTGAGCAGCCATGTGCCCGCTCGATTGCTAGTCAAAAGGTTCTCTCTTTGAATGGACCGTAAGGTCTCCTAGGGTACTTCCTTTCCTTGTTACTCCTTGTTACTCTCTTTCTCTCTCTCTCTCTCTCTCTCTCTCTCTCTGGTATCATCGGTGTGAGGTGACGGCCCTTTGTTCCCAGGTTGGTTGCCAGGCCAATAAAAAGCCTTGGGTCGAGTCTCTTGGGGTGGCGGGATATCCAAGGAACGCTGCTCCGAGATCTTGACCGTTGTGAAGGGAACTAGTAGGCATTTAGTACGGGGTGTGCTCCGTTGTTCACCTGGTGAGAATTTGATAGCCCTTTCGGTGACCGTCAGTGCTGCTTGGTTGGGAGCCACGGCACGCCGAGGTTTGACGACTCGGTCTGACGAACAGCAGCACAAGGAGCGTGCCTTCTGAAAGATCCGAAACCTCTCCGATCGATAGGCGGGAGCGACTCACGCGGGGCGAACTCACCATCCCCTTTCTTTTTTATTTTTTGGTCACAAAGTATTCAGAGATATAAAGTGTTCAGCATGACTGGAAAGAAAGGACCTGTTGCGTTAAAGAATACCTGCACGACATGCCAAAAGGACAAGTGGTGCGTAGATTTTCCAGAGGGGTGTTTCTCAAAATGCCACCCTGGAAGTATCTGCACGGACTGCCTGCTAAGGGCAAAACTTCAGGAGCTTAAGGAACTTTTTAAATCTTCTGAGGAAAAAACACGACGGCTGGAAGAAAAGGTGAAAATCCTCGAATCTGAGCATGTGACTCAAATCCGTCATCTCGAAGCCATCATTGCAGAGATTAAAGCCACCAAGGTAGAGCAACAGCAACAAGAAACTCCCAACGACGCGGATGGCTCCTCTGCTGGGCCCTCATGCACCGCGTCGATAGAGATAGGCCAACCATCCGACGTCACAGAGCCAGCAGCTGCTGGGGTTACTCAGGGCGTCAAAAAGAAGAGCAGGAAGAGTAAGAAAGGAAAACCAGTAGATAAAACAGAAGGGAAAGTAAAACGGAAGAAAAAACAAAGAAGAAAAAGAAGAAGAAAAAAAACCCAAAAGTGGGGAAGAAAGAGGAATCGAAAGAGCCCATAATGAAAGGGAAGCCTCTGTCCTCTGAACCCAAATGCGCGAGGGTCATCGTGATCAGTGACTCCCAAGCGCGGGATCTACAACCCTTGCTAGCGGCCCGCCTTCGCACCAGTGTGAAGGTAAGCTGCCTTCCAGGAAAGGGGAACGGAGAAATAAGGGTGGAGGCTGAGAAATCTCAGATCTCTGAGAACTCAGTAGTTGCCCTCATAGCAATTGGCAACGATCTCTACCTACGAGGAGGCCATGTAGGCGCCAGCGGGAAGATCCTGACCACGGTTATGGGAGGAGTTGACGACTGTGGGCTAAAAACCCGCAGACGTGTCGTGGTCGACATACTCACAAGACGAGGTCCATCCCGCAATGCTCACGCCAGGAACGTCTCCATAAACCAACGCCTGGGAGATCTTTGTACGGCGGAAGGAGTCTTTTTTGTACACCCCTACTGCACCTTTTACGGGAGAAATGACCTGTACAAATGGGACGGAGTGCATATTTCCTTTAAAGGGAAAGCTGCAGTCGCGAACATGATCAATGATGTTGTGGAGCGGACCCAAAGAAGTGTCAGACCCCGAGTAAAGGAGGACGTACGCCAGTACACCCGTGTTGCTCCAGGAACGACTTTTTCTGAAGTCACAAAGAGGGGAGTGACCCCGCCACAGAGAAAGAAAGCGGGAAACGGAAGAGCATAGGGAGTCCTACAGTCGGGGACTCCCTCAAAGTTCTTCTGTTTAATGCGAGGTCTATCAGAAACAAGTTTCTAGAACTTCGTGGCCTCGTAGCAACAGAGGAACCTGAGATGGTGGCCATAACGGAGTCGTGGTTAAAACCTCAAGCCGAGATTTTGAAGGTAAATTCAGGATTCCCGGTTACCAGCTCTTCCTGAAAGATAGGCCAGACAGAGAGGGTGGCGGTGTGATGTTGTATGTCAAGGATACTCTCAACTCGACGGATTGCAACATTTTATCCGACCATGAACTACTTGGTGTTGACCTAGAGATAGGTCCTGCCAAATACAGGACCCTGGTGCTTTATAGACCTCCTGCCCAACTCGTTGAAAAGGACAGAGATCTGTACCATCTACTAGGAGAACTTGTCGAAGACAGATTGTGTATCTTCATGGGAGATTTCAACACACAAGTTGACTGGAAAACCAGATAACCCTGTGGCGAGAACGCACTACTCCTGGAGTTCACGAACAACGAGTTCCTGACTCAATGGGTGAGAGAGCCAACGAGAGGAGACAATATCCTCGACTTGGTTTTCACCTCTGAGGATGACATACTTGAGAACCTCTCTGTTGGCGAAGAACTCGGTGGCAGTGACCACCGACTAATTAGATTTGTAGTCAAAGTCCCCAAGGCAGAGCCTGCAACTAGTGAATCGAGGAAACTTGATTTGAGAAGAGCAGACTCTGGAGGTCTACGCGCGGGACTGACTGACGCGAGGCTAGAAGAGTGCGAGGCTGTTGAAGACTCTTGGAACAGTTTCAAAACCACATTCATAAGTCTTCAATCACGTTTCATCCCTCTGAAATGCCCCCGTCGGTCCTCTGTTCAACCAAATTGGTTTAATCGAGAAATCGGGCAACTGCTTAGGGAGAAGAGAAATTTGTACCTGCAATAGAAGATCTAGGGTCACTTTGACGAATACCCGAGGCTAGCCAGGAGAGTGAGGCCAGCATAAGGGCGGCTAAGTGGTCTGAGGAACTCCGAGTGGCGAGACTCTGTAAAGAGAATCCCAAAGAGTTCTTTGTATATGTAAACAGCCCTAAACAAATCCGTCGAACGATTGGCCCTTTGATGAATGAGGAGCGGACATTAAAGCATTCAGATGCAGATAATGCTAACCTCCTCAACGATTACTTCTCTTCAGTGTTTACTAAAGAGTGTGGTCCCATTCCCCAGCTGACGGATTCCTATTTGGGAAAAAAGATGGAGGTACTGGACTTCACCGAAGGAGAAATAAAAAAAAGATCGCTGACCTAGAGACGAATAAGTACCCTGGACCGGATGGGTTTCTATCCAAGGTGTTGAAGGAAGTGTGCGATGAAGTATCAAGACATCTGTGCGCTATCTTTAACATGTCAATCCAGACCGGATGCGTTCCTAGAGACTGGCCTGAGGCGGAGGTGACTCCGATCTTCAAGAAAGGAGACCCCAGCCATCCGTCAAACTAAAGACCGATCAGTCTGACTTCGATAGTCGGTAAACTCATGGAAAGCAAGATGGTAGACGAAATGACGTCGTATTTAGAGTCAAACCTGCTACTGAGGAGTTTCCAGCACGGCTTCCGAACGCAACGGTCATGCCTGACGAACCTTGTGGAATTCTTCCACTTCGTGTTCATTGAGCCCGTCAGGACAAGGCGGTGGATGTGGTGTACTTGTACTCTCAGAAAGCATTTGATAAGGTACCACACCGCTGCCTTTTCTGGAAAGTGCGTGCGCAGGGCATAGACGGCAAGGTAGCAGGATGGATAGAGAGCTGGCTAAGTTGCAGACGGCAAAGGGTGGTGGTGAATGGACAGGCTTCTGAGTGGGTGCCCGTTACTAGCGGGCTGCCTCAAGGTTTTGCCCTGGGACCACTACTATTCATCATCTACGTCAACGACATGGACGAAGACATGGTTGCCAAGATTTCAAAATTTGCCGACGATACCAAGCTTGTTATGAAAGTGGCAAAGGATGAAAAAACTGCCCGCCTGCAGGAAGATCTTGGGAAGATTGGAGAGTAGTCAGACACGTGGCAATTCCTATTAACGTGGGGAAATGCAAAGTAATGCATATCGGCCACAGAAACCCCCAATCTCAGTATATCCTTAAGGGCACTGCTCTTGAATCGAGTGACACTGAGAAGGACTTAGGTGTAACTATCACTAGCGACCTCAAGTTCTCGAAACAGTGAATCGAGGCAGAGAAGAAAGCCCAAAGGATGTTAGGCTACATAAAGCGTTAGTTTGGATACCTTAACAAGGAGATAGTACTTTGTCTGTACAACTCCCTCGTTCGGACGCACCTGGAGTATGCCGGACAATTTTGGAGTCCTTTGTTTCGAAAAGACATCGCAAGGTTGGAACACGTACAAGCTAGGGCAACCAAACTGATTCCCTCTGTCCAACATAAAAGTTATGAGGATAGACAAAGGGAATTAAATCTGTTCTCACTGGAAACCCGTAGACTGCGTGATCAGCTCATTGAAGTTTTCAAAATACTTCGAGGGTTCGACAATGTTGACTACCGGGATATTTTCACACTGAGTGAGAACAGAACGCGCAATCACGGCTTCAAACTTGAACTGAAGCGTTACAACCGCAATCTGTGTGGAATTTTTTTCACCTAGAGTATCTGCGGTAAGTGGAACGCACTTCCAGTAAAAGTTGTCAACAGTGAATTTGTTGACCAGTTCAAGTCCAGACTAGACAAAGTCTAGAAAAGTGGCCATTTAGGGACGCAAAACAATTGAGCAGCCATGTGCCCGCTCGATTGCCAGTCGAAAGGTACCCTCTTTGAATGGGCCGTAAGGTTTCCTAGGGACTTCCTTTCCATGTTACTCCTTGTTACTCTCTCTCTCTCTCACACTCTCTCTCTCTCTCTCTCTCTCTCTCTTGGACGGGTTTCTATCCAAGGTGTTGAAGGGAGTGTGCGATGAAGTATCAAGACATCTGTGCACTATCTTTAACATGTCAATCCGGACCGGATGCGTTCATAGAGACTGGCGTGAGGCGGAGGTGACTCCGATCTTCAAGAAATGAGACCCCAGCCACCCGTCAAACTACCGATCTATCAGTCTTACTTCGATAGTCGGTAAACTCATGGAAAGCATGATGGTGGACAAAATGACGTCGTATTTAGAGTCAAACCTGCTACTGAGTAGTCCCCAACACGGCTTCTGAACGCAACGGTCATGCCTGACGAACCTTTTGGAATTCTTCCACTTCGTGTTCAGTGAGCACGATCGGGACAAGGCGGTGGATGTTGTGTACTCAGACTTTCAGAAAGCCTTTGATAAGGTACCACCCCGCCGCCTTCTCTGGAAAGTGCGAGCGCTGGGCATAGACGGAAAAATAGCCGGCTTGTTCGAGAACTGGCTAAGTGGCAGACGGCCACGGATGGTGGTGAATGGATGTGCTTCTGAGTGGGTGCTTGTTACTAGCGGGCTGCCTCAAGGTTCTGTCCTGGGACCACTACTATTCATCATCTGCGTCAACGACATGGACGGTGACATGGTTGCCAAGATTTCCAAATTTGCCGACGATACCAAGCTTAGTTTGAACGTTGCAGAGGATGGAAATACTGCCCGCCTGCAGGAAGATCTTGTGAAGATTGGGGAGTGGTCGGACACGTGGCAAATGCCTTTTAACGTGAACAAATGCAAAGTAATGCATATCGGCCACAGAAACCCCCAATCTCAGTATATCCCTAAGGGCACTGCTCTAGAATCGAGTGACACTGAGAAGGACCTGGGTGTAACTATCACTAGTGAGCTCAAGTTCTCGAAACAGTGCATCGAGGAAGAGAAGAGCCCAAAGGATGTTAGGCTACATAAAGCGCCAGTTTGAATACCGTAACAAGGAGATAGTACTTTGTCTGTATAACTCCCTCGTTCGGCCGCACCTGGAGTATGCCGGACAATTTTGGAGTCTTTCGTTTCGAAAGGATATCACAAGGTTGGAACGCGTACAAGCTAGGGCAACCAAATTGATTCCCTCTATCTGACATAAAAGTTATGAGGATAGACTAAGGGAACTAGATCTGTTGTTTCTGGAAACCCGTAGACTGCGTAGTCAGCTCATCGAAGTTTTCAAAATACTTCGAGGGTTCGACAATGTTGACTACCGGGATATTTTCACACTGAGTGAGAACAGAACGCGCAATCACGGCTTCAA
Source organism: Ceratothoa steindachneri (assembly GCA_963969495.1). Classification (NCBI taxonomy): domain Eukaryota; kingdom Metazoa; phylum Arthropoda; class Malacostraca; order Isopoda; family Cymothoidae; genus Ceratothoa; species Ceratothoa steindachneri. Next base: position 144,045,907 of record OZ018332.1, on the reverse strand, counting down.
ACTTGAATTGAAGCGTTACCACCGCAATTTGTGTGGAGATTTTTTCATCTACAGTATCTGCGGTAAGTGGAACGCACTTCCAGTGGAAGTTGTCAACAGTGAATTTGTTGACCAGTTCAAGTCAAGACTAGACAAAGTCTTGAAAAGTGGCCGTTTAGGGACGCAAAACAATTGAGCAGCCATGTGCCTGCTCGATTGCTAGTCGAAAGGTACCCTCTTTGAATGGACCTTAAGGTAACTCCTGGTAACACTCTCTCTCTCTCTCTCTCTCTCTCTCTCTCTCTCTCTCTCTCTCTCTCTCTCTCTCTCTTTAAGGCCAGATCACCTTACTCTGGGCCGTAAGGCCCGTGTGATCTGTGTATCTATGTAACTCTATGTAACTGTCTCTGGTAGCATCGGTCTGAGGTGATGGCCCCTTGTTTCCAGGTTGGTTGCCAGGCTAATAAAAAGCCTTGGGTCGAGTCTTTTAGTGTGATGGGATATCCATTGAACGCTGCTCCGAGATCTTGGCCGTCGTTAAGGGAACTAGTTGGCGTTTAGTACGGGGTGTGCTCCGTTCTTCACCTGGTGTATAATCGATGGCCCCTTCGGGGACCGTCAGTGCTGCTTGGTTGGGGTCCACGGCACGCCGAGGTTGGACGACTCGGTCTGACGAACAGCAGCACAAGGAGCGTGCCTTCTGAAAGATCCGAAACCTCTCCGATCGATAGGTGGGATCGACTCACGCGGGGCGAACTCACCACCCCCTTTCTTTTTTATTTTTTGGTCACAAAGTATTCAGAGATATAAAGTGTTCAGCATGACTGGAAAGAAAAGACCTGGTGCGTAAAAGTATACCTGCTCGACATGCCAAAAGGACAAGTGGTGCGTAGATTTTCCGGAGGGGTGTTTCTCAAAATGCCACCCTGGAAGTATCTGCACGGACTGCCTGCTAAGGGCAGAACTTCAGGAGCTTAAGGAACTTTTTAAATCTCCTGAGGAAAAAACTCGACGGCTGGAAGAAAAGGTGAAAATCCTCGAATCTGAGCATGTGACTCAAATCCGTCATCTCGAAGCCATCATTGCAGAGATTAAAGCCATCAAGGTAGAGCAACAGCAACAAGAAACTCCCAACGACGCGGATGGCTCCTCTGTTGGGCCCTCATGCACCGCGTCGATAGAGATAGGCCAACCATCCGACGTCACAGAGCCAGGAAATGCTGGGGTTACTCAGGGCGTCAAAAAGAAGAAAAGGAAGAGTAAGAAAGGAAAAACAGTAAATAAAACAGAAGAGAAAGTAAAACGGAAGAAAAAACGAAGAAGAAAAAGAAGAAGAAAAAACCCCAAAAAGTGGGGAAGAAAGAGGAATCGAAAGAGCCCATAATGAAAGGAAAGCCGCTGTCCTCTGAACCCAAATGCGCGAGGGTCATCGTGGTCGGTGACTCCCAAGCGCGGGATCTACAACCCTTGCTAGCGGCCCGCCTTCGCACCAGTGTGAAGGTAAGCTGCCTTCCAGGAAAGGGGAACGGAGAAATAAGGGTGGAGGCTGAGAAATCTCAGATCTCTGAGAACTCAGTAGTTGCCCTCATGGCAAGTGGCAACGATCTTTACCTACGAGGAGGTAAAGTAGGTGCCAGCGGGAAGATCCTGACCACGGTTATGGGAGGAGTTGACGACTGTGGGCTAAAAACCCGCAGACGTGTCGTGGTCGCGATACTCCCAAGATGAGGTCCATCCCGCAATGCTCACGCCAGGAACGTCTCCATAAACCAACGCCTGGGAGATCTTTGTACGGCGGAAGGAGTCTTTTTTGTACACCCCTACTGCACCTTTTACGGGAGAAATGACCTGTACAAATGGGACGGAGTGCATCTTTCTTTTAAAGGAAAACCTGCACTCACGAACATGATCCAGGATGTTGTGGAGCGGACCCAAAGAAGTGTCAGACCCCAAGTAAAGGAGGACGTACGCCAGTACACCCGTGTTACTCCAGGAACGACCTTTTCTGAAGTCACAAAGAGGGGAGTGACCCCGCCACAGAGAAAGAAAGCGGGAAACGGAAGAGCGTAGGGAGTCCTACAGTCGGGGACTCCCTCAAAGTTCTTCAGTTTAATGCGAGGTCTATCAGAAACAAGTTTCTAGAACTTCGTGGCCTCGTAGCAACAAAAGAACCCGAGATGGTGGCCATAACAGAATCGTGGATAAAAACCTCAAGCCGAGATTTTGAAGGTAAATTCAGGATTCCCGGTTACCAGCTCTTCCTGAAAGATAGGCCAGATAGAGAGGGTGGCGGTGTGATGTTGTATGTCAAGGATATTATCAACTCGACGGATTGCAACATCGTATCCGACCATGAACTACTAGGTGTTGACCTAGAGATAGGTCCTGCCAAATACAGGACCCTGGTGCTTTATAGACCCCCTGCCGAACTCGTTGAAAAGGACAGAGATCTGTACCATCTACTAGGAGAACTTGTCGAAGACAGAGTGTGTATTGTCATGCGTGATTTCAACACACAAGAGTTGACTGGGAAACCAGATAACCCTGTGGCGAGAACGCACTACTCCTGGAGTTCACGAACAACGAGTTCCTGACTCAATGGGCGAGAGAGCCAACGAGAGGAGACAATATCCTCGACTTGGTCTTCACCTCTGATGATGATATCGTTGAGGATCTCTCTGTTGGCGAAGAGGTCGGTGGCAGTGACCACCGACTAATTAGATCTGTCGTCAAAGTCCCAAAGGCAGGGCCTGCAACTAGTAAATTGAGGAAACACGATTTGAAAAGAGCATACTTTGCAGGTCTTCGTGCTGGACTGACTGACGCGAGGCTAGAAGTGTGCGATGTTGTTGAAAACTCGTGGAACAGTTTCAAAACCACATTCATGAGTCTTTAGTCTCGTTTCATCCCTCTGAAATGTCCCCGTCGGTCTTCTGTTCAACCAAAGTGGTTTAATCGAGAAATCGGCCAACTGCTTAGGGAGGAAAGAACACTGTACCGGCAATCGAAGATCTAGAGCGACTTTGACGAATACCGGAGTCTAGCCAGGAGAGTGAAGTCCAGCATAAAGGCGCCTAAGCGGTCTGAGGAACTCCGAGTGGCGAGACCTTGTAAAGAGAATCCCAAGGAGGTTTTCGGATATGTGAATAGCCGTAAACCAATCTGTCGAACGATCTTTTCTTTGACCAATGAGGAGGGGGCATTAAAGCATTCAGATGTAAATTAGATCTGTCGTCAAAGTCCCAAAGGCAGGGCCTGCAACTAGTAAATTGAGGAAACACGATTTGAAAAGAGCATACTTTGCAGGTCTTCGTGCTGGACTGACTGACGCGAGGCTAGAAGTGTGCGATTTTGTTGAAAACTCGTGGAACAGTTTCAAAACCACATTCATGAGTCTTTAGTCACGTTTCATCCCTCTGAAATGTCCCCGTCGGTCTTCTGTTCAACCAAAGTGGTTTAATCGAGAAATCGGCCAACTGCTTAGGGAGGAAAGAACACTGTAACCTCCTCAACGACACCTTCTCTTCAGTGTTTACTGAAGAGTGTGGTCACATCCCCGAGCCAATGGATTCCTATTCGGGGGAAAAGCTGGAGCTAATGGACTTTACTGAAGGAGAAATTCTAGAAAAAGATCGCTGACCTAAAGACGAATAAGTCCCTCGGACCGGACTGGTTTCTATCCAAGGTGTTGAAGGAAGTGTGCGATGAAGTATCACGACATCTGTGTGCTATCTTTAACATGTCAACCAGGACCGGATGTGTTCATAGAGACTGGCATCAGGCGGAGGTGACTCCGATCTTCAAGAAAGGAGACCCCAGCCATCCGTCAAACTACCGACCCATCATTTTGACCTCGATAGTCGGTAAACTCATGGAAAGCATAATAGTGGACAAGATAGCGTCTTATTTAGAGTCAAACATGCTACTGAAGAGTTCCCAGCACGGCTTCCGAATGCAACGATCATGCCTGAGGAACCTTGTGGAATTCTTCCACTTCGTGTTTAGTGAGCACGATCGGGACAAGGCGGTGGATGTGGTGTACTTAGACTCTCAGAAAGCCTTTGATAAGGTACCACACCGCAGCCTTCTCCGGAAAGTGCGAGCGCTGGGCATAGACGGAAAAGTAGCCGGCTGGATCAAGAACTGGCTAAGTGGCAGACGGCAACGGGTGGTGGTGAATGGACAGGCTTCTGAGTGGGTGCCCGTTACTAACGGGCTGCCTCAAGGTTCTGTCCTGGGACCACTACTATTCATAATCTACGTCAACGTCATGGACGGCGACATGGTTGCCAAGATTTCCAAATTTGCAGACGATACCAAGCTTGGTATGAACGTTGCAAAGGATGGAAATACTGCCCGCCTGCAGGAAGATTTTCGGAAGATTGGGGAGTGGTCGGACACGTGGCAAATGCCTTTTAACGTGGGGAAATGCAAAGTAATGCATATCGGCCACAGAAAGACCCAATCTCAGTATATCCTTAACGGCACTGCTCTTGAATCGAGTGACACTGAGAAGGACTTAGGTGTAACTATTACTGGCGACCTCAAGTTCTCGAAACAGTGCATCGAGGCAGAGAAGAAAGCCCAAAGGATGTTAGGCTACATAAAGCGTTAGTTTGGATACCGTAACAAGGAGATATTACTTAGTCTGTACAACTCCCTCGTTCGGCCGCACCTGGAGTATGCCGTACAATTTTGGAGTCCTTCGTTTCGAAAGGATATCGCAAGGTTGGAACGCGTACAATCCAGGGCAACCAAGCTGATCCCCTCTATCCGACATAAAAGTTATGAGGATAGACTAAGGGAACTAGATCTGTTCTCGCTTGAAACCCGTAGACTGCATGATCAGCTCATCGAAGATTTCAAAATACTTCGAGGGTTCGACAATGTTGACTACCCGGATATTTTCATACTGAGTGAGAACAGAACGCGCAATCACGGCTTCAAACTTGAACTGAAGCGTTACAACCGCAATCTGTGTGGAAATATTTTCAGTTACAGCATCTGTGGTAAGTGGAACGCACTTCCAGTGGAAGTTGTCAACAGTGAATCTGTTGACCAGTTCAAATCAAGACTAGACAGAGTCTTGAAAAGTGGCCGTTTAGGGACATAAAGCAATTGAGCAGCCATGTGCCTGCTCGATTGCTAGTCCAAAGGTACCCTCTTTGAATGGACCGTAGGGTCTCCTAGGGTACTTCCTTTCCTTGTTACTCCTTGTTACTCTCTCTCTCCATATATATATATATATATATATATATATATATATATATATATATATATATATATATATATATATATATATATATATATATATATATATATATATATATATATATAAGGGTCTTTCAACAAGGACGCTTGAGCTTTGTCAGGCGATAGTGGCCATGTTGTTAAAGCGACATCTGGCACCTTAACTCTGAACTGTTCAGTAGTACTTGGCAAGTCCCGATGAAAGGTTATAGAGTTGAACAGTGTGTGTAAATCATCAAATGTTATTATCAAAATCAGTGCTCCGTTCGACAAACGTTCCGCGTCTTACGTGATTTCTATCTTCGCCACAATCGTTCTGCCGAGTCCACTGTTCAACGGTTGGTAGCCAAATTCGAGGCAAAAGGGTCGACTAACAATCAGTCAATACCCCTAAGTCACTGTAACGCAAGGTCTGCTGAAAACATTGCTACCGTAAATGAGAGTGTACGGGAAATTCCGAGGCAGTCAATTTCTTGTCTTTCACATGAACTTGGCCTTTCTGCGACTTCAGTTTGGCGAATTATGCATAAGAACTTGGGTCTGCACCCGTACCAAATCCAACTTACCCAGGAACTTAAGGTAACTGACCATACACAACGCCGTGTGTTCGCTGATTGGGCTCTAGGTCAGTTGGTAGTTGCCCCAAATTTCCCCCCCAAAATCATCTTCAGCGACGATGCCCATTTTTGGATGAACGTATTTGTGAAAAGACAAAATTGAGGATATGGAACGAAACCAATCCACATGAGATACACCAGCACCAATTGCATCCCAACAAAGTCACTGTTTGGTGCGGATTTTCGTCTAACGGAATCATCGGTCCGTATTTTTTTGAGAACGAAGGTGGGATTGCCATAACCGTCAACGGAGAGACCTACAGATCGATGATAAGCAACTTCTTGTGGCCTCAACTGGATTATATGCCTGATATGGATACTGACGATATGTGGCTCCAACAGGATGGCTCTACGTGCCACACTGCGCACGCCACGATACACATTTTGCACCAGCGATTTCAGGGTAGGGTCATCTCGCGTGGTGGCGACGTCAACTGGCCACCGAGATCATGCGATTTAACGCCATTAGACTACTTTCTTTGGGGCTACCTTAAATCGCAGGTCAATGCGAATAATCCGCAAACAGTTGATGTCCTCAAATTCAACATAACGAACACCATCCAGCAAATTCAGCCAGATTTATGCGATAAAGTCATCGAAAATTGCACCTCCCGAATACGTTCCACCAAGCAAAGCCGCGGCGGACATTTGAATGACGTCATATTTCACACTTAATGCCATAAAATTTACTTTCAAATTTAAAATAAATTGAGTGCATATATCACACACAACTTGTTTTATTTACATTTAAAAATCGAGCGACCTTATTGAAACCCCCTTATATATACATATATATATATATATATATATATATATATATATATATATATATATATATATATATATATATATATAGATATATATATATATATATATCGATGAGGATTGCTTCTAGAGAGCCTAAATTTAATGTTCAACAGAAATCCCAAGGCAAGGAAAATAGCTGGTATCATCCTTTTTATTTACCGGCAGCGTTTCGGCCACAATACGGTCATCTTCTTAGGCCTAAAATACAAATAAACGAAACAAAATATTTTGCACTGTTAAGAAAGCACACTGCTAAATTTACATCTAGAACTTTAATAGCTAGTATTAGCTTTGAATTGCAAATTTAGAGTTAAAGGGAATATTTCGAAATGGGGCTCAAATTTACAATAGAGAGACTAGGGAAGGATTTTAAATATTTAAATTAGTTAGCGAGTGTATAATTGCTAAAATCTATTAAGGTAGGGGAGATTTGATTTATGAATCTAATGATTATATAAAACTGTTTTAAAATGAATTTTAAACGAATAATTGAAGGAAAAATTGGCAAAACCCAATATACAAAATCACAAACCTTGCCAACGAGCGTGTTACGTGCTCCGGCCGATCCAAAAGCACTAAAACTGCGCCCCACTACCCACATCCAAACGAATTCAGGTAACAAGGAGGGGAACCGATGAGAGATCATTATTTATAGAGCGAAACATTTATAATACAAGTGTACATGTGTTAAAAAAACGTGAGTGTAAGAAAAGCAATCGAGTAGTTTGGCGGTTCACACATGAACATACACACGCGAGGAAACAGCTGCGAGCCAGAAAGGTCTCGATACAAGATAACAAGTCAGCCTGAACGCAGTCCTGTTTGATCAGCTAAAATTGAGGTGGATCTGCGAAATGACAAAATCAACGGTTGTATCACTGGCTATGAATGCCGCTTTGAAAAAACCACGATCAGGTGATCTAACCCAATAAACACATGATCACAATATGAACACGATACACCCTTTGAACTCAGCTCAGCAGTCTTAACAAAGCACACATGAACATACTTCTCACACCGTAAGTTCTGCCCAGCATCCAGATTAGGAAAAATGAAGTCACGCCCCCTTAATTGGGGGGATATAAATGGACGGGTTTAAACATTATACTTTGTACTTTGTTTAAAATAATCTTTTACCCCCAAACAAAATTTCTTAATGTAATAATATACAAACTGAAATAAAAAGTTTTGATATATCTATATATTTAAAATAAAATCCTATGGCAACCTCCAGGCCAAATGCAAACAATAACAGACCAAGCTTGCGGTGATTGTAGGGCCAGTGATCACATGCAATGGCGTATTTAGGGGAGGAATGGAAACCAACCCCTTACAAAAATAGCACAGGAGGCCATGGTTGGTGGAAAAAAACTGATCTAAAACATACCAATATACATCATTTCCTCTGATTTACCATCAGAATTCTATAGTAAATATGTTTAATATTCAATTACTTTCATATTTCAGACAAAAATATGCAGTCATTAAAATATGTGACATTTTTTCCAGGCATTTTTTCTGATCGGGCGGGAAACGCCTCGCAGGGTGCAGCCATCTTGTGAATGTGAGCTGTCTGTGCATGCCAGCACGTGCATAAACGATAATTTTAAACGATTGCCATCCAACTGAGAAGAAATTCGACTTGAAAAAACACTTTTTATTGATGAAAATTTCTCCTCAAACTTGGGGGAGTAAGATTTTGACATATATCTAACATTAAGCGGTCAGTATATTTTTTTCTAAAACACGATGTCATGGGTATGGCATGGACTTTCTAGTGCAGACAACGGTTCTTTTTTATTCGTACTTGTATCTTTGCCCCATCTGTAAGCTTATTCCAGCCATTTTATATTTTCTGTGAGTTATCATCAAGGCTATTGCTGTCTCCATGGTAAACAAATATGGCGTCGTAACTGGGAATTTAAAATCATTTCTCTCTTTGACTCTAAATCATTTAGGAGCAATTTTCTGACCTGCAAAATTACAAAATTTGGTGGTTGAAATGAATAGTATCTATTTATTTCAACCACCAAATTTTGTAATTCAATGCCTATTCAGTTTAAGCAGGGTGTATGGACTTGGAGCTGACAAACTGTTGGTTATGAGGGTATAGAGTTTGCTGTCATTGTATCAACATTCAATAATGGTTGGTAGATAGTAAGAAATCAGTAAATCAATTAAGACCCACAAATAACAATAAGATTTAAAAAAAAATCATAAAATCTAGAAGTAGAACTACATACAGAGCTAATTTGGCATGCATGTTCTACTGTTGATTTCAAATTCCGCTTGCGTATGTATTGTTCATGTCTGAAATTAAGCCCTTTCAAATGATATATGACTCAATGTGTTGCAATGATGTTGAAATTTTCAACTCTGCTAACACTGATCTGACTGTAAAGTATCACGAGACCACTCATATTTAATGCCAGATATCTCAACAACCACTTTCTCTTTTCTAGAATTTTTTTTTGTATTAAACCGAGTATTGTAATATCCTTGAAATGATATATGACTCAATGTGTTCCAATGATGTTGAAATTTGGGTGAGTTTTGCTCATACAAAAGCCAAAAGTTCTTTGACAATTTGCCTATCATTAATAGAGATTACGATAACAATGATGCTGGAAATGATTTAAGGTTAGACATAACCCATTTTTTGACGTTTTTGCAAATTTCGTCAGTTTTCTGTTTTTGTCAACAAATGTATTGCTAATTATTAATCTTCAATATCCCTAAATAATTTTCACGTTTAGTTCCTCAAAATGAACAAAAGATAAATTTTAATCAACAGCTGTCAACTACTGTCTTCTTAACTAATTAGCTGGCAATATCTGGCAGATTTGGTATCAAAATGATCAGTGTCGAATCAGCTTTAACGCTATTCTGAAAGGTCAATTTCATGACATAACACTCAATTTCATGAAATAACACCACTTGATTAGTTGAAATATCTCGCCGATTTGCTTCGACTCTCGTCAACTTCCTGTTTCACACGTCGCCAATTGCTGCAAATTTTCTTAGTTTTTCTGCTCAAGTAGTGCTAATGCCTTTTGGACTTGGTGGCAAATAGAAATACAAACTCCAGAAAAAGGGTTATGTCTAACCTTAAGGGACTAAATACCACGTCTATTTTTATAGTCGTTTTCTTTTAGTTCTAACTTACATGAGAGTCCTACATATGGACCCTGATTACTGCATTGTATGCATATATCCATATGTATAATTTGTATTTTTATTTATTTTCTTTTGCTGTTTTACGGCTTAAATAAACATGATTCTGCCTGAATTTTATTGAACTGATGAGTCCGTACAACTCTCCCTTTCAAACTGGTAACAGCTATATATATATATATATATATATATATATATATATATATATATATATATATATATATATATATATGGTTCTTTTTTCTAATATTCTACAGTCATCGCTTGTTTTTGATTTATCTTATTTTTATTTTCTTTCATTTCAGGTCAGATCTAGGAAGTCGAGATGAAGAGAAGTATCGGCGATTACTTAACGCGCCGTGAGCCTACGACTGCAGTTAAACGAAAGACTTCCCCAGAGTCACCTCCGGAACTTCTAGACGTCCAACTGCAAGCCCAGACACAGGAATCCTGTTTCTCTTCGCCGACGTTAATACCGTCCACGTCTGCGTTACCTAATGGCAACTCCAGTAAAGATGATATAGGAGTTATCAACTGGTCGGAGCTCACTGATGCAGAGAAACAACGCGTACTCACCACACCTTGGGCTGCGCCATTGGATTTTCAGTGGCCTTACACCGAGCGTCAAGATGGAGGCAGAACCAGACGTAAATATCTCGGACATCTAATCGGGCAGTATAGCGTCTTCTTCTATTCTGTATCGAAACGTGGACTATTCTGTCGCCCTTGCAGGTGTTTCATTCCTGAAGCAATCCGAGGAAACAATTTGAATCGCCTGGTAAGAACACCACTAGAAAAGAAAGCTCACCTAAACGGCAACGATGGCTATTTGTCAGCGCATATAGCGACCAATTCCATGAAGACAATGTCACGCGCGCAGAAGCGTTCAAAACGACGATGAAGACTGGATACATAGAGCAGCAGCTGAACACCGCATAGGCCAAGCAGCGGGACAAAAAACGAGCTGTTATGCAGCGGATACTCTTTTCTATGAGTTTCTGGGTAGATTAGGTCTACCGCTTCGGGGTCATCGCGATTCCGGAACCCTGTTGCCCCCTCCCGCAGGAACCAGCGCCGATATAGATTACGGACAAGGCAATCTGAGAGCGACTCTACAGCTGATGGCGGTTTCCAACAATAAAGTGATACGGGAACATTTAACCACCACGATTAGGAATGCCACATACTCGTACACCCCTCCCTCCATCCCCAAGCCCAGAAGGAACTGATATCAGCCATTGGAACAGTGATTCAAAAATCAATCATTGAAGAAACAAAAGAAGCCAGATTCTTCTCTCTTCTGGTGGACGAGACCATAGATGTCTCGGAAAGGAACAGTATGTTTACGGTACCTCCGAGGCGGCCAAATATGTGAGCGGTTTCTCGGTTTTGCTGAGGTCCCTGATCTGACTGGTACAGGGTTGGCTAAACAACTGCTACATATTCTAAGAGATTCAGGAGTTGGCATTAGAAATATGGTTGGACAGGGGTACGACGGAGCCGCGGCTATGTCGGGGAGCAAAAATGGTGCGCAAAAGTACGTGCGTGAAGAATGCCCGTAAGCCAGCTAAACGCATTGTGTATCTCATTCGCTCTTTCTGTGGCTAAAATAAAAGATTGCTCAATCTTGAAGAAGCTATCAAGGAAGTGTGTAATGAAGCCGCCTATTCGCATCTGAAACTCAATTGTAACACTAGATGGGTGGAGCGCCAGGAAGGAAGCAGTTCGCATATTCAAAGAACTACTACACGCCATTAAAGTGTCGCTACACAAAATTAGCCTATGGCCACGCGCAGATTGCGCCGGCAAGGGGATACTATTCTCTTCCGCCATAGACAATGGTGGATTCTTGGTTGGCCTAGATGTACTTGTATCGGTTCTGGAGATCACCAAGCCACTTTCCTTTAAGCTTCAGGCCGAAGCCCAGGACATCCATAACGCGGTGGACAGTTTCCAGGACTGTGAGAAGGTCCTGAGACACATGCGATTACACGAACTAGTTTTCAAGGGCATTTCCATGCACGCTCAAAAATTGTTTGGTGAAGAAATCCGCATGCCAAGAACGACTGACAGGCAGACGCAGAGGTCCAATTATCTGGCGAGACACCAGAAATTTACTACAGACGTTCTATTTTCCTCCCGTACATGGACGTCTGTATAAGCCACCTAGATGAGCGATTTAAATCGCACAGGGCGAAAGCATATGTGCTCAGTATGCTACTACCGGCATACTGTCAGGATTCCGACGATTCTAGTGCCCTTATGGAAGCCACCCAGTTGTACCACTAATTCCTTCCAGGACAACCAGAGTGCCTAAACGCTGAATTACTGCGCCGGAAGGCGTACTGAGCGCGACAGGCGACCACGACATGTAAACCACCAAAAAGAGTCGTGGATGCGGTGGCGGTTACGGCGACTCTCGGTACTTATCCCATGATAGAAACCCTTTTGCGAATTTTCGCAATCTTGCCGGTGACCAATGCGACAGGCGAACGCTCATTTAGTGCTCTGAAATTGATAAAATCTTACCTACGGTCCACCATGCATGAAGAGCGACTGAATGGCCTAGCCCATCTGTCATCAACAAGGACATTCCACTAGTTCATAGTGACGTTATTGATGAATTCAGCCGAACCAACCGTCGGCTGGTTTTCAAGTGATACAATACAAGTGTGAAAAAACACCGGTCACCCAGGAAGAAACTGACCGTAGATAAGATGTCATCAATTTCACATATATTATATTTGATATGTATTTGGGTAACTAAAATGATACTAAAATCATCCCAACTCCAGAAGGGCTCGCATAAGCTTTGCTTCATGCCTCCGCCCTTCAACAAACATATTATGTTTAAATACACATTACTATTAAGTGATTTCTAGATGCAGTACACTAATAGTGCTGCACGATCTATCTCACTAGATTTTAATGGTTCAAAAGCATTTTTGCAATGTGCTTTGTTGTAGTTCATAAAAAAGCTTAGCTTGTTGATGAAAAATTATATTTCATTTTATAGACTTACCTATATACGATATTCTCAATTGTTAACGAATGTTCATAGGGTTTTGTGCTTGTATGTATAGTATTTCCTGATTAAATTTATCATGTTTCTATGAATTTTCATTAAAAACTATTTCAGTATATGATTTTTATTCGAAAATACCTCCAGATCGTTTCTTTGGTAATCTAGTTTTTTAAAATTTTCCGGGGGGAAAACCCTCGGTCCCTCCTCTAGTCACGCGCTCGCCTGTCCAGTGGCTTGGCCAATATCCTCCCCCCTTCTACGCCACTGATTGAAAAAGAAACGAAATTGATGATTTGAGTTATTTAAATGTAATGATGTCATTTTGCAGCCTAAAAAATAAGGTTTGTCATTCTGATGTGTGAAAATCTTGCTTGGAAGTTTCTTAAATTTAGGATGGATGTTGGCTTCTTTTGATGGTAGGGATACGTTTTGAGATATGTCCAGATGCGAGGAAAACGACACCAAATTTCAATTTTTCCCGGAGGAGGCTCTCCCGGACTCTCCACCGCTGGCTCCGCGATTCACATGGCGCCCCCTTAAACGGAATCCTAGCTACGCCACTGATCACATGGGTCATAGTATAATGTGCGATAGCTGCAAAAAATGGATCCACTATTACCGCATTGAACTCCCAATCTACATCTTGAAGAGTTTGGCCATGTCAAATAGGAAATATGACTGCAAAACATGCTCAAACTCAAAACACAATGATAAAGATTGGGAGGTCAAAGCAAGAAACAGTATGGCAATACAGGAATCTTTCCTCAAAAGTAGAAACAATATGGAAACTCCGGAATGAGGAGAGAATATAAATGAACACAACCCCAAGGGCAGACTCCAACCGCCAGCTGAAATAAGTGAGTACACTCACAAGTAAACAGCAACATTGAAGTGAATAACAGGGATGCCCCAGCAATGAGAGCCTCTCCAGAAGACATGGACTTGTCCCTGGTACCAAGAGATGGAATTCTCCCTGGTACCAAACCCACCTCCAGATGAAGGGCATAGTCCACCCCAGCTCACCCATAGCACACATACCCAAACTAGAAACAGAATCTCAAACGGTCAGTCCAGTAAATGCAGAACAAAGACACAAGCCTAACGCAAGAAGCACATAGGTTTGTCAGTTCTTCAGAAGGGGAAAATGCAAACATGGAGTTAGTGGTTAAGGCTGTAAATTTAGTGACCCCAAGCCATGCGAAAAACTGGTAAACCATGGACTTAGGTGAAAACTAGGCTGCCAAAAGGAAAGAGAATCTATAATTACCATCCAATTCTCTGCCGAAAATCGGTACAGAAACAAATGTGCCTAAATAAAAAATGTACTTTTACCCACATTCGTGGTACTAGACGAAAACCACTGGCAGAAACAGAGCCAACAAACAGTCAACTCAAGCATACCTCTCTAGGTGTACAGCAATTCAAAACCCAACACATGTAGCAAACTACCACCGAAACCAGCCAGAGCAATTTTTTAGAGATGCTCTCAGAAATGAAGCACTCTATAATCAACCTGAGCAACAAATAGAAGCCCAGGGGCTCTTGCTCCAAAGCAAAATAGGGAAATCCATGAACAAACTCCCAACTACCAGTACCAACCCCCATGGTCCCATGGACCAGCATAGTAAAAGGTCACTAGAATGTTTCCTCTTTGGAAACATTCAAGACCTGTACTCAAAGTTCAATAGAAACAAAACCTTCCTAGCTGACCTGTCACACATCAAAGATTTTGCCTATAGCGCACTCACGGAATCCAACTCCAATGAAGACATAATGACACAGAAATTCAATTACAAAAATACATAGTATTTAGGGTAGACAGAAAAGACAGGTCACATGGGGGCACCATAACATACATCAGAAATGACTTAGCAACAAACACCAAGGTCTTACTCCCCACTCAAATGGACAAACTGACATTTTAGCACTCCGCATCCCAAAGCTATCAATAATTACAGTTAACATCTACTGACTTCCACTTTGCAGAAGAGAAAACTTTAATGAAATCCTCATGAATCTAAAAGCCATCAAGGACATCCCCCCTCCCTCAGTTGACCTAATGATTTTAAGGGATTTCAACTTTCCTATTATTAACTGGCCAACAGGAAAAATTGAAGGAGGAACACAAGACTAAACTCAATCTAAGTCTCTAAGGAAAAATTGAAGGAGGAACACAAGACTAAACTCAATCTAAGTCTTTACAAGAAACCATAGAATACCTTTTCCTACATCAAGTGATCTCAAAACCCATTAGAGGTGATAACATCCTTGATTTCCTACTGACCAACAACCATGAAATCATACATGGGTACAGAGCTGACAGTACAATATTCCAGACCACAATTTAATAACCGTGACACTCACAAAGAAGAGAGAAGCAAAACTGAGTCACCGCCAAGAACCAATGGATCAAGGGTTCAGAGCACTAAACTTCAATAGTGATCAATGTGACTGGGTTGAATTGAGATCTTCCCTTGCAGGAGTGAAATGGGGCAAAATCTTACACAAGCTAGATCCCGACCGGATGTTGAAGATCATCACTTCAACTGTACTACAGTAGTTAACAACACATCCCACTAAAAAAGAAACATGGTAAAAGATGGGCCAAGATACCAAGAGACAGGAAAATCCTCATGAGAAAACGAGCAAAAGTACTCAAACAGACTACCGCAAAAATCAACGAGAAGGGACAATTCAAATAGAAAAAATCAAAATATTACTTAAGACTTCGCACGAGCAGCAGAGGAAGAGAGAAGAAACTAAAGCGATCTCAAAAATCAAATCTTACCCAAACTATTTCTTCACCAATGCAAAACGTTACTTCAAAGCTTGCTCTTCCATTGGACCATTCATAACATCAAAAGGACATATATAAGAAGAATCTGAGGCAATATGCCAACTCCTATCCATGCAATACCAGTCAGTGTTTAGCAAGCCAGATGAAACAAAGAGAGTAACGTAACCACATACTTTTTTTTCCACCCAAACTCAACTACCAGGTGATACCAGGACTATACAGGACATTGAGTTCAGTAAAGGACATTGTCTCTGCAATTAAGGAACTGAAGCACAACGCAGCACCTGGCCCCGATGGAGTACCAACAAGTGTCCTAATCAACTGCAAAGAAGCCCTTGCATCTCCATTATATTTGTTGTGGCGCAACTCCCTAGATATTGGCGTAGTACCTAGTGGGGCAAAGAAGGCAGTACAGCACCAGCAAAAAAAACTACCGACCAATAGCCTTTAACCTCTCACATAGTCAAAGTATTCAGAAACAAAATTTACTCTTTCTCGAAGAACACAGCCTGTTAAATGCTGGCCAGCATGGGTTTCGCAAAGGAAGATCCTGCCTGTCGCAGCTCTTTGCTCACTACGACCAACTCCTCCACCATTTAACAGAAGGAAAAAATGTAGACACTGTCTTCTTAGACTTTGCGAAAGCCTTCGACAAGGTGGATCATGGAATCCTATCCAACAAGTTGAAATAGCTGGGTATTGCCGGGAAGATTGGTACGTGGACCCACAACTTTATTACAAACAGAACGCAATCGGTAACAGCGAACGGAGCCATATCAGCATAAGAAAATGTAATAAGCAGTGTCCCTCAAAAAACAGTACTGGGGCTCTTACTATTTCTCATAGTAATCGGGGACATAGATAAGGACATCGTTCACTCAAAGGTTGCTTGCTTCCTTCGCCGATGACACTAACGTCTGCAAAGCCATTAGAACAAAAGATCTAGACCGTCTACAAGAGGATCTAGAAAAAAAAATATACAGCAGAGCAAACGAGAACAACGTGGCATTTAACGATGGGAAATTTAAACTGCTCAAAAGAGAAAATGCATGATGACCCTATGGAGGGCTCTTGTTCAACCTGTACTGGACTATTGCAGTCAATTTTGGTCCTCCGAGAGGGCTAAAGATATCCAGATACTCGAGTCGGTCCAACGATCATACACCCGACAAATCAGGAGACTAAGGGACTATCCCTACTGGGACAGACTAAAAAGCTGAATATGTACTCCCATCAAAGACGACGAAAAAGATATATTGCCATCTACACCTAGAAAGTCCTAGAAGGTCTAGTCCCAAATCCCTATAACACAAACTGGAAGCACAAGCATACCAAAACCCAAGAACAGGCCGCAAGGGTAAAAAAAGAATCCCTCCAACACAAGCACCGACCAGAATAAGAACACTAATCTCTTCTGTAGAGAAATTCCCAAAGCCCCAGTGTCTAACGTTAGAAAAGGTTTACTACAAAGCCGCGTAAGACCCGAATCTCGCTTGCCCCAATTAAGGTAGACCTAAGCCAAGAATAAAGCCTATAAAGCTTCATTTTGCTTTAACACAGTGATAACCAAGTCACCTTGTGAACCCAGCCTATGAACGTATTTCCCTCAAGAACTTTGGGAGTCAGAGCAAACTCGACTGGGAGAACTCGAACTATTTCGTCCGACACTCCCTTTAGTGCTAACCCTGCATCAAAAATAATAACTCCATATAAACTGGTGACCACCTATAAACCCCAAATCCCATAGCTTCTCAAGCTCAACAAGGAGGGTTTGAATCTCGAATGTTTGTAAGTTGTGCTACACGCAAGGTGAAGGGATAGAATTTGCGATGGCGATTCCGGGAAGCAAGAATTAGAGCATTCAGAGTGCATACGGAGGGATATGATGTAGAATCAGAGGCAATGTTCATCAAAGCAGGGCTACGGGATGGAAGCAAGTTTCAGCATGGAGAGGTGTCACAGGGAAAGACTTAAAAGGTACTGTAGCAAGGCAGTGAAACGAATTCAGTTTGTTCAATATTCTTTTGGAGGCCGAGCTATAGAGCTGGCAACCGTAATCAAGCATGGACAAGAGTCATCTGTGGATGTCGAGGGTTCGTCGGTCACTTCACAGCGTTGCTTTGATAAAGAAACCCGAAGGGCAAGGACAAGATCACATCTTATTATAAGCTCTTCAATATATCGCCATGTCATACGTTTGTCAAATATACGACCATGCGTAACAAATTTAATCGAAAATCCGGCAATATTAAGACGTATCCTAGGAGTATATTTACGTTCCGTCTCGTGTTTTCAGACTTTCAGGGGTTCATCCTAGGTACGCTAATGTTGGTGTTCTCGACCAGTGCAGCGACGCACGCCAAGAAGTAGCGAATACGTACTAATCGTTAACAGGAGGGCCAAGATCTGATGTGGTAGACCCAAAGACTTTCGTTGGCTTGGCAGCCAACAGAGCACTAAAGCCGGCCGCCATAAACAGTACAGCCTTATGTAACCTAGAAAGGCCGCAAGACTGTGGTCTATCCATTAAACACAGGGAAATGTTGGAGCAAAACTAATCTTATCATTAATCGCACCCCAACGCCCATGACCCCTATAGTCCTAGTCTCTTGCGACCTGAGGGTATTGTTTATACACGTTTCAAAGCCTCTCTTATAACATGGCATGAGTTAGCTGGTCATGTCCTTAAGCCTAGTGAGAGGGTCGAGAGGATAATCCTAAAAAAATGCTGAGAGGGAACGAGGTGGAAGCACAACTTGCCACAGCCCTGTCAATATGTCCAGTCAACTTAGTACCGATAGGACGAGCGGCTCATTCAATTACCAAGTGTAACAGGCTAACCCCCACCCCTTGCAATGAAAGGAAATGAGGGGTTGGTATAGAAAGTTGATGTTAGCAGGAGGAGATGAGGCTAAGCTGGAACCAGATGGGGAGCCGAGACCCGTCAACACAACGGCCAGGAAAAGATTGCAGTGAATCCTACGGGGTGGTACAACCGTTATCTTGTCTCCAAGAGCAGATACGGATCCAGCACGCCTTCTTTTTAACCAGCCAGACAGAAAATACTCCGGACGGGCTGTTCAAATTACGGACGAGGGTGAAATTGGGACCAGTGACGGGCTTTCCTTTGGGAAGGGCAGACGAAGGATTAGGCGGGCACTAAGTCACCTTCACATGAGAGAAAAAATGGGTCCTCAACAAAGGTCTCTCTGAAAGAGAATGAACATGAAAGGGAGAGAGAATAAAAGTGGGCGGGCAAAAGCACCCTAAAAGGTCAGAAAAAGCAAAGAGCGTAGGTGGTGAGTAAGAGGATATAAATACACAAATATTTAATAAATAAACCAAAAAGGATATAGGGAAGGAATGGAATATTTTTAAAGTCCCCTCATCCGGTTTAAGGGAGGAGCCTATCCACAGTGAGTCCCAAAACACGGTTACTCGGGAGGGGAAGCAAAAATACGATAAGGGACATCGTAAAAGTCCAGTTCGACACAGCAAATAGGAGATCTTCCACAGTGCGTGGGAAGGTGGGAAGGGGTATCAAAGGAAAGCAATGTGATGTAGGATCCACTTGGTCGCAGTAACGAAGCATGGAACTACCTCGTTGCTAGAAGGCAGAAGCCCTGAAACTCCTTGGCTGGAAATTACAGGGTGAGGGTGCTCAATTCACAATCAGCGGAGCCAAGTAGATTGAGGGATGAAGAAATACAAATTTTTAAGATATTAAACGGTTTTAACAATGTTAAATTTGAGGCATTCTTTAAAATTAATGAAATGAGAAATAAATAATTTAAGCTACAAGGCATTGTGATAATTTGCTTTAAGAGATGTACAGAATCAGACGCTCCTTAGCGATGTGTTTGAACTAGTCTCCTCTTGAGAACAGATAGCTGTCCTTTTAATGATTGGAATGGGATTTCTGAGGGTTTATAGTTCCCACGAATAGATGATTCGTAGTCAGGAGATTGGTTTTCACCAGTCAAGTTGCCCCATATAATGACAACTATATCAGAAGCATCTTTCAGGTTTCAGTTCTACAGTATGCCGCGCAGCATGGCTTGGGATTTGGATATTTTCTCCCCTTCTGCTGTTAGCTTATAGACATTTGGGACACTCATTTCATCCTACTTACTCCAAAGCACAACGCGACGAGAAAGTTTTTATGTAGGTGGCTCTGAGAATGATTTCGTCATATATGATGCACCTATCCCTATCGCTGATAGTGTCTGGACAATGTTCCCACTGTCTGCAGCTGCACTTAGCCGAAGTAGATTAAAAAAATTTCAATGGAGTTAATTGCATTTCTTATCGTCGTGCTTTGTGTAATGGCCATCTGTAAGTAGGGATTCATATCCCGAGATAAGGTGGCTCAGGCTTTCTGTTTCAATGAGGCAGAACATACATCTTTTTGTTGGAAGGCTTTCATATATTGTCTTCAGTTTATTCTGGTAATGTGGTTCGGGTGCTTTCATTTGCCACTTCATCTGATAATGCCTTAAAGTAGTCCGCCAGTATGGAATGAGAACTATGTAGCTTGGTGTTGTGTTAATAGTCTCATGGTAAGGTATCGTGCAATGATTATTATATCTGCTCTTTGGAGCTAGTTTATCTAAATTAGCCCCATTCTAACAATGTTTTTGTTGTAAGACCTCAGTAGGACTTAGTAAGAGTATCTATTAAGATTTTCTGGTCTTAATACATTTTAGAAATTTTATCTTAGTGGGACCAGTTTATTATGACTGGTATAGCCAACTGGTTGATTGCTGTTATTTTCTTTGAGGCGAGATCAGGTGTGTTCTACATCTTGTTTTTTACTGTCTATATCAACTCTTGCTTTTCCTTTAAAGTTCTCATTTGCCTTGATTCCAAGAGATATGTATGCTTGATCTTGCTCCAAGTCTGCTATTAGTGTTCATTCAGCGAGGGTGATGGTTTGCAAATGCAGTTGCTTACCTGTTTTTATTGTGCATTTGGAACACTGGTTAATAGGGAATTTGATGGGGTGATATTTGATAAGTTCGTTGGAGAGATCTTTTAGATTATCTACGAAGAGCAGGTGGTTAATTTTGTTAGCTGTCTCTCCTTCTTACTTGGTGCAGATCGATGGTTAGCATTAAGAAGTCTGCATCATTAGAATATATACTTTACTTTAAGATTTGGGATGCTGATTTTTGCCTTCTGGAGGAAAGGAATGCAAACTCCAAACCTCATTTGTGGGTTCTTTTATGTTTCTGAAGACTGCCCATTTGCGCTGCTTGATAGGGACAGAAACCACATTTGAAAGGCTTCTCACCAGTGTGGATTCTTTGATGTCTCTGAAGATTGCCATTATCTGCAGCTTGATAAGTGCAGAAACTACATTTGAAAGGCTTCTCACCAGTGTGGGTTCTTTTATGTATCTGAAGACTCCCCCTATCTGCTGCTTGAAAGGGGCAGAAACTGCATCTGAAAGGTTTTTCTCCCGTATGGGTTCTTTCATGCCTCTGAAGAGTCCCCATTCGTGCTGCTTTATAAGGACAGGAACTACATTTGAAAGGCTTCTCGCCTGAATGAGTTTTCATATGCTGCTGAAGACGACGCTGTTCCGCTGCTTGATAGGGACAGGAACTACATTTGAAAGGCTTCTCGCCAGTGTGTGTTCTTATATGTTCTTCAAGATGCCCTCGATGCGTTGTATGATAGTGGCAGGAACTGCATTTGAAAGGTCGTTCAACTGATTGCAACTTTTTCTCACGATTTCTTCTGTTACATACAAGTGCTTCAGAGTTGGATTGTGACAAATCAACTTCCATGACATTTGTAGATGTAAATTCTATCTACAAGTAAAGTATGTAGTTATTTTTTATTAAATATTAATTTTAATATACAATAGAAGGAATATCACAAACATGGAAATTCAAAGAAAGATCAACAGATCAAAATATACTTTAATCAACTTGAAACATACCTCCCCATGGATCCTACCAGTTAAATGAAGGCTAGCAATGGACCATCTACTAAAATATCAAAATAATGCCCTTGTTCTGGGTGACACAAAGCTTGAACAATCCCTCCACTCATAACAGGAAATGTTTCAACTCCTACTCCCAAGACATTACCCTCTTCATTAAACCAAGCCATTGGTTTATCTCTAGCCATCTCACAAATAGCCCATGAGAAACACATACCTACACCAACCCTACACTTTACATTAACTACAGATACATGCAAGAAGTAAATATACCCATTGTAAATTTAAGCAAAAATACATTTTGAAAAATAAAGGTAGATTATTAATAATTCGTAACTTTCCCTTTAGCATATTTTAGAGCTGCAGCACACATAAGCATAAATAAATAATTCAGAGATTACAGCTAGTGGTATCGTCAACCATGTTTGTCATATAATATTCAGTAATTCTGGCAAATACATTTTGAACAATAAAGGTAAACTATTAATAATTTGTGACCTTCCCTTTTGCGTGTTTTAGAGCTGCAGCTCACATAGGCATAAATAAATAATTAAGAGAATACAGCTAGTGATATCTCCAACCATGTTTGTCATATGACATTAAGTAATTCTGCCGTTGATGCTCAGGGCAAAGAGTGTGACACTGAGGACACGTCCCTGCGGGACACCCTCTTCCTGCTCCTTTGGGCCGGAGAGAGCTCCCCCCACCCGTACGCGGAATCGAAGATCTCGCAAAAATTCAGATATAAAGACTGTGGAGAGTCTCCATGATACCGTATCGCCATGCGGTATCATAGGCCTTCTCCAGATCGAAAAACACCGTGGCGTAGTGCTGTCTACGAAGGAAAGCCTCGCAGACGGCATTTTTCAGTCAAAGCAGAGCATCCGACGTGGAGTGGAACTTGCGGAAGCCGCACTGTACACAAGACAGATGGCCTCCGCTGTCTAGGAAAAAGGCTAGTCTGACATTTACCAATTTCTCCATCAACTTGCACACGCAAGAGGTTAGAGAGATTGGGCGGAAACCGGTCGGAGTAGAGTGATCTCTCCCCGGTGTGCAAAAGGCGAGCACAGTATCGATTCGCCAGGAATCTAGGAGAAGACTCTCCACCCAGATCCTTTTGAACAAATCTAACAGAAAGGCCATGCCTCGCTCACCCAGGTGTCGAAGCATGGCGTACGGGACATCGTCCGGACCATGGGCGGTGTCCGCGCACGAAACGAGACTCACTCCCAGTAAACCTACCTGCCATTGAAGGGCTCCGCCTCTGGAGGTAAAGTCCAGCCAGCAGCCTTCCACGACATCACGACATGCATTGAATGTTGGCGGAGCAGCATCCCGGCGAGAGAATGCGGAAAAAGCGGTGGCGAAGGATTCCGACACGGACACGGGGTCCGAGATTGCGGTCCCATTCTCCTGGAGAACGGGAGGGGAATCCTGGAGAACTTGCCCCGAATCCTTTTGACTCGCTTCCACACCTCTGCTAAAGGGGTCTTCCCGTTAAGTGAAGACACGTATGCCGCGAAGAAGAGCGGCGGGCGTGCTTCGAAATATACCGGAACCTAGCCCTAGCCCGACGAACTTCAGCGACAGTGAAATCGTTCGGGCGGCGCTTATAGCGCATGTAGGCATAACGCTTCTGTTTGAGGGCCGTCTCACACTCGGCCGACCACCATGGGAGTGGTCGGCGTGCAAAACAGCCAGACGTTCTAGGAATAGTAGTCAGGCCCACGGCGATGAGGTTGCCGGAGAAGAACTCAACGGCCTCATCTACCGACCTAAACTCCTGTACTGAGATAGAGAATTCAGTCATTTCCTGAAATGCAGGCCAACGCGCCCGCGCCAAGCACCCCCGAGGTGGGCTCTCAGGCGGCAGTTGCCCTGAAAATGATAATTGAATGGGAAAGTGATCACTACCATGGAGGTCATCGACCACCCCCCAATCAGAATCACGCTGTGCACCCGAAGAGCACAAAGATAGATCAAGGCAAGAAAATAAAGCGGTTCTCGGACAGTGATGCGTAAACTCATCCACGTTTAGGACACCGATCTCAAGCTCTTCGATCAGATTGGCAAGGACTTGTCCCCTGGATTTTATTGAGTAATCTCCCCAGAGAGGATGCCTGCCTTTCAGATCTCCAAGCAAGAGAAAGGGCCTCGGCAACCGTGCCACGACGCGGCGGAAATCCCCCGAGTCGAAGTCAGCTGACGGTGGAATGTACGCAGAAATGATAGTATACCTCCTATCCAGGTGCTGCTGCACAGCCACTGCCTGAAAGGAGGTATCTAAAGAGAAAGGAAGAACGGAGACATCATGCCGGGTGTAAACCGCGCATCCCCCAGCCCGGCCATCTCGCAGGGGTGGGGTCGCAAGACCCTTATACCCCGGAAGGGCGGGCAGGGGGCACGCACCTAGCATGGTCTCCTGCAGAAAGATAGCTAACGGGGAAAGGGACGAGACAAGCCTCCGCAGCTTCTCCCAGTTGGCCCGGAGTCCACGGTAATTCTATTGAAGGAATATGCCCTCCAGGCCTAGCTCGGAGGAGACGCGGGGGCCCTCCTCGAACAGAAGACCCTCACGGGAATGGCCGTACGCTTCCCGGAGGCAGAACCTTGGGCGCTGAAGGTGCTGTCGCCTTCGATGACTTATTGGGGGAGGTTGGGCTCGCCATGCGAATCTTTTCCTCCCCCGCCTCGAAACCTTAGGTGGGCGTTGCGGCTTCGGAGGCGGGGGGCCCTCTTTTCGAGGAACCACCGTCTCCGAGCCACTCGCTCCACCACTAGGCGTGGGCGAAGGAGCCGAATCTCCTTTCTCGCTGTCCTCCTTTCGGGGGACAGCTTTAGAAACCCCGGAAGATGGCCTAGCAACCAACTTCAGGGGTGTTGCCTCCTACGATTCTAACAACTTGGTGGAGGCGCGTCGCCGTTTCACCTTACGGGAAACGGTCACGCTGGCTGAAGAAGGGAAAGCCCTGGTTTTAGCCGGGGCTGGATGTGAACCCTTTTTGCCACCAGCTTTACTAGGGAAGCGCCCGGGTTGAGTAGAGCCCGCAGAAGGGCTCCGAATGGGCGCGGAAACAAACGTGCTCGTTGGCCTGGATGGGCCAGGAGCAGTGGGTGCCTTTCTAACTATTGAGCCATATGACGTCCCAGGCAGAGCCGGGCGCGCCAGGACCAAGTCCTTAGCCTCGCGAATGAGAGTCGATCCTGGGCCTGAACGGCCAGGATTTCTTTCTCAAGGAGATAGGCACCACATTGCTTCGAAGAAGCGGGGTGCTGCTCTCCGCAATTGACAAACTTGGCCACACACGATTTAGACTTATCGTGTGCGGCCTTGGAGCAATTTACACAAACTTCGGGTGACCCCGACTTTGCACGTCTACAAGAACGATTTGTATGGCTGAAGCCTTGACAGTAATAGCACCGCCGCGGCAGTGGAACGAATGCCTTTACGCGGTAGCGGTACCAACCGGCACGCACCGACTTAGGAAGCTTATCACAGTCGAACGTGACGAAGAGTGTAGGGGTGGGTCTCAAGGCCGCTCCCTGTTTTCTCATCACACGTTCGACCTTGACCGCCCCATGGTCGGCCAGCTCTAAGGTGATGTCCTCAATGGAGTAGGCAACGAGTTCACTCGCATAAACTACTCCTTTCACAAAGTTCATGGTAGAGTGCGGCGTCACACTCACTGGGGTGCCATCAAGTGTCCGAAGAGCACTTATCTTGGCCGCCTCGGCGGGATTCGCCAGAAGGCTCCCGTCCGAGAAACGGGTCACCTTCGGCTCTCTACCAATTGCACTAGCTAATCGTCTCCTCTGATGGATCATGTTGCCCTTGGCCAACATGGTGCCATCAGTGGAGCGAATAACGAGGAAGCGTTTGAAGCCAGCGGGCTCAAAAACGCTAGGTAACCTCTGAATCAGGGGGCCCGATGTCATCGACGCTCCGTCCTGTGCACTTTTGGTCTTTGTCGTAGTAAGGGGTTCCGCACCCGGGGGGGCAGAGGGGCCGGATGTGCCGATCTTGGCCTGGTCGCTTGCCAAAGTGGCAGCAGACCCATCCATCCCCGCAGCCCCCGCGGATGGAGAGGAGCCCCGAGTCTTCTTAGTCTTTGTCATCTTTTTCTTTTTTGGAGAGGAGGGCGGGGAATGAACCCGCTTCTCACCTCCGCCGATAGGAGCCCCTAGGCCAGATGGACCAGCCTCAGCCAGGTCCCTCTCCGAAATGGAGAAGGTCCTGATGGTCGCAGGGGAACCGGTTGGAGAAGATCCCTCCCCTCCTTGTACTGCCTCGGGCCCTCAGCCGTTTGAGGAAGACCTTGCATAGGGGCGGATTCGGGTTCGGTGCTTGGCGCCGAGCCCAGATTCCCCCCCATGGAAGGTCCTACCGCCTGAGGCTGGGTTTCCTCAAGGACCATGTCTATCACAGGAGGGGCCTCCAGTTGGCCATACCCTCACAGGACATCGCAGGTCCCCTTGGGTTGCGGTTCGCTATGGGCTGCCTGCTGGCTTTCTAGGCAGTCCCCTTGAAAAGAAATGGAGGGACTGCCGCTGGAAGCAGAGAGGTGCCCGAAAGCACCTACAGAGAAGGGGGTGAGTGGGAGTCCTCTACACCCATAGGCATAGGAGAGGAGTGAGCCTCCTCTCTGGTTAAAGAAATATGGAGGGTCCCCTGTGCAAGCACAGGAGGGACCTCCATTTTTTTCGTGGAGCTGCCCGAGGGCAGCTCCGTTGATGAGCAAGGGGTATTGGGGAGAGATTTGGGTTTTTAAAAAATTTTGTGATTCATGGGCATGCTGACCCTCTTTTTTACATGGGATGCGATCGCGCATCACCTCTCGCAGTAGCCCGCACTGCAAGAGGTGCTTACCGGCCCGGCAGAGACAGGCGCCGCCATTTGGGACCACCCCTTCCGCCTGGTGGCCTGGCAGTCCATCGGCATGGCGGCTCCACCTTGAACACGGCGTAAAATTGATAGAATGTGAAGAGGAGAGGAAAAGGGATGTGAGGAAGGTATGGGTGGGGATGAAGCAGGTTGTTAAAAACCAACCACCCCAGACCAGAGCTCAGGGGTTAGGAAACATTGTCCCCTTCCCCCTCAGCCCGATTCGGGACGATTGGCTGAGAAGAAGGTCAGCATTTACCCTGTGAAATTAGAGGCTGACCAGAGAAAGTTGTGGGAGAGGTTGTATGAAAAGCGAGCAAATACAAGTGTTTTGAAGGAAGGAGAAGAGGCTAAGCTGGGGTCGGACGGGGTGCCATCCTGGACGCCGTGCCCCTTAAGGAGCATTCTTAGTGGAAAGGGCGCAAAAAGGGTTCCAGGGTAATGCACCAGCTTCACCTTGTGGGCAATGGGGTTAGGAGGGTACACATTCTCCAGGTGCCTGGTGACACAATGTAAATGCAAGAAGGCTAAAAAGAAGATATCTAGAAGGTTAATGGCCTGGTAGTTTTCATCTAGTTTGAGACTGCCAGGGATACAGGTGTGAAGAATGCGCTACTCTTCCAGATATCAGCTGCATCATGGTCACCCATGTACACCATATGTGGCACACAAATCATGATCCCATAATTGACAATTTACCTTGAATACCCTCCTCCATCAGTGCAATAGAATAGGCTAAATTAAATGAAAAGTAATTAAAATATCCTAGATTGAAAATATTAAACTTTGAATTGTTTTTTTTTGTTTCATTTTCATCATTCTTTTTGGTGGATGCCATAAAATTGAACAAATTTGCATACCTTCATTGCAACAAAATTTTATATAAAATTCATATTAAATATTACCATTCTATGAAAGCAGTTTTGTAGGCCTGTTTCAGTAGAGACATGGGCTGTTAATTTTTCTTCTTGGGAATTGAGTAGTTCTTCATTTTTATCAGGGAGAAGACATTGATCTTCGAGAAATTCTTCCTTTATCTCTTCTTTGATTAAAATCTCTTCAATATCCTCCTAAAGTAAATACAAATTAATTTTTCTGTAATGTGAAAACTACTGCATGGTAGTTAACAATTTTTATTCATACAAAGAAAAAGAATTGAAACTAAAAATAGATTCATGTGCAATAAGTTCAGGTTACAGACCCTAGGTATTATCAACAATTTGAGATACTTGCCCTACCAAGCCCGTACCTCAAATAGACTTCTTTGCCTAATGAACCTTCTATATATTTTCACCTTGTTACCTCATTTTTATAATTGCTTGAGTTGCCCTCGTTGTTTTGCTGTAATTTGTTAACATAAAAAAAGGTAGAAAAATATGTTATGGCTAACCCATCCAATCTTCTAATTTAATGAAATTTTCAGACTAGCCTTATGCACTCTATCAAACACTATCTGATCTAAACTGTAATTATATATTTTGATGCACTTGAGCTGCTTCTCAACTGAAGCCTCTCCCTGGTAAGTCCCCTCCCCACAACCAGGAAGAATTCTCACTTTTTTTTAAGGAGCCCATCAGGCGACTGCCTGCTTGGGCATAAATCGCCATACGCAAGACAGCCTACTACTAGGCTATATTAAGAAACAAATAAAAAAACAAGAACAAAATAATGCTAAAAAGGACAAGGGTTTAAAAAATATGAAAACAAAGCAAAAAAGCAAGAAGGAGGGCGCACTCTGGCATCGGGGGTAGGCCCGATGCAGGTGCAGGAAAAAGCAACCTAAAAAAAACAACCACAGTCAAATAAAAGGGAGAAGGCCAGCCTCCTCCAAAAAGTTGTAAAGTCCACAAGGGACAAGCGGAAGCAACCCCGCTTATCCCGGTATCGGAACAAGTAATGTGCGCGAAGATCGCCCAGACTGGGACATTCAACAAGAATATGCTGAACAGTCTGGGGGACAATGCAGTCTTCGCAGTAGGGCGTAGGTGAGAGCTCCATCAAATGGAAGTGCATCCCACGAGTGTGTCCAATTCGGGGAGGCGACAGAAACCTGAGGCCATCGTGGCATTGGACAGGTGGGGGAGTGGGGTAGGTCCATAAGAGTCGCAACGCAATAGCACACAACTTTAAGTTCCCCCAGACTGTCTCCCATTTGCTTTGCCAAGCAGCCCGGAGGGCTGCCTGTATTCCTGCCATGCAATCGGTGTGAGGAAGAGTGAAAAGCTGGTATGGTCGCCCAGTCCTCGCATACTCTTTGGCGCCCTCATTCCCCACAATTCCTACA
Organism: Ceratothoa steindachneri; assembly: GCA_963969495.1. Lineage (NCBI taxonomy): Eukaryota > Metazoa > Arthropoda > Malacostraca > Isopoda > Cymothoidae > Ceratothoa > Ceratothoa steindachneri. The sequence goes on along the minus strand of OZ018332.1, from coordinate 144,017,139 downwards.
TGTCCAGGAACCCAGCAGAAGATAACCTTGACATCCGCCTGGCTCACCAAAACCGTGGCATCATGGATGTCACGAATCATGGGATGCGGAGAATCCAATGCCTCAAGAGCAATCAGGGTGCATTGTGAGTCGCTATAAATCACAATATGGTCTACGAACGGGGAACGTCACGTTATCTCCAGTACCAAGCGGTGCATTGCAAGCGGCTCGGCCGTGAAGACATGCAGAGCCCCACTGGCTTCAAACTGAGGGAACACGGCGTGGAAACTGACCCCCTCTTGGGATTTAGAGCAATCCGTATACACTGGCATGGCTCCAGCGTGACACAAAGTGTGCTCCGAATTAAATTTTTTAGGGCGGGAGCCCATCTGGTGACCTCCTACTTGGGCATAAGTCGCTGTATTCACGACAAGGCTATATTAAAATAGAAAAATGTACTCCCCACCCGTGAAAAAAAACAAGAATAACAATGAAAAAGTTAAAGGGCAACAAACAGCAAGCATGCTCCGGCGTCGGGAAGTGGGGGGGGGGCGCCGCCCTCCCCCGACGGAGGGACGTGCAACCTAAAAAAAGAAAAAAAAAATCCAGTTAAATCTTAGTGGAGTATGCCAGCCTCCTCCAAAATTCAAAGTCCACAAGTCAGTGTGCACGAATCCGTCCGGAGTACAATGGAAAAACGGTAGCGGTAGCAACCCTGCTCATCCAGGTACTGGGACAAGTAGCGTGCGCGAAGATCACCCAGACTGGGACATTCAACAATAATGTGCAGAACAGTTTGGGGGACAATGAAGTCATCACAATATGGTGCAGGTAGAGCTCTCCATCAAATGGCGGTGCGTCCTGCGAGTGTGTCCAAGTCGGAGACGACAGAAAGTAACCTGAAACCGTCGCGGCATTGGGAGGTAGGTCCAAGAAAACAGTCACGGCAAAATGGCACGCAACTTTTGGAGCCTTCCGTATACACTCGCACGGTTCTAGCGTCACACGAAGTGTGCTCCAAAATGGCAGAACGTATCAGTCCCGGCGCTGTAGAAACTTTGAAGGGTTCTCCGCCTCTGGAAGTAAAGTCCAGTCGGCGGCTTTACACGCATTGAATGCTGGTGGAGCAGCATCCTGGCTAGAGAATGCGGTGGCGAAGGATTCCGCCACGGACGCGGGGTCTGAGATTGCGGTCACATTCTCGTGGAGAAATTGCCCAGAATCCTTTTGACACGCTTCTAAACCTCTGCTAGAGGGGTCTTCCCGTTAAGTAAAGACACATATGCCCGCCAAGATGAGCGGCGGGCGTGCTTCGAAATATACCGGAACCTAGCCCTAGCCCGACGAAATTCAGCAACAGTGAAATCGTTCGGGTAGCGCTTATAGCGCATGCAGGCATAGATAGCGCTTCTGCTTGAGGGGCCCTCTCACACTCAGCTGACCACCTCGGGAGTGATCGGCGTGCAAAATGGCCAGACGTTCTAGGAATAGTAGCTAGGCCATCGGCGATGAGGTTGCAGGAGAAGAACTCAACGGCATCTACCGACCTAAACTCCTTGACTGAGATAGAGAATTCAGTCATTTCCTGAAATGCAGACCACCGCGCCAAGCACCACCGGGGCGGGTTCTCGGGCTCCAGCGGCCCAGAAAATGATATTTGAATGGGAAAATGATCACTACCATGGAGGTCATCGACCATTCCCCAATCAATTCAGGCTGTGCATCTGGAGAGCACAAAGATAGATCAAGGCAGGAAAATAAGCGGTTCTCGGGCAGTGATGCATAAACTCATCCACATTTAAGAGACCTATCTCAAGCTCGTCGATCAGGTCGGCAAGGACTTGACCCTGGGGATTGATAGAATAGTTTCTGCAGAGGGTGTGTCTATCATTTAGATCAGGGTTTCCCAACCGGGGGCCATGGCACATCTGAAGGGGGCCACAGGAAAATTTTAAGCTCTAGAGGGGCCACAGATCCATGAAGGGGACCCCAGGACTCAACCTATTGAAACCTGAATTATAGTTAGGGCAGTACCTAATTTTAATTTATGCAGTTGAATTACATTTTAAAAATATTAACATATATTTTCCTTTTTTAAAATATTTTATTAGCATAATAGGATTTACATTAATCTGTAAACAAATATTTTTCATCTTACAAGCTTATTCTGCGCCGCACTCCATTGTGTGCTTGATTGTTATGCAACTGGTACTGTTGTTGGCTTGATGACCAAATCATTTGTCTTCACTTCAGTTTCACTTATGGCTTATTTACGAGATTGGCATTTAATCTTAGATCTGATGATTGAACTTATCGTTTTGTATCTGCATTAATTTGAGTAATATATATGTATATATAATATATTACTGAAATTAATGCAGATCTACCCCCCTGAGGGAGTACGTTTCTGCTGTTTTGCATTTAGGTACAGGTACAGAGTACCAGGATGTACAATCAACAACAAAGATTTCAGACATGTCCAATTAATAGAAACGCTCATAAAAATAGTTGCATTGTTTTGCGGTTCTTTTTTGGTGTCAAATATTTACCATCAAGGGCAAGTATTCAACACAAAAAAGGAAAACAAAATTTTCAATGCAGCTATTTTTATGAGTGTTTCTATTTATTGGACATGCCTGAAATTTTCATGTCTGACTGTAATAGTAGTTGGTGTTGGGCACAGACTCAGTGCCCTGCACAGGGAATGGAGGTTGTTTCTGGGTCTTTTCTCAGAAATACTCATCCTTTTTCGCCACTGAGATAAGCGCCTTTCATTTTATTGTGGTGAGCTTTGGCTCTAAAATGTAATATATATATATATATATATATATATATATATATATATATATATATATATATATATATATATCATTAATATATTAAATTTCTTCTGCACAGATTACCCATGGCTACAGCGATGAAGAAAAAATGTTGACAATACTCCAGTGAGTAATTAGCTTATGGTTTTATACATCCAACCAGACAATATAAAACAGCCATTGTATCTTTTATGTATGGCTACACTTTCTAATGATAGTATGCGACCAAGTAAGCTTAAAATACATTTGGAGAATAAGCACAAGGACAAAAATACAAAACATTAGATTACTTTAAAAAGATGCGGGATAATATCCAAGCAAGGAGCACTATTAAAGATATATTTAGCAAAACAGCAGCATCTTATGAGATTTCCAAGCTAATAGCAAAATCGGGAGAACCTCATACTATTGGCGAAGAATTGACTTTGCCTTCAAGATCTGTGGTTATTTCAACAGTCATGCAACAAAGTCCCCCCAAAATCACTGAAGTCATTCCGCTGAGCAACAATACAGTATCAAGACGTATTGACGAAATGGCAAAGAATGTAGAGAAAAAACTCATTAAACATTTACAAGTAAAGACCTTTGCATTACAAATTGATGAAACGTTATTACATGATAACAAAGCCTTTCTCATGGCGTATGTTAGGTTTTTGGATAAAGATCAACTCAGAGAAGAAATGCCTTTTTCCCGCAGCCTTGTGAGAGATATTAAAGGTGAAACAATTTTCAAACAAGTAGTGACCTATTTCAAAGAAAATGATATTCCACTTGGGAACTGTGCAACTGATGGTGCCGCTACTATGGTAGGTAGATACAGGGGATTTATTGCACATTTAAAAGATGCTGTACCTAAAGTTTTTTGCATACAATGTCAACATCTGATTGCTTAAAACCTAGGAGGACGTCTGAAAGATTCACTTGATAGTGTAATCAAGACCGTCAACCTTATCAAGTCAAATCCACTTCAAGAGCGTCTTTTCAGACAACTCTGTGCTACCAATGAAGAAGGATTTGAGCGCTTACTTTTGCATACAGAGGTGCGATGGCTTTCTAAGGGCAATTGTCTGAATCGCTTCATTACACTTTGGGATAGTGTTGTGTTATTTCTGGATGGTAAGCAGCTCAGGGTAAGAATCATTGCTGCCAAATGTGACATATTCTACCTTACAGATATATTTGAAAAGCTATATATCTTGAACAAACAGCTACAAGGTAAAAATGCAAATATTTTAACATGCAAAGAGTCTATTTGTGCATTTATGGGAAAAATTAAGCTGTTCAAGACAAATATGGAGCGAAAAGAGTTGATACAGTTTACAACCCTCCGCACTATTGAGAGTAAGCTGAAAGAAGATGATATTTTAGTATACATTGATCATTTGGAGAAATTGCATAGTGATATGGAAGTTAGGTTCAGAGATCTTCTACAACTGAACATTCCAGGTTGGATGGTAGACCCATTTGGAATTAATGCAGCTGATGTTGATATCAGATTACAAGAAAGCCTCATTGAGTTACAGAGTAATCAAACTTCTCTGGCTAGATTTAAGCATGGTGTCAGGAACTTATGGACAAGTCATGAAATTACTATGAAATACCCTTTGCTTTGGGACGGAGTAAAATCATATCTTATTGCTTTTCCTACTTCTTATTTGGTTGAGTCGGGTTTTAGTAAAGTGTCACACCTCCTATCAAAAGCTCGCAGCTGCTTAGAAATAGTAAGAAGAGGTGATCATCTGTCTCGAACAACTATAGACCCTGATAGTGAAAAACTTGTGAAACTGCATGAAGCACAAGGATCGCATTGAATGAATAAAGAGTTGATGATATATTTATTTCATTTTGCTAAAGGTTTTTATTTTCTGTAAGACTAATTATTTATTTTAAAAGAGTATTACAATTTTTGTTAACCACTGTTTAATTTTTGCTATGTTTGTAGTCCTATATATGTGACAAATATAATTGTACCCGTATACAAATAGGTATTTTAATATCTTTTATCCTTTAAAGTAGAGTTAAACTGCATATTACCTACTGAAAATAATGATTATGCGCCAGAGGAAAAAATAAGGTTCCTAAGGGGCCATAAGCCAAAATCGGTTGGGAACCGTTGGTTTAGATCTCCAAGTAAGAGATAGGGCCTCGGCAACCGTGCCATGATGCGGCATAAGTCCCCCGTGTCGAAGTCGGCTGATGGTGGAATGTACGCGGAAATAACAGTATACTTCCTATAAAGGTGTAGCTGCACAGCTACTGCCTAAGAAGGAGGTATCTAAAGCCAAGAGAAAAATGGAGACATCATGCCGCCCGGCCCCTACCCCATGGTGGTGGGGTCGCAAAACCCTTATACCCCGGGAGGGTGGGCAGGGGGCATGCGCCCAGCATGGTCTCCTGCAAAAAGATAGATAACAGGGAATAGGAGGAGACGAGCCTCCGCAGCTCCTGCCAGTTGGCCCAGAGCTTGCAGCAATTCCATTGAAGGAATATGCCCTCCAGGCCTAGCTCGGAGGAGATGCGGGAGCCCTCTTCGAAGAGAAGTATCCCACATGAATGGCTGTACGCTTCCCGGAGGCAGAACTCCGAGTGCTGTTGGCCGGACAATGCGCTGTCGCCTTCAAGGACTTATTGGGGGAGGTTGAGCTCCCCATGCGTCTTTTCCTCCCTCCACCTCGAAACCTTAGGTGGGTGGGGGGCCCTCTTTTTGAGGATCCACCATCTCCGAGTCACCCAGCCCAACAGTGGGCTTGGGCGAAGGAGACGAAGCTCCTTTGTTGTTGTCCTACTTTCGGGAGGCAGCTTTAGGAACCCCGGAAGATGGCCTGGCACCAACTTCAGGGGTGTTTCCTCCTGTGAGTCTACCGACTCGGTGGAGGCGCATGACCGTTTCGCCTTACGCGAAACGGTCACGCTGGGATAAGGGAGGGGGAGCCATGGTTTTAGGGGGGGCTGGGTGTGGACCCTTTGTGCTGCCAGCTTTACCAGGGGAGCGTCCAGGGTCGGTAGAACCCACAGAATGGTTCCGAATGGGCGTGGAAATGACTGTACTCGTCGGCCTGGAGAGGCCAGGAGCAGAGGGTGTCTTTTTCAACATTGAGGCATAGGACGTCTCAGGTAGTGCCGGGCGTGCCAGGACCAAGTCCTTAGCATCGCAAAATGCGAGACGATCCTGAGCCTGAATTGCCAGGAATTCCTTCTCAAGGAGGGTTTTAGCGCATTCGCCAAAAGGCTCCCATCCGAGAAACGGGTCACCTTCGGCTCTCTACCAATCCCACTAGCTAAAGCTCTCCTCTGATGGATCATGTTGCCCTTAGCCAACATGCAACCAGGGCTGACAATGAAACTTTTGAAAATCCAAATAATGGCAACTATCTTGGTTTGTTAGAATTGATTGCTAAGTTTGATCTATTTCTTTCTAATCGCATAAAACAATATGGAAACAAAGGATCTGGGTCTCCTTCATATTTGTGGAAGTCAGTATATGATGAACTTATGCAGCTTACTCCAGGTTACTTCAGTTTGGCTGTGGACTTTACACCAGATCTTTCCCATGTGGATTAACTAACTGCTATAGTAAGGTATATATCCCCTGGTGATGGTTTATCTGTTGAAGTCTTTCTAACTTTCCTACCATTGGAAAATCACAGTGGTGAAGGTATGGCAGGTAGGGTGGTGACTATCTATGTAAGGCCTGCAAAATTGATTTCAATAAATGCTGAGGACAGTCGTATGATAATGCAGCAAATATGGCTATTAAATACAATGGAATGCATTAAAAAATCTTAAGTTAAATAAGTATGCAATATATATTCCTTATGCTGGACATTAATTAAATCTTGCCGGCCGTGCTGCTGTAGATTGTTGTTTAGATGCAGTAAACTTTTTTTGCTGTTGTTAAAAAAAATATACACTTTCTTTTCATCTCCAAACAGGTGGTCTGTGAGGTTATCTTTTTTGACTATAAACTCAGACATCAGAGTACCAAAGAGTTTGTCTGACACTAGGTGGGAAGCACATGCAAAAGTGGTGTCTGCCATAAATGCAAGTTATAAGTCAACAAGTCAAAAAACAAGCCAACCATGGGGCTGCACTTGATGTTGATGAAAAGCTTGTTCCAAGAGACAAATTTTGAGTAAGATCTTTCATTCATACAATAGAAGTCCTTGAAGCAAATTTAAGAAGAGCAAAAGCCTACAATTATGTTGCAAACAAATTTTCATATTTGGTTGATTTAAAAGCTTCAAAGGGACAGCTACATGAAGCAGTAGAAACCTTAATGAAAGAGTATCCACATGATGTTGATATTAACCTTATGGGTGAACTGAGGCACTTCCATGATTATGTCAAGCAGAATTATCCTGAAAAAGAACAAATTCAACACACAGATCTGTATCAAATCATCTTTCAAGACAAGTTTCATTTAGTTTTCCCTAATGTGGAAGCAATATTATGACTCTTTCTATGTCTGATAGTAGCAAATTGTTCAGGAAATAGATCAATTTACAGCTAAAGAGAATAAAAAATTAACTGACAACAACTACATATGTCTGAAGGAAAATTGTCTGCCCTTAGCATCATGTGCATAGAAAGCGATGTTGCTACTTGCGTAGCATATCTTTTGATGACATACAGTTGCCCCCCCCCCCATATTCACGGGGGATAGGGACCATGAACCCCCATGAATATTGAAAAACCGTGGATAGTTGATGCTGTCCCCAAAACAACCCCAACCCTTCACAAACATCATAATACGCTCCCCATATTAATTCAAGAAGTTAAGTTTTGTCATGTTCATACACATACAGTACGAAATAAAGTATCAGAACACATTAAATTATTTTATTGTATAATGTGTACTCACTTGGAGATAGTTTGGTTTGATTGAAGCATGATGATTGTAGATGATGTTGCTTGTGCAGTTCAATGATGATGATGACAATGATGATGATATAACTACACAGGAAAGCTGAGGAGATTCTAATTATCCTTAGACTCCTGCTCAGTAAACACCGGAGGAGAAGGATTTTTTTTTTTTTTAAGAGCTGATCTGGCGACTGCCTACTTGGGCATTAGTCGCCGTATTAAAACTGGCCTAGTTCTAGGCTACTTTAAAATAAAATTAGAGAGAAAAAAGGAACACCCCAAAAAGGGGAAAAGGAAGCAAGCTGGTGCATCAGGGAGAGGTCCCCCCAGAGCAAGAGCGTGAAACCAAAGGGAAAAAAACAAAAAAAAAAATGCAAAAAACCAAACAAACAAACCTTGCTTAAATAATAGGGAGAAGGCTGGACTCCCCCAAGAAGTCAACAAGTCCACAAGTCAATGTGCACGAATCTGTCCCAAGTACAAGTGACAGGCGGTAGAGACCCCGCCTATCCCGGTACCGAGACAGGTATCGTGCGCAAAGATCACCCAGACTGGGACATTCGACAAGAATGTGCCGAACAGTCTGGGGGACGACGCAGTCGTTGCAATAGGGCGCAGGCCGGCGCTCCATCAAATAGCGATGCATCACACGAGTGTGTCCGATTCGGAGACGACAGAAAGCAACCTAAAGCCGCCGCGGCATTGGGGGATAGGTCCATGGGAACAGTCGCGGCGCAATGGCACGCAACTTTAAGTTCCCTTCGACCGTCTCCCATCTTCTTTGCCAAGCAGTCCGAAGAGTTGCCCGTATTCATGCCATGTAGTCGGTGTGAGGAAGAGCGAAACGCTGGTCCAGTTGCAGAGTCCTCGCAGACTCTTTGGCGCCATCATTCCCCGCAATTCCTACATGTCCAGGAACCCAGCAGAAGATAATCTCGACATCTGCCCGGCTCGCCAAAACCGTGGCGTCACAGATATCGCGAACCAATGCCCCGAGAGCACTCAGGGCGCTTTGTGAGTCGCTATAGATCACAATCCGGTCTCAAAACCGGGCACGTCGCGTAATCTCCCGTACCGAGGGGTGTATTGCCACCAGCTCGGCCGTGAAGACAGACGCAGCGCCTGGTAGAGCCCCACTGACTTCAAACAGAGGGGATACGGCGTGGAAGCCGACCCCCTCTTGGGACTTGGAGCCATACGTATACACTGGCACGGTTCCAGCGTGACACGATGTGTGCTCCAAAAAGGTCGAACGCAATACTCCCGGCGCAGTACAAGCTTTGGGAGCAGAAGCGTGGCGACAAAGAGCCAAATGTGGTACCCTCCAGCGTGGCGTCCTGGGCAGAACCAGGGGCGCCACCGGCCCGAGAGCTATATCTACCTCTCGAAGGAGTTTCCTGGCTCTAAACCCAAAGGGCTTAGGGTATGACTGGCGTCTCTCGCCGGCATAGGCACCATTGAGATCAGCTGCGGATGCAGTGAGAGCTGTTGGCGACTGAGGGAGACGCCGGGCTAGCGTGTACAGGCGAGCGATGCACTGCACGCGGCGCAGAGTGAGTGAAATCTCCCCAGCATCGACCAACAGGCTCTCAATGGGGAAAGTGCGGAAGGCACCGGTCGCAAGGCGAAGGCCGGAGAATGTCCAAGGCGCGGGTACAAGAGACCCTAAGGCTGCGAATATGAGCCTCCCAGGTGAGGCGTCGGTTGAATACAAGACCAAGGAAACGGTACGACTTAACCACATCAAGGCGCACCCCATTAAGAAAAAAATCTGGGTCGGGGTGAAGCCGTGGATGGCGGCAGAAGTGCACCACCTTAGTCTTGGCCAAAGAAAACCGAAACCTGTGCGCTTCGGCATAGTTAGAGACGCGGTTCAATGCCTGTTGGAGTCGACGGGTCGTCCACGTAGAGCGTAGCGAGAACATCTTCCGGCAGCACCGAGGTGATGCCGTTGATGCTCAGGGCAAAGAGTGTGACACTGAGGACACTTCCCTGCGGGACACCCTCTTGCTGCTCCTTTGAGCCGGAGAGGGCTCCCCCCACCCGTACGCGGAATCGACGATCTCGCAAAAATTCAGATATAAACATTGAGAGGCGTCCCCTCGCCCCCATCGTGTGGAGAGTCTCCATGATACCGTATCGCAATGCGGTATCATAGGCCTTCTCCAGATCAAAAAACACCGTGGCGTAGTGCTGTCTACGAAGGAAAGCCTCGCAGACGGAATTTTCCAGTCGGAGCAGGGCATCCGATGTGGAGTGGAACTTGCAGAAGCCGGACTGTGCGGAAGACAGATGGCCTCCGCTGTCCAGGAAAAAGGCTAATCTAACATTTACCAATTCCTACATCAACTTGCACACGCAAGAGGTTAGAGAGATTGGGCGGAAACCGGTCGGAGTAGAGTGATCTCTCCCCGGTTTTCGATAGGCGAGCACAGTAGCGATTCGCCAGGAGTCTGGAAGAAGACCTTTCACCCAGATCCTGTTGAACAAATCTAACAGAAAGGCCATGCCTCACTCACTCAGGTGTCGAAGCATGGCGTACGGGACATCGTCCGGACCATGGGCCGTGTCCGCGCACGAAGCGAGAGCGGAACGCAACTCACTCACATTAAACTTGTCGTTGAAGGGTTCTCCGCCTCTGGAGGTAAGGTCCAGCCGGCGGCCTTCCGCGACATCACGACGTGCATTGAATGCTGGCGGAGCAGCATCACGGCTAGAGAATGCGGAAAAAGTGGTCGCTAAGGATTCCACCACGGACGCGGGGTCCGAGATTGCGGTCTCATTCTCCTGGAGAACGGAAGGGGGGTCCTGCAAGAACTTGCCCCGAATCCTTTTGACTCGCTTCCACACCTCAGCTAAAGGGGTCTTCCCGTTAAGTGAAGACACGTATGCCCGCCAAGAAGAGCAGCATGCGTGCTTCGAAATATACCGGAACCTAGCCCTAGCCCGACGAACTTCAGCGACAGTGGAATCGTTCGGGCGGCGCTTATAGCGCATGTAGGCATAACGCTTCTGTTTGAGGGCCGTCTCACACTCGGCCGACCACCATGGGAGTGGTCGGCGTGCAAAACGGCCAGACGTTCTAGGAATAGTAGTCAATCCCACGGCGATGAGGTTGCCAGAGAAGAACTCAACGGCCTCATCTACCGACCTAAACTCCTCGACTGAGATAGAGAATTCAGTCATTTCCTGAAATTCAGGCCACCGCGCCCGCGCCAAGCACCGCCGAGGTGGTCTCTCAGGCGGCAGTTGCCCTGAAAATGATATTTGAATGGGAAAGTGATCACTACCATGGAGGTCATCGACCACCCCCCAATCAAAATCAGGCTGTGCATCCGAAGAGCACAAAGATAGGTCAAGGCAAGAAAATGAAGCGGATTTCGGACAGTGATGCGTAAACTCATCCACGTTTAGGACACCCATCTCAAGCTCTTCGATCAGATCGGCAAGTTCCTTGTCCCCTGGGATTTATGGAGTATTCTCCCCAGAGAGGATGCCTGCCGTTCAGATCTCCAAGCAAGAGATATGGCCTCGGCAACCGTACCACGACGCGGCGGAATTCCCCCGCGTCGAAGTCAGCTGATGGTGGAATGTACGCAGAAATCAGAGTATACCTCCTATCCAGGTGCAGCTGCACAGCCACTGCCTGAAAGGAGGTATCTAAAGAGAAAGGAAGAACGGAGACATCATGCCGGGTGTAAACCGCGCATCCACCAGCCCGGCCATCCCGCGGTGGGCGGGCAGGAGGCACGCGCCTAGCATAGTCTCCTGCAAAAAGATAGCTAACGGGGAACGGGACGATACGAGCCTCCGCAGCTCCTCCCAGTTGGCACAGAGTCCACGGTAATTCCATTGAAGGAATATGCCCTCCAGGCCTAGCTCAGGGGAGACGCGGGGGCCCTCCTCGAACTGAAGACCCTCACGAGAATAGCCGTACGCTTCCCGGGGGCAGAACCTCGGGCGCTGTTGGCCGGACAAAGCGCTAAAGGCGCTGACGCCTTCGAGGACCCATTGGGGGAGGTTGGGCTCGCCATGCGAGTCTTTTCCTCCCCCCGCCTCGAAACCTTAGGCGGGCGTTGTGGCTTCGGAGGCGGGGGGCTCTCTTTTCGAGGAACCATCGTCTCCGAGCCACTAGCTCCACCTCGGGGCGTGGGCGAAGGAGCCGAAGCTCCTTTGTTGCTGTCCTCCTTTCGGGGAACAGCTTTAGGAACCCCGGCAGATAGCCTAGCGACCAACTTCAGGGGTGTTGCCTCCTGTGAGTCTAACGACTCGGTGGAGGCGCGTGGCCGTTTAACCTTACGGGAAACAGTCACGCTGAGGGAAGAGGGGGGAGCCCTGGTTTTAGCCGGGGCTGGGTATGAACCCTTTTTGCCGCCAGCTTTCCCAAGGAAGCGCCCGGGTTGGGTAGAGCCCGCAGAAGGGCTCCGAATGGGCGCGAAAACAACCGTGCTCGTTGGCCTGGATGGGCCAGGAGCAGAGGGTGCTTTTCTAACTAATGAGGCATATGACGTCCCAGGCAGAGCCGGGCGCGCCAGGACCAAGTCCTTAGCCTCGCGGAATGAGAGTCGATACTGGGCCTGAACGGCCAGGATTTCTTTCTCAAGGAGATATGCACCACATTGCGTCGAAGACGCAGGATGCAGCTCTCCGCAATTGACACACTTGGCCACACACGATTTGGACTTATCGTGTGCGACCTTGGAGCAATTTACACAAACTTCGGGTGACCCCGACTTTGCACGTCTACATGAGCAATTCGTATGGCTGAAGCGGTGACAGTAATAGCACCGCCGCGGCAGTGGCACGAATGCCTTCATGCGGTAGCGGTACCAATTAGCACGCACCGTCTCAGGGAGCTTGTCACAGTTGAACGTGACAAAGAGTGTAGGGGTGGGTCTCGAGGCCCCTCCCTGTTTTCTCATCACATGTTCGACCTTGACCGCCCCATGGTCAGCAGCTCTAGGGTGATATCCTCAATGGAGTAGTCAACGAGTTCCCTCGCATAAACTACTCCTTCCACAAAGTTCATGGTAGAGTTTGGCATCACACTCACCGGGGTGCCATGAAGTGTCCGAAGAGCACTTATCTTGGCCGCCTCGGCGGGATTCGCCAGAAGGCTCCCGTCCGAGAAACGGGTTACCTTCGGCTCTCTACCAATTGCACTAGCTAATCCTCTCCTCTGATGGATCATGTTGCCCTTGGACAACATGGTGCCATCAGTGAAGCGAATAACGAGGAAGCGTTTGAAGCCAGCGGGCTCGAAAACGCCAGGTAACCTCTGAATGAGGGGCCCCGATGTCATCGAGGCTATGCCCTGTGCATTTTTAGTCTTGGTCAGGGGCTCCGCAACCGGGGGGGCAGAGGGGCCAGATGTGCCGATCTTGGCTTGGTCGCTTGCCATAGTGGCAGCAGACCCATCCGTCTCCGCTGCCCCCGCGGATGGAGAGGAGCCCCGAGTCTTCTTCGTCTTTTTCTTTTTTGGAGAGGAGGGCAGTGAATGAACCCACTTCTCACCCCCACCGGTAGAAGCCCCCAGGCCAGATGGACTGGCCTCAGCCAGGTCCTTCTCCAAAATGGAAAAGGTCCTGGTGGTCGCAGGGGCATCATCCGGAGGAGATCCTTCCCCTCCTTGTACTGCCTGAGAATCCCCAGCCGTTTGAGGAGGACCTTTCATAGGGGCGGATTCGGGTTTGGTGCTTGGCGCCGAGCCCGGATTCTCTCCCATGGAAGGCACTACCGTCTGAGGCTGGTTTTCCTCAAGGACCATGTCTATCACAGAAGGGGCCTCCAGCAGGTCTTTTGAGGGAAACGACCGAAGGGGCCTGGCTTCCCTCTTCCCCCTAAGGGGGTTTGCCCTACCGAGCCACTTGCAAGAGGGGCAGTCGGCAATGGGTTGCCTGCTGGCTTTCTTGGCAGTCCCCTTAGAAAGCAAAGGAGGGACTGCCGCTGGAGATAGGGAGGTGCCCGAAAGCACCTCAGGAGAAGGGGGTGAGGGGTAGTCCCCTACACCCGTAGGCATAGGAGAGGAGTAAGCCTCCTCTCCGGTTAAAGAAGTATGGAGGGTCCCCCGCGCAAGCAAAAGGGGGAAGACATCCATTTTCTCAGAGGAGCTGCCCGAGGGAGGCTCCGTTGATGTTCTTGTGGAAGTTGGGGGTTGGGTTTTTTTTTTTTTCCATCATTGGGCATGGTGACCCTATTTGTGCTACGGGATTTAATATCTCATCACCTCTTGCAGTTGCCCGCACTGCAAGAGGTGCTTACAGGCCTGGCAGAGCCAGGCGCTGCCACTTTGGACCACCCCTCCCGCCTGGTGGCCTGGCAGTCCATCGGCATGACGGCTTCACCTTGAACACGGCTTAAAAATCGATAGAATGTGAAGAGGAGAGGAAAAGGGATGTCAGGAAGGTATGGGTGGGGATGAAGCAGGTTGTTAAAAAAACCCATCCCGAACCGGAGCTTAGGGGTTAGGAACATTGTCCCCTCCCCCCTCAGCCCCGATCAGGGACGGTTGGCTTGAGAAGAAGGTCAGCATCTACCCTGTGAAATTAGAGGCTGACCAGAGAAAGTTGTGGGAGAGGTTGTGTGAAAAGAGAGGAAACAAGTGTTTTGAAGGAAGGAAGAGAGGCTAAGCTGGGGCTGGACGGGGTGCTGAGTCCCGTTAGCATGGCGGCCAGGATGACAAATTGCCGCGCCCCAGGAGAAGGAGGAGGAAAAGTTTCTCCAGAGGTGGAGGGCATAGTTTTGGGTGTGGTTAGGGGTTCAGGATTTTTACTTGGGGTGAAGAACACTGTAGTGGGCAATTGAGATCATTACTTTTTCATGTTCTTTAGCATGTCCCAGTAAGGGCACATAGCAAGCTCGAGGCTATTTTGTGCCTTAATGGAATGAACCATGTGAGGGTCCCATAATTACAAATCTGCCTGAACACTTTTAATTCTTCTCTGAAGATCGGCTAGCCTCTCTAACGTAAGCCCAACTTCAACTTGAACTTCCTCATCTTCTTCTTCTTTGTCAGATTCTTCCATAATTATCCTGGTTAATTTAACCAAGTCATCATCATTTAATAGGGCAGAGTGTTCATCTATGAAGGTTTCAAACTCATCCTCTGTTACATCATCAAAACCTTTGCCACCAAGGAGCTTAGCCTTTTTCTTGCCTTCTTTCACCTATCTAACACTTTCGCCTTTCCTCAAAACTCATCACTTTCTGGGCACACTTAGGCATATCTTTAGCTACATTAGATGATGAGGGCGCTTAGGCATTGTTAATATTAAGGGGCAAAAAGCAAGAATTATTCAGGGTGTAAAACAATTGAAAAATGAGAAATAAAACACGCAAAATTATGACAAATACACAAATCACCACTCACACACGTGGGACACAAGTGTACTGAATGGAGCACGGGAAATCGGTACATATACTGTACATACTGTAGTCGAATGAGTGAGATCTGAATGCTGATTGCCTGGAATCGTCCCATCTCAGCCAACCAACACTTACGTTTTACGCCTATGTATGTAGGTTTCCACGGATGTTTGGAAATGGCAAAAAATTTCAATTTTAAGGCCCTCCAAATTTTCTGTGGATAGTTGAAGGCGCGGATGATGAACCACGAATAGCTGAGGGTTGACTGTAAATGACTTTGCTTTTGGGAAATCAAGAAAGAAAATGTTTTAAGTTGTAACTTAGATTTTGTAACACATTCTATATTATTAAATATTCTTGATAAAAATTAAAAGGCAATATTATTTTCATGTAATTAAAAGGTATATATGTTTCAAGCTTTCTGAGACCAGCTGGTATAATTTAAAAGGGATGGGGGGAGGAGGAAGGGGCTCAGAAATATATATAGCCTAGGGCCTCACAAAGCTTAAATCTGGACCCAAGGCTAGGCATGGTGATCTTGGTCTGGTCAGTTGCTGAATTGGCAGAAGACCTATCCATTTGTACTCGTTTTATTCTCAAAACTAGTTTTGTGACTGTGTTCACTGTCTTTGCTGTGCTACTGTGGGTTTGGCTCTTGATAGGCTGGGAAGTGAAGCATAGAGCACTATTGTAATAATTGTACGTAACTGTTTTTTTTTTAAAGTAACCAGTATCCCTGTATATAATTTTAGATTTTGGGAATTTTGATTACACACTCAACTGACTGTTTTCTCTTCATGAGTAATAATTACTAACCAGTTGTAATCCCTGCTGACTTTCACTCTTGTCTATTCTGGTTTTGAGTGTGTGGATCTAATTTGAAATATATATATTATTGTTATGGTTCCTAAATGTAAATACTTATAAATAATTAGAAGTGTATATATGTATTAGGGTAAATAAGTTTTGTTTGTTTTTCATTAAATTTAAGCTTAAGGATTCCTATTCTTTTCTCTATCAAATGTTAAGGACTTGGAAGAAAGTAGTAACTATGCCTAGACTGATTTTGTTGCCTTCATTGCCAGAATATGAAAGTGGTGCCAGGAAGATAAGTGGCAGATTACCAACCAAGATCTTTAGATTGAATTGGGGCTTATGTAGAGGGTTATGCTGAGTAACCAGCGAAATTGGCTACAGTGTGATTTCTTTTCCGGCATTGGCCGATATATTTTGTAAGGCCCTATCTATATTCCAAGCTTTGAGTTTGTGTATAGAAGTAGATATACTTTTTTCAGGTGATTCCGTTTTCACCATCGGCTAAAATTGATGTAAGGCTATATATATTTTGGGGTACTGTACATTGCGGTCATTTGAGGTTCAGCTTTTCTTAATATTTTGGGGT
Source organism: Ceratothoa steindachneri (assembly GCA_963969495.1). Lineage (NCBI taxonomy): Eukaryota > Metazoa > Arthropoda > Malacostraca > Isopoda > Cymothoidae > Ceratothoa > Ceratothoa steindachneri. The sequence goes on along the minus strand of OZ018332.1, from coordinate 144,000,711 downwards.
ATTGTACATATATAAACTTATGAAGCTTTGGGGTTACCATTTCTTTTTGTTATTTACTGTCTTTTGAGAATAAAGCAAATATTAGATCAACTTCTCCTCAAACACCCAGGCTGCCCTGTTGGAGCCGCATCACGACCATGCCACCACACTCCCACAGAAGGGACCCCGAGGCTGGACAGACCAGCCTCAGGATCTTTCGGAGATGGATATCTTGGTCATCAAGTAGGGCATGAAATGGGGGAGCTCTCCAGTGTCCTTGGGGGCCTGTGCCACCTAAGTAATGCCTTGTACTACATGGGAGGACCATGTCTTCAAGGGTGGGGTCACCTCTAGGATCATCTCCAGCTCCGAATGGATCTCCAACTAGGGCCCCCCTTCCCCCTCCCTCACCAAGATGTCAGATATCCCAAACAGGGACTCAAAAGGTCTAGAAATCATCATGAATGTCACTGGGGATAGTATGGTAACCCACACTAGTAAGAGAGAATAAGTAAGCAAACAACTTGCATCAATTTGACAAACCTCAGATCAATGAGGTGTATTAGATCAGCATTTTTCAAACATTTTTTAGTGCGACCAAGAGTAAGAATCTGATTTTGCATTGCGACCCATCACACTAACATGTAATAAATCAAAGACAAACGGTTCAGCAGGTTCATTTACTTAGCATCAACGATTTATATGTATATTTCTTATGAACTGCACATATTGGAATTGTATGTATCTATTTGTATGAATGTGAGAATATTACTTGAAAAAATAAACTTAAAGCAAAAGGAAATTCTGAAATAAATGTAAAGTAAATAATATTTGAAAGAAATAACATATCATTTAATGAGATTGATGTGCTTGTTTGTTCAAGAGCAGCTAATTCCAATTGGGACTACAAGAAGACTGCAACACGCATATCAGGTGCAGGGTTGAGCCTGTTTCTGGCCTTTGTCTTTAACTGAGTTAATATTGAAAATCCAAGTTCACATAAGTAAGTAGTTGTAAAAGGCAATAAAAATAGAAAAGCCTTTTTACTCAGTAGTGGAAAATCTCTGGTGTTCTTAACCCCTTCACTACGATGATTAAACTCCTTTTATCACACCTACTGTCGCGCATGTCTCCGATAAGGAAAGGGTTATCATCATGAAATAAATGATTGTTTTTCTCTTCTGTAATTTTGCTGGAGTATGCTATGAACATTCCTGAGCATTACTCAAAGTGTCTGTCTTATAATGACTCATTCTCAACTAATCAATAAAAACACTTTGTGGGCTGGGTTTGTTTATCCCCTCAAGGCAAAACCATATTTATACCAGTTAAAAATTACTTGTGATTGATTGTGTAATATATATATAGTATAAACTTTTAATTTTGTTGTATATTTTAACGTCTTCAAGCGATAGTGATAATTATGAAGATAGTGACTTCAAACCCATGCAGAGTATCAGTTGTCCCGATTTACCAGGCCTATGCTCAATTGAACATTTCAAAATGTTTCATAGTAGGCCTGCTAAATAAACATTGCATTTATATTAGTAAGGAATATATCATTTTTTTATTTAATTACTTGAAAGATATTCTTAATATGAACAAACATCATAAGAATAGGAAAAATTTAAACATAAAACATAAATAATGCAAATGCAAAATTTAAATAAAATGTCATATACAGCACCGTACGCAGGCGCCACAGACTTGTGCAGAATGGGTTAATCCAAAATAAGCATAAATTTAATTTCTCAAAATCATTCTTAAGTGTGAACTAAGATGTAACAACTCAGCTTCCTCTTCAGCTAACAAGTTTAACTCAATTAGATTCAGGACTTTGGAAAGCAAATGAATTTTTTATCCAAAGGCTTTTCTTAGCTGGATCAAATTTCTCTTCAGGGAAATACTTATCAAAGCTTTGAGATAGGGAAGCGAGATGTGACAAATTTTCTAGTTTTAATCACCTTAATATGTCATCATTGACAATGTTCTCAGCAGTGTGTTGTAATATTGCTGGGAACATATAATAGGTGAGATGATCACTTTTAAGTCTTTCTTGCTATAACCTCGACATTTTCTGAAACCCTTCAATATATTCAAAATGTTGAAATATATTACCACTAGATCCTTGAAGTTTCATGTTTAAATTGTTAAGAATGCTAAAAATATCAGTTAGATAACCCAAATATCATCTTCAAATAGTTGCTCCAAGGGATTATTTCTTTTTACCAAAAATCTGTGAAGCTCAGTTCTAAGTTCATACACCATTCTAAGTACTTTGCCTCATGACAACCAATAAACTTCTGTGTGATACAGTAGGTGGGTGTATTGGGATCCGATCTCTGAACAGAATATTTCAAATATTCTAGTATTTAGTGAGCTCCCTTTGATGAAATTTACAATCTCAACTAGACTTTTCAATACTTCCTTAAGATTCTCCAAAAGTCCCTTTGATACCAGAGCTCGGTGGTGTATACAACAGTGATTTCAAATTGCATTGTTATCAGCTGCATCTGAAAATCTTTAAATAACACTGCTATTTTTCCGGTCATACTTGCTGCTCCATCACTTGTAATCCGTTTGCAGTATTTCATGTTTAATTTATACTGGCCAACAAGACATTTTTCTAATACAGCAAATATGTCTGCACCAGTTGTATACGATATCAAATTTAGACAGCATAGTAAGTCTTCCAACATATCATTTTGCTACATGTACCAGACAAACTAAAAGTGTAGCACACTTTGCAATATCAGTGCTTTCATCTAGCTGTATTGAAAAATCTATACAAATTGAACAAATTCTCTGTGATATTGTATTGTCACTGATAGGTATTACAACTAATTTGTCAGCAACTTTTTCACCAAGCATAGTATGCACAATAGACAAACCTGAAGGAAGAATAATCTTTTCAGCTAATGTATGCAGCAGTCTCTCTTTTGCTATACAATATGCAATTAGATATGATGACAATAGGCTTTCTCATTAACAGTTGTAAAGTGACAAAACTTTTACTGATGACTGTAATTCTTTTTTCTTTTTTGGAAAATATTCCAAAGGCTTATTAGAAAGTTCATTATGCTGTTTTTCCAAGTGTCATTTTAGTTTCAAAGATTTCCAACTCTCAATAGCAAGAACATCATTACAGATCAAACAGTGAGGCCTGTCATTTTCATTAGAATACACCCATTTCACAAAGCCATATTTCAAGTATTCCTCACAATAAAGTCTTATTACTTCCATCTTCTTATTAAGTGTCTCAAAAGAAGTCAACGTTTGTTTCTTAAGATTATCATCTTTAACAACTTTTGTGGAAGATGAATGAGCTGTAGTCACTTATGCTTCGGGATAGCGATAATAATTCACAGTACACAATATCGTAACACCACAAGAAGCCACATATGTATGTACCTGCATGCAAGGAGAGATGAGCTGTAGTGATGTGCTCTCTCCCACCTAAAGCTCTTCAGGCGCGCCTCCCCCAAACACAGATGACACATTAAATGTTTGTAACTAAATATAGTTTCTTCCCCGGACAACCCGGCCTATGGCAAGTCACAACAGTGATTAGAATTTAATTTTACTCTACAGTTCTACATCAAGCTTGAGGCTTGCTTACATGGGAAAACAAATACAGACCCATTTTCTGATACAGAAATTTGGCACCGCCACTGTTTCGCGTTCAATTATTTAAAAATTTTACTTAGGCCTGTAATTATTTTGTGTCTCAAGGAAATTTGCTTTGTAAATTAATTTCAAAAGCATGATGTCATGGGGTAAGGGGGGAAGAAGAGGGGGGAATGGGTGAGGAAGGAGAAAAGGGAAAATAGCCATTGCATGATAAAATAAAAGATGACTCAGTACTGACACCACTAGTCTACATCTGCCAGCAAAATCTTAAAATTCACAACACTCAAGATAACATGATTTTCGTATCATGACACTAAGACTAAGTTAACATTAATCCTAATGCAATGTTTTCTTGATTTTCAGACTTCTTAACTTTTTTTCCTGTCACCCCTACATTACCCCCGAAAAATTGTTAAATTACCCCCAGTTTGCAAACCACTGCTTTAAAGAATGGTGTTTGAAAACTAAGACAGTGACACACACCGACAAGAAGTACCCAGTGACTGGTCCTTCCCCAAAGGTCCCACCTCACAACTGAGCAGCCAGAGACGCAGGGTAACAGGATGGATATCCTTAGTAGGATGTTCAGGAACTGAAGATACGTTGAAGACCCAAAGACAGGATCCAAGCCTTTTAGTTGGCATGGCAGCCAACAAGGCAGTAACGGCCACCCACAATAAGCAGTACAGCCTTATGCACCAGAAAATGGCCAAAGGAAGGTCATCAGCCAATCACACACAGGGAAGTAGTTAGTGGGACAAAAACAATATTCACACCCGTGTACCAGCTCCCGCAAGGCCTGTTCTCTAGCAACCTGTGGACATTAAAAGGTGTTGTTTATAGAGGTCAGGTCCTTAAGCCTAGCGAGAGATGCTTGAGGGGATAGTTGTAGAGAAAAAGGATGCTGAGAGGGAGGGAGGGGGAAGCTCACTAACAACTTCCTCAAACTCTGTCAATGAGTTCAGTTCAGGCCAGTGATGGGGCATTCCTAATTTATCTGCGTGAGAACAGTTCCTCCTGGTACCAAGTGCAGGTAGACGAAAGGTTGAGGGGATAGTGTAAGAGTAAAAAAAAAATTTAAAAACTATCATTGAGGGGGAAGTGCACCAACAACTTTCTCAAGCCCCATCAGAGTTTGATAGGGCTTCCGTAATTTGCACTCAGGCCAAGAGGACATGCAGTTCTTCCAGGTACCAAGTGTAACAAACCTTCCACCTGCATGGTTATCTGCCAACGGAAATGCAGTCCCCCCTTTGCCCTAGAGCCTTCAAGCATGCTTTCAAGACCCATCTCATCCCCCAAGCTTTTCCTTATTTAATGGACAAGCAGTTTGTGAAGGCACACAAGCTTGAAAGAGCACCATACAAAAAATGCCTATTATTATTATTATTATTGACTAGTTATCAATTAATAGAAGATACAGCATGTCCTTTGCCTCAAGGGTAGTAACCAAGTGGAATGGGTTGCTGGAGAATGGCTTCAAAAACAACTATGACCGGCACTTATCAGAACTATCAAGAAGAGGCACCCCCTTATAAGCACCTGCTCCCTTGCCCTTTAGTTATCACTAGGTAAGCAAAAATACAGGAATGATTCAGCCTTGCTTAAACAGAGATCTAATAAATCACAAGTAACTCACCCTTTTATTATCCACTATTTCATCAGCAAATAAATTATTTTCATTAGCCATATCTGTATCCATATTTCTTTCAAGATTTCTATTGAGATATTCTATAAATCCACTAAGTTGGTGGATTACTTTCATATAACAGACTTCTTTACGATTTAACAATATATTATTTTTCCAGCTTCTCTTTCCTTACAAATAACCTACAGGTTACAGGTTCTTAAGCCACCCTTTGTATTGGGATATGGCATTTATTTTCTGTGGAGAGGAGAAATATTAATTAGCTTTATTCAATTCTCTTCTTCTACACACACTGCAAAATTTTCTTTGTTGTCTTTACTATTCCTATTCTCTTGTCATCTATATTTTCTTTTCCACACTCAGTTCATAATCTTCCCTTCTCTCCACCTCCTCCCACTTTTCTCTTCTCAGCACTATCACCGATTCTTCTTTCAGTTTCTCCCCCTCAAGACTGTGACCCACACATTCTACAATTGAATGTTCCATCGATTCTCTCGGCCCCAATAGGCACTACTCACAACTGTCTTCTCCTCCATTCCATCTATATGTTTGCCCCTTCCCCTCCAAGGATCCATTCGGTGCCTTGAATAGTAGCTGGCTTGCAAAACTCCCTTTTGCCTCTGTATAAACTTGCCATTTATTCCTCTTCTCCAGAACCTCTCTCCTGCCTCAAATATTTTGCTCTGTCCTCTCTATAGATTGCTTCAAATTCATACTTAGTATCCACTTGCATTATCTCTTTGCGCCACTCGGTCCTATCATACACAGCATACACATAGAGTGCTCATGTCTCAACTCCCATATACTGCTAAACTTCATTGACTACAGTTGCCAATTTTGTATCCTCAGCAAAAATTGACACTTTGCTATTTACAGCCTCCCTAAGATTGTTTATATAAACTATAATATTGGGCCTAGAACTGATCCCTGAGCTTCGAACAGGTAGCACGTGTTTCGTAGAGCTCTCAGAATATTTTGATTATTTGATATACTTTGGTGTGTGACATAAACATAAATATTAAGTTATTAGATCATATATTTGGTTAATATAACAAAGTTAAATTGTGGTTATTTTGTATAAATTGTGGTTATTTTGTTTTAGTGAGAAAGTGATGTAGCGGGCCGAAAATATATCTCTAATCCCAATCGATCCAACCCGCTTCCTACACTGTCCGGACATGAGAAATTGAGGGAGAATGAAACGGATTGTATATACAGTCCCTTTACTTACAAAAAAAGTACAATGATAGTTACAGTTATATTTACAGCAATTTATATTTACAAGGGAAGTGTGCACACTTCAAAATGAGGCCAAATTCCCCAATCCAAATACGATACCAAAAGAGAATTTTATAACAGGCGAATACAACAAATTTACTTATATATCTACACAAAACATAAAAAAACACAACAACAACCGAACGAAAAGGGGCACGCGCTATCACTTGTGTGCTGGAGGTGGGTGGTAGTAGGCTAACTTAGAAGGAGGCAGGATTGTCAACCAAGGCGGGTATGGTGGTCCAGGTGTTTAGCGAGGTATGAAAGCCCTCCGTCTCAGGGTTGGGCGGAGCACTCGTCTAGAGAACCCTTCTTGCCGTCAGTCAGTCCATGCTTCCACTCTCTCTAAATGTAAATCCAAACAAGCGTCAACATATAATCTTTTGATAAAAGATTATTTTAAACAAAGTACTATTTTGTTTTAATTATAGTGATATATCAAAACTAGCTACTAACTTTCCAGAATATGGCGCTTTGATAAAAGATTATTTTAAGCAAAGTACAATCTTGTTTTAATTATAGTGATATCTCAAAACTAGCTACTATCTTTCCAGAATATGACGCCTGGAAAGAAAGAAAAACATGGTAATCATTTTATACATAAAATAAACAAAAACAAAACAAACCCATTCCCATTCACACACATTCTTACAGAGGGAGGGAGAGGGTACTGAGAAGAGGGGTGGGAGAATGGCCCTTTTACACACACTCACATTCGCTCCACCACACCCATCCTTCCTTAAGCCATTCGACCAGCCACTCACAAAACCCTTTCAATCACTCTTCACAGTACCACTTGTGCTCAATCGCACCCTTCTGCACCCATTCACACTCTTCTACTGGTCCCTGGCTACGCGTAGCAATTAGTCGGGGTTGTTCGTCAGTCTCATCATCACTATTGATCATCTCATCAACCATACTCTTAGCCCTCATTACCAGTTCTCCCATCTCACGACAGAATTCTCTCATACTCTTCCGTTCAGAACCCTCACTCTTCATACCCCCATTCATCAGCTCCTCACTCACAGCTCTCATCCAACTCAAGGTACATTCTTGTGAAACAGACAGGTCACTCACATCCCCTGTATTCTCCTCAACAGGCATACCAGAAACCCCTTCGACTGGTTCCCACCAGAAACCTGAAAAATCAGCCACTTCCTCATTCACTACATCAAACTCACCCCTACTATTATCATTCATAAAACCCGAAAAATCAGCCACACTAGGTTCATTCTCCCCAAACACACTATCATTCATACTGTTCCCAAAACCAGAAAAATTAGGCACAGGCAGCTCACTCACTCGTCTACTTATACCAGCCAAATCACTCACCTGTTTACGCAAAAACTCAATCTCCTTTTCAAGATCCCCCATACCAGAAACACTCTGCTCAGACTTACTTTCATTCTTCCTTTCACTCTTCTTTGTATGCTTTCTACTCCTCAAGACTAAGACTAGCTCTTTCCCAGACAGATCCATACTATCACATTCAATCTCATCATCATGCACTTTACCTCTCTCTCTACACCGGATGGCTCACCAGGTAGTCAGGAGGTTCTCTCCATCTCCTTAACTGACTCTGATGAGCCCGCACTCTCTCAGTCATACCATCATTCAAACTCTCCAAAACATATGTCACTCCATTTTCCCAAACCCTCACAACTCTATAAGGTCCATCAAACTTCTCACTCATCTTTGACACATTCAACCTACCCTTCACTTCTTTCACCTTCAATACTTTTGCACCTAATTCAAATGAATGGAACCTTTCATGCGCCTCACACCATACACTCTGCTCACTTTCACTCAAACGAAACCTATCTTTCACTCGCCTTTCAAAATTCATCACAAACTGACATGGGGACATTCCGGTTGCACTATGCACAGTTGAATTATACGCCCACAACACTCCCCAGACACACATCCCAGGCATTCACTGTCGTACTCATCATTTTCAACATCTCACACAAGGTTCTTATAGTCCGTTCAGCCAATCCATTTGAAGACGGTACATACGGAGTTGTTCTCACATGCTCCACACCATTCTCTCTCAACATTTGCTCAAACACTTTCCCTACAAATTCAGACCCATTATCACTCAGACATCTTCTAGGCTTCCATACACACATAGAAAAAAACAACTGCTCAACCACACACGCAACAGTCACACTCCTTTTATCTCTCACAGGCGCTGCATACACAAACTTACTTTTATGATCAACCATACCAACATTCCCAGCACTCGTACGCGGCAAAGACACACAATCAATCACTACCAATTCAAACGGTTCTTTCGCATCAACTTTCAACATCGGTGGTTTGACTTGCACACTTTGCACCTTTCGCTTCTGACACCTTTCACACGTAGTTGCAACATCATTCACAACAGTTCTCATAAACGGATGGAACATACGCTCCTTCATACACTCCCACAGCTTAAACTTACCCATATGCCCATAATTATCATGCACAACCTTCACCAGACCAATCATACCAACTAAGGACATCACAGGTACATACATATCATCACCACCCTTCACATGCCTCACAAAATATACAACATCCATACAAACAACAAAATCCTTAGCATACCTTTTAAAATCACTTAAACACTCTGGCCATTCATTCAAATCAACACGCATCATTACACACCTCTTCAACTCACTAACAAAAGGACACATTTCTTGCATCTCTAGAATATCATCATCACTTAAAATCTCATTCTCATCATCCATGACCAACTCAATCATGCCACAAAATTTGACAACATTCTTCGCACACTCATTCAACTTCATCACCTCACATTCACCTTTCATAAGACAATCCTTATCAGCATCCAAAGACAAATCATTTAATCTCATAAAGTCTACACCAAGCAAGAAACAACACGGCATTTGCTCATCCTTCAGAATCACAAAGTCATGCTTGACATTCACACCATTACCCAAACTCACTTTCAGACTAACCTGTTCCCATGCCACTATCAAGCCATTCCCTAATCCACTTATCCGTAACTTCACAGGTTTATGCTCGCAACATTTAAACTCATCATACTTACTCAGAATCCTCTCATTCACTAAAGACACCTGCGCTCCAGTATCAATCAAACCACAGAACAACCTTTCACCAACTTTCACTCTTGCTTACATCATATCAGGTCCACCATGTTCGCAATACACCGAAGGAACAAGCACACCAACATCAGCACTGACATCCACACTGTCATTAACTCCCATATCATCACTCACCACACGCTCATCTTCATCCAGACAATCATTCTTCTCTCTTATATATGAAAACTTTTCAATAACCCAATTGTAGTGCACACCGCTCAAACATTGCAGATGTACCACATTAGGATTCAAACCCTTCATCTTCTCATCCTTGTACACAATCGGCCTCTCACCACCAAAGTGCACATAAACAATCACTCCATACAAACGACTCACTACAATCAACACTTCCTGAAATGGCGGGACCCCTTGCATACACATCGCTCTCAATTCTTTCATGAAGTTCCGCACCTTGGCCATACCAATGCTTTCAGGCTTCCTACACACTTCATTCATTACCTCCTTCCTTAAATCATCTACACTATCGGGCACTCTCACGTCTACTCCATCACTCTTCAAATCTTGCAAACCATTCCATACACTCTCAAACAAGGAATCACCACCACCCTTACTCTCTTTTCCATTCATAATCCCTTTCGGCAAATACTCAGGATCACTCACTCCACCTACATTTTCAGCCTTCGTACCAGGATACCTTGACATCAAATCAGCCACTCCATTCCGTTCACCAGGCACATACTCAATCACATAGTCAAAGTCACTCAAACCTTCCAAAGTCCTTGCAATCCTACTATCAGCCCACTTCATACGCTGCAGATACACAAGAGGTTGATGATCGGTTTTTATCACAAACCTCACACCATACAAAAATGGACGCAACACTTTCAAACAATATCTTATCGCAGCCAGCTCTTGTTCCACAGTCGAATACTTTCGTTCTGCAACATTCATAGCCTTGGATACATACCCAATTATTCGCCTGACATTCTCTCCATTCAAACGCTGCTCTTGCATCAGAAAACCTCCCATACAATACCCACTCGCATCTGTATACAGTTCAAGCATTTTAGCATTTACACTATAATCTGGGTAAGCCAATTCAACATCTTCAGCCGCTGCCTCTTTCAGTCTCTCATATGCCTCATTCATCATATCATTCCACTTGACATCCGTACTACCTTTCTTGCCCATCCACTCAGTCAGAGGCTTACTCACACCAGAACAATCACGTATAAACTTTCGCTGGAACTCAATCAAACCCAAAAACGACTTCAGTTGCTTCACAGTCACCGGTTTAGGAAACATTCGCACCTTCTCAACCTACTTTGGTGATTTTCGCAACCCATTCTCACTCACCATTTGCCCAAGGAATTCCACTTCTTTCGCAAACCATTCCCACTTCGCCACTTTCACCTTCACACCAACACTCTCCAACGTTCTCAACACATCATTCACCAATCTCATATGCTTCTCAAAAGTCTCAGTCATAATCAAAATATCATCTATAAACGCAATCACATTCTTACTCGCAAACTTACTCAACACAACATTCATTGCCCGCTGGAAGGCTCCGGGAGCATTAGCCAACCCAAAGCTGAGATTCCGGAACTGGTAATGCCTCTTTGAGGAAGAGAAGGCAGTTACCGGCCGGCTCTCCTCAGCAATGGGCATCTGGTAATACCCCCGTACCAGATCCAACTTCGTAAACCACTCCATCCCATGCATACTATACACACACTCAGATACCACACACATCGGAAACCTTTCTTTCACAGTCTTTTCATTCACCTTTCTATAATCCACACTCAGACGCAATCTTCCATCCGGCTTACGTACAGGTACAATTGGACTATTCCATGCACTCTCGCTCTCTTCAATCACCCCCAATTGCTCCAATTCCAAGCACTGCTCCTCAATCTCATCAGCAACCGGACATGGGAAATGCCTTGGCCGCTGATAGAATGGGAAGTCCTCCTTCAGGACAATCTTGAATTCCGGGAGCTTTGCAACCCCGAAATCCAGATCACCCCTACTGAGGGCTCCCTTTCGTTCAAATATCATTCGATACACAGCCTCCCTTTCATACTCAGTTAAACATCCATCCAATTCCACCATGCTCTTCACATCATTATACGTCCATTCACACGTCTCTTCACCCGGACATCCGTACTATCATCCATACCTACCTCATTGACAGTGGAGAGGTGGCCCAGTACATCTCCGACTTGGATTCCCCTCACCTGCTCTTTCACACTGGGGTCCGCCTGCACACATACAAAAGGATCATTCATTCTCATCAAGCCATCAAACACACAAGCAACACGCCTTACCTTATAACATACATCCTTTCCATCCAATATCACAGTGTTCTAACCCACATTCAAACTAACATCCTTACTCCAACTCACTCTAACAGACACCCTTTCACCCTTCAGAAGCCTTACATTCTCCATAGCAGTCACCTCAATACCAGTAAACACACTCCTTAAAACGCTACCATCTTTCCCTACATACAACTTATACACCCCATTTTTACCAATCTTTCTTTCAATCTGATCACTCGCAGGATGCACAACCATACGATTCATTTTCATAAAATCATAGCCCAAAATCACACCATACTCACTACTCACCTTATCAATCACAGAAAATTCACATTCATTCATCATCAAACCATGCATTCGAACAGCTGACCTTATCATTCCAATCACAGGCACTCTCCTATTACGAATACCTACCAAACTACCCTTGCACTCAGACAGGAGGGCTTTCTCGCTAACCTTGTCATACACATCTTTATACACCAAGCTCGCCTTGCATCCAGAATCTATTAAAGCCAAACACTCAATTCCATTCAACTCCACCTTCACACTCAGACACTCATACTTCCTACCAGACAGCACTTTCACACTAGACAGACTTACCAACACATTACCCACACTCATGCACCCAGAGGATACTTCAGCAGGTACCCTCTTACCATTCAGTTTCCCGCTTCAGACTTTCCATTCACACCTTGCACTCTCAGTCTAATCCAACACTTTTCACTTGAATGTCCTTCCATCGCACAATAGCTACATACATTCCTCTGGTCACGACACATCCTTGCATAATGACCAGCCTTTCCACAATTACCACATGCATATTTCATACTTTCCCCACCAGTTGCTCCACCATTCAACCTCGGACAAGCTTTCTTCACATGGCCTATTTCTTTACACTCGAAGCACTCTTTCACACTTTCCTGGCAATCTTTTATCATATGCCCTTTCTTACCACACCCAAAATATGCACCAGATGTCCACCTACATTCTGCCAAGATATGACCTTTCCTTCTACACCGACGACATTCCACAATCTTTCTCCCACCATTCGGTCTCTCGTTTGCTGGGACATACCTCGGTTTCTCTCTCATATATCCGTTCCCACGCTCTTCTAGATCGCTTTCATCATCAAATCGTCCATCTTCTAACAGTTCCAACACATCCTCCCACATCAACCGTTCACCTGTAAGTCTCACTCTCTCCTTTCTCTTTCCACTCAGCCATTCACTCACCTTCCGCGGGATTGTGTCCAAAAACTTCCTCATCAGTGGTTTACATTCATTTACATCATCATCACCATACCTCGTTCTTGCCATACTCTCAAGCCTATGTGCATACATATTCACACTTTCACTCTTCCCCATTCGAGCCTTCTCAAATTCATTCACCCTTTTATACTTCACACTCTCTTTCATTCGTTTCACCTGCCCAATCAATCTCTTCTTCACTACATCGTACTTTGGCTCTCCCACACTCGTTATCACTCGCAAGAACTCCAACACTTTCCCATCCAAACAATCTCCCAGAACACTCACCCAGTGACCCTTGTTCTGCAGGTACTTGAGCTTGCAGTACCGCTCAAAATCCCCGAAGAACTCATCCATACTCTTTCCCCCATGCAATCTAAACTTATCAATCCTTGGCCCTTTCCTAATCAAAATTCCTTTCCCCACATTCACTTCACTCTCCGAAGAGCTACTCTCGGTCTCACTCATTCCAATCATATCGTCACTCTCTCCCTCATCTGAGTATAGCGAATCCACACTCTTCCCTCTCGCCTTCCTATCCTTAACCTTAGAACCATGCTTACTTCCTCTCTTACTTTCCACTCTCTTCCATTCACCCCCTTTCCTACCACTCACAGTATCTTCTTTAGACTCAATCATACTGCCATCCATTCCATTTAGCGGAGTCCCTTCAGTAGGAGCAGGGGTCAGGGTTGTAGGTCCTGGGACTGATCCAGCCCCTGTCATCATGTTATACAGGTCCTGCATCCGTCGGTCCGTCTGATCCTGTCGGTCTCCCATTTCCTTCTTCATCCTATCAGTCTTTTCATTCATCCCTTTTATTTTATTCTCCATTCCCTCCATCATTCCCCGCAACATTTCACACTCCTCTTCTTTCTTTCTCAACTCCAGTCTCAATCGCACTACTTCTTCATTCAATGTTTCCGCTAAAGCCATTGTTCCCAAGTTAGTAAAAAGATAGGAGGAGGGAAAAATCAATCAAACTACTTGTCACACTAATTGGGTATGGACTGCAATCCAATCCAGTCACACTCCCGGTTTCGAAGTTTCAAGTCCCTATTCAGGCTCCAAATTTAGCGGGCCGAAAATATATCTCTAATCCCAATCGATCCAACCCGCTTCCTACACTGTTCGGACGTGACAAAAAAAGTACAATGATAGTTACAGTTATATTTACAGCAATTTATATTTACAAGGGAAGTGTGCACACTTCAAAATGAGGCCAAATTCCCCAATCCAAATACGATACCAAAAGAGAATTTTATAACAGGCGAATACAACAAATTTACTTATATATCTACACACAACAAAAATAATACCATCCCTAAAGCACCTTGAATATGAAGATAGACTGAGGGTATTAAATATGTTTTCATCTGAAAGAAGGTGTGTGAGGGGAGATATGATTGAGCTTTTTAAAATCTTTTCTGGGATGGATAAATTAGATTTCAGCAAGTTATTTGAGTTAGAAGGTAGTAATAGAACTAGAGGCCACCACTTAAAGATTAAAAAACAGAGGTGCAGACTGGATGTTAGAAAATATTTTTTCACTAACAGAGTGGTGGATTATTAGAATAGTTTGCCACCTGAGACAGTAGACAGCCCAAACTTAAGAACATAAGAAGAACATAAGAAAAGAAGGAGACTGCAAAAGACCATTCATGGCCTACACTTGGCAGCTCCTGTTCCATTCAACACACAAAAGATTTCTTATCAGAGAAAAGTCATCAACATTGTCACCCTTTACAGTTCGTCAGATCTAATCTACAATATACATAAAATGCATCAAGAGGATTATGTCCATTCATGCAACCGCAAAATATAATCTCCCCATTCCTTAAAAAATATATACATATGTACATAAAAAAAAGGTCAGTTCCATCTAGCAGCTTCATCCATATATTTATCTAATCTATTCTTAAAACTACCCAGAGAGGAGGCTTCTATCACATGTCTAGTGAGCCTATTCCATTCATCTACCACACGATTTGTAAACCAATTCCTCCCAATCTCCTTCCTAAACCTATACTTATCAAGCTTAAACCCATTGCTACGTGTTCTGTCATGTTCACTAAGTATAAGAACCTTACCCAGATCCCCTTTATTATATCATTTTACGCATTTAAAGACGTCAATCAATTTCCCTCTGATTCTTCTCCTTTCCAATGTATGTAGATTTTGTTTTCTGAGCCTTTCACCATAAGGTAAGTTCCTTAGCCCACCAATCATCTTTGACATCCTTCTCTGCACAGACTCAAGCAAATCAATATCCTTCCTATAACATGGTGACCAAAATTGTACTGCATAGTCTAGATGAGGCCTAACTAGCGCCAGATACAGTTTTAGAATGACTTCAGCACTCTATTGCTTACACTCCTCCTAATGAATCCCAATATCCTATTAGCTTTATTCTTAGCATTTAGGCATTGCTTTCTAGGACGAAGGTCTGAACTTACCAAAATACACAAGTCCCTCTCACAATCGGTCCTCCCTAAAATTCTCCCATTTAATTTATAACTATTCAATGGATTATTTCTACCTATACTAAGTACACTACATTTGTCTATGTTAAACTTCATTTGCCATTTCTCGGCCCAATTGGACAGAATGGTCAATTCCTCCTGCATTACAACAGCATCAGAATCAGCCCTAAAGGCCCTACCTAGCTTAGTATCATCAGCAAATTTACTCAGGTCACTACTTATACCTATGTCAAGATCATTAATATAAATTAAGAATAGCAAGGGACCCAAAACAGATCCTTGCGGAACTCCACTGCTAACACACCCCCACTCAGATTAAACTCCATCTATACTAACTCTTTGCTGTCTGTCACCAAGCCATGACTGAATCCACCTAAATATACTGCCATCGATCCCGTGTGCTTTAACTTTGCTCAGAAGTCGTAAGTGTGGCACTCGATCAAAAGCCTTACTAAAGTCCAAGTATAAAATATCATAGTTTTCATCATTATCTGCTGCTTCATACACCTTACTATAAAAAGACAGCAAATTAGTCAGACAGGATTTACCCTTACTAAAGCCATGCTGTGATTCTTTTATCAACTTATGCTTATCCAAGTGATCTCTAATATTCCTTGCTATAATAGATTCCATCATTTTTCCTACCACTGATGTCAAACTTACTGGTCTGTAATTAGGTATATTTGTTTATCCCCTTTCTTAAATATAGGTATCACATTGGCTTTCTTCCATGCCACTGGCACAATGCCACTCCCCAATGATTCTAGAGATGCATGCTAGGGGTTCACTTAACACATCCTTACATTCTTTCAAAATTCTAGGAAAGACCTCATCAGGACCGGGTGCTTTACTACTTTTGATTTTATCAATTTCCTTTGTCACTATCTCCTTTGTGATCAAGATATCCTTTAATTTCTCTTCATCATTACCCCGAAAGATCATTGACACCTCAGGTATATTTAGAGTATCCTCCTGTGTAAATACTGAGAGAAAAAAGTCATTTAGCATTCCAGCCATTGAGTCCCTATCACTCACTAATTCTGCATTGGAATCTATAAGTGGGCCTATTTTATCTCTAACCTTAGTTGTGTATAATTGATAAAAACTTTTAGGATCTTCCTTTGCCCTATTTGCCACTTTAATTTCATAATTTCTCCTTGCTACTCTAACTAACTTTTTAACATCTCTTTCTAGTTCATTATATCTCTGCCTTAAGTGATCCTCTCCATTTTTTATTTTCCTATAAATGCTCTTTTTAATGCCAATATAATGCTTAATTTTATCTGTCATCCATTTTGGGTCATTATTTTTAGTCCTAATCTCCTTATATGGAATGTTAATCATCTGACTTGTAATTAATTGCTCAATTATTCTTTCATACTCCTCTTCAATTGTAATCTCTTCTTCCTGGTGATTATTGTCTCCACTAACTGATATCATTGAATCTATTCCTGAATTGATTTCATTGCCTGGTTTCTGTACAACTGCCTCCAGGTAAGTCCTTAGCCCATTATAATTTGCTCTTCTAAAGTCAGGAATTTTAACATTGTTCATGCTACTATCAATACCATTCCATTTCATCTTGAATCTAATTTCACAATGGTCACTATTACCCAAATTTCCTCCAATCTCAGTATCCTTAATAACTTCTTCCCTATTTGTCAGAACTAAATCCAGTATATTATTACCTCTAATGGGTTCGTTAATAATCTGCCTCAGAAAATTATCTTGGACAACATTAAAAAATTCCTCAGCCTCCTGATCACCCACAAGAGCTTCCCAGTCTATATTTCTGTAATTAAAATTGCCCATTATACACACATGCTTACTTCTACATGCCCGTTCAATCTCCTGCCACAGAAGATTTGAAGCTTCCTTACTAAGATTTGGTGGTCTGTATAATAATCCTATGACAAGCTGGTTTTTACCTTCCTTTACATTTAGCCATAATGACTCTGTGTTATCATCTAATTTAATTGTACTGTTTACACAACACTGGAGATTATCTTTAATATAAATAATAACCCCTTCTCCTCTCTTCCTATTCCTATCTGTATGGAACATGTTAAAGCCCTCAATCTCAACCTCAGGTTTAAAGTGATTACCTGCTAAATCAAGCCATGACTCTGTTATTGCAATTATATCAAAATTCTCTTCACTCGCTAACGCTCTTAAGAGATCTATCTTATTCCTTATACTCTGACCATTTGTGTAGTATATTTTTAAGGTTTTTTATTATTCCCATCTTCATTGCATCATGCTTTTTTATTCCTAGTTATCTGCTCATTCACTTGTGCATTAGTCCCCCTATAATGCATCAGTATGCCCCCTCCCCTAACTATTCCTCTATCTCTGCATCCCTTCCATTTCCTACACCTGCCCTCTATTCCTGTTATTCCCTTACCTCTAACAGCTTCTAGTTTCCCACCCGTAAGGACCTAATCACACTATCCAGCTCCCCCCATAGAACCTCAACACCTGCCCGACTAAGATGGAGCCCATCCATCGCATACAACCTCCTATTCCCGTAAAACCCTCCCCAGACATCTACAAACACCAATCCTAGCTTGAATGTTTTCAAGCGCAGATTGGATGATTATATGGGGATGGAGGGTTAATTTCTTACTTTATGGTATGTGGATATGTTTCTTGACTCATTCCTGTGGATGAGTTTCTTTTTATTGTATATTTAGGGGGACTTTGATTTTGTTTTTGACAGACTCCTATGGAGGCTTTAAATTATATATTGTAGATGCATGGTTGGACATTCCTATGGATTGTTAAATTGTATATTGTAGATGCATGATATGACAAAATCCTATGGATGAATTATATGGGTGGGATTTGATGGATACTGATGACCTTTGATAGGCCCTTGTGGCTTTTGTCATCCATTAAATTATGTTATGTTATTAATGTCCCTCCACTGTGACCTGACTCCATTCAGTACCACTCTCTGTTTCCAGTCTTTCAGCTATACAATTCAAAGTTTTCCCACATATCCCATGCATTTTTAATTTGTGAACTAGTCTGCAATACTTTCTAGACCTTCTTTGAGTTACCTAGAATGAATGTTGTCTGGGCCAGATGCCTTACTAGTATTCATTAGTGCATAAACTACAATTTTTAAGATAAAATTTTAATATGTTTCTAGATACCTTAAGGGAAGTATTTGTACAAAATTTTATGATTCTCCTATTTTTATATGTTGAGATATAAGGTATCCAGAAAACAGGATGCTATCAACATTGTCACCCTTTACAGGAATTTGTCAGATCTAATCTACAATATACATAAAATGCATCAAGAGGATTATGTCCATTCATGCAACCGCAAAATATAATCTCCACACTCCTTAGAAAAATATATACATATGTACATAAAAAAAAGTCAGTCCCATCTAGCAGCTTCATCCATATATTTATCTAATCTATTCTTAAAACTACCCAGAGAGGAGGCTTCTATCACATGTCTAGTGAGCCTATTCCATTCATCTACCACACGATTTGTAAACCAATTCCTCCCAATCTCCTTCCTAAACCTATACTTATCAAGCTTAAACCCATTGCTTCGTGTCCTGTCATGTTCACTAAGTATAAGAACCTTACCCAGATCCCCTTTATTATATCCTTTTACCCATTTGAAGACTTCAATCAATTTCCCTCTGATTCTTCTCCTTTCCAATGTATGTAGATTTAGTTTTCTGAGCCTTTCACCATAAGGTAAGTTCCTTAGCCCACCAATCATCTTTGTCATCCTTCTCTGTACAGACTCAAGCAAATCAATATCCTTCCTATAATATGGCGACCAAAATTGTACTGCATAGTCTAGATGAGGCCTAACTGGCGCCAGATACAGTTTTAGAATGACTTCAGCACTCTTTTTGCTTACACTCCTCCTAATGAATCCCAATATCCTATTAGCTTTATTCTTAGCATTTAGGCATTGCTTTCTAGGATGAAGGTCTGAACTTACCAAAATACCCAAGTCCCTCTCACAATGTCATAATTGTAGCACCCCAACTCGATCCTCCATCATTGAATTATATTATTCTTGATTTTTCCAAGCCGATTCATACGGAACATAAAGCTGATAGCCTGTTGGTCCGTAACTAAGGTGAAACATCGTCCTGTCAAGTAATGAGACCACCTCTTTACAGATTCCACAATTGCACATACCTCTTTTTCTACTGCAGAGTATTTGCGTTCAGTAGGTGTGAGGGTGCAAGAGAAAAAGGCAACTGGACAGCCTGCCTGATTCAGGGAGGCAGCAATGGCTCTATTGGAGGCATCAGTCTCAACTACCAAAGGAATAATTTCATCAATTGAGTGCACAACAGCCTTCCCAATCTCTTCTTTGAGATCACTGATGGCTTTCAGGGCCTCTAGACTCAGAAAAAAAGTGTCAGTGGCAAAAAGAGCTCTGATCTTGTCAGAGAATCGGGAAACCCACCTCGAATAATAGGAAAACATACCAATAACACGGCGTAAGGAAGTATGGTCTTTAGGGATCAGTAATTCCTTTGATGGATGTAAACATTCAGAATCTGGTTTGAGTGAGCCGTGGGTTATTGTGTAACCAAGAAAATCTATTGATTTTTTTAAAATGACAGACTTAGTCCGGTTGTGGAACTGGGCAGCCTCTTGGAATTTTGCTAAGTTCTCATCATGCTCCAGCTGGGTTTTCCCTGCCACGACAATATTGTCCACCTAAGCAGAAGTTCCATGCAGATTGTGTTACTTGATGATGTTGTCAATAGTCCTTTGGAAGCAAGCAATGCCCTGAATGGCACTCTGCAAAATTGATATAGCTTGCCATTCGCTTCAAAAGCAGTATATGGCTTGTCCTCTTCCCGTATAGGTATCTGGTGATGAGCACTTTTCAGGTCCAGTGAATTATAGTACTTGTAATGAGACAGTTCCGTGACAAAGTCGTCTATTCTTGGAAGAGGGTATGCATCCAAACAAGTGAATCTATCAATGGTCTGGCCATAGTAAACAACTAATCTCTTTCGGTGACGCTCATTTGACACCACAAGAACCTGCTCCCTCCATGGACATGTGCTCTCCTCAATAACACCATCATGTAGCATCTTGTTAATTTCAGACCTTATGAACTTCTTATCATCATCCCCAAGCCTCCAAGATTTTGTTGCAATGGGTTTGCAATGAGGTGCAAGACTTGAAAAGAGACGAGGTGTATCCACCAAAGCAGACAGTACACTGCAAGTGGCAGGGTTGGAGATATTTAGATCTTTCTTGGATCCGCCAAAGTCCACAGTAACACTAGAGTGCTGGCTCATAAATTTTGACCAAGAATGACATTATAGTACAAGTCTGGCAGCACAGAAAGCCTTGTATTGTAGTAGCACTTACCCTTTAAATTGATGTCAACCATGCAGCGTCCCTTCACAGGAGACGTGATTGATGAAGAGGCCATAGATACACTTCCAGTTGCTGGAACAATCTTCAACTTGTGCTTTTTGGCATAGCTATGTGAGATAAAAGATTCAGAGCTCCCTGTGTTGATAAGAGCAGTAGTTTCATTATTACCAACCAAAACATACACAGTAGCTCGCCGTAATAGTCCCGGGAAAGAAGCAGAGATTACGGCCAGTGTATAAGACTGAGTGGATGCAGAAGTAGAAAATGTAGTGACCGGCACACCTTAGCAAAGTGCCCCTGCTTATTACACTTATGACAAGTGACGTTTCTTGCACGGCACTGTCCACGATTGTGACAGGGACCACCACAGAAATAGCATTGGGACTTTAAATTGGCAGCAGCACAGGTCCTTTCAGCAGAATAAGCAGTTTCAGATGTTGCAGCAGCACAGGTCCCATCATCGGTGCAAGCAGGCTCGGATGTTGCAGCAGCACTTACACCAGAGACAGTATAATGAGAATAAGACTCTGAGGTCTTCTGAGCTACAACAAGTGCCCTGGCTTGATCAACAGCTGTACTTAGGTCCAAAGTTTTGTTTTCATGCAATCGTTGCCTGATTGTATCAGAGAGCAAGCCATTGATGAGAGAATCCTGTATGTAATCATCCCGATTCTGTGAAGCATTAGCAGCCTTAAAATTACAATCCTTGCTGAGCACCTGAAGCTCTTGTAAATACTCATCTATTGTCTCCCCTTCATGCTGCCTACAAGTAGCTAATAAATGTCTGGTGAACACTTCATTTTTGGGCTTGACATAGAGGTCTTTGAGAAGATCTATAGCTGAATCAGAGGTAGTACACTGCAATGTAACCATATATGGTTGGAGAGACAAAATTGATCAATGTATCCAGCGGTATCAGATTCAGCGGTGGCGTGTGGCGGATGTGTTGCTTGTGCTCTCTTGAATTCATGACTTTGAGGTTGTTTGCTGCTATACAGTATCATCTTTAGACACCATAAGCTTGCTTGAGATATATTTGAACACAAGGTATACTTTAAATTTGCATTTATATTGGTGATCTAGCGAAATATGGTGAGTAAACAGATGGACTCTGGTGGAGGAAGACGAAAAGTAAGTAGAGCAACAACGGAAGCGTCTTCAAGGGAAACAGAAAATGCAGGTGATGGCTGTGGGAGATGCAGTGGACTGGTAAGAGATAATGATATGGCACTCTTATGTGATATCTGTGTGACTTGGTATCATGCCAAATGTGAGAGGATACCTGAGGATGTTTATAAGTTTATGGTGGAAGAGGAGGCAGGATCCCAGTTTACATGGCACTGCGTCTCCTGTAAGAAAGGATGTGCAAAATTAAAATCTCATATTGAGAAACTGGAGAAGATACAAGCAGACTTAATTGAGAAACAAGATGTACTGCAGGAAGAGGTTAAGGAGATACGAGAGACAGTCAAAATGGATAAAGAAGATTTTAACAACATTACTGCTAGAGTAGCAGTACTGGAGGCTAGATCAGTGGATACTAATGAACATATGAATGGGGACAGGGAGACTGTACAAGAATTGAGTTCACGGATGGAGAGAGCTGAAATCAATATACTTGAAATAGAGAAATCAAGTACTGATGAAGTAAATGCAGTATATGGGGCAATTGGAGGACATCAGGCATCTCAGAAAAAACAGGAGGTAATGGATATGACTACAGTTTTGGAAGAACTAAATGATAAGAAGAAGAGAGAAAACAACATTGTGGTGTACAATGTCCCTGAAAGCAATTCAAACATGTTCCAGGAAAGAATTAATTATGACAGACAGATTGTTAAGAAAATTCTGAATACATGTGAGGTTCATGAGGATAATATGATGAGAGTGATAAGGCTTGGGAAAAAGGTAGAAGGTCGAGATCGCCCAATACTGGCTGCACTCACTGACTCAGAAGTGAGAAATGATATATTCAGAAAAATAAAAGAATTGGGCAAGGATGAAAACTTGAAAAATTTTAGAGTGGCCTATGATTTAACCAAGAGAGAGAGAGAGAAATGGACAAAGAACTGTTAAAGAAGGCAAAAAACTTAACAGATATGGGAGAGGGGAAGCATGTAGTCAGAGGTCCACCTTGGAACCGAAGGGTCATCAAGGTGGAGGATCAAAGACCACAGCCACAGTAGAAATTGACTCAAGTACATCATGTGCTGAGAATGTAAATAATGTAAATAGAAAGTTTAGCATTATATTTACAAATGTGGATGTATATACTTTTGATAAGTTTTTAGAATTAAAGTCGTTACTTGATACATTAAGTAATAAGCCAAGCATTATTGCCCTCTCTAAAGTTAAACCTAAGTACTTTAGATATCGAAGGGAACTTGAAGAATACAACATCGAAGGGTATGAGATAGAGGAAAGTAATGTTTTGGGTAATGAAGGTAGAGGTCTCTTGATATACGTGAAAAATGGCATTAAGTATAGTAAGGGAGATTTGGTTTCATGTTTCTGTGAGTATTGCTGTCTGGAAATTATACTTCAAGGAGAGAAACTTAACCTAACTCTAGTATATCGGAGTCCAAATAGCCAGGAGGAAAATGACCAACTGTTGCTGGATTTATTGCAAGAGGTAACTGAGATGAAGGCTACATTTAAGATTTTGATGGGAGACTTTAATTTGCCACAAATAAATTGGAAAAATTGCACGACTAACACTGTAATGAATGATTTTGGAACAAAATTTGTGGAAAAGGTGCGCGATTGCTTTTTGACCCAGCATGTGGAGGAAATTACAAGAATAAGGGGTGAAAATGTGGGTAATACCCTAGATTTATTTTTCACAAATGAAGAATCAATAGTTGAAGAGGTCATGATTGGAAATCCACTGGGGAGAAGTGATCATGCTGTGATACAAGTTACATGTAATATGGAGGAGATCGTGGCTCATGATAGAAAAACTATGTATTTGTATGAAAAAGCAATTATGAGGGTCTGAGAAGGGAACTTAGTATTAATATTGACTGGGTGAAATACCTATCCGAGGCTACCAATATTGAGGAAATGTGGAGCAGATTCAAGTCAAAATTGTATGTTGCAATAGATAAGAGTGTACCCACAAGAAAGATGGGGAATTTAAATCAATCCAGGAAAAGGACGAATAGCAATCTACCAATGAATAAGAAATTATGGTCTAAGATAAAGAAGAAACAGAGGTTGTGGATGAGAATGAAATCCTTGAAGAGTAATCTGAATGTATCTACTAAGAACGAGTATTTAGAGACTGAGAAGGAGTACAGAAAACTGAATAATCAAATTAGAAAAGAAACCCGAAATGCTGTAAAACTAAAAGAAAGGGAGATTGCAAAAAATGTGAAGGATAATCCTAAAATATTTTGGAAATATATGCAGACTAAGACAAAAAGGAAACCAAGGATTCATGACTTATACAAGGGCACTGCTGAAGATGGAAAAAATGAAAGTGATCTGGAAAAAGTTGAAGTTTTAGCAAAGCAATTTTCGAAGGTGTTTGTCATGGAGCCAGAAGATGAGGTACCATATTGTGTGATGAAAAATGTACCAACACTGAATCACCTGGAAATTAATAAGGAAAAAAATTAAGAAGATCATTAAAAATCTAAAGAGGCATAAATCCCCAGGACCTGACGGAATCCACTCTAGGATTATAAAAGAAGCTATGGAACAATTAGTAGTGCCTTTAGAAATACTTTATCAGTACTCCTTTAAACATAAGGAACTCCCTCAAGATTGGCTAATTGCTCATATTACTCCTATATTTAAAAAGGGTTCCAAGTGTGATCCAGAGAATTATAGGCCAGTCAGTTTAACAAGTATAATCTGTAAGATATTTGAGACAATGATAAGGGAGGAGATAATGGCACACATGAGAACCAATAGTTTATTTAGTGACAAGCAATATGGCTTTATCTCAGGACGATCAACGGTGCTACAGCTCATAAAGGTTCTGGACAGATGGAATGAAATTATTGATGATGGACATGCAGTGGATGTAATATATTGTGATTTTATGAAGGCTTTCGATAGAGTTGCACATAGAAGACTATTCAGTAAAATTAGTAGTTATGGAATTGGAAAGGAGTACCAAGAATGGATTACAGCATTCCTAACACAAAGACAACAAAGAGTGGTGGTGAAGGGGGAAATGTCAAGATGGAAGCCAGTGACAAGTGGAGTGCCGCAGGGCACTGTTCTCGGACCATTGTTGTTTGTTTTGTTTATCAATGACCTCCCCGATAGTATAGTAAATGACAGCGAAGTATACCTGTATGCAGATGACACAAAGATATTTAGATGCATAAAAGATCAAGAGGATTGTCAAAAGCTGCAGCAGGATGTGCAGGAGGTATACTGATGGAGTGAAAAATGGTTGTTGAGTTTTCATCCAGATAAGTGTAATTACTAGATACTAATAGTGGTCAGGGAATTATGAGAGGGCATTATAGTACTGAAAGTAGAATGGACTTGGCAGATAAGTATAGGTTTAGGAAGGAGATTGGGAGGAATTGGTTTACAAATCGTGTGGTAGATGAATGGAATAGGCTCACTAGGCATGTGATAGAAGCCTCCTCTCTGGGTAGTTTTAAGAATAGATTAGATAAATATATGGATGAAGCTGCTAGATGGGACTGACTTTTTTTTATGTACATATGTATATATTTTTCTAAGGAGTGGGAAGATTATATTTTGCGGTTCATGAATGGACATAATCCTCTGGATGCATTTTATGTATATTGTAGATTAGATCTGACGAACTCCTGTTAAGGGTGACAATGTTGATGACTTTTCTCTGGTAAGAAATCTTTTGTGTGTTGAATGGAACAGGAGCTGCCAAGTGTAGGCCATGAATGGTCTTTTGCAGTCTCCTTCTTTTCTTATGTTCTTATTGAAGATCAAGGCTACCAAATGGAGAAGCAGCTGAAAAAGATTACTTCTGAGAAGGATGTGGGAGTAATAATCAATGATAAATTGAGTTGTGTAGATCACCTGGCAGAGAAAGTAAATAAAGCCAACAAATTAGTGGGAATAATCAGAAGGACCTTTGTTACATTGGATGCAACGATATTTAAAGCTTTGTTTGTAGCTTTATTAAGACCGCATATAGAGTATGCTAATCAGGTATGGAGTCCTCACCTGGTTAAAGACATTGAGATGGTAGAGAACGTGCAACAAAGGGCTACAAGGATGGTGCCAGAACTTAAAGGACTTAATTATGAAGAGAGACTAAGGAAGCTGAACCTACCAACACTGGCATACAGAAGAGCACGGGGAGACTTAATAGAGACCTACAAGATACTCACTGGAAAATATGATGGGAAATGTAGTCAAGGCATATTGAAACTTCGAGAAGAAAACATCAGCAGGGGGAATTCACTGAAGCTTTTTAAGACAAGGTCACGGCTGGATATAAGGAAGTATGCTTTCCTGTGTAGGGTGATAAATAACTGGAATCAGTTGCCTGAGTGGGTGATTGCAGCAGCATCAGTCAACCGGTTTGAGGTCAGACTTGATAAATTTTGGTTTAATCAAGAATTGAAATACAATTACAAGGCAAAGATAATCCACCACATGCTGCCGCAGGTTGATAATATAGATCTGGAGTCACAGGCATAAGCCTCTTCCATGAAGTCTTCTGTAAGTATCTGTAAGTATCTGTAAGTTTTTAGGATTAAGGCTTGTGATGGATTCCAGGAATGCCGAGAAAGTACAATTCTAGTGATTCCATTCTTGTGTAGCAGTAGGCGAGTTGGGGGATATATCCAGACATTCAGGTCTCAGGAGTTTATCCATCTTTAAATCTGATGCAGCTTGTTATTTTTATTTTTATGAAGCTATGATAGGGCTCCCACTATTTATTTATAGCACCAGTTTAGCCTTTGGATTGGCATATAGCAGGATTGTTAGTTGAATAAATTGTGGTGATCATAATAAAGCGCCAATACATTTTTCTAGGCTTTATATTTAACTAACGAAACATCAATACAGTCTGAAAATAAAAGAGAAACAATATAAGTAAACATACCCATTCTAATCAGGTTAACAAGCACAATTAGTTATAAGTAAACAAAATAATGTAGTGTAACCCATTAGGCAATTATACATATAAGGTTACATGAAGCTTAGATCACCACAGATAATAAATTTACATTTAGAAAAATAGTAATTTACTTACCCGATCGGGGGGACAACATGCTTACTAGACGAAATCCTTAAGTAAACTGATTTATTTAAAAGAAAATTATATTTTGCTTACATTATTCATAGAAAATTTGATAGAGAATTGTCATTGTGGTATCCCATCTGACGACTGCCTACTTGGGCATAAGTCGCCGTACACAACACAGCATACTACTAGGCTATATTAAAAAACGACTATACTGAACAAATAATAATATGTAACTAACAAATAATGATAAAAAAGATTTTGAAAATTTTATTTTAAGAGCCCATCTGGCAACTGACTACTTGGGCATAAGTTAGCGTACTCAGCACTGGCTAGTACTTGGTTACTTAAAATAGCAACATGAAAAAAAAAAAAAAAAATAAAAAAGAAGGTAAGAGACAGCAAGCAAGCTACAGAGTTGGGGAAAGGTCCACCTCCCCCCGGCTCAGGAACGTGAGACCTACAAAAAAACAGAAAAAAGTTAAATAAAGGTGAGAAGGCCAGCCTCCTCCAAAAAGTAAATAAGTCCACCAGTCAATATGCACAAACTCATCCCGAGTACAAGGGACATGCAGTAGTGACCCCGCCCATCCTGGTACCGGGACAGATAATGTGCGTGAAGATTGCCTGAATGGGAGATTCACAGTCTGGGTGAGCGAGACATGGCCTGTCTGTTAAATTTGTTCAACAGGATCTGGGTGGAGGGTCTTCTCCCAGATTCCTGGCGAATCGCTAATGTGTTCGCCTTTGGCAAACCGGGGAGAGATCAATCTACTCCGAACGGTTTCCGCCCAATCTCTCTAACCTCTTGCGTGTGCAAGTTGATGGAGAAATTGGTAAATGTTAGACAAGCCTTTTTCCTGGACAGCGGAGGCCATCTGTCTTCTGCACAGTGCGGCTTCCGCAAGTTTCACTCCACGTCGGATGGTCTTCTCCGACTGGAAAATGCCGTCTGCGAGGCCTTCCTTCGTATGTAGACAGCACTACGCCACGGTGTTTTTCGATCTAGAGAAGGCCTATGAAACCGCATGGTGATACGGTATCATGGAGACTCTGCACACGATGGAGGCGAGGGGACGCCTCCCAATGTTTATATCTGAATTTTTGCGAGATCGTTGTTTCCGCGTACGGGTGGAGGTAGCCCTCTCCGGCCTAAAGGAGCAGGAAGAGGGTGTCCCGCAGGGAAGTTTCCTCAGTGTCGCACTCTTTGCCCTGAGCATCAACGGCATCACCTCGGTGCTGCCGGAAGATGTTCTCACTACGCTCTACGTGGACGACCTTTCGATCCCTTTTGGCGCGGCCCAGATGCCAACTTTGGAGCGTCGACTCCAACAGGCATTGAACCGCGTCTCTCGCTATGCCGAAGCGCACAGGTTTCAGTTTTCTTTGGCCAAGACAAAGGTGGTGCACTTCTGCCGCCATCCACGGCTTCACCCCGAGCCAGAATTGTTTTTTAATGGAATAGGCCTGGAAGTGGTGGAATCGCACCGTTTCATTGGTTTTGTATTTGACCAATGGCTCACCCAGGAGGCTCATATTCACAGCCTTATAGGCTGTTGTACCCGCGCCATGGATATTCTCCGTTCCGTGACGTTCAGCGCTTGGGGTGGTGATAGGGCTACTGCCTTACTTTTTTACCGATCCTATGTTTGTTCGAATCTCGACTACGGATGCGAGTTTTATGCATCCGCATCCGAGCGTTTATTGCGGAAGGTGGATTCGATCCACCAAACCGGCCTTCGCCTTGTGACCGGTGCCTTCCGCACTTCCCCAATTGAGAGCCTGTTGGTCGATGCTGGGGATATGCCACTCGCTCTACGCCGCGTGCAGTGCATCACTCGCCTGTACGGGCGAGCCCAGCGCCTCCCTCAGTCGCCAACAGCTCCCACTGCATCCGCAGCTGATCTCGACGGTGCCTATGCCGCCGAGAGACGTCAGTAATACCCTAAGCTCTTTGGTTCTAGGGCCAGCAAACTCTTTCGAAAGCTAGATATAGCTCTCGGGCCGGTCGCGCCCCTTGTTCTGCCCAGGACGCCACCCTGGAGGGTACCACATTTGAATATTTGTCGCCACGCCTCTGCTCCCAAAGCTTGTACGGCGCCGGGAGTATGGCGTTCGACCTTTTTTGAGCACACCTTGTGTCAGGCTGGAACCGTGCCAGTGTATACGGATGCCTCCAAGTCCCAAGAGGGGGTCGGCTTCCACGCCGCATCCCCTCTGTTTGCAGGCGCTGCGTCTATCTTCACGGCCGAACTGGTGGCAATACACCTCCCGGGACGGGAGATTACGCGACGTGCCCGGTTCGCAGACCGTATTTTTATCTATAGCGACTCACAAAGCGCCCTGAGTGCTCTCGGGGCATTGGAATCTCGCAACCCCTGGTTCGTGATATTCGTGACGTCACGGTTTTGGCGAGCCGTGCAGATGTCGGGATTATCTTCTGCTGGGTTTCTGGACATGTAGGAATCAAGGGAAATGAGCGCGCTGATGAGGGCGCTAGAGAGTCCTCGAGGACTACGCGACCAGACCAGCGAATCGCTCTTCCTCACACCGACTACATGGTAGGAATACGGGCAGCTCTTCGGACAGTTTGGCAAAGAAGATGGGAGACGGTAGAAGGGAACTTAAAGTTGTGTGTCATTTCGCCGCGACTATTACCATGGACCTATCTTCCAATGCCGCGACTGCTTCAGGTCGCTTTCTGTCGTCTCCGAATCGGGCACACTCGTGTGACGCATCGCTATTTAATGGAGCGCTTGCCAGCGCCCTATTACGACAACTGCGTCGTCCCCCTGACTGTTCGGCACATTCTTGTCGAATGTCCCAGTCTTGGGAATCTTCGCGCACGATACCTGTCCCGGTACCGGGATGGGCGGGTTCGCTACCGCCTGTCCCTTGTACTCGGGGCAAGTTCGTGCACATTGACTTGTTGACTTTATGGGGCCGGCCGGGCTTCTCCCCTTTATTTAAAAAAGGTTCTTTTTTTATTGTTTTCCTTGTAGGTTGCACGCTCCTGGACCGGGGTGAGGGGGACCTCCCCCCGCGGCCGGAGATTGCTTCCTAATTGTTAAGTTTTTCACATTTTTATCATCGTTATGTTTTCATATTTTTATTTTAAAGTAGCCTATGTCTAGGCTGTCGTATTTCCGAGACTTATGCCCCAGTGTGCAGTTGCCAGATAGGCTCTTTAAAAAAAATAACAATGTAGACGTGCAAAGTCGGGGTCATCCGAAGTCTGTGTAAATTGCTCCAAGACCGCACACGACAAGTATAAATCGTGTGTGTCAATTGCGGAGAGCCGCACACCGCTTCTTCGAAGCAATGTGGTGCATATCTCCTTGAGAAAGAAATCCTGGCCGTTCAGACCTAGGATCGACTCTCATTCCGCGAGGCTAAGGACTTGGCCCTGGCGCACCCGGCTCTGCCTGGGACGTCATATGCCTCAATAGTTAGAAAGGCATCCTCTGCTCCTGGCCCGTCCAGAGCAACGAGCACGGTTGTTTCCGCGCCCATTCGGAGCCCTTCTGCGGGCTCTACTCAACCCGGGTGCTCCCCTGGTAAAGCAGGCAGACAAAAGGGTTCATACCCAGCCCCGAATAAAACCAGAGCTCCTCCCTCTCCCCCCAGCGTGAACGTTTCCCGTAAGCTGAAACGGCCATGCACCTCAACCGAGTCGTTAGACTCACAGGGGGCAACACCCCTGAAGTTGGTCCCCAGGCCATCTTCCGGGGTTCCTACAGCTGTCCGCCGAAAGGAGGACAGCAAAAAAGAGCTTCGGCTCCTTCGCCCACGCTAGTGGTGGACCGAGTGGCTCGGAGACTGTGGTTCCTCGAAAAGAGGCTTCACCCCCCCCCCCCGCCTCTGAAGCCGCAACGCCCGCCTAAGGTTTCGAGGGGAAGTTAGGAAAATACTCGCATGGCGAGCCCAACCTCCGCCAATAAGTCCTAGAAGGCGACAGCGCCTTCAGCGCTTTGTCCGGCCAACAGCGCTCGGGGTTCTGCCTCCGGGAAGCGTACAGCCATTCCCATGGTGGATTTCTGTTCGAAGACGGCCCCCGCGTCCTCCGAGCTAGGGCTGGAGGGCACATTATTTCAATTGAATTGCCGTGGACTCCGGGCCAACTAGGAGGAGCTGCGGAGGCTCGTC
The DNA here is from genome assembly GCA_963969495.1 of Ceratothoa steindachneri. Taxonomy (NCBI): domain Eukaryota; kingdom Metazoa; phylum Arthropoda; class Malacostraca; order Isopoda; family Cymothoidae; genus Ceratothoa; species Ceratothoa steindachneri. The sequence continues at coordinate 143,969,316 of OZ018332.1, read as the reverse complement.
TCGTTCCCCGTTAGCTATTTTTCTGCAGGAGACCCTGCTAGGCGCGTGCTCACTGCCTGCCCTCCCGGGGTATAAGGGTTTGGCAACCTCACCATCACGAGATGGCCGGACTGAGGGATATGCGGTTTACAACCGGAATGATGTCTCCGTTATTATTTCAATTAAAGACCCTCCTTACAGGCAGTGGCTGTGCAGCTTCACCTGGATAGGAGGTATGATGTTATTTCTGCGTACATTCCACCGTCAGCTGACTTCGACGCGGGGGACTTCCACCGCGCCGTGGCAGGGTTGCCGAGGCCCATACTCTTACTTAAAGATCTGAACTGCAGATATCCTCTCTGGGGAGACTAGGCAAAAAATCCATGGGGACCATTCCTTGCCGATCTGATCGAAGAGTTTGAGATAGGTGTCCTAAACTTGGATGAGTTTAGGCATCACCGTCCGAGAATCGCTTCATTTTCTTGCATTGACTTATCTTTGTTCTCTTCGGATGCACAGCCTGATTTTAAATGGGGGGTGGTTGATGACCTCCATGGTAGTGATCACTTTCCCATTCAAATATCATTTTCAGGGCAACTGCCGCCTGAGAGCCCACCTCGGTGGTGCTTGGCGCGGGCGCGGTGGCTTGCATTTCAGGAAATGACTGAATTCTCTATCTCAGGCGAGGAGTTTAGGTCGGTAGCTGAGGCCGTTGAGTTCTTCTCCGGCAACCTCATCGCTGCGGGCCTTACTACCATTCCTAGAACGTCTGGCCGTTTTGAAGGCCGACCACTCCCATGGTGGGCGGCCGAGTGTGAGACGGCCCTCAAACAGAAGCGTTATGCCTACATGCGCTATAAGCGCCGCCCGAACGGTTTCACTGTCGTTGAATTTCTCCAGGCTAGGTTCCGGTATATTTCGAAGCTCGCCCTGCTCTTCTTGGCGGGCATACATGTCTTCACTTAACGGGAAGACCCCTTTAGCAGAGGTGTGGAAGCGAGTCAAAAGGATTCGGGGCAACTTCTCGCAGGACCCCCCCCTCCCGTTCTCCAGGAGAATGGGACCGCAATCTCGGACCCCGCGTCCGTGGCGGAATCCTTTGCGACCGCTTTTTCCGCATTCTCTAGCCGGGATACTGCTCCGCCAGCATTCAATGTCGCGGAAGGCCACCCGCTGGGCTATACCTCTAGAGGCGGAGAACCCTTCAACGACAAGTTCACTCTGAGTGAGTTGCGCTCCGCACTTGCTTCGTGCGCGGACACCACCCATGGTCCAGACGATGTCCCGTACGGCATGCTTCGACACGTGGGTGAGCGAGGCATGGCCTTTCTGTTAGATTTTTTCAACAGGATCTAGGTGGAGGGTCTTCTCCCAGATTCCTGGCGAATCGCTACTGTGCTCGCCTTTCACAAACCAGGGAGACTTCATTCTACCCCGACCGGTTTCCGCCCAATCTCTCTAACCTCTTGCGTGAGCAAGTTGATGGAGAAATTGGTAAATGTTAGATTAGCCTTTTTCCTGGACAGCGGTGGCCATCTGTCTTCTGCACAGTGCGGCTTCCGCAAGTTCCACTCCACGTCGGATGCTCTGCTCCGACTGAAAAATGGCGTCTTCGAGGCCTTCCTTCGTAGACAGCACTACGCCACGGTGTTTTTCGATCTGGAGAAGGCCTATGATGGCGCGGCCCAGATGCCAACTCTGGAGCGTCGACTCCAACAGGCATTGAACCGCGTCTCTCGCTATGCCGAAGCGCACAGGTTTCGGCTTTCCTTGGCCAAGACTAAGGTGGTGCACTTCTGTCGCCATCCAGTGCTCCACCGCAAGCCAGACTTGTTTCTTAATGAAGTACGCCTGGAAGTGGTTAAATCGCACCGTTTCCTTGGTCTCTTATTTGACCGACGCCTCACCTGGGAGGTCCATATTCGCAGCCTTAGGGTCTTTTGTACCCGCGCCATGGATATTCTCCGCTCCGAGACGTTCAGCGCTTGGGGCGCTGATAGGGCTAATGCCTTTTTTTTTATCGATCATTTTTTCGTTCGAAGCTCGACTATGGATGCGAGTTTATTGCATCCGCAGCTGAGCGTTTATTGCGGAACCTGGACTCGATCTACCACACGGGCCTTCCCCTATTGAGAGCCTGTTGGTCGATGCTGGGGAGATGCCACTTGCTCTACGCCGCATATAGTGCATCACTCGCCTGTACGCGCGAGCCTGGCGCCTCCCTCAGTTCGCCAACAACTCGCACTGTATCCTCAGCTGATCTCGACGTTGCCTATGCCGGCGAGAGACGCCAGTCATACCCTAAGCCCTTTGGGTTTAGGTCCAAGAAAATCCTTCGAGAGCTAGGTATATCTCTCGGGCTGGTGGATACCCTGGTGCTGTCGAGGACGCCACCTTGGAGGGTACCACATTTGGCTATTTCTCGCCACGCCTCTGCTCCCAAAGCTTGTAATGCGCCGCGAGTATTGTGTTCGATTTTTTTTGGAGCACACGTCGTGTCACGCTTCAATCGTGCTAGTGTATACAGATGTCTCCAAGTCCGAAGAGGGGGTCGGTTTCCACGCCGTATTCCCTCTGTTTGAAGTCAGCGGGGCTTTGCCAGGCGCTGCGTGTCTTCATGGCCGAGCTGGTGGCAATGCACCACTCGGTACGGGAGATTACGCGCTGTGCACGGTTTGGAGACCGGATTGTGATCAATAGCGACTCATAGATCGCCCTGAGTGCTCTCGGGGCATTGGAATATCCGCATCCCCTGGTTTGCGATATCTTCTGCTGGGTTCCTGGACATGTAGGAATTGCGGGGAATGAGGGCGCCAAGTGTCTGCGAAGATTCTGCGACCGGACCAGCGATTCGCTCTTCCTCACACCGACTACAAGGAAAAGACTGCGTCTTTCCCCAGATTGTTCGGCACACTCTTATCGAATGTCCCAGTCTGGATGATCTTCGCGCACGTTACCTGTCCCGGTACCGAGATGGGCGGGGTCGCTACCGCCTTTCCTTTGTACTCGGGCCGAGTGCGTACACATTGACTGGTGGACTTGTTGACTTTGGGAGGGGGGGGGGCGGCCTTCTCCCTTTTATTTAATTAGGTTTTGTTTTTTTTTATTTTCTTTGTCGGTCGCACGCTCCTGCGCCAATGGTAGGGGGTTCTTTCCTCCCGACGCTGGAGCTTGTTTCCTAATTGTCATCTTCCCGTTTTACCTTTTTTTCTTTCAAATTTTTATTTTCAAGTAGCCTAGAACTACGCTGTTTGTTTGCGGCGACTTATGCCCAAGTGGGCAGTGGCCAGATAGCCTGTTAAAAAAAATTAAAAAAATCTAACAACTATTTTGCTCTACTGCCCCCCCCCCCCCAGCTCCTCCCTTGGTATTTTTCTTGACGAATTTAGTACCTTTCTCTCTAGTCTCTCCCCATCCGGTCATCTTCTTATCATGGGGGACTTCAACCTCACAGTCACTAACCCTAATCTATCTGCCTTCCTTGAGATCCTTGACCTCTTCTCCCTTACTCAACACGTTTCTTCCCCAACACACTCCCATGGTAACATTTTAGACTGTCAAAAATACCATCTCTGAAGCACCTTGAATATGAAGATAGACTGAGGGTATTAAATATGTTTTCATTTGAAAGAAGGTGTGTGAGGGGAGATATGATTGAGCTTTTTAAAATCTTTTCTAGGATGGATAAATTAGATTTCAGCAAGTTATTTGAGTTAGAAGGTAGTAATTTTTTAGGATCTTTATTATTATTTTTAGCTAAATTAATTTCTGCTGTCCATTTAGTCTTCTTAATAATCTTATTTAGTTCATTTCTGGTTGACCTATAATGGTTTAAATTATCTAAACTACTCTCACTTTGTAATCTCTGGTATGCCCTTTTTTTCTCTGAAACTTTATTAGCTATTTCTTGATTCCACCATAATGGTTTCCTACATGTCTTCCTAATAGACTTCATCGGAATACACTGTTCCTGAACCATGTTTAATATAGTCTTAAAAATATCCCACATCTCATAAGTATTCTTTGCATGGAATTCTATATCCCACCTAATCTGATTTAGCATGCCGCGTAATTTATTGTAATCTCCCCTATAAAAATTTGGAATTTTGTGGAGTTTGTCGCTGTTCTACCTTTAACTATTTGCAAATTAAACCGAACCATCTGATGATCACTGTTTCCCAATGATTCCCCTACACTCAATCCTTGAACTAAGTGATCATCATTTGAAAGAATTAGATCTAATATATTGGCACCCCTTGTTGGCTTATTAACAAATTGGGTCAAAAATTTATCCTCAAAACACTCCATAAACTTACAACTTGCTCTATCTCTTCCTATCATATTTTCCCAGCCTACAGAAGTTAAATTAAAGTCACCAAGAATAACTGTATCTTCTTTGAATCCTTTACTTATTTCCCTAATCATTAACTCATCGATGCAATCAGTCTGTCCTGGTGGTCTATAAAAAGCTCCCAAGTGTATTTTCCTATTTTTACCAACCTTAATATCTATCCATAATGATTCACCTTCTCCTTGCTTTATAGAGTCATTTAGATTTGAAGAAATGCTATTTCTGATATAAATAATCAACCCACCACTCTTTCCTATCTCTCCTTTGACTAATGTACATAGTATAACCTTCTAGTTCAAATTCACTGACATTATCATTAAATATATTTTATTAACCCATGATTCAACTATACATATTATATCTATATCTTCATGAATGATATAACTAAATAATTCATCTCTCTTATTTCTAAGACTACGAGCATTTGTGTAAAGACAACTCAGCCCACCTATCCCTGAAGCACCTGAGGGCCTCTGTTCTCTGCATCTCCTTTCTCTCCTTCCCCGACCCTGTACTCTTGTATTTCCCTGACCACTATGACTACTCAAGTAATTTAACCCTAAAGCACTTCCATTAGCCTTACTACCTTCTACAAATCTGCCTCACTTTGAGCCATTAAATTTCCCTGACCACTATCAAAACCTAGTTTCCCACCTCTAAAGACCTAATAACACTATCTAATTCCTGCCACAAAACCTCAATCCCATCTCGGCTCAGATGGAGTCCATCCATCGCATACAAACCCTTATTCCCATAAAACCCACTCCAGTTGGCTGTCTGGCTTTGTCAGTTGGCTGTCTGGCTTTGTTCTGGAAGGTTGTCTTACAGGAAGCTCCTGATTCTCATTGTAAGATTGGGATATAATACTGATTTGGGTGTGTAGTTTTTCTTGTATTTATTTAATACATCAATCACTGTGTAATAAATACATTAGTGATTAATACTTTTGGGGAAGATAACTGGCAGCAATCCTGAGCAAGAATTTTTTGGGGTGAGTGTTAACTTTTTCCTTAGTAAATTTCTGAGAGTATGGCTGTTTGTATAGATGGTGAGAGCATGCCGTTTGAAAGTAGTGTGTATGTGGTGTGTGATGCATGTGGAGTTGAAAGGAGAGTGAATGTAACTGAATGTCGTGTGTGTTTTCTGGAAGGTGAGGTTAGGAGGTTGAGTGGGGAATGTAAGAGGTTGAATGATTTGGTGTTTGAGGTGAGAAGAGATGCAAGTGTGCGATTGAAGGGTGAGATTAGTGCTAAGAGGGTGGAAGATAGGGCTAGGACTGGGAACAGTGTGGAAGTTGTGAGTGATGATGAATGGTGGGTGAAAATGGATAGGATAGATAAGTTAGGACAGGTTAGGTGTGTGAATGAGAGGGACATAGAACCTGTTAGGTTGACTAACAGATTCAATGTCCTGAGAGAGGAAGAGTGTGAAAGTGATTTGCCTGGTGTGATTGTGGATGAAAGCATGATGGGTGGTAGTGTGACTGAGAGCAGGAGGAAGGGAAATGCTAGGCCAAGACAGAATAGGAGAATGACGGAGGTGCTAGTGATGGGTGACTCTCAGATTAGGTATTTAGATAGGAAGTTGAGTGATAGCAAGTGGAAGGGAATGAGAGTTTGTCTGCCGGGTGCTAGTGTAAGTGATGTTTGTGAGAGGTATGATAGGCTGGTTTCTGGGTGTGAGAGGGATGCAGTTGTGATTACGAATGTGGGAATGAATGATGTAAAGAAGGTGGGTACATGTGAGTTACGTGAGCAGTATAAAAGGTTAGTTGAAAGGATGAGTAAAAGCAGGGTAAAAGGTGTTGTTTCTGGCGTGCTTCCGAGATTGGATGTGGGGGTAGAATGGTTGTCACGTGCAATTGGTTTGAATGAATTTGTGAAAGGACTGTGTGAGGAGTTAGGATTGGTGTTTGTAGATGTCTGGGGTGGGTTTTACGGGAATAGGAGGTTGTATGCGATGGATGGGCTCCATCTTAGTCGGGCAGGTGTTGAGGTTCTATGGGGGGAGCTGGATAGTGTGATTAGGTCCTTACGGGTGGGAAACTAGAAGCTGTTAGAGGTAAGGGAATAACAGGAATAGAGGGCAGGTGTAGGAAATGGAAGGGATGCAGAGATATAGGAATAGCTAGGGGGGAGGGCATACTGATGCGTTATAGGGGGACTAATGCACAAGTGAATGAGCAGATAACTAGGAATAAAAAAGCACAATGCAATGAAGATGGGAATAATAAAAAAAACTTTAAAATATACTACACAAATGGTCGGAGTATAAGGAATAAGATAGATCTCTTAAGAGCGTTAGCGAGTGAAGAGAATTTTGATATAATTGCGATAACAGAGTCATGGCTTGATTTGGCAGGAAATCACTTTAAACCTGAGGTAGAGATTGAGGGCTTTAACATGTTCCATACAGATAGGAATGGGAAGAGAGGAGGAGGGGTTATTATTTATATTAAAGATAATCTCCAGTGTTGTGTAAACAGTACAATTAAATTAGATGATAACACAGAGTCATTATGGCTAAATGTAAAGGAAGGTAAAAACCAGCTTGTCATAGGATTATTATACAGACCACCAAATCTTAGTAAGGAAGCATCAAATCTTCTGTGGCAGGAGATAGAATGGGCATGTAGAAGTAAGCATGTGTGTATAATGGGCGATTTTAATTACAGAAATATAGACTGGGAAGCTCTAGTGGGTGATCAGGAGGCTGAGGGATTTTTTAATATTGTCCAAGATAATTTTCTGAGGCAGATTATTAACGAACCCACTAGAGGTAATAATATACTGGATTTAGTTCTGACAAATAGGGAAGAAGTTATTAAGGATACTGAAATTGGAGGAAATTTGGGTAATAGTGACCATTGTGAAATTAGATTCAAGATGAAATGGAATGGTATTGACAGTAGCATGAACAATGTTAAAATTCCTGACTTTAGAAGAGCAAATTATAATGGGCTAAGGACTTATCTGGAGGCAGTTGTACAGAAACAAGGCAATGAAATCAAATCAGGAATAGATTCAATGATATCAGTTAGTGGAGACAATAATCACCAGGAGGAAGAGATTACAATTGAAGAGGAGTATGAAAGAATAATTGAGCAATTAATTACAGGTCAGATGATTAACATTCCATATATGGAGATTAAGACTAAAAATAATGACCCAAAATGGATGACAGATAAAATTAAGCATTATATTGGCATTAAAAAGGGCATTTATAGGAAAATAAAAAATGGAGAGGATCACTTAAGGCAGAGATATAATGAATTAGCAAGAGATGTTAAAAAGTTAATTAGAGTAGCAAGGAGAAATTATGAAATTAAAGTGGCAAATAGGGCAAAGAAAGATCCTAAAAGTTTTTATCAATTATACAAAACTAAGGTTAGAGATAAAATAGGCCCACTTATAGATCCCAATGGAGAATTAGTGAGTGATAGGGACTCAATGGCTGGAATGCTAAATGACTTTTTTCTCTCAGTATTTACACAGGAGGATACTCTAAATATACCCGAGGTGTCAATGATCTTTCGGGGTAATGATGAAGAGAAATTAAAGGATATCTTGATCACAAAGGAGATAGTGACAAAGGAAATTGATAAAATCAAAAGTAGTAAAGCACCCAGTCCTGATGAGGTCTTTCCTAGAATTTTGAAAGAATGTAAGGATGTGTTAAGTGAGCCCCTAGCATGCATCTTTAGAAAATCATTGGAGAGTGGCATTGTGCCAGTAGCATGGAAGAAAGCCAATGTGATACCTATATTTAAGAAAGGGGATAAAACAAATATGTCTAATTACAGACCAGTAAGTTTGACATCAGTGGTAGGGAAAATGATGGAATCTTTTATAGCAAGGAATATTAGAGATCACTTGGAAGGTTGTCTTGCAGGAAGCTCTTGATTCTCATTGTAAGATTGGGATATAATACTGATTTGGGTGTATAGTTTTTCTTGTATTTATTTAATACATCAATCACTGTGTAATAAATACATTAGTGATTAATACTTTTGGGGAAGGTAACTGGCAGCAATCCTGAGCAAGAATTTTTTTTTTGGTGAGTGTTAACTTTTTCCTTAGAAAATTTCTGAGAGTATGGCTGTTTGTATAGATGGTGAGAGCATGCCGTTTGAAAGTAGTGTGTATGTGGTGTGTGATGCATGTGGAGTTGAAAGGAGAGTGAATGTAACTGAATGCTGTGTGTGTTTTCTGGAAGGGGAGGTTAGGAGGTTGAGTGGGGAATGTAAGAGGTTGAATGATTTGGTGTTTGAGGTGAGAAGAGATGCAAGTGTGCGATTGAAGGGTGAGATTAGTGCTAAGAGGGTGGTAAATAGGGCTAGGACTGGGAACAGTGTGGAAGTTGTGAGTGATGATGAATGGTGGGTGAAAATGGATAGGATAGATAAGTTAGGACAGGTTAGGTGTGTGAATGAGAGGGACATAGAACCTGTTAGGTTGACTAACAGAGACTAACAGATTCAATGTCCTGAGAGAAGAAGAGTGTGAAAGTGATTTGCCTGGTGTGATTGTGGATGAAAGCAGGATGGGTGGTAGTGTGACTGAGAGCAGGAGGGAGGGTAATGTTAGGCCAAGACAGAATAGGAGAATGACTGAGGTGCTAGTGATGGGTGACTCTCAGATTAGGTATTTAGATAGGAAGTTGAGTGATAGCAAGTGGAAGTGAATGAGAGTTTGTCTGCCGGGTGCTGGTGTAAGTGATGTTTGTGAGAGGTATGATAGGCTGGTTTCTGGGTGTGAGAGGGATGCAGTTGTGATTACGCATGTGGGAGTGAATGATGTAAAGAAGGTGGGTACATGTGAGTTACGTGAGCAGTATAAAAGGTTAGTTGAAAGGATGAGTAAAAGCAGGGTAAAAGGTGTTGTTTCTGGCGTGCTTCCGAGATTGGATGTGGGGGTAGAATGGTTGTCGCGTGCAATTGGTTTGAATGAATTTGTGAAAGGACTGTGTGAGGAGTTAGGATTGGTGTTTGTAGATGTCTGGGGAGGGTTTTACGGCAATAGGAGGTTGTATGCGATGGATGGGCTCCATCTTAGTCGGGCAGGTGTTGAGGTTCTATGGGGGGAGCTGGATAGTGTGATTAGGTCCTTACGGGTGGGAAACTAGAAGCTGTTAGAGGTAAGGGAATAACAGGAATAGAGGGCAGGTGTAGGAAATGGAAGGGATGCAGAGATATAGGAATAGCTAAGGGAGAGGGCATACTGATGCGTTATAGGGGGACTAATGCACAAGTGAATGAGCAGATAACTAGGAATAGAAAAGCACGATGCAATGAAGATGGGAATAATAAAAAAAACTTTAAAATATACTACACAAATGGTCGGAGTATAAGGAATAAGATAGATCTCTTAAGAGCGTTAGCGAGTGAAGAGAATTTTGATATAATTGCGATAACAGAGTCATGGCTTGATTTGGCAGGAAATCACTTTAAACCTGAGGTTGAGATTGAAGGCTTTAACATGTTCCATACAGATAGGAATAGGAAGAGAGGAGGAGGGGTTATTATTTATATTAAAGATAATCTCCAGTGTTGTGTAAACAGTACAATTAAATTAGATGATAACACAGAGTCATTATGGCTAAATGTAAAGGAAGGTAAAAACAAGCTTGTCATAGGATTATTATACAGACCACCAAATCTTAGTAAGGAAGATTCAAATCTTCTGTGGCAGGAGATTGAATGGGCATGTAGAAGTAAGCATGTGTGTATAATGGGCGATTTCAATTACAGAAATATAGACTGGGAAGCTCTTGTGGGTGATCAGGAGGCTGAGGAATTTTTTAATGTTGTCCAAGATAATTTTCTGAGGCAGATTATTAACGAACCCACTAGAGGTAATAATATACTGGATTTAGTTCTGACAAATAGGGAAGAAGTTATTAAGGATACTGAGATTGGAGGAAATTTGGGTAATAGTGACCATTGTGAAATTAGATTCAAGATGAAATGGAATGGTATTGATAGTAGCATGAACAATGTTAAAATTCCTGACTTTAGAAGAGCAAATTATAATGGGCTAAGGACTTACCTGGAGGCAGTTGTACAGAAACCAGGCAATGAAATCAATTCAGGAATAGATTCAATGATATCAGTTAGTGGAGACAATAATCACCAGGAGGAAGAGATTACAATTGAAGAGGAGTATGAAAGAATAATTGAGCAATTAATTACAGGTCAGATGATTAACATTCCTTATAAGGAGATTAGGACTAAAAATAATGACCCAAAATGGATGACAGATAAAATTAAGCATTATATTGGCATTAAAAAGGGCATTTATAGGAAAATAAAAAATGGAGAGGATCACTTAAGGCAGAGATATAATGAACTAGCAAGAGATGTTAAAAAGTTAGTTAGGGTAGCAAGGAGAAATTATGAAATTAAAGTGGCAAATAGGGCAAAGGAAGATCCTAAAAGTTTTTATCAATTATACAAAACTAAGGTTAGAGATAAAATAGGCCCACTTATAGATTCCAATGGAGAATTAGTGAGTGATAGGGACTCAATGGCTGGAATGCTAAATGACTTTTTTCTCTCAGTATTTACACAGGAGGATACTCTAAATATACCTGAGGTGTCAATGATCTTTCGGGGTAATGATGAAGAGAAATTAAAGGATATCTTGATCACAAAGGAGATAGTGACAAAGGAAATTGATAAAATCAAAAGTAGTAAAGCACCCGGTCCAGATGAGGTCTTTCCTAGAATTTTGAAAGAATGTAAGGATGTGTTAAGTGAGCCCCTAGCATGCATCTTTAGAAAATCATTGGAGAGTGGCATTGTGCCAGTGGCATGGAAGAAAGCCAATGTGATACCTATATTTAAGAAAGGGGATAAAACAAATATGTCTAATTACAGACCAGTAAGTTTGACATCAGTGGTAGGGAAAATGATGGAATCTATTATAGCAAGGAATATTAGGGATCACTTGGATAAGCATAAGTTGATAAAAGAATCACAGCATGGCTTTAGTAAGGGTAAATCCTGCCTGACTAATTTGCTGTCTTTTTATAGTAAGGTGTATGAAGCAGCAGATAAGGATGAAAACTATGATATTTTATACTTGGACTTTAGTAAGGCTTTTGATCGAGTGCCACACTTACGGCTTCTGAGCAAAGTTAAAGCACACAGGATCGATGGCAGTATATTTAGGTGGATTCAGTCATGGCTTGGTGACAGACAGCAAAGAGTTAGTATAGATGGAGTTTAATCTGAGTGGGGGTGTGTTAGCAGTGGAGTTCCGCAAGGATCTGTTTTGGGTCCCTTGCTATTCTTAATTTATATTAATGATCTTGACATAGGTATAAGTAGTGACCTGAGTAAATTTGCTGATGATACTAAGCTAGGTAGGGCCTTTAGGGCTGATTCTGATGCTGTTGTAATAACATAACATAACATAAACATAAACATAATTACACGGATGACAAAAGCCACAAGGGCCTATCAAAGGTCATCCGCCTCCGTCAAAACCCACCCACAAAAAGCACCATGCAGGAGGAATTGACCATTCTGTCCAATTGGGCCGAGAAATGGCAAATGAAGTTTAACATAGACAAATGTAGTGTACTTAGTATAGGTAGAAATAATCCATTGAATAGTTATAAATTAAATGGGAGAATTTTTGGGAGGACCGATTGTGAGAGGGACTTGGGTATTTTGCTAAGTTCAGACCTTCGTCCTAACATAACATAACATAACATAATTACACGGATGACAAAAGCCACAAGGGCCTATCAAAGGTCATCTGCCTCCGTCAAAACCCACCCACAAAAAGCACCATCACCAGGGGAAGACAAAATCAAAGTCCCCACAATATAATATAACGGATGACAAAAGCCACAAGGACTCATCATAGGTCGTCCGAGTCAAGCGGCCTCTTTTTCAAGGCACCCAAACTCCCAGGAAAACTACATCCAGAGGATTGCATCCAGAAACAAGGGTATCACCAATCAAGGCTTGTCAAGAACTAAATCATGCAGCTATAGATATATACAAACAATATTAATGTATACAAAACTTAGGAACCATCACAACCTTCCCTTCCCATAAACTCATCCAACCTACTCTTAAATACATTTAGATTTGGACTACCTACTACCCTCTGCGGCAATTTGTTCCAGAAGTCTATCACTCTATTGGTGAAAAAATATTTTCTTAAATCCAACCTACACCCTTGCTTTATAATTTTCAAGTGGTGACCTCTAGTCCGATTTCCATCATCTAACTCAAAAAACTTGCTAACATCTAATTTATCTATCCCAGAAAAAATTTGAAAGAGCTCAATCATATCCCCTCTCACAAACCTCCTTTCGAATGAGAACATATTTAATACCCTCAGTCTATCTTCATATTCAAGGTGCCTCAGGGAAGGAATAATCTTTGTTGCCCTCCGTTGCACTGACTCAAGAAGGTTAATATTAGAGATCAAGAAGGTTAATATTAGACTTTAGTAAGGCTTCTTGGACTTTAGTAAGGCTTTTGATCGAGTGCCACACTTACGGCTTCTGAGCAAAGTTAAAGCACACGGGATCGATGGCAGTATATTTAGGTGGATTCAGTCATGGCTTGGTGACAGACAGCAAAGAGTTAGTATAGATGGAGTTAAATCTGAGTGGGGGTGTGTTAGCAGTGGAGTTCCGCAAGGATCTGTTTTGGGTCCCTTGCTATTCTTAATTTATATTAATGATCTTGACATAGGTATAAGTAGTGACCTGAGTAAATTTGCTGATGATACTAAGCTAGGTAGGGCCATTAGGGCTGATTCTGATGCTGTTGTAATGCAGGAGGAATTGACCATTCTGTCCAATTGGGCTGAGAAATGGCAAATGAAGTTTAACATAGACAAATGTAGTGTACTTAGTATAGGTAGAAATAATCCACTGAATAGTTATAAAATAAATGGGAGAAATTTAGGGAGGACCGATTGTGAGAGGGACTTGGGTATTTTGGTAAGTTCAGACCTTCGTCCTAGAAAGCAATGCCTAAATGCTAAAAATAAAGCTAATAGGATATTGGGATTCATTAGGAGGAGTGTAAGCAATAAGAGTGCTGAAGTCATTCTAAAACTGTATCTGGCGCTAGTTAGGCCTCATCTAGACTATGCAGTACAATTTTGGTCACCATATTATAGGAAGGATATTGATTTGCTTGAGTCTGTGCAGAGAAGGATGACAAAGATGATTGGTGGGCTAAGGAACTTACCTTATGGTGAAAGGCTCAGAAAACTAAATCTACATACATTGGAAAGGAGAAGAGTCAGAGGGGAATTGATTGAAGTCTTCAAATGGGTAAAAGGATATAATAAAGGGGATCTGGGTAAGGTTCTTATACTTAGTGAACATGACAGGACACATAGCAATGGGTTTAAGCTTGATAAGTATAGGTTTAGGAAGGAGATTGGGAGGAATTGGTTTACAAATCGTGTGGTAGATGAATGGAATAGGCTCACTAGACATGTCATAGAAGCCTCCTCTCTGGGTAGTTTTAAGAATAGATTAGATAAATATATGAATGAAGCTGCTAGATGGGACTGACTTTTTTATGTACATATGTATATATTTTTCTGCGGAGTGGGGAGATTATTTTGCGGTTGCATGAATGGACATAATCCTCTGGATGCATTTTATGTATATTGTAGATTAGATCTGACGAACTCCTGTAAAGGGTGACAATCTTGATGACTTTTCTCTGGTAAGAAATCTTTTGTGTGTTGACTGGAACAGGAGCTGCCAAGTGTAGGCCATGAATGGTCTTTTGCAGTCTCCTTCTTTTCTTATGTTCTTAATATCGTGTCTAAAATGTGGGGACTATGCCTGTATACAGTACTCTAGATGTGGCCTAACATAAGAGTTATAGAGTTTAAGAATAACTTCCTTACTTTTGTAACTGACATTTCTCTTAATAAAACCCAGCACTCTATTTGCCCTATTTCTTGCTTCAATACACTGCTTAGAAAACCTTAATGACTTATCTATTACTACTCCTAGATCTTTCTCATCCTCTACTGAGCTCAGCCAATGCCCATCCATTTCATAGTTAAATTCTCTATTATCTTTTCCCATGTTAATAACTTTGCACTTATCAAGGTTGAAAGTCATTTGCCACTTATGTGCCCAGGATAACAATTTATTTAAGTCCCCCTGCACTTTAAAATTATCATCAATATCTTTAACTACAGCTGCTAATTTGGTATCATCCGCAAAAATTGACACTTTATTATTAACTGCCTCCCCAAGATCGTTTATATAGATGACAAATAATAATGGACCGAGAACTGATCCCTGAGGAACCCCACTGATAACATCCCTCCACTCTGACTTTACACCATTTAGCACTACCCTTTGCTTCCTGTCTTTCAGCCACTCAGCTATCCAATTTGAAACACCCCCACATATCCCAATCATTTTTAATTTATGAACTAGTCTCCTGTGTGGTACCTTATCAAATGCTTTACTAAAATCTAAGTAAATTATATCTACATTCTCTCCCTTATCTACTTGATCTGTTACAAACTCCAGAAAGTCTAGTAAGTTAGTCAAACATGATCTACCTGATCTAAACCCATGCTGAGCATCGCTGATTAACCCCTCCCTCTCTAGATGTTGGCAAATCCCTTTTTTAACTATTTTCTCAAGAATTTTACAGACTACAGGAGTTAGGCTAACCGGTCTAAAGTTTTTTGGATCCTCTTTACTACCCTTCTTGAAAATGGGGACTACATTCGCTCTCTTCCAATCATCGGGTATTTCTCCATATTCCAATGACCTAGTATATAACTTTTCCAGAGCTATTGAGATACTTTCTACCCCTTCTTTAAGTATCCTAGAATGAATATTATCAGGGCCAGAGGCCTTGGTAGTATCTAAATCACCTATTAGTCCTTTTATCATCCTCCGATCCACACAAATGTTAGTAAACACCTCTTTTCCTGACCTATGAGTACTATACATAGGACTATTTAGTTTCTCTTTTGTAAATACTGATGCAAAATGACCATTTAGTACAACTATTTTCTCATCAGTTTCTCTCACAAACCCTTCATATTTGATAGGTCCTATTTTAACTCTGCCAGACTTGTTATTAATTTTATAGTAACTAAAGAACTTTCTAGGATCTTTGTTGCTATCGTGAGCTAATTTAATTTCTGACACCCTTTTGTTCTTCTTTATAATCTTATTTAACTCATTCCTAGCCATTCTATAATCACTTAAATTTTGAATATTATTTTCTACCTGTAATTTTTTATATGCCCTTTTCTTATCTGAAATTTTTCTAGCTATCTCCTGATTCCACCATAATGGTTTCCTACTTTTGTTCCTAATGGCCTTCATTGGGATACATTGTTCTTGGACTACATTTATTATATGCTTGAAAGTATCCCACATCCCATAAGCATTTTTACCTCTGAATTCTATATCCCAGTCTACCAAATTTAGCAAGCTTCGAAGTTTTACATAATCTCCCTTATGAAAATTTGGAACTTTTTCAGCATTCTCAGTTATTTTACCCTTCTCAATTCCCAAGTTAAAACGAACTATCTGATGGTCACTATTTCCCAATGCTTCCCCAACAGTCAATTCTTGAACTAAATGATCACTGTTAGAAAGTACTAAATCTAATATATTGTCCCCCCTCGTTGGCTCATTAACAAATTGATTAAAAAAATTATCCTCAAAACATTCTATGAACCTGCCACTTGTTCTATCCCTACCTATCATATTTTCCCAGTCCACAGAGTTTAAGTTGAAGTCCCCAATAATAACTGCATCTGTTTCACATCCCTTACTTATTTCCCTTATCATTAGTTCATCTATATCATCAGTCTGCCCAGGTGGCCTGTAAAAAGCTCCCAAATGCACCATTCTATTTTTACTGAACCTAATATCTATCCAAAGTGACTCAACTCCATCCTGCTTTATTGAAGTATTTAAACTTGAAACAATGTTGTTTTTTATATAGATAATTATTCCTCCACCAATCCTACCTGTCCTTTGACTAATGTACATATTATAGCCCTGTAAATCAAATTCACTTATAGTGTCACTAAATTCTATTTCATTAACCCATGATTCAGTAACACATAATATATCTATACCCTCATTGCTAATATAACTAAATAGCTCATCCTTCTTGTTTCTAAGACTATGAGCATTTGTATAGAAACAATTTAACCCCCCTATCCCTGAAGCAATACCTAGAAAGCAATACCTAAATGCTAAGAATAAAGCTAATAGGATATTGGGATTCATTAGGAGTGTAAGCAATAAGAGTGCTGAAGTCATTCTAAAACTGTATCTGGCGCTAGTTAGGCCTCATCTAGACTATGCAGTACATTTTGGTCACCATATTATAGGAAGGATATAGATTTGCTTGAATCTGTGCAGAGAAGGATGACAAAGATGATTACATAAGAACATAAGAAGAATAAAGCTAATAGGATATTGGGATTCATTAGGAGTGTAAGCAATAAGAGTGCTGAAGTCATTCTAAAACAGGAGCTGCCAAGTGTAGGCCATGAATGGTCTTTTGCAGTCTCCTTCTTTTCTTATGTTCTTATGTTCTTATAATCCTCTGGATGCATTTTATGTATATTGTAGATTAGATCTGATGAACTCCTGTAAAGGGTGACAATGTTGATGACTTTTCTCTGGAAGAAATCTTTTGTGTGTTGACTGGAACAGGAGCTGCCAAGTGTAGGCCATAAATGATCTTTTGCAGTCTCCTTTTTTTCTTGACTCCTTGCACAAACCTTTCACATATTCATTCAACCCCATTGAACGAGACAACCATTCCATTCCCACATCCATTCTCGGAAGCACACTTGAAACAACGCCTTTTACTCTACTTTCACACATCCTTTCAATCAGCCTTTTATACCGCTGTCGTAACTCACAAGTACCCACCTTCTTTACATTGTTTACTCCGACATGTGTAATCACAACTGCTTCCCTCTCACACCCAGACACCAACCTATCATACCTCTCACACACATCATTTACACCAGCACCCGGCAGACAAACTCTCACTCCCTTCCATTTACTTTCACTCAACTTTCTATCTAAATACCTAATCTGAGAGTCACCCATCACAATAACCTCAGTCATTCTCCTATTCTACTTTCAGGCACGGCCACACCACACAAATCTCTTTCAAATTCTTCCTCTTTGAGGGCATCAAATCTGTTAGTTAGCCTAACAGGTTCCATGTCCCTCTCATTCACACACCTAACCTGTCCTAACTTATCTATTCTGTTCACTTTCACCCACCACTCATCATCACTTACTGCTTTCTCTGTTCTAGGCCTAACTTCCTCCCTCCTGGTCCCAATCTGACTCTTTAAACGTACACTTGCATCTCTTCTCACTTCAGACACTAAATCGTTGTCTCAAGCATTCCACACATAATTGACTCACCTCCTCAGTCAAAGAACATACACGGCACTCAGACTCATTCACTCTCCTCTCTACACCACAGACATCGCACACTACATACACACTACTTTCAAAAGGCATATTCTCTACATCCAAACAGTCAGCCATACTTAAACAAGAACAATAATAGAAACAAAAACTCTCTCTTTGGGTTACTCAGATATACCAATTCTGGAGCATCAACTCCAATGGGCATAAGAGCGCATATCCCAATATCCCAAAGCAGACAGGTTTCAATTTTCCTTTTCCAAGACTAAGGTAGTAGTGCACTTGTGACATTATCCACAGGTCTATCATGATCTGGGCTTGTTTCTAAAAGAAGTTCGCCTGAAAGTGGTAGATTCACATCATTTCCTTGGTCTTGTTTTTGACTGCCGCTTAAACTGGGAGGCCCAAGTTTGCAGTATTAGGGTCTTGACCCTAGCCATGGAGATTGTTCGTTCCATGACTTTCAGCATTTAGGCTGCTAATAGGGTTGGTGACAGGTGCCTTCCACACATCCCCATTGAGCCTATTTATCGATGACACTTGCTCTTCAATGTAAACTTGAATTATGCTATTGTACTCGCGGGGCTAGTGTCTCCCTCAGTCGCCAATGGCTCTCACTGCATCTAGAGCTGATCTTTTCGGTGCCCATGCTTTCGATAGACACTAGTCATACCTTGAGACTTTCATGCTTTATTGCTAGTAAAGTTCTTTGAGAACTCGGTATAGCTTTCTGGCCAGTGATGCTTCTGGTTCTGCCAAGGGTGCCTGGCCTCTCCCGCAAAGTTCCAGTATGCCACAAGTATTGCGTTCAACCTTTTTGGAACACACTTCATATTACACTGTATCCTTGTCAGAGTAAATGAATGCCTCAAAGTCCCAGGGACTTTAAGAAAGCTTGTACCCCTTCTGATCTGGTCCTTAAAGCTGCCAATTCATCTGACATAAGGACTTATGGGAGGCATATCCTCGAACTCTTTCTCGGGTTACATCGTGTTTTTCCATGGGCCTTCATCGTTGCCCACGTCATGCCAATTTGGGGCTTTGAATTCCTTTCCGCTCATGACCTTTTGGTCGATTCTCGTTGCCGGAAGCTTATGGACAGAACCATGACACTAACTGTTACTGCTTCATTCTTTCCTTCTACCAGCTCTCTCCTCTCTGTTGGTCTCCCTGCAACTGCTCTCCGGTAAATATGTAGATTATCGGCCCGGCCGATCCCGGCCGATAAACCGTAGTTTTTTCGTACGTGTTCCAAAATGTTTCACGTTTTTGGAGTACATTTAAGGGGACGGCTCGTGTTGGGGTAAGCACAAGGGGGGGACCACACTACGATGATCCTGAGTTTCATTAAATTGGGGGGGTCTGGGGGGCACAGCCCCCCAGTATATAATCCTAATTGTTATAATGTTCTGACGTTTACAGAGGTGAATGCTTTAACTACAGCATGTCAGCGTCTTTAATCGTTTTGCAAATTATAATAGGGGGTGGGGGGTATGACGTGAGAAATGCTCGATTTCATTTTTAAGGGGACGGCTCGTGTGGGGGTAAGCAAAAGGGGGGGGGGCACACTACGATGATCCTGAGTTTCATTAAATTGGGGGGGGGGTCTGGGGGGCACAGCCCCCAATATATAATCCTAATTGTTATAATGTTCTGACGTTTACAGAGGGGAATGCTTTAACTACATCATGTCAGCGTCTTTAATCGTTTTGCAAATTATAATAGGGGGTGGGGGGTATGACGTCAGAAATGCTTAATTTCAATTTTTTTCCATACTTAATAGCTTTTTATTATCCCCATTCGGAGTCATTTTTATTTTTCAATATATTTTTCCCCATTTTACTCTTTTTATTACCTTGTTTTATACAATTAAATGTAATTAGCTAGATTATTTCAAGGAACTACTTGTTTTTTAGCAGTTTGGGTGTCAAACATTCCCCTTTTACGCAGTTTGAAAATTCTCAATCGCACGTCTTCACCGGTTTCAAAATGCAATCGAATTGTCAAGTTTGTCCGTCGTCTATTGCGGAATTATTAAGCCTAGTTTCTGCTAGAGATAAATTAAACAACTTTTTGGAAGTGCATAATTTAGTGCGAACTAAAAGTGAATGCGAAATCTGTGGCCGGCAATTAGAGGTGACCCCAGAATATTGAACGCGTCTGGCGAGATGCGAGAGGTTCAATTCCCAAATACGGGAGAAAAACCGCTCAATTCGACGCCTATCTTGCAACCGCCATCTTCTGCAAGCGCTTCCCGTTGACCAAAACGGGAATTAAAGAACGATTCCACGCCTTCCTCATCGCTATTTCTGAAGTGTACCCCCCGAAATAAAGTAAGTTAACAGCGCTTATCGTTCTTTATTTTTGGATAAGAAAGATGGCGTCAGTTAGATTTCGAATACGACGCAGGCGCGCAAAATAAATAGGCTTCCCTCTCCGCTATTTCGGAATGATAACCAATGCAATTAAGTACGGGAAACAAAGTGTTTCGTTTTTTTTTTTCGGGCAATTTGGTAAATAAAATGGCCTACGTAAACAGCATTTTCGGTGGGTTTAATTTCGAGATTGCCCCCCCAAAAATGGCGGCAACTAGCATTCGAACAAAACTCAAACGCGCATGAATATTCAAACACGGGTGAACGATAACGCGAACGAAGATTCAAACACGGGTGAACGATAATATTTACACAAAACAATTTTTCCTAGGCCGGGCCGATAATCTACATGTTTACCATCTGCCCTTCCAGCAACTTGTGTATAAGTTTCCAAGCTTCTGTCTGCTTCCTTCTAAGGACAGACCTACTAAGCACAAAAAGGTTCGATTCCACTCGCACATCCTTGCAACTTTCCATTGATCGCCTGAAACCAGCTTTCATAAAGGCTGTTCATATGGAACAGCCACTACCTTCCTCTTCCACTAATACAGGTCCAGTGGTTATCCCAGCCTACCTTCCGCACCCAACTATTCCTTCGACAACTAACTACACTTCCGAACCCTTCTTCGGCTCTTTCAAATCAAAGTGTAACTTTTCCTCTCACCTCTTTACTCGAAACCCCATCGCCAACAATCTCTACTCCCTCAATTCTTCTTCCCAACTGCTGCCGCCAAACTTTTTGCTGCAGGACCACTCGACAGCAGCTGGAGCACATCAAGCGACCAACGCGCAACGTCCGACTGTCGCCTTTTCGGGAGGTCCAGAACAATCGTCATCTGACGCTCCGTTCCTCGCACGCGACAATCTCGCGTATCAATCGAGTGGCACTTATAATTGCCACCTGATCCGCAATCCGAGTCAGCCAATTGGCACTATAACCCGTTTTGGACGCGTTGTAAGGAGGCCTCGCCGCTATATAGTCTAAGATTTTTTTGTAAACACCTTGGGCGAGCCTTTCCCTCGGTGGGGCAGTATTGTAGCTGCTATATACACCCCTACAAGTGTAAATATTCAATCATAACTGTATATATATATATATATATATATGTATTATTATTATTATTTCAAGAAGGGTTCGTAACCATAATTTAAATCGTGTGATTTGTACGCCCGATCTTCAATGCGTTTTAAAATCAAACATTAGATTCATTCACTTTGCTGCTCGGCTCATCGGAATCTGACCCTCCCAACTCCGTTGTAATCTATTTATATTATCTATTTATATAATCTATTTATGTAATCTATTTATATTATCTATTTATATAATCTATTTATTTAATCTATTTATGTATCCAAATCACAATCTATTTATGTATCCAATTTAATCCATACAATCTATTTATACCAATCTTTATACATATCAATCTATTTAATATTTACCCAATCCATTTAACTATATAATCTATTTATCAATCCATATATATATATCTATCATACATGTATAATATTTACTCATTTAACATTCAACTATAATTTAATTAATATTTGTCAATATAATTATCAATCATCAACTGTGTGCTCTAATTCTCATTAACTCATGCAAAGTTAATCCACCCGCATAAAATTAAATCTAATCATAAACTGTATAATTTCACTTTTTAATAATAACTGTTCATTCCATAATATATATTTTTCGTATCTCTTTGTTTTAATACATGTATTCCCACGACATTGCCAATTTAGGCCTAAGGAAATTTCGTCTGCAAATTCAGACTTCCCCTTAGCAATTAACTTTATTCCCCTTGTAAAACAAAAATATAGGTTTAGGGATTTATTGTGACCTGAGCTATCTAGTGTATTAGCGCAATAATCACCTAACACCCTATACTACAATCAACACTTCCTGAAAGGGTGGAACCCCTGACATACACATCGCTCTCAATAATTCATGAAGTTCCGCACCCTCGCCATACCAATACTTTCAGGCTTCCTACATACTCCACTCATTACCTCCTTCCTTAAGTCATCTACACCATCGGGCACTCTCACATCTACTCCATCACTCTTCAAATCTTACAAACCATTCCATACGCTCTCAAACAAAAAAATCACCACCACTATTACTCTCCTTTCCATTCATAATCCTTTTTGGCAAATACTCAGGATTACTCACTCCACACATATTTTCTTCATTCGTACCAGGATACCTTGGCATCAAATCAGCCACTGTATTCCGTTCACCAGGCACATACTCAATCACATAGTCAAAATCACTCAAATCTTCCAAAGTCCTTGTAATCCTACTATCAGCCCATTTCATACGTTGCAAATACACGAGAGGTTGGTGATCTGTTTTGATCACAAACCTCACAGCTTACAAAAACGGGCGCAACACATTCAAACAATACCTTATCGCAGCCAACTCTCGCTCCACAGTCGAATACTTTCGCTCTGCCGCATTCATAGCCTTGGATAGATACCCAATTATTCGCGTGACATTCTCTCCATTCAAACGCTGCTCTTGCATCAGAAAACCTCCCATACAGTACCCACTTGCATCCGTATACAATTCAACCATCTTAGCATTCACACTATAGTCCGGGTATGCCAATTCAACATCTTCATTCAATCAGCCCTAAAAATGATTTCATTTGCTTCACAGTCACCGGTTTCTGAAACATTCGCACCTTCTCAACATACTTCGGCGACTTTCGTAACCCATTCTCACTCACCATATGCCCAAGGAATTCCACTTCTTTCGTAAACCATTCACACTTGGCTACTTTCACCTTCACACCAATACACTCCAACGTTCTCAACACATCATTCACCAATCTCATATGCTCCTCAAAAGTCTTAGTCATAATCAAAATATCATCTATAAACACAATCACATTCTTACTCGCAAACTTACTCAACACAACATTCATTGCCCGCTGGAGGCCTCCGGGAGCATTAGCCAACCCAAAGCTGAGGTTCCGGAACTGATAATGCCTTTTTCTAGAAGAAAAAGCAGTCACCGACCGACTCTCGTCAGCAATGGGCATCTGGTAATGCCCCGTACCAAATCCAGCTTTGTAAACCACTTCATCCCATGCATACTATACACACACTCAGATACCACACATATTGGAAACCTCTCTTTCACAGTCCTTTCGTTCACCTTTTGATAATCCACACACAGACGCAATCTTCCATCCGGCTCACGTACTGGCACAATCGGACTATTCCATGCCCTCTCACTTTCTTCAATCTCCCCCAATCGTTCTAATTCCACATATAGCAATGCTTTTTTGGCATTCCTATAATAAAATCCTCCTTGGAAACTTAATATATATATATATATATATATATATATATATATATATATATATATATATATATATATATATATATATATATATATATATTATCATTCATTATGTATAAAATTCAAATAATTCAATTCTTTTTACTTAACTTTTGTCAATTAAATCATTCATGCAAATTATGTACAACTTTATAATTAATCCATTCATTTATTTAAATTAACTTTTTGTCAATACAATCATTCAATTAATTTATCCATAACTTTTTGCAATTCAATTATTTTATTTAACGTTTAATAATTCAAATATCCTGTGACGAAATACTGATTTCATTTAATGTACTACTTATTCAAACAACATCTCTTAGAATTTCACATGCATACAAACGCACGCATTTCACCACTTTTGAAAAAAAACACGAATTCTCTCTATCATTTGTGTTCTTGTCACCATCCATTCTGGTTCAATTTTACTTTCAATCAAGGTCGGTTATAAATCTTCTAACACTTATTCTCTGCAAACCGCCATTCGAGAGTAGGTCTTAATTCTATTTACTTCACGCATTGCAGGCACCAATTCAGTCCATCATAGTCTCCTTCGTTTTTCACTTTCACTCCACATAATACTTCATTTCACATATTTGTTATTTTACATCTTGTTATTTTAAATCAGTTACTTTATTATATTTACTTTACTGCATCTTACATTGTATTCCCAATTTAATTCTCATTGTGCATTCGTTAATTCTGTGAATATGTTTTTTTTTTTTAATTGTTTTTCTTACAAACCTAGTTCAGAAGTTCAAAATTTATTTCACTTTAGTCGTAGGCCTAAAAACTAGCCCACGACTATTTCCATCAAACAAATTTATGGTACTCGTTTTCGAAACGCTGTTTAGGCTGATTTATTAACAAAAATAAATCCAATTAATAACCAAATACCATACACACACTCCTCCTCAACTCATTAGCAATCGGACCAGGAAAATGTCTCGACCGCTGATAGATTGGGGTGTCCTCCTTCAGGATAATCTTGAATTCCGGAAGCTTCGCAACCACGAAATCGAGACCCCCTTTACTGAGGATCCCCTTTCGTTCAAACAGCATTCGATACACATCTTGCTTTTCGTACTCAGTCAAACATTCATCCAATTCCACCATCCTTTCGACTTATTATACGTCCATTCACACGTCTTTTCATTCGCAACATTTAACCTGACATCTGTGCTATCATCCATACCTACCTCATTGGCAGTGGAGAGGTGACCCAGTACATCTCCGACTCGGATCCCCCTCACCGGCCCTTTCACTCTGAGGTCCACCTGCACACATTCCAAAGGATCATTCATTCTTATCAAGCCATCAAACACAAGAAACACGCCTTACCTATAACACGCATCCTTTCCATCCAATATCACAGTGTTCTCACCCACATTCAAACTCACTCTAACAGACACCCTTTCACCCTTCACAAGCCTTACGCTCTCCATAGCAGTCACTTCAATACCGGTAAACACACTCCTCAAAACACTACCATCTTTCCCTACATACAACTTATACACCCCATTTTCACCAATCTTTCTCTCAATCTGATCATTCGCAGGATGCACAACCATATGGTTCTCTTTAATAAAATCATACCCCAAAATCACACCATACTCATTACTCACCTTATCACTCACATATAATTCACACTCATTCATCAACATACCATGCATTCGAACAGCTGGCCTTATCATTCCAATCACAGGCACTGTCATACTACCAATCCCAACCAAACTACCCTTACACTCAGACAAGAGGGCTAATCACTCACCTTGTAGTACACATCCTTATATACCAAGCTCATCTTGCATCCAGAATCTATCAACCCAAACACTCAATCCCATTCAATTCAACCTTCACACTCAGACATTCATACTTCCTACCAGACAGTACTTTCTATTAACACATAACTCGCACTCATGCACCTAGGGGATACTTCACTAGGTACCCTCTTACAATTTAGTTTCCCACTTCGGACTTTCTATTCATACGTTGCGTTCTCAGCCTAATCCAACACTTTTCACTCGAATGCCCTTCCATCGCACAATACCTACATACATTCCTCCGGTCACGACACATCCTCGCATAATGAGTGGTATTTCCGCAATTACCGCAAGCATACTTCATACTTCCCCCAGCAGTTGCTCCACCATTTAACTTCGGACAGTCTCTCTTCAAATGGCCTCTTTCTTTACATTCGAAGCACTCTTTCACACTTTCCTTGCAATCCTTTATCATATGCCTCTTTTTACCACACCCAAAACATACATCAGACGTCCACCTATAGTATATGGTTATTCATGTGATTTATTTTCTGTAATAAATCAGCCTAAATAGCGTTTCGAAAACCATAACCATAAATTTGTTTGATCAAAGTTGTCGGCTGATAGTTTTTAGGCCTAAGACGAAGGCTAAATAAATTTTGAAATAATGAACTGGGTTTTAAGAAAAACAATTAAACAAATATAAATATATTCATAGAATCAACGACTGTACAATGAGATAAGTAGATTAGGTATACAATGTAAGATATTGTAACATATGATTTACAGTAACAAGATGCGAAGAGAATTGAAGTATGTGAAATAAATATGAAATAATATGGTGACTATGATGGACTGTGAATTAGGGGCTGCAATATGAGAAGTAAATATAATTAGGACTTACTCTCGTATGCTCGTTTGCAAAGAAGTGTGAGAGAAAGTGGAATTAAACTAGGTATGATTTGTTTGGAGGTAAATGACTAATTGTAGAAGGAATGATTACCGACCTTTATACGGAGAATGTCGAGAGTCGTATAAGAAGGAATAGTGTGCTATTTGGTCGAGCTGAACGCGTGTGTTTGTTTGTTTGTGTGTGAAATTTTAGGAGATGTTGTTTGGAACAGTAGTACGTTAAATGAATTGACAAGTAAAATAAATGAATGAATTAATTATTAATTTGTACATAAAATGTGATTTAATTTACGAAAGTTAAGTAAAATAATTGAACGATTAAATTGACAAAGTTAAAGTATTGCATAATATGAATTTTACCTAATAATTGATGTATATATATATTTAAGTTTCCCAGGAGGTTTTTATTTTAGGAATGCCTAGAGGCATTGATGGAGCGACGGTGATCCGCTTGTTGGTTCCTTCCGAGATGGCGTCAATCGGGATGTGGGAGTCTTGAGTCCCGTTGTCTGCTGACGGAGTGAGACCAGTGGGGAGAGATTTGCTCCTGACTAACCACTTCTGCCGACGAGGTTTCCTGCAACAAAGGAGGAGGAGGCAGCAAAACTGAAGGTGGAGTTGGAGAGGCAGGAGTAGTTAAAAAGGAGGTAAAATAATTGAACGAGTAAATTGACAAAGTTAAAGTATTGCATAATATGAATTTTACATAATAATTGATGTATATATATATATATATATATATATATATATATATATATATATATATATATATATATATATATATATATATATATATATATATATATAAGTTTCCCAGGAGGTTTTTATTATAGGAATGCTTAGAGGCATTGCTATACACTTATATTCTGCCAACATATGACCCTTCCTTCCACACCTACGACATTCAACAATTTTTCTCACCCAATTCGCTCTCTCATTTGCTAGGAGATACCTCGGCTTCTCCCTCATATATCCATTCACACGCTTACCAGTCATCTGTCCCCTTCCATTTGTCCATCCTCCATTCGCTCATCCAGCCTGCCGGCCAAGGAAGCTCGACATCACCCTAGCTGGTGCAGCCCTTAGGGCATCCCGATAGCTGACAAACTGCTGGGCTGGAGGAAAGCCCCTAAGCCTTTTACCCACAACATTTACACTGTGCTATCCATCCTTATCTAAATCACTTTCCTCATCAAATCGCCCGTCTTCCAACAGTTCCAACACATCCTCCCACACCAACTGTTCACCTGTCAGCCTCATTCTCTATATGTTCCCAATTCAGCCACTCACTTACCTTTCGCGGCCGTATCCAGGTACTTTCTCATGAATTGTTTACATTCATTCACATCATCATCACTCTACCTCTTTCTCGCCATACTTTCAAGCCTATGTGCATACATGTTCACACTTTCACTCTTCCCCATTCGAGCCTTCTCAAATTTATTCACTCTTTCATACTTCACACTCTCTTTCATTCGTTTCACCTGCCCAAACAGTCTCTCCTCCACTACCTCATACCTCGGTTCCCCCACATGAGTGATCACACGGAAAAACGCTAATACTTTTTCCTCCAAACATTTCTCCAAAACATTCATCCAGTATCCCTTATTCTCCGGTTACTTGAGCTTGCAATACCGCTCAAATTCCATGAAGAATATTTTCACACTTTTCCCACCATGCATCCTAAACCTATCTACCTTTGGCACTTCCCTTATCAAAATACCCTTCCCCCACATTCACTTCACTCTCACTTGAGCTGCCCTCACTCTCACTCATACCAATCATACCATCACTTTCTCCTTCATCCGAATACAATGAATCCACACTCTTCCCTCTCGCCTTTCAATCCTTTGACCCAGTCTTCCTTCTTCTCTTGCGTACCACTCTCTTCCATTCTCCGTCCATCCTATCACTCACAATCATCATATCCTCTCTTGACTCACACACACTCTCATTGATCCCATTAGTCTTATCCCCTTCAGTCGGAGCATGGGCAAGGTCGCCGTTCCTGGGGCCAGTCCTGACCCCCTTCATCATGTCATATAGTTCCTTCACCCTTTGGTTGCCTGCTTCTGTCTTTCTTCCATTTCTTTCCTCATCCTGTCTGTCTTCTCATCCATACTCATTAAATCACTCTTCAATCCCTCAATCACACTCCTAAACATTATACATTCCTCCTCTTTTTGCCTCAACTCCAGCCTCAGCCTCACAATCTCATCATGGAGGCCCTATTCCACAGAAGCCATCCTCCCTGGTTAGTAAAAATGATAGAAAAGGGGGAAAAACAACCAAATTATCTGTCACTCCAATTGAGTGTGGACTGCAATCAATACCGCCACGCTCCCGGTTTCGAGAACTCACGTCCCTATTCGGGCGCCAAATTTAGCGGGTCGAAAATCTATACTCTAATCCCAATCGCTCCAACTTGCATCCTACACTAATTCGGACGTGAGAAATCAAGGGAGAAATGAAACGGATTGTATGTACAGTCCTTTACTTACAATAAAATATGGGATAAATATTTATAAGAGATAGGGGTGAATAAATTTGAGATCTCGTAAAAATAATCCTCCTTATTTATATTCAATTAATTTTATCTTATGAATTTTATCAATCAATATTTGTAAACACTCGGGCTATTATATTCAAAGGAAAAATAACACTACCAATTCGAAAAAAAAACAATTCTATACAAAATCAAAGAAAAAAAAGTATTTGCGACTACAACAACCAATAAATGAACCAACAAAAGGAAAGGCCTCACGTGGTACAAAAGGAAAAAGTTCTGCTAGCCGCCACTCGAGCGGGCACAATGTCTAGGACTTATAAACAAAACTGGCGCCTCCGAGCTCGAAATAATGTTAAGAGATCTTGCTGTAGTATTGAGGCTATATAGAAGCCCTCCTCCTTACAAATGGGATGTACAATATCTTTAATTTGTATTTTCCAAATCTAGAACGCTAGCAACTTTACAAAAGGAAGGTAATATTTATCTATTTTAATAGAGTGGCTTTTTTCCGTAAAAAGAATTTTATCAATAAACTCTGCAAAGATACAAAAACATCTTAAACAAATCATGCAATTCCCAATATATATATATATATATATATATAAGAAGAAAAAAATATATATACCCATTCATAAACACATTCCTACAGAGGGAGGGAGAGGGTATTGGAAAAGGGGTGGGAGAATAGCCCTTCACACACACACACTCACATTCGCTCCACCACACCGTGTCACCTTACTCTCAACCCAACCTTGTCCAAAATCCTCTATCGATAGCTGAGTTCCCGTACCAATTTTGCCTCACCCACGTCTGAATTTTGTCAAAGTTGTTGTCCGGTCGAATGATTTAAGGGACTACGATTATCCTTGTTTCCAGAGTAAGCTTAATGTCAATCGTGTCACACACGTACACATGGTAACTAAATGTGTGGGCTCTGCTTGAGTCATAACTGCTACGTTGATTTTAAGTTGTAAACGCCATGAGCTTGCTCTTTTAATTAAAACTTGGTATCTTCGTGCCCTGGTAAACCTCTCCGTCGAACTATCCAGTCGATGCTTTAACTGAAAAAAAATCAGACACGTTGGTCGTGCGTGTTGGCACCTCCGTTTCTGTGTGAATTGTTATTCTGATTACCATGGCCATGAATGCTCCAAAACATAGCGCTGTGCCAAATGCGGTGGTGCTCATAGCGCTGCGTCGAAAGTTTGCCCAATTTTCTTATTCGAAAAGGAGGTTTTTGCTTTGCGAGACTCTCTTTCTGGACACGGGAGAAATGCCTACTACTTAATAGAGCATAAACTTCACCTTTTGGCCATTTATTCTCATATGTTTTGCGTGACGCTGGACGAAACCATCCATCACGTTAGAGTCCCGACACCTGTAGCACCTCATCGCCCATCTGCCGCTAATGCCAGAAGTATTCCCGAAACACCTTAGAAGCACGACTCACACACAGATATACCCTACGTTGCTTCCCTTTTCCAGCAGGGAATGCTGCTCAGGGCGAGACCATTGACAACATTAGACGTTATTTGAAGGAATCCTCTGTATTGACCATGGATGGTTATTCTACCTGGCCCCGGGAGCCAAAGCCCCGTAGTACGAAGAATGATTCCCCACCTGGGTAATTGTTCACCAATAAGCTGAACCTCGATAGTCTTTAATGAACTTATAAGTTCGCCTATTATGGGGTCGCCAGTTATTGGTTTGGCGTAAGGATGCCTTGTTTTGATTGCAAGGCGATCCTATAAGGGTTTGGCAATGTTGCTTGCTTACAGGTTTCTTGACGTACGGTTCGAGGGGTATTAACCGATCAAGGTTTGTAAGTAAAAGCCTCCATTGTGCAAGGAATTAAACACTTGTATTTTTATACCACTTTGAAATGTTTACACTTACGGTAAAGATTTAATTTGCGCCACGGAATATTTTAAATCAGTTATAATGGCAAGAGCAAGAATAATGGAGATTCGCATAGCAGTGAATTAAGAGTCTAATAATCAATCAATGAATAGGTCAATGATAATCTATAATAATAATGATAATGATCTTTGAATGAGAATGTTCTCTTATTTATACTGGGCATCATTTTAGAGGCGACGCGTAGCTCCGCATTCCTTTGATCACAGAGGCGGTGCTTAGCTACCTGTCAGCCCAGCGGAGCCTGTAATTGGTTGGAGTCTAGCCTTTGATTGGCTGAAATTCTCCACTTCATATGGTAATTTGAGGTTCTCTCCCCTGCGAGTTTATCACAGAGACTCCGTTTGCCTAAAGCTAAGATGCCCTTTATCAAATTTTACATTTAGGCGAAAACATCTTTTGTCGCCAATTATGTTCCCATTCCAGACAGCTCTAATTACTATGTTTGCCTATCTGCTCTCACACTCGGGTGCGATAGCCTTACATTGCAGTCGAGTTTCAAACTAGACGTTCTAATCAGATTCCGATGATTCACAAACTATCTCCAAACGACCTTATTTTATTGCTCCTACCATTCCATCTTTGACACTTCGACCTGGCAAAATGTATATTTGTCCTTCTCTCTCTCTCTCTCTCTCTCTCTCTCTCTCTCTCTCTCTCTTTGTGTGTGTGCAGTCATTGCACACTACATACTCTTCTCCTGCTGCTCAATATTATTTGTCCCCCAAGCCCGTCCCACTCTTCCCAGGACGTAGTCCCCTAGCTGGTCCAAACTGTTGCAGAAATACATCTAATGCTTCGTACTTGCCCAGATTGCTTGCTCTGCCCACTCATGAGGATCTAATTGAAGCCGATGATATTCCAACAGGGCTAGCCGCCGTTGTTGGATCAACTACTCAGACATTGAAAGCGTCCTCGGGGCACGATTCCGGATTTACCGTCCGAAAATATCTCATCCATGTTCCGTTTCCGCTGGGCTGTGCGCCCCTGTTACAGGCATGGGCCCTCATAAATATCTCTCCCCTTGTTACAGCAGGCTCTTGGAAATCTGCTCTTCGTCATTGAAGCTCTTTGGGACGCACTTTAAACTTAACCTCAGCCACATATGAGAAAACGATATCTACTGTGGTATCTACAGAACCATCCCACATAATCTCCTCCTATTTACAATGGAATTGCCAAGGTGTTCTTTTTAAGTGGGAAGAACCCACTCCTTTTGACGACTCTCCCCCATCTGTTGTTTGTCTCCAGTAGAATAAAGTGGGTCGCCGCCCTTTTCCGGTGGTACATGAGTTTCGTATTTTCCACACTATTGGTCCTTTCGAGGGCTCGTCTTATGGCGAGATGGCAGTTATGGTTTTGTCATCCTATCATGTATCTCCTTCTCCCTTCATACTACACTCCAAGCTGTTGACCTGAAGGTTTTCTTACAATGCTTTTTATTGTTTACTCTATTTATCTCCCTCCTTCTTTATCATTGTTAATACCCGACCTTTTAGAACTTGTAGATCAGTTGCCCTCCTCATATTTATTACTCGGCGACTAATGTTCGTCAGACATATTGGGGTGACTTTACTCGTAATACCAATGGTAGTGTTTAGAGTCCCCATTATTATGATTTGAATTTCTCTGCGTTTTAAATACTGGTAACGTTACCTCTTAAAATGTCCAGACTGACTCTCTTAGTTGTGTTCACTTGTCTCTTTGAAATCCGGATTTTCGCACTGATTTTCGATGATCAGCATTTGATGACTTCCATCATCTATGCAAGTGCCCATTTTCCTATTGTCTTGTTGGCCGTTCATACTAACCCTCATCTAGCCCTGCCTCTCAAGTGGGACTAAGGCCATGCTGACTGGTAAGGCTTTCAAGAGGCGTCTTTTACAAGTGCCTTTTTGGAGATCTTCAAAGGTGTGGACGCGGTAGTGTCGTACTTCACATCAATTATTTACAAAGCAGCCACACAGACCATTCCCCGGAGGCGAAAAGTAACGCGTCACTCAACAGCACTATAGGGACGACAAATTGCGCTACAGCCGTTGAGAACTACAAGTTAGCTCATACCCGGTTCCGGCGGAACCCAACCTTGTGCAACCAGGTTGACCGAAACCGAGCTCAAGCGCTTCTTCAGAGAACCCTTCGTCAGGCTCGTCGAGCTTCATGGCGTCGCTATGTTTCATCAATTTCCTCTATGATCCCTCCCGCAAAGATCTGGAAGAGGATTAACAAGATCCGGGGTCATTATGCCGGCCATAAAACTCCAACCCTCAATTTGCACGGATCGTCAGAGAATGACAGTTTGGTGATCAGCAAGGATTTAGCTAACCATTTCCGTGTGATCATCAGTGTCTGTCATTACAATAAGACTTTTCTACATTAGAAATCAAACAAAGGGTCTCATCCAGTCAATTTTGCGACGAACTCCAACCTTCCATATAATGTCTTGTTTTCTATCAACAAGTTGCATGCTGCATTTTGTTCGTATGGGTTTACGACTCCTGGCCTTGACAGGATCTATTATGATATGATTCGGCGCTTCATCCACACTCTGTCTCGTTAGTACTTGACTTATATAACCTTATACGAGTTGAGGGCTCTTACCCGTCATCATGGCGCGTCGGGATTTTCCTCCCCTTTGTCAAACCGGGCAGGGGCAGACTGGACGCAGATCACTATCACCATGTTGCTCTTACCAGCTAACTAATCAGGTTGGCAGAAAAGATGGTGCTGGTGCGCCTGAATTTGATCCTGGAAACCAATCACTTACAGTCTCACTTTCAGTGCGGTTTTCGCAAGGGTCATAGTACTCTTGACCTCTTAATTTTCAGGGGTCGGTCCGGAAAGCTTTCTCATTAAAGCCCAGAGTCTTGGCGATATTTTTCGACATTGAGAAAGCCTACGATACAGCATGTAGATACTGCGTCTTAAGGTAGCTAAACGTTGGGGGTATGAGAGGTCTGTTACCGTCTTCTATTCAAAGCTTCTTGGCATCTCTAATACTTTATAGTGCGTTTTAGTGATACCTCCTTTGACCTGTAACCCCAAGAGGAGGGAGTTTTCAGGGCAGTGTTTTAAGTGTTTTATGTTTTGTAATTGCGATCTATGATATTATTTCTTTTCTCCAATAATGTATATTGGCAACCCAGTTCCTCGCTCGCCTTCCCTTAGCTTGTCTGCAGCTGGCCGTTGATGCAGTTTCGAAACGTGCACAAGTTAGGAGATTCCGCTTTTCCACGAACATTTCGAAGGCTATGTAGTTGCTTCGGGGTCGAGGCTCTTTCTCTGCCACCTATCTCCCTATGAGGTGTAGAAATCAAGTTCGTCCTTGAGTTCCGATTCCTAGGCGTAACCCTTGATCCTAAGCTATCCTGGTTATCACATCTACACAGTCTTTTAACGGCTGCCTGCGAGATGTACACTTTTAAAGGCACTATCCCTTACGTATTTGCCCTAGTCCGATCCAAATTGGATCTGCGTGCGAAATATCCCCTTCAGTTTCACCCTTAGCCCTGAAAATCCTAAATCTGATTCGCAACCCTGGAGTTTGTCTTTCCAATTGAGCTTTCCACAGCTTCCCCGTGAATAGTATTTACTGTGAGAGTGGGGTGCTCCCCTTGCCCTATCATCGACTCCAGATCTGTATACGATACTCTACCCTGAACGCCAGGCCCCTGCCTTTCTGTTGCTGAATCAACGGAGACATTCGATAGGTTGCCTTTTTCCTCGCCCCTTGAACCTCCGGATAGATCCTCTCTCCAACCTGGGTGCTCTAATGGTACTCGCCCTTCCGTCGTCGCCGACGCCTAGTTGGCGTGCTCCACATCCTACAATTTGCACAAGCATATGGAGTTTGGACAAGTCCTCCGTGGACCTTTGCTCCCTTAAGAGCATGTGCATCAAGCAAGCTACCTCACATACACAACATTGCCCAAAATACACAGACAGTTTTAAGTCTGACCGAGGTGTGGGTGCTGCAACCGTTTACTCGGGAGAGTTTTTAACTTTGTTTTTGCCACTGGCGTTTTCTATTTTTACCGCTGAACTTTCGGCCATTCCTTTAGCTTTTAGACTCCTCCATATTTGAACTTTTAAACCTTTCGTTATTTTCTTTGACTCGAGGAGTGTTTTACAACGATTCGCTCTTTTAGTGCTTCTCATCCCTTAGTTGCAGAAATATGCAACTGCTTGATCCAGAATGCGTCCCGTTATCGGCTTTTATTTTGTTTGGTTCCCGCGCATATAGGGGTCCTAGGCAACGAGATGGCTGATCAGATGCCCCATTCAGCTCATATTGGGGCCCCGGGATAACTCTGCATTTCCTTCTCGAGATTTTCTTCCCTCTATAAAGGACTGTTTTTCGTTTGTGGCAGGCTGAATTGCATGGGTATTCATCCTTTAAATTACATAATATTAAAGGGTCTGCTCGTTCTTTGCCCTCGAGCATTCAGAGATTACGGTACTTAAAAGTGTCCCTTTGCCGCGTTATCATCGGGCACACGAGACTTACCGATGGCCATCTTGTTTTGGCTGGTGCTCAAATACCCCCTGGCTGCAGTTTTTCTAGAGGGGTCCAATTGGTCGATCATCTTCTATTGGAATGTCCTCATTTTGCGATTCTCCGGTCGTCCTGTTTTCCGATTCCTTGAAGTATCCCTCGCCTGTACCGCCTTCGTTTCCTTCTGGCAGAGGAATCTTTTAAACACTTTTTAATTTTTCTTTAGCAACTATGTGTTTATGGTGCAATGTAAACTCCACTGAGATTGGGTATCTCTCCAATTTGTTCGTTCCTTAAATCCTTAATTACAATTATCAAGTATTATTGACCAATGATATGACTTGTAATGTGACCAGAAGATAAGATTTAAAAACAAGGTCTAGGGTAAATTGAACAGAAATTACCTTAGTAAAAATAATTCATTAGCTTTACTTAATTACAGAACAATTTTGGAATTGAGAATAAAAGTTTGAAATCGATACAAAATATATTTTAGTTTAAAAAAATATTAATCAGCTGTAATTGCATTTCTCAGATTTTAATAAATATTTATTAGTTTTGATTAAATGTTAATCAGTTTTCCTTGTGCTTTGTGGTTCTTTTGCCTAAAAAGAAAAAAAGCATTGGTAATATCTGACGGCAAAATGTGCAATGTATTTTTTAAATTGAGAAATATAACACTTGTACAAAATTCGGTACTTACCCTTTGAAAATGGCTATTTCTTAAAAACGTACAATTTATTTTTTTAATGAGCCACATAGAGTTATAAAAAAGAGTAAACATGCTATGCATCTTCTTAGTACGAATGGCTTTTTCTCTTACGACCCAAGGTGGGGGCTTAACAACCTTCTTAATCCCCACCCACACCCTCACATACCCCCCCTCTCTCTCTCCTTTACAGTCTATCAATTTTATGTTATGCCCAAGGCGAAGGCGCCATGCAGAAGGGCTGCCTAAACCCTGGGTGGGAGGAGTCGTCCCAAATGGCAGCAGCTGGCTTTGCCGGCCCTGTGTTCACCCCTTCTCAGAATGGGCTAATGCCTGGTGTGATGAGCGTTTGCGTCCCGTGATACTAACGGTACGTTGGTGTGGTGACTTGGGAAATAACGGGCCTCAGTGGGTTGTTCGGCTTGTGTATTTTTACGTTTCCATACAAATATCCTGGTGTATAATCGCTGACAATCTTTTGGAAGTGGAGTCCTCCAATGAGTACATTAGCTTTAATTCTTTGTCCATTTATTTTTTTTATTAAGTCTTCTGATGGATCTTTTTTCATTCGCTTAAATTTAGTGGTGTCGCTTAAGATGGCATTCACTTTACTGTTAGATACATCTTTGTTTAGAATGACGTATATGTTAGATTTGTCAGCTTTACTTATAACTATTTCTTTGTTGTTTTTTAGAGAGCTGAAGGCCTTTCTTATCTCCTGTGTTATGAGTTTGCTGCCATTAAATCACCATCGTTTGGTCCATTATTCCTCAAGTCACTACACCAACGTACCATCTAGCTAAAACCTTAAATGAAATGATAAAACCATATATTCCTTCAAAATATAGTATAAAGTCCACGGAGGAATTTATCAATATACTTCACTCTACAAGACCGACAGGACTAATAGCATCCCTTGATTTGTAAAGCCTATTTACTAATGTACCTATCTCTCAGACCATCGACATCATTATACAAAATGTATACCACCATCCTACAATATCTCCTCCTAACCTTGACCCAAACATCTTAAGGAATAGGCTGCGTTCATGTACATTAGAGGCTCCGTTCAGGACACCGGACGGAAATCTCTACACACAAGTCGATGGAGTAGCTATGGGATCGCCCCTGGGGCCGACCTTTGCCAACTACTATATGAGTCAACTTGAGGAGAGCTTATTAGACAACATCGAAAATAAGCCACATATATACTGCCGATAAGTAGACGACATCTACATCAACGTCCATAATGAAGAACATATTAAGAACAAAAAACAACAATTTGAGGAGAAATCCGTGTTAAAATTCACTTATGAATTGAGCATGGACAATAAATTACTATTTCTGGACGTGAAAGTACAAAACATCAACGGTAACTACGTCACAAAAGTGTACAGAAAAGCTACAGACGTGGGAAGATGCCTCAACGCGGATAGTGAATGTCCTGGAAGGTACAAAAAAGTGTAATCGGCTCATACATCCGACGAGCATACAAATGCTGCTCCACGTGGAAACTGTTCCAACAACAGATCTCCTGCATAAAATAAACCCTCGTGAACAACGGTTTTCCGAACAGCATGATTGAAAAACAACTTCAATCATTTTTAAGAAGGCAAGTCACAGATGTCATCGGCCGACAAAATTGACGAAAAAAACATCAAGGAGATTGTTACGCGTAACATCAAAGTTAAGAAGAAAACGGACAAGATTCAGATGATTATATATTATAAAACGACAAAAGTTAACAATCTCATTATAAGAAAAGGCACCTGCCTAAAACTCCTCGATCATGAAGTCTACGAACATAGTTTACGAGTTTCCCTGTCCGAATGAAAACTGTAGGCTTCAAAACAACTCAAAATATGTTGATATGACTACCACCATAATTTTGAGGCGTTTGACAATGCATCTACAACATGGAGCCCCCCTAAATCATATGGAGACCGTGCATAACATCAGTTTAACCACGGGCATATTGGTTAATAACACAACGATCAAAAGAAAGGAGGGAAATAAAGCTAGACTAAACACCTTAGAAGCCATCTTAATTAACGAAGAAAGGTCAGCCATCAACATCCAGACTACGGGCTTGAATCGAACTTTAAAGTTGTTTTAAAATTCCGCTTTCACAGGAGTGGCCCGTTCCCTAGACATAACCTTTAAGCGAGGAGGAATAAATATCCCCCCTAATCCGTTTTATTTTCATTCTGACTCCACCATTCTTCAACGATAAAGTAGGAAAGACATTCTGAATATGATCGCATAGATCGAAAGCTCAGCAATTAAAGTTAAGTTTGATTTTACCAAACACATTTCATTTAAAAAAGAGATGAACCTAGAAGTTGTTTAACATCTACAAAATGAACTTAAAAAAATAGAAAGTTTCCAAAGAAAATTAATAACAGCCAAATATACTATGATCTTTAACAAAATCTGCATACAAGAAGGTCTGTTACCCATTTACACTAATATATATATATATATATATATATATATATATATATATATATATATATATATATATATATATATATATATATAAATATATGTATATATATATATATATAAATATATATATATATATATATATATAAATAAATATATGTATATAAATATATATATATATATATAAATATATATATATATATATATATATATATATATATATATATATATATATATATATATATATATATATATATATATATATATATATATATATATATATATATATATATATATATATATATATATATATATATATATATATATATATATATATATATATATATATATATATATATATATATATATATATATATATATATAAATATATTTATATATATATATATAAATATATATATATATATATATATATATATATATATATATATATATATATATATATATATATATATATAATATATATATATATATATATATATATATATATATATATATATATATATATATATATATATATATATATATATATATATATATATATATATATATATATATATATATATATATGGCTGCTATAGAAAGCCCCTTAGAGCGACCTTGAAGGTCAAGAAAGGTCCTCATTAGGTTTAGCTTGACTCGGGGAGTAACATAGGCTACTCAGATTTGGCAAAAGTGGTGCCACCTGGTTGTTAGGTTAGGTTAGGTTCGAATTTTTAGTGTCTCCAGTTTTTTTACAAGTTATCGCGGCTGTGAGTTGCAATTAATACATCAACATTACCCGTGAAAAAAATAAGGTTTCCCAGACCAATTATACGAATGCAATGTTATAAGAAAAACAATAATAACTATTATCAGCATGCCCGATACTCGAATAATTTAGATATTTAGGTAAAACTCGCGCCCATCTGTTTGAGATTGCCTTTAAAATCTGTGGCTGCCACCTGCGTTCTTAAGTTTGCCTGCCCGCCCGCCCCCTTGCTCGCCCTTCGCACTACTGTAATTTTAAAATCGTTCTCTGTTAGTCTTTCATGATACACTACTCTATTTCACAAAATCTAAATAAACCTTATATTTCCTACCTAACAACTTTTAATTGCGTAATTTAACTCAAGCAGAGAATTTAATTTCTTCAAGCTAGTTTTTTTTATGTTGAACAACGCCGAGTATCTTTGCTGGAAATTTTTACAGACTAAATATTTGTAACCAATTTTCCATATTCCCTTCTGTTACAAATAAAATTGTTAGCTTTTTAGTGTTCCCTACGTCCCTTTACATACATTTTTCTTATTAAAGGAAGATAAGTCAACGCCACGGTGTGATATCATCATTAATGAAAACTGTTAAAGTGTAAATTATTTCATTAATTTCTTTATATATTCATATATGTCAAAATGCTAGAACCACGCTGGAACTAGTTAACGTAAGTTATGTGCGTATGTGCTCATGCATGTGCGGCTATATTCATAAACAAATAAAAGTTAAGTGTAAATAAATATTTGTAAAATATATTCTTTTATTTAATTCCAACATGCGCGGAAATTAACGATGCTCTCCTGCCAGAGTGGATGTGATGATAGGACATAACAACGAAGCATGCTTGACATTTTTACTGTTTCAATGTGTCGCCCAATGCAGGATGATAAAACATGTGTGGGAAATTTGCGTAGAAATGGGATTTAAGGGAATTTCCTGAGGTGGAGTGCATATTGCTCGGGCACACTGCCGAAAGGAGATATTTTTGTGTGTTGGTGCTACTATGAATATCATTTATTCACTTTCGTTTCGAAGAATCTTTTCAGCTCGAATTTCCTTCGGACTCATGCTAAATGTACACACTCTGTAAAAAAAGAAGCTAGATTCCTTTTCACTACTATTTTACCCGCTCTGTGTTAAATACGATACTCCCAAGTGAGCTTTTTCATTTGTAGTAGTGTTAAGACACACATGTGTGTAGTTTTAAATGTTAAGATGCACATGTGAGTAGTTTTAAATGTTAAGACGCACATGTGAGTAGTTTCAAATGGTAATACGCACATACAGTATGTGTAGTTTTAAATTTTAAGACGTACAAATGTGTAGTTTTAAATGCTAACAAGTTGGTTTGTACATAATTGTTGCAATGTTTATTTATAAATTTTTAGTTTTATATCATAGGTTGGAATGTGGGTCTCACTCCGAAGGTGGGAGGAGGCTAAAAGGGTGTTTGGTCCAGGTCACCGTATAGGCTAAGACCGCCCCTGCTTCCCACCAGCCCTTATGAGATTGCAATCCCATCTCTTTACCAGATATTTCGGCCTCTTTTCATCTTCCTTGATGCTTGTAGATTCTCCCCTCTCCTGCCGCGGTCGTTCTTCCTCTTTCTCTATTTGGACGTTTGTTGACCTCAAGCTTTTTCTCCTCTCTGGTTTTAAAGTTATTAAAAAGAGATCATCCAATGTTTTCATACTTCCGT
This sequence comes from Ceratothoa steindachneri, assembly GCA_963969495.1. Lineage (NCBI taxonomy): Eukaryota > Metazoa > Arthropoda > Malacostraca > Isopoda > Cymothoidae > Ceratothoa > Ceratothoa steindachneri. Next base: position 143,928,599 of record OZ018332.1, on the reverse strand, counting down.
TTCCATTTGTGATTTATTTCCCTGTTTCTACTTTATTGTTTTTCATTGTTCTCAACCCATGGTTTTGTTGTTTAATGACCCTTTATTTCAAAAGCATTTTTTCATATTTGTTTATTATTTTTCTTACTCATGCCCGTCTTTTTTTGAATAACCTTCATTTCTTTTATATAGTTGACTTTTTTATTATTATTCTATGGAATCTCTTTTATGTGATTCTTAGATAAGTGTTTTTTGCCTTCTCTAACTTTAACTACGGAATTTTGTTTTGTTTTTAGTAAGGTAGCAAAGTCTAGTTTTTATTTATAATTGTAGGGAAATCGATATCCCACTGTCAAAACTGAGGCCTTGTTCAGTAACCGCAACATCCTGCCATTTTGGCCGCGTAACCCTATTACTTACCCCAACCCCCTCCCCTCTCTCCTCGCCTCGAGGATCACCAGAAAGGACTTCGCCCAACCACATAATACACTAATCATCACATTTCGGGTCCGGCAAGCCTAACATTGGTTAAACCGGCAATATTTCCCCTAAGAGTTGGTATTTAATTTCACTTCATTGACGAAATTAGAGGAGAGTTGACCAAAAGCCAGAAGGTGCCTTTAGGGCTAAGTGGAAGACGCTCTGACAAGAACCGTTAGAGGAGGAGTCTTAATTCCGAAGATCTCATCCCCCATTCCTTCCCCTACCCCCATCGGGGTGGTGAAGTATATATGCCAATAACTTTAGAAGAAACGAGGAGATCGTGTTAGTCATCGAGACAACGAAGTCTGGCTAGAGGCCCAGCAACCAACGAAGGAACACAGAAGAAGCTTGTTCTGAGCCAGTTCCTGGTGGTCACACCGAAAAGTAGCATATTGTCTCAAGAAGATTGAGTTTGCGATCGAGACAATGAAGTCCGGCTAAGTGCCCGGCAACCCTACGAAAGGAACACAGAAGAAGCTCATGCTGAGCCAGTTCCGGGTGGTCACACCGAACTTTGAGTTAGCTTGTATTAAGAAACAAGTTCAACTAGCTCTCTTCAGAGAAACCCCCCCATCTTTGTATACAACAAAACCCAGAGATAGTCCTCGCCATTGAGGAATACCCCAAAGTGAATTCCCCCAAGCACTCTCCTTCGTCAAAGGATTCACTCGTTTGCTCATCGCTCGTCAGTGCGAATTATTCCCAGATTAACCCGAAGTTTGGAAGAAGCATACTTTCCCGGTCCCGTTGGTGAAGTCGTCTTACCAAGACAACGTGTTTAACGCCATCCGTCGCACGCACCGAATTCATCTGTGGCTTTAAAACTATCCCCGCGCCAGACAAACATCTGGAGTGGTCGTGAAGACCTCCACGCGCCTGCCCGAAAACAACATTCTTGAGGCTATATAAAAATTGAGGCCAAGGTCAGTCTCAAACCAAATTCTCGTGTGGTTTTGTTTAAAGGTAAATAAATTCCATTATCTCTTTTTTTTGAAGGTCAATTAGCGTTCAATATTAAAGTGAGCTTTGGGTCCACTATTACTGTATATTCAATTGTGTAATTTAGTAAGTCTCACTTAAACTTGTTTAATTCAAAGCTGTACAGTTTGTTTGTTAGATTTCATTTTTTGTTCATGTTGCAATTAAAGGTCTATTTTCTTAGAAGCATTTAATTCAATCCTCGAATCGCTGAGCATGGCACTAGAAACCCTCAAAGATTAAAATAACGTAATAATAATATAATATAGCACTCTTAGAGAAAACTTAATCAAGGAGTTTTTTTGAAGTACGTAACAAACCTATACGTAAGTACACCAACACTCGGTCCTTGCAATACCACGACAATAATCCAATGAGGTTTCGACAAATTCATAATTAATTTATCAAACACCGCAATATGATGATATGTTCAAACTTGCTGCAGCCGACATCTGAAGGATTGCATGCTTTCCCGGCCCTAATGCCTCCACATCACAATTCTGCGTCCACCATACAGTGGTTTGGAGACAATTTTATCACGGCGATCGACTGGCTGCCCGTCTCTTAATTTGAATCCATTGCAAAACCTCTGGTAGGACCTGAAGGAGGTTGTGAGACGTCGTTGGTCAACCTCCAGTGAGAAACAGAGGCAGTTATCACCTAGGAGTGGGTCAGTATCACATCTCTCAGGTGTCGCACCCTCGTGAAGTCAAGCATCGAAGAATAAATGTTCTCGTCACTGCCAAGGGACTCTTGACACGCTACTGAGTTTCCTGTAGAATTTTTTTTGTTGCTGTAATTTCACAGTGCTTCATTTGCTTATCTGGTATATGTTGCTAATCTTACCTTTTTTTGACAAATTTTGTGAATTCTTGTTGATTGCTCAACAAACTCATTAGGAAAAATAACACCACCACCAACCCTATGAAGATTCCTCTAATTGAAGGTGACCTCAGGATGGGATACGCCTACGACAATGTAAAAACGTATAAACCTGGAAATCCCTTCCGCCCCATCATAAGTCAAACACCAGGCATGACTTATCACCTGGCAAAATTTCTCAACTCAATCATTGTGCCCTACACCCCATCAAACTACACGTTTCCCTCCTCTTCACTCTTCTAGATATCCTTCAGACTTCTCAACCAGCAGCCATACTAGCTTCTATGGACGTATAATCTCTATTCACAAGTGTTCCCGTTGATGAAAACATCGAATTGATAACCAATGCCATTTACCATACTGAAGGCTCCACACCCCTCACCATCCCCAAAGACATATTGCGACAGCTCCTCTATGCATGCACAAAAGAAGCTCCGTCCCCGATGGAAAAATATACGTGCAAATCGATATCGTCGCGATAGGGTCACCCCTTGGCGTCCTATTTGCGACCATGTTTTCGGTCGCCCGTTTTTTGTGTTGTCGTGAATGACTTTCATTCTCGATAATATTATCCTAAAATATTTTTAGTTGCATCTATATATGGAAATTTAAGACGGCGATAGCGCCCAAAAATGAAATTTTTTTTAGGTAATTTCTAAATGGAGGGCTTCCCCACATTTCACGCAATTTATATAAAAAATAACGTAATATTCTTAATTCGAAAGCCTAACATCAGATTTGAATGCAAAAGTCGATTGCTAAGTGTCGTTAGGCCTATCGTTTTTCTATCTCGTTCCTTGACTACAGACATAAGAACATAACATAAGAAAAGAAGGAGACTGCAAAAGACCATTCATGGCCTACACTTGGCAGCTCCTGTTCCAGTCAACACACAAAAGATTTCTTACCAGAGAAAAGTCATCAAGATTGTCACCCTTTATAGGAGTTCGTCAGATCTAATCTACAATATACATAAAATGCATCCAGAGGATTATGTCCATTCATGCAACCGCAAAATAATCTCCCCACTCCTTAGAAAAATATTTACATATGTACATAAAAAAGTCAGTCCCATCTAGCAGCTTCATTCATATATTTATCTAATCTATTCTTAAAACTACCCAGAGAGGAGGCTTCTATCACATGTCTAGTGAGCCTATTCCATTCATCTACCACACGATTTGTAAACCAATTCCTCCCAATCTCCTTCCTAAACCTATACTTATCAAGCTTAAACCCATTGCTACGTGTCCTGTCATGTTCACTAAGTATAAGAAGCTTACCCAGATCCCCTTTATTATATCCTTTTACCCATTTGAAGACTTCAATCAATTCCCCTCTGACTCTTCTCCTTTCCAATGTATGTAGATTTAGTTTTCTGAGCCTTTCACCATAAGGTAAGTTCCTTAGCCCACCAATCATCTTTGTCATCCTTCTCTGCACAGACTCAAGCAAATCAATATCCTTCCTATAATATGGTGACCAAAATTGTACTGCATAGTCTAGATGAGGCCTAACTAGCGCCAGATACAGTTTTAGAATGACTTCAGCACTCTTATTGCTTACACTCCTCCTAATGAATCCCAATATCCTATTAGCTTTATTCTTAGCATTTAGGCATTGCTTTCTAGGACGAAGGTCTGAACTTACCAAAATACCCAAGTCCCTCTCAAAATCGGTCCTCCCTAAATTTCTCCCATTTAATTTATAACTATTCAGTGGATTATTTCTACCTATACTAAGTACACTACATTTGTCTATGTTAAACTTCATTTGCCATTTCTCAGCCCAATTGGACAGAATGGTCAATTCCTCCTGCATTACAACAGCATCAGAATCAGCCCTAATGGCCCTACCTAGCTTAGTATCATCAGCAAATTTACTCAGGTCACTACTTATACCTATGTCAAGATCATTAATATAAATTAAGAATAGCAAGGGACCCAAAACAGATCCTTGCGGAACTCCACTGCTAACACACCCCCACTCAGATTTAACTCCATCTATACTAACTCTTTGCTGTCTGTCACCAAGGTGTGACTGAATCCACCTAAATATACTGCCATCGATCCTGTGTGTTTAACTTTGCTCAGAAGCCATAAGTGTGGCACTCGATCAAAAGCCTTACTAAAGTCCAAGTATAAAATATCATAGTTTTCATCATTATCTGCTGCTTCATACACCTTACTATAAAAAGACAGCAAATTAGTCAGGCAGGATTTACCCTTACTAAAGCCATGCTGTGATTCTTTTATCAACTTATGCTTATCCAAGTGATCCCTAATATTCCTTGCTATAATAGATTCCATCATTTGCCCTACCACTGATGTCAAACTTACTGGTCTGTAATTAGACATATTTGTTTTATCCCCTTTCTTAAATATAGGTATCACATTGGCTTTCTTCCATGCCACTGGCACAATGCCACTCTCCAATGATTTTCTAAAGATGCATGCTAGGGGCTCACTTAACACATCCTTACATTCTTTCAAAATTCTAGGAAAGAGCTCATCAGGACCGGGTGCTTTACTACTTTTGATTTTATCAATTTCCTTTATCACTATCTCCTTTGTGATCAAGATATCCTTTAATTTCTCTTCATCATTACCCAGAAAGATCATTGACACCTCGGGTATATTTAGAGTATCCTCCTGTGTAAATACTGAGAGAAAAAAGTCATTTAGCATTCTAGCCATTGAGTCCCTATCACTCACTAATTCTCCATTGGAATCTATAAGTGGGCCTATTTTATCTCTAACCTTAGTTTTGTATAATTGATAAAAACTTTTAGGATATTCCTTTGCCCTATTTGCCACTTTAATTTCATAATTTCTCCTTGCTACTCTAACTAACTTTTTAACATCTCTTGCTAGTTCATTATATCTCTGCCTTAAGTGATCCTCTCCATTTTTTATTTTCCTATAAATGCCCTTTTTAATGCCAATATAATGCTTAATTTTATCTGTCATCCATTTTGGGTCATTATTTTTAGTCCTAATCTTCTTATAAGGAATGTTAATCATCTGACCTGTAATTAATTGCTCAATTATTCTTTCATACTCCTCTTCAATTGTAATCTCTTCCTCCTGGTGATTATTGTCTCCACTAACTGATATCATTGAATCTATTCCTGAATTGATTTCATTGCCTGGTTTCTGTACAACTGCCTCCAGGTAAGTCCTTAGCCCATTATAATTTGCTCTTCTAAAGTCAGGAATTTTAACATTGTTCATGCTACTATCAATACCATTCCATTTCATCTTGAATCTAATTTCACAATGGTCACTATTACCCAAATTTCCTCCAATCTCAGTATCCTTAATAACTTCTTCCCTATTTGTCAGAACTAAATCCAGTATATTATTACCTCTAGTGGGTTCGTTAATAATCTGCCTCAGAAAATTATCTTGGACAACATTAAAAAATTCCTCAGCCTCCTGATCACCCACAAGAGCTTCCCAGTCTATATTTCTGTAATTAAAATCGCCCATTATACACACATGCTTACTTCTACATGCCCGTTCAATCTCCTGCCACAGAAGATTTGAAGCTTCCTTACTAAGATTTGGTGGTCTGTATAATAATCCTATGACAAGCTTGTCAAATAAGCCTTACTTTTATTTGACGACAAAAGACAAAAAACAGTTTCGTTCCCTCACCTTATAATGTTTCTGCCGACGGATACAACGTGGCAACCGCATTCCACGTTTGTCGCACCAAAATCTACCTGAATTATATAATTTCAGAATAGCATTATACTTAGGACAGTTATATGTGTCTTCAATGCACAGAACTTTGGTAAATTGGCGTTCGAGATTGAAATCGCACTCTCCTTCACAGGTCCTCTCGAACAAATGCGCTCGGGCAAAGGTAAAAATCGCCGGTAGAAAATGCATATTGCGTCTAAAGCTATCTGCCTTGCAATTGGTCAAAAATGATGTCGTGGCAAGTCACGCATGCGTAGGGTGTGTCGCTAGTGGGTCGTTGCCGGATCGCGCATGCGTCGGCGGTGCGCTGCCAGGCGGAAGAGGAAGGAAGACATATTGAGAAGACGGAGTAAAGAACTCTCAGAACTTTGAAAAAGTTTAAAAGATTGAGAAAATAATTTCTTCAGAATTGCATAAAAAATAGGTATTCTTATTTAATTCGATGAGCTGAATAACTTTTCTTCAATAAATTGTTTTGATTAGAAGGCTCTAGAGCCCTGGGAATGACAGCGCTATCGTCGTTTTAAATTACCCTATATATACACTTAGCAATTACTTATTAACTTTTCGAACTTTTAATCATCAAAAAAAATTTATAGATAGCAACTTTTTGAATGGATACGAAATTCCAGTCGTACGCTCTTAATTGTTATGTTTGCATTGTCAAATTTTAAACGTTTAAGTTTTATTTTAGTCGAGCATATGACCTTATTATTGAATGAAGTAGTGTTTAATTTACTATAAATAAAACAAACTACTCGCCATCGTAGGCAAAATACAGGAAAACTTTTCAAAATGCGTTGATTAAAAATCCATTATTCAGTAATTGGATTCATCAAAGCAAAAATAATTGTCACTTCTTTTCGCAGACAACTTTGTTGAAGCAAGCAATTAAAAATATCAATAAATTTCGTTTAATTGACAGAATTGAAGTTTTCAATGTTCACCTCGTGTCACCAACCATAAAAGCAATTGATCATTAAGGGTAAAATACTAAAAAGTACCATGCCCTCTAAGGTAAGTGCTTCGAGTTTAAGTTTACTTGGAAATAAGGGAACCGCGTTAATAAAAAATGCAATCTCTTCTACATTGTTAAAGGAATGAATTGCTGAATTAAATCTCGCTATGTTTTCTTTAATATTGGATGAGCAAAGAGCACTCCACATGTTAAACTTTTATGCGTTTGATGTGTTATTATATTAAATGAGAAAATAGTATTGTGTCCTAGTTCTGAGGCCTTATTCACATCACTCAACTTTTGAAGCGTTGAACGAGCATATTAAACGTTTTTTTTAAATCAATTGAATTTAGTCTGAACTGTCTTGCATTTGAAACCGATGTTGTTTCTAATTTTCCAGGTTTAAATCAATCTCTCGAAACATTAATAAAAGTTGGTATTATTCCAAATTTGTTACTAGTTAGATTCTGCATGCACATATATATCATTCGTTTAATTTCGCTTGTTCTTATGACTTAGAAGTATTACATTCAAATATGGATTACATGCTTAGAGAAATCAACAATTGGTTTCAGCTATCTGCATGGGCGTCCGCAAAAAAAAATGCAGGGGAGGGGGCAAAATATAGATAGGTGTCGTGTCGTGAGCATTAGCTGTGTTCATGGCCGTCCGTAGGGGGAAAAGGATTGGCATTTGCTCCACTAGAATTTATAGAAAATAAAAAAATAGCATGGAAAATACGAAATGAAGAAAATACCATGGACAGTGTTCAACTGTTTATTAAGTTTCCCACTATTCAAGTATTATTATTACTACTACGTGAAAAGGAAATAAAGTCGTCGGGAATCTCTTCCAACCTTGTCAATGACCATGTTCATTATCTCTGTGCTCTGGCTGTTTACTTTTTCACGATAGACACTGAGCACACAGAGACCGGCTAAACGTTGATCGGTCATTGTTGACCTTAACCAGGTCTTCACCCTGCGCATTGGGCTAAAAGACCTCTCCACTGTATATGTTGTTGCAGGCAGAGTCAGTGCGATTGGGATAACCTTGCGCACAACCGGGAACAGAGTGGGCTCCTTCAACAACTTAATCATACCTAGAGAGAGAGAAAGAGAGAGAGAGAGAGTTGTCATCTAGTGGGCCCTTATGTTTCTGCACCTCATACTACGCTAGTGCTTCTGCAACAAGATTCTTAATTTTGTATATTTCTTTGATAGATGAAACGATGCTCTTAAATTCACCTCTTTCTATTTTCTTCATTTCTCTTGGATGTAATGCAAAAATATGAAAATATGATGTGTTACTATCACCAAAGTGACTTTCTAGAGACTGAATCAAGGAATCCATGGACGGGACATATATGGTGCGGCGATAGTACTCCTCAATGGAGCCTCCTACATTCGGCCGGTTGATCTGGCGTGCGCCTCGTCGAGGCATAGACAATTCTATACCAAGTTCTCCTGACAATATTTTCACCTCAGTGATGACATCTTGCGAAACACACGATCTGCTTCACCCCGGTGATCTCGGAAAGCCTTCATTAACAAGTCAATATGATCTCGGACTCCCATTATGTCCATCTCGACTGCCTGTAGCTGTTGGCTTTCTGGCTCCAACATCGCTGAGTATTTCGCTACAATGTTGAGACAGATGAGGAACGCTGTGGGACCTGCTGCCCTCCTCAGCTGATGTGCCATCTGACGGGTATTCTGTGACTCATGTTGGCTTACCTCTAGTTGCTCCAGTTTTGCATAGATATCACAAAAGTTCTCCGAAAAAGGCGGATGCTTTTGTACTTTGCGCTCCATCTAGTGTCACACAGCAAAGGTAGATTTGGAACCAGCCTTCTGCGCTTGGGACTATCACGGAAAAAATTGATGATAGATTTCACAGTTCCAGTTGTATTCCGAATATCTGCGACATAATTCAGATCATGAACCACCAAATTAAGTCGATGTGAAGAGCAGTGCACGGAAACGGCTTTGGGATAAATGTTCCTGATACGGGCCTTTACACCATTGTCCTTTCTTGTCATGGTTGAGCATCCATCGTAGCATTGACAATGAAGCTTGCTGAGGTCAAGACCAATTCATTTTGCTTGGTTGATGATAGTATCTGCAACTGTTGCAGCGTCCATCTTCAGTGGAACAAATCCAATGAATTCTTCGCGTATGATGGCTGAATCATTCAGTTTCTCCTGCAGCTCAACAAATCGTACACCAATGGATAGTTGTTCGGTGCCTGATATGTCAGCAGCTTCATCAGCAATGATCGAGAATCCATTTGGTTTATTTGCAGCCCTCACAATATCTTCTCTTATCACTTCTTCAGAGAGAAGTATCAGCCTGTTCTGTACACGAACTGATGTGTATCTCGCATTTTTCCCTTCGCTTTCCATTTGATCCTTCAAGACCGTGTCCCCTGCTTCTATCTTGAATCACAGTAGGTCACAGAGGTTTTCTAATGTACTTTCCTTTCTCCTCAAAGTAATGTCATGACTGCAGCAGAACAGAATACTAAATAGGATAGGAAACAGTTTTTCACGGTTTCGAGTGACTGCTTGGTTGACTGCTCGGTTCATCTGGCTTGCGATGGTCAACTCTGGGTTTTTCACAGTGGTGAGGAAATTGTTGGCATCTTGTAGTGCGCCTTTGTGCCAGGATGAAGGTATGTGCTTCCTCGCGTGCTCATTAAAGTCTTTGTATTTGGCCTAAGGAGTCACGATGAAAGCACCCATTAGACCTCGGTGCACTGGTTGAGGGAATAGCACACAGTATTTGCACAGAGTAAGACAACCATGGAGAATATTGGTTTATCCACGGGTGACGGAAACAACGGGAGCCCTGTGAATCTTTCTGATAGTTGTAATCTGTTTCGTGAGGGAACATATGTGTTCATCAGGAGATCATATCTTCTATCATTGGTCAAATGTTCTTCGGTGTTATCATATAATTCGATATCCAGAAGATGAGGCAAGTCATTGGCCACTGTATCAAGTGGTGTTTGGGGTGGCATCTGATTGGGTGCTGTGAGTAACTGCTCAGCGTATCCTCATCTACACTGCTCTGCTGGTTCAGCATGCGTCTCCGATGTAGCTGGGGTATCTTAATTGTCAGCCGAGTAATCAGATTTACATCTTTTTAAGAACCTCCTGATATACATTTCACAATCCTAGTAAAAACTGAAATATATAATATTATATATTAAATTATCCATATAAAAATAATTTTAAGTATATTAGATGTCTTATCATTAGGATATCCAAATATACAGTAACTATTACATGTAAAAAAAACTACAGTACTATTAATTTAATAGTATAATAATTTAATAGTTTAATAATTTATACTTAATAATTTAATAGTATTAAATGTAAAAACAAAAGAACGGAAAGAACGACTGCTATCAAATGCTAGCTGCCTATATTTCCCACATATTCCTATATTTCCTATATTTCACTTATTCATGAATTCCAGGATGGGGGGATGCCCCTCTTTGCTCCCCGCTATGGCTATCATTAATAAAATAGAGTTTTATTAATTAAACTATCAACAACACACAAAACGGAAAATGTTTCCTTAGCAGAGAATGGAAAGGGTCATGGGAAATATCTGGCTAATCCGAGGATTAAGATTTGGGAGAGATTTAAAAAGGTAAAACAAATATAAATTAAAGGGATGGGAGGGTTTGCTAAACCATTTAAAGCACAGGATAGGGTTGACAAAAAGGTTAAATACTCAAAGGTAATGTTCAGCTTACATAATTAAAAGTTGTTGTGCAGAGGAAGGCGACGCGAATGAATCTTCGGTCCGCTGGCGAGTTCTAGCCGAAGGGGGGGGGGGAGATTAAATATTAAATGATCCTGACGTGACGTCTTGGGAATGAGAACCGTTTCTTGACGAACGGGTTTGAAGAACAATGGCTGTTCTACGTTGTTCTCTTCTGAACAACAGGGGGGGGGGGTGAGAACCGTCTCTTGTCTACGGGCTCAAAGGACAATGGCTGTTCTAACGTTGTTCTCTTTCTGAACAACAGGGGGGGGGGGGAGAGAACCGTTTCTTGTCAACGGGCTCAAAGAACAATGGCTGTTCTAATGTTATTCTCTTTCTGAACAACAAGGGGGGAGAGTGAGAACCGTCTCTTATCAACGGGCTCAAAGAACAATGGCTGTTCTAACGTTGTTCTCTTTCTGAACAACAGGGAAGGCCTTGTTGACTTGGCGTCTTAAAGGCTCGAACCTTGGCACTCAAGGGATATTCTCCTCTTCTGGACAATGATGGTCGATCTCGAGGTAGAGGGCCCTGATGCACAAGGTGAGACCGGATCTCGAATCTGCTCTTATTGGTAAGGTTTCCATATAAATAGTCGAGCTATCCCCTTATCGTAGGGGACAATGGATTGGGGGCTTCGAGGGAATGCCCAGTCGCGCCTGAGAACAATACCTTATCTGCCCATAAGCCTAAATCAATCTAGCTTGATCGGCACATGGGGCGAAATGGGGAGGGGGGGGTGAACCTCCTTGGTTAAATATTGAGTCAGGTGGCGCGATAATGCGCCCGGCTTCAAGGCGAAGATGCACGTGGGTAGCAACGTGTTTCTAAACAACATGTGATAGCGGTTGAAATTAAGCGGCCTCAAACCGTTCTATCACACCCCTCCATTCCGGGGGAAGTTGTCACTTTGAAAAAAAAAGAGAGAAGGGAAAATGATAGAGCTCCGTTGTGGGGAACTCGTTTTCTTGTACCGACCGTACCTTCATGCACCTAACTAGTATTACCTCAATACATATGATTATTTTGATCTTTTGATTATAGGGGAAACTAACCTTTAATACAAACTTAATCATAAAAGGGGCATAGAGCGATGAAATGATATAAAATTAGTACATATGGGACAAAATTATTTATACGTAATTTAATAGGTACAAATATATATATACATACGAGAAAAAAAATAGACATTGAGCCACAAAATTCAGACATATACATTAACTAATTATATTACAAGAGAATCTAATTTAAGTCGTACAAGACGGTATATACATACATGGAGATCCTTATCCTACGAATACAATTAATCTACACTATTTGGTAACGCATTCCTACTGAGTGCGTCAGTGACCTGGTTATCGGAACCTTTTAGATAATTAATCTTAAATTGATATTCTTGCAAGAGCAAACTCCAGCTCATAATTCGGCCGTTGGAGTGTCGTACATTCCGAATATAGGCCAACGGGCGGTGGCCAGTTCCTATCTGAAATTCTTTTCCTATCAAGAACATTTTAAATTTGTCTATAACCCAGATAATTGATAGAGCTTCCTTCTCTATAGTGGCATATCTCTTTTCGCGTGGTAATAATTGGCGACTAGCATATGCAACTGGATGACTCGTTCCGTCATCCTCATATTGAAGGAGTACACCTCCAATGCCCTCGTTGCTCGCGTCGGTCTTAATTCCAAAGGATTTTCCCGGGTTGGGCAACTTTAAAATGGGGGCATAAATGAGCTTACTCTTGAGCTGATTAAAATGGGAAACCGCGACATCATTCCAACGTAGACGATCGGGGGAATTCTTTTTTAAAAGGGAGCTGAGGGGCGCCGAAATTGCAGCGAAATTCGGAATAAATTGCTGATAAGGAGAAGCTGATCCTAGGAATGATCTTAATTGCTTCTTTGTAATCGGGAGGGAGAAGGCGATTGCCTTAATCTTGTCCTCTTGGAGACCTAACTGGCTTTGTCCTATTTTGAAACCCAAGTATTTTATGGTTTCGTGGGCAAAATGGCATTTGCTGGGGCTAATGGTGAGGCCATTTTCGCGCAGTCGCTCGAAGAGAGCTAATAGGGTGGTTAAATGGTGACTCCATTCACGAGTAGTGACGTAGACATTATCGAAGTAAAAGGATACATTCGGAAGTCCATCTAACAACCTTCTCATGAGACGGTTATAGTTGCTACAAGCAGTCACGAGGCAAAAAGGAAGGCGCCTAATTTGCATTAAGCCTTTCTCCGTTGCAAAGGCAGTATATGCTTTCACATCGGGCTGGAGGGTAATTTGATAATACGCCTTGCACAAATCGAGTTCTGAGATGAACTTGGCGTTTTCAAAAAGGTGGAGGTTTTGATCTACTAACGGGATGGGCTCGGCGTTGAACACAGTTACCGAATTTAAATTCCGGAAGTCGATGCACATCCGATAAGAGCTATCAGGTTTCTTGACCATGACGATTGGGGGACAATAACTAGAGGTGGACGGTTCTATTATGTCTAAACTAATTAAATTATCAACTTCGGCGTTAAAAGCTTGGCATAAATGAATCAGCATGGGATAGGGTTTTGAACGGACGGGTTCTAAGGTTGTTAATTTAATATCAGGCCCGAAACTAGTAGCGCATCCAGGCTCCTCTGAAATTACGTCGTCGAACTCACATAATAGTTCTTGTAGCTGACTCTTTTGATGTGGTGTCAGCTGCGCGTCAATATCCAGTTCAGAGGGTTCAAAAGACTCGCCTGGTAGGGAAGGAAGAGGGTAATCGGAATCAGGTTGGATGCACACTGTCTGTATTACATTAAGGGACTCCGCGGGGTAATCCTCTTCAAGCGCCGATGTTTTGTCCAGTGCTACGAACGTATCTCCATGGGCGCGTTGGGTGTACTTTTTTCTTTAGGTCCACGGACAGTCTCCGTGTCCTTGTTTTGGGCCTTATCCCCTAAGGGTGTTAGTACTTCACACTCCTTTTGTGCCGTCCTAAAGTCCTGGTTAAGAATCTCCGAGAAATCGGACGGTATCGGGGTTCTGAGGGGGACGGACTCCTGGGCTTCTTTCTTAGCTCGGCCTCGAGGAAGGGCAACCTGAGACACAGGGTCGGAACTTAATGGGGGCTCTGTCCTATAAGTACGGAACAGAATTGTATGGGTGCTGAAATGACTTCAGCCCAGCCATCATAATACTGAAACTACAGGTAACATCTAACGACGGGGAATCGGTTCGCCCGCCTAAGGTAGTCATGTACCACCGCAAATTTTTCGTGGTTAGGGTCCACTGGGGGAAGGAGCTCGTCGGACACGATGAAACACGTGCACCCTGTGTCCCTGACGAGCGTCGATACTCGGCAGCCGTTCACGCTGCCATCCTCAAATTTCAAAGTTCCCGGTGAACTTTTGTCACAAATAAAATTTACCTGGTGGCCTGACGGAGGGGGAGAAGTTGCTGCTTGGGTCTGCACTACCGGGGAAGCAGGGGTGGCATTAATCTGGTGAACTTGGTGGGCTTGTCCGCTTTTAAGCCTAGAATTTTTGGGGCAATTCCAGCTCATGTGGTTTTCTATACCACAGGTGAAGCATATGATTGGTCGATTCGGGAAGAGTCATGGAGGAGAAATCTTAACGGGAGGTTTGGTGTCCCGTTGTTGGTTTTGGGGTTTTACGGGGCCCGGAAACTTCTTCAGCTTTCCTGGGAAGGGGCGCGAATCCTTCCTTCTTTACTGTTTGGGGGGTTGGTGAGAAGTTCGATTCTCCTTGGGGTATAAACTATGGCTTGCGGCATAGACATCCGCTTCTTCGGTACACTCTTTAAAGGTCTGGCACCGACGATCCTTGACGAACGCGCGGATCTCCGTCGGGAGAGACGCCAAAAATTGATCCCGCAACACGAAGTCTGTTAAGGACTCGTAGTTGGGATCAACCTTTGAGGATTCTAACCAGAATTTAATATTCCTCTGAAGAATGTAGCTGAATTAACGGAACGTCTGTTCGGGTTTAATACGACCTCCTCGAAATTCTTGTCGGTAGAAATCGGGAGTCATATTATGAGTGGCCACTAACTCAGCTTTTAAGGTGCTGTAGTTAATTGTACATTCAGATGGTAAAGATATGAAAATCTCGCGCAATTTACAATTTAACAGTGGAAGTAATCTGACTACACCTTCAGCCTCCAGATCCATGTTATTCATTTCGAGGATCTTTTCGAAGTGGGCAAAAAATGCTCCGAAATCCTCTCCATCTCTGAAATTGGGGAGCTTAAGTGAGAGATTAGGCGGGGCTTCTGAACGTGAAGTGGCTGATTGTATTTCGGCTTCTACACGAACCATTTCAATCTGATTGTGAAGCTCAGCTTGTCTTTTCCGCTCCTCTCTTTTTTCTCGTTGGATTCTCTTTCTCTTTCTTCTCGTTGGATTTCTCTTTCTTCTCGTTGGATTTCTCTTTCTCTTTCTTTTCGTTTCTCCTCCTGAACGTACTCAATTAATTCTCTTCCGGAAAGTCCCAAGGATACTCCTTGCACTTTGAAGATTTCGAACTGAGTCATATTTGCACTTGGGGGCGCAATAGTCAATCAACTAAATTCCTTGCAATAAGAATTATGCCTTCTAGAGAATTAGCCTACCTAAATATGGGCAATGACCTATTCGTAATTGGTTTCTTGATCTAGATAACCAATGACTAAAATCACACAAAAAAACACAAACAAATTATTATAACAGTTCCTTGAGCTACTCCAGCTTCTTAAGTTTCAAAAAAGGGGATAGCAATCGTTAAAACAAAAGGGAACTACTATACTCTATTCTTATAACGAATAACACTATGCTTTACTCGACTGAGACAAGTGTTTGCAAAGATATAGCGTTAAACCTTACACACTTGATACCAAATTTAAATAGTATATATATATATATATATATATATATATATATATATGTCGTAGAAGGGACTCTCGAAGATATACCATATATAACTATTCGTTGAGGGAAATATTCAATTATATTTAGAGTGCGTGGTTATCTGGTTGACCGATGTTATTTATCTGCAATATGGTTAAGAAGTGGAACTGAGCTCAAGGATAATAATATGGCTATCATTAATAAAATAGAGTTTTATTAATTAAACTATCAACAACACACAAAACGGAAAATGTTTCCTTACCAGAGAATGGAAAGGGTCGTGGGAAATATCTGGCTAATCCGAGGATTAAGATTTAGGAGAGATTTAAAAAGGTAAAACAAATAAAAATTAAAGGGATGGGAGGGTTTGCTAAACCATTTAGAGCACAGGATAGGGTTGATAAAAAGGTTAAATACTCACAGGTAATGTTCAGCTTACATAATTAAAAGTTGTTGTGCAGAGGAAGGCGACGCGAAGGAATCTTCAGTCCGCTGGCGAGTTCCAGCCGAAGGGGGGGGGGGGGATTAAATGATCCTGACGTGACGTCTTGGGAATGAGAACCGTTTCTTGATGAACGGTCTTGAAGAACAATGGCTGTTCTACGTTGTTCTCTTCTGAACAACAGGGGGGGTGGGGTTGGGGTGAGAACCGTCTCTTGTCTACGGGCTCAAAGAACAATGGCTGTTCTAACGTTGTTCTCTTTCTGAACAACAAGGGGGAAGGGTGAGAACCGTTTCTTGTCAACGGGCTCAAAGAACAATGGCTGTTCTAATGTTATTCTCTTTCTGAACAACAGGGGGGAGGGTGAGAACCGTCTCTTATCAACGGGCTCAAAGAACAATGGCTGTCCTAACCTTGTTCTCTCTCTGAACAACAGGGGAGGCCTTGTGGACTTGGCGTATTGAAGGCTTGAACCTTGACACTTAAGCGATATTCTCCTCTTCTGGACAATGATGGTGGATCTCGAGGTAGAGGGCCCTGATGCACAAGGTGAGACCGGATCGGCGGGATGTCTCGCGAAGATAATCTGGATCTCGAATCTGCTCTTATTGGTTAAGTTTCCATATAAATAGTCGAACCATCCCCTTGGCGTAGGGGACAATGGAGTGGGGGCTTCGAGGGAATGCCCAGTCGCGCCTGAGAACAATACCTTATCTGCCCATAAGCCTAACTCAATCTTGCTTGATCGGCGCATGGGGCGAAGCGGGGGGGGGGGGGGTGAACCACCTTGGTTAAATATTGAGTCAGGTGGCGCGATAACGCGCCCGGCTTCAAGGCGAAGATGCACGTGGGTAGCAACGTGTTTCTAAACAACATGTAATAGCGGTTGAAATTAAGCAGCCTCAAACCGTTCTATCACAATATATATATATATATATATATATATATATATATATATATATATATATATATATATATATATATATATTCTATATTATTGCATACCTTTTTCTGAATTGAAGAATATTAAAATAGTTTAAAAATAAAATATAAACATAAACGGGTCTGAAATTTGGGGGACTTTCAGCCCCCTCAGCCCCCGCCCCCTGGATCCGCGCGTGTTTGCAACGATTAAGGCTTGTGTTGACGAATTTCACTAAAGAGCCATAGAAACTTCCTCAAAGGATGGCAGAGATATTTTAATCAAACCTACTTCATCTCATTTAGCAAAAGTATTTTTACTTTAAAAGGTTAAAAACATATTAACTTCTCAAATCTATCAGCTGATCGTTCAAAACTAGAAGAAAGAGAATATTAATGGAAGCAACTAATTTTTATAGATTGGCAGGCCTTTTTCCCTCTATGCTTCTTTATTTTCGAGGAAAACCCTGACACTGACGAAGCAGCTGGACAACTATGTTTTAAAACTATCTATGCTGTCTCTAAGTAATGCTCCCGGAGAGTGAGCGAGTTTTCGAGGGTGACATCGACAAAATCTAACAAAGAATTCGTCTGCGTTTAAATCTTCTCATCTTTCATACTTCGAACCTTCTCTTTCTTTCAATGTTGAAATATAATTCAAACATTACTGATAAAAACTAGAAAAGGGCATTGCGAGTATACCTCCGCCAACGCAAGTGTTATTAAAACTCGAACACTCATAAAGTAGTTTCCAATTAATCCAAGACAAATGCTTGTAATAGTGTTCATCATATTTTTAACTTTTAAAACTATTATCACTCCCCACAATTCCCCCTATGAAGAAGACCAAAGAAGCAGTTACTTGTATAATCGCTTGTGGGGGGCAGGTACGAAATGGGTGGGTTTTCCCTCTGTAACAGGCCAGATTAACCCCCGCCCTGATTATACCCGAGTATAGTTTAGCCCAGGCCAGAGTATATCCCAGGGAATAAACTGTCCTAGGCCTATACCCAGGGGTATAAAATAGCATAGGTCAGAATACACCCCTCTAACGTGGTAATCAATTTCCTTTTTCACTCTTATTAATTGTCAACTTTTTGTAATAAAATGGTCGCGAACATTCAGAAGTGATTTTGTTGCCAAATATATCAACTAATGTTGATACAGAGCTACATGATGTTTTGTTTTGACTTTTCAAATGTGAACATGTATTTGCAATAAATTTGTATAACAAGTTATGTATGTGTGGCCATTTTCCCCCTTTTAATATTGCATCACACAACTATTTCATATGCTTTGAATTACTATAGCAAGCGATACATCATTGGAAACCACAAATTGTCTGCATTCCGATACTTTTTATTTTTTTTAGATAGGACAAACTGTGACTGAGCTATGCGGTAATAAAAACTCGCGCGTTTTTATTAACAAAGGCAGTGTAAAACATCTTAATTAAAACATAATTAAGCCTTTTTAAAATCTAAGAATTAATTTACAAAATGGAAACGTTCTATCTAAAACAAATCAGGTTGACTTTATGATTTAGGCTTATTCTATTACAGTGCTTGACCAATATTCTATTTTAGGGTGAAAACATTTTTACTTGTGTAACTTTTTCAAGTAACTACTTCTTGGAGTGTTTTTTATTACACAGTACTTCTGGTCATAAGGCGATCCGCTCAACCATCAAAGTCCCTGTCGAAAAGTCTAGTAATTCTTGCATATATTACTCGACATTACTGATATAATTGGGGGTATAATCTGGCCTGGGACATAATGTTGACAAATCGGCCTAGATCATAATATACTTGGGGTATAAATTGGCCTACGCCCCTTTAACCTTGGGTATAGTCCAGGTAAGCGGAGAAGGAAGCTTGGGAGATAGGCCTAACTAATGCTAGAATAGTGATTTGAATTTAATAAAAAATACAGTGGGTCTCTGCCCAAATCCATTAAAATACGTAATCCAGATGCCCCCACATCTATTTTATTATTACGATTTTGAAAGTGATGTTCATAGCCTATAAACTAGTCTGTCGTGGCACAGACATGTGAGTGACCGAATTTATCGACCCCTATTAAAATTTAAATTTGTGTCTCGAACCGGATAAAATCATTAGATTTCCCTGCATCCAGGATTCTCCTGGATTCATATGCATCTAATCATTATTTACGAACTCACATTAAATCGCACATATTCATAAATATTAGTCAACTTAATATGGTTCATTTTTTTCCACTGACACCTTAGATTTTAAGAAATATAATGCAATATCAAAACGTCCAATATCTCCATGATAGAGGGTAGCTAATATATTCCAGATCTGCCTCAGACAAATATTAAGTTTATGATTTATCAACAAAATTATTAATTTCCAACTCTGGATCAGCAAAGGCTAAATTAAATAAGACCATATAATTCCTTAACCTAGGAAAATTTATCCATCGCATTAAAAACTCTTCGTCTATCTTCAATAGTTCTATAGTTTTTTAATCATCAACAGGTAGACACAAACTGTTTGAAGCCTACAAAATTAGCACTACCTCAGCTACACAATGGTGGCAGTCGTATGTTTCTGCATCTCTCCATTACTTTACTGCGACTCGGTAAATCTTTATTTTGATCTCACACATCCGGATCTTGATTCAGATTCATTTGTATCTAAGGATATTCTTAAAAGATCTTGTGTTAGAGCGAGCTATTTAAGCAGTTCCAAACAAAAGCCATATGGTTGACTTTCTATAGGGTTGGTTGTAAACATAAGAAATGACATAAATACACAGAAAGGTTCTTCTGTAGCTCAGAAAAATGTCGCATGTTCACAGTGAGAAGTATATAAACATAGAAAATTCGCTTACTTCAGTAAAAACCTGAAGTACAGATACCATTCGGAAGGTAAAGTCTTGGAATAAAAATAGCATAGCAAAAAAGCCAAGCAACTGTAATGTTAAAATCCACTTTACTCCCTAAAGGGGTTAAGCATGAAAAACAAAAGGAAATTTACATGGAACTAGGAAGGATGTACTCGTATTCCATCCCACCCAAATCAACATTGAAACACAGACCAAAAACTGGAACTCCAAAGAATATAATTCAAAGCTATCTGTTTAATTACAAACACGAGGAGAAGAAAGCAAAGGAGTCAGAGAAGTCTACATTAAGAGGCAGGAATAGAACCGCTCAATATTAACATCAATAAAATGGAATAGAAAACATGGAGGAAATAGAAGCACTTCCTCCAATATAGGCAGAGCAAACCATCATCGGAGCAGAAAAGCCCTTTAACACTCGATTCCCAGCGGAAAGCAAAAGTTAAGAGATGAAGCACAGTTGTTTACTTAAAGGGAAGTCATCAACGATAAAATTAAAACAATAAGTTAGTTCCAAATGGGGCATTAAATAAAATCAGAAACAAACCCGATAAAGACATCTAAGCCGACCAATACCATAATCACCGACGCAGACAAACAAACAAGAATTCCGATAAGATGCCCGAAGAAGTCAACCCGAAGTGACCAAGTTCCCCCAAATTCATTAATCGATATGTGAGAAAAGTGACAAATGGAATAATACCAAACTCAAATATAAAAAGACAAGTGAAGTGGAAAGTGAACAAACAAAAGTGAGGTAATAAAACCAAAGTGTCGTAGGGTGACCCCGCACCTGAAACCAGAATATAATGTCGTAGAGTCGAACTTCGATGCTAGCCGAGGTTGACTCTGTTGTGACGCGGGAAGGAAGCACGCCAGAAATTGGCATATAAATCCCAGTGCGAGGGTTAAATAATCAAAGTCGAGTGTGGTTGGCCTTAATAATCAATTCTTAGAGGTTCTGGGTTTAGAGAAACTGTAAAAAAATAACTTTACTATATACAAGAAAAATATTATTAGCAAAAGTAAATAAATGACAATAAATAAGATTAGACCAGGGGTACCAAACGGGATGGGGGAGGGGGGGGGGTAAAAATGACTCGACGGGGACTAGAGCCTGAGAGAGGATGTACGGTAATTGCTTCCAAGGAAAGGGGGGGGGGGGGAGTGCAAATGACGGGGGAATTCAGGTAAAGCCTAATTGACTGGAGGCTTTGGATACGACGAGTAAGCGGGGCGCTGCAAAGTTCCACTTGCAAAATTCCTTCCTCTTTAACCTCGCTGAGAAATGGACCAGGGAGTACTTTACATATTATAGGTGGGGGTGTCACTTGTTTATCGGTAAGGTCACCTCAAGTTTATCGATAGGCTATCTGTTTAAGCTATGTGGAATGAATGGTAATATTTGGCTTGAGCCTATCGGTAGCTGTGGATTACTCCGTAGAATTCAATCTGACTCCAGATGTCCGCTAGTTATTCATTTGTAGGCTGGGTAAACGGGAATCGGCTCTTTGCTTGGTAGAGGTAGGGAATAGGAAGAAAATGGCGGTTTAGTATGTTTTAATTTTTTTGCTCTTATAACCACCTCATATCTGACAAGTTAAATCGCTGAGTTCCTAGTTCGTACTCTGTTCACGTCCTTGAAACAGGCTATCGGTGTTAATAGACTCAGTGTTTCTTGTATTTCTCTCTCGGTCAGACTGTCCTTGTATGTTTTTGCAAGCACTTTTATTCTAACTAAAATTTAGGGGCGTGGCTCCATTTCTCCAATCCAAAAGCTGGGCGGTGCTTGTTTGATCAGAGGGTATGTGCGTGTAATAGTGTAGGCGCATGTGCATCAAGAGTGTTTGAATTAGGAAATCTGGCCGATCATTATCAGGCCGATATCCGAAGCAAAATAAGATTTCGTCTTTCACGGGTTCCTGCCAATGGCTGGTGGGTCAGACTCCTCTCTATAACAGATTCATTAAATGTGTGCACAGATCTTTTCAATTGTTTTTGTTATATCTGCGCCTAGACTGTCGGCTCGCACCTGTTTCCTAATGGGTGTGAACGTTTGTATGTTTAGCGTGGGAGCACAGCGATTTCATTTGCATTATTTACCAGTATTTCGCTTTGCATTGTTATTTACAAGTATTTGCTTTGTTTTGCATTATTAATTGCTAACAGATGGCATATTATTTAAATGTTTGATTTGTATGCCCAATTCAAGATTTTATAAGACTAGCGGGGTGCTCAATTTGCGAGGTTCCTTGTTGGCTCTATTCCACCTTGTAATTGGGCACTACAATATAACGGCATGGTTCCCACAATAGACTTTTGAATAAATGAGGAACTACAATAACGGCTCTCCTATTTGTATTAAGTTGAATGAGTAAAGTGGAATAAAAAAGTTAAAAGCGATGGAAAGGCCTGTGCTTCGGCATCCACGAAAATCAGTAGTTCCATAAAATATAGTTGCTCCATTCTATATATCTATCTATCCACCTTCATCGGCTCCCGCCGACCCTTCTCCACATGGTTCCTCTTGGATCATTTGGGCAGTGCGCGGGTGTACGACAAAGAGTCGACCGGGGGCAACTCCCTACCCCTCTCTACTAGTCGGAGGAGGAGGGTGCAGAGATGCTTATGCGGCCGATGAATCTTTCTCTCCTACTATCCCCCAAAGGTGTAGAGGTCTTGAAGTAAATGCGCAAAGTAACTCAGGACGGAGGATATGTGCATTAAGGGGGAATGAAGTCGGCCAATTTTAAAGATGAAAGGTTGTGGCAAAAAAATCGGTTAAACAATAATTAATTTATTGCAAAATGAAAAAATAAAAATAAACTACGTCTGGCCAATTCAACCATACAGCTATATTTAGTAATACATTACTATATTTAGGAATCCAATCAATATCCTGCATTCTGATTGGTGATCTTCGGTCACGTAACTGTATTCAAAGAGGCTCATTGAATAGGGGCTTAAAAACTAAGAAAGCCTATCTTTTTTCCAACTTAGTCTTATTACTAAATTAAGTTTTGATAACAGAACTATATTCCAAGCAAGAAAAAAAGTATCTTTTAATGAAACATCAAATCAAATGAACGCAAGAAGGACGCATGAGAAACGCATGAGAAATACATATCATCGCCGTGACTATGAGAAATAGAGGGACTGTAACTAACAAATCATTTTCGCAAAATCTTTTTTCATGTCAGCTTTCCAAAAAAAATCTAGGGAAGTCATTCTTGCATGAATATACCCATCTCTTTCATCATGACCAGCAATTTTACCGCATGCACTTGTTAATTAACGAATCAGGGGCTCCACCGACTACAATCGACTCATACATACGCCGAGCATACAAATGCTGTTCCACGTTGGAACTATTCCATCAAGAGATCTTCCGCATGAAAAAAACCCCTCGTAAACAACGGTTTTCCAAACATCATGATAGAACACCAACTTCGAGCATTTTTACGAAAGCATTTTCACGTCACAGATCAAACTGACAACAACCAAGAAGGGAAAAATAACATCAAGCTCTTCTATAGAAACCAAATCTCTATGGCCTACAAAGTAGATGAAAAAGTCATCAAGGAGATCGTTAATCGTAACACAAAGTAAAAAATTAAACGAACAAAATACAACTAGTCAAATATTACAAAAAAACAAAAGTCACCAATCTCTTTATGAAAAATAAAGTCTGCCAAGACTCCTCACACTCAAGTCTAACAACATAGTCTATGGGTTCAAATGCCCACATGAAGACTGCAAGCTGCATAATAACTCTAAGTATATTGATATGACAACCACCAGCCATTCGAGTCGTTTAACAATGCATCTTCATAACGGAGCGCCTAAAATCAAATGGAGAGCATTGATAAGACCAACATAACAAGAGATATATTGGTTGAGAATACCATGATATAAAGAAAAGAGAGAAATCCATCAAGACTAAACATCTTAGAAGCCATCATAATCTATGGAGAAAAGCCAACCCTCAACACTCAAGATACAAGTTGGAATCCAACATTAAAATTTTTCTAAAAATTCCAAACATATATATATCATATATTATATATATATATATATATATATATATATATATATATATATATATATATATATATATATATATATATATATATATATATATATATATATATATATATATATATATATATATAAGAGGATTAAGAATTTGACGCGAATGAGCAAATGAGACAAGAAACTGGAGTTTTTTTTTAAAGGCAAGAGAGAGGAACATTAGAAGAATCCAGAATCAAAGGCAGCAGAAGGCGACGCAGTGAAGGCGATCCTTTACCGAGAAGACAGAATAACGCCAGGGGGAAAAAGTTTTGAATTCCTGGCCGGGACTCGAACCTGGGTCTGCTAATTGCCGGTCAGATGCTTTACCGCTAAGCTACCAGGCACAGTAACTATGTTTCGCCCAAAGCGTTACTCCATCAAACCCAGTATCTCCCTAAGCTAGGAACCTCCAAGGATTTTTATACCACATCCTCTTTCCCCTCACAATTTAAACGCTCACTGTCCATGTCACATACAAAGAAGGAGCCTTTAAATTGTGAGCGGGAAAGAGGATGTGGTATAAAAATCCTTGGAGGTTCCTAGCTTAGGGAGATACTGGGTTTGATGGAGTAACGCTTTGGGCGAAACATAGTTACTGTGCCTGGTAGCTTAGCGGTAAAGCATCTGACCGGCAATTAGCAGACCCGGGTTCGAGTCCCGGCCAGGAATTCAAAACTTTTTCCCCCTGGCGTTATTCTGTCTTCTCGGTAAATGATCGCCTTCCCTGTGCTCCTTCTGCTCCCTTTGATTCTGGATTCTTCTAATGTCCCTCACTCTTGCCTTTAAAAAAAACTCCGGTTTCTTTTCTCATTTGCTCATTCGCGTCCAATTCTTATTCCTCTTGTACTATATGTATTTATAGTCAGCTACACAAGGCTTCTGCATCTTTCTTAATTTACGAGACTAGTTTCGGTATGTAGTTTTTCATACCCTCTTCAGTCATATACTGAGAATGCGATTGTTACAAAAGTCTATAAATAGCGTACAGATCAGAAAAAGAAATACCACAAAGCAACAAAAAACGGGGGGAAAAGGTCATTAATCAGGGGGTGTAAGTTTAAGATCGTTGCCTAAGCTGTTTACGATGAGGTTATGGGAATGGAGGCTGCATTTCAATTGCCCATCTGACAAATTAAAATTGGGAATTTCTCCTATTAATATAGATTATACTATTTTCTTTTACGGAAATCTTTACAATTATATAGGATTTGTGCCTTTGAATAGTCAATTTGGTGGTGGAAATTGCTAGTATGATTAAAAATACTGGATGTGGTACTGCCTCGTCTGACATCACCTTTATGTTCATAAATTCGTTTTGTTAAGGTTCTTCCGGTCTCTCCTATGTAGAATGAGTGACAGTTTGTAGAGCCACACGGGAATAAATATACACCTGCTTCATTTGGCTGATCCACGGGCTTGGTCGAAGGGAAAGATTTAAGGATAGAAAAAGGGTATTTAAATCTGGTTAGGCCTGGAGAAATACTTTGTTCACTCCTTTGAGGAGGGGAGAAAAAGGAAGGGATAGACCATTCTTATTACTAAATTTGTTTTTATCCTTGGGACGGTAATGAGTAGATTTTGCTTTAGATAAACTTTCATTGATCACGTGGAGGGAATAATTTAATTCAATTAGACAAAATGCAGCCTCCATTCCCGTAACCACATTGTGAACAGCTTAGTCGACTATCTTAGACTCACACCCCCTGATTAATGACCTTTTTTCCTGTTTTGTGTTTCTTTGTGTTTTTTTATGATCTGTAGGCTATTTAGAGACTTTTGTAACAATCGCATTCTCAGTATACTACTGAAGAGGGTATGATAAACTACATACCGAAACTAGTCTCGTAAATTAAACTTTTAGCTCCTATACAGTGGTTTCACTATCATATACCATAACTCATCCTTGAGTTCTTTTACTCACTTATATATATATATATATATATATATATATATATATATATATATATATATATATATATATATATATATATATATATATATATATATATATATCATTTGCCGAGGACAGTCGAACTAAGCCCTAAAGAAGGTCTCTCCTAAAAGAAGCTTGAATGTAAAGAATATTCTGACATGTATAACTACTATATTTGGAAGCTTACACTCTTACGTCTGATGAATTGAGCAGCTCCTTGTTGTCTGAAGTTCTTCTTCAAGCATAACAACTCGCAGAAGAAAAATCTCTACGAATGAAAGAATTAAGAGGAACCTATTTTTTCAGAAGAAGGATGTTCATAATAACTAAACCACGTGAGGGGATGGTGTTTACACTGCACCATCAAGCTAGGTGGAGGAGCTGCCTCTAGCACCTAACATCTAGCTGCCGGGAAGAGAAGATCCTCGACTGATCCAACGGCCAAGTGTATGGAAGTAAACTTTCCAAATCATGAGTGGAGCCTCGAAGGCTGACCAGTGCGCCGTGCTCACTGACTCCGGCAGCTCTACAGCAAGCCAAACGTACTGCCCTGCACTCCCTTAGATGACACCGGCGAGGTCGAGAGGGGAATCTTTACCACTGGGGTTGTGAGTGTTATTTATCATATATATATATATATATATATATATATATATATATATATATATATATATATATATATATATATATATATATATATATATATATATATTCAAGTGATCCGTTCTTTATAGTCCGGATTTTCAATATATATAAGAGAACGAGGGCAGCATAAAAGAAATGCATTTTTCTTTCTTCATTTAATTTCAACCAACGTTTCGAGGGCCAGCCTCATCTTCTGGGTACTGGAATCATATTTAGTATAAATACCAAGTAATTCTAATAAAAAGTAATACAAATTAATTCTAATTGACATTGGATAGGTAACATAAGGGGAATGGTCTTACAAGTCACTTTTTTGTATAAGTCATGATACAACAACGATAACACAGCCCTGCGTTGAAAAAAAAAATTATGTTCCTCAGGATTTCTTTGTGGTTTCTTAATGAATCAAACCTCCTGAGCTCAAAAATGAATGTATTTTTGTTCAATCAGGTCAGATTTTCTCAGTACACCATACACCATTTTCATTGAGATTACCTCATTTTTCCTGAATTTTTTTTTAAAAACCTTTCTATATCTAATAATGCATAATTATTGTTATATCATAAAAACAGGAATATACGTATGTAAACTATAATCCTTTTAATAAAACAAAAAAATAAAGAATGCAACATAATAAATAAAATAATTCTAATTTCCAAGAAAAGACGCCCTTGACGATTTTAGTTTGTGCCTCTCATCTGGTGCATCACGCTTCAAAAACCAACAGCAGTCAGCAAGCATGTTTACGTCCCATTTACCCTGGTACCTGGATTCCTTTATTTTTATTTCCTGGTGGAATCTTCCTTCCTGTTTTTCATTGTAATCTCCGCAGTTGTCGGGAAAATAATCCAGATGGGACTGTAAAAAGTGTATCTTTATAGACATTCGAGCTCCCAAAATGTTTGAGACTTGTTAGGAGCTGATTGGCCAGGGCAACATATTTTGGGCTTCTTTTATTGCCTAGAAAATTGTTAAGTAGAGCTTTGAAAGCTTTCCAGGCATCTTTTTCTATGTCCGTCATTGATGCCTCAAACTGCTGATCTCTCATCAAGTTTCTGATCTGAGGTCCATCAAAAATTCTCGCATGGAGCTTAGCGTCACTGATTTGGGGAAATTTTTGAAGAAGAAATTTAGAAGCTTGGCCTTCTTTATTAAGGGTTTTGACATAATTTTTCATTATGTCAAGCTTTATATGCAGTGGAGGAAGCAGTATTTTGTGAGGAGGCACTAAAGCTTCAGCTATCACATTGTTTGATCCAATTCTAAATGCTTTTCGTGGAGGCCAAACCTTCTTCTCTTAGTGCATACTATCTGCAATTAACTTAACTTTAGTGAATGGTCTTGCGACCATATCGTGTGTGGAAACCTGATAAGACTCAGATGTGTCACAATCTTGATCAACTTCCATATTAATCTCTTCATGGACCTCCATATGTTCAGGGGAAGAAAATATAAGAATTCTTGGACCATGGGGCAGGGGTTTGATGGCAGAAGGAACATCCGGATATGCCACACTATGTTTATTCTTCTTATTTATACCTGTG
Source organism: Ceratothoa steindachneri (assembly GCA_963969495.1). Classification (NCBI taxonomy): domain Eukaryota; kingdom Metazoa; phylum Arthropoda; class Malacostraca; order Isopoda; family Cymothoidae; genus Ceratothoa; species Ceratothoa steindachneri. The sequence continues at coordinate 143,900,523 of OZ018332.1, read as the reverse complement.
GAAAATATAATTGCATATTACATAAAGGAATTGATTTAGAGTTGCAGATAGTACATAAATGTTTAGTAAAAGATATGTTCATGCTCAAGTAAACTATGTTAGTTTTTAATTTTATGCTAAGTCTATGCATAATAATGACATTTTAAGGAGCCAGTATAATAGAGAAAGCTTAAATACTTGATACAATGCTCACCTTTAAGATTTGTCATGGAAAAATAGAAGTCCGTAGTGTGGTCCTTGCCCTCTCTCCACACCATGGGAACACCAAAAGAGAGAGAATTCTGTTCGCCCTGACTCCAGCGTCTTAAACCTATGTAGCATCCCTTGCAGCAGATATGTGGTGCAAAACATTTCTCTTGATCTCATAGCCTTACTCCAACATATGCATGATACAAAGATTTAGTTACAGGAGAGATTGTACATTGCTGCTCGGAAAAAGTCACTTTGCCGCAAACATAGCAAAATCTGTCTGAGCTATTCTTTCATTTTCTGTTCATTTTTAACTCAACCACTAATATTATTATTCCTATTATTATAATGCTAAGCAATTTATAACCTGAAAAATATAAACTTATTAACATAGTTACTTAAAATGTACACAAAATTTACTGCGAATACAGTAGTGCAAAAACTATTGAAATTTTGATGTAATATAGGACATGTATAAACTATAAAATTATTATCACCCCCTCTATCAGAAAAACTGGACCTGATAGAGAAAAATGGATGCTAGATTTGGATTTAGGAGGTCAATTTTATTAAGAAACACTACAGAAAACCTAAGATACATTTTTGACGCAGACCAGTGTAATTGATGGAATTGCATTGGTAATAGCAACATTACACAAATTAACATGGAAGTGGCAAAAGTAAGGGAAACATTAATTTAAACTAAGAAGGTGGTAAAGTAAGGGAACCATCTAACGTGTAATATGTAATGGGAAAGACGAAGTTTGGTCGTTAAGTGTGGGTTTACTATCTAAAATATATATGGATTCAAGGATTCGTAAATCAGAGAGGGTGTTAGCTGTAGAGACTATAGAAAAGTCTTCGAGTTTTACGTGTAAATTGCAAGAATTGGCGTGGAGTCGGATGATAGAATAGTCCGGTTTGGCTAGGGGCAAACCCGTACGGCAGGACCTTCCGTCGTGCTGTTCAACTCTTGAATGGAGAGTTCGGCTGGTAGAGCCAATATAGGTCGCTTGCACGATGGACACAAGTAATTATATATGAGAGATGAACGACACGCATCAGGAAGGCGATCTTTATAACGAAAGAGCGAGCCTATTGTATATTGGTTTGAGGGGATTATTTTCAGGTCCAAAAAAGGCAAATTTTTTGGATAATCGAGCATGTTTCAACAGTCATCTTTGATGTTTGTGGGCCAAAGAAGGGCACCGACCGGAAGTGTAAAAGTTTATTAACGGTGGCTTTATCATCAGTCGGATTAAGAAAATGATCAAAACATTTCCTTATGCGGTTTTCCACAAAAAACTTTGGGAATCCGTTGTCTTGAAAAAAATTCTTGAGAAAAGAAAACTCTTCATGTAATAGTTATGTTACCTATCCAATGTCAATTAGAATTAATTTGTATTACTTTTTATTAGAATTACTTGGTATTTATACTAAATATGATTCCAGTACCCAGAAGATGAGGCTGGCCCTCGAAACGTTGGTTGAAATTAAATTACGAAAGAAAAATGCATTTCTTTTCTGCTGCCCTGGTTCTCTTATATATATATATATATATGTATATATATATATATATATATATATATATATATATATATATATATATATATATATATATATATATATATATATATATATATATATATATATATATATATATATATATATATATATATATATATATATATATATATATATATATATATATATATATATATATATAATTAGGTAAAATACCATGTTGTATGCAGGTTCTATTAAAGTCCACAGCTGTGGCAGCGTTATTAATTTTAACTTGTATTTTCTTAATACTTCTTACAAGTTTTTTAACGGGATCTTCGAGGCGAGAAAAAACATCCGTGAATGACATTCTTTATTCCTAGACGTTTTTCGACCATGTCAGGTCATCTTCAGGGAATGAAAAGAAATGGAATTATTAAAAAATTGCTACATTATATATAGTATTTCTACGCGAACATAAGTACGAGTATTACAAAAATTGGCTAATCATGGCCTTCCAATTTTATGTTTCTTGTAGCGCTTAGTTTTCCCTTAAAAATTTCACGCTGCCACAGCTGTGGATCTCAATAGAACCTCCATATATATATATATATATATATATATATATATATCGCCACACACTCTCACTGAATCACTTTACTTTGTTATCAGTCTGTTAGCTGAAGATGTAAACCAGTTAATTCCGAAACTATCTATAATATAGTTTTCCTTTGAACTGAGTCTTTTATTACTCATTACGAACAATGAAAATAAATTGATCAGTGCTCCTTAGAGCAAGATCAAATAAAGGGAGAAGAGAGAGAATAAAAATAATACAAAGGAAGGACAAGAGTTGTGAAAAGGAATTAAAAACAAGGTCTGCTAACCAAGTCGCGTGCTCTCACTTATTCTGATTTATTATCTTATGACTTTCAAAACTTTCACTAATTCCAGCACTAACCTTTGGAAGACCTTGGCAATTATATGATTCGCAAGAGAATGTAAAACAACATAAGGGTTTCAAATTTCGTTAGAATCGGTCGAATAGTTACAGTGATATTACCAAAACGAAAAAAAAGCAAAACAGGGACCGACCGAAATAGTGAGATATTGACTCGCACGGGACTAATAAATAATGAGGAATGCCATCACACTAAGATGTTGCAAAAGATCCTCATTTTAAGAAAGAAGAATGAAGATTGAACAAGCTAAAACCCGGAAAAGCATTCTCGACAAATCAAAAAAGAGTCAACATCGAGAGAGGAATCCGCAAGTTTGTGATTTCTTACAAAAACTCTTCTCTCGACGAAGCCGTTTCTTTGTAAAATGGTAGTTTTTTGCATGGTAGCTTCCCATAAAATTAAATTACAGCAGGGAGCAGTTATCAATGTATTTTGCGCTACATGGCCAGGCAAGGACACGCGCGAAGAGTATAAAAGATGATTGATGTGGATCTTGCCCGAGCATGTGAAACCCCCTCAGGCTTTTCAGGTGCTAGGAATTCACAGTTAACAGAGGAGATGTGATTTCTAGAATGGAATTTGTCTTCCTTATGAGATGCGAATGTCTACTGCAATGTTTCCTCTTTGCTGCACTGGTGAGAGGCCGCGAATCGCTCTATAGGAGCCTCGCACATCAAAATGCTGCGGCTCATTTTAATATACAAAAAAAAATGTTTTGGCCATCGAATATTTCTGTTGTTTTGCATAAGGAATAAACCACAAATATTTAATTTGTGTTAGTTTTGTTATAAAACAAATAGTAAGACGGTAAATTGAGCGATCAACGCAAAGTACTTTTTACTGTAAACGTGTGCTAGATAAGTTGCATGAATTTAAAATATCTTAGGTAAAGGATTACATAAACATTAATCTATACACTATACCATTAATTATTAAAAAATAATGCTAATGCTAAAAATAAGTGTAAAAATGGGAATGAAAACAAAATTAAAAATTGCCGAGCGATCGAAAATTATGCCTTGGTTTTGATGTTCACCGCTAGATTGATGGCTACACCGAGTGTGATATGGATATTTCATCCATATTTTAAAGAAGGCGATAAATGTTTTGACTACCTGTTTATTCTGCTTCGCTTTTGATCGTTCCTTAAACGTTCAAAATCAAGTGAAATTAAGTCGTTGCAAAACACGATGTGACAAAGCCAGAAGCACAAAGAAAATGTCGATTTACCTTACGACCCCCTGGTATTTTTTAACCGGGCACGGCAAAGTCGAGAGTGTTTGTGAGAGAGAGAATGTGTGTCAGTGAGAGCGTGTGTGTAGGAGTGTATGGGGGAGTGTGTGTGATTGTATGTGTGATAGTGTAGGCCAGAGTGTGTGTGAGGGTGAAAGTGTATGAGTGTGTTTATGAGAGTGAGTATGCGTGTGGGAATCTATGTAAGAGAGGGTATGTGTTAGAGAGAGTGTCTAAGAAAGAATGCATGTAAGAAATATCGTGTGCATGAGAAAGAAAGTGTGTGAGGAAGAATGTGATAGAGAGATAATGTGGAAACGAGAGCGTGAGTTACAAGGAGTTACAAGGAAGCTAAGTACTTTAAAAGACCATTCGATCCATTTCATTGGAAGTACTCATGTCGTTATCTAAATTAAATATCTACAATCCTAATGATAAGGAATAGGATAGCAAAGATGAAGTCTCTCCCCACCCACCTCTTCCACCTAATGACGGGTTCGATAAAAGGAAAATATGTACCTGGAAGTGTTTGAACAAAAGACACATCCTGGAATTTTTCTAGGAAAGCAGAAACAACTTAATATGTACATACTTAATTTTTACATCAATTTTTAATTTTAAATTTCGTCTGAGAACTGCATTTGAGGGAAATATTTTACATCAAAATCTTAAATTAATAATAACCTATGAGAAAATGATTTGCATATTATACAGGGTATTTTACACATCTATGCTTAATCATGCTGTTTTTTTCCTAATTTTAGCAATATATAATGTTTTGTCACTCGTTATTTCATCGATGAAATTATTTTGTCAAGCTTATTTTTAAAAGTTTCTAATGAATTACTGGCCACTACTTCTTCAGGCAACTGATTCCATAATTGACAATTTTATAGGAAAAAAAGTTTCCGCATATATTCGTTCTGAAACGTTTTGGGACGATTTTTAAATTGTTATTTCGTGTATTATTTGTGCAAAGTTGAAACCAAGTTGAAGAGTTAACATTATTGACTCCTTTCATTATTTTAAATACTTCTATCAGTTGACCTCTCAGACGTCTTTTCTCCAGGGTAAATAAGTTTAGCATATCTAGTCTTTTCTCATATTTATAATTTCGGAGTTCCGGTATCAATTTAGTGGCTCTAGCTTGCACTCTTTCCAATCTATCAATATCTTTTTGTAGGTATGGTGACCAGACCTAAGCACAGTATTCTAACTGTGGTCTTACTAATGCATTAAATATATTTAGAATTGTAGCTTTATTTTTAAAGCTAAATTGACGTTTAATATATCCGAGAAGCTTCATTGCTTTCTTATCTACTTCGATACATTGTTGAGAAAATTTTAGATCATTAGATATGTGAACTCCTAGGTCTCTTTCACCATTGGTTATGCTAATATTTTGATCAAAAATTTTGTAATTCGCTTTGGGATTCTTATAGCCTACATGCATTACTTTACATTTCTCTAGATTTAGGGGCAGTTCCCATTTTTTGGACCATTTCTCTATTTTATCAATATCGTTTTGAAAATTAATAACATCCTCCTCACTTACTATTGCTTTTCCTAGCTTGCAATCGTCTGCGAATTTTGAAATTTTTGACAAGAGCTCATCGCCTAAATCATTGACATATATAATGAATAGCAAGGGACCTAAGACTGAACCTTGTGGTACTCCACTAGTTACCATTGTCCATTCTGACTGTTGGCCGTTAATAACTACTCTCTGCTTGCGATCAGTGAGCCAATTCTCGATCCATTTGGCTACATCTCCTTCTATTCCTAGGGCTCTTACTTTAGTCATCAATTTCTTATGGGGTACTTTATCGAAAGCTTTTTGGAAATCCAAATACAAAATGTCTGCTGATCTGGTATTATCATATTCTTCATTTACAAAGTGAAAGAAGTCTAATAAATAAATTTGTAAGGCAAGACCTTTTCTTCTAAATCCGTGCTGTGAATCCTTTAATAATTTATTTTTTTCAAGTGTTCAACTATTTCAGCTGCAATATGGGTTTCAAGGAGTTTTCCAACTATTGAAGTCAAACTTATTGGGCGATAATTTCTAGCTAGTTCTTTGTGACCTTTTTCAAATATCGGTGTCACATTTGCTAGCTTCCAATCCGTAGGAACAATTCCGCTCTCTAATGATCAATTAAAAATCTGTGTCAATTGTCCAGACACTTGGTCTTTAACTTCTTTCAAGACTCGTGGAAGTATATTATCTGGTCCAGGAGATTTAAATTTGTTCATTTTCTCAATATTTTTGTTTGTAGTAATTTCGGTACATCTAATAGATTTGAGTGGTCTAATACCGGTATTATTAATAGTTGGCGTGGGTTTATTACTCGTATTCTCATTTACAAAAACGGATGCAAAGTATTCATTTAAAGTATTTGCTATGTCAAAATCGTTATATTGTAATATATCATTTTTGTCTTTTATTGGACCAATCCTATTTTTTATTGGTTTTCTACTATTTACTAATGCAAAAAACTCCCTCGGATTTTGTTTACATTTTAAAGCTACTCTCATTTCTTCGTTCCGCTTTGCTCTTTTGGTTTCACTTTTTACTTTTCTTCTTAGTTCAACATAATGTTTTTTATTATCAATATTCATATTGGATTTCATTATCTTATACGTTTTATCTCTTTCTCTAATGGCTTTTTTAAGCTGAGAGGACAACCATTTGGGTTCATTATTTTTTTTTACAGTAATAACTTTAGATGGTATGAATTGTCTCGGTTTATTAAGGAGGGGGTGAAGAGAGAAAGTGTTTGAGAGATAGAGAGTGTGTGTATGAGTGAGAGTGTGTATGAGAGATAGCGAGTGAGTGTGAGAGAGGAAGTATGTATGTGAGAGTGTTTGTGACAAGGAACGTGTATAAAAAAGGTTTTAGTTTGAGTGTTTGGAAGAGAGTGTGCGTGTGAGAGTGTGTTTCTGTGAGAGAAGCGAGTGATTGTGAGAGAGGGACTATGTGTGTGAGAGTGTGTCTGATAGAGTGTGTCTGATAGAGGGAGTTCGTGTGAGAGAAAGGAAGTGTGTGGTAGAGCGAGTGTGCGTGGGAGAGTGAGTGAGTGTGTGAGAGAGAGGGTGTGTTGGAGAGGAGAGTGTGTGAGAGAGAGAGATTGTGTTTGTGAGAGATATCGAGTAAGTATGAGAGATTGCGTAAGTATGTAAAAGAAGGAGAGTGTGTGTGCGTGAGAGAGAGGCAGTGTATTTATGAGGAAAAGTGCGATTGTGTGTGAGAAATGGACTGTGTCCGATAGAAGAAGTTTGTGTGGGAGAGAGAAAGTGTGTGTGTGAGAGAGCGAGTGTGTGTGAGAAAGAGAGAAGAGCAAATGACTGTGAGAGAACGAGTAAGTGTGCAAGATGCAGGAAGTGTGTTTGTTTGAGAAAGTGTGTGTATGATAGTGAAGCAGGGTGTAAGAGAGAGTTACATAGAGTTACATATATACACAGATCACACGGGCCTTACGGCCCAGACTAAGGTGATCTGGCCTTAAATCTACTGCCACTTACACATAGAATAGTAGAAGTAAAGGATAGAAAAGTTTTAGGCTCTCCCCACCCTCCACTCCCTCCGGCAAAAGCCGTACATGAAATAATTTGGGAAAAGTACCTTGCAGGTGTAAGAAGACAGTACCTGAAGGAAATTTGCATTGAATAGTAATTAAATGAAATGCATGTGAAAACCACTTACATACACCTGAAAGAGTTATATTTTTGTAATATTATTTTATTTTGTAGCTTATGCTAAACAATTCCAAAATTTGTTAAGTGTTTGTCTAATCTCATTTTAAATGAATCTATAGTGCTGCTGTCCACTACCTCGTTTGGCAAATTATTCCAATCATTAATAATCGAGTAAGCGAAGAAGTTTTTTATTACATCCATAGTGGCTCTTTTACCCTGAAGTTTTGAATCATGTCCACGGGTGGGACACTCCCCTGTCAGTGTGAACAAGTTATTGGCATTAACGTTGTTAAATCCTTTAAGTATTTTGAAGCACTCTATAAGCTGCACCCTTAGTCTTCGTTTTCTGACGGAAAATAGATTGAGTTTTTTTAGCCTCTCGTGGTAAGGTTTGTTACGTACTGACGGGATAAGTTTTGTCGCTCTGTGTTGTACACCTTCTAATTTATCTATGTCTTTTATTAAGTAAGGGGCCCAGAACTGTACAGCGTATTCGAGATGGGGCCTGACAATACTTTTATATAGTGGCATAATTATCTCCTCGCTTTTATAAGTAAAGTTTCTTTTTATAAATCCTAGTGCTGTTAGCTTTGTTTGCAGCAGCTGCGCATTGGTTTGATGTTTTTAAGTTTTCTGTAATTATTACTTCTAAATCTTTAACCTGCGGGGTTGTGTTTATTAAGCCGCCTTGCATTGTATAGGTGTATTTTTTGTTTTTTGTTCCGCACTGAAGGATTTGGCATTTGTCGATATTAAATGGCATTTGCCATTTCTCAGACCATTCGGTAATTTTATTTATATCAGCTTGCAGGCTAGCCCTGTCCTCTTCGCATAATACTGAGTTACCTATTTTCGTGTCATCTGCAAATTTAGATATGATATTATTTATTCCAACGTCTATGCCATTGATGTATATAGTAAATAAAATAGGCCCCAGGACTGATCCCTGGGGAACACCGCTGGTAACAGATACCCAGTCCGATTCCACGCCATTTATTATCACTCTCTGCTTCCTGTTTTTAACCAGCTACTAATCCATCCGTATATATTACCGTTAATTCCTAGCGTACGCACTTTTTTCATGAGTTTCTGATGGGGAATTTTGTCAAATGCCTTTTTGAAATCTAGGTAAATTATATCTAATGATTTAGTATCGTTATATAGGTTGAAAAGGTTATGGTAAAAGTCGATTAGGTTTGTTAAGCACGATCTCTTAGACCTAAAACCATGCTGGCTATCACGTATAAGGTTATTGTTTTCGAGGAACTCTACTAGCTTGTCTCTAATGATCGTTTCGAGCAACTTTCCAACTATTGAGGTTAAGCTAATGGGTCTGTAATTACTGGCCTGGTTTTTACATCCCTTCTTAAAGATAGGTGTGACGTTAGCTTCCCTCCAATCATCAGGGACGACCCCATGCTCGAGAGATTTGTTAAAAATGAGAGCAAGTGACTCTGCTAACTCATTATGGGCATGTTTTAAGATTCTCGGGTAAAATTTATCAGGACCAGGAGTCTTGTAGGAGTTCATTTTCTTTAATTTATCAATTACTAGTTGCGGATTTACTTCCAGGCTCCTTAGTGATGGGTGTCTGACCTGTATAGACTCGTTGTTATCGTTATTAGTATATCCTAAGGTGAAGACTGAACTAAAAAACTCGTTTAAGATATTAGCCATACCCATATCATCTGAAATAATTTAACCCAACTGGTTTTTCAAGGGGCCAATCCCGCTTCTCATTTGCCTATTTCTATTGATATAAGTATAGAAGTGTTTGGGATTAGTGGTGCTTGCTTTCGCTATCTCGATTTCGTATTGACGTTTCGTTGATCTTATGAGTGTTTTAACCTTTCTTCTGCTAGTGTTATATTGTTGGTTAACTTGATAGCTTCTATTGTGTTTTAATAATGTGTGGAGACGGTTCCTATCTCTAATTGCTCGTTCGATGTCATTATTAAACCACGGCGGATTGCCTCTATTCGCGTTACTATTCCTTGTCTTAAGAGGAACATGGTTTTCTTGGGCTATAAAAAATAGTTCTTTAAATTTATTCCAAAGTTGATTTACATCTTCTATTTCTATCAGCTGCTCGTGAATATTTCCCAGGGCTTCTCTGAGGCCCTCTAAGTTAGCTTTACTGTAGTCTGGTACTTTTGAATAATTATTGGTAGTTGAATACCTGGCATTTAGATCAAAGCGGATTAGTTTATGGTCACATGTACCTATATGTTCCGCTACTGCCAGAGTTGATATTAAATTTTCCTGGGATGCAATAACTAGGTCTAGTATATTATTTCCTCTGGTTGGCTCCCTTACGCATTGGTGTAAATAATTAGTATCGAGAGAGAGAGAGAGAGAGATAGAGAGAGAGAGAGAGAGAGAAAGAGAGAGAGAGAGAGATAGAGAGAGGGAGAAGGATTTTGTGTGATAGAGGTGTGTAAGTAATGAGATAATGTGTGTCAGAGATAGTAAATGTGTAATGAGATAATGTGTGTCAGAGATAGTAAATGTGTGTGAGAGAATAATTTTGTGAAAGAGGTAAAATTATATATGTGAGAGAGAGGGAGTGTGTGAGTGTGTTTGTGAGAAAAACTGTGAAACTGTGTGTGTTTGGGAGGGAGTATGGGTATGACAGAGCGAATGTGTGTAAGAGAGGGAGTATCTGTTAGAGAGGGATTGTGTTTGAAAGAGGGAGCGTGTGTATGTAAGAGAGGGGAAGTGTGTGCGTGCGAGATGAAGTGTGTGTGTGATATAAAGTATGTATGTGTGAGAGAGGGAGTTTGTGTATGAGAAGGGACTGTTTATCTGAGACAGGAGTGCTTGGAGATTGTGTAAGAGAGAAGAGGTGTGTTTGAAAGAGAGCGAGTGTGCAAGAGGGAGTGATTGTTGGAAAGTATGTGTGTGAGGAGGGACTGCGTATCTGAGACAGGAGTGTTTGTGATATAGGGAGTTTATGTAAGAAAGAAGCCGTGTGTGTGTGTGTGTGTGAGAGAGAGAGAGAATGTGTGTGTGTGTTTGAGGGAGAGCGAGTTTGTGTGAGAGAGAGCCTGTGTGTGTGAGAGCGAGTGATTGTTGGATAGTATGTGGGAGAGAAGGAGAGTGTGTATATATGTGAGAGAGAGAGAGTGTGTATTTGGGGGAGAGCGAGTGTGTGTGAGAGAGAACGTGTGTGTGAGAGCGAGTGATTGTTGGATAGTATGTGTGAGAGAAGGAGAGTGTGTGTGTGAGAGAGAGGGAGAGTGTTTATGAGAGAAAGTCTGTGTTTGATAGAAGAGCAATTTGTGTGAGAGAAGAGTGTGTATGATAGAGGAGTGTGTGTTAGAGAGGTAGAGTGTGTATGTGATAGAGAGACTAAGTGTGTGAGATTGGGAGTGTGTGTGAGAGAAGAGTGAGTATGAAATAAGAGTTTGTGAGAGAGTAACAACAAGGAGTAACAACAAGGAAAGAAGGTACCCTAGAAGACCTTACGGTCCATTCAATGAGGGTACTTTTGGACTAGCAGTCGGGCGGGCACATCTCTGCTCAAATGCTTTTACGTCCTTTTATGGCCATTTTTTATCACCCTGTCTAGTCTTGACTTGAACTGGTCAACCGATTCACTGTTGATAACTTCCACTGGAAGTGCGTTCCACATACCGCAGATACTGTAGGTGAAAAAATTTCCACACAGATTGCGGTTGTAACGCTTCAGTTCAAGTTTGAAGCCGTGATTGCGCGTTCTGTTCTCACTCAGTGTGAAAATATCCCGGTAGTCAACATTGTCGAACCCTCGAAGTATTTTGAAAACTTCGATGAGCTGACCACGCAGTCTACGGGTTTCAAACGAGAACAGATCTAATTCCCTTAATCTATCTTCATAACTTTTATGTCTGATAGAGGGAATCAGTTTGGTTGCCCTGGCTTGTACGCGTTCCAATCTCGCGATGTCGTTTCGAAATGAAGGACTCCAAAATTGTACGGCATACTCCAGGTGCGGTCGGACAAGTGAGTTGTACAAACACAGTACAATCTCCTAGTTCCAATATCCAAACTGGCGCTTTATATAGCCTAGCATCCTTTGGGCCTTTTTCTCCGCCTCAATGCACTGTTTCGAGAACTTGAGGTCACTAGTGATTGTTACACCCATGTCCTTCTCAGTGTCGGTGGATTCAATAGCAGTGCCCTTAAGGATATACTGAGATTGGGGGTTTCTGTGGCCGATATGCATCACTTTGCATTTGTTCACGTTAAAAGGCTTTTGCCACGTGTCCGACCACTCCCCAATTTTCCCAAGATCTTCCTGCAGGCGGGCAGTATTTCCATCCTTTGCAACGTTCATAGCAAGCTTGGTATCATTGGCAAATTTGGAAATCTTGGCAACCATGTCACCGTCCATGTCGTTGACGTAGATGATGAATAGTAGTGGTCCCAGGACAGAGCCTTGAGGCACCCCACTAGTAACGGGCACCCACTAAGAAGCCTGTCCATTCACCACCACCCGTTGCCGTCTGCCACTTAGCCAGTTCTCGATAGAGGGAGTGTGTGATAGAGATAGGGACTGAGCGTGTATGAAAGAGAGGGTGTGTGTATGAAATTGGATGTGTGTATGTGTGTGTGAGATAGAGAGTATTGTATGAATGTGAAAGTATATGTTGGTGATTGAGAGTGTGTATGTGAGAGTGTGGGTAAGAAAGGTTGTGTATCTAAGAGATATTTGTGTGTGAGAGAGATGTTTGTGTGAGAGAGAGTTTGTGTGGGGGGAATAGTGTTTAAGATAGAGAGTGTGTGTGTTTGGGATAGATGGAGTGTTGGTGTGGTGGCGAGAGCAAGAGAATGGGAGGGGGGGGGTTGGTGTTGGATGAGAGAAGGATTGTGTGTGCAAGAGATGGAGGGAATGTGTGTGTTTGGGAGAGAGAATGTGTGTTTATTTAAAATAAGGATTGTGTGGGCGAGAGAGAGTATGTATGTGGGTGAAAGTTATTGTGGTGTGATAGAGTGAGTTTGCTTAAGAGAGGGTGGATAAGTGGGTGAGAGAGTGGGTGTGTAGGAGAGTGGGAGAGTGTGATTATGAGAGAGCGTGTTGGGTGTGTAAGAGAGATATTGTGAGAGAGTGTATGAGAGAGTCAGCGTGCCTATGTGGGTGAGAGGAATATTTAAAAGGTGAGCGTCTGAGACTGTGTGTGTGTGAAGGAAAGATTTTTTGTCAAGAGCGTCAATTAGGCACCTGCTACCGAGAGCAGAGTCGCCGAAAAGAATTTAGCTTATTCCTTGGGCTATATTAAAAGGGAGAATATTAACAAAAAAAAAACAGAAACCAAAGGAAACAAGACAAAACACTTTGATAGACCTAGCAAGAACAAGCAACCACCACCAAACTAGTAGCGAGTGTTGCAAAAGTCATGTTACACTCGTTATGACGCTCTCACCAAAGGGCACAATGTTAGTTTTGATGCAGTTAAACACTTTTTTTAATTTTTTTAGCATATAAATATGTGTTTAAATTATAATATTAATCAATGTGGCCGCCCTCGACGGCGAGTACTCTCTCAAGGCGAGAGCTGAAGGCCGCGCACACTTTGCGGACGAAGTCCTTCCTCATGGTAGCCCACACAAGGTTGATGGAGGACTTCAGCTCATCGACGTTGCTGTGATGGACCATGTATGAATAAGGCCAGCTATACGGAGTGCCTGGCAAATGAGATAGGAGATAACCGAAGGAAACTTCCAGTTGCGTGCCATCGCGCCGCAAAAATTTCCATGGACCTACATCGCAATGTCTTGACGGCACACGTCGTTTTATCTCGTCTCTAATTAGAGTAACCTCACAGGGCGCAGCACCATTTGATAGACGGCTACGACTGCCACGACTGCGTGGTCCCCCAGTGTCTGACACATTCTTGCTGAATATCCCAGTATAGGAGATCTTAGTGAACAAGGAAAGAGCAGTGATTCTACCGCCTGTCCCTTGCATTCGCTACTGGTGTGTAATACTGAGTTGCAGAGTTAGCGTGTTTTGGGAAGAGGCGGGCCTCCTCCATTCAATTTAACTTTTAAGATGTTGGATACATTCTCAGACGCCGGAGGGTTCATTTTTCTTTCCTTTTGGATGTTGATTTAGCAGGGTTTCGGTGATTTTTTGTTATCCTGTTTTTTTTTTTTTTAACATAGCCTGATTAATAGGATAAAATTAACTTCGGTGACTTATAACCTTGATGGAAGCCGCGATTGGTGCCCCGTCAAATAAAAAAAAGTTATTTTATCTTCTCAAAGTGAGTTAGGAGAAATATACAGGTAGGCACCACACGTGGTTTGGTCTGTTGTGTATGCGTGTGGGGTATGGAAGGAGCGTTTACAATTTGAAAAATGAAAGGAGTTAGAAGGAGAAAGGAGAAAGGGGGGGCATGCCCATTGATTGTCCAAAGGCACTTTACCTTACGGATGGTTTTTTCGAGAAAGTTCCATCTGTTAGGTGTCTGTCCCTTTTACTTGGGTGCATCAGTCCTCCTGACCTAGTTCCTAGGATTTGTCTCTGTCCATCAATGAGAATCGAAGAATTTTTCATCGCTTTGCGGTAAAACAAACCTGACCGTAACCAGGGGCAGGCCCAAGGGGGGGTAGGGGCGTCCCCGGGACCCCCAATGACTAGGGGAAAATTCCACACAGTATGCCTGGCTTGCATCGCCATTTGAGTCGGCACCTCTTGTCTTGAGTCACAGCGGACACACGGCGCGTGAACTTGACTCGCTGACCAGTCGGATCGCGCATTCTGACTCACACGCCTGGCCCTTCCGCTCTTTGTCAGCTGGCTTCAGCTGTGCATGTGCTCGCTGGCATCTTTCCCTTTCTGAACTAATTCCAGCACCCTCTCTCTCCTCGCAACTACACCAGCATCATCTCTGCGTCATCCTCTCTCTGAAACACAGCAGTGCAAAATAAGTTATTTTTTATTATATATTGTTACGGACATGGGGTGATGTGAGCAGCTGGGTTTTTCCATGTGATGCATTAGTTCCCTCTCATTCACAGAGCGTGTACCATGAAGCGAGCCGGCGATATGAAGATCAACTCAGCTCACCATGTTCCCCGAGTCTGTGCACGACAGACACAGCGCTCGAATATAACTGCCAGGACTGCTGAGGATTACTATCGACGCTGGTCTATATTCCGTTCGTTGACCAAGTGATCGCCGAGTTGAAGAGAGGATTTGAGGACGATACCGTGTCAGTTCCTCTCTGGTTGAAGGATCTTCTCAAGGGCTCAAAAGCAGACGTGGAGGCAGTCCTTAATGCCACTAAACTATACGAGAGCGATGTTGAGTCACTGGTGCTCGTGCAGGCGGATGCACAGCTGTGAACAAATTCCGCTCCGGTCTTCGGGATTGTCAAGAATGCGAAGAAGTACGCGGATACCCATATATTCATGAACATTGCGAAGCTCCTAACTATCTTAATGACTCTGCCAGTCTCGAATGCAGAGACTGAATGCTCATGCTAAGCCTTGAAACGGCTAAAGACGTACATGAGGTGCCCCATTGGCAGGATCGCCTCAACGGCCTCGCACTAATCGCCGTCCACAATGAAATTCAAGTTTCGAATGATCAAGTGATTGACAAGTTTGCGCTGAAAAACCGCCGTCTCCTCTTCGCTTAAGCAGATAAAGGGGGCATTGGGCATGGACCTATGATTTTGAGAGAGCCTAGTCCTGGAAAATAAAAATACTTTTTCTATTATGTGACTTGTTACTTAAGTAGGCTAAATGACTTGCAAGTAGCCTACATCATTATAGTCTACACTAAATGTACATACATATTCATCATTTATGCCTATAACTTATTGGTATGTATTCAGCACTGATTAATTGTACGATCATACATGTATTACTCGTAAAAAATATGTACCATAATAAGCACCTTTAACAAATTTCCACTCATAAAAATCCTGGTATCCCCCCCCCCCCCATTCGCTTTTCTGGATCTGCCACTGACCGTAACCACTATCTCTTTTTTTAAAGGTGGAAGCAATAGTTTGAATTTTATGAAGGGTCAGTCCTCCTCCCTTTTTATCTTCCAAGTCTCTCATCACATGTATATATTTTAATTCTGTGTTTATGTTTATCTTGTTATATTTCATTGGCGTTTTAGTTAGACACATTATTGTATTTCATCTGAGTTTTTCTATTTTTAAAACCTTTGGGTCTGTTAATCCTCGAATATTTATTAGCTTTATTTTTATTTCTGCCTTATTTTGAATATTTTCCTGGTTTTGTTTTATTCCAGTGTTCCTTGAAAAACCTGAAGGTTTGTCTGTATAGCTTACCTTTTCTTATATACCAGCCTATTTTTCTCGCATCTCTTTTTTGTTTTAGTTCTTCCCTAAGTTTTATGTCTGCTTATCTTTGCTTCATGGTTAGGTCTGGTACTACTTATATTATTTTGTATTTTTCTTTCTTAGTATACTTTAGGATTTTTGCCCATTTTATTATTTCATATTTTTGTCGGGCAGTTTTTAACTGGACTAGTAATGGTCTGGGCCTCGCTGGTTCATTTTTCATTTCTCTTTTTGGCCTTCCTATCCTTTGTGATTCGTCTATCATTATGTCTGTTATTTTAATTTCATTCTCAAATAGGTCTGGGCAAACTGCCTTTTCCATATCAGTTATTGGTTCTGGTAAGTTAAATATCAAGAGATTTTTCTCATGTTTTATTTACCCTTTCCTCATTCTTCTTCATTTCCTCAATTACTATTTTACCAGGCTTTCTCCTTTTGTTAGTTTTTAACTTGTTTCTCTAATTTATCAATCTTTGCCATCATGAGATGAGATCTTACTGGTTCCTCCATTCTGTCTTTTCTTCTCTTAAATTCAGTGCCAGGTTACCTGTTAACTATATCGATATGCCTGTTGTTATTTTGTTATTTATGTCTTTTATAATTTATATTTGCGTTTCTTTTAGCTTTCGAGCCTTTATATTTTTTTATTTTTTGTTTCCATTCTTTGCTAAAACTTCGTGTCCTCTTTTTTGCCCCTCAAATCTTTGTTTATATCGTGTCTCTTCATTTTCCAGTGAAATTCTGCCATTTCATTTTCTGGGAGAATCACCATTTTTTCCCCAGATTTTTTTTACACACTCGTGCATTACTTGATCAACTGCTTTCAGTTTCGTTGATGCTATCCTGTAGTTTCTTCTCTTTTTTTATGAATCTAAAGTCATGTCACTATATTTTTTCATATGAGAAAATTAATTTGAATAATCAAATTTTGCATTCTGTTTTATTATGATTGTATCACAATTTGAAGGTGAAATATACAAAAATTTAGAGTCCAAACACATTTTATTTTATAAATACACTCAATTGATGCGCACAGTCAATATTTATAATACATTTCATAGGTGTTCGGGACGGGTTCAATTGATTTTGGCATGGTGGAGGCCAGATTTACGACTACTTCACTTTCCAGGCCAGGCAAATTTAGGAAATAATTGGCAATGATCATAAGTCCTGAAAATAAATTATTCAACAACTCATCAGAAATAACTATTATGGAAGATGTAAACACTTCTCCCAGGGCCTAAAATCTTTAACTCGTTTTACTTTTAGATACGAGGGGCGGTCAATAAGTTTTGCAATTCGGATATAAGGAAACGAGATATGAGGAAAAGTGTTTTATTATTTTTCAATATAACTACCCTCGACTTCCATGCACTTGCGCCACTTGTCCCTGAGGCTTCGAATTCCCGACAACAGAAATCTCCCGACTGCTGTTCAATCCACTCCTGGACGGCGAGCTGGACATCTTCATCGTCCCCAAACAGGCGTCCACGAAGTGCAGCCTTAAGCTGGTGGAATACAAAGTAGTCGCTAAGTGCCAGATCTGAACTGTAGGAGGGATGGTTGAGCTCCTCGAATCCGCACTTGCGCAAGGCAGCTTGTGCAACTCTGGCCTTGTGGACAGGGACATTGTCGTGGAGGAGCAGGACACCGCATGTTAACTTGCCGCGCCGCTTCTGACGGATGCACTTCTTCAACCCACCCAGTTCCTCGGCGTAATATTGGCCTGTGATGGTCCTTCCACGAGGCGCATAGTCCACCATCAACACTCCCTCAGAATCCCAGAAGATGGTGGCCATGGTCTTCCCGGCTGAGGGTTGGGTCCGGAACTTGATGGGGGTTGGAGAGCCCCTGTACTTCCAGGCCATGCTTTCGAGCTTGGTATCGGGATCTCAGTGATGGACCCACGTTTCATCACCTGTCACTATGCGTGACTCGAATCCCGCCGGGTCTTGGTTGTACAAGAGCAGCAGCTCCTCCAAACTTTGACGACGTTAAAGTCAATCATATGGCATGAGGTTTCGTGAGGTTTCTAGGGACCCAATGGAAAGGGACCTTGGTCATGGCAAAATTGTCGTGGATGATGTTGATAACACATCCATGTGATATTCCAAGTTCTCGCTAGATTTCTTCGACCTTCACCCGTCGATTTTCGAGGATCATCCTTCCCACACGGGCCACATTATCCTCGATGGTCACGTCTGACGGGCGTCCTGGACGGGGGTCATCTTCAAGGGACTCACAACCATGGCGGAACTCCCTATTCCAGCGAGCAATGGTTGCTCGCTTTATATTATAAAACCAAAGTATTTCTGACGCATCATAAATTATCTGTAGTCTAGTCTATAATAAACATTTAGTGCTCGTGACCCCAATAATGGACTTAGGTCTTTGAGAAACTCTTTTTGCCCCGTGACTATGATGCAAAGCTCTTCATTATGTTCAAACCTTTGGCTAACATAAAGTTTGCTATAGTTTGGGAATTTTCACGTTATTATGTGTTCATCTTACGGCTATAGTGTAGTTGGTCCAATTCCTTACCCCTGCATATGATTTATTTCTGCTAAATTTGAATCTTTGCTTAAACAAAGCAAAGTTTAGATAAATTAAAGCGGGTTCCAAACCTTTTTCCCTGGTTTCATCCCTCAACCAGTTCAAACATCCGGATTTCTCCCTTCATGTCGTCAAATGAAAAAAAATACCAAATCTCCAAATTTAATTAGTTAAAAACAAATAACAAAAAAGTAAATAATAGTTTCTTTATTATTCATTTAGTTTGATGGCTGAAATCGTTTATTCCTCACCAGTGCCTCCTACAGTGCCTGGAGACAATGGAACAGCGTCGGAACGTGACACCCTCTTTCAGAGCTGCTGTAGATCGCGAACCTTTTTTCACACACATCTACAACCATTACTTTCTTTTTCTCTTAAAAGGTTTCTATCGTCTTCATTTGGGAGAGTGGTTTCATAAATGTGAATTTTTATTTAAATATTTATACAAAAATCAATCACCGCATAGTGATTTTCCCCCTGGCGATTGATTGCTAGTAATTTATATTTCTCTTAGGATAAAATTTCCATGGGAATTAGTAGAATTCCCACATAAGGAAATTTCCTCCAGTTTGAAAATGGAATCCCATTGGAAAGGCGGGAAAAATGTATATCTCGGGATTTAGGCTCCATATTGCATAGGGAAACTGAAGTTCGATTAAGAAGAGAATTAGATTTTGTCTTCAATGAAGGAAATGAGGGAATTTAGAAATGAATTACCATCGTAGCTCGTTTTAATTGTGGGTAAGTGGACCATTTTTTATTTAATAGCATCCAGAAGCCGGAATAACGCTTTGTTTTTAACAAGATAACCCCAGAAGGACCGCTATTAAGATTCAAAAGTGGTTCAAAGGAGAATTTAAGGAAAAAATGCCATGATTCACCTACGTAGATTTCAGAAGACGTGAGGACATTAAGGAACAAGCAAGAAGAATATGAATAGGGAAAGAAGAATTTTGCCAGATCATCGGATTTAGGAAATAAGTTAGCGATCATAGATTTTCGTGCAGTTGGTTGCATAGGAGAGCCCGTGAAAGCTTTTCAGGATACTAGAGCAAAGTTTCTCTCGGTTCAAGTTAGTGAAGGAACTTAATCAAGAGAGTAGGGAAAAATCTGGATAGAATTAGTCGAGTTGAAAAAGGTGAAAGATATTTCTTTAGTGTTAAAAATTTATAGTAGTAGTCTTGGAGTATGGATTTCGGTTTGGTAGCGCTAGAGCAGCCAAACGGTGCGAGAGAGTGACCTGACACTTCATATTGAAGGAATTCGGTGACGTTGCATTAGATATATTAGAACTTAGATTTAATGAGACACGGTCAATGAAATCAAAGGTTGATTTACGTTTCTCAAGAAGGTAAAAGGGCTAAAGTTTAATTAAAAATCGGGACTTTATTAACTTTAAGTGTAGACTGCAATTCTTTAAAATTAAAAGCAAGAAAAAATAATAAAGAATGACTGGTTTCATTAATTTAAAGGACTGAAAGAATTTAGGTCTAAAAACAATCCAGTTGTGCAGAATTTTATTATTGACTTTTCTGTTTTAATATGCGGCGGTCTACCGAAAAGTTTGATGTAGACTAAGTGGGTGGGCAGTTAAAAGGTCCTTCAAATTTTACCACATGCAGCAAGGATCATTTAAATTAAATACATAAAATAACTACCCTTTAATCAACCCTTAAAGTTTAATAAATGACCACCCTTTTCATAAAGCCCTGAAAATTCCTAAAAATATAACACGATCATAATTATTAATGGTCAAAATAGCGGGTTTAGCGAACCCAATGTAAATATCATGGAATGAAAAACGGTTAATAGACACCACGATCGATATGCAGAGGAAAGAAGATCAATAGACCTAAGTCCCGTGCTTTCAATTATTCTGACTTATGACCATATGACCTTCCGACCTTTCACCAAGTAGGGCAATCCGACCCATAGTTAGTTTAATAACTCCCGGACTAACCTGGGGAGGACCTTAGCAATTATATCATTCGATAGAAAATGTAAAACAACATAAAGGTTTTATATTTCCTTAAAATCAGCAAAATAGTTACGATGTTTTTGCCTAAAAACTCACTGTAAAGTAAAATGGTTACCACCCGACCGTCGACCTATCG
Organism: Ceratothoa steindachneri; assembly: GCA_963969495.1. NCBI lineage: Eukaryota > Metazoa > Arthropoda > Malacostraca > Isopoda > Cymothoidae > Ceratothoa > Ceratothoa steindachneri. The sequence continues at coordinate 143,879,967 of OZ018332.1, read as the reverse complement.
ACCGACATAGTAACTTATAGAAAAAAATCCAAATCTAGAAATTACTCTGTTAATTTTCATGGAAAATAGACAGAATATTCTTTAAAGAACTTTGCCTTTGATAGTTTCAATTTTTAGAACAACGGATAAAAATAGTTATGAGGAAAGTAATGGGTATTTAAAGAAAGGAAGAGTCCAAAACGATAAGAATAAATGAACCATAATCAGAAAACAAATAGTCCTAAAAATAGTATTTTTAAGAAAATTTAGATTTTGTTGGTCTGTTTTCTAGTTTTGGAAGCTAGTATAAATAATGTTAAGTTAAATTGGCTGCTTTATCATCCCCCTCCTAACGTGTTCATTTTAACATCTCTCCAAAGTTTTGGCAAGTGAAGTGGTAAGAAAATGTTAAAAGTTAAAATAAACTAAGATTTTATCCATATGCCTTTAAGTGCCCTGAGTATTGGGCTACTCGAGGAATGAATGGCATTTTTTTCAGTGAAACAGGCTCCTATTTATAAGCCAATCATTGATACTTTCACGGGTCGATTGGTATTAGTCTCAGTGATTGACTTAAGGATTCACTTTGATATTTCCAATGCCAATCGAATATCATTATTACATGAAGTCTTCAAGAAGTGGACAACTTTGGAATGTAAAACGAAAAGAGCAATCCCAAGCCAAGGATGTGTACAAAAAAATTCGTGCGTAAATTAGAACCTCTTTAATATATAGGACTATAAATTTTAATAAAAATGGATCGAAGCCCTGCTCGAGGATCATACCTTTTGTGCCGAATCAAGGTATATTTAGGAGAATTGCGCGCCTTTCTGTCCTAGGCGCACCAATGTTTTTACTCTTGGTATGTATCTGGGTAGGTATTTTTCTGCTTTCGGATATTTTCCTAATAAATACAAAGTAAATACAGATGAGTGAGTCTATTTTGATTCAAGAATGCAGTTCGTACTAGCGAGTTTGGAAGCCATTCAATTTAGTATCATTATACAGAATATTTTTCGCTCATACAGAGAGAACGGTAAGGAAACGTCTGATACGATGTCTTCTATAACGTAATGTGCCTATTCGAAGATAAAGAAATACAGACTAGAAAAGTCTCTACGATCCATTCTAGGCCAGAACAAAGAGGAAAAGAAAGGAGAAAAGAAGATCAAAGTGGAGAGAAGAGGAGACATACGTATTTTATATATCAGTTATAAATAACGTTACGATTTATAGCAATTTATAAGTTAAATTAATATATACAAATTTTATTCTTAAACATATGGATTAAGGTGCTTTCAACGCCTTCGATGGTAAACTGTACCATATCTGAGTAGTTTTGTCCGAGAACAAGTTTTGTATCCCGAAAAAATCATCCCCTCATCCACCTACATAAGAATTTAAGATAAAACCAGTCATCGCATCGCAACATAAAGGCCCTGCATCAAAACAAAGAGGAACTGGTGGTTGTACGATGCATACATCACACCTCATCATCGTGTTCCTGCATGGCTAGTTGAATACAAACTCAATGATTAATTACCTATCATCTACTGGTGGTTATCCGTTTGGATGTGGCTCGTTGTAGAATATTTCGCTCTTTTATAAACTTTGGTTGTTTCCCGGGAGCAATATTAATGTTAGACTTGTGAATGTCTCATTTAATATAGCCATGTATCTCTCAAAGCTCATATTGCAAATGTTTGCAAATCTTCTCTTTCCTTTCTCCTTAAACATAGCTGCATCCATTTCATACAATTCACTTTTCACTGGATCACATATTACCACTATTCGATCCTTTACACCTGTTACAAACTTTTTGTCCATTGTTCAACTAATTATAATTATAATCATCCACGCGACAAAGTTTTAGAAATCTAACATGAAAATTTGTCGTTTCTACACAAATGAGCGCAATTTGAGAAACAAGATTGATGAAGTAAAAAAGGTAAATTACGATAAAAGATTTATATATCATTGAAGTCATTAAAACATGGAGAGAAATTGCTGAAATGGAATTTATTTTAAAATGTATCCTACCTGGCTATAAAATTTATAATAAGCATAGGTCTAGAGGAAGCTGTAGATGCATTATTTTGCACCTAAAAAAACAAACTAGTCGCGATAATGAAAATATCTATATAACCATTACGCCTGAAATTTTATTTATAGAGCCTGCGATAAAAAGTAATACAATGGAATTTCTCGTAGACCACAAAAGCAAATAGAAAAGAGCGATATTATTCTTTTTGAAACAAATTCTGCCGTATTTTGACAAAAGACTGCGGTTATTAATATGATGTGACTGAAATTTTACTTAACGTTGATTTTCTAAATGAAAAGATAGATAATGCAGCAAATTGAAATCTGGAATTTTTAAAGATAACTTACTTAAAGTAATTAGTTGAATAAACACTTGGCGAAAAACTTGGGAATAGCGATCATAACATAATTGGCTTCGATCTTAATATCCCCAAAATGTTCACTAGAGCTCTCATTTAATCCAGAAAAATAATTTTGTAATTTTGAACTTTTTCACTCTAACTTAAAACTTTTAAATTAACAGTATATTTCAAATGTTGTAAACGCCCAGCTAATGTACATATAGTGATTTCAAGTGTTCGGTTTTCACTATAAGTAAAGTAATAGTGTGTATAAATATTAGGTTGCAATAGGACCTCTACTCTAACAAACATTGAAGTAGCCGAAAATGAAATTTACTTTATATTAAGAAAATAAAAATTTCTAAAACGTTGGGTCCTCATAAAATCTATTCGATTTCCCTTAAACAGTCTATTATCGAGGGGACAGTTCCTAAATATTTTAAAGATGCAAATAAAATTGCGATTTATTTTAAAAAAGGCACAAAGACATCTTGAAAATTATTGCTCAATCTCTACTTCTGTCGTTGATAACCACTTAAAGTCCATTGTTAGAGATAGTAGGATCGTGGAGCATATAGATGTAACTTAATAAATGACCCTCATTGTAATGATCACAACATTCTACAGAACTAAGACCAGCACAGACCCTAATGTCCACTCAAGGCCAGCCCAAGAGCAAATAAGGTCTATATCATCTCAACCTTGAGAGTGTATTCTATTTACTTAATTGGCCTATATAGAGCAGGTACACACGTATTTAGGCGTCCTTCTTTACTCATTAGCTGTCCTACACTTTTCCTGGTTGGCCTTCTACTATTAACGTATGCATAGAACCGTTTTGGTTCTGTCTTAGACTTTTTGGCTGTATCTTTTTCATGGTCCTTCTTCGCTTTTTAATAGCTTTCTTCACTGTTTTCTATATACAATATAACTTGTACGATTTGACTCCATAACGACTTTTTTTTTGGCAATATATACCGTCGATTTCGCTCCCGTATAGAGTCTAGAATTTCGGCTGTCAGCCAATGGTGCCATGCATTGATTACGTTTTCTTCTTTTTACTTGCTTCACTAACTCCGAGTCTATTGATATGATTACTCGCTGTAACTCTGAATACATATATTGTGCGTCCATATTTAAATATGAACTATCTCAATCGTGGCGCAGTATACGGTCCCGAAAAAGATCAAAGCTACACTTTCCGAACAAGGGAACTAGTTGGTAGCTGCAATTTACTAGTACACTTGCCCTTATATCAAATCTAATCGTGTTGTGGTCGCTATTTTCTAACGGTTCCTCAATGTGAACGTTTTCTCCTAAATTTCCATCCGTGGTTAGAACCAGATCGAGGATATTTTGACCTCTCGTTTGTTCTTCTACCTTTTGAAAAAGAAAATGTCAACAGACCTAAGTCGCGTGCTCTCACTTATTTAAAGAATCGAAAAAAAAATAATTAACAATCGTATTATCAATTAACAAACATATCTAACTTTCCGACCTTCAAAACTTTCAAAAACTCATTCAGAAGTAAAATCGTTATTATCCTACCGACCGACCGACATAGTAACTTATAGATAGAGTTGCGTGCACGCGACTAATTCTGTCCCATGAATTTTAATAGTTTTCACTCTCTTTATCACATTGCGTAAGTTACATAACCGATGTTTGGGAAGTTCAAATCATTGCATACGATTGTCTTGTTTCTTTTAATAACAGAAGAGAGGCAATTAAACAAGTTTCTGTTCTCTTCTTCGATTAAGGCATGCGTTCGATAAACGTTTAATATCTTAATCCTATCGTTATACATCACTAATTCAACTATTATTATAATTCCTCTTTGTATGTCTACATTATTTATGCCGACATTAAATGGGATATATCCGATTGTGCGTACACCAAGATAGCCCTTTGGAACGCTTCCTGTCTTGATTGTAGACACTGTAAACCGTCAATGAGAATTTCTCCATAAAGTCCCTGGAGATGTATCAAGCCAATTTTATGCAATTAAAATGATATCAAAGTTTTCAGATCTAACTAATGCTAAAAATTCGAGCAATTTATTTCTTATGCTAAAGGGATGGCCAGCCTTGAAAATTGCTCCAAAAGTTAAAGACCTTAACTCCCATTGCTTTACATAAACATTTAATGGCATTCATTAGTTTAAATTGACTTTGATTGCACCTCAGATTCGCTTTATCCAGGGAATGATCATAATTCCCTATACTTTAAGCGCTTTACTTTTGGCCGATCTAATTAGATCCCTCGTTCGGAAAAAAATACGTTTAGGGGCTGTGTCGAATCAGTGAATGCCGCTTCCACCAACGAAAGTAAGGATTGGGCGGTCCTCACTATGTTTGTTCAAGTCTCATAACGTTATTTATGCGATCGCCTTTTGAAGATAGATTTTCCTACGCTTTGCCGGATTACGTGATTTAAATTCTAAATTCTGATTTTTTTTTATTAAGGAGTCCTCGATTAGAATGCTCTCTGTTTCCTCTTCAAGCGACTGGATTTGAGCACGGAACTTCAAAATGGTTTGAAGCCCCGTTTGTGACCGGCATAAATTGTGATCCGGGTGTCTATATTAATTTAAGATACGCGCTTGTTCATTAATTACAATATAGGTGCCTTTTCTCACTATACGGCTGCCTGAAAACTGTTTGACAGCTCGGCTATCTTACGATTTCATTTTTGGGTTTGGTAGTTTCACCTTGAATGCCTGGTTTAATAGACAGAAGCGACATGTTATAATGTTATCAAGGCCAGTGGGTAGGTAGATTTCTTTATTAAGCTAAGTCCCACAATAAGCAAAATCAAATTTGACGACATACCTGGTAGGCAAGGAGATTTTTAAAATGTCACCGATGAATTTGGAGATTATAGCGCTACGGAGATCCATTTATACAAAAGTTGTACATACTCATGTACACGTCCACGTGTTCCGACAGGAGCAAACATTGATCTCGCCTTGATCACGTTATCTTTTGGGTCAAAACAAACTACGTTTCCACTGAGCTGTCATTTAACCATTTCCTTCCATTTGTTTATTAACGCCATTCTGCTACACTGAAATCCTATTTCCCAAACTTTGTTATCGCTTTATTACTATAAATTCCTTTTCTCACCACCTATCTATAAAATTACTTTGATGGACAATCTCTGCTGTCTCTCTCTCTCGAACAAACATTGACTTCAAACAAAGCCCATCCCCAGAAACTCCATTGTTCACCCCCACCTTCTCTACGCATATAAAACAATCGGATATTAAACACACATTCACAGCATTCTCATTATTCACATCATTCATATAGTCGATCAAAAAACTTCGTCTTTTTTGTGATCCTTCCACCTCTTTGGATAGGATTCACAAGCTCCAGCCATTCATCTTAATAGACCTCAAGTCCAAAATAATGTCCTGAACCTGGATTCATCTAGCAGAGGAGGAATATTTGTTTCAACTTGGAACTGGTGACCCCCGCCACAATCAATCAATTAACCTCTTCGCTTGCTACAAGCATCAACCCCCTCCCTCACTACAAGCGCAGACACCCGGAGTGTATTTCATCATTTTACGAAGCCATCACTTAATTTTCTGGAGTCATCATCGAATTTTCTCAACACAACTACAACCATGGATCACATCGCATTCGTCAATAAGGAGCCCACATTCATCTTACCGATGCACCAACTCGACTCAACGGGACGCTCAACGTCCGCGCCGCGCACTTCTCCCACTCTCTATAACATCACTCTTCAGTAAGTTACGCAAATGCAACAAGATTTGATAGGTTTGATTAAAGCACACGCACTAAAATTGTGTTTGTCCCTAATTAATCAATCGATGTTGTTTTCCTGATTTAACTTACTGTTTTCCATTATTATTTCCTGCCACAATTCTTTTCCATTATAATAAAGTGGGTTCATTCTAATCCAATAATCGTTCATATTTTCATTGATTTTCGCCAAGAATACAACGAACCTATCTTAAGTCCGCTTTCACCTTGAATGCAGCCGCCTGATCACAGGAATTTTGCTCATTTAACCGTCGTTCCTCCCGGGGCTCAAAAAATAGAGGGCTGATTTATATTGATAACGACCCCCAAGAGAAATCCACACCTTCCTAATTCGGCCTCTCTATGTCTTACGAGTCACGGCATCGCAGTCTCTGACATTCTTATGCTTCACAATGGGACTCGTTGACCTCATCGCAAAACGGGCCAAGTTGAGGGGGTTTGCGTGTCCTCACCTATGCCAACAAATAAGTATAATAAACTTTGACCTATCAAAATCTTATAAGTTAAACACATTCTCAGTCTTCCTAACTTCACCATTTACTTTATAAAAGCGCAAAGGGTTTTTTATTCTCTCCCTGGCGGTTTCTGCAGTATCTTTTATGCGGGAGAAGCAAATGCAACATTCTGACGACAGCATTTAGTGTTAACGTTGTTTACCTAGCACCCTTATACACCTTTTAACCTTTTGCCTTTTTTCTCTTCTTTATTCACTTTTACTTCTCTTGTTTCATCTTATTTTTCCTACGCAAAGCTGTACCAGAAAAATAGTCTAAAATTATGCAAAACTCACGAATTTTTATTAAAGAATTTAAAAAAAATATATTTCTGTAAGATATTACATTATAAATTTTCTGTTCTTTATTTTAAATAAATGGAAATAACCTTCAAAACCCTTTTTCACAATTTTTAGCTCTATGTTTCTACTTTTCTTCTATTTTTTCCTCTCTGTTTATTGAGTCAACCTTCCCTCAATAGCGCCAAACTCCAGGTTTGATGTCCATTTAGAGCTTAATTTGTTCAGGAATTGTACGCTATGCTTCTATTGTTGGTTTTATTTGTTTTCTTCTCGTGTCGATTACTTGCTTTCTTAGGTGCACCGAAATGGTTCCATTTAGGAGTTGGTATTTTCTGTTATCCTTCATTCCTTTTCGCTATTGTGTTCCCTACTCTTCATTATTATTTGTTCTAGCCTTTCAACAAAGGCCATTACTTAATAATTAAAACAACAATCCTTTGTTTACAAAACGAGTGATCGTAGCGAGCATTCAAATTTCGTACAAACTTACACATATTGAGACAAGCAAGGCTTTGTCAGAGACCTCGTGACATTTGCTCATACCCGGATTTACATGAAGAAAGGACTGAAACGGAAACCGAATTATCACTTCTTTTGAAACTTGTACTGTTATTAACATTAGGCATATACGCATCGGACACTGAAGCGGCACAGTGTCCAATTGATTCACTGCAGGTATTTACAGTAACGCATTGCGCTCTATAAAATGTCATTAGTTCATTCGACAGTTTTACTAACTGTGCCAAAGTTAGTTCCTTTTGTTTGGCAATTATAGGCGCGATGTTGACCGTCAAGGATTGAATACACTTTTGCCTTGCAAGTTCACTACCAACTTCTACCTGTATCACAGTTATTCTCAGTTCCTCTAAATTGGTAGAGGGTCGACCTCTGAGAGTGGAGGATGCAATGAGCTTCTTGAAGATCTCGGATTTAGTCTTCTCGAATAGCTCAATCACTTCAGTTCTTAAAAGCTGATAATTTTGGGTAGATATGATGGCCGCCGAAAGACAGTCGACGGTCTCAGAAGGAAGTGCAGCCAATACATGAACAAACTAGTTTCCTCCTTCTTTATCTGGGACCAACCTCCAACTGCTGTCTCATTAAAGATGGGTGAGTTCATGGTGATAGCGTTTACGAGCTACGTCTCTCCTTGTCCTGCCTGTCCATGGCTTGATGCGTCCATTTCTTCTTCAATTTTACTTGTCAGGCCAAAAAGAGGGTCACCAGTTTATAGGGAGTACTAGATGTTAATAGTGGGTCAAGAGTATAGGGGCGCCGAGCGTTCGGTGCAGAGGGGAATTCTTTTGACCGAGGCTTGATATTAGGTAGGTTGTGTTTACCGAATATTTTTTTCGTGGTCGGGATAAGAAAATAATTCTAAAAAGGACGCATCAAAAATACATAACCTTAATCTTTAAATTGGTCTAATAAAGCGGGCAAGCGGAAACGTATTTAGTTCTTTACGGTGAATGTGTGAGCTTTCTGTTTACGTGAACTGTCGAATCTAAATACAACAGGACTTAGGCGAGTAAACGGGATTCCGTGACGCTACTAAGGGAATTAACGGAGTTAAGCATTCTCCGACTAATAACAATATAATAATGATCATAATAATCTTGACCCATGAGAGTAGTCGCTATATATGTTTCTTCTGCAAGGGGCTTGACTTTGACATTGTACGTGGAACGACCAGCGGTCTAGTTCGTTTGTTATTTCCACCCCTTGGGCGGAGTTTTCGATGGCTCTGTGTATCTTATTGGGCCTACATTCTTCTAATAAATTTTGCTGAATCGTTGATTGCAGATCTCCGTGAACCTTTCTACTCAGAGACTATATTTGTTCAGCTGCTAATAAATGTTTCCATTGCGCAAATGTTTGTTTGTGTGAGATCCTCGTATTTGACCAGGTGGCCCTTTGATATCTTTGTTTTTCTGCACAACTCTTAGTGAATGCTTGGCCCCAATCTATTTGTACAGCTTATCACATACATATATAGTATATAGTTTCATTTCCTAATTTTATTCGGCTCCCTATTCATTATATTTGGCCTATTTTTCCTTAATTTACACACATAGCAGTTTTTCAGATTTGATAAATCCATCGAGCGTCCATTTGTGGAGTTCCTCGCTAAACCTATTAAATCCTGTAATTCTGGTGCTAGAGGCCTACCTATTTTCTAGAACGAGCTTAACATATGTAATGTTAGAACAGGCACTCAAAGATAAAGACTACTTAACACACGAAGATCCTCCTTATGCTTGGATGTTTTATTATTTGCCTCTCTCTTTATATTTACTAATTACACTGTACAACATTGAAGAAAAAGAAAATGAGAATAACGTTTGCTAGGGTATTTTTTGCGTAAATCACGAATATCACATCCGACTCTTGCTGCGACCCTCTAGTTTCTTGTAAATTACCATCTTACTTACGTTAAATACCCTGATGGTTCCTTAGGGATTAAATGAAAACAGGATTGGGCCGAAACTGCCAACTCTAAGGGTCATAAACAGATTTTGATATAATTTTAATGAGGTGTCCCTAAGGTATTTGTCAACCTAATCTATGAAATTTATGAAAGTATACTACTCAATATTTTTTTAGTTATTTGGGTCCAATTCCGTGGTAACTCTTACGTAACGCTTGATAATTTTGTAACTTAATATAAATGCTTCCTATTTTTACTTTTTTATTTAATGCTTGTTGCTGTTACTATTTATATTATTTTTTACATATTACAGTGTTTATTCTTTCTTGGAGAAAGAGCTTAAATGCATTAAAGTTTCTGTTATAGATGTGAATCAGTTACATTAAGACAATACAATAGACATTGAATAAACATGTGAAGAAACTTTATGAGCTGTACTTTGGATGTAAAGTGGGTGACCAGGACAAACGCTGGCCACCTCACATGTGTTGTGTCAGATGTACAAGTTCTCTTTCTCCCTGATTGAAAGGCAAAGAGTCTGGCCTCATGGTTGGCGTACCAATGGTCTAGAGGGAGCTAAAGGACCATTCAACGGATTGCTACTTCTGCTTAACATATATTAAAGGTGAGCATTCAATGTGTTTTCTTTCCTGGTCTTTAATATATTTACAAGATATGTATCAATCAAAAAGATCAAAATACATACTATGTTGTACTTCCACTATTTCTGCAAGTGATCACAGCCAGTAATATCCATTTCTAGTCTCATTTTATCTTATTTCTCTGCAGGTCGCAACAGAAAAGGCAAACAATCTATCATGTATCCAGATCTTCAGTCTGCTATTCGCCCAGTTCGACATTCAAGTTCTATTCCTGTACTACAGCCGCCCTCTGAACTACCAAATGATGACACGAGCAACTCAGACGATTCAGAATCTCAAAATGCACTATTTGTGACACTGCTTGAATCTGACAAGAAAACACACCTCATCACCCAACCGGAATTCAATGATTTATTTCGTGATCTAACACATACTAATCAACAGATTGAACTCTTGGCCTCATGTCTGCAACAATGGAACCTGTTAGGTGAACATGCTCGAATTACAGTATTTAGGAAACGTTCTGCAGATCTAAAGCAATTCTTGACTTTTGAAAACATATCGACAAAATTTAATATTATCAGAACCCTATTCAATGCCATTGGGCTGAGATATGAACCAAATGAGTGGAGGTTATACATAGATGCATCCTTTTACCGCATAAAAGCGGTTCTGTTGCACATTGGGAACACCATGCTTTCAGTTTTAGTTGCTCACTCAGTCATTTTAAGAGAGACATGAGAACTTTGCTTTTATTCTAGACCGTATAGGTTACGAAGAATATGAGTTGCTAGTTTGTGTGGACTTGAAAGTAATAGCTTTACTTAAGGGTTGTCGTAGGGTGACCCCACACCTGACACCAGTTTAATATAATATAGACATTACTACATATATGTCGTAGGTTGATGTTAGAACCCAATCCTTTTTTAAAATTCATCATCCCGAAGAAGAGAGGCCTATGGACGGATTAATCCGTTATGAGCGTGGGTAAAATTATAAATACAAATCAAAGTGCAATTATGTTTTAAGGTTGGCCAATGCTTAGCTATCTTAGACAGGTTCTGGGGTAATAGAAACGGAGTACAAAAATATACTTTATTACTATGCAGATAATATATTTACAAAATTAAAAGGGTTTTAATTAAGATATTTAAACATAAAAGACGTACCCGAGTCTCGGCTTCAAAGAGCTACCTGGGCGGGTCGACTGCCGTACACACAAAAAGACAATGACAGATGGGACGCTCAAATGACCTTGAGCGCAAGCAAGGCCGAAGGACGGAGGCTTAAGGGGGGAGGGGCCTGCGCAGGAGAGTTGCGCGTTGCAATTACCTCGAAGATTTGATCGAGCGGGTAATCCTACCTTCTTATAGTGTCCACAATAATAGCCTTTTAACAAACGACTATTAGGCGAGATGAACTCAGATCTTGCCTTCGGGTTTAGAATACCGAATTGAGAATTTGACTCATCGCATTCGGGTAATGGGTACTAACGAGTACGGGGTTGACTCTTGCGAGTTCTGAGGGAATACATGGAGCTTGATTGGTTTTACAAGGGTTCACGCGGAACTAACGGAGACGGGATGATGGGAGATACTCGCTGATATTCGGGACACAGGTGGTTACTTACTGCTGTCCAAGTCCAGCCTCGGACGTTTAATAGGGGTGAGACGGAAGGGCTTTTCCCCGCGCTCGAAGGGGGAGGGTTCCAGTGGACAAGCACTTCGCTGGACGAGGTGGAATTTGCCCTATTCCCACCGTCGCAGGATATTCCCCGGTGGGACCATTCGTGCTATTAAGGACATCTCAGGCTTCAGTGAAGTCGGGCCTTCAGGCCGTCACGACCCTCGCGCTTTTGCACCTCGTTAGCGTAGATTAAAAAGGGTCGACCAGGTGTATCCTCTCTCTCTCTCTTTGAAAGAGACGGGCGCGTGCATCTTCTCCCCCCCCCCTCTCTCTCTGATAATGGGCTACAATTGGATGCCTCAAGTTTATGTGCTTCCTTTGCAACTGGGAGAGTAGGGCCAGGTCAGAACATTATGTACGCTTAGAATGGTCATCTTGTAAAACTATAACACCTGGATACCATAATATAATTCATGAGCCACGAGTTAAGAAAGAGAAAATCATTTTGCCATCGCTGCATATAAAACTAGGCCTAATGAATAACTTACCAAAGCACTGCAACATAACAACCATGTTTCCAGTACCTCAAAGATATCTTTCCTAAAATAAGTGATGCCAAGATTAAAAATGGCCCTCAGATTCGTCAACTTATAGCTGATGAGGACTTCGATGTGACAATGTGAGCTAGCGGCCTGGAATGCATTCAAAGATGTATGCAAACGACTTCTGGGAAAGCACCAAGAGGCGCAGCGACAGCTTATAGTGGAGAGCCTAATTAAGTGCTACCAAGATCTCGATACAATATTTCACTGAATTTACACTTTCTTCATTTTCATCTCCTTCTTCCCGGAGAATGCAGGAGATATGAATGATGAACATGGAGAGAGGTTCCATCAAAATATAGCGTTATTAGAAAACAGGTATACGGCAAAATGGAGCCCTGCTATGCTGGTTGACTTCTGGTGGAACCTAAAGCATTACACACCTGAAACGTTTTACAAACGAAGAAGTGAATACTAAAATGTAGGTCAATACATTCTACAATGCTAACAAACATGCTGTTTCATTATATGTCCCTGCATTAATTACACTGGACATATTTACTCTGACTTTGGGAGCAAAATAAATTTATGGCTCCATGGGATGACCCGCTCCAATGCCGCGATCAAAATCATTAGCTACATGAAGAATAGACTCAATGTCGACATTTATATTAAAGCTTTCGATGAAATTAAACAAACCATACCGTGTATTGCAAAGGTCCTGTTACACTCGTTAAGATGCTCTCAATAAAGGACACAATGATAGTTTTGATGCAGGTTTTTCCCCTTTTTTATTGTTTTAACATAAATATGTGTTTAAATTGTAATATTAATCAAAATTACTGCCGTCGGCAGCATCATGCGATCCAAGCGAGAACTGAAGCCCGCCACACGCTGTAGAAGAAGTCTTTACTCATGGTAGCCCACACCCGACTGGGGGAGGACTTCAGCTTGTCGACGTTGCTATGGCGGACCTTGCATCCATTCGTCGACATGCGACCAAAAGCTGTAGTCGATCGGATTGAGGTCGGGCGAATGCAGCGCCCAAAATCATTCGACCAGAAGTTCTTGTTTGACCCAACCACTCTTGCTCGGTCTTGGCCGTGTAGGTTAGGGCACCATCCTGCTGAAAGACGTAGTGCTCCTTCTTCGTGATTTTTCTCACCCAGACTAGGAATTTCCTGGCCAAGATGTCCCTGCAATCTACTGCGGTGAGCCGGTAACCGGCCGCGAACTATACCAGCAGCACCTTCTCGCTATTCGAAGTTACGACGCCGAGCATCATCATGGAGGTAGGGTAATTAGTCGTAGACACGTCGCGGACCTCGGAGATGTCCTGGCCGAAGCTTGCAACGCGGTCATTGTGCTTGATGATGACCGGATAGACCGTGAAGTTTATTTCCTTGACAGTGATGGAGCCGTGGTCACCGAGATCTTCCTTTTTTTTGCGAGCGCATTCATTTTGAACTTTTTAGCACAGCTAAACGTTGAAAATTTGTTTTCCATCTGAAAGAAGTCGATCTTTGTGATCCTCCCCGTTCTTGAGCTTCTCCGCGACAATGTAGACGGTCATCCGGCTGACATTGAGTCACTTGGCCATGTCAGACTTGGGGCCGGTGCACAGGAGAGCAAGTATCTTGATTATTTTCACTTCCATCTTGACACACCGGTACACAATGAAATTTAAATTTTAATGAGACGTGCTGGAAAAGTAGATCTTTAGGTTTGTTTGAAGGAACCGTTTTCTATCACACACGTAAACTTCTCGAAAGCTAAAAAAAATACGAGTGTAACAGAACCTTTGCAAAACCCGGTATTCTTTTATTTTCTAGTGACATTTGGCGGTGGAAAGGCCGTTCTCCAATCTATGAACTCATCCAACATGGAAATGTTTACAAACAATGCTATGATGGCGTTATACATACGTACATGGGCTTGATGTTGTGGATTTCCACATCATAAATCTTTGTCTGTCCATCTTGCCACCTCGAATTATTAATTTTTCTTAAAAATCATATGACGAAATTTTGTCTTCAATTTAACATTGCAAGTTACATTCAACTTTGCTCCTTACGTATTGGTAAGTGCAAGTTTACTTTTTATGGAAGTCATAAGGTTGGTATGGGGAAACTATTTCACACATATGCATACCATCTCTAGTCACATATACTAGTTTTATTAAGTATGTTAAATAATTAATGGCCTGTCAAGCCCGAGGAATTTAGTTGTCGACTTAGTTTTAATACGTTTGAATAAACTTGACCCGTCATCAAGATCATCTTGATCCGTCATCAGACTCATCATGACCCCTAATTAGGCTGATTTTTACCCGTCATCATGCTCATCTTGACCCGTCATTATGCTCATCATTACCCCTCATTAAGTTCATTTTTACCTGCTATTATGCTCATCTTGACCGTCATCAGCCTCATTTGGCTCATCAGAAATGTTTAAAAATCCCATATTTGTGTTTAATCCTTTAAGTGAATGACTTCAAGATCACTGGATTTAATACCTTCCGGGTTTTCTTCTTCTTCTAGGATAATTTAAAAAATAGGGTGTGGCCCACCACACCTGTGAAGTTAAAAAAGGCAGAATAACGCATGAAGTCAACCTGCTCAAGGAAAATCCACAATTAATCAAGAATATTGTGGTTGGAGCGAAATGGACAGCAAGTGGAATGACCGGTGCTTAGGAAGAAATATTTTGTTGTTATTTGAAATACAACTTCTTAATTATTGGATTGCCCAAATGTTAATTTTGTCTCTCTTCATTAATATCAAAGCAGTTTCATTATTATTAAAGCCTAATGAACAAATTACAATCGATAGCGCGAATCTTAACAAGCAAAATCATGTTTAAACAATAAACAAAGTCAACAAACCAAAGTCACGCGCTCTCAATTATTTCAATAATTTAAAAAAAAAATAATTAACAAACGTATTATCAATTAACAAACATATAATCTGATCTTACACCTTCAAAACTTTCAAAAACTCATTGAAAAGTAAAATAGTTACCATCCACCCGACAGACCGATATAGTTATTTATAGAGTCGCGTGCGCATGCGACTAAAAAACCACACGAATACTTTCATTTATAACAATGGGTTACAAAAAATACCTTTCTAAGTCGTCTAAGTTTTTTTCAACTCATTTAGGACAATTTTGCATTTCTAAATCCGAAAATGACATCAGTTTCCTCCTATCAGGTAAGATGAATTTAAAAAAAATCTGATGTTATAACTAAGTCGATTACATTTTTGAGACATTTTCGGTTGATTATCGTGAATATTTCTCATCCTAAATAAGTTTTTAAGATAAAAAAATATCGTTTTCTAACACAATATATAAATTAAATATTAAGAAAATTGATTAGTGCACATTAAATAGTAGACATTGATAAAGATAATTACATGTAAATTGGATATTAGGACATCATTGCTCAGAATTCAGGGCTTGAACTTCCATCTATCCGAACTCCTAGAATACTCAGCGATAGAGATATTTCTCTTCAGTGTCCAACAGTAATCGGCCATCATGATTGCATCCTAGCGCCCCTATTACCTGGTCTTCATCTCTTTCATGTCCTGATAGAATCTCTCTCCCTGCTCGTCGCTCATTGATTCCAGATTCTACGGAAACTGATCCATATGTGAGAATAAGTAATGCATTTTGATGCTCATGTTGAATCTGAGGTTTCTGAAAGCAGTCAGCATATTAGTTACAAGTCCTGTGTAGTTCCAGGCTTTCTTGTTGCCAAGAAAGTGCTTAACGACAAAAACAAAAGCCTTTCCCGCTTCCAGTTCTACTTCGTTAATTGAGTTTTGAAAGTCTGAATCTCTAATGAGCTGACGGAGTTTAGGACCGTCAAAGATGCGCTCTGAGAGGGCTAACAGCCCTAAAGGGCGCATTATAAATACTTATTATTATTATTATTTCAACTTTCATATGGTTAATCCTGGAAAAGCGTGGCGCTAGTAAGTGAAACAGCCATCTTCCTTGTCCACAGCTTTGGTGAACTGTTTGATTAAGCTGAGCTTGCTATGCAGCGATGGGAAGAGTATTTTGTCTCTGTCTAACAGAGGGTTGCTTATGACATTCCTTGCTCTGTGAGGCACCAAGTTCTCCCGTACAGGAAAGTCCTTTTTCGTGAAATGATGAGGACTTTGACAAGTTCAGATCGCGAACTAGATCATTTAATCATTTTGGGAAAGATGATTTAGAACATTATCGTCCAAACCATTTCTTCTTTTTCATTTTCTTCAACACTAGAGATTCTTCGTCACTAATGTTAGGAAGTCATCCAAAGAAAGGTACTGGAGTTTCATCACAATGAGAGACATAAAGACGTACTGATTGAATATCAGAATACTGGAGGCTGCTGCGGTTATTTCCGTTGATCCCATGCAAATCAATAGCGCAGAAGTAGCAGTCGGTGTAATGGTTTGTCGGTTCCCTTCAAACCATGGGAATTCTAAACTTCAGACAACTCTTGTTGCCCTTGGGCCATCGACGCAGATGCTCGGTGTATGTCTTGCACACCAGGTGTGGAGCCCAAGCTTTATCCTGGTCACCAAGTTTAATACCAAAATAAGCATGGTAAGCAAGATTTATGATACTTTTTAGAAATAATATATTTAAACAATTAATAAGATTTTTGCATCATATCAATAGAAAATACCTATATATGTAAAAAAACAATAAAAAACATCATGTAACGATGAATAAAAAAGTTGACCCGAATGAGCGAAACCGATGTGATTTGTCCTAAATCAGCTAAAAATAACTTAGACAATAAAGTTTGTGTTGGCCAGTGTAATAATTTAAAAAACAGTTTGTTTTTCATGGTACATTTTGCATACTGCCATTGCGAGTAATTCTCTAATACCATAAACGGTGTTCTAAACACGTATTGAATACTTCTTTATATGACTGTGAGTCTTGTTAAAAAGAATCAATGTAAAAATAACTTTAAAAACTTCAAAACTGTTGGAGAGAAGTATAATCACCACGAAGTCATTCACCACTCTCAGGCTTTTGGCTCTGGCCTGAAAGTCCTCTTAGAGCTTCTCGCCCTTCCAAGCCAAAGAATTCATCTGCAGGAAGCCCTGCTTCTCTTTCTGGGCTCCGTCTTTCTTTAGGATGTCGAAAACACGATGCAACATTTTTCTGAAGAAGGCATCAAGGCGGATGTCCCATGTGTCTTGGTTGGCTTGGCGTATCGTCGGATTTTCGGTCTTCATCCGAAAGGCCGACTAAGTCTTCTATCAAATACCAGAGATACCGTTGAAGGGTATTGCTTGCGGTTGCAGGGACGTTCATCTGGTTCCTGTACTCTGGAGTTCAGTCAACATCATGATGTCGTTGTATGGAGCGTGGTGTGACAGAGGAGCTTTGTGCCAAGAGCGGCCGTACACCAGGGTAATGAACAGCGCCATTCCAGTCACATTCCGCTCCTCTCGTTTCGTTGTATTGAACTGTTGTCGTAAAAGGAACCTCTTGAGGCAGTAGATGCCCTTTGACATCCATCTCGCGTGATGGATCAGACCAGGGGCACGAAACGATGGTCGAGTCATTGCGCCCTCTCCGAGGAACAGGGCTGCGAGCTCTAGTAACTAGAAGTAGTCGTCACGCGGACACTTTGTTGGATAAGCCAGGGAAGATGCCGGGTAATCCTTCATCTGGGAGCGGAGCTACTCCAGATGTCCTTCGAAGAGTGTATCTTCAGCCACTGTGTATCCTTGCTAGTTGATGGTCGGCCACTTCTTCTGGAAACGTTTGAAAAGGTCGACTTCCAGGCCTCCAGTGTGCCCAAAGACGACTCAAAAGATGTCAGAGAGAAAAATCTCTAACACATTATGGCGGCCCGCCAACATGGACAACTCTCTTTCAAGACCTTCCTCGATCCAGACTCACGCGCCATTGTGGAGGCCAGTGTTGCTTGCAGTTGTATCAAAGACCACTCCGACTACTTCGTTGCGAATCTTTCAAGACTCGAGCAATTCCAGACAGGCTACAGACTAAGCTTCTCCAGTATTTCGTGAAGCACTTAGAATACATGCCTAGATACTTCTCGAACTCTTGACCAGTTGCGAGAATTACAACCCTCTCTACTGTCTTCCCTCCCATTTCTTGTAGCATTTTCCCATCCCAATGCAAGAGAAGGGAAACAGCTAATTAAAAGATCTTCCGGGCTTCTTTGTCTTGGGTTTGGCATGTGTGAAGACGCGACTGCCGTATCGAACTTCGGGACAACGTCAGATCAGAAATATCGTGGCCTAGGGCCTGTGCAACAGCGCAAGTGACGAACGCCGCACTACGATCTGAGAGATTGACTCGATCCAAGGCGCCGAAGACTTCAGGAGGTTTTAAGATGTTCGTGGGCCTATGCGCGGGAGGACCAGATGTACAGGCTAAAGTTGAAATTCGGTAGTCGTGATCAGCCTGTGACTCCTCTGGCGAGGTGGAGATGGAACTGAAGACAGAAACGGCCCCTTGAACTTTGGCCTCTCTTTCGTCGTATCTCCGATTGAGAGCAGCTTCTTGCTCCTTTCTCTTCCCACGCTAGCCTCGACTCCAGGTTTCTTCGCGTTGATCTCTGCAATGCTGCACGAGAAGATGTCCTCACGCTGAGGAACTTCTCGTCTTCTTCGTTGTTCATCGTTTAGAGGGCATCGCTTGTTGCAACATGGAAGAGATCCTGAAGGTCATCCAGGAACATCTCCTTGACACGGTATGACTCTCGCCCACGAGTTCGGTGTTTCTTGAGTGTTTGGTATTCGTTGGGATTCCTCAAAGTTTCCTGACACAAGCATCCAAATGCTGTGTCGGGATCCTGGCCCTCTCCCACACGGTGAACCTGGCCACATGCCAAGTTCAAGCCTTCCGAAACGGTCTTCTTTTCCACGACGTGTTGGAACAGGTACAACGGGAGCACATACCGCTTACTTGGAAGACGGGCACATGACAGGGAATCAACGAGCTTTCTGATAAGCCAACACTCGGGGTTCGAACGAGTACTGATCGTTACTAAGATTAAAATCTATAAAAAAGCCGCCATGGTTAAATTTTTATACATTTTCTCAACTTCACCAATTAGAATAATTTTAAAAATGAACTCCAAACTATTTCCCCCCCTTTCAAAAGATCACATTGCTAAAATATAGTTATAGATCAAATAAAAAAGCAGCCTTACTTAAAATTTAATAAATTTTATGAACTTCACCAATTATAATTCATTTTCTTTTAAAACATTACAAAGCATTGGATAATCATATTTATTTTTTTTTAACTAAACTATTTTGTTTTTCAAACTCTAAAGAACTTCTTAGAAATTACCTTGATAAAAATTTGAAATATACTTAAGTCATAACCAAACTAAGAAGAAATTATTATTCAAATACTCCAAAATATCCCATTCTTAAATTATATTCGTCTTTTCTTCATTGTTTAACCTGTGGATGGATAAGCGTACCGAAGTTCATTGAGGAGCTGATGTTTGTTATTTTGTCAAAGGTAGAAGTAAATTAATGTAATTTAGCACTTTCTTTAATTTAACTGACTCGTTTCGATACATCGAGTATCATCTTCAGAGTTACAATGGGGAATTATTACAAAATATTCAGTATTAACAAAATTACGAACGAAGCTATACACGTGTAGGCAGGTTGGATCCAGGAGATAAAAGGTCAGAGAAGTAGGTAGCCAGAGAGCAGGGGGTGGAGGGGGATTATGCTGCTTGCCAGATGATATTAGTGGCTAGGGGCAGCTCTGAGTACACCTGTCCCTCTGTTTGATTTTCTTGCGCTGGGCAGGATTTCATTGGAGTTAGACTGTATGTTTAAATTCGGCAGCTTCTCTTGGATATATATATAGCTTCAAGGAAGAGCAGTTGACGCCTGCTGGGAGCATAGTCTAAAATTTTGATGTTTTCTTAAAAAAATACACTTTACCCTCTCTCTCCCCATCCTCACTATTTCCCCCCTCGCCCCTTCCGCTCTCTCCCTTCCCCCACTATTCCCCCCCTTCCCCCGCACCCCCTTATCTCCCTCCCTCTTTCCCTTTCTCTCCACCCCTTCCATTTTCCCGCTATCTCTCCCTCCCCCCAAATCTCTTTCCCTCTCCTCCTCTCTCCCTTTCCCCTTCTCCTCCGTCTCCAACATTCTACCCATAAGAGAGATGAGTGTTTAAGGATATAGGTGATTATTAGGTAGAGATGGAGGAGTAGATATAGGTGGAATGAGTTGGGAGGTGGAGGGGGGCAAAGGAAAATTCGGCAGGGGGAGTTGGGAAGGGAAGAGAGTACGGGATAGAGGATGGGGGAGAGAGCTAAGAGATGGAGAGGGGGGGAAAGAGTTGAGGAGAAGAGGGGAGAAAGGGAAAAGAGAGAGGGGAGAGATAAAGGTAAGAGAGATGGGAAATAGAGAGTGGAGGTAAAAAAAAGGATGGAAATAGAGGAAAGGGAGAGATAGGGGTGGGGGAGAAAGGGAGAAAGGAGGAGAGAGAGGCGGAGATAGGGGTGGAGGGAGAGGGGAAAGGGAGGGGCAGACGGATGGGGAGAGAGAGAGGAGAGTGTTAGGCGGGGGGAGTGGGGATGGGAGGGGGAGAGCGGGGAGAATGGAGGGAGGAGAGAGAGTGGGGATTGGTTGGACGGATGGGGGGTAAAGAATGCATTGGAAATCCATACCAGTTTACTTGTCCACTTTTAAAATAAAATTAAAAATATTCCCAAAATCTCGTTCTAGAAATCTAGACAAAATGGAACAGCGCACAAAGAGCAAAGTTTGTTGGAAAGTTAAAAGCGAAGAAAAAGAGCGCAAGACAGGTTTGTACATCGTGGCGTCTAGTTTTAATTAATAAACATAAATTCCATTTTTTTTTAGAGCGGGAAAAGAAGAGGAAGAAATGGAGATTTTTAAAAGAGCTTGGATGCTTTGTTATTTATGTATTGTGGGGTAAATGGAGTAAATCTTTGTCAGTCAATAAGCATAAATA
Organism: Ceratothoa steindachneri; assembly: GCA_963969495.1. NCBI lineage: Eukaryota > Metazoa > Arthropoda > Malacostraca > Isopoda > Cymothoidae > Ceratothoa > Ceratothoa steindachneri. The sequence goes on along the minus strand of OZ018332.1, from coordinate 143,858,819 downwards.
CCCGTAAGCTCGCTAAAAATGTCAAATTTGAACAAATTATTCGAATTACCAAGCTTACTTGGTAAAGGAATCAATTTGACTACATTATTCGAATTTAGCTGGAATTTTAGGTCATTTTAGAGAGTACATTTAAAAACGAAGAAATTGTCCTCAACAGGCAGTTCAGAAAATGATTGCAGGTAAACGGCATGCTGATGAGCTCATCTCCCATTCCATTCTTTACTATCTACTCCTGTGTGAGCAAGATAAGATATGATCGGGGTGGTGGGGTGGGGGTCCAATCGACTCTAGTCCTATAACTTTAAACTTCTCCTTCTTACGAATTTCGTACCATTTTTTTTCAAGTAGAGATCCTTCTCCAACTTTCGCCTTTTATTTAAATCAAAAAGTAAAACTTCGTAAGCCAGATTCATCTCTGTGCTCCGTGCGAAGCCGAGAAAGCAAATATTTTCTTTCCTTTAAAGCGGAAAGTTCAATTTTGATTTCACGAAAACAGGCAATTTTTCATTTTGAGAAGTGGCTTTATGTGTCTTTCTTCCGAAGAAAACACGAGGGAGACACAAATAATAGTCTCCATTAAGGAGAAATAGTTTTATTTGCTTCGTTTTTTGTGACTGATTGCAGTGAGCAGGATTGAAGATAGTGAGGCCGAAAAGAGGAAATAAAAAGTGAAAAATAGTCCTGAGAAGAGAATATAGATCACTAACAAATGTGCGAGCGTCATAAAATAGACATTGGGAGAGAACTTTTAAGGTTTTGAGTGAATACAATGAAAACTGGCAAAAGCAACGAGTGAATGTTCACTTGGTTGGAAAAGAATGATTGGTAGGACTGCACAAAGCAAAAAAAACAACAAAAAAAGTAGAAAGCAGGCGAATAATAAAAAAGAGGATAGTCTTAGGATTCGCTTTTCAAATTTTCGTTTTCCATAAATCCTTGAACCTGGGTGAGAAAATTTCCAACTCCTGGGCCAGGTTCGGATAATACAGGGTGAAAACTAAAGCATTCTCATTCCCACTATATTCATCCCTTCTTTCCGAACCTTCTTAAATTCTTGTAGCGATTTCATTATTTATTTGAATTCCCTTTTCAAAAAATAAAGTAGCCACACTTCCTCTTTCTTCCATCAGAAAATTAACTTAATAGTTGTAGGTGAAATAATGTGTTTCAACAACGGAGGCTTACAGTTTTTATTGCGGTAGTTTGTGTATGAGGCATTCAACGCTTATGATATTCCACTGTTGCATTTCTGTATTTGCTTTACAAAAAACGAAATTCGACGAGAGAATCTTCACCAAAAGCGTGTCAAAAGCGTGACGTTGATAGAAAAGTTAATTTAATGGAAAGATTAGATGATTTGTCTGTTATGGTGTCAACTGTGATTACTCGCAACTTTTGTGATTTTGAGGTTCTTACATTTTTAGGATAAATAATTTATGTTAAGTAGGCTAGATTAGGATATGTTACTTTGGTCTAGTACCAAAATAAACCCAACCTAAACTAACCTAGCCGAATTTAATTAATACGTAAAAGATAGAAAAAACAGAGTTGAGGAAACGAATAAAGATTAACGGACTCGGAAGGGAAGGCGTTTGAAAACGCAAACTCGAAGATCCGAGTAGACTAAAGATTCGTCGCCCATCGTGATCCAGAAAAATCTAACTCTCTTAAACCCCACCCACCCATATTCTGAAGAGGAGCAAGTGTACTTTCGTGGTTCTGAAAGAAAAGTAGACCACTTGAGGGATGGAGGGCGTGGAGGAATGACAAATAACAAAGAGTATGCTGGAAGTAAACCTTGGTTGTTTCGGAGAGAGGGTAGTAGAAGTTCTTCTAGTAGAGAGGCCAGAGATGATTACTCAGCCTGGGACTTGTTTCTTTCTCGGGCACTCAATGTGTGCTCGCCAATAAGGACATTGTAGCCCTTCAAATATTCAGGCTAATTATTCGCCTATATTAAAAAGAATGTGCTAATAGAAAACCAAACAAAAACAAATAGCAAAAATACAAAGTAAAAGAACGACAAAAACAACTAGGCTACAAAACCCCAAACCAGACCTATAAGAAAAGGCATGGTGATGCGTCGGAGGGAGGACGACCCCTCCTCCGGCACCAGAGCATGCAAGCAACACAAAAACAAATATATACAGTGGAAGAGGTTTGCTTCCAAGAAATGTTAAATTATGTTATAATCAGGGTTGGAAAAAGTCGTCTCGAGTACAAGGGAGAAGGGGTAGCGACCCTGCTTAGCACGTTACCGAGAAAAATAGTGTACGCGAAGATCCCCCAGACTAGAATCTTGCATGTGTCGCAGTGAGGTAGAGGTGTAGCGGGCACCGAACCTACACTCTAACCCAAATCTATCCAACCCGCTTCCTACACGAAGTCAGACGTGAGAAATCGATGAAGAAATGAAACGGATTGTATATACAGTCCTTTATTTACTAAAAAATATGGGTAAATATATTTGAGATCCCGATATATATACAAAAAAACAATCATACTTATGAATACTACCAATCAAAAAAAAATTCTCTTATTCAAACCAAACAACAAAAAAAATATTTACCAAAAAATACAAACAAACAAGAGAGGCCTCTTATCCTACGTGTAGGGATCCCCGGGTAGGAGTCTTGCCAGCTGCCACTCGTGTGAGCACAATTTTTGCGCACGTCTTTTAAAGGCTTTGGCCTCCGAGCTTATACAATATAAGGCAATCCGGTCGCGTTTTGAGGCTATTTAAAAGCCCTCCGTCCAACGAAATACAAAGTATGGACTTATCAAATCCACTTCAAATTATTGCAAAATCAGCCACTCTTTACTAAAGGAATATTATCAAAGTAATTATCAGAGTAATAAATAAATAAAGTGGCTGCTGGAAAGAGAAAAAAAATTTAAAAAATATAACACGAAATCATATATATATATATATATATATATATATATAAACATCTCCCCATTCACACACGCTCGCACAGAGGGAGAGAGAGGGTATTGGAAAAGGGGTGGGAGAATGGCCCTACATAAACTCTCACATATTCGCTCCACCGCAGAAGGAAGAATTCCTTCAAATGGTAGGGCGTCCCTCGAGTGTGCTCGAGTGGGGAACAGCAAAAGACAACCTGAGGATCTATGTAGGTGATATTGGGGGCCAAGTACCGAGGATCGCGTGAAATTTAGGTTTTCCTCGACCGTCTATCATCTTTTTCTACCAGTCAGCCCAAAAGGTTGACCTTATCCCTGCCAATACTCGTTTACACTTTAGAATTCTCATTTGTGCGTTCCTTTTCAACGATTCTTACATCTCCAACTAGCCAGCAGCAGACAAGTTTGACATTCCTCTAACTCTGGGCAGTCGTGCTCTCAAGAATATTACGTCCCCGGCCTAGGCAGAGATTTCAACGCCTTGAGAGCACTCAATGCGCTTTGTTAGTCGCTATAGATCACGATCTGCTCTCCAAACCTGGTACGAGGCATTATCTGCCGTATCGAGAGATAGATTGCAAACAACTCGGCCGTGACGATAGACGCAATAGGGCCATAGATAGAGCCATGCCAACTTCAAACTGATGGGATACTGCATGGAACACGACCAATTCTTCGGATTTGGAGTCACCCCTGTACATTGACATGGCTCCAGCGTGACACAGCGTGTACTGCCCCAAAATATCAAACGCAATACTCCCGGCACCGTGAAAGCTTTAGAAGCAGATGCGTGACGACAAATGGTCAAACGGGGTTTATTCCAGATTAGCATTCTGGGAATAAATATAGGCACCATTGGCTATAAAGTTACATAGAGCTCTCGCTAGGAGTTGACTAGCATTAGCCGTCCCTCCGTGGCATAGGTGGCATCAAGATCGGCCGCAGAAGCAATGGAAGCTGTGGGTGACTGAGTGACGTGCTCCGAGCCGTGCGTTCAAGTATATAATACACTGTGAACAGCGCAGAGCGAGCAGCATATTCCAGCATCGGCAAGTAGGCTCTCAAGAAAGGAGGTGCGGAAGGCACTGGTCGCCAAACAGAGAACGATGTGGTGAATTACGTCCACCTTCCACAATACATGCTGAGTTTCGGATGCATAAAACTCGCATTACTAGTCAAGCTCTAGCGAATAAGGGAATGGTGAAAGAGTAAAGCGGCATCCCGATTAGAACTCTAGGTGCTGATCACCAATGAACGAAGAATGTCCATGGCGCAGTTATAATGGAACTTAAGGCTGCGAATATGAGTATCCCAGGCTCAGCATGGGTCGAAAACAAAACCATGCGAGTACCGTTTAAAAACATGTTCGTGTTTGGGTGAAACAGTGTAAAGTGTTACTAGTGTACCACCTTACTCTTCACTAAAGAAAACAAAAACACTTGCACTTCGACATAAAGCGATATGCGGTTTAATTCTTGTTGGAGTAGACACCTGGAGTAGCATCTGAGTTGCACCAAATGAGATCGTAAAAGCGTATACGTTGGACGTACCAAGAACATATTCCGGAAGCACCGAGGTCATACCGTTGGTGCCCAAGGCAAAGAGAGTGACACTGAGGACACTTCCCTGCGGGACACCCCCTCCTTGCCCTATTGGGCCACTGAGGACTCTTCCCCTCCTTTATATGGAATCGATGATCTCGCAAGAATTCAGATATAAAAATTGGGATGTATCCAGTGGCGTGCAGTCAATGGAAGCAAGTGAAGCAATGCTTCTCCTTATTTAAGAAGAAAAGAAAAATAAATTACAGCCAAACAATGAATATGACAGCAGAATCAATTCTATTCTCACATTTATGCTTGCCTATACTTGTATATTCCATACGGTACAGTTCACTTTCAATCGAATGGGCGATAGACCCCGATGAGCCCGACTGCAATTAAAGAAATGCTTCCTTTTCGTCGAGATTTCTACTCTTTTTTTTATCTCTTAATTTTACTATTAGTTCTGCTTTTTGGTGCTTTAGAATAATAGTTTAAAATATGTTTTTCTTTTCTTAGCAATAATATACAGTCATTAGAGTTTTATGATTTTTATCTAGATATTTCAACGTCTTGTTAGAATTAAGAAAAAAAATAACCTTTTTGTATACGGAAAAGGGAGCAAATTTAGCTTTGCAGTCATCTGCTTGCATCTGGCAACCCTGCTGAGTTGCCAGAATCTAGGAAAAAGCAACAAAATATCAAGCCACATTGACGTAACTATTATTATGATCTGAAGCTTAAACAATTTTAGGTTATATTTAAATACTGGTTTTGAGAATGAAAGCAGCTATATAAACTTTGTATGGTTACGCTCTTGTAATTTAAACATTTTGTTTATATTTCCTGGATTCTGCTAGCCCTACCGGATTCACCCCTTATATCTTTGAGATCAGTTAGTAGCTGCGAGTAAGTGCTTAGATGAGTGTAGTGTATTTTTTATTATTTTTTTAAGTGATAACCTCCCTTTTAAACAAAATGTATCCAAATAAAGTTGTGAGAAAATGAACAACATATTTACTTCAATTAACATATTCATTTTTGTAAAACTTGAATTGCTTCCTCATCTTCAAAGGTCACCGCACGACACTGGAGGTATCCCCTCATGTATATCATATGTAAGGTCTCTATGATACCGTATCTCCATGCGGTATTTTTGGCCTTCCCCAAGAAAAATTGGCGTAGTAGCAGCCTATGAAAAAGGCCTCGCTAATAGCATGTTGCAGCCGGAGCAGAACAACTAATAGGGCGTAGAACTAGATTATGTTCTACTCTGAAGAAGGCTGTGGCCTCTCCTATCAAAGAAAAGGCTAACCTAACATTTTCACAACTTATCCATCAACTTTGACATGTAGAATATAGAGAAATTGGTCGGAGACCAGCCGAGGTAGAGTGATTTCTCCCCGGCTTGTGAAAAGCAAGCACAGTAGCCATTTGCGAAAATTATGTGAGGATACCCTCAGTAAAGATTCTGTAGCCACCAAACCTTGTCTTTCTCTGTTATTTTACTCATGTTGTTGTACTTTAGCATTTAAGTCTTTGATCTCCAGACGAGCTTTCTACCACCTTTTTGGCCTATATTGTTTTGATCCAGCTCAATCTTTCATAGGATAATTTTTCTTGGTGTTATAAAATGTTGTTGTATAGGTGACCATGTATCATCTATCACCTGGAAGCCTACGTAACTTTTCTGCTTCGAATTTCGGAAGAAGCCTAATCATGTAGGCTGATTAGATTGTCGTAAGTTGCATGCTTTCCTCTCGTAGATGCGTCCGCAGAGGTATTTACAAAACACTCGTTTCATCTTCTAAATTTAAGTTGAATCAATGTTAGGTGTCGGATGTTGCTTAGCAATGTCTAGCAAAGTTCAGAATAAAATCAAGCCGAATTTAATTTTAAATAGGCAATTTTTAGCATATGTAGAGGTGAATAGGAAAGGTCCTTTCTGCTCACCTATTACTCCTTGTCTATTAATTTTTCTCCTTTTCTCCTTTTATACTGTCAGTATAATTTACTCTCTTGTAGATTTCTTTTGTTTATCTTTATTTTCCTTTCCATTTCATCATTCTACTCCATCCCGTATTCTACACTTTATGAAATTGCTTTCATTGCCCACTGGAGTTTTCTTCCTCCTCCCAATCGGAAAAAGTAATAAAATGGGCTACATGCCACCACTTCCTCTTACATTACACCAAGGAATTAAACTATACAACTTCGTTGTGGCTTCTCAACTCCTGTTTTATGACAAGGGAAATTACCCCTCGGAGGAAGTATCCAAGGCTTTTTCTCATGGGTATACTTAGAGTATCTGACGTTAAAGCTCAAAGATAATTGAAAGTCAATATATTTTCCTCTCCAACGCATTCATGCTTTCTTTTTTCCAAAATTCACTCAACACACTAAATAAACAATAGAGAAGTGACATTTTGCAGGGATCACTGCAAGCTCTTCATGGTTTGTAATTATTAAACCTTCTTATTAAACCTTCTATTAAACCTTCTTATGCTTGGGGTAATGACACTGGAACTTCACTTCGTCATCCTACGAACGACGCAACTAAAATACCATTTCCTACAAGGGCCATGGAAAAATACATAAGGAAACATGAAATGCCAGTAACTCATAAACTATAACAAAATTATGTATCCAAATATAGCGATTTTTTTTCGAAAACTTCGAGTCCTTTAGTTTAGGTAGTAATGCAATATATCCAATATAAAAAACTAGAAGGTGAAATTCTAATTCGTTGATCTTTTGGATTTTACATAATAACGGAATCATTAGTCACTCTGACAAGTGGGGACATCCTAAGAGCAAAATAGAAAGCAATATTAGAATTACCTCTTGTTCTATCGACCGATTATGGTTCATTGTTTATGTTGATGAAAAGACAAAATATTGATTGAATAAAGACCTCCTGGAGTGGACACTTTGGCAGTTGTTTCCATGCATTTGGGAGACCATTTGAAAACATCACCCGTTCAGAAACTTCAGAAGTCCAGGAAAAGCTGAAATTATCGATAAAGTGGAATAAACTCTATTCATCTGTTTAGTTATTTCGGACGTGTAGAAAAGAGTAAACTCCTATTTATTTAGATATGTCGCAGCCAGCGATCACTGGCAACCTCATGATGACGACAACTGTCAACCTCAGCCATCGGACCTATTTAGTGGCACTGAGAAGTGATGCTAATCATATTGTGTTGTCATCGCCTAGCTATTCACTCAACATACACCGATCGCTCGACCCCAAGTATCAGCCTAACAAGGCCAAACTCTAAGCTCTCTATTCACACGAGCCGCAATCACTTGACGAGAGCAACCAAGAAGAATTCCTACCTCACTTTATTTATATATATATATATATATATATATATATATATATATATATATATATATATATATATATATATATATATATATAATTAGAGTGTGTTTGTATAACCAACCGCTCCTGACATTAAATAAATTCAATGGGAAAACTTTTAGCTTCAATATTATTTGATCGGATGAGGCAAAAAATTTTCCCAGCATGAAGTAGGCAGTTGAAAACCAAGAGTAAAACAGGATTATATAATACCAGGCAATGGTTTCGCCACTCTCCCATAAGGGGGGAGCTTGCGCTTCGCTACTAAGATTAAAATTTAAAATCTAAAAAAAAGCAGCAATGGTTAAATTTTTATACATTTTCTGAACTTCACCAATTATAATAATTTTAAAATGTAACTCTAAACTAAATTTCCACCCTTACAAAATATCACGTTGCTAAAATATAGTTATAGAAGATATATAAAAATAAATTTTCTGAACTTAACCATTTGTAATTCTTTGGGTTTTAAAAAAATCACAAAATTCCGATACTTATATTTATTTCTGAACTTTACCATTTTGTTTTTTGATATTATAAAAGAATTATTAGAAATAATTTTGATGAAAATAAACATGTCATAACCAAATTAAGAAAAAATTATTATTCAAATACTCAAAAAAATCCCCTTCTTAAATTCTAGAGTTAGTGACTCTTATGGATGAAGAATGTGTTCGAAAAGGAGGACGCAAGATTCGGGCCTTATACTATGACTTAGGACGATGCACTCATGCACTATTTATAAATACATCTGCATGACCATGGACAACGAATCTTCAAAACATACTTAATGATAGAAACGGGGCTAACTAAAGTCGTCAATACTTTCCGGACTGAGTCCGTGCCCTGCCATGAATTCGAAACTTGTAAGCACTACGAGAGAAAACTACGGAGAATTGTCTCAATGCAGAGTTCATTCAAATCCTTCCTCAGTCAGTTGCTTCTTTATGAGCTGCTGAAAGACAACATGGACGAGAATTTCTTATTTCCTTATTTAGAAAAAAAACTGCTACTACAAAATATTTGGTGCATAAAATGAAAAAAAGGGAAACTAATAAACTTAGGCAGTTAATTTGCTTTAGAAAGAAGGTGGGAGAGAAGATCTGGACACTCCCTCCGAATAGATAGAACTGGTGTAACCCAGGTTTTAGGATACAATGAGACATATACAGTGAATTTAAATCTACTATTACTACTACTATAATAATAATATGAAATAATCTCGTTTTCGCAACAAAATAGAAAATCTAACATTGAAATGGAACAGTGAACCCTCGTCGAGGTGCGTAGCGCCCACTGCAAGGTGGATTAGGATCAACAATGAAGCCTCACACATGAGTGTCATATAAATTCTATAAAGTCTTGAGATGGGCACGCAAATAATTATGCACATACAAATAATCTAAAATTGTATATCAGTCTCCATAAATAAGAATAACTCTGCGTAAATAATATATAGCATCTTTGAAAAATAATAATAAGGTATAGCCTTCATCCGTGTAAATAATACGACAAAAGTGCATTGCCAGGTGGAATAGGTTCAACAATGAAGCCTCACACATGAGTATCATGTGAATCCTATCAAGGTTTGTAACAGGCACATAAATCGAACACTGAAATAAAATACCATCTGTATAATGAATTAGTGTAAGACAAAACAAATAGTACTTATAAATAATGTAAAATTACAATTTAGTAATCTATATATCAATGCAAAACAGATTTTTTGTAATAAGACAAGTGAAGGCGTTGTGTTCCAACGCGAATATACAAACATATATACATTAGGAAACAGCTGCAGCCGGTGGTCTGGCCACAGATATATACAGAGACGGCGGAAACAGCTGTGCATACTTAGAACAGAATCTGATCTTACACCCCAGAGTTTATATGAACCCGGGAAAAGACAAAATCAATCTTGTTACAAATGTTGGTTTATAAAGCATGGTTAGGTTCCCAAATTCAGATACTATATTGACGCACACAAACCCTTTGACCCTATAAACTCCGCCCAGCAGTCCTAGTAGAAAACACACGCACATACCCTTTGATTCGATAAGCTCCGCCCCGCGTTCAGATTAGCGAGAGCGAAGCCACCCCCCCCCCCCATTATTTGGCGTTAGTATAAATATGCGGGCAGAAACATACAACAACGTTTTTATTATTATCAAGTCAACCACCTACAGTCAGAAAGCCAGGTCGTCACAAGGACAGCCTCCTGTTTAAACCTTAAGTAGGCCTGAAAAAGAAGGCCTTGTCACCGGTTATAGGCTGCTCCTCTCCCAAGGAGGTAAACTGCATGTCTGGTGACCCCTCGAAGGAAGGAAAAGAAAAAGACTAGTGAATTCCTCAGTATCACAAAATGAAGAGTCTGCCTTAGCCACTTTAACCACCACCTAACCTTATAAACTGGTGACCCTTCGACCGAAAAAGAGGTAACCGAAAGAATGGACTTGTCGGACCAACAACAGGTAGAGCAAGGAGATGCAAAATTCGCCAACCCCAAGCCTACTCTCAGTTCAAGAAGAAGTAGGTCTGGCGAACTCCATCACCGTCGAAATCTCCTTTAAACGAAGCGGCCGTTATAATGGTAAGTAGCTCATCTCATTTCTACCCACCGGGCCACTGCAAGCAGCCTTGATGATCTAAGATGAACCGCTACCAGGTAGACATAGGTGGAGACCTATCCTTCAAAAAGTTTGTCCAGTATCCACATACGAACACAGTACCCATCATCGCAGCTCAAAGGCCAACACTGAACTAGAAGGAAATCAACATACGAACTCATGCCATTCTTCCGAGCACAGTGTTCAAAAATAAATAATGACAATTATAGGGCTTAAAAAATGCCAGTGCATATTAAGTAAAAGTTTGAATTCAGTTTTATTTAGTTAAAAAGGCGTAAATTCAGTGCTTATTTAATTTAAAAATGTGTAAATAGAGAGAAAATCCAGTGTCCGCTAATGGGAAGAACGACATTAACTTTAGGAGAAAGAAACAAATGTATAAAATCTGTAAAATTCTCAATTTAAAGATAACCCAGTGTTAATTGTATAAGATATGTAAAATTATAAAGTTAAAGTTAAGTCCATAGTAAGTGTTAAAATTCCGTGTAGATATTAATTTAGAGCTAACCGCGGATTCTTAGTTCCGTATGGTTAAAAGAAAAGTAGTGTGTAGCGTACACAAATTAATGCAAAAAAATCTTTGTTCGCAGCTTAGGATCTGCTGCTCGGATATCCGAAGCCCCTAAATGTTAACACGCTTGGCATTACATGATTTCAACAAAAAATCACAGTATTGCGGCCACATTAAAATTCATGTTTTGCAACCAAGCATAATAAAATGAAATAACAAAGTAGATTCAATGTTGTGGTGCGCGAGCAAAAATCTGTAAAGGTTAATAATAATAACGTAGTGATCCGCACACACACGCACACGAATTTTATTTGCATTAAAGAGCTGCAGTTCCTACTTCCAAACGCTCCAAAGAACTGCTAACTACCGTGAGTAATTATGAGTATAAAAAATAAAGTATTGTAAGACTCCCAAAGTCTAAGTCCATTTGAAGTTTAATAAAATCAAAAATAATTTGTGATTATAATGAAACTTTCAGATGTTGTTGGTAATAATTGTTAGCTTTTGGTGTTAAAATTGCTAATTGATAAATTGATCTCTCTAGAAGTTATACCAGTTTTAGTGAAGCATTAATTTTTAAAATTTTTTCGCTGAACTTTTAGATATTTATCGAATATTAAAACCAATTATATTTTGGCTAATTTTATCGAGGTATGCCTGTGAAGACTTACTCGGCGTAAGGGCGCATACAAAGGCACGTGCAGATAATCGACTCGAGCCCGCCTGAGATATGCTTTGGGGCAATTAAAGGAGTGGGGGACCGCCTCCTTGATTTTTAAACAGAGTGCGATTTACGTTTGACCGGGATTTATCTAATGGCTTGCCAAGTTGCAGTTCAAAGGATATATAAAGAATAAGACCCCTAAATCTAATTTTAATATAATATATATATATATATATATATATATATATATATATATATATATATATATATATATATATATATATACAAAAAAGGGGGAAGAAATTATTCAATAAAGATAGTTAATTGGATTGTGAAAATTTATAATATGACAGAGTTAAGTGGGAAGAGCAAAATTAACGTTAACTCGAACAAGAGATATTAATTACGATTGAGCGGGAAGTCAATTCAAAAGTGGATGCGGGTGACGATTGACGGGGTGTAATCAGGAGATTACAACAAAAGATCGCTTTACCTTGAAGCGTGGTGGTGATTTGACGGTGGGAAGACCACCGACACAGGTCTTCAAGAAGATATTTCGGGGAGTCCTAACGAGGAGGACTCATGGATGGGGGGTTTGAGTACTTCTTGTTGAAGAACAAGATTTTCTCTGCTCGAGAGAGATGGAATCTCAAACTCGAGACGGTTTTGCGGCTCGGTAGTGAGTCTCAGACACGAACTAACGGAAGTATTCAAGGGGGTCCAAGATGAGGGGGTGCCACACAGTTCTCCAGCAAGAAGGTGGCTCGATAGCTTTCCTCTGAACAGGGACCAAAGCTTCACGAAGGGAGATTTGCTGGTGAGATCTTAACGACGAAGTACGATTCGAACAGGGGTTGCAGGACTTCGTTAGGAAACAGGCAAACGGTCTGAACGGAGGGACTGGCAGACTCTCAAACTCCTCGAGGAATAGCGGACTCAGGGTTAAATAGCCAGGTGGCTTGTCCGATAGATAGATCCAGGGCATGGCCGTCCCTAGAGGATTCTCGACATCAATCTATGTAAATTTACTTCAAGATAACGAGTCGGATAGGACAGCGAAGTTTGCCTCATGATATTGAAGTAGGGTTAGTATGGCTGCGACCGCGGGGGAATAGACATGGCTGGGAAGTATGGGGGCGAGAGCTCGGCTTTATTGCGGGGGAGGGGAAAGCGAGGATCGTCCGATAGCAAATACGGCTGAGTCGGGTGACTCAACGCGGGACTGCTTACTTCTCGACGATTCTAAACTTCCCACGCCAAGGAGCACGTAGTTTAGAGCGAAGGGGCTGAAAAGGGTATTCCGAGGGGGCTTCCTCTCATGCTAGTCCTTCGAGGGCAACCCCTCAAAAAGTTTTATTTGCTTAAAATTAAGAAAATCTAAGTCTAATAATCAGTTTGCATAATTAACATAATAACTCAATTTATTTGACGATTCTTATTTTTGAATGCAGACTATTCCTCTCATAACATTCATTTACTCGTGACGAAGTTGTTCTAATCCATTTTTTAAAAAGTTCTTCATCGATGTTATTAATTTCTTCAGTGATATTATTTTTAATTGTTGGATACTTCTAAAAATATTACGGTAAACACGATATTTTAAATATCCCCTTAAAAAGAATTCCCAAGATCGGGGGATCTTGGAGGCGACTTAAATTCACTGTTACGAGAAATAATTTTTTCTCTGAAGTTTCGTCTTAACAACTGCATTGTTTCATTCGATGTATGTGATGTTGCACCATATTACTAGAAAATTAGTTGTCGTCTATTTAGATGCCTTTGAAATTTCAGTAAAAAAATATTCTTCAAGCATGTGTCCGTATCTTTCGCAATTCACAGTGACTGAATTTCCATTTTCATTCTCATAAAAAAACGGCCCAATGATCTTCTGAGGTGTTATCACACACCACACAGTGTTTTTTGGCAGGATGCAGCTCTTTCTGGTGTATAGTTTCTGAGTTGTGACTCGACCATATTCTGTTGTTCTGCTTATTATCGTATCTGCAGAAATGAAAGTACGCTTCGTCAGACACTATCACGGGTGGTACATCAACTTCCCCAATTTTCGCCTGAATTCTTCTATATAGGATTTTCTTTTCGAGAAATCGTTGTCTTCTAATTTTTGTACAACCTAAATATTGTATGACTTAAGTTTCATTTTTTTCTTCATTACATTGTATGTTGCACTTTTTGACAATCCCAGTTGTTCTGATCTTCTTTTTAATGATTTCTGCGGCGACCATTCGACGTTTTAGCGCAACCCTTCAATTTTATGTTGTTCTACTCCTTTTCTGCCAACACGCACTTATCCTCCATCTTGTAACTACCGGTGTCTCGAATTTTTTTAATTAGCCTGCATAGCGCTCGTTGTTATGGTGCGTCTTGAGATCCTTCACGTCTCATCCGTCGTTGTGCTGAAACCACTGGACAGTTGCCCCTGAAGAATGTTTCAACATTTTTTTTTTCGTCCAATAATTTCCAGGAGCTTCCATGTTTTCATTTTGAAAAATTTCTTAATAATGATTTTCTCTAGAAAAAAATTCGCCGTTTATAGTCTATGAATGTCTATATTGCTAGTAAATTTGTTACCTCACAATTTTCGCGAAAATTTGCTAAAAATCGAGCAATCCAAAAATCACTTAAAACCCCCCAACTTTTTAGGTTTTCCGTTTCTAGCAAAAAATGCCAGATTTACTAAACCTGGCATAGCTTCTAAAACACTAAATGAAGCAATAAGCGAGTTTAGGACAAATAACCTACAACTATTACCAACAACATCTGAAGGTTTCATTGTGATTACAAAATTATTCTTGATTTTGTTAAACTTCAAATGGAGGACATTTAAAAAACAACAACATGCATTGTAAAATAGGTTTAGTTCAAATATATTAATTGTACACGTTTATTCTATTGCCACGGCTTACTATAATAAAAAAAAGAGGCAAATTGTTCGAACGCCTAAATATATTTTGTACATATTACTATATAAGACTAATGAACTTTCCCCTGTCAACCAGTGTACATCATATATTATAATCATAGAAAGTACTTAAAAGGTAAAAAGACCCCGAAATTTTATATATATATATATATATATATATATATATATATATATATATATATATATATATATATATATATATATATATATAATGAATAGCTCACAAAGTAGCACGTGAGGTTCGCAATGGATGCAATATTCATATATATATATATATATATATATATAAACATCAAAGCCATGTATATAATGTAGCAATTACTGATGCCCGAGTGAGTATATATTAGAAATCATAGAACCTCTTTGTAATAATTCATGGTTTTGAGGAGTCCTGTAGCGCCCATTGCAGGGGGGGATTAGGATCAACAATGAAGTCTCACAAATGAGTGTCATATAAATCCAATGAAGTCTAACGATGGACACCCAAATTAATATGCACATTCAAATAATTAATCTAAAAGTGTATTGCAGCCTCTATAAATAAGAATCGCTATTGGTGTAAATAATATATAATATCTTTGTAAATAATAGTGTATAGCTTTCGTCCAAGTAAATAATAAGACAAAAATGCATTGCATGGCGGAATAGGTTCAACAAAGAAGCGTCACAAATGAGTATCATGTGAATCCTATAGAAGTTTGTAACAGGCACATAAATCGAACATTGAAATAATACTATCCTATAGTAATTAATTAATGTAAGACAAAAAAAGACTTGTAAATAATGTAAAATACAATTTAATAATCTATGTATCAATGCAAAGCAGAATATTTTGTAATAAGGCGAGTAAAATTGTTGTGCTCCCACGCAAACGTCAAACATACATACATTAGGTAACAGGTGCAGCTCATGGTATGACCAGGGAGATAGACAGAGACGGTGGAAACAGCTTTGCACACATAGAGCGGAATTTGATCTGACCCACCAGAGTTTGCATGAATCCGTGAAAAGACAAAATCAATCTTGCTACAAATGTTGGTTGATAAAACACGGTTAGGTTCCAAAGTTCAGATGCTATCTTGACGCACATACAACCTTTGACCATATAAACTTCGGTTAGCAGTCCTAGTAGAGAACACACGCGCATACTCTTTGATCCGATAAGCTCCGCTCCTCGATCAGATTAGAGAAAGCGAAGCCATGCCTACTTAATTGGCGTTAGTATAAACAAGCGGGCTGAAACATATAGCAAAGTTATTATTAATATTATTAGTATCACCATCAAGTCAACCAGCCACATTCAGTTTCCAGGTCGTCATAAGGACAGCCTCAAGTTTAAACATTAAGTAGGACAGAAGAAGGCCTTCTCACCGGTTATTGGGTGCTCCTCTCTCAAGGAGGTAGATTCTATGACCGGTCACCCCTCGAAGGATGGAGAAAAAGAAGACTGGCGAATTACACACCATCACAAAATAAAGAGTCTGCCTCAGCCTCCTTAACCTATGATAGTCTCAACGTCACCTATTTGTAGGTTGTTATTGGTCTCCAATTTGTGGAGTAAAATGGGTGACCAGTTTTAAGGGCGTAGGTAGGTGACCTATTTAAGGTCTTCCAGTTGAGTTTGCTTTGACTCCCAAAGTTCTTGTGAGGGACCCGTGTATAGGCTGGGTTCCAAAAGGCAACTTGGTTATCACTGGGTTAAAGCCAAGGACTCGGAAGGAAAGCGACGATAGGTAGGCTTTATTCTTGGCTTAGATCTACCTAAATTACAGCAAGTTAAAAAGTTCGACTCCTACGTTGCTGTGTGTAAGTTTTTCCATTAATGTTAGATAGCTGGCGATAGGAGGGCAGGATTTAAGGAGGAGGAACATGACTCGTCAAAAGATGTGCGTGCGTTTTTAATGTAGCCAGACACATTTGGCCCCAACTGGACTCACAAACATTATCAGTATGATAGGCCACTTAAATTTTGTCGTTTCACAGATCCATGACAACTTTAACCGGTCAAAGCAGATACTACCCTATAATTGCTCGGCCATCCCCTGTTATCTTGCATTGAAATCTTTCGTCTCGCAGCTGTTTCCTCATGTGTCTATGTTTGTGTGATTGCGTGGGAAATTCCAGCTATTCGCTTGCTTATCTTACACTAATGTTCCTCTTAATACATGTGCAGTTGTGATGTAAGTATTTACCTCTATTTTAAATTGGTTCGTTACTTATTACATGACATATTATTTTAGTAATTAATGAATGTGCCCGATTTCAGGATTTCATAGGTACAACAAGGCGCCACAAACCACAACTTAACTTTTTAGGCGTCTTAAATTCGAGCGATCTAAATTTTTAAAGCAGTGTAGTGTAGCTTCACACACACACACACACACACGCGCAATATATATATATATATATATATATATATATATATATATATATATATATATATATATGAAGGGTGTTCCATTAAGACGGATCGAAGTTAGCAGTAAATCAAACAGTGTTATTAGTAAAAAATAATTGATTTCACTATTGGATCATGTTATTTGAGTCATGGCAATTATGTGTGAAAAATAATATCGCCTAAATTTTATCATGGCACGGTATCGCTCGCCTGTCACTGTAACAGAATTCCCGGCATCATTTTCGAAGAAATACGGCCCAATGATTCCGCTAGCAAAAAATGCACACCAAACAGTGACCTTTTGTCGATGCAGTGGCTTTTCAACAATTTTCCTGGGATTTTTATCACTCAAATGCGACAATTCTGCTTATTAACGAATCCAGCAAGATGAAAATGGGCTTCATCACTAAAGATGATTTTTTTGCGAAAAATCATCATCGGCTTGTTTTTGCTCGTGCACCTATTTGGCGAATGTACGGCGTTTCATACGGTCAGCAGTCTTCAGTTCTTGTGTCAATTGATTTTTGTAAGCGTGTAGACAAATCCTTGGTCAAAATTCGATGTAACGTTGTTGTGGAGAGGTTCAATTCCTGCGCCCGATGACGAATAGAGGTGTCTGGATCTTCGGCCATATTCTCCCGCCTCGCACCAATGTTTTCAGCTGAACGGCGTAAACGAGCATGCAATGGCGAATTCATATCTGCCACCGACCCCGTTTGTTTAAATTTACGAACAATTTTCCCAATTACACTCTCGGTTGGTCGATTATGTTGATCATAAAAATCGCAAAGTGCCCAAAATGCGTTTCTGTTTGAAGGTCCATTTCGTAATAGGCTTCCATAACTTTAGCAATGGTTGAAAGTGCCAAAGACTAAAGTTGTTAAATCTGAAAGAAAGAGAAAAAAAATCATTAGACGCTTAAACTTAACTCACATTTAAAATCGTCCAAGTTAATGGAACACCCATTATATATCTTTTAGACCCAAGCTAGGGTCCTTCTTCAGGGAAGTTAAGAGTGCGGAGTCCAAGATCGGAATGGTTTCAGTTGAATAGAATTGATATATATATATATATATATATATATATATATATATATATATATATATATATATATATATATATAACACAGGCGATCAGGTGTAGGCCATGAATGGTCTTTTGCAGTCTCCTTCTTTTCTTATGTTCTTATTGGTAGAGGAAAAGGCTACGGAAATAAGTTGAAAGGGTATAGGAAGAGTTGATAGGTCGGTGGCTAGACACCGATGCGTGGTGAAGTTCGATTTGTCTCGGGGTGTTCATGACTGGACGACGGTTGGGGGGTTGTTAGGAAGGAAAACGTGTCTGCATAGTCGGAAACGCGTTATTCATGATGCTCTTAACTTATCGGTAGAACGGTATGGGTTTCGGGTGATCATGGGCTGCGGGGTAGCGCACTGCCATCGAAACATACAGTCTTGCGTGTAGTGCGGTGTATATGGGGTCTCTGGCGAGTTTTCCAAGTTTTTTTTAGTCTAGTGTGAGCGTATGTGTTGAGGGGTGCTAATTTGTTGTTGTCGTGTAGTGTGGACATTCTCGCGTACATGGGAGAGCGGCAAGCGCGTTTCAGAGCAGAGTTCTGAATGCGCTGAGCCTTCTTCTGCCACGTGACACTCGCAGCTACCAGTGACAGTGGGGCGTACGTGAGAAGAGGTCGCACGAGTGTTTTATATAGGTCTTACTGTAGTTTCTTGGCCGCAGGGTAGAACTTGCCCAGCATTTTGTTTGTGCGTGCGGCTCTTGCTTGTATTATGTGTTTCTGTATATTGAACCTAAGGGACTTGTCAAAAGTTACTCAAAGACTTTTTGTCTGTTGTGTGTAGTCGAACTTTGTTGGGTTTAGGTGGTTCCCGTCTGGTGTGTGTGAGAAAATTTGTAGGTTATGCATGTAGTGATATATTGCGCTGAAGACTGTCGTCTCTGTCTTCTGAAGATTCGTGGCAATCAGCCATTTATCCTCGTACTCTGTCTTTTCGTCTAGTATTATTTGTGCATGGTGTGCGATCTTGTCTGGCCCGCAGCTGCTGGCGAAAATGGTCTCGTCATCGGGGTAGGGCACTATGTATGTGGACAGCAGTTTTCGGGTGGGCGTGGGGTGTCGTTTGTGTACATGATGTAAAGTGTAAATGCCAGGAGGTTCCTTGGGGAACGCCGAAGCGTGGTGTGAAAGGCTGTGATAGGGTATTGTGTAATTTATGTGGCATCTCCGTTCAGTGAAGTAGTGCGAGAGGAGCCTTCTGGTGCAGAGAGGTAACTCCGTATTGTTGGCGAGTTTTCAGCGGAGTCCCTCGTGCCACAACTTATCAAAGGCCTCCTCCGCGTCCTTGCTGATGGAGAGTGTCTTTTCTCGTATTTGGCGTGTTTTTTGTATTATGTCGTGAATGATGGTCACAGCCACCTGAGTGGACCCGCCCCTCCTGAACCCATATTGGTGAGAGAAGAACCAGTCCCTCTCTCCCTCTCTTCCAGGTAGTCTTGTAGGTGGCAGTTGATCATACGTTCAACTATTTTGCCTAGGTGCTCTAATAGAGCAATAGGACTATAATTGTTTAGGTGTTTGAGGTCTTTGTTCATTTTGTGTATAAGTATGTTGTGAGAGACATTGAATATTTTGGGGAAGTCGCCTGAAGCTAGTGATGCGTTAAATAGGTGTGTAAGTGTAGGCTATATGTTTGCGGGGAGGTTGTGTATTGATGAGGCTGGTAGGCTGGAGGGGCCGGGTGCGCGTTTTGATGTTCTTTTAATGTAGTGTTTTGTTTCTTCGACGGTAATGTGAGTAGCCAGTGTATATGTGTTTTTGAGCAGCTCCATTCATATCAGGAAGGCGGGCCTTATCTCGTGAGCGTGGGCCCGACACCACTTCTGGAGTTCCTGGAAGTGCTCTTGCGCGTGTGGTTTGGGTGGGTTGTGTGTGTATACTGTGTCACAGTGGGATCTAAATGCGTCGAGAATGACGTTGGTGTCTGTGAGTGTATGGTTATTTACTTAGAGAGTGATGGGTTTTGGTTGATCGGTGCCTAGCATCCTTTTTACGCCCCGCCAGAAGAAGGAGGGGTCAGTGCAACGAGTGTCAACTGCGATGCGGACGACCTGCGGACGACCTCTCGCCACTATCGGTTTCAAACTTGCTTCACACATTGTAGAATACGGGCACGTAGGCGAGTGATGTTGTGCTGTCGTGGGCGTCTGGTTTAGTGATTGTTGTACTGTGTGATGAGTCTCTGACTGTGTATGGAATACGTGAAGGGTTTTATACATGTGTAGGTTTTGTGTGGTGTGTGTAGGTCGCGTAATGCGGTTATAGTGTTCAAGATTGAGCACCAGTGGTCGCCTAACAGATCTGGATTGGTGTGGTCCAGGTCGAGGTTTTGTGGAATGTTTTCTTGTATGAATCTCTTGAACTCTTCCGAGTTCGTGTTTTTGTAGTCGAAGAGGGGTGGTGTGGGTATGAGTATGGAAGATGTAGATATGATAAGGCATATTGATATGTGGTCAAAGAGTACGTGAGGACCCGGTGAGATGTGAGTGTAGAAGCGTGGTCGTTGCGGAAGACCACGTACGGAGACGTGGTCCCTCCGCGAGTACCGAAGAATGTGGGGAAGGTCGGGCTGATGTGCTCGCAGCGATAACGCAGCAGGGTACAGGCCAGGTACCTTCCTGCATCATTCGTGTTGTTAGAAAGGAGTTTTTTGGGAAAAGCGTTAAGGTACCGGGCAAAGAAGATAAGTAGGTTGTGGTTTGATAGAGACAGGAGTGGGACTTCTATGTTTAATTATAGGCGTAGCCACTAGGATGGGGCCAGAGCTTGTCTGTACCTTGCAGGCTAGAAAAGAGTCATCGCGTGTTTGTATGCGGGGGTGGTGTATAGTGCGCTTTATTAGGATCGCTGATCCTAGGTGCGGCGCTTGTGGAGTTAAATATGTGTGGTAGCCTGCAATGCGGAGTCTGTTGTTGGGAGGGTGTAGACTGGTCGAGTTCAGGAGTATTATGTCAGGTCTTTGTGTGTTTAGGACCCAGTTGGCAAAGGTATGGCGAATACTGTGTCAACTGCGTACGTTCAATTGTATTATGTTGAGGCGACCTATTGGCGTGGGCGGAGTGCGCGTGTTGTTGATTTAGCCGGGGCCGTTACCCTCTCCTCGGTTACTTCCCAGGAGGCATAGGGAACAAATACCTTCACACGTGTCGCTGTGGTTTAATGGGAGTGGAGAGGTTGTCTGTGGTGTTATTGGGCGGGCAGGCCGTGGTAGAGGGGAGAGTGTGTTCTGTGGAAGGAGGGTTACAGATTTTGGAAGAGTGGGTGTTGGTCGTGGAAGGAAAGTTGGAGAGAGTAGAGTCTAGGAGGGGGAAATTAGGAGCAGAGGAGGAGGGAGTAGAGCTAGTAGATGGCGGGCTAGAGATAGTAGGTGAGAGAGGAGGTTGAGATGGCGAGGAAGGAGGGGTGGGAGGAGAAGAGGAACGAACAGAAGGGGAGTGAGGTCAGTCAGCTTTACGCGTGGTTGTGTGTGGCGGGGATGGGGGTGGGGTTAGTGGTGGAGTTTTTGTTTAATGTGGAAGGTGTGGTGGGCGTGGGGCAGGTAGAGGTGGTGGTGGTTGTGGTATTAGTGGGAGTGTGGTTGGAGGCTGTGAGAGGGGGGTTGGTGGTAATAGGGGGGGGGGGGGTGAGGCTGCCGAAGAAGGAATGCTGGTGGTAGGAGGGAGTTTAGGTATAGAGGAGGAAGGAATGGTTGCTGTGGAGGGAGGAGAGGTGGGAGCAGTGGGCAAAGGGGGCAGGTAAGGAGGGTACAATGGCGAGAGAGGCAGGGACAGAAAGGCGGGAGGAGGCAGGATCGTGGTGAAAGTTGGGGGCGGGGTGTGAGGGGGCGGTAGGTCCAGGGCGGAAGGTGTTCGTACCCTCCGTGGTGGGGAGGAGTGCTGGTCTCCTGCCTGTATGCTCGTCGATTAAAGCGAACACTTTCTCGAGGAAGGTGATCTGTTCTAGACCATGCGAGGCAAACCGTGTGTTTAGTATGTTAGCGTATATTCAGGCGTCACCCCTCATCATGTCATTTGCCACCGTTGAAAGCAAGGCGGCCAGGTGTAGCTTTGAGTGTGTAGTCTCGTAGGGTGTGTGATGTGGAGTTAGGGGTGGGTGTCGGGAGTAGTGGTGCTCTATGGGTGTAGGGTGTTTGGGTGGAGGCGGGTGTCGGAACATGTAGGTGAGTCTGCGGTAGGACAGGGGGTGGTATGAACAGCATTACACCGACAGCAGCAGCGAATGTTCTGGGGAGGGGAGTAGGGGCTGGGGCGGAGTGTGTGGGTGTGTTGGTGGGTTTTGGATGCCGTATTGCCACTTCAGCGTCAGAGCGGGCCTTACTTAGGTAAGGGCATTTAGGGTTGACGGCGACATGGTCGCCGCCGCAGTTTGTGCAAGGGGGTTAGGTGGCTGTACAGGTGGTGTAGTAGTTGCCCACTACACTACACCTTGAGCAGAGTAGGTCTGCTTAGCATGTTCCCGTCTCGTGTCCGGTTTTGTAACACCGGTGGCACTGTGTGGGTTTTATGTTCAGCTGTGGCTCGATGTTATGTGGATATGTTAGTGTGCCGCAGACATTGATGCCTTGGTATAGCAGCAGTGTTTTGTTGTGTTCATCGGACAGTGTAATTACTGCTCATTGTTTTGTTCGGTTGTTGTAGAAGTCTCCGATGAGCTCTTCCTCATACTTCTGTCTGAGGTGTGTGCAGAGGTCATCGGTAAAGAAAGTAAACCATAGGGGGTTGGTCTTGATGACTCGTATTTGGTGTTTCTTGTGTACACCGTCGTCTAGTTTTGTGTGAAGTTTTTGTGGTGCGAGTGTGTCAGACTCAAGTTCGTGGAACTTGACTGCGTCCTCCTGCGAGCGGAAGACGAGTTTGTGGCCTGTGTGAGTCTTTATTATGTTTGTGATAGGGGTGTCATGTGTAGTGGGTAGGTTGAGAAGTGTGTGTTCATTGTTGGTGGTGGGTGTTTTTTCTGTTGTGTAGGAGTGTGAGTGTGGATGTATTGTTATGTACCATGATGAGGATCGCTTTTGAAAACTTTCTTTTCTTCCTTTAGAGGGGGTCACCCGCTCCACCGATAAGGACCCCGTGAAAATGACTCGGATGTGATGATGATTAGTGAGTATGGACCTGGTTCGGCTCCTCAGAGGGTGTGAAAACATAGTGGCCTTAATGATGACTGAAGCCAGAATCAACTGACTCCAGTCGGGGTGCTGCCCCCTCTATTGGGTTTTGGGTACTTCGTAGTTACGTCCGACTTTTGTGGTCTTGAACGGTGCCACAGGTTAGTTATTAATCCTCTCCGCGTTGGTAACTGAGTCCCAATCAAGGTTTGCTCCTTCCTTTGGGTTCCGCAGCCGGTTAAGTCTCAGACCTCCTTTCCCCAAAGTTTGCAATTATGCCCTTTCTAAGTAGAATGGTATAGTTGCAACGGAGCTCTATATGTAGAGTCATATTCACGAGCCAAGTCACGGTGGGGCAGGGATGTAGAGGGTTTAGCCAGTCATATCCCTATGATGAGCCAGGGAAATAAAGGAATTTTTATTCAGGGGGGGGGGGGCTTTACTGGATGTCGTGCATTCCTCTCGAGATGATACCGTCCACGGTATGACTTGCTGAAATCCCACTGTTCTCAGTGAGAAACGTCGAAGGAAATTTCGCTTGGCCTTGCCTCCTGTTTCTGAACGATAGCATCCAAACGCAGTGGTTTTAATAGAAGAAATAGAATAAAAGGTGTGAGAGTGTGTAAAAGGCTAGTGAGTCCAGAGCTATCCCGTCCCATCTCCTCTCTTATGCCCCCCTGTCGGGGCCCTGTCAATAAATAGCCCAACATATTTATTGACTTGCAAATCCCACTAATTAAGTGCTTTGATGTCCCGACAGGATTCATCGTGACCTGCCCTGAAAACAAGGCTGTCGAAAAACTCCTATCCTCTGCGGGCAGCATCACACTCAACAAACGGCCAATAAATCAGTTGTATGCAGGAAGGTTGAGCCATGGGTAGGCATGGACACTCCTCAGGATATTAAGGAGGAGTTGCAACCAAATCAACCGTGGTTGAAAATTAATGATATTATAAAATTCAGAGATCATACTCACATGTTTAAGATCGTCTGCAAAAACACCGAAATGGCTACCTAAATCATGGATAAAGAACTTATTGCATTCTGCACTAGGATCCCGCAAACCAACATGCATCGAGACGCATTCATCAACATACAAATATGCTTCCGTTGTTACGAAATGGACGACCACATAACTGCGGAATGTCCTAAAAAAGACCTCACGATATGTTCGGAGTGCGGGAGAGAGGGGCACACCCACCGATCTTGCCAGAGTACGACCAAACAGTGCATAAACTGTGAAAGATCACATCGGACAATGGCGATGTCATGCCCGAAAAAAAAAACAATAAAAATGAAGGAATTACGAAGAAAGATTGGAGGGACAGAAGAACATGGCATACGCCTCGACGACAAAAAATACAGTAAACAACCAAAAGACAGAAACACAACTCAGCATAGACGGAAAATTGAATGTCAAGATACTGACCTGTATCTTGCACTCGCATATATTGAACGTTGCCAACCCCGGAAGCTACGCGAATACCCTAAACGGAATGCTCAAGGACAACGGTTTAGAACCCATGAACTTTCCCAAGGATGTTGACTCGTCACCAATATTTAAGGTGAAAATTAGTGACAAGACAACAAAAGCACTAGTCGAAGAAGCAAAACCGCAAGACGAAAACAATGAAGACTCAAATACTGAGGAAACTGAATATGATAGCAGCACGGAAGAATCCGCCCAGGAGGTTATAGTCACCAGAAGGAAAGCCCAAAAGAAAAGAAGATCCAGATCCAGCTCACACAAGACATCAAACCAACGGCACAACTTCCCGGTCTCGTCGACATCACTATCGCATAAAGGAAAGGAAGTAATCATGTGTAGACGGGAACAGAACGAAAGAAAGAAGAAGAAACGTTAACAAAACCTAAAGAGACAAACGGAAAACCAAAAAAGAATATTAAAATGGACAAACGTAAATTGGAAATACTTCAAATTATTACTAACGGTTGGATAGATAAAATATGCATATACGGAAATATCTTTAGAGAGCTAGACCCTTATTTTATTTTAATATCTGACCACGGATTAGACCTAAAAACAGAAAAAAATAAAATATGGAATTACAACGTTGCAGCAACGAATCCTTCGAGACAAAGACATGACGGAGTAGCCATTGTGATCAAAAAGGAACTAAACTATAAGACTCACCAAGGACTAACCGAATCCTATGAAGCAGTAGAGATACAATTAGAACTAACTAGTTTTATAATAGCCACGGTGTACCAACCCCCAAGAAGAGAGGATTACCAATTTCCAACTTCACTCAGCTTTTTAATAACAGGAACACAGTCATATTTATGGGAGACTTGAACGCATACTGCGTGGAAAACGGATTTACAACAAACAACAACGCGGGCAAGCTTTGGAAACGGTGCTGGATAGGAGAATGCTACAAAGACTGGGGACAGATCTTCCCACATATATACATAAAAGAACGACAAGTAAGCCAGATATCTACCTCGCAAACTCTAACTTGACATTTAATTTTTACTTGGAACCGGTTGACATACCGGTAAGCGACCAGATAGCTACACTACTTACCATAACCAGAATCCCATACAGAAGCCAGGTAAGAAATAGAAAGCCTATCACCAGACAGACTGGACAAAGTACAAAGAAGTTTTAAGAGAATATGAACCAAGGACTTTCATCGAAGCGACTATAGAAGAAATCGAAGAGGGACTTAGAAAAATTAGGAGTACGCGGATTAGAGCAGACGAAAAAGTAGTTCCAAAAGAGCCTTTCGAACGATCCAAAACTTTAGATGATCACAGTAAATGATAAATAAAAATACGGAAATAAGACTTATCTCTGAACAAATTCGGAGGGACGGACTTAGTAGAGACCTATACAACCAACTTAGAAGAAATAGAAGAGAATTAACGCAGATGATAAGCGATAAGCAACAAAAACATTGGAACGACCAGGTGAGGGAGTTAGATGTCGAAGAATCCCCAAAGAAATTTTTGAAATGGGTAGATAGAATGAAGGAAAAACCGGCAAAGGAGAAGATCAAGATTAGAGATGAGAGAGGGATTCTAGTTGAAGACAAAAGCGAGATAGAAATAGTTTTCAAAGAATACTGGAGAAATGTTTTTAGAATCAGCGAAGAAGAAAATGAAAATTTCGACCCTGATTTTCAGAAAATCTCCACACATGGTTGAAAACTATAGACCAATATCTCTGCTTGACTTCTTTGGGAAAGTATATGAAAAGATTCTAAAGAAGAAACTTGATCAACATCTGGTGGAGAACGGCCTGAACAACGAGTGCCAATTTGTATTCCGGAAGAACAGGAGCACGTATATGGCGTCTGTTTAATTACGGAGAAAATAGCCAAGGTTAAAAGCAAAAAGAGGAGTGTGGACATAGTATGTAGAGACGTGTCCAAAGCGTTCGACAAAGTATGGCAGAAAGACATAAAATATTTGATACTTCGGCTTGGATTAAGTAGTCAACTGAAAAGGTTGCTATGCAACTATGTAGCTGATAGATACGCGTAGATAGATATGGATAATCACCAATGGGAACCCTTTAAGCTGGAGGCTGGAGTTCCCCAGTGCGGTTGCCTGAGTCCGTTATTATACGTTGTTTATACAGCGAACATCCCCCCCTCCAATGATGGAGGGATGTATTAACATACAATTTGCGGATGATATCACCCAAGTTGTGGTGTCTCCATACAGGCACGCTCAATTTCAAGCAAAAGCGATGGCAGCAGAAATTCGAAGAATTAACGAATACGAACGCAGATGGAAAATCAGTACGAACAGAGACAAATTTAAAAATAGTTCCCATATACAGAATAAAAGTAGCAGACATCAACGTGGACAATGTAAGATATGGATACAGTAACGACTGTAAAGTACTAGGTTTGACAATAACGAAATTCGGTTACACGAAACACGTAGCCGAGAGAATACAGAAAAGGAAGGAGGACTAGTACTCGTGTATAAATTAAGAAATTTAAGTCAAGAGAATAAAAAGAAGATTTAAAAAGTGATTATCCAACCAACATTGATCTATCCAGAAATCGCAATGTGTACATTGTCACGAACTAAACTGCTCGAACTACAAAGAGTCCAGAACAAAGCAATGTACCTAGTGACAAATAAAAGGAGGGCAGAGAGAAGAAGGATAGAAGAACTACACAGCAAAGCCAACGTCAAGCCCTTAAACAGGATAATCATGAAGAGAGCAAAATGAGTCATTGAGAGGACACATGACGAAATTGGAGACGAACTTTCGACGCAAATAGAACTAGGAGTAGACTAGAGACCTCACCGACTCTTCCCAAGCAGGGCGAGGATCGGAAATGAGGACGAAGAAGAAGAAGGCATCTACACGCAGCGGGAAGGATACATCACCGGATTTGACAACACATAAAGAGATACAGCAAAGCGACGAAGGAAAGGGTAACAAAAACCTTTGAGAAACAGCAAATGTGAAAGCGAAAAGATAAAAGGAAAAAAATACATGCAATAATAGTAAGTTGGAATACAACATAACATGCGAGAAAAGCAAACAAATTCTACTTAAAAACAAACAAACACTAATAACGTCTTGAACGCCAACTATAAGTACTAGGTAACAAAAACGGAAAGCACAGACACCTAGATATCAGGTAATTCCTCTTTAACTATACTTCCAACTTCTAACTAATTAAAATGGACAGAGATTAGCTTGACCTCCAAGAATCTTGCGGTTCACCAAACACTTATAACTTCTTTCCATTCCTCACTAACTCTTGCAATACCAAGGCACAGCTGGCGGCCAAGATCAATGAGGTGTTCGAAGATATTCCCAGAGACAGTGAAGAACCCATGTGTCAGGTTTCAGAGCCGTCTTGGGGGGTACCCCCCTTTCCTACTCTGTAAAAAAGTGACAGAATCTAAGAGTCTGAACCCTATTGTGAATATACCTATTAGAGCCTTAAATACCTGCCTATAACCACACTCCGCAATTCTCCTACCTTAATGGGCCTAATCTAATAGGCGCCTCTCCAAGGTCTCCGGCTCGTGTCCTTAAGGGCGAAATGAGGGTTGCGTTATGTTGCGAAGTGAGCAAAAAGCGCGGTGTGTATAGTACCCTTATGGGGGGAACTACCCCGTGCTTAGACACAGGAAGTCTCTTCAATCAGACTAAGCACCACGCATTAATATTGGGTGTAGCGACGTGGAAAAGGTTATTTGTGCAAAGTTGGGAAAGACATGTATTTATAGCCAGGTTGCGGCTAGAAAGGTAGCGTCAAGCTAGCTAAAGTGATGAATACATTAGATAAAGGTGGCATCACATCGAGTAAAGAAAATTTGATGAAGGCATACGAGTAACATGCATTAATGAATAAAGACTAATAGCAAATTATAAGTTAAGATAAACTAAGACACTATTAGAATAAACGCTACGTTATGGTTCTACTATCTAAGAATGTTGTAGCATCCTGGAATATATATGTGTCTGTTAATGCGAGACTCGTTGGAGAACCAGGCTTTGAGGCACTCTCTGCTTTTTTTGTTTTTTGATCGTCCCAATATTCTTGTTTCTTCCCACCTCATTCGGTGTTGTCGTTTTTTTTTTGGTGTGACACAATTGCTGAGAGTGGATCGTTTCTCCGAACGGCTGTCTGGTGTTCCATTATTATTTTCCGTAGTCGCTTTCCCGTTCGTCCTATGTACATCGCCCGGCATTCGTGACATTTGATTCCGCATACGACCCACGAAACCACGAACACGTATGGTGTTCGTGGGTTTATGTGCTACCTCTATGTTGTATGGACGCTTAAGTCTTGCCGCTATTTCTGACGTCCTCCGTAGTGTAACTATCTTGTTTTGTATTGTTTTGTCGTCTCGATTTCGTGGTCTTCGTGCTGAATTTATTAATAACTCAGGATAATTGTTGGCGGAGAGGACTTTCCTGAGATGTCTCTCTTCTTGTGTCAGTAGTTGAGAGTTGCTGCATTGTGTCCTGGCCTTTTTGTACATAGTGTTGACACTGCTTTTCTAGTGTGTGATTGGGTGAACACTGCCAATGACGTATTAAGAAGGTCCCGAAGTCCTCTCTCCCATTATGAGCAAACACACTGAGCTTCTTTTTGTCACACACAATTCCAAAGGCATCGACCAGTGCTTGTAGTTTTTCTTTTGAGTCAGCCACCAGCACTGAATCATCTGCAAACAACAATTGTTCTAGCTCGTACATCTCTCCATTTTTACTCACTAATGCTGCACCCCTAACCCTCACTCTTGCTTTCACCTCTCTCACCATACCATGCATTTTCGCATTTTCATTAACTTTACTGAATTTAAAGCCCATTTGACTCACTTCATGCAATCACAAACTTAAACATACGTTGAAAAGCATAAATATCAATTCGCATACTATCAGTATTTTTACCCTGCAAAAAGCGAAGTTATTAAATTAAGTGCATTATTATAGAGTTAAATCATTATATTAATTCTTACTGAGTTGAATTCCATCGTACAGGTTCCTCGGGATAAATTTGACGCTGTAAAATGTCTAGTTTTTCACGAAAAAGTTGATGTATCGGTGAACAGTCAACGGTGTTAAATAGCATACAGAGTAATGTTTTAGTTGAGAATAAGATGGCTGACAAGGAGGAATGGAAGTCATCTGAGTAATGGAAAACGTTACCTGCCTGATGATGATTCGCGCCGGGTATCAAAATGCCGATATTTTGACTGGTGCTCAATGTTCTGTTAACAATATAAATGCTGTAGGACGTAACATAGGCAGCTGAAACTTCTGTTTGAGTCCGCACGTTAGAATTCATTTAACAACTGCAGGACAAGGTGATGGAATAGCTGAGCAAGGAAATCAGGGCTTTGGTGACAGAGATGGGTGTTGTAGTCACCATCATGAAGCTGGCCCTGAATGAAGACCTTCGTTACCACTCGTAAAAGAGGGGCAAGGAACATGTTTTGACAGCCAAGGCCAAGGCTAACGGCTTGGCAAATGTAAAGAAGCCCAGGAACAAGCTGAAGCATCCTGTTCAGTCGGAGATGATCTGGTTCTTCTAGGATGAAAAGAACTCCCAGGACCAGTTGCACAACACTTGGAACAACAGGTGGCTTGACTACAATCCATGAGACGTTCGATTTATCATGAAAATTAAGTTCTCAGAAACTGTGATGGTCCTTTGTTGTGTCTTCTATGAGGGTGACGCCATGACGCCAGACATCTTTGAGCAGAGTCTTAGTCTAAGCCCAGATGGCTATATGGAGCTTCTTGAGAGAGTTGCTGCTGGAAGTCCATATCTTTAACAGCAGGATTCGGCTTTCTGCCAAAAAACAGCCTCATTTTCAGGGTTTCTTATTCCCACGATTGTAATCCTATTGATTATTATTTGTGGGGTGCGGTTGAGAAAGACCAGCTCTGCCTGCAACACCAAGGCACAGCTGCCGGCCAAGATCAACGAGGTGTTCGAAGATCTTCCCAGAGACAGTGAAGAACCCATGTGCCAGGTTTCAGAGACGTCTTGTAGCCAAAGTGACAGCTGCGGGATACTTTTCTGAGTAAACTATTATTTCCCAGCCAAAATGTGGTTGAATTTTTATATTTTTTTAATACATTTATTTTAGGCTGAGATATTGCGTTTTTTATCTTTTATTCAAACCTTCAATTTTAGCTGTAACAGCCTACATATGTTACTCTATTTTGTCGTATTGAATTAATATAATTAAATTAACTATTTTCTCTAATCAAGCACAAAATTTAATTTTTTCTTTGCAAACTTCCATACTAAAAATGTATACATTAATACCGTCAAAAATTCACAGCCGACCCATGATATCGTACTGCATACTGGGAAGTTTAACTTCCTATTTACGAAAGAGAAATACTAAAAAGCGGGAAGTTTATCTTCCTATTTCCAAACACGGTCTCGAAAACGG
Organism: Ceratothoa steindachneri; assembly: GCA_963969495.1. Taxonomy (NCBI): domain Eukaryota; kingdom Metazoa; phylum Arthropoda; class Malacostraca; order Isopoda; family Cymothoidae; genus Ceratothoa; species Ceratothoa steindachneri. The sequence goes on along the minus strand of OZ018332.1, from coordinate 143,827,748 downwards.
TTTGCCTGCCAAGTTTTTGATGCCCCGCTATTAACATGAGGGGATCCTCTTGGTGTCCTGGGGGCGGGGGGACCCATGTCCCCCTACGGGTAGTGTTGCCCTTTTCCCTTCTGGTACTCTCTTGTTTCTTGGGGTGAGAGATGTCTATCCTTTGAGTTTGGTTTTTGAGTTGTAAAATTGTCTGAAGAGCGTTGAAAAAGTTTTCCCTGGACTTTCTTTCTTTGCCACGACCGGACATGATGAATTCGACCTATCAAAATATATAAGGTGAGAGAAAATTGGGGAGAGTGAGAATATAGCATGAGAGCTTTTTTTTTTTAATTACTATTGATGGGGGGGATGAGTGTTAGTATGTGTGACAGAGTAGTAAAATAAAAGAAAGCCAGGTTACTGGCTGATCTCTTTCTTCTGATGTTTCTTTTTTCTTTATTATCTTCCAATTGCTTTTAGGATTGTCTTTTAATGGTTGCTTCTAAGTTTTTTGTTAAAATCTTAATTTTGTTTCTTGAGGTACCTTTCGGTAACGTACTTCTAAGTCGATTTCAAATTCTGTATTAATACTGTTCATTTTATGCTTTATGTAAAGTTGTTCTAAAATTCCTATATTTTATGTATTTATTTCCTAGTTCTTTGTTTTTAGGCATTTATGCCTTTGTGATAGTTTTTTTTATTGCTTGATTTCGCTATTTATTTCCGTATTGTATTGTTTTTTGTTTGGTTGTTTCGTTTTCTATAATCTTGTATCTGATTATTTCTTTGCTTTGAGGTTTTCCACTTGCCGTTTGTAATTGTCTCAAAAGATATCCTTCTTGATGATTCTGACGTCGTTAGGGAAGATCCTTATCTTGTTTTGTTCTAGTAGACTTTGTATAATTCTTTCGTCGTCATGGTCTGTCATGTAATTCCATTTGCAGGCGCCATGTTCAATACCTTTATATATATCATTCAATTTAGTACCTTTGGGTAGGGGGATAGGCCTCGTTTACGAAGACCTTAAGTTTGAAATCTCTTGCTTCGTAACGACAGTCTTTCTCTCTTTTCGTTTCGCTTTCCGTGTCGGTTTGTGTGTCCCATTCGGTTTGGTTCTCTTTAGTTGGGTGTTTTCTTGTTTTCTTTTGGCTCTTCTTTTCCTCCTTGTGTTCATTCTATGAAGTTTCCGTTTCTTCATTAGGTTCGTCGGATTCAATTGTTTCCTCGTTTTCTTTCATCTTTGCTCATATATTCAGCATATCTTTTACCTGAAGGGTTTTGCCCGCCGTTACTCCTTATACTAGGGCCAAGGAGGGGGGAACCACATCTTTCTAACTCTGTTTTACTCAAGGAGAAGATTGAGCGTTTCTGAGAAAGTCCCTGGTTGTGCGATATTTTAGACGTGGACGTAAATAATGCAGGCTAGAATATCCAGGTGCGTTCCCTCGTTCACATTAATGTTGATTTTGGGTTCTTGGGTCTCCTTTATTTCTTTCACCGTAGCTTTTGCTACGCTGGCGTAGGTTTGGTTTAGTTTAGAGTCCTTTTCTTTCTTTTGTTCCTGCTCTTTTTTGTTTATGATTTCTTTTCTTTTTGAACAGTTTACTGCCATGGTCTTGTGTGTCCCTGGCAGTTCACGCACTTTTTTATGGTTTCCGTGCATTCTTTGAACGTGTGATTAGTGCTTCCACATTCCGAGCATATTTTTTTATCCTTGTTCGGGCAGTTCCTTGTGACGTGATCCTCGATCGCATAACAATGGAAAAAGGTCTGAACATTAATGAATTTTTCTATGTCGATGTTTTCTGGTGGTATCCACATTCCGAATGCCAGAATTCCGTTTTTCGTAGCTTTATTGGCCATCTCCGATGATATACACACTACTTTGAAAACATGTGTATGGTGCCCGAATTTGATTATCACTGCGATTTTGAGGTACTTGTTTTCCCTTTCCAATTCTTCTTTGAGTTCTTCTTTTGGGTGCGACCCGATATAAAGGTCTACTTTGCGGCACACAAATGAACGGTTCGCCATTAATTGTGATGGCAGTTTCGGTGATAAGCCGATTTTGCTCAGAGCTTTTATCCCATCGGTTGCCACCATATTTTCAACGTCATCCTGTTTGTGGCAGAGTGCCACGTACCCGTTTGGTACTTCTGTGAGCTTCGTCAGCGCAATTTTCAAATCAATATATATGATTCTGATGAGAACTCCTCTTTCTGGTTTTGTTTTTCCTGCCTCAATCCTTAGTGGCAGTCTTTTATACTCTAGGTTCATGTTTGTATTATGGGCGCACCTCCCCTTAATTATCCCGTAGACCCGCCCTTGCTAAAATGGATGATATGATTTAATAAATGAATGAAAGGATGGACCCGGGTGCGCTCCTCTCGAGCGGTGAAAAGTCACGGACATTTTGTTGGCTAGCGCGGAATCAACCATCGCTAGCCTGGGTGCCGCCTCCCCGAAGGAATTAAAAAGCGCGGCTGCGTCATACCATACACTGAGACGGTTGCGTATCCCTCAGTGGTCTTGCCCCCCCCCACAGGTGGAGTTGTTATACTCCCCTGCAGAGGTTGCAGCCCGGCCCATTGTCCGGGGTTCCTCTGGTACGGGTATCTGGCAGTGGGCTAATCCTCAAACCTTCCTCCTCCCGTACCCCCAATTATGCATATGCTAGTGCTCTGCATAGTTGGGACGAGGTCGAATATCAGCGTCCTTTAGCTAAGGCATTGGGCCTCAGGTGGGGGGCGGGGGATGGGGGATTTAGGCAGTCATGGTGATATGCATGATGGGCCTAGAAAAGTATTTCTCTCTTTTTTAGTACCCCCCTTGTATGGGAGGATTTTGGGTGCGGGAGAGGAAAAGTAATCGAGGCGATAGATTAAAATGAAGTTGAAAATAATGAAAATGAGGTGAGTGGCGGCTTCCTTCTGAATCTCGTATGCGAGTAAATTTCCTCGTGTCGATTTCTTCTAAAAAGTAATACGTAAAAAATCTTCTTCGATCGAGAATGAGCTGAGTTTTTGCTGTGAGTCTGCTTTAACAACTTTAACGTGAGTGGTCTATCAGTGATCCAAGCGGTGAATTCTACCTATCATGGTATATTTGCAGGAAAGAGTACAATAAAGTATACATTAATATAAAATAATTCATACAGTGCAAAAATTAAAAATATTATAGTTAAAGTGTTGAAAAATAAAAATTATAGCTGAGAAGGGGAAAGATACATAAAGTTACATAAAGTGGGTCCTACTGTAGCAAGAATACACAAGAGCTCAGCTTTTTGTTAATTTACAAAGTTTTGACATTTAATTTGTACCCACTAATAGGGTTTTTATATTTACATTAATATTGGTCTTTTGATTTATGATTTACGACTTCTCACTTGTTTAAATTTTATTTGTTAGCTTTCATTTTAATCTAATTCTATCACTTGGTTTTCACTGACAATTTTAACATTAATCTATTACTTATTGTCACTATTATTGTTGTATATACTTCAGTTCAGATTTTATTTAATAATATTTACTTCTATATTTAGTACACTGTACACATTATGTTTTTATGTTTTACTGAATTTTAAGTTTCAACTCACTTCGTTTTTACACTAGTGAAACTGCTTAATTTTATTATTTCTTATATTTACTATACACTAGAACTTACGTAGATTATATGTTATACGTTCACTTACGTGACGTGTTTAAACACTGTTGGTTATTTGGTTTTCGCTTTATTATTTGTTTAACACTTATTTCTTTTCGCTTTATTATTTATTTAACACTTTTATCATTTTTTTGCTGTTAGTTAATCGCTGAGGTCATCATCCCGCACTTTATGTTTTGTATGTAGTCCCGTTTACTGTGTGTTAACTAGACTCCGGGATGTACATCGTACCACTGCACAAAAGGCTTTCCATTTCCTTTGGAGACCACGGCCCCTCAAAGGTCCACTTGTACTCACCGTTTCTGATGCCTAACACTAACTGTGCTTGATTGTTTTTTTCAGGTCTACATCCAGCAGTACCGAAAATTTTAACTTTAGTTGTTCCCGATCGAAAAAAATGTCTTTTTTCCAGGACATCGACTTTTTAGGTCAGGGGCACTCCGGAGTAAGTTTGGTCGTCTTCCGATTCTCCGTCATGTTCGTGGCTCCCGACTTTTTTGCTGTTTATTGGTTGTTGTTCTTCCTCGTTTTGAATCGTAGCTTTTTTGGCAGTCTCAGACTGTGTTTCGTCAACGGACTTGATGTTCAAAACGTCTTGAGATGCCGGGTTAGGTGGGAACCACAACTTTTTCTTTACTCCATTATGCTGCAACATGGTGTTAAGTTCATCCGAGAAGCAGCCGGGACGCGCAAGGTTCGCCAGGTGGGTGACTATGACTATTGTCATAATTTCCTTGATTTCAGCCGGCAGGTCCAGCTTCGGAGTCACTCTATCGGTTGCTTGTGTAATGCTGATTGGAACAGATGCTGCTGTGGCATAGGAGCTTACTTGGCACTTTTCCTCCTTTTGTATTTTTAATATTTCCCGTTTCTTCCGAATGGCTTCTTTGCGTAGAGGGCATCTCATGGTCAGAGCCCGATGTTCCCCTTCGCAGTTTACACATTTTACTTGTTCTTCTCGGCAGTCTCTCCAACCGTGGCCAGTTTTGGAGCATGCCGCACAAATTTATTCCTTTTTCGGGTGTATGGTTTTCCAGGTGTATGTACTCATCTGCCTCTATCTGCTCTGGAGCGACGCGCAGGTAGAAGCCCAGGAGGCCGTCCCTCATCGCTCTCTGAGCCATCTTGCTGTTGTTGAAGGTGACTTTAATCATTGTTTTCCTGATTTTATCAACCTTGTCGATTTTTGCCCATGCTTGTTTGGCGTTCATTTCGTCCTTTATGTCTTCCGTGGAGTTATTCACAAAGAAGGGGTCTACTTTCCTTAGGATGGCGGTACGCCTCACGAGTAGTTCGTGGGGGGCCACCGCTTCGAGCCCAATCTTGCGGAGGGGTTCTTTCGCTTGGTTTGAGACAAGGGCCTCCACATCCTTGTTTTTCAAGCAGATGGCAGCACACCCGTTTGGTGTCTTGATGAGACGGGTAAGCTCGATGTTAATTTTTCCGAATATAGTTTCAAAGACTGATGGCCTGCTTGGTTTTTGGTTCCCCGCTATTAGACGGAGGGGGATCCGTTTAGTGTCCTGGGGGGCGGGGAGGCCCATGTCCCCCTTCGGCCAGTGCTGCCCTTTCCCTTCTGGTCCTCTCTTGCTTCTCGGGGAGGTGGAGGACTTCACTTTTGACTTTGGGTTTGGGGTTCAAGAGTTGTCTGAAGGACGATGGACGGAAATTCTTCCCTGAACTTTTTCTCCTTTGCCACGACCAGACATGATGATCACACACATTGTCTACTCGTACTCTACTCTACTCTTCTACCTATCAAGCTGGTGTACTCAATAGTGGAAGATTTAGATAGTGGTAGATGATAGATGGTGGGAGTGAGGTAGGGTTGCCCTTGTTTGAGGGGCATCGCAGGCATTTTTTATTTTTTAATACTTATTTTTTCCTTTTTTTTTTACTTATGTTGTCAAGTGTTTGTTTCAGTGTGCATTCTTCTTTGTGTTTTTCTGTTTATTTGTATCCTCGTCTCGTTTACTTTGTATTCGTGCAGTGTTTTTGTTGAGCTTTCGAGTCTTTATTAGTGTTCGAATTTAGTTTTTTACCTCGTGTTTTTACCTGATGTATTTTCTTGTTATTTGTTGATTGTGAGTTTAGTATTGTTTCGTAGTCTATTATGTCATACTCTGTGTTGTTGATGTTTATGTGTAAATTGGTAATGTATTTTCCTCGGAACAGACTTTAGTGCTTGGGAATCGCCGGTTTCGAGTGACCTTCCCATGCAATCTGGCAAGGATATTAATTCTGCCTCCAGTTCTTCTTAATTCTGAGATGATATCATTGGCCATTGTAGACCAGACCTTTTTGGTCAGTTTCTGGGTTACGACGTTAATGGGCTCTAGTTTCTGCCTGTGGTGCAGGTCCCTCTTCCGAAAAAGGACCAATCAGCTTTTAGACATAGCACTGTAATGATTGTCCAATCAGCACCATGATAGATTTAAAATGTTACTAACGATCCAACCGTTTACACATAAACACGGTGAAATCAATTTTCCGAATTTTTAGACTGCACTAAAAGACGACTTTAACTCTAACAAGCAGAGTCCTACTTCTCCAAATTTCGGAATTCTCCACTCTTTCAGTGGGTGAAGATTTTAACGTGTTTTGGAGGATTGTCCGCTTCGGTTCAACGGAAACCGTCTGGTTTTACCAAAAACATACGCGTGCACACCCGCGAGGGTGGAAACCCTGCCAGCGAGTGAATTTTGAATGAACTGGAGTTTCTCGCCTGAATCTTGTCTGTTCGTATAACAGCAGCACAACTTTGGTTCTAATAACCTTTCTGCCATTAAGGTCTATAGAAGCCGTCTGCCTCTGACGTGTCCGAACCACGAAGGGAAGCCTCGCAGGGGGCGCGAAGAGGGCTCCATTCTGGGGCGGAGTGGTCAGGGCAGATAGTAAGGCCCTGTTAGACATTTTAGACAGGTAGGGAAGAAAGGGTGATCCAAAGTCTATTTAGGTACTCGCCCCCACGATAAGGGCCTGGTAAGTTCAAGTAGCACTTGCTGTTGGGGCCGTCATGGACGACCCTAACGGCGAGAAAAGGGTCCCACTCCATATTAAAGAGCAATGCCAAAAGTCTTCGCGCAAGAAGGTTTTTGAAACTGTATTCTCAACGCTTGGGATTGCTCTTTGCCGACTTAAAGACCAGTATTATGGATACATGGCCTTTTGTGACTCTAATAAAGATTTGGACAACCTTCTGACCGCAAACTCGAGGAAGAAGTTAGAAGAGATCGGCCTCATACTACGTGTTCCTCCACATATATCGTCCAAGAGATCGATTATTTGCCGACGTATCGACCTCTACGTTGGTACCTACTCTGCTGAGGAGAGAAAATAAGAAGTTGAGGCGAAGCAAGCTTGGGCAAAAATCGATGATGTAATTAAGTTTAAGAATCGTGAAGGAGAAGAACACACCCATCTGTTTAAAATACTCTTCCAAACTACTGAGATGGCAACGAAGGCGGCAGAAAATGGACTGGTCCGATTCAATTCAAAAGTCTCCGCCAGCTGCATTGAGCGAGAGGTTTTTGTACCGGTGCCGATCTGCTTCTCTTGATATGCCCTCGAAAAGCATGCCACTAAGGAATGTCAGGCTACAGGCAAAATCAGTTCTGAGTGCTCAGAATCTGGCCACACGGGAGAGAGTGTACTAGCTCCAATAAGAAGTGCATTAATTGAGGCAATTCTCACCGTACTCTATCAATGGCTTTCCCAATAAAGAAGTCCTTGATAACGGACAAAACGAAGCCCTTGATCAAAGAGAGAAATAGAAGAAAAACTACTTAATATGCACAAGAAACAAAAGTTTCCGGACAAAAAACTACGATTCAAATAGACCAGAACATGAGACCAGATCTTATTATGTGTATATTACACGCACACTTCGTGAATATAACGAACCCTGGAAGTTATGCGACATAAATAAGATGCTGGTACAGAATGGACTGAAACCGATGTGGTTTCCGGACAACCCGCCATCAGGAGACCTATTTCAAGCTTAATTAAAGAATCTCAAACAACCTGAGACAAGGCCTCGTTCTACTTCTCGCGACCCGCGTTTACGCAAGAAAGAACGTGCCGAGAATGAGACTCACAGGTAGAGACCAGTAACCAACCGGAAGAGATTCTACTAAAAAATGATGAGGTTGAACCTGTTGCATCAACATCTGCCTCCGCTATGCCAATCTATCGGACCACCCCCGATCTGTGCTTCCATACCAAAGAAAGCCGATGTTAATGAACTAATAGAAGGAGTTACTAAAGGCAGGTATAAGTGTGACTTTGATGCGGACGTTACGAAAGACGAGCTTTTAAACGCCTTCAAAAAAGGAAGGATAGAAATGACATGAATTCTGATTTAATGTTAACCAGGATCAATACAGAAAAAAGAGATCTGGTAGGGTTAGGTCACCAGCCAGAGATAAAAGAACTAAGGTTAAACAACCGAATATCAATTAACCATGGCTATCTCTACCAAACTCGTCAGGAACCTTAAGATCTTCTCGCTGAATGTTAACGGATGGAAGATCAAAAGCAGAATATATAATGTGTGAGGGAATAGATGCCCCCCCCCCTCACGAGTGAGCCTCTGGTCGTTAACCCCAACATCCTGGCAATGTAGACGCCGTAGCTTGCCCATTTAACTTCCTTCCTTCTCGGCCCTCGTCCCGATGAAAAGCTGAACGGCCGGCCGAGACCACAGAATGCGCTAATCAGCTCAGGTCGGTCCCGAGACGCAAACATCGGTTAAGAACAGCAAGATTTCCCCTAAGAGGTGATATAATTAGAGGAGCGTCGCCTTAAAGCCAGAAGGTCCCTCTGGGCCAGCTGTGCGACGCCCTGAGAAAATCTGTTGGAGGAGGAGCCTTCATTAGGCCTGTCTAAAACCCCCTCTCCCCCTCCTACCCCTACCCCAGTGGGATGGCGACGTATAAAAGCAAATATCTTTGGAAAAACGGGGTAAATTACGTTAGTCATCAAGGCGACGAAGCTCCCGGCAAGAGGCCAGGGCTACCAACAGAAGGAACTAAGAAGAAGCTCATCCTCGAGCTCGTTCCTGGAGGTCACACCGAACTTTAAGTTAACTTGATTTAAGAATCAAGTTTAACTTACTCTCTTCAGAGAAACCCCCCTATTCTGGTGTATCCCAAAGCACCGAGATAGTCCTCGCCTTTAAGGAATACCAGAACTAAGAAGAAGCTCATCCTCGAGCCCGTTCCTGGTAGTCACACCGAACTTTAAGTTAACTCGATTTAAGAATCAAGTTCAACTTACTCTCGTCAGAGGAACCCCCCTATCCTGGTGTATCCCAAAGCACAGAGATAGTCCTCGCCCTTGAGGAAGACCCGAGTGAACTCCCCCAGCACTCCCCTGAGTCAAAGGATTCCCGCATTGGCTCATCGCTAGCCAGTGCGAATTATTCCCTAGAGTAATCCGAAGAGAAGAAAGAAACATTCTTTCCCTGTCCCGTGGTGATATCATTTCCTGCCGAAGGCGTGCGGCTCCTCCATCTGCGACACGCGCCAAGAGCCTCCATGGCTTTAAAGCTATTTCGCCCGTATAAACACATCTGGACAAGCGGCACGCGTCATCCAAGCAACAACATTCTTGGGGTGACGTAACCATTAAGTTCAAGGTCTAACTCAAACCTGATTCTAGTAGGAAGCTACAAAGGTATTTAAACCCCGGTATCCATTTCTGTAAAGTCCGTTTGCATTTTTTTTATATTAAAGTGAGCTGTGGGTCAACCATCACAATTTAAGCCTCACTTAAATTTATTGAAGTCATTTTTGTGCATTTAAGGTGTCAAATTTCGTTGGTTACTGTTTTTTTGTCTTAATTAAAGTTTCAGTTTTCTGAAAAAAAATTTTATTCAATTCTTGAAACTCTAAGCAAAGCACTAGGAACCCTCAAAGATTAAAGAAGAAGTAATAAGATAATAATAATTAATAATAATCAAATATAGAGCACTCTTAGAGATAAAACCTAATCCAGGAGTTTTGACGTACGTAAACAACCCATACGTACGAACTCCAACCATCACTCGGTCCTTCCTATACCACTACACAATGACATCATTAGAAACACTGATCCCGACATCTTGCTTAGTTCTGAGCATAGATTAAATGACAACATAGAGCGTATAAAAATATATAACTACGAAGTATTAATGGCTAACCACTCAAAGGAAAGATTCGATGGGGTCGCAATTGCCATTAGAAAAGGCATTAGATTTAAAGAGATATGGGACTTAGAGGAATCATATTTGGCGGTGAAAATCCCTATGACATATTACGACCTGGTGGTTGCAATCAGGTATCAACCACCCAGGCGCCCGTATCTCCCGATTCCCAACTTTATGCGACTCTTTAAGAGAGAGGCCTCAACGATACTAGTCGGAGATTTGAATGCCCGGTGCAGGGAAACCGCTTATACGAGGGCTTCTAATGGAGCTCGTAATTCACTGAGCCTCCTAATCGATAAAAGGTGTTGTGCGAAGAAAAGGGCCAGATTTCTCCACATTCCATACGGGAAGATCATCGACTACACCGGACATTGTGTTAACAAATAGAAACTTTTCTCTTAACCATGTCAATCTCCAGGGCCCTTTCATACCGTCAGATCATATTAGTATGATCACCCACATCTCTACTTCTCCAATACAAGTACAAATTCCTAAACGAAGATGCCTAGCAAGAGCTAACTAGGAAATATTCCGAGAACATCTGCGCCAAGTGCATATTGAACAACTCGATGGTGCTTCCCTGGAAGAGATTGACGGGATACTTGATCATCTCACCTCGAAAATCTTAGAAGCTGACCGCCTGGCTATCCCCTGACGGAACATAAAATTCTTACATCTCCAAGGTGGGACGAAAACATACAGCAGAAAATGGATCAGCTGAAAGCAATGGTTTGCTTTATAAATATGCATGGGATCACGGCACAACGGTACCAGGAGCTGCGAGAATTAAGAAACGAGATCAGGCAACTCATACTTGAGAGATCGAGAGACCAGTGGGATGATATCATTAATAAGATTGACGCAAAAGGGGACCCCCCAAATTTTTGGAGTCAAATAAAGAGACTGAGAGGCACTTCTCCTAATAACAGCATAAGCATCAAGGTCAACGGCGTAGAATATACGTAGGACCATGATATCGAGATGGAATTTAGGCTGTACTGGCAAAACCGCTTTCGTATTAGCGATGGAGATAACAAGTTATTTAATGATAGGTATGAAGAAGAAGTTCTACTTAGACTTCAAGACCTAGATGCCGACCTTACGCCACATCACTTCGTGGACAGATCCAGCATTGCACGGGAAGAAGGTAGACCTTTCTCGCACGAATAGTACGAGTAGGCCCTCAAAAGCTTTAAGCAAAAAGCGCCAGGCATAACTGGCATCACTATCACTAAAATGCATATGCTGAATGCCCCCAATAACATCAACGAGGGTCTACTAGAGTTGTTTAATGCTTGCCTCAATGTTGGCTCTTTCCAAACCAATTTAAAAGAGCCCGCATGATCTTTATTCTGAAACCTGGAAAACCGAAGAAGGAGATCAGTAGCTATAGGCCCATTTCCCTGCTGGAGTTTACTGGCAAATTGTTAGAAAAACTTCTTAACACTAGACTGAGGATCTTCCTGGAAACTCACAACTCATACAACTCTTAATAACATGGGTCCCAGAGAAAATTTGGTACGGAAACGGCTCTGGCATTAATTAGGGAGAGAATAGCAATCGGAAAAACTACGAATGGTAATGTCGATGTTGTACTTCACGACGTGGCCTCGGCATTCGACAAGGTATGGCTATAGGGTCTGAAAAGCAAACTAAGTGAACTTGCTATCGATGGAAACCTAACCAAGTTCTTATGCGACTATCTGGAGGATAGAGAAGCAGTAGTGAAGATAAATGTTATAGGAGGTCTAGCCTATAATCTGGAAGCTGGGGTAGCTCAAGGGGGCTGCCTCAGTCCCACTCTGTATTCAGTGTATACTGGAGATTTACCACATCCCGTTCAAGACCTCGCCCAGTATATACAACTAGCAGATGATATCACTCAGGCCATTACCACTGTTTAAAAAAATCCTAATGACATTGCTAACAGGACAGGGAGTGAAATTGATAATATCAATAACTTTGATAAAAGGAATAAGATAAAGATCAATGTCCAAAAGTTCAGAGTGATGCCAATTGGCCGTCGGAAACATCGGTTGTATGGTGAAAGATGAGCTCTATGAGTACTAAAGAGGAGGCCGAGTTCTAGACCTGAAGTTAACGTCGGACGGGTACAGGGCCCATGACTCAGAGTAAAACTCACCATTAGAAATGAATTCTGTCCACTAGCGCGTCTCTGTTCTTCAGTTTACCCCTCAAAAAAACCTCTGGGGGCATGTCTCAGCAGAAAGATTAGTAGGATACTTCATCTACAGTAGAGGTTTTGTCTCGGCATTGAAAGTGTCTTAATACCTGCCTGGCAGACCGAAACAATGGATGTGGCTCTGTCATCTTCCCAATAGTGCTAGTACAAACGACGCTTTAACGAAGAAGCTTCTCGCTGCTTATCGCTCCTCTGTGGTTTCATTTAAAGAGAAACTTAAGGACTCTTTTTTTCCAACGCTCTCAGTGGGGGTTCCGCTATCATGCAATCTTTCGAGACATGGGCATCCTTCACCTTTGACAACCATCAGCACCAGAAGTGGTGATGACTTTCACAACATTGAAAGTGTTAGTCACATCGGCTACCAAAAAGCTGATATGTTTCACCATTGGTCGTTATCTTTTCATGTCAACAAACTCTTGTTGAGGTGATCCTAAACCACATTCTACCAGGCATCAAATAACTCGAATAAATATGAATGTGTATTAACAGTGGTGTATATTTTCCTTAGGCACCCTTCGACAAGGTCAATTGGTTGTTTATCACAATGGAGCTCAACCACGATCGATAACCCGAGTCTTCCATTGGCTCAATATGACTGCTCAAATGATGTATGGTTCTTTGTTCAAAAGTCTACGTAACCAAACCAACCGATATTCAAGAACTAAAGGGGAAAGTTCAAAAGGTTTTTTGATAAGGTAACTTTTGGAATGTGTTATATAATGTGGCTTGGAAATACAGGGCAAGGTTGCCTTAATAATCGAAATAATGGAAATCACGTAGATGATTTTAATCGACCACGGACTTTATAAAAGAGATTAAATTTAGAGTACCATTCTAAACTAGACAACAAAATACCCAGATCTGCATTTTCTCGAGAATACTTTTTTTAATTTTAATACAAAATCATAAAATATTCTTTGAAATTTGCCTCTGATTAGTGTTTAAATTTCATTCAAAAGAAGAGCGCATAAACCTCTTTTTATGAGCTCTTCTATAAAATGAAATTTGGATGTATCTGAGGCAAATTTCATAGAATATTCTGTGCAATTTCCATTTTCAAGAAAATATAGAACTTGGTATTTTCTTCTCTATTGATGGACATTACTGTGTATCTACCCTACTTTATATATTTCTATTTTCTGTTTATTTTTTATTTGAGTTTGTTAGAAAATAAAAAAATCTAATGCTTTTAAAAATGTGTAAATTTAAAAAACCTGAATTAGAAATGAGCAGGACATCACTCCTAAAGTTACTGACACAGTAAACGGAGAAAAGAAATCTAATATTGGACACCTTTATAATGAGGAGATCCAGAAAACAACCTCGCAGAAGGAGGAAGGATAATCTTCAATGGCTGAAGTAGCCTGTAAGTTTCAAGGGAAGAATCGGAATAACTGTAGGCTTCCTGCGGAGGCTTTTGTCCTACAGTTGCATAACTTAATCAATGGTAATGATAAAGAAAGAGGGGTGAATTCGTTCAAAAATCCCATTTAATAGATACAACCTACCACGCATTGAGAATCAAGCTGTCAGATTTGTGTCTGTGCTCTTCGTAAGAATTTGTTCCAGCGGAATTTAATGCTCCCTTCCATCTCCAATATTTTAAATTCACTATATTTTCAGTCGCGTGAGACTCTACACCTCACTATGTCTGTCGCTCGGGCAATCTCCATTTTGCTTATTTTTTTGTTTGTGTAATAGCATTGTAATTATTGTGCCGATTCCTACGATATTTGAAACCATTATGCCAAAGCCATCCCAAGGTTAGCCCGGGAATTATTTTGTTTTGGCAATAACATCATAACTATTTGGCCGATTCTAACGAAATTTGAAACCCTTATGTTTTTATGTTCTCTTGCAAATGATATAATTGACAAGGTCCTCCCAAGGTTAGCCCAAGGAATTATTTTGTCTTGGAAATAACATCATAACTATTCGGTCGATTCTAACGAAATTTGAAACCCTTATGTTGCTTTACATTCGCTTTCGAATGAGAGAATTGCCAAAGTTATCCCATGGTTACTCCTGGAACTATTGAAAGTTTTGAAGGTAGTGAGGTCATAAATCAGAATAAGTGAGACCATGCGACATTTTGGCCACCATACCTTGATTTATCACACTGTCCCTCTTCGTTCTTCAACGAGTGATAATACACTCGTTATCAATATCTAGGATGATAATTTGTATCTATGATTATACCACCATTATCCTACTGATATTAAAATATTGTTTAATAAACGAAGAAAACATAAATGAGATAGGAATTATAGAGGGATTATGTTAATTTCTAAAAAGAAAAATGGGACGGAAAAAACCGGCAATGATGAAGAGAGTGGGAGACCTCCTTCCCATTTAATAGCCCTCAAGGGAAAGCCAGTATCGACCATCATGAGTCAGAATTCAGACAGAGAACGAAGATTCAGAATCAGATGCCCCCTGAGAGATCCCCTCCCAAAGATACCATCTTCAGGGGGTACTCTTATCATAGTAACGACTTCTCAGAGAGGAAAGTCTCAGATGTCGGGTGAGTCAATCCTGTCCTCTGCTTATAAATACAAGCGTCTAAATATTAAATTGGCTAATTTAAAACTAAAAAATGATAAACGGCAGAAAGGCATCTATCTCGAAGCCAAAATAATTCTTGAGATATATATATATATATAATTTATAATTTCACGGTGAAGGTAAAGACACATAGGAGGCTGAGGTACCTGCGATTTATTTAAGGAACAAAGTTTCGGGCGTATCACCCATCTTCAGGTTCTAAAATCATAAAATAATATAATGCAGTTAAAGAATATTAAAAATAATCAGGTTATGACCATGTAGGCAAATCAAAAATCACCTACATGGTCTTAACCTGATTATTTTTAATATTTTAAATATTCTTTAACTGTATTATATTATTTTGTAATTATAGAACCTGAAGATGGGTGATACACCCGAAACCTTTTTCCTTAAATAAATCACAGGTACCTCAGCCTCCTATGTGTCTTTACCTTCACCGTGAAATTGAAGATTAGACTGGTCAGCAGCAACTCATATGACTATATATATATATATATATATATATATATATATATATATATATATATATATATATGAGAAACAACAGAGTAATGCCCCGCCGTTGTTCAACGAAAGGAAACAAATATAAAAAATATTATCAAAGACCGATATAAAGTATAGAACCAAATAGATAAGGTCTACTTCCGGAAATTGCAACTGTGAGCACATAATGTAGACATTTAGATCACTAAACTAAATACATACACACCTAATTGTGAATAAATAAAAATATACGAGAGAAACATAACTAAATTAATAAATCAAAGGGCTAAGATTTTAAATGGATAATTTCGTTATAAATAAGCCTTTTAATAACAGGGTATAGTTTAAAGAGACTGGGGGATATATTAAAATTAGGCGAGAAATTAATGAATGAGCATTCGACAATATTTCTTTGAAAAGTCATCAGATTTGTAAATAAATTTAACCGAATTCCAATCTATAGGATAACTGTTCTCCGATAAATGGACAAAGAAATCGCTGCTGCATTCCCCCCTCCTAATATTGTATTTATGTTGCGTAAAACCTAGGGTTAATGATTTACCGGTTTGCCCAAAGTATTGCTTATGGCAAACTGAACGATCAACAGAATAAATCCCCCTATATTATTGTTATTATTATGAATCAACATTTTGCACATGGTAGACTGATATTTGAATATAACAGAAATATTTAACTTATTGAAAAGGCGAGGAAGCAAGGAAAAAGGACTCAGAAAACGGTAAAATAAGGAAGTCTTTAAAATTGTATGCAGGAGGGATTTCCGTCCTACTCGTATAAAAGGATTTTTTTTTCCAAATCTTGGCATCCTGCAAGAACTCCCTTGTTTACGGCGGCTCGGCAACCTCACTCTAACCTTTCTGCTCCGAACAGAGCTCCCGAATTTGTCACATAGATACAGGCCATCATTGGCAACGATCACTGGAAGTCAATGAGGTCCATAGCCAAGGATAATAGACAGATAATTGACAGTTATTGCATTAGAGACATTCGCTTCTACTCATGCAAGATGATAAGGGGCAGTTTCTGTAACAAAAAAAAAGGACAAGCGGAAGGAGCCTGCTCCAAAGCTTGTGATCAGACTGAATCGTTTCCTAAAGCCTGTCATGCTTTGGTTCTTCTCGGTCGAGACGAATTTGTGCAAGGACGAACTGATGAATTCACAAAACAACCGGTGGCTTGTTGTGCCCCCACCTCCTCTAAGATGCAACCAAGTTTCCAGTACACATCATGATGTTTGGGGTAGCGAGGAGGGAAAGATACGTTATGCTCCCGGTTATCTTTCAAAGGGACACATAAAGTGCCAGGAGTTGGTGTTATCCTGAATCCAAGAGGTCACCTTTGGAAGGCCATACCTGTGGCAGAAAGACTCTGCACCCTGCCACACAAAGAGGACCACGCAGTATTGGCTATCGGATAATTAGTTTGACTACATCACTCTTAAAATTAAGCCTACTAAATCCCCAGACTGCAATCCATGGACTATTACCGTGTTTTACAAAACTCCTGTTACACTCATTACCGCACTATGAACAAAGGAGATAATGATAGTTATGATGCAAGTAGACCTGACTTTATTGTTTTAAAATATAAATATGTGTTTAAATTGTAATGTAACTCAATATAGCCGCTTTCAGGGATGAACACGCGCTCCTGGCTAGACATGAATCCCGCGCCCACGTTAAGAATGAAGTCCTTCCTTTTCTCTCCCACAATCGGTTTCCCGGGGACTTGAGCTACTCAAATTTGGTGTAGCGAACCTTGCAGGCCTTGCCTTCGACATGCACTTACAAGTTGTAGTCAATGGGATTGAGGTTGGGCGACTGCGGCGACCAAAAGTCCTTCGACCAGAAGTTTATATTCGACCCCTACCACTCTTGTACGGTATGGGCCATGTGAAACGAAAAACTGTGCAGTTGAAAGATTTAATCCGCCTTCTTCGTGATCTTTCTCACCAAGAGTAGGAATTTTGTGGCCAGGATGTCCCTGTAATTTGCCACGGTGAGCCTGTAACCGGCCACGAACTACACCGGCTTCATCTTCTCGCCCTTCGAAGCCCCGACACCGAGCATCACCACGAAGGCCGGTTGCTTGGTCGTGGACGGGTAGCGGACTTCGGAGACGTCGTGTCTGAAGCTTACCACGCCGTCGATCTGCTCGTTGGTGAGCGGATCGACTATGATTTTTTTTCATCAGAAAAAATAAGAATTCAATTGCCATGCCACTTCAACTTGTTGAGAAAGCAACGACAGCGCTCCCTACGTTGTTCCCGCATACGGTCGGTGACTAGAGCCCTTTCTACGCACTTCAAGCATTTTGCGCCCTCTTTGAGGGTCATGGACACTTTGATCTTCGAGATGTTCTTTTTAAGCGCAGTCCTTTTAAGCTTCGGAGCAATTTCTAAGGCCTTTATCAAAGCCAAACGGTTGACAACTTGAAGTCTGTCTTAACCAGGTCGATCTTCGAGGTTTTCCCCTGAGGTTGATCCACTTGGCTCAAGAGCAGATATCCTGATTCTTTTCACTTCCATCTCGACACACCTACAGACAATGTAAAGGCGTTTTAATGAAACATGCGGAAGAGTAGAATTTTAAGATTTTTGACAGAACTTTGTCTATCACACATGTAAGCCTCTCGAAACATAAAAAAACGAGTGTAACAGAACTTTTGAGAGACAGATCACAAGTGTCCCTGCACCACCAAGTTAGTGGTTAGGTCCAGGACCAACAAAGTTTTCCGCCAGTCAACAGAGGGGCCGTCGAGATGGCCTGCAGCAGGTTCAGACGCATACTGGAGGCAGTGTTTGAAGCTGACTGCATTTCTTTAAATGAAATGAATACTGCAATCCTTCATCCTTAACATCTAACTTTGGTAAATATATATGTGTATAAAAGTACTCTCTGTGTTATTTTCTTGTATGATGAAGTTAGGCGATAAATTACCCACTGCACTCTGAAGTGCAGAGTATCCTATAGGTGCGACGACGACAACGCTCTATCCCAGACAAGTTAGGGTTGAATGTCCCAGTTTGGATGATCTTTGCTCACGGTTACGAGGTCAGATCCTCGTAAGGGAGGGCTAGTCCAATAGATGCTACTTTAAATCTTGGTATTGGCTGAGAGTTCCAAATCTCACTTAGTTACAGGCTGTTACACGGCTATGATGAGCTCAATCCAAAGGTCGGAAAGTAAAGGAGTTGGCAAAAATAGACTAATAAATATTAATAATTAAATTAAATCGTACAACAATAAACAGACATATAAGACAAATAGTTACAGTGGTCAACGGGCTATTAATAAGACTAGGTATTTAAAATTGGGTAGGCTGGATAGAATTAAGATTTGAGCTTTACACGGGGGCATGGTAAGCACACAAATGATAATGGGGGAACGGTAGACGGCAATTATAAAATTTTGGGGAAGCTAAAATATTCGTTACAATACCTTGTTCAAAATGGAAGGGTTGGGGGAGACGAATGTTCGTTTCCGGTGAGGCGGTGAGATGATGGTTGGGTCACTTCGACGGAGTCCAGGGTCAACTTGCTTGTAGTTGAAGTATTCCTTTGAGATGACGGAGGGAGGGGGGGGGGGATGCAGAGCCTTCGAGAATGAATGCTGGGAATTCTTCTGGTGTAAATTCTTTGGAAGAAAAAGGGAGGGTGAGTTTCTTTGAAACATCAAACGGTGGTTTGTTGGGTCGACTATGCGTAATCAAGGGGGTATTATGCTAAGATATTAATCTTCACTGAAGCCTTTTGGGATAAGACTTGATTCTTGTCTGGAATGGCATCGTTGAGCGGAGTTGGACGGGTATTATTACGGGGAGAAGAGTTCTTAACTAATTCTAGGGTGGATATTTGTTTTATCCAAGGAAGGATGTTCGGTTTTATCCAGCAACGTTTCCTTGCCTTCGGCGTATGACAACCCGAATAGAGGGGGAGTAAGATCGTCTGCTCTCGTGAGCTTCTCTCGCACCAATCTCTCTCGATTCCTCCTCACACATGTACATATGGAAGCCTGCCAGTGAGGGAGCTTACCCCATAGAAGTGGGGGGAAGGGGGAGGAACTATCGCCCGTCGTTTGAGTAATGGCGAACGCGGCCTGGGTGGCGTTTGTCTCAGCCGCTCTCAGCGTGGCTAGAAGGAGGGGGGGGACTTCTTGTCTTGTTTAAATACTCGGATTAATAAGGGCTGCATTCTATAAGTCCGCTCCTATACTTTCTCACGCTTTTGAGCTTCTAAAATTGCTTGTAAGCTAAAACGAGGCCCATCACATGGAGGCAACGCTTAAAAGGGACGTTATTTCTCCCATCATGTGCTTGTTCCATCACAATTATTAATGATTATATTCCGGCAGCTCGTTCAACGCTGGAGGCCAATTTTCTTCACTGCAACCTAAAATTCTCTAATTACTACTTATATTTTGTTAAATAGATTATAAAAATGGCAAATATTCTCCTGCACATTCAAGATATCAATTACACATTCTTTCTTTGGCTTTCCTTTAGATTCTACATAAGATGTTAAATCTACATGTGCCCTGAGTGGTTACAATTGGTATCAGTAAGAACTACTGCTTCCTTACAATAGTTTAACCTTAATGTGATAATGATTTGTGCTTATTTGTGTGCGCAATCTCTTGAGCTTATGTGCATGCGTATGTTTTGCTTATCAAGGCGTGATATAATTCCATTCCCCTTGGGGAAATCTTGTTATTTTATTTTATAAATTCTTTGGAATTTGTAACTTTCTGGTTCTTATTTAATAAGTAATCAGAAGCATATACATAATTTCACTGCTTCCATCGACTGCAAGCTTAGAGCCAAATCAGCAAAGCGGTGCACGAATTGAGGAGTTTGTGTTCAATTTGGTTATGGGATTTAAAGCCGTTCTTTCAAATCCCCAAATGATGGAGCCAATTTCGAGAATTTACAAAGATATTCTTGGTTCGAGGACAAAAAAGAATCCTTGTAGAAAGTGATAATTTATCGCTTTCTTTTATAAATGGGCTTTACAGTGGAATGGATGGACATTCTCATTTAGGATCATTAACACCATTTAACTTAATTTGGCGTGATTTGGGGTAATTGTGAAATTGCGGAAATATAGCAAAAACATAAATGGATTAAATGTTGCAAATTTGGTAGTTATAGTTCTCCGTTATAAATATAGCATCTCCAGGAGGGTGCTATTATTTTAGGAAAGGGGGTGATCATTAAGTCAAGAGAAGGAAAAAAAATAGAATAAAATGAATAAATGGGCGAACCCAAAAAGATAGGTGTGTAAAGTACTTAAAACTGCGCCAAATGAATTTTTTGAGTTTTCATGGGGTTCGGATCCTCTTTAAAACTTCAAGATATTAAGTTCTACATATAGATATAGTACTACAGGAGAGTTAATCTTTTGATTATTTAGAAAGGAGTAACAAGGAAAGTAAGTACCCTAGGAGACCTTACGGTCCATTCAAAGAGGGGTGCATTTGCTTAAAATAAATTGTTTCTATTGATTGAACTAATTAGAATCTTCACTGGAACATTTCTCGAAATTTCTTTGTTAATTTGTCATCAAATTTATATTGTCTTGGAAAGCCAAGTTTTAACCTGAAACGATCTATTAAATTTTTTAAATTGATGATTTATTCAAAGTTGGGGAGAGTACTGTAATGATTTATTCAAAATTAGAGAGACTACTGTAATGATTTATTCAAGGTTGGGGAGAGTACTTTAATGATTTATTCAAGTTTGGAAACAGTACTGATTTTTTATGTGGGGGAGAGTAATATTATGATTTTTTATGTTTGAGAAAACTACTGTAATGATTCTTCAAGTTTTGGAAGTGTATTGTATTGATTTATTCAAGTTCGGGAAGAGTACTCCAATGATTTATTCAAACTTGGCATGCCGCGTAAATTCCCGTACAGAGCAGAGTATTGAAACCCAGACAGCCGCGAAGAGAGGCGGAACGCCTGATAGAGCTTCCGCCAGCTTCAAATAAGGTGACCTGGAGTGAAAGCCATCCCCTTATTTGGATTTGAAGACTTCCATGTACACTGGTACTTCCTCACTGTGACCCTGAGTCTGCTCCAAAAAGTTCAAACTCAACGATCCCAGTCATGTATAAGCCCTGGAGGCAGAAGCGTGGCGATAAGAGAAAGAGAAATCGATAAGAGTAAGCCGTCGCGAATATTCCGTCACGGACGCTGGCTCCGAGGTTGCGGAGGATGGAGTATGGTCCTGCAAAACTTGCCTCAAATCCTTTTGACACGCTTCCACACCTCTGTAAGAGGCGGTCTTTTCCGATAACTGAAAACACGTATCCTCGCCCATAAGACCAGAGAGCGTTCTTCGAAACATAATGGAACTTGACCCTCGCTCGACAAAATTGACCTACAGTGAAATCGTTTCAGGGACGGTTATAGCACATATAGGCTAATAACTTCTCTCAGAGTACTGTTTCACATTCGCCGACCACCAAGGGAGCGCAAGGCGTGCTAAAAGATCAGGTATTCTTGGAATGGTAGTCAGGTCTACGTAGATAAAGTTGTTGGAGGAGAACTCAACGGGCTCATCAACAGACCTAAACTTTTTGAATGAGATTGAGAAATCACTCCTTTCCTGATATGCGGGTCACTGCGGCTGGTCCAAGCACAATCAATGCAGTTTCTCCATCGGAATCCGCCGCCTTAATTTTGGCTCAGGTTGGAATGTCTGCTGAAATAAAAATATACCTCCTATGCAGGTATATCTTCGCTGCCTAAAAGTAGGCATTCAAAGCAATGAGGAAAACAGAGACGTCACTTTAGGTGTACATATATCGCACATTCGTAGGCCCGGCATCCATCCTGCAGTTGTGGTATTGTAAAATTCTTATAACCCAGAAGTGTGGTTAAGGGGACGCGTACAAAATGGCATCTAGAAAAAGAACTATGTAAATATTTATTATATGTTTATATCTCTCGCTTTCTTGTAGGCGTTATTATTTTTATTTGTTTGATCTTGCTGTCTTTTTCCCAAATGTATATTCTCGTCTAAGAAATATCTTAGGACAAAGTTTGTCAGTATTAGTAAAATTGAACGATGGGCAATGATGATTCGAAAATAGTCGTATCCATGTGATAATATAATCTTTCTCTTAAAATCAGCTTCTATTTGTAGAGAAAAGTGTTGTGAGGACAGTGGAGATGTATAGAAGGAAATAAGCCCAGATAGTCTTAATTTACTGTAGTTTGAGATTGCTTGGGGGAATTGGAGACGATAGGGTATTACCGCTCTTCCAGGAGCCTGCTTTAATGGTCTACACGAGGCACCTCCTTGCGGGGAACTAAATGCTTGAATCAAATAGGAATGAATATTTTCGTTATATCTGGTGTATTTAAGCGATTAAAAAGGGAGAGCCTTGGCAACAGATGCCTGTTTACATGAGAGTTATAGCCACAAACGCCTTCGAGGAAAATATATCTGTTTACAGTTTCAGTATTTGCCTGAAACAAAAATAGAATAATGTTTTTCTGCCCTGGAAAGTCCAACTTAAGAGAATAAACATGGCAAATTTTTGGCAGGAAATGGAATATAACTTAAAGCAAGGCAATGTCTTGCTAAGAGATTACTCAAACACTGCTATTTCACCAGGAATTAGCGTGATAATAATCAGCTTATCGTGTATCTCCTTACCATAAATATTCATGGAGACAGGACCTTCAGTTAATATAGGTCGGTTGCTGGCGATATATGGCATCCATCTTTCAATCCAACCTTTTGTAATACGGAAACCAGCTTTCGAGTGCCTAATCCTTCCTAGATATATTTTTTATACTCTCTACCTTAAAAAGAATTTAAGAAATTGTTTATTAATTAGCAATTTCAGTGAATTATCATTCATTTCTTGGTTGTGGTCAAAATAACCTTGATCAGAAGAAAAATAAGGACAAGCGACCCAGATACACAATAATGCCATCGATCAATTTTGAATCTAAACAACGACAACGAATTGTCCTTTTAGGTGAAATCAGTTGACCTATAATTAATGATTACTTCAGGATTTGCTTCTAACGAACAATTAAAATTTAAAAAGCTCAGATTATCACATTGAGTCAGAGCTCATGCAGGCCAAGTGGATACGTCGTTGGCCTCCCAACGTCGCGGTACGGGGTTCGATTCCAAATCCCGGTATGAGCCGACACAAACGTCAGCGCACGTAGAGATCTGGCTACCGATTGGTGGACGCACTGTGCTCACCCCGTTTTCGGGTAGGTAGATCTTCCACTTCTCACCGCACACACACTCTGTTCCAAGGAATCTGCCGATGGGTATCTATATTCACATACCTCTGACGCGGAACAGCTCCCTCTTCCATGTGGTGACAAAGGCTTCCACCTGAACGCTGTTTGGTGTTAAATCATAATACTTCCTGGCACCTCTCCCCAAAAGAAGACCGACCCATAGGGCCCTCGGGCCGACCAGAGATTGTCATACTGACCTTATATAAATTTCATTATCCAATCGGGGATCCTCCCAGTATTATGGAAGGATTGGCGCTGACTAACTAACTAACTATCACATTTAGTTTTATTTCCTCTTTCAGTTATATAAGCTGCCATTAAAAACTTGAGTATGGAGTAGGCGTTTAAATCAAGCTTTATTACTGGACTAAGCATTTAGGAAGGGTTAATAGGCTCTTTCACATTATGCTCATTCCATTAGCTCTATTACCTAGCCTTAGAATAATAATGAAGTTATTCTTTGATATAAATTACGTTATTATTCTTTTTCTTATCTTATCAAGAGTTAGAAAGGAAAATTGCAACGACCTAACGGAATTATAGCCAATTAAAATTATTTTAAAAAGTTAACAATGGATAATAAAAGAAACAAGATTGATGGAATGATAAGAAGACGTCTAAAATATACGGAACCAAGTTTATTAGTGTGGGAGAACGACCATGTTTCATTCTTCTTTCGCGTTTATCAGTGAGTGAATATTAACGATGATCTGCGCGAGAAAGTTGAACCCTCCCCTCTTAGGTTTGTTTGGGTGCAAATGAGACTACTATCATAAAGTAGTGGGTACACGAAGCTGGTCGACTCTCATTTGTTTTCTCCTATTTTTGCAATTGAGTTCCGAAAGGGATGTATTTATGTATATCCATAAAGTCTTTTTGGCTCTTTACGCGTCCACTCCGGCTTAAGACTTCAGTTCCTCGGTCTACTCGACATCTTCTCTTTTCATATATTCATCCCATGCTGGTATTCATGAAGTTTAAAGCTTGTTTGTGTTTCATATCTGCAGTTTACTTCACTGAAAAGTTGTTCCCCTACAACCATACAATCACTTAAGCATAATAAGCCCTGATGACCAAAACTAATCTATCGGGCTTGGAGCGATATGTGACTATAAATAGCCCTGAGGTCCTTTCTTAAATTAGGATGATAAACTACGCTTCCACACTCACTTAGCTAATTATACATCGGGACAAACAGGGCTCAACAGTCAGCCTCTCTCTCTTTCTCTATCAATTAGTTTTTTAACCAAAAAGGAATAATCTCCAATTTACTAAAAAAAAGTCAAAAGATAACAAGGGAAGCTTCGTCTGAAATTGTTGGACAACTTGCAATTATAGAACGTAGTGATGTTTAAAGAAGTGAAATCATATAGCCAGAATGTAGTCTGAGTAGTTGGGGGTCCTCGTCCCGAGTGGGTCTACCTCCATTCTTGAGGTGAGTCAGAAAAACGAAATTTGCAGTCTATCCTCTCCTGCAGAACCTCAGGTAGAACTTTGGCAATGCTATTGGGGTTCTTTACAATCTGCACCTTTTCACTTACCCTAACCACACCACTTTCTATCTTAGTAAACTTTGTGTCGGAGATTCATTCTTTGTTTTTGGCTTCCAAATTATTATTATTATTATTATTATTATTATTATTATTATTATTATTATTATTATTATTAATGGTTAAAGTAAGAATTGAATATTGTTAAAGCCTCTCCTGGCGAGTGCTGGCATGGACATAAGTCGTCGTAATAAAACGCCTTAGTTATTAAGCTACGTTATAAGAATACATAAAAAAGAAAAACGACAACAACAAACTAAAAAGTAACAAGAAAAAAAGAAAGGAAAGGTTCTGGCATCGGAGGAAAGCGGGCCTCTCAGTGGGGCCCGTGAATGCCCCCGACACCCAAAAGCTATATACAATGGAGGAGGCCACCTTCCTCAAAAAAGTACACTAAGCCCTAATCAGAGAAGCAAGGACACTTCTTGAGTAAAAGAGACGAGAGGCGCCAATCCCGATCGTCCAGGTACCCGGGCAGGTAACTTGCGAGAAGACCTCTCAGCCTGGGACTAAATTGTTGTCGCAGTACTGTTGAAATGAGTGCTCCATTAAGTGGCGATGCGTCTTGCGAGTGTGACCTATTAGAAGTCGACAGAAAATGACCCGAAGTCATCTTTGCCAAGTAGCCCGAAAGACTGACCAGATGGTCTGTACCATACACTCAGTGTGCGGAAGAGCGAAACTCTGGTCCGGTCACCCAGTTCTGGTGGTCTGCTTGGCGCTCGAATCAGCCTGCTCATTTCTCGCAGTCGCCACATGTCTAGGAACCCAGCAGAAAATCATCTCAACATCTTCCCCGTTCGTGATAGTCGTAGCAACAGGGAGACTGTAAAATAGGGGGTGCAGAGATTCCATGACCAAAGAGCACTAAGTGCCCTATTTGAGTCGCTATAGATCACAATCTCGCCTCTATACTGGTCACAACGCGAAATTTACCGTACCCAGCGGTGCATTGCAACCAGTTCGGCCATGGAAAGAAAAGCAACGCCCGGTAGAGCCCAGTCAACCTCAAACAAAGGGAACATGGAGAGCAATCCGACCCGGTCTTTGAAATTAGAGTTATCCGTGTTCAATGGTACGGCTCCAGCATGAACGGGGTATGCTCAAAAAGTCTCGACCGCAATACTCCCGACACTTTGAGAGCAGAGGCGTGGCGATAAATAGTCGATCGTGGTACCATCTAAGGTGGCGTACTAGGCATAACCAAAGGTGCCACTGCTCCGACAACTACATTAGGCTCCAAAATGAGTTGCCTAACGAAAACTTTAGTGTATGATTGGCGTCTCTCGGCGACATAGATACTTTTAATATTTACCGTAGATGAAATGAAATTTGTTGGAGAATTAGGAAAACGCCAGGCTCACACGTAGAACACATAATGTGTACAGCGCAAAGTGAGTGGCATCTACCCAGCATCGACAAGCAGTCTCTCAATAAAGGATATTTGGGATGCACGGGGGCTCCAAACGGAAACCGGTGTGGTGGTTCCTGTGCACATTTCGCAATTAAAATTCAGATGCAGTTGCGTAAAACTCATCTGTATTCTAAGTTCGAACGAAAAAAGGAGTAGAAAGTGAAAGCGGTAACCCTCCTAGCCCATCAAGTACAAAACGTCACAAAACGAAGAATGTCAATGGGGCGGGTACAAAAGATCTTAAGGCTGATGATATGCTCCTTCCAGGTGATGCACCGATTGAAAACAAGACCAAGAAAATGATTCAAATCTACCACATCCGATCGAGCCCAGTTTAGGAATAGGTTTGGTCAGGTTGGAGCAAAGGTGGTGGCAGAAGGCCAAAAGTAAAGAGTGTGACAATGGGGACACTTTCATGCAGTACTATCTCCTTCTTCTTTATTGGCCAGAGATGGCTCCTTACTTCCGCCCGTAATAGGGAATTGACAATCTCGTAGAAATACAGATATCAAGAATGAGAGGCGTGACTTGGCTGTAAAGGGTCTCCATGATTTCATATCGTCATGCGCTATCGTAGTCTTTTCCAGTTAGAAAAACAACTTGGCGTAATGCTGTCTATGAATGAAGACCTCACAGATAGTAATTTCAAGCTGAAACAGAACATTCGATGCTGAGTGGAATTTACGGCCGCCGTACTCTGCAGATGACATGACCATCGCTGTCGAAGAAATGAACTAGACTAAGATTAACTAAATTTCCCTTAACTTGGCCATGTGGGACGTTATAGAAGTTGGGTGGAAACCAGCAAGGATAAAGTGATCTCTCCTTACCTTGCGAAAAGCGCACACGTTAGCAATTTCCCAGGAATCTGGAAGGATACATTCCGTTTATATTCTATTGAACAAATCTAACAGAAAGACAAAGAATATGCCTCGATCACCTGAGTCGAAACATATGTATAATAAGAGATATCTTCTGATCAGGGCCGCCTTCAGCGAGCACATGAAATTAAATAAATCCCGGCGGAGCAGCATTCTGGCTAGAAAATGTGGAGTAAACAGTTGCAAAGGAATCTGCCAAAGGGCGCAAGTGACAGATTTTTCGGTTCTTTCCTCCTTGAGGACTGGAGAGATGATCCTGCCAGACATTGCATCGAATCCTTTTGTTTTGCTTCCACACCTCTACAACAGGGGCCTTTTTGTTAATTGAAGACATGTGTGCATAACTAAACTTAGCCCTTGCTCGAAGAGAGCGGCACTTGTAGCGCATATAGGCGTATCGTATCTCTCTGAGGGTCGTCTCACACTCGGCCAACAGGCCCATATTGATGAGGTTGTCGGAAAAGAACTCAAAGGTCTCATCAACTTACCTAAAGTCTTCTACTGGTTTATAGAATTCAGTCATTTCTTGAAATGCATGCCAGCGCGTTTGCTCTAAGCACCACCATGCCGAGGTTGATCGTGTAGTCTTCCCTAGACGATGTGCTTACCGTTCACATCTACAAGGAAGAGAGAGAGAGAGAGCTTCGGCAACAAAGCCACGAACGACAAGGTGGAATTCCGCCGCATCGAAGTTGTCTGATGGTGGGATGTACGCTGAATTGAAAGTATACCTCCTCTCCAAGAGTAGTTGCACTGCTACTGCCTGAAAGGAGATATTTAAAACGAGAAGGAGGATGGACACTTCATGTCGGTTGTAAATCGCTCATCCGCCTGCTCGGCCCCCATCCCGTGGTGTTGCGGTCGCAAAACTCTTATACCCTCAGAGGAAGAGCAGTAGGCACGCGCGTCAAAATGGCCTGCTGAAGATAAATAGCTAAAGGGGAGGGAGCTTTCAATCTAAGGGGGGTATTTTTTATTTAGCAGGTGGGTAGGACTTGACTTCGAGAGAAATGAAAAGACGAGTTGTTGCAAGAGCGTTGGGGTAAATTCATACGATTTGCTCCTAAATTTTGCTAAATTTAAATTTAGATAATAGTTTTAGGGAGCTCATTCCCTCCGGCTTCTTAATAAGAGTGAAGTCTCTCTCCATTTTATCTCTTTCTTTATCTCATTTTCTCTATTTCATTTTCTCTATCTCTTTCTCTCCCTCTCTCTCTCTCTCTCTCTCTCTCTCTCTCTCTCTCTCTCCTTCTTTTCCCAGGTCACCTATTTTGGCAGGCAATGGCTGCTGTGATCTGGATATCTATGTAACTCTCTCTTTCTCTTCACACACAAACACACATACGCACTCACACTATTTCTTAAGTTGTCTTAATTGCTCACTTCATTTTTTACTTCACTTTAGGTTATTATTTCTCATCATTTACTAAATATTTACCGCCTTATTTCTAAACTAAATGCAACCATAAATTATGGTAATTTCATTCTCGCAACTTTTGATGTTTGCCTTATGTTTACTCAAGTCCCGTTTGAAGATATTTACACGTTTCTATGAGTCAAATTGGACAATATTGATCTCCTTTTGCAATTTTCTACTTTTGAGAATCTTATTTATTTGTGTAAAAAAGTGTAAGTTTTCGTTTGACGTAACTTTTTTAACGACAAATGTTTTTTGAAACCGTGGATGAAAAATTGCCTTTCCTTCTCTTTGATTTTATATGGAGTTCTTCGAAACAAAACTCCTTCCTACTCTCTTACCTTTTCCCATTGTTTGGTATAGTTAAATAGATGATGTAATTTTTTTATGCCCCATTTCAAAAGATAGAATTTTTTTCTTACAAAACTTGACTCATCCGTTCCTTCTATTTAATTTACCCCAACTGATTTCAAATTTTCAATTTATCGCAAGCCTACCAATTAGTTTCACTTTTATTCTGCGCATAGACCTTAAGTTAAACAATCGGTCTTCCGTGTTCTCTAGACAGTGTGGCTGTAGGGCCGACAAAAGAGTACCTGGCCTCACCCCCACCTTCCCTGGCCACTCTTTTAGGGTCGGGAGGGGGCGATTTGTTCTTTGTTCCGTCACTTTTCTTTTCATTTCATTTCATGTTATTACATGTTTTACGTGTGGTGAGCCCTGAATTTATTAATGCTGAATTGGCTAAAATTTCTGAGATTGGTAACAAATTATGTTACTATTCCAATTTCTCGTTAACTTCCCTTAACTCGGCTAAAAAGACTTTTTATATTACACATATACCCAACCTTTATAAATTGTAAAAATCTAGGTATATGTTTTTATTGTTTTTTGAGTCTTTCACTTCCTTCCCTCGCTGTAAAAAAAATATATATATATATATTTCTGTTGCATTTTAATATAAATTTACTGTATAAAATCTTTGTTCGAAATAATAGAAGTAAAAATATAATTGGTGTTTATTCAGTTGATTCCTCAAATTGCGCATTAAATACAATGGGCAGAAGACACGCGGGTAGAGAACTTTCACTACGGTTCAACGAACATAAATATAATGTTAGACGTGCACAATATAATAATGCTTTCTTCGTACATATTTATCAAATGATAAATTAATTAATTGGGATTCAGTTAAATACAATATTTAGCATTTGAATGACGTTATTAACAGAAATATTGTTGGATATTGTGTCATTAATGAGTTTAAAATTTTTAATATTTCCCCGGAATTTTTCAAATAGTTGATATTGTTAAAAATCTCATTTTTAAAGGGATCACTCTTAATTGTTAGTCTCAATTTTGTATTCATCAGTTGTTTTTTTAAACATTTGTCCTGTTTTACTGGCAATTTCACAGTTATTTTTATATTTATATTTTCTTTTCCATTTCTTTAACTTATCTCTCTTCTTTCGTCTCTCTCATGAGTTAATGTTGTCTTTTAGTTTTGCCTATGGCTGATTTCCTCGCCACCGTGACCTTCTTGATTAAACTTGGTATCTTCTCGCTCATTACTTTGAATGCGTTTCACCTTCCAACTTTAATCCTTTTTCTTCCTCGCTAATTTGCTTTTCTTTGTTTAATGGGCAGAGCTTCTGGTTTCACTCTTTTATATAATCTGTCTTTGTTTGAAATTGATTTCCTTAGGAGTGAAGTGAATTCAGTCCGAAAGTACTTGTAAACATCTCTCTCTTTCTCTCTCTCTCTCTCTATCTCTCTCTCTCTTTATCTCTCTCTCTCTCTCTCTTTATCTCTCTCTCTCTCTCTCTCTCTCTCTCTCTCTCTCTATATATATATATATATATATATATATATATATATATATGAGAACAATTGTTAAATCCAATGACAGATTCCAAATATGTTCATAAAACCAATGTTGAGGAGCGTAGTATTTATTAGCTCAAGACCAGTTTCGGCATGGAGTTTGTCATGCCATCCTCAGTCGAACACTAAGAATATATGCAGTCCCACTAAGCGCACAATATATATATATATATATATATATATATATATATATATATATATATATATATATATATATATATATATATATATAAAGTTTACAGAGATCCAATTTGAGTTCCTAATCAGAGGATGAAAGACTAGACCAAATCAGAGGTCCTCCTTTTCTATTATCCCCTTGGATATTTGTAAGGCGATATTGGTAAACATGTAGATCAGCGGCGCGCCCCCCTAAAGTGGATTTTTATGCGTTTATATTTCGTTCACTGCGGGGTCCCCCCAGTGTTTAAATCCACCTCGAGCAGTCTCCTTGAATTTACTCAAAAAAACGTGAAACATATTGGAACACGGACGAAATAGTTTACGTCCCATCGTTCGCGCCGCCGATCTACATGTTTACCGCGATATTTTCCTATATTAACTCCACATAGTAAGGAATAAATCTCTCAAAAAACTGCTCGATGCCACTTTAAGGCCGAACGGGAGCATTTCCTCCCGACGCCAATTAGTCTCTTTGTGGCTTCCCAATTCTGTCTTTTGCATATATTTTACTTACCGTAAATTCATCACTTCCCTTAGATGTCTCGTCAAAAATTTCTGTCGTCGCAGATAATTTACTCAATCAGTTTTTCGTTACTACTTCTGCTACTAAATATACTGTTAATAATAATAGTTCATCTTTGATGTTTCAATTCAGAAGAAAAGCGAAGCCATTATTTAGGAAATATAAGCACATCTAACTTAGAAACGACGAACATTTGTTAAATAAAACACAATTGAAGCTTAAAATGAGTTCATACATTTGACGCTCGACCTAAATAATTCGCGGATTAAGATACAGGGTTATCCAAGCAATACAAATTCCTGGCGGCGACGTCCTTCTCAAGATTAAGTGTGCAACCTATTATAACCTATTTATTATGACAATGTTTTGTTTATATTCAGGAGCGAAAAGCTAACCCAAATAGGGCGGAATTCGTTGAATAGAAAATGTTTTTTTTAATGGGACACTTTTGTTTTCGAAGTTTCACCGGAATTTTCAGCTTCCTGCGATTTAGAAGAGGGAATCGAAGAAAATTGTTTTTATTTCAGGAGGGCGGTTGAATGACTAAGAGAAAACAATCGAAGGAGTAATATAGCATTTTTATTTACAGTAAACTGCGACAAAAAAGAAACAAAATTGGGCCATGATATGAATTTAAAATCGGATCTCAGACTTACGTTCGGAAGAAAACAAAACATGCCTTAATCCCCTGAGCAAAGGAGTCAATTGAAAGAAAGGTGTTCCTTTTCAGAATTTTTATATATATAAATCCATGTCACCGATATTCTACTCTCCTTCTACTAAAGTATAAACATGTTCTATCTTCCCTTGTGTCACTGATGTATGAATAAAGGCTTCTGAAGTGTTAATAATGTGGGTGAGGCCTCATCTCCCCATCTAGTAGAGATGTCAGATGCAAAGAGCTTTCAGGTTTCTTCGAAGCTTTAAG
The DNA here is from genome assembly GCA_963969495.1 of Ceratothoa steindachneri. Classification (NCBI taxonomy): domain Eukaryota; kingdom Metazoa; phylum Arthropoda; class Malacostraca; order Isopoda; family Cymothoidae; genus Ceratothoa; species Ceratothoa steindachneri. The sequence goes on along the minus strand of OZ018332.1, from coordinate 143,795,600 downwards.
GTAAAGGTGAAGAATACTTGAAAAAGTTGCGCAATTAATAGCGCCACCCTGCTTAAAGTGCTTTCGATCATCACTTCGGTGCTTATTTAGGTTCAGAAAGCGCGTCCGCTGCGACATTTGCGCAGGAAATCCATTTTAATTAATCCTGTGGCCAATGAGCGTAATTTTCGACAGAAATTTCGGAGTCAGGGGTAAATTGCGCAGTTGAGTTTGAGGGAGGAATGAAAGATCTGTTGGAATAGTTTTGTGTATGGTTGAGATCATTTGTGTACCATAGCGAACTCAGACTACTAGTAAAGGGATTTAGGTAATTCTATCTCATATATGACTATAACATTTGTGAAAGAAAGTCACTTGCAAAGTGATTTACTTTCGGTGCAAAACGTGAAAAAAATCAGGAGAGATGCGTGCGTGCCCTTTCACGCTACAGCGCTTTAAGTATTCTACAATTTTGGTGGGTCATACTATGCACACTCAACACATTGGTACTTTTAAATTTACCCCATTTTTCAAAGCTCCTGAAAAGATTTTTTGGTTCTCATAATCATATCGGTTTCATATTTACTTCAAAAAGCAACGCTATTTTATTTAATTCCAAGGTTGTGATGACGCTGATAATGATGATATCTAATACAACAAGATTATTTCTAATCTCAGGTTTTAGATTTTAAATATTTTGACCAGTGCTTTGTTAAATCGGGGTAAAAATTTATCCATCTTTCCAGGAGACAACTTTGTTTTGCTACTAGGCTTAGCTAGATCACATAGCTACACATCTTCCATCATTAAATTTTTTTCGAATCTTTACGTAGCTTAGATATTAAAACTATATTCAGAATTATATTAATTACAGAATAAATGTTTTTCGAATTTATGAAGAGACTTAAATTTAATTCACTGGTTACATAAGAGATGGCTTGACCAAATCCATTAGCTCACATACAAGCTGGAATACCCTAAAATCGCTATTATTTGGAATTAGTTCCTTTAATCCATCTCTTCAAAAGGGCAACATGTCGGCTGCATGATCTTCCTTAGAGAAAGCTGAGGTTCTCCTGTCTACCTTTCACAAGAAGCGAGGTGAGCAGGAATTATAGCTCCCAATCTTTCATATTTTACTTTCGAATATTTGGATATTTAGGCAGAGGTAGATCCAAATGGAATTTCCCATTATTTAAAAAAAAAACCTCTCTGTGGTCTTGGCACATAAACTTTCACTCTTAGTTTGACTTACTCAGGGCTGGTACCTTTCCGTCTTTTGGAGAACGGCCCAAATTACTCGGATTCCTAACGGTTCCCCCTGCAGTCGGTCCTAGGAGCACAGACGTATTTTAATTTCATCAATTTCTCCCAGATTTTCAAATCATTATTTTGAGACGAATTAACCGCTTTAATCGTATATTTGATATTTTAATCTGATAGGTAACATTGATTTAGAAAATGCATTGGCACTCTTAATGCATTAAGTTTTCTATTCCATAATTTACAGTCGTCACTTGATCGCGGTGAAAAGGGTTTTGAGCTGTTTCATTAAATTTCACCTCCGATTATGATCATGTAAAAAATAAGTCTTCTTTACATTCTAAAGAACAGGGATTTTTGGTAACATTCTTACATTTTTTACTGAAATTCTGTCAAGTCGGCAACATTGAGTTATCGTTGATGGAAATTAAGTATTCTGGTTTCTGTATAATATGGAGTGCTGCAAGGCAGTGTTTTAAACCCTGTCCTATTCACAATGTACATATTTATCAGAACTTTGAAAAGAACAGTCTCGTAGTTTAAGCGAAATATACAACTTTATTTTTCCCAGTTCCTTCACCTCTAAAGAAGCCATCTTTTATTGATCCAACGTATCATGGAAATACCCCAATGAAGACAAACTACTCCAACGAAGACCCCAATGAAGACAAACTACTTCAACCGAGACCCCAATAAAGTAAACACCAACCTGACTATCCAACCGAGACTCATTAAAGTGAACATCCATCTATAAGTGAAAAAAAAGTGCAACCCCCTAGCCCAACATAAGGGGGCTAATTGAAAGTGTTTAACATAGTGACAAAAGTGGAATATTGCAAACCTGAAAGTTGTTTCATATTGAGTAAAGAAACAAAGGGAAATTAGTGAATGAAGTGAGTCAAGTTGAAATAATAAAACTTCAATTGATTTTAAATACAAATTAAACTCTGAAAATTACAAATCCATGGGCAACAGTTTTGAGACATTTATCTATTTTAAATTTTTAATATAAGAAAATTGATCAAACTATTCAAACATTACATTTTTTTTAGTTTGCATCATAACGTGAAGGTGAAATATACAAAATTTAGAACCCACACCCATTATATTAATAAATACAGTCAATCGATGGCTGCAGTCAATATTTACAATGATGTCCATTATTCCCGAGTGAAGGGCTCATTGTTATCTGGACACAGCTAGTGAGGAGGACAGGTAGGGGGAAGTTGCGGTGTTCAGTATTTTAAATGTGAAACGGATGACGTTAAAAGTATTTCAAAATTTAATGGACAGCCATTGCAGTTCACGGAACTGGGGTTTGGCCTGAGATAATAGTTTTCGACGGAGAACTCAAGCCACACAGTTCTTGACAAGTTGTAGGGGACGAATTACAGTGTTGAGGGCTCCAGTGACAAAAGTTACAGCAATAAAGGTGGGAGGTAACAATAGCATGAGTGGCTATTTCGAAACTATTTCGGTCCAAGTGTGATCGGATACGACTGAACTTACGGAGTAAACAAAGACTGTATTTGCTGATATTAGAAAAATGCGATTTGAAATCGACTTGACTGTCAACAGAAACGTCCAATTTTTTAATGTTGTTTGATAACGCGATCAGGGAGCCATCTAGATTGACAAAGGAGACGGCAATTTTACGCTGATGTGCCCATCGAAGGACTTCAGTTTGGTCATGGTTGCAGGAAAGCAAATCGCCGTCCCCCTTACGGGGAGGGGGGATTCGAACTTGCGATGAGAAAATAGGCAGGGGCTTCGAGATCCACCTGTACAGTATTTATTATGTTGGATGTTGACAGGCTCCATGACTGTGCGTGCCGGTTGATATCGCTGCCGCACGAAGGAATTTATACTACTACCGCAGAGGTGCTACTACTGCAACCGCTTTGAACATAAGAATCGCTGTTGTAGACGTGCAAAGGCTTGTTTACTCGAAGTCTGTGTTAGCTGCTCCAAGTCCAGGTGTGTCAATTGTGGAGACCCGCCCTCCACTTACATCTAAGCAATGTGGCACGTGTCTTCTAGAAAAGGAAATCCTGGCTGTTGAGGCTGCGTGTCTTCTCTCATTTCCCTTGGCTAAGTACCTGGTTTTAGCGCACCCGGCGCTGTCTGGAACATCTTATTCTTAAATTTGAAAAAAAAAACCACTCTACTCCTGACCCCATTCATGCCTACGATTTCGATCGCTTTCGTGCCGATTCCGAACCATTCTGCGGGTTATACTCTTCTTCTCGTAGAGTTGGCCGTATAAATAGTTCACATGCAGCATCGGCTGAGGCAGGACTCCTTGCCTCCACCAGCGTGACTGTTTCCCGTAAGGCGAAACAGCCGCATATCTCCACCGATTCGTTAGACTAACATGAGGTAAACCACTGAATGTGATCTTGAGGCCGTCTTTCTTGGTTCCTAAAGCTGCCTTCCGAAAGGAGGACAACACCATAGGAGATTTCCTGTCTAGGCCTACACCTAAGACTGGATTGGGTAATGTTGACGCGCAGGATCCCCGAAAGAGGAAACCCCGTCTCAAAGGCGCCCTTCACACCAAAGGTTCGAGGCAGAAGGAGGAAAAAGACTCGCATAGCAAGCCCGACCTCCCTAGGTATGTCCTCGAAGGCAACAGCACCTCCACCTTCAGAGCCTTGTTCGGCCATCAGCCTTGTTCTCCCCCTAATAGCAGGAAGTGGCAATGGCAGTACAACTACAACCGGAGAGCAGGTATACTGTAATTTTTGTGCACTTCCACGGTCAACCGACTTAGACGAGGGGAATTTGTGGAGGTGTGTTAGCCCGTTTGCAGAGGGCTTTCTTCTGCTCTGCGATTTGAACGGTCGGCATCTCTTGTGGGGGACTAGACGATTATTCCCAGCTGCCAGGTCCTTCCGACCTGATCAACGAGTTGGAAATAGATGTCCGAAATGTGTATGAGTTTACGCATCACTATCTGAGAACCGCTTCATTTCCCTGCATTGGTCTAACCCTTTTCTATCTGGATGTATAGCCTAAATTGAGTGGAAGGTGGCCGATGACCTTCATGGTCGCGATCACTTTCTCATTCAACTATAATTTTCTAGACCAATGCTGCCTGAAAGACCACGCCGGTGGTGCTCGGAGCGGACTCGATGGTCTGCATTTGAGGAAACTACGGATTTCTCTGTCTCATACAAAGAGTTCAATTCGGTTGATGAAGCTGTTGAGTTTTTATCCGGCAAACTCATCGCTTTCGGCCTGACTACTATTCATAGAACATCTGATCACTTTGCACGCGGTTTGCTTTCTTGGTGTTTGGCGAGTTTGAGAGGGCATCAGACAGAAGCAAAGGCAGGCCTCCATGAGCTATAATCGGGGAACCATCCAGCGGAGGAAAACACTTCAAAGCAGGTTTACGTTGATTGAGTAACCTTCTGTTCTCTTTTCATTCGCGGATAACCTTCACCACTGGGTCCGGACGATATTTTTTTTGCCATGCTTCGCCACGTAGATGAGCGAGGCATGGCGTTTATGATATATCTGTTTAACAATATTTTGAAAGGGGGTACCCGCAGAATCCTGGCGAATGACCACTGTGCTCGCTTTTCGCAACCCCGGGAGAGATAATTCTACTCAGATCGGTTTCCGCCTATATTCTGAAATCTCCAGCGTGTACCAGTTTATGGAGAAATTGGTAAATGTTCGATAACCTTTTTTTGGACAGCGGAGGCAACCTGTCTTGCGCTTTTGTAAGTTTTACTCCACCGCGTATCCGATGATACGGTTAGAAAATGATATTTGCGAGGCCTTCCTTCGTAGACAACACTACGCCACGGTATTTCTAGATCTGTAAAGAGCATATCATAGCGCATTGCGATACGGTATAATGAATACCATACAAACACTGAGAGCTAGGGGATGACTCCCACTTTTTATCTCCAGCATTCCTCCTACGGGTGTAGATAGGCCTTTCCCGCTCAGAGGTACAGTAAGAGGGCGTTCGCCTGGAAGCACCCTTACCGTCAAACTATTTTCACTAGGCTTCACCAGTATCACATCCATCACTGCAAGATGTTCTCTCTACGCTCTACGTCGACTAGCTTTTAGTGAAACCCAGATATTAACTCTGGAGCGGCGTCTCGCACAGGCATATAAGTTCATCTCCCACTATGCTGAACTGCCCAGGTTTCAGTTTTCTTTGACCAAGACTAAGGGGGTGCACTTTTGCCGTAGTCTACGGCACCAAACTGACTTGGAATTGTTCGTAAACGGGGTTCGCCTGGAAGTGGTAGATTTGTACTGTTTAGTTATACTTGATTTCAACCAATTCCTCACCTGAGAGGCTCATATTCGCAGCCTTAGATTTTCTTATTCCCGCACCGTGGACATTATTGCTTCTTGCTACGTTCAGTACTTGGGTTCTTGATATGGCTACTGCCTTACTTTTATCCCGATCCAGTGCTCGTTCGAAGCTTGATACAGTTTCGTGTTTTACGCATCCGAACTTTCCGCGTATTGCGGAAGGTGCACTCGATCCAGCACACAAGTGTTCACCTGGCGACCAGTGACTTCCGCACGTCCCCCATTGAGAGCCAACTTGTCGTTCCTTGGTAGATGCCACTCGCTCTGTACCGTACACAGTGCATTATGCGCTTGTACGTGCGACCACGACGGCTCATCCACTCGCCAAAGGCTCCCACTGCATCGGCAGCCGCTCTAGCTGGTGCTTATTCGGCAAAGACACGACATTCACGCTCTAAACTCTTTGACTTTTAAGCCTAGGAAACTCATCGAGAGCTCAGTTTAGCTTTAGGGTCGGGTGCACCTCTGGTTCTGCCCAGGATACCGCCCGGATGGTACCACCTTAGACCCTGTGTCACCTCGCCTCCGTTCCCAAATTTTGACCCACAAAGCATCCTGAGTACTCTCAAGGCATTGAAATCTCAATAGCCTCTGTTCGTTGTATCTGTGACACTCCGTTTGTCACGAGATTATCTTCTGCTAGATTCCTGGATATGTTGGAATTGCGAAGAATGAGCGCACCGATGAGAGCGCCAAAGATACCATTGGACTGGGCTACCAGAGCAACGTTTTGCTCGACCTCGCACCGATTAAATGGTAGATATCAGGCAGCCCTGCTTCCTGCTTTGCAAACAGATGGGAGACGGCCAAGGGTAAATTAAAGTTGGGGGGCATTGCCCCGCATCTCTTCCTATAGACCTACCTTACAATGACGCGACGGTTTCAGGTCGCTTTCTCTCGTCTTAGAATTAGGTGCACTCGCGGGACGCACCACCATTTGATGGATCCTTATCTGAACCTTACTGCGATGACTGCGTTGTACCCTAGACCGTTTTGCACATTCTTCTTAAATGTTCCAGTCTGGGTGATCTTCGCACACATTACCTGTTCTGGCACCGGGACGAACGGTTTCGCTAGCGCCTGTCCGTTTCAACTTAGGACGGATTCGTGCACACAGACTTGTGGACTATCTGACACTTTAGATGAGGCTGTCCTACTTCATTTAATTTGACTCTCTTTGGTGTTGGTCGCATGATCCCGTGCCGTTGGTAGGCCCGCTCTCCGAGTGTGCTTCGTTCGTATTCTTGCTTCTGTTCTGTTTCTTACCTTTTGATTTTGTTTGTTTTTCTTTTCTTTATTTTGTTAGTTTTTTTGAGAATTTTAATGTCGCCTAGTATAGGGCTGAAATTTTAATTGCAGTGGCTTTTGCCTTATCTTCCCAGTCGCCAGATGGATCCCATAATCGTGAAGATTTCCCTCATTAAAGATTATGCGCAACATTTGAATTCGTCATACGTTAAGGCAAGGCAAGTGGACTATTTGGGTAACATCCACAGCTCCTTCAACACCATAATTCACACAGCGGGTTTATCAAGAATAAAGATAAGTAACTAAAACAGACATATACATGTATATTCAACCCAATTATACATTTCATTATAACTTTATGGATTATATACATACATTATTTGGATCAAAACTCTAATGTATCTCCATGTGATATAGAGGCTGCATCATTTTTTCCACTCATCATATCACTGCAAAACCTTACCTACCGACTACACCTACCAGGATCTTCCACGTTTATATGTGATACTTGGGATTACAGAGCGTTCATAACTTTTTGCCAACCGAACACTCGACACTGTAGATTCAGATTAACGAGTAGATCTTCATTCGCTATTTTCACTCCCACAGAAATCTTTCCCCTATGATTTAACGGGAGATATTTCGTCAATTTAATAACCTTACGCAATGCATCCGCATGTATATTATATTCAAGATCTCAAATCCTTACTACCATTATTTGCCCTAAAGATTGGTCGTGATGTCTGGATATGACTATAGAAACCGTCTTCTGGATCACTAAATTGTCGCTCTAACACAAATACTACTGCGGTTGCGAGAACAATCCCCCCCCCCCTTTGATTCTGCATCTAGAAGAATCAATGATGCGAGAGATTGCTATGGCAACCGTATAACCTAACTGCGTCAGTGCAGCTTATTAAACCCCCCCGACTACTACTGTTTTCTCATTAATAATTTATCTTCATCCTGGTTCCAAGATCAGTACTAAGTATTCACCAAGCCCTGCCCTTTGTGTCCCTTATGCTGGGGAGGAGGGAAACCTCCGTTAAGTATATTGAAATTCTTCCACTCTTCCGACTCGCAAGGTGGGGGGCGGTGTACCAGGGGTGATGCCTTTGGTAAAAAAAGACACCAGGAGTAACGGCACGTCCTTTCGGCCCAAGTGCAAGCAGCTATTCACCCTCTCAATCCCAATGGCTGCAAAAGGACCTGCAGCTAAATGTTATATTATCTCACAATTATTAGGGCATTTTTTTATTTTAATCATTATTTTATGAACAAAAATCAATCAACTCTTTGAGTTTATTTACATGAAAAAAAACATCTATTCGTTAATTTAATAATATAATTACCACCAGTTTCTACCACTAGTATCCATATTTCAATTAACTCCACAATCGTTGCACTCGGATATTAAAAGAGTTCTTTAAGGTTGTCTCGACCTCTTCTGGTGTTGACATCTTCATTCTCTTCAGGTGATTCGCTAAACTCCTAAAAATATAGTGATCTGACGGGGCTAAGTCAAGTGAGTATGAGGGATGATTTATTATTTCCCGATCGAAATTATCAAGCTTTTGTATGGTATTTGTTGCGATATGAGGTCGTGCGTTGAACTTGATGGAAGAGTACTCTTCTTCTATTGAGCAATGGTCCTCTTTTTTCTTCGAGTGCTGCATGTAAATTTTACGACTGAACGCAACAAACGCCGTTGGGGAATTTCCTCCTTGTTTCAGCCTCCTTAAGTCATCCGTATCCTTGTTGCACCCTCCTTAAGTCTTTTTCCCCATTCCTAATTCACATTCATCCTTGTTTCTCCTTCCTTAAATCATATGCACCATTGTTGCACCATCTTTAAATCATCTGCACCATTGTTGCACCCTACTTAAATCATCTGCACTATTGTTAAACCCTCCTTAAATCACCTGCACCATTGTTCCACCTTCCTTAAATCATCTGCACTCTTGTTGCACCATCCTGAAGTCCTTTTCATCCTGCTCCGCGAAGCTTCAAATAAATTCCCCACATTTATTTCGATGGCACCAGTGACTTTTTTTTTTTTTTTTTTTTAATTAAGGGGCTATCTGGCGACTGCCGACTTAGGCATTAGTCGCCGTAAACAAACAGCCTAGTTCTAAGCTACTTTAAAAATTAAACAGGAAACAATAAAAAGAAATAACAATAACAATAAAAAAGCAATAACAAAAACAATAACAAAAACAACAACAACAATTAAACCGGGTTAAATGAAAGGGAGAAGGCCAGCCTCCCCCAAAAAGTCAATAAGTCCACTAGGCACCAGTGACTTATTTTTAGCCTCCATCATTCGCTTGTTTCGGCGTCGCATCCTTCATTTTGCCACTTGAATTAGGGGCCTCGGGCCCCACTCAAGGAAATAAAGATCCTAGTGAGCTCCTCTCTAATTTATAGACCACAACTACTAGATAAATTTGTTTTTTTTATTGATTAATTATATAATTGGGACTCAAGAGCTTCGCTTAAAAGGGGAAGGCGTAAATGTGCTTCATTGATCTGGGAATTTCGGAATTCAAATTAAAGCGAAAACCGAAAATGTTTGTATAGGGAGGGGGGGGGGGGGTTCTTTACATAAAGTGGTGAAGTTATTTGAAGTGAAAATGTGCACAAAATATAAACTCACGGATCCTCTGTAGGCCTTTGGGTTTGGTTGGCACCCACTCGTCCTAATGTCAGCCTCAGTTCGGTCCTTTAAACCACCGCAGGGGCACACTGTAGACTGAAAAAGAGGGGGGAAGTTTCATTCCTCCAGGTATCAGCGGTAGCTAGGGCTTTACTCCTACTAAACCCCCTATTTGTTGGCCATTTATATAGGAAGAGATAATAACATAATTATAATAATGATTTTTTTTAATAATAACAATAATAATAGTAAAATAATAAGAAATAATGAAATACGTATGGTAATAATGAATTAATAACACTGAAAAATAGTAGTAGTAATATTCATACATACAATCGTAACCATATCGACCAATATCTCCCTAATTTATTGATTTAGTTTAATTAAATAATTAATTGTCACACTCGAAATAAATAATTAAATGACCAATCTCCATACCAGCATTTTTTGATGACCATAGCAGAACGTGTTCCAGCTCTTTCACAGATGATGACGGTAGAAAATTGTTTCTTAATTACAGCTCCAAAACAAACCAGAAGTTTCAATTATGTTAAAATCTAGAGATTGCGCTGTTCAATTAGTGCCAGATTTTAACAATTTTAGCCATGTGAATTTGCCAATAATCGTCCTTGAAGGTTGTGCTACCATTGGTAAAAAGTGGTTGTACCTTTGGTAAATTTAGTCCCACCAAATTGACAAATACTCCTTAGAACATACCCTCCTATTCAGGGCTATAACCTAACCAAGACAGTGTCAGGATATAATCAACCGAGCGGGAATCAAAGGCTTCTTAGGCGTCCTAAATAATGAAAAAGCGTGTGAGAGATAATTCATCAAAAAATATGACATTCTTCAAATTATCGATTTTCCACTTATTGTGCCATGGGCACCATTTTAATCCATTTTTAATGGTTATAGGTGCAAAAGGGTTTGGCAATGCTAACCCCTCAAGGGTACCAGCTGCATTAATCTATTGACGAACTATTTTGGTCGACATTATGTTGGCGAGATGTTAGTTTAGCTCTTGAGTCACTTTTGTAGCTGTGGTTCTCTGATTTATCGACACAATTCATTTTAATGCTTTGCGATCTTTATTATTAAGTATCACTTTTCGTCCTGAGTTATGCTCTGAGTTATGACTTTAGACGCGCTTTCTCGGGAAACTTTAAATAAACTCTTTAGCTTTTTTCCCCGAGGTGACAGGATATCACACTTTAATAATTTGCCTATCAACCGGTAACACCGTTGGGTATTATCGTGCATTCGGCACTCAAGGGTAAAAATTTGTTTCTCCAAGCAGCTCTCGATCTGGGAAACACAATTGACCAGCAACTGCGTGGGGATATGCAGAGTTCGAATCCCTGTCCTTTCAACCGTGACTTCGCTAAGGGAATTCATTTGTTGGTTGATAAAGTTTTGACCGTCTCATTTACTAGGTTATCTTTCATTTGTATTCTACTTTTAAGATGATAGACGATTATATACATTCAAATTTGAACAACATATTCTACATCACAATGAGCATTTGGTCACTTACGTGCTTATGTTTCCCACAAATACTAATTGGATGTGCAAAAATTGGAATTCCTCCTGCATCTTCTAACCAATGAGTGCATCTCTCTGCTTCAAAACAAAACAGAGGCAATGAAGAAATTACCCATACCGACAATATATAAATCTTTGCGAGAAGTTTCGGCCTTGTTCAATTTATATGGAAAGCAGGTCACAAACGCTGTCACAATTTTGGGTCACCAGAACGAGCTTCTCAAAGGTGCACTAAATGTGGCAAATGGCCATTGTCTTAGTTCATAACGTCAACCACGCATTTCAAATGACAAAAAACAATTGTGAATAACACTGAAAGGCTTGAGAAAGGGGACTGTTTAAGGCACAGCTCAAGGCAACAACGGGTTGGGGTGGGATGTTTTTATAGTAGCTGGAAGAGCTTTCTAAATTCCATGAACAAATATCAAGAAAATACGATTTCCAGGCAGCGCAGGCGATGAACAGGCATTATGGGAAAAGGGCCGAGACGCAGGCGAGAGGAAGCTGGAAGAGGGTAAGGGAGGATACAAGTAGGAGGAAGCTGCCCCATTTAAGATCTTATATGAAATTTATTACATTTAGGTGGAGGAAAAAATCACTATCAATAATTTCCAAGTCATCAATAAAATAAAATTCAGTAACCACAGGATGATCAGATGTAAGATAAAGTTTAGCATTCAGAAAGAGAGAAGAAAGCTATTCCATTCAAAATAATAAGCCAATTAAGATAAAAATAAATCTCGTTCAAGATTTCTAGTGCCATCTTTAGAAAGCGTACCATGTAAATCCCATTGACCCCAGTAACACCAGCAATACACAAAGGATGAACAATAACTTGGTGAAACACATGAGAGAACATGCTTAAAATTTAGAGCAACACAAATAGACAATGGGAATAATTTGGCGTGAAGAAGGAGAGATAGATTTTCATGGCATTAGAAGAGAAATTAAATGATATGCTAAGGATAATAATTCCTAATGGTAAAATATAAATACAAAACAGGAGTGGGAAAAGAAACGAACCTTGCGGAAAATCAAATCATATCTTTATGGGGCTAGATGATATATAACTACAGATACGAATAGACTGAGTTCGAGATGTAAGACACGATCAGAACCTGTTAATGGCAGTCCCGGCAAAACTCGGGGTGTCAATGATTTCCATCCTTTCCACTATTTAAAGGAATTTATTTGTGGACTTATTTAAAAAAAGAATTTACTACCTTATATATCACATCTATCAATCAGGTAGTTCAGTATGAATACAATGTTTTCTTAATTTTCTATATGCCCCCATCATTTGCAGGCCCTTTATTCATACTTCTTTTATTTGCGGTCATTTTAAAAAGTGGAAGAGTTCTTACATCTCATTAGTTTACGTTTACATCCTATGGACGAACCCATCTTTAAATTATTCACGTAAGAAACCCACTTCGAAGCTTCTAGTCATACCTGTTTTGCCCAATCAGAAGCTACAGTTTTAAATATAAATTAATTGGAATTTTATCTAAAGCACTAAGGAGCTGCAGGCCACAATACTTAGTAATTTCTCATGTATATAAAAGAAACTTTTAAATAAATCTCATTTATTTCATAGGATGATTTAATAAAAACAAAGAATGGGGAAATCCTACCTTTACCACGTTCATATAAGTCCATAACCTTTCTTATTAAAAGTGAGGTTGCAAAAGTTTTACACAACGCGATGTAAAGTTATTTTGACAATTCTATTTTATCGCTGGAAACTTATAAAAATAAAACCTAGAAATCAATGACGAATCATCTAGTTTATATACTATAACATGTGAAGATAGCCAAGAGACATGCATAGATCAAAGAAATAACTTTCTTGCCAATTTTTACAATCAAAATTTTAAAAAATATGAAACTTTTATTGCTTGAGTATCATTTACCTTCACTATTCTGTCCTTTGAATTGTGCTTTTGAATTATTTTAAATCTACCATTTCTTGCTTTTACTTTCTGGTTCAAGTCTCACTCGCCCATTTGCATTCGAATATCCTCTTGCTTTCGCAATATATAGAAATATAGTGCAAAACGATATAGTTTTTTTTAATTTTATCGTCTTCAAACAGTTTAAAAAATAAATAAATGGCAGAAGCCCCGTTGGAGTTGTATACTACACTCAAAAATGAAGTTGCTCCCTTTTCTATTCGCCACAAATCGCGAGTGAAATCTTCAATTCTATTTAAGTAAGAAGAGGAGATAAGAAAACATGAGCGCCTATTTTAACTAAAACAGATACTAAATCAATTTGTCACTCTGTGACTAGTAAGTTGGTAGTAGATTACCTTAGTGGGAATTTGGCTACCCGTGTTCGAGACGAGCAGGATTTTTCAGGTTTTTTTTTCCAAAACCATGTTTTGTTTTCTAAAATATTGGTTAGCTTAAGGTTTGTCGTCCTATACTCTACTCATTTGATATATATATATATATATATATATATATATATATATATATATATATATATATATATATATATATATATATATAAATATATAAAGAGCAAATACAAGTTCTGCGGGTGGTAACAACCACCATATGGCTTTCGCCATATATAATTTCTGCCTCTCAATAAACCTTTTGAAGACAGAAAGAAAAATGCAAAAACCTTGTATTACAGACCTTATAATAGTACAATACAAGAGAATGAGAAATTTGACGTTAATGAGCAATAGAAAAAGAAACAAGAATTTTATTTAAAGGCAAGAGAATGGCACACTGGAAGAACACAAGGATCAAAGAAAGAAAAAGATGGCACAATGAAAAAAATCGATACTGAGAAGACAGAAATAATCCAGGGGAAAAAGCTTGAATAATCCTGCATTTTTCTTTCTGTCTTTAAAAAAGTTTTTGAAAGGCAGAAATTAAATATGGCGAAAGCCCCGTGGTGGTGATAAATATTTTGGGTTGCTCCTCTAAAGTTCAATTTAATTTAAGGGATAAACGGAAAGACGTAAGGAGAGATTAATTTGTTTATACAAGATTTCGGGTTTTCATTTTACCCATCTTCTGTTACTGTAAATGTACAAATTAATAAAGGATAAGCTATGCTTTAGAGTTTTGAACAAACAAATGACTAAAGAACAATATCAAATTGTGAATAAAAGAAGGGAGGGGAGAAATGGTAAAATATATTTAAAAGGGAGTATAGCTAAACTTTAGTTACATAAAAAATTCCCGTTAGGTAATTAAATAATATAAATTTGGAGAAAAAGGGGTGGAAAAACTGTGGATGAAACACAAAAACCTTGAGTGGGGGGTAAGTTAATCGAATGCTTGTAAACGGAAGACTGGAGGAGGTAAGGAGCGAAAACGAGTATTAGTAAATAAATAATTGCATGGTTGGTTATTTTAGAGCATAACTGAATGTATGAAAGATAGATTGGAATTGAGGGAAGGGGAAAGTAAATTAATATACATGAATTCCTATAATCTTAATGAGATCGGATAGGAAATGGGTTTCAAATTTGTTATAATTTTCTATGACGGGTACGACTTTAAAATTTAAGGAATAAAGGTGAAATGGAGAAAACTCTTTCATGGAAAGAATCTTCCATGCCCTGTGGCTAATTCCAATGTGAGAACAGAATCTGGCCCTAAGCGAGCGCATGGTACTGCAAATGTCCTTCCCATAATTACATCTAGGGCAATTAAATTAATAAATTATACAACCTCAAGAGGGATTCTGCCCTTAAAACTATTTTTTTTGCCACGGATCCGGGCTCATTCCCGAGGAACTTTAAAGTTGTTAAAGTATTTTTTATTTCGGCACTTGGAACCCCAACAAATCTAGAATAGTCTAGGTTGGTTTAAGATACATAGGTTGAATTAGGTTAGGTTAGGTTTAGTAATTTTAGGTTATATTAAGGTCAAAATAACCTTGGTCTGCCAAGATCCTGACGCAAATCTGTAATTCAGTTGCTTCATCGCCATTATGTTATTATGGATATTGAACTGTTATTAATACACGTGGGGCTTACCGAAATGCTATAACCTTAATTTCTATTGGCCTTTGTCATATAAATGTTTAACAAAGGCAACTTAAAAAACATACAGTCACCGTTCCTTCTAACATCTTGGCCTTCTGGAGCGAGTTGTGTCTAAAATTGGTGATATTACATTCAATTGCAGGAATTGAATAAACAAATTCAAAAAACGTTTTGAGCATAAACAGGGTCATCGGGTAATCAAACATCCAATGAAAAAAATGCTAATAAAGAGGAGACCATAAACTGGGTCATCAGGTGAAGATACATTCAAAAACAAAAGGCTAATAAAGAGGAGACCATAAACAGGGTCATCGGGTAAGGATACCTCCAATCAAAAAAGGCCAATAAAGAGGAGAACATAAACCGAGTCATCGAGTAATAATACCTCTAATAGAAAACGATAATGCAGAGGAGACCATAAACAGGGTCATCGGGTAATGATACCTCCAATAAAAAAATGCTAATAAAGGGGAGACCATAGTCAGGATCATCAAGTACTGATACCTCCAATAAAAAAATGCTAATAAGGAGGATACCATAAATAGGGTCATCGGGTAATAATAACTAGAATGAAAAAAATGCTAATAAAGAAGAGATCATGCTCAGAGTCATCGGGTAATGATACCTCCAATAAAAAATGCTAAAAAAGAGAAGACTATAAACAGGGTCATCTCTCAATGATACCTCCAATAAAAAAATGCTAATAAAGAGGCGACCATAAACTGAGTCATCGGGTAATGATACTTCTAAGGAAAAAAGCTAATAAATAGGAGAACATAAACAGGGTCATCGGGTAGAGATAATTCCAATAATTAAATGCTAATATAGAGGAGACCATAAACGGGGTCATCGGGTAATAATAACTAGAATGAAAAAAATGCTAATAAAGAAGAGATCATGCTCAGGGTCATCGGGTAATGATACCTCCAATAAAAAATGCTAAAAAAGAGGAGACCATAAACAGGGTCATCTCTCAATGATACCTCCAATAAAAAAAAATGCTAATAAAGAGGCGACCATAAACCGGGTCATCGGGTAATGATACCTCCAATAAAAAAAAGTTAATAAAGAGGAGAACATAAACAGGGTCATCGGGTAGAGATACTTCCAAGAAGAAAATGATAATAAAGAGGAGACCATAAACGGGGTCATCGGGTAATTATACGTCCAATAAAAAAAGGCTAATAAAGAGGAAACAATAAACAGGGTCATCGGGTAATGATACCTCCAATAAAAAAGATAATAAAGAGGAGACCATAAACTGGTTCCCCGGGTAATTATAGTTCTAAGAAAAAATGCTAATACAAAGGAGACCATAAAGAGGCTCATCGGGTAAGGATACCTAAAATAAATAGGGGCTAATAAAAAGGAGACCATGAACATGGTCATCGGATAATGATACCTCCAATAAAAAAATGCTTAATTGAGGAGACCATGAACAGATCATCGGGTAATGATACCTCTAATAAAAAAATGCTGATACAGACGAGACCATAAACAGAGTAATCGGGCAATGATACCTACAATAAAAAAATAATAACACAGAGGAGACCATAAACAGGGTCAAGATGTGGTAATAATACCTCCAATCAAAGCAATTCTAATAAAAAGGAGACAATAAACAGGGTCATCGGGTAATAATACCTCAAATAAAACTGATAAGAAAGAGGAGACCACAAACAGGCTCATCGAGTAATGATACCTCCAACAAATAATGCTAATAAAAAGGAGACCATAAACAGGGTCATCGGGCATTGATACCCTTTAAAAAGAAATGCTAATAAAGAGGAGACCATAAACAGGGTCATCGGGTAATTATACCTAAAATAGAAAAATGATAATAAAGAAGAGACCATAAACAAGGTCATCAGGTAATGTTACCTTTAATAAAAAATGCTAATAAAGAGGAGACCATAAACAGGGTCAAGGGGTAATGATACCTATAATAAAAAAATATTAATACAGAGGACACCATAAACATGGTCATCGGGTAATGATACCTCCAATTAAAAAATGCTAATAAAGAGGAGAGCATAAACAGGATCATCGGGTAATGATAACTCCAATAAAAAATGGTAATAAATAGTTGACCATAAACAGGGTCATCAGGTAATGATACCTCCAATAAAAAAATCTAATAAAGAGGAGACCATAACTAGATCATCGGGTAGGATACTTCCATTAAAAAAATGCTAATAAAGAGGAGACCATAAACCGAGTAATCGGGTAATAATTCTTTTAATAGAAAATTCTAATACAGAGGAGACCATAAACAGGGTCATCTGGTAATGATACCTGAAATAAAAAAGAGCTAATAAAGAGAAAACCATAACTAGATCATCGGGTACTGATACCTCCAAAAAAATGCGAATAAAGAGGAGACGATAAACTGGGTCATCGGTAATAATAACTAAAAAAAAATGCTAATAAAAAGGAGACCATTAACAGGGTCATCGGGTAATGATACCTTAAATAAAAAAATGCTAATAAGAGGAGAATATAAACAGGGTCATCGTGTAGGGATACCTCCAATATAAAAATGCTAATAAAGAGGAGACGATACTAGGGTTATTGGGTAATAATAACTTGAATAAAAAAATGCTAATAAAGAAAAGATCATGAACAAGGACATCAGGTAATGATACCTTCAATAAATATGCTAAAAAAGAGGAGAGCATAAGCAGATCATCGTGTTTTAAGACCTCCAATAAAAAAATGCTAATAAGGAGGAGAACATAAACAGGGTCATCGGGTAATGATACCTCAAATAAAAAAATGCTAATTAAGAGTAGACCATAAACAGCGTCATCGGGTAAAGATACCTCCAATAAAATGAAGATATAAAGACCAGACTATAAATCGGCTCATCGGGTAATGATACCTCCAATAAATAATGCTAATAAAGATGAGACAATAAACAGAGTCATCGGGCAATGACATCTACAATAAAAAAATGCTAATACAGAGGGGACCATAAAGAGGTTCATCAGGTCATGATCCCACCAATAAAAAAATGCTAAGAAAGAGGAGACCATAAATAGGGTCATCTCTATAAAAAAATCCTAATAAAAAGGGGTCTATAAATAGGGTCATTGGGTAATGATACCTTCAATAAAAAAATGCTAATAAAGAGTAGACCATAACCAGGGTCTTAGGGTAATGATACTAAAAATAAAAAAAATGCTAATAAAGAGGAAAACATAAACAGGGTCATCACTTAATGATACCTCAAAAGAAAAAGTGCTAATAAAGAGAAAAGCATAAACAGGATAATCGGGTAATGATACCTCATTTCAAAAATTATACTAAAGAGGAGACCATAAACAGTGTCATCGGGTAAGGATAGCACCAGTAAAAAATGTTATAAAGGGTAGACAATAAAAAGGGTCATCGGGTAATAATACATCCAATAAAAAAATAATAATAAAGAGGAGACCATAAACCGGGTCATCGGGTAGTGATACCTCTAATAATAAATGCTGATGCAGAGAAGACCACAAACAGGCTTATCGGGCAATAAAATCTCCAATGAAAAAATTCTAATACTGAGGAGAACATAAACCGTGTCGTCAGTTAATGATGCCTCCAATAAAAAATACTAATAGAGAGGAGGCAATAAACAGGGTCATCGGGTAATAAAACCTCCAATAGAAAAATGCTAATAAAGATTAAAACATAAAGATATGCATCATATAATAATAATTCCAATAAAAAAATGCTAATAAAGAGGAGACCATAAACTGGAGCATCATGTACTGATACCTCCAATAAAAAAATGCTCATAAAAAGAAGACCATAAAAAGGGTCAACGGTTAAGGATACCTCTAATCAAAAAATGCTAACAAAGAGGAGACCATAAACAGGATCATCTGGTACTGATACCTACAATAATAAAATGCTAATAAAGAGGAGACTATGAATAGGGTCATAAGGGAAAAATAACTCTTATAAAAAAATGCTAATAAAGAAGAGATCATGAACAGGGTCATCGGGTAATGATACCTCCAATAGAAAAAAAATGCACAAACAGAGAAGACCATTAACAGATCATCGGTTAATGATACCTCCAATAAAAAAATGCTAATAAAGAGGAGACCATAAACAGGGTCATCGTTTATGATACCTCTAATAAAAAAATGCTAATAAAGAGTTGACCATAGACAGGGCCTTCGGATAAAGATACCTCCAATAAAAGAATAATAATAAAGAGTGACCAAATACCGGGTCATCGGTTTATTATAACTCTAATAAAAAAACAATGTTAATACAAAGGAGACCATAAAGAGGCTCATCGGGTAATGATAACCCTAATAAAAAAATGCTAATAAAGAGGAGAGCATAAACAGGATCATCAGGTTATGATACCTGATTTAAAAAATTATAATAAAGAGGAGAACATAAACTGGATCATCGGGTACTGATACCTCCAATAAAAAAGGCTAATAAAGAGGAGACTTTATACAGGGTCATCGGGTAATAATAACTAAAAAAAAATGTTAATAAACAAGAAATCATGAACAGGGTCATTGGGTAATAATACCTCCAATAAAAATTGCTAATAGAGAGGAGAGCATAAACAGGGTCATCAGGTAATGATACCTCCATAAAAAAATGCTAATAAAGAGGAGACAAAAACCGGGTAATCGGGTAATGATACCGCTAATAAAAAATGCTAATGCAGAGGCGACCACAAACAGGCTCATCGGGCACTAATACCTCCAATAAAAAAATGCTAATACCGAGGAGAACATAAACCGGTTCAACAGGTAATGATGCTTCCAATGAAAAATACTAATAGAGAGGAGGCAATAAACAGGGTAATCGGGTAATGATACCTCCAATAAAAAAATGATAATAAACAGGAGACCATAAACTGGATCATCGGGTACTGATACCTCCATTAAAAAATGCTAATATAGAAGAGACCATAAACAGAGTCATCGGTAATAATAACTCCAATAGAGGAGAACAACGAGGAGAACATGTACAGAGTCATCGGGTAATGATACCCCAAATAAAAAAATGCTAAAAAAGAGGAGACCAAAAACAGATCATCGGGTAATGATACCTCCAATAAAAAAATGCTAATAAAGAGGAGACCATAAACTGGGTCATCGGGTAATGATACCTCCTAAAAAAAATGCTAATAGAGGGGAGACTATGAACAGGGTCATCGGTTAATAATAACTCCAATAAAAAAATGCTAATAAAGAGAAGATCATGAACAGGGTCATCGGGTAAGGATACCTTCAATCAAAAAAAGTCTAATAAAGAGGAGACCATAAACCGAGTCATCGGGTAATGATATCTATATTAGAAAATGCAAATGCAGAGCAGACCCAAAACAGGGTAATCGCGTAATGATACGACCAATAAAAAAATGCAATAAAGAAGAGCCCATAAACTGGATCATCGAGTACTGATAACTCCAACTAAAAAATGCTAATAAAGAGGAGACCACAAATAGGGTTATCGGGTTATAATAACACCAATAAAATAATTCTAATAAGGAAGAGATCAGGAAGAGGGTCATCGGTTAATGATATCTTTAATAAAGCAATGTTAAAAAAGAAAAGAACATAAACAAATCTTTGGATATGGATGCCTTCAATAAAAATATGCTATTAAAGAGGAGACCATGAACAGGGTTTTCGGGTAATGATACCTCCATTTAAAAAATGCTACTAAAAGAAAAACCATAAACAGGGTCATCGGGCAATGATAGCTCCAACAGAAAAAAATGATAATACAGAGAAGAACATAAACCGGTTCCTCGGGTAATTATACCTCTAATAATAAATGCTAACACAGATGAGACCTTAAACATGCTCTTCAGGTAATGACACCTCCAATAGATAATGCTAATCAAGAGGAGACTCTAAACTGGGTCATCGTGCAATCATACTTCTAATGAAAAAATGCTAATACGGAAGAGACCATAAACAGAATCATAGTGTAATCATACCTACAATAAAAAAGACTAATACAGAAGAGACCATAAATAGGATCATCAGGTGGTGATAATACTCCAATAAAAACGTTCAAATAATGAGGAGACAATAAACAGGGTCATCGGGGAATGATAGCTCCAATTAAAAAATGCTAATAATGGGGAGACCATACACCAGGTCATCGAGTAATGATACGTCGAAAAAAAAATGTTAATACAGAGGTGACGATAAACAGGGTAATAGGGTAATGATACCTCCAATAAAAAAATTCTAATAAAGAGAAGATCAAAAACAGGGTCACAGGGTAATAATACGTCCCCCCAAAAATTTTAATAAAGAGGAGACCAAAAACAGGGTCATAGGTTAATGATACCTCCAAGAAAATGCTATTAAAAAGGAGACAATAAATTGGGTCATCGCTAATGATACCTCCAATACAAAATGCAAATGAATGGAAGAACATAAACAGGGTCATCGGTTAATGATACCTCTAATAAAATATGCTAATAAAGAGGAGACCATAAACAGTGTCATCGGATAATGATATCTACAATAGAAAAATGGTTATAAAGCGGAGACCATTTACAAGGTCAACAAGTAATGATACCTATAATAAAAATTTTTTTTTTACAGAGGACACCATAAACATGGTCACCGGGTAGTGATATTTCCATTTTAAAAATGCTAATAAAAAGGAGACCATAAACAGGGTCATCGTCAAATTGTACCTCCAATGAATATTGCTAACAAAGAGGGTCATTGGGTCATGATACCTCAGATAAAATATGCTAATAAACATAAAACCATAAACAGGGTCATCGGGAAATGATACCGCAAATAAAAAAGGCTAATAAATTGTTGACCATAAACAAGATCATCGTTAATGTTACCTTTAATAAAATAATGCTAATAAAGAGCAGCGCAAAAACAGGGTCATCGTGTAATGATACCACTAAAAAAAAAATGCCTATAAAGAGAAGAACATAAATAGGGTCATCGTTAATGATATCTACAATAAAAAAAATTATTACTTAAGAGACCATAAACAGGGTCGTCGTTAATGATACCTTCCATAAAAAAATGCTAATACAGAGGAGACCATAAACAGGGTCATCGGGTAATGATAACTCCAATAAAAAAAGCTGATAAAGAGGAGCCTAGAAACAGGGTCATCGTGTAATGATACCTCCAATAAAAAAATGCTAATAAAGAGGAGACCATAAACATGGTCATCGGTTAATGATACTTCCATTAAAAACAATTCTAAGAAAAAGGAGATCATAAACATGCTCATGATACTTCTAATAAAAAAATGTTAATAAAGAGGAGACCATAAATAGGTATATCAGGTAATAAAACCTCTAATAAAAAAATGCTAATCAAGAGAAGATCATAAACACGGCCATCGTTACTGATACCTCCAATAAGATATGCTAATAAATAGGAGACCATAAACAGGGCCTTCGTTAATGATACCTCAAATAAAAAAATGCTAATGATGAGGGGACCATTAACAGGTCAACGGGTAATGATACTTCCAATAAATAAATTCTAATGAATAGGCGATAATAAACACGGTTATTGGATAATGCTACCTCCAAAAAATAATTCTAATAAAGAGGAGCCCATACACATGGTCAACGGGTAATGATACCTCCAATAAAAAAATGCTAGCAAAGAGCAGACCATAAACAGGGTTATCAGGTAATGATACCTCGAATACTAAAATGCTAATCAAGATAAGACCATAAAAGGGCCATCGTTAATGATACCTCAAATAAAAAAATGCTAATTAATAGGAGACCATAAACAGGCCATCGGTAATGATACCTTTAATTAAAAACCCTAATGGAGAGGAGACCATTAGGAGGCTCATCGAGTAATGATACCTCCAATAGAAAATTCCTAATGAAGAGGAGACCAAAAACAGGGTCATCGGGTAATTACATCTCCAATGATAAAATGCTAATACAGCGGAGACCATGAACAGGGTCATCGGGTAATGATACCTTCAATAAAATATGCCAAAGAAGAGGAGACCATAAACATGGTCATCTTGTAATGATCCCTCCAATAAAAACAATTCTAATAAAGAAAAGATCATGAACAAGCTCATCAGGTAATGATACATCTAATAAAAAATCCTATTAAAGAGGAGACCATAAAGAGGGTCATCGGGTAATGATAACTCTAATCAAAAAAGGCTAGTGAAGAAGGGACCATAAAAAGGGTCATCGAGTAATCATACGTACAAAGAAAAAATGCTAATAAAGAGGAGATCATGAACAAGTTCATTAGGTAATGATTCGTCAAATAAAAAAAGCTAATAGATATTAGACCATAACCAGAGTCATCGTGTAATGATACCTCCAATAAACATGCTAATACAGCGGAGACCATAAACCGGGTCATCGGGTAATGATACCTCCAATAAAATAATGCTAATACAAAGCAGACCAATAAATGCTAGGAAGAAAATCGAAAATCGTTTTCATCTCCATGTTTAAAAAAATAAATACATATCTGAAAATTGCAAATGAAAACTTACATATATTCTCACACATGCTTGATAATTCGCTGCAAACCTCATCAGATGCTTTAAATAACACCATCAGCGGGTTTTTGTTTTTTGATAATCCTCTCCCAACACATTTGCACCTAATCCTTCCGTTGCAAACAACAAAAGGAAAATTAATCTACCAAACCGTAATGGGGATGAACATGAACGACTAGAAGAGAAGAGCAAAATGGCAGGAAAAGGAAACCGTCCAAAGCCATGACGCTGTATTTAGTTAAAGAGCCTTCAGAAAGTGAGAGCATCTCTCATTCAGAAGGGGAAAGAGGTATTTGTTTGGTTATTTTTGTATTTTATGTTCGTAAATCCATAGGGTCATTGACATACAGGAAAGATGAAGTAGTAAGAAGAGTCGAAAAAGCAAAAATCGAAATGTGACAGAGCAAAAAATCAATCTGAACATCCTTGCCACCGATCAGGCCTCATTCCCGAGTAACATGAAGATAGTAGAGAAATTTAACAGAGTAATACACCCCCCATCGCCCCCAAAATATAACTGGGAATAAGAGACACAGAAGGAGAATAGAAAAATACAAGAAATTCTATGTATTAAAAAGAAAAACTGGAAGAATAGAAATGAACATGAAAAAAGTGCCTACACAGAAAGGCAGCCACTCACTGTAGCTATAAATGTACACACGGTTGGGCCTGGAATTGTGTTTCGATTGTTCCACCCCGAAATTTTGCTATTTACAGAGCTTGGAATTAATATTGAAAGAAATGAAATAATAATCTGAAACTAGAGATTATTAAGTAAAAAACAAGTAGGAAATATAAGATGGAGTGGCAATAAGCATTAAAATGAATCTTTTATTTAAAGAGTTCTGGAGGACTCGTCTTTGCTGCCGAATCTCAGCAACCTCAGCAAATCAACTTACAACTCGTAACTTCCTCGTCCTGTTTGGACATCAAAGACTAATGCTAATTGGATGAAGTCTTAACGCCTGATGCAGAGCGGGTTGTTATGGTAGTGTGCATGAAAGACGTAAAAACCTGGAATGGTGACTGTACAGCAAAAGCCCCAAAGGAACGGGCCATACTTCCTGACCAACATTGCGCTGAGGTTATTAACACGAATCTAGGTAATTGTCACCAGCAATGGTTTTCCTTTTTACTGCCATAGCGAGACAGGCCCGATTGATACGAGCGAGCACATTCCAATCATTATGTTCAAAAGAAAGTGTAAAATAAGAATCATCGGTCAAATTTCCAAATTCTCTCATTAATCGCCCTGAACTTGCAAATAATTGTGTATTACCAAAGCTACCGATATACATGTGAGTGCAAATTCTTTGACTACAGATTACCCCCAATGGACCAAAAAAACACATCTAGCGATTTCTGAACTTGATATCGGATAATATTAAGAAAATTGACCCAATGTTTATTCGCGCTAAAAAAATTAACCTGGCGACGGCAGTGCAGGCAGTAAGACAGCACTATCATAGGCACATTCACAAAGTCCACCAGTACAACGTTTTGCTCTACATCTGCAAGGTATGGAGAAGAGACATCAATCAATGGAAAGTCCGCCAAAAGAACGGTTTGGAAATCTTAAATCAAACTGTCGCAAAACAAGACAGAAATAGGTGGGGGTAGGACGAAGTGTGAATCAAACTCACAAGAATCCATACTGTATATTGATCTGATGAGAAAATCTCCATGATGAGGTCTGAAAAAGATCTAGAGTCCCGACTGGGAACCTCTGCGCCACCGATGATAATGATCACCTTTTTACACGACATTATAAAAAAAACAAATCTATTCAGTGAGAGGAAAATAATAATAAAAGAACTAAAATAATTATAATAAAAAGTATGTATGCTTGTGAATGAAAAGTAAGTTAAGCAAAAGAATTCAAACAAATGCTTGAAGCCATAAAGAAAAAAAAAAAGATGGGAAAACCGGACAAGTAAAAAACACGAAACTAGTATTATGAAGAGAAAACAAAGGGAAGATAAGATATTGAGTAAGAATTAAAAAGATGCCTTCTTCACCATGGCAAGTTATTAATCTAAAGTGTGTTCCACAAAGGGCGCCGAATTTGAAAGGTGAATAATTAAACTGGATTTTTATAAACATGGTTGTATTCTACATATTTCTAATTAGTTATGTCTCCTGTTTAGGTATGGAACATAATGTCGGCCATATGTGCTTTTGCACTGAGTATACATACATTTATGCACTCCTTTAAATTTCCGATAACTCTCTCACAGATGTGTGGCTCGATGCCTCCAACCACAAACCTTATTCCAGCCTTGAGTTCAGAAATTGTGCGTGGTTTGTTGGCGTATACCTGTGACTTCACATATCGCCATAAGAAGAAATCCCAAGGGGTAAGATTGCCCACTTTGGTGGCCATCCCTGATCACCATGCAAGGATATTACTCGTTGCGGAAATTTTCGTGGAGTAAGGAAAGAGTTTGGCGCGAAATGTGTCTAGTCGCTGCATCCTGCTAAAACAGAGGTTGTCAATCTGCGTATCTTCCAAGTTCGGCCATAACTGACTGGATATCACGTCTCGGTAACGTTCTCCATTATTGGTAACTACATTCCCTTCAGTGTCTTAAAAGAAGGACGGTCCAAGCACTTCAACTGCCCCAAAACCACACCACACAGTCGCTTTCACTGGATGAATTTCAGGTTCTTGCATTATTCGAGGATTTTACTTTCTCCAAACCCGGCAGTTAGGTTTAATGACAAATCGACTCAAGTGTGAGTGAGCCTCGTCACTGAAGATGATTTTCTTTGCAAAGTTTTCTCGGCTGCAAGTCTCTCCACCAGCCAGCCAGAAAATTGCTTCCGTCTCCTGTGGTCTGGTGGCTGAAGATGCTGCGTAAGTTGAATTTTTTACGCAGGCATATGGAGATCTTTATGCAGAATTCGATGTAATAAAGTGGTCGGGATGTCCAACTACTGTAAACGTCGGCGAATCGATATTCCCGGACTCAGAGTGATAATTTCTGGCACAACAGCAATCTGTTGCTCTGTTCGACAAGAACGATTCAGACCAGGTGATTTGGACATTGCAACTGATCCAGTTGTTTTAAACTTCGACATTAGTCTGCAAACCGCAGATTCGTTGGTTTTTTCATTTTTATCTAAGTTGGTACGAAGTGTTCGAACTGTTTGAGTCGCACTTTCTCCGTTTTGGTAAAATGTCTTCATGATGAGAACGCGCTGCTCAGTTGCAAACTGATACATGAGGCACCGCAGACAAGAATTCTGGAAAAAAATAACAAAAGAACTATTAATCGGTGTGAAGAAAAATAGTAAACATGATAAAAGCATGCCTTCAAACTTCAAAACACAAAAGTGTTGCCAATTTCAAATTCAGTGCCCTTTATGGAATACCTTTTAAAACCTTTTAGTCTATTCTCGTGCTAATCTCTATTTTTGTACTAATTTTAATTTCGCAATTTATTCATCCTCATCACCTAATTTTTCTTTAATGGATGTGCAGATCAATGCGAGCTAAAACGTTTTCATAAGAAAATATATAGGCCATTAGTAGGACGCGCTTCATACATGGACTACGGCAGGAGAGGGCGACCTTTTCAGAGTGAATGTCAGATGAGACTTTTGGGAGCAGGCCTCGGGTCGGAGTGACAAACGAAATCCCCTAAATGACTATATATATATATATATATATATATATATATATATATATATATATATATATATATATATGAGGAATTAAACCACATTCTCCGAAGACGATTTAATTCAGAACAGTTTTGGTGTATCTCACACCCTTTTTCAACTGACACTGGATATAAAATATAAGAAAAGTGCTTACACACATAACACAGGGTCAGGTCGTGAAAGATCCCCTCTTTTTTCTCCCAATCCCCTACTTGTGGCTAATCAGGAGGGGTGGGGTTAGGCCTAAACATATTGAAGGGCTGACATTTTACTATTTCATTTATTTGCTTTCTTATTAAAGGATTAAAAGAAAATTGACCCTCAGATAGATTTAAATTAGGAACTGACGATATCAAGCTCGATTCTACGATTCTTCTCTTAACATAGTTAGCCGATTTAAATACCATTTTAATTCCATTTAAATTGATCGAATGATTCAAGTCTCTAACATGGCAAAATATTCCACTGCTTTCGCTGCCCACTCTAATATCTCTTTTGTGTTCATACAATCTCTTGTCTAGATTTCTACCCATTTCCCCTATATAAACTTTATGGCAATCGTTGCATGGTATTGCATATACTCCTATGTTATGATGTTCTTTGGGTTTCCTGGCAATCATCAATTTGTTTAAGGAATTATTATATTTAGAGGCTAGATTAATACCCGCTTTTCCAAATATGTCCTTTAAACTATTTAATTTATTATTAAATGGCAATGTTATACATTTGTTGAAGTCATTAGTGCAGGAAGGCTTATTACCATAGAATGTTTTCCTAGCTGCAAAATGGGACCACGATATGAACCAATCTGGTTAATACAAATTAAATAAAATGGTCCTGATAATGACAATTTCTTCATCTAAATAGGAAGGATGACATATTTTGTATGCTCTAAGAAAAAGGTTAGAAATTACCGATTTTTTAACAGTATTATCGTAAAAAGAAAAATAATGTGTATAGGAATTCGAATGGGTTGGTTTCCTATAAACGTCAAGTTTTAATTCATGGTGATCTTTATTAATGAGGACATCTAAAAAGGGTAATTTATTATCATATTCCTATTCCTATTTAAATTTGATGGAGACATGCAAATTATTCAAATTAGTAAAAAAGGTATCAAAATCATGGCCATTAGGCCATACAGAAAATACATCGTCAATGTACCTTAACCATACAAAGTTAGGGGGAGAAATTGTGGGAAGGAGTTCAGTCTCAAAATATTCCATCAAGAGACATGCCAATATCGGAGATAAACTATTTCCCATGCTAAGGCCAAATATTTGTCTATAAAACTCATTATTTACTCGAAACACATTGTCAGAGAGACATAATTCAACTAAATCGATAAATTTACTCGTAGAAATGGGAAGATCCAAATTAAGTCTAGGCATGATTTCCCGCAGAAATCATGAAAAGTATTTTGGGAATGGAATACCTTATTTAATATTAAACTGATTGTATAGTTTAGGGGAATTTTAGTAAATAAAGATTCAACATCATAACTCACAATATATCCATCATTAACTTTGCTGAGTAATTCCTCTTTAAACTTATAGGAGTTTTGCATGGAGAACTGATTTTTAGATAAAGGTGAAAGTATTTTAACTAGATATTTGGCCAGTTTGTATGATGGTAAAGAATAAGAGGCAAGTTTGGGTCTTAAAGGGACTCCTTCTTTGTGAATTTTAGGTAGAAAATACATGGATGATAAATAACTGGAAGATACAAATAATTCATTATAAGTATCTTTAGGAATAATTGATGCCTACTTAAGTTGTGTTAAGAAACGATTAACTTTATCTTCGAATCGTAGAAGAATAGTTTTAGTTAAATCATTGATAGGTTCAAATTTTGTTCTGTCATTCAATATACTATGGGCTTTTTGTACATAGTCCTCCCTATCAAGAATCACTACACCCTTTCCCTTATCAGGTTTAGTAACTATTATATCCTTATTGCCCACAAGTGTCCGTAATACTTTTCTATCTTTAGGCTTAATTATGAAATTCGAACTTCTAGATGAATGTATTTTAGAATAAAATTCGCTGGAGAGAGAAGATAACTCAGAACAAAAGTCAGTAAAGTTTCCTTTAAGAGGTAGATCCTTAACCTTGCGTGCCATATTTTTAAAATACAGCAGGAATTTAGGTTTAGTTATTTTTTAAAAAGGGAGTTTAAATTCAAGTCCCAAAGTAAGTAGAAATTTTTCACGAAAGCTTAAAGCAGTACGTGACAAGTTGATAACTACTTTTTCTG
Source organism: Ceratothoa steindachneri (assembly GCA_963969495.1). Taxonomy (NCBI): domain Eukaryota; kingdom Metazoa; phylum Arthropoda; class Malacostraca; order Isopoda; family Cymothoidae; genus Ceratothoa; species Ceratothoa steindachneri. Next base: position 143,766,126 of record OZ018332.1, on the reverse strand, counting down.
GATTCATAATATTAAATAAGGTATTCCATTCCCCAAATACTTTTCATGGATTTTCACGAAGCCAATTAAAAAAGGCGCTGGAATTAAGTCTTTCTGAATCTTGGTTCACTTTTAATAATAAAGTTTACTGCCAGATCGATGGTGTTGCAATGGGTTCTCCTATGGGACCACTTGCAGCTGACTTTTTTATGCCACATCTCGAAGATCAAATGTTTTCCACTAATTTAGATCACAAACCATCCTCCTACCGCCATTTTGTTGATGATGCCTTGGCAATTTTTAATAATCCTGCACATAGTCAACTTTTCTTTAATTGCTTGAACACTTTACACCCTAACATCAAATTCACCATGAAAGTGGAGTCAAATGATAAGATGCCCTTTCTTGACCTTTTATCAACCGAGATAATGACCAACGAAAAATTCAAACAACCATTTACCGAAAAAAAACTTTCACAGGACTAGGTTTGAACTACTTTAGTTTTTGTGATTTCGGATACAAAATATCCACAGTAAAAACTTTAATACATAGAAGTTTCTCGCTACCATCCACTTACCAATCAATCCATAATGAATTTATTTTTCTTAGGAAGTATTTTATAAAAATTTATTTCCTTCTGACCTATATGATAGAGTTCTAAAAAAGCTATTTGATAATCTCATTGACCACCCTCAACCCTGCATAGAAGTTCCTAAAATGCCCATATATTTACTAATTTCAGAGAAAGGTTTTTTAAACGATACTTTTAAAAGAAAAATCCTATTTATTTTTAAAAGATATTTTCCCCAAATCAACCCACAAATAGTTTTTGTAAACAAACTATCGATAGGAAGTTTCTTTAACAGTAAAGATCCTATCTCTTTGGAGTTCCGCAGCGATAATGTTTATTTATTTAAATGTCCCAGTTGTACTGGAGCCTCTTACATTGGCAGCACTGTTAGGTCTCTTGGAGCTAGGTTCTCTGCTCATATGGGGATTAGTTGGCAAACAAACAAAATATTAAATAGAAAGGAAAAGTCATCTATTAGGGAACACACCATAAGCTGTAAAACTGACATTTCTATTGAGAATTTTAAAGTATTAGCCTTTAACAACAACAAACATTGCCTAATAACCCTCAAATCTCTATATATAAAACACTACAAACCTCACTCAATGGAGATTTAAGTGCAATATCATTATTACTTAACTAATTTTAACTACAGTTTGTTAGTTGGTTTGCCTTTTATCAAACCAAGCGTCACTGTAACTTATAAATACTAGCCCCTTGTTAAACCCACCATTCACTCTCTAGGATGGATCCGCTTTAGTAAGTACCCAAATTTACCGTTTTTATATTCAATTTTTTTTAACTCTTACAGTCTTTAAAAAATCAAAAACAAAGTTTAAATTTACTATCTTTCAATAATGCCAGGTCAATTTCTCTTATAGTTTGTAATTAATTTCTGCAATAATCCTTAAATTTATTAACTAATATTTGAGTCACTCTTAAAGCAAATTTAACTGTTGCCAAGTCATATTTAATAACAAGAAGTTTAACTTATAGTACTTTTTACTGATATTTTATAATTGGTCACCTTTTCAAATAATGTCTTGTTGGCCTTTTTAAGTTTTCTTCGTATATATTAGCAATCTTTGAGTCGGTTTTAAAGCAAATCTAACTGTTGCTAAGTCATATTTAAAAATTTTAACTTATAGTACATTTTACTGATATTTTATAATTGATCACTCTTTAAAATAATGTCGTGTTGGCCTTTTCAAGTTTTCTTCATATATATTAACTTTGTAAACTTATTCTAGCCTGAAAATGAAAACTTGTAGTTTTCGAAACGTAGTGAAAAATTAAAAGATGCTACATCCGTTTCTCGTGGCTCTGGGATTTATCCTCAACATTATATATATATATATATATATATATATATATATATATATATATATATATATATATATATATATATATATATATTATACAATAATTTGCTTGCCCTGAATAAGTGTTTCAATGTCCGGATGGATGAGGTCGACAACAGAAGAATGTCAATGAGTTGGCGGTCTGAGAGTTGAGAGCGAAGGTTAAACTTCGTGTACTTTATTTTAAAAAAGAGCTGTTCGTAACATTACATGCTGCCAAACATGGCCATGATGCGTTGAACATGCGCAATGTATTTTGGAAAATTGCTAGAAGGGAGGACGAGGTCGCGAAAGAAGGACAGCGAAGAAGAAGTGCGGAACTTCGCACATATGCTGTTGGGCAGAATTTTTATTTGTTTTTTTTTTGGGGGGGGGGGTCACGGGCCGGATTTCAATATTAATGCTGAGCAAGATAGCGGCCAGACGCCAGGCCTTCGCGGGCCGGAGGTTGCCAGGAGCGTGCGCCGATTTAGATTTTAGTTTCAGTGGGACGCATAGATCATTCTTGGTATATCCACTCCTTCTCTGCCTCATCCAGCTTTTGAAATGTATACAGTCGTTCCGGCACAACAATATCACGGTGATGGACTGGCCGCTCCAGTCTCTGGATATGAATAAAATGGAAACCCTGTGGCAAGACCTGAAACAGGCCGCAAGACGTCGTCACCCAGCCTCCAATAAGCAACTGAAGGCAGTCATCACTGATAGGTGTACCAGCATCACATCGCTCAGATGTGGCACTCTCATGGAGACCAACCATCGAAGAATACTTACTTTATCTTTGTCCAGTAGACACTCGCCACGCTACTGAGCTTCTTGTATTAGTTTGTTTGTGTTGCTGAAATTTCCACAGAGCTTCAACTTTCTGTTATTTATTGCCTCTTATTTCACCGTTATACTCATATTGATATGAAAACTTGACGACCCTTCATTTATCTAATTTCCTAATAGTTCAGAGGTGTCCAAAAACTTTTGGCCGCGGCTGTATCTTCCTACACTTTTTCACCACTTTCTTTACAAATCTCTCTTTACGAAGATTCTGCGGGCGATGTCCTCGTTCCTTTTTGATTTAAATAAAAAAATTAAGTTAAAATGAATAATATAATTAAAAGTCTCCGTTTCATATTCTAGAAGTGGTCTAGGGGGTCGCTGTCCCCATTCACTCCATTCCAAGGTTGATGTGCGCTGACCGTATATTCGATAGGGGATTAGGGAGGGTGATTCCGTTTGACTGATATTGAAATATTACTTAATTGCGCAATGTAATATTACTTAATTGAGCGTTCTAAAATACATAATATTTATTGAGCATAATATTTATTGTAATGATACCTAATTATAATAATATTTTATCCAATGAACGTCATACAAGTCGTCTTCATATGACTCCTTGCTTCATTTAAATCCGCTGAGATTAGGAACTCGCCCGGGTGCGATTGGGTGATGGAATATCCTCGTCCCTAAACCCCTTAATTAAGGAGATCTACAGGGTGACTAAAAAAAACAGACCCTCCCCCCTCATTATCACCCATCAAGATCTTTCTATTTATATTTTATGATAATTTCTTTCACAAAAGGGGTTTATATTATACAGAACTTCCTTAAATTGCATCGCTAAATCCTAAACACTTTTAAAATGTGTTCAAGATTAACTTTTTTTTTGTTTTTTGCGAGCCATAAATTAAATTGAGGAATTCCATTTTTGCGTACAGCCTATCGGATTAATCTTATATTTTCTCTGATCATTTCTTCAAGTTTTCTAAACTTTGTAGGATTGGTAGAAATAACACTTTTCTAGAAAATCTCATGAATATAAAAATAGGGTGTGTGTGAGAAGGAAGGGGAGGGATCAGGAGTGTTGGTAGTTCACTTGAATTCACCTTAGGACTATTTCCCGTTGGAGAGCCATTTTCTCTCCATCACTGATTCTCGCGAAGGAAGCGCATCTTGTTGGAACCAAAGTTTATTTAAAACAGAAGCAAAATGTTATTTTCACTTCTGCAAAAAAGTGTCCAGAATATGAATGTACCGCCATTTTGTGATTGTCTCATTCTTAACCTACCCTTAAAGAAGATAAAACCGATTAAAGCTTTTGAAGAAATTACTACCAGAACGATACCATTTTTTCTTAATGTAGTGCTCTTTCTGCAACTTGTTCAGGTGATTTCGACCCTAAGATGTTGTTATTTTTCTAATTGAAGATGAAAATGGCGTCAGACAAACAGAAGAAATAAAAAAAAAAATTGGTCTGTTTTCAATCGTGGAAAGAAATCTTGCGGACATTTTCTTTTAAGTTTGACATTGTCAGAATGGTTCTATTTTTTATGTATTCGATAGGGATACTTCTTGAAGTGATTAACTAGAGTCGTTGTAAGTACTTAAACCTCGTATTTTAAAATTATAAAGCTTTTTCACCTAATAAACAACTCTGGGCTTGATTCTAAATTACGTAAACTTTTCAATAATCTAACCAGTTCGCTCTTTGGTTCTTTCAAATTGTAAGTGGCTATTAGAAGTGTCAGTTTTAATTTCCAATCAACACAGCTCAATCAATGATTTTGACGGTCCAACTTGAATGTTTCTTACGGTGTAAACACGATGTTCTAATTTCCAGGGATGGTGAAGAATAATTCTTTACATCTGTGTTTAGCATTAGAAAGGTCATAATAATCCATACAACCTTGATATCTGATATCTCTTTTTTTTTAATTGGCGGAAAGCCTCAATTATGTAAAATATATAATAGAAATAAATTCAGATTTGTTTCCCTATTTTGGCGAGATATTGTTTTTAGTCACCCATATTCGACTTCTATTTTAATTATTTCATCTGACATTTAATCCACCCAAACGGGCAATTCTCTTTCAATTACTTATGCCTTAAACGTTTAAATCTCTCTTCATCATTCCACAGAGTGACTTTCAAGATCTCGCAACTTTTGAGGAATGGATTGTTTTTTTACGAACAAATTCGTATATGTTTATAGACACAATCCAGATCCAAGTATTCAGAGTAAATGAAGATTCAATTATAGTTTTGTTACCCCTTAACCTTCATTTACTTTTATTTTTTTTATTTCTCTTTATCCTCCTCTCGTTATTACTGCGCTAAATGAAAATTCTTACCTTGGTTACAGAGGTTAAAATAACTTTCTAAATCTTTTGCTGTGGCCCGTAGAAGATGAGACGCAAGAAAAACAAAATCTAAAGAATGTAGGAAACAAAGTGAGTGAAAAATAATTACAAAAATTGTAATGAATAAAAGAAAAGATGAAATGAAGTATCAGTCAGAAAATAGTATAAATCTCGAGGACAAATAATATTTCTTTGGACGAAGGAAAGGAAAAATAAACAACGTCTAAGTTGGTTAAGAGTTTTGCAGCCTACCTCACCAGGACGATGCTGCTACTACTATGGCATCAGAGGTTTTGCTGCTACCACCAGGGCATCAGAGGGTTAGCTGCTACTACCATGGTAGCTGAGTATATCAGAATATAAAACAATTTGTCACTGAATCCATACCGCATGGCAAAGATTTAAAATGCGTGGCTATGAGCAGTGAAGGATCAGATCTTTCTTGGGTTCACCTGGATGACTGTTATCACCTTGTGTATCTCTTAGTGGATTGGGGACTATAAAAAGAGTCAGATTAGGACTTTTGCGTGAGTATTAATCTGGTATCTAGATCCTAAACAAATCTTTTAGATCCTCATGTTATACAACTCCTGCTGAGAACAAGATTCCTCAGACATCATGAGAGTTTAAACAACCCGTTTGCATCTGCACAAATGTTTCATAACAAATGCAAGAATCTCATTCCAGATAAGGTTAGAGGTACAGTTGCCATAGACTTTAAAGACATTGTTTAAATGAACCCAGAATATTGAGAGGTGTTCCACTTTTCATATTAACTCTACACTTGTTACTCGCCCACAAAGCTCCATTATGGAAAAGCAAGTGAACTCTACACTATCCTGTTGAGGCGATGCCCTAAGATGCCCGAGACGGATTACAATTACACCTATTGATGGCTGAAAGTAGGCCACTAGTAAAATTAAAGAGTAAACACCAAGTAGTAACAGAGTACCAAAAACGGTGTGGGCCATAGCGTCCACTATTTTGTCATTATTACAAACTGCATTGACCTTTCTCCGAGTGGATTGGCGATTATAAAAAGAAGGCAGATTATGATTTACATATTTTTATAGACCTATTTGAAATTCTTGAAAAAGTGGTTTTCAATATTTATGCATATAATTCCGCAGTTGAATAGCCTTTTCCATTCTTTAAGAACTGAATTTTTACCAACATCCTATGATCGATTGTACTGAGCTTTTTGATCACTTTAAAATTATTAAAGGTAAGGTTTAAGTCAATCAGAATGTGATCAGTAATCTAGCAGAATAAGGTCGAAGGGCGATCAAGTGCTCTTCTGTACTCACGTGGTGCCGAGATCACCGCATAAAGCTTTGAAAGTAAGGCTGAACCAGGGCGATAGTGCAACCCACGCCGTTTATCACACCCCAGCTGTATTTGCTTAGGGACCGATTTCATCGTCTCCCATAGCCACCTTTCAGCCAACATTCCTGCCTTTCCGTCATAGATCGAAGTTTGTCAAACATTCTACACCAACGTTATCTCAATTCCACCCCTGAAGGAGTCACTTACTTTTTCCCCAAATTGCACGTGTGTGTAGAGGCAGCAATCAAGCCATCTAAAGCCACCTCGCCGAGTGTCTATATTATACTTCGACTCGGTTTAGTAACGAGCACTAATAGACTTCCCACCTACAACGACGATTTCGATTCGAGGATGAAGGCTAAATCAACATCCGTGAACTCTGCCATAGTCAATCGGCGAGTATCTGACGAGGATTCCCATCTCTGAAGGCCATCTACGTGTGCTCCCTCATCTGAAGCGTGAGGGAACCCGACTTCCCTCATTACAGTCATCGTATCCCGACTGGCCCTTCTTTGCAACGAGCACATAAGTAATTGCAACCTTTGCCGCCTGCAGATTGTTCTACAGTCTGGCTTACCCAATAGATCCATTTTTTGTGTGCGTGCAAGGTTTAAAATCCCTTTTTTAATCTCCGACCTAAACCCGACCACGTTAATCCCCTAATTAACCCGCCTGTATCTCGCGTAGACATTTAACTCCGTCTATGCGACCATTCCCTTTAAACACAATATCTGTGTATATTTAAATATTATTTTGTTGCTAGTCAAGATATATTTTTGTCATTGTCTTTCTTTTGCACCCGTAACGTGTACCAGCTACCTGTTAATCATTGGCCAATTTGCACTCCGAAATTTTTGTTTTAAAAAGGACCCCGCAAAGTTAATAATATACCATCCCTACGAGACTCATAACTATTTCCCATTCACTAACGGTCTTTAACCAACTTCGGCCCAAAGCCCCAAAAGTACCTACATATATATATATTATATATATATATATATATATATATATATATATATATATATATATATATATATATATATATATATATATATATAGAGAGAGAGAGAGAGAGAGAGAGAGAGAGTGACCACGACAAATAACATATAATTCTGATAGATGGGTTATTTCTAAGTTAATATTTGTGTTTTCATGTAGAACATAGTGCTTGTACGTTTATATCATTGAACAATTGTAACGTTAACCAGATCTTGTCCTCGTTCAATTCATTCATTCGTTTAAACCCTTTTCTTGCGCTAATTATGATCTTCAACAATAGTTACTCGAAATCTCCTGTGGTGATGCTAATATAGGCTCTGTATTCCAACTAGTCGTGATTTTATAATAAAATCTGACTGCTCTTCGTGTGCATTTAACAAATAGTATAGGTCGATGCGTTTACGTGGACAATATTTAGAAATGTCTTGGCTTATGTATGACATCTTTCGGAAATGTGATCATTCAATATATTATTTGTTTTAAGGAAACCTTTCAAAACACTATAGATTTAATGAGAAATTACTAGAATTTAGTAAAATTTTATGACGTTTATAAACTTGTCAGCAAACATCCCTGAAAACCTCTAGAACCTTCCTGGAGGCTTTACAATGAGAGCAAGAAGCATTAACGCTTTACTTCTGCATATTTGGAATAAGCATCCATCACTTCCCTTTGTTCATTTAATATATCTCAAGGAGGCCCAAAACAGTGTGATGCTCTTTCTGAGGGCATGAAACTCAATACGCCGTTATCACACAGAATTTCCCTGGTCGAGACGGATCAGTGCAGCTGAATTTAATTTGGGGTGCTTTATTACCGTCTTACCCTAGTTTGATAACGCCGTCCCGCTCTGAGGATCAGCAACCGTGTTCATCTTCCTCCATTTTGGGGTAGAAGGGAATCTTGTTTATTCCCCTTTCACCTCATCGATGCTCCGAAATTATCAAGGTCCATGTTGGCTTAAGCCGCGTCCGATATCCCTTGAGACGAATTGCTGGGCACAGCCTTCTGACGACCATGGGTATGGCTCTTATTTAAGGTGATATCTGCAAAGCCTCAGCAGATAGAGAGACCCTGAGCCTCTTTGCTTCCAGATCCAAGTATCTGTCCTCCGTGAAGTGGTCTCCTCGCCCTTGTGATCTCGTCAGCAGATCGCCTTCGCGTAATCCGCCCTGATCAGAGGAAGATTACAGAATCCCCGTTTACGCCTCGAAAGATTGTCCTGGGTTTCTCTCGTCTCACTACATTGGTTAAGACTTCCTGCGGTCCCTCAGAGGAATTTCGATTTGTGATTACTTCTCTCTGGAGCCGAGGTAATCTAAACCCCCTTCGGAGTCTCTCTGGACACCTTCGCATCTGGATCCCATCGACGAAGACCTGGCCATTGGTCTTCCACCTCCCCAGTTCATCCAACCAGAGATAACCAGGAGTCCTTTCCTCGTAAGTCCCACCTCTCCATTCTCAGACCTAAGAAGAATTCCCCCATTTTATGTAACGCCAATAGACTTGCTAAGTCTTTCCTTCAATCCAACTTATTTGATCACTTATATATTTTTCACGGACTTACTTTCCTTAAGTTTTGCCCGTCATAATATTTTTTGGTCGCACTAATTAGTATTTAGATTTCCATATTTATCTGTGCGCTTGTTCTTATTATTATTCGTATTAAAGTTTATTTTTGAAGAGGTGTTTATCTTTCGAATAACCCTTGAGACGAACCTGGCAAACCTATTCCCATTCAAAGAGCCAACCTTAATAATATTGCACTCTACTTTCCTTAAGTTTTGCCCGTCATAATATTCTTTGGTTATTCTAACTATTATTTAGATTTCCATATTTATCTCTGCGCTTGTTCTTATTATTATTTGTATTAAAGTTTATTTTTTGAATAACCCTTGAGACGAACCAGGCAAAAGTATTCCCATTCAAACAACCAACCTTAATAATATTGCACTCTAGTTAGAAGGTATTTACCATCACCCAATTCAATTGTACTCGAGCCCAGCGCCGACAGTGGCGGCCTGGCTTACAGACGTGCGTACCTTTTTCAGACTTTTGGGTCACACGCCTTCGTCCCTGGACACTCATGCTACAAGCTTTGAATTATAATGAGTATGGGTCGGAAATGATTGGAGACCTCAAAATGGTAGCATTTTTGAGGGATTTCCAGGGAGGTTTAACCAAGTTTCCGTGTCAGCTCTGCATTTGAGGCAGCCAAGATACTATAAAAAAGTAATGACCAGAAAGAACTCAGTTCCTAGTTGGAGTGTATTATATCAAGCATGAACAATTGATATCCCCCCAAAAGATGTTATTCTACCCATTACATTTGAAACTAGGTCTTATGAAGCATTTGTTAGAGTTCTTAAAAAAAAAAATAAGCATGGCAGAGTTTCATTTCGGTGTGTCGGGGCTTTTTCTGCAACCAAATGACTGAAAATTTTGTGGAATTGGTTGAGAACTTATTGAAAAGATATCGCCAAATGGAAGCATAATCAAGGTAGCAAGATGAGCGCTTCTACCAATATATACTGAACTCTGGACATGTATACCAAGGATGATACAATGAAAACATGATGGGCGACTACATTTGGGCCTTGTACAGGAATGTGATTTACATTACAAACGGAAATAGAAAAAATTCTTCGTTTCTATTTTTTTAACTTGTTTTTATTTATTTCTAATGGAAATTTTAAAATAAAATTGTATACATTTGACTCCCTTTTTGTTTTTAGCCTTACAATGGATGAAAACAGAATTGCTTATTTTCAGTAGATATTTCATCATATAAGCCACAAAAGAAAGGTTTAAAGCAAATAATGTTATTTTTCTATTGTTTCGCAATAAAATTAGTTGAGAAATAACACTTAGTGCCCAAGAACAAAAATTGTGTTACATAGTGATAATCGTTTATAGGGTATGAATACTTTTTAATTCGAAATTTCGTAAAATGCGTTTGTATTCTTTTATTTTTATGACAAACTTCTGATTGTTTTGGTGTCTAGCAAAACATTTCTCTCAATGCCCCTAAATGTCGACATCCTACAAGATACGGTTCATGAAGTATGGCGAAATTTTTTCTCATTAGGCAGGGCTATATTTTCTTTCTGGAGTGAGTAATTTTATACTGGAGAATAAAATAAACAATAAAACAATTAATAAAACAATTAAGCAATAAGTTAAGAAACCCATAGACTAATTTATCTTCCGTTATATCAAGTATAAATATAAGTATTCATAGTTTTTTATCCATTGGTTTACGTTTGGTTCTTACAATCAAGGTAACTAAAAGGATGAAAGAAAAATATGGTGTAAAAAGCGAGACATCCGTAGAGAGCACAAACACTTGAAGTAAAATGGCCGAGAAATAAATCGATCGAGATCATTACCTAAGCAAGCCTCATTTAGCCTATAATAGGAGTGATTTTGTTATAATAAATTTTGAGAAATTAATTCACTTGAAGAGTATACAAACTTAAATTAATAAATTTAAGCGCATGGAGCGTAATCTTTCAGTTATAACCCATAGTGCCTTAAAATTTTCTGAATCATAGGACTTTTAACAAGACTGATTTATTACAAACCGAAAAAGACTATAAAAAACAGCAACAATAATTTTAAGCGAAATAATTTAGCCACTTGACATTAATTAAGTGCAAGAAGACACCAGGTTTAAATGTAGTGATGAACATTCAAGGCTGTGGAGATATTAATTGGTCCTGAGATATAAATATAATTACTCTTCGCCGAAACACTTGCAGATTTCAAAGGCTTTTGACTTATGAAGGCAGATTTAGATTTTCCTGAGCAGAAATCTTCCAAGACAAACATGTTCTACCTTAATGTAGCTCCATCATTCCATAGTCCTTGTACCCTCCTGTTCCTTTACTTTGTTTTTTGCTTGAGTGTTCCATGATTCCAAGAGCGATGCTGTCGAGAGTTTCAAACTCATGGCAGAGTCACCCAAGCCAGTAAGGTCGTGGATGAGGTTCCAGACTAAACTCAAGCAACAGCAAGACCCCAACGGCGGGCCAAGCAGCCATGAGCCAAGTAAGATTCCTATGTCTGGCTCCGGGGGAGGTAAGCAGTGCCCAGCGGGCAGTTAATAGGCCATAACTAAATAACCTAAAACGTGTTATAACTGGTGATCCCTTTGCTAGAACAGGATATGAATCGAAAAATGGATTCACAGAACGAGAAACGAGCGGAGCTTAGAGAAGCAGCAGTCACCAACATCAAGCCTACTGTCAGATCAAAAAGGAGAAGACCCGGCAACCCATTCCGCATTGGCCTCCCATTTCAACGAAGCGGCCATTAGGAGCTAAGATAAACCGCTACAGGTGGACCTAGGTTAAAACCTAACCCGGCAAAGGTTTGTCAGGTCTCCAAATACGAACTTATCCATCATCGCAGCTCATAAAGGATATCACTGGATCAAGATGATATCATAGAATGTGTTCCGAATACCAATAATATGTATAAAAAAATTCCAGTACAGATCAGTCAATAGTGTGATTCAGTGCTTATTTAGTTTAAAAATGTGTAAATAGTAAAAAACCCAGTGTCCGGTGGTAAGCAGAATAATATTAATTTTTCTAGACCTAATTTTGTGTATAGAATCCTTAAAATTATTAATTTAAAGTAACTTCATATCAAGTGTATAAAGTCCGTATAAATATTAGTTCAAAGTTAACTCCTTATGTTTAGGTTCCGTCTGGTTTAAAGAAAAGTAGTATGGAGCATTAATACAAATTAATGTATATAAAAAAAGAAATAGGCTCTGTTCGCGATCAGGAACTGAAGCTCGGACATCCAAACGCTCAAATGTTAAAACGCTTGGTATGTCATAGCTTAAACAAAGAATCACAGGATTGCTGCCACTTTAAAATTTATTTTTTGCAACCAAGTACATATAACAAAGTATAATAAGAAAATAAATATAACGCTGTGGTGCGTGCGCACAAAGCTGTACGCATAAAGGGAATAAAAAATACAAAAAAGAGTGGAATTTTATCCTGCAGCCAATAAATAAAAAGGAAAGGAAGTTTAAGTAAAAGTTAACAATAATAAATTTGTAGCGCGCGCACACACGCTACCAAATTTTTTTTCGCATTAAAGAGCTGCAGCTCTCACCTCCAAACGATCCAAAGAACCGCTAACTACCGTGCGTAATAATAGATATAAATATAAAGTATTGTAAGACTCTGAAAGTCAAGGGAACCCGAATTCAATGGAGAGATGTACATAAAATAAAAATTTATCTCTCATTCCTAAAAAGGTATAATGTATTGTAAGACACTGAAAGTCAAAGGAAAGGACCCCAAATTCAATGTACAAATGTACATTTCTTAGAAGTATATAAATTATCTTAGATTCGTTATAACTTGTAACACTCCGTATCTCGGAGGGAAGCTTCTCTGTACTTCTACATTTCAAAGTGAAATAGGATTGAGAATGAAGCCTCACATATAAGTGTCATATAAATCCTAGGAAGGCTTGAAATAGACACGCACATAATTTTGCGCATGTAAAATATATAACATTTTCGTCTTTTAAAAAGTAATAAATATATATATATATATATATATATATATATATATATATATATAACATTTTTGTCAGAGAAATAATAATATATATTATCTGATCATGTAAACAATAATATGTATTATTCTTATAAAGGACTAGAGGCAGAAAGAATTTTCACATGCATACGCACTCACACATACACACTTACACGCATATACACTTACACATCTTTTGCGATTACCAAGGTTCTGAGAAATGCCAAAAAAATTTACAAACAAACGTCACAACAGGTGTAGTCATTGATACCGAGCTAAATAGAGGGAAGAAACGGGCTTTATTTACTGTCAGAGGGCTGTGAAACGCAAGATTGTATATTCAGAATTTGAGATAAAGATTTTCTCTATCTCCCTGAACACACAAATAACATCCTGTAGAGTAAACTCCACCCAAACCGCGTCAGTGGTCAACAGCAGGCCACGCCAACGGGTTTTCGATACAGTATATACAGCTCTGGTTAAAGCCTAGGACATTCAGGATAGGAGAGTAAGTGAGTCAAGAGTCCAGAAAGAATAAAAGATAGTTAGTCGGTCAGGCCAGCTAGTCAGAAGGATAGACAAAATAGGCTTATACATCAGTAGGCCTGCCTCAAATGCCCATCACAAGTTTAATCAAATTCCTTCTACCTAAGCATACCAAGTCCACCACCCAATAAAGAGTCAAAACTCTTAAGGCAAAACTCCGGTTTTCCATCATGTCAACGCGAGACCTTTCACATCTTTGAAACGCGGAAAAAGTTGCTAGGATTTGGATTGGATGTTTTGCTTCGCCCTCCAAACTCCCCTGACCTTTACCCTTCTGATTTTCACCTGTTTATGCCTCTTCAAATTTTCTTTGAATGAGCAGGAATTCAATTATCACGAAGAAGTGAAAATTCCCCGGCAAGTTTTAGGCCACTGAAGACTGCAAATTCTTTGACCAAGGAATACTCGATATAACTAGAGGATGGTGAATGGTAAGTGATCAAATTGCAAATATGTTATTAATTAACTACATTGTTTTGAGTTTCGATTGTGTTTCATTTTTCGGTAAAAGAACCCCCAAAACGAATGTATTTTTTCACAACCCAATATATGGTGGAAAATACTCGAAAATAATTAATTGAAGTGTAAGCCCTGCGCGAAGACAAGGAATAAGGTGTCGTGGAATGACCTGACACACACACTCTCTCTCTCTCTCTATATATATATATTTACTGCTAACTTCGAGAATAATAACATTTCTTCTCTATATACCATCCTTACATTTTTATAACTCCTTAAAACTGCTCAATCGGTTCTGCCGCCCCTTATATATATATATGTATATATATATATATATATATATATATATATATATATATATATATATATATATATATATATATATATATATATATATATATATATATATATATATATATATATATATATATATACAGGGGCGGCAGAACCGATTGAGCAGTTTTAAGGAGTTATAAAAAAGTAAGGATGGTATATAGAGAAGAAATGTTATTATTCTCGAAGTTAGCAGTACATACCATTTATAATCTCTAGGTTTTGAAAATAATGACATGAAGATGGCGGCCGTTAATAGCAACACACTTTTGAAGTCGATCTCTGAAGTTTCGTACAGCACGTTGGCACATACTGCAGGGTATGGCGTTAACTTCTTCAATAATCTGCTCCCTTAGCTGTGGTGTGAGGGCGACGTTTAAACACCTTTTCTTCTAGATATCCCCAAAGAAGGAATTCACAAATGCTCAAATTAGGTGAATGCGCAGGCCACCGAGAAACAAAACGTTCGGGAAACATTCGTCTCAAAACATCGAGTGAATTTCGGGCTGTGTGAACTGTAGCCACATCCTGCTGGAACCACACGTCCTCCAACCCCTCATCTTCAACAATATCCTCTATTTTAGGCTGTAGAAGATTGTGCAACATTGAGACATAACGTTTGGGATTCACGGTCACGGTCATTCCTTCCTCCTCAAAGAAGTACGGGCCTATCACGCCAAATTGTGATATGGCACACCACACCGTTAGTTTAGGGGAATGTAACGGTATTTCCTAAATAATTCGGGGGATATTTTCAGCCCATTAACGGAAATTTTGCTTATTCACAGCCCCACAAAGGTAAAAATATGCCTCGTCGCTACTGAAGAAAGCTGCCTCGGGAGTGATCTGTGCAAGCATGTTTTCACACAGATTTTGGCGGTTGGCAAAGTCTGCTTGGTTCAATTCTTGAGCCCTCATTATTTTGTAGGGATAGAAATTCAAATGCATATGCAGAATCTTCCTCAAACTGCGGTCGGAAATTCCCAAAGCAACAGCATGCCTTCGAGCAAAACGTCTCGGCAACTGCACGATCACTGCTCTCACCATCTCCACATTTTCTGGTGTTCTGATGGACCTGCGTCGGCCATGCCATGTGTATCTCTTCTTAGTGTGCTACCAGTTGCCTCTAACTGCCTAACCCAGGACCGAATTGTGTTCGCCTGAGGAACGGCATCGTTGCGCGGAATATTGAACCATTGCCGAAAAGCTCTTTGCGCCGCAATCACAGATTGATTGTTCTCAAAATACGCGGCAAAGCCGCGATGTACTCCCGTCCACACCATGTTTGCTACTGAAATGGGGATGTCTACGGAGCAGAGCGAAACCATGCGCACCTCCTTCTCCTCTCCTACCCGCGACCGTTGACTCCTCAAAACTGCCTAATCGGTTCTGCCGCCCCCTATATATATATATATATATATATATATATATATATATATATATATATATATATATATATATATATATATGCCTTTTGGGGGTTTGGGTCGAAGTTAGTTTAAGATTTGACCTAGCTGTTTCGTGAACGGGAAATAGTTAAGAATTCAGTGGGGATGGTCTACTTTTTAATTGCGGGGTCCTTTAAAAACAAATAATTCAGAGTGCTAGTTAACAAAGATTAACAGTTAGCTGCTACTCGTTTAGGGTTGCAAGAAAAGGACGACATAAAAATTTACCTTTAATAATAAATAAAATAGAGTTGAAATATATATAGATACAGGGTTTAAAAGCAATGATCGTACATGCTAAATTAAATGTCGGCACGGAACACTGGATGGATAAATATGGGATTAGTGGTCGGGTTCAGGTCGATGATTAAAAAGGGGATATTAATTCGGGACCTCATACAAAAGATGGGACGGTTTGGGTAGACCAGATTATAGAATAATCTGTAGGTGTCAACGATTGCAACTGCTTGCGTGTTTGTTGGAGGAAATGCATAGTCGGGATACGATGACTGCGATGGGGAATCTGGGTTACCTTACGGGGCGGATGAGGGAGCACACGTTGTTTGACCTTCAGAGATGGAATTCCTTGTCAGATACTCGCCGATTGACTATGGCAGAGTTCACGGATATCTAGATAAAGTTGGCGTAGAATGTTCGAAGAACTTCGATCTATGCCAGAGGGTAGGAGGTTGACTGAAAGGCCATGCGAGATGAGGAAAATGTGTCCCTAAGTAAATGCATCCGGGGTGCAATAAAGTGGCATGCACCGCATCCTTAAAATAGATCAGCTTCCCTTCCAATGCTCCATGCGGTGATCTCGAGACCACGTGGATACAGAAGGGCACGAGGTCGCCCTTCGACCTTATTCTTCTACATAAGTCATAAATCCATAACACTTTCACCTTTTTGGTATGAAAACCCTCTTCTATAGTGAAAACTGACAAGGTATTTTAAGAAAAAGAGTAGAATCTAAAACTAAAAGCAAAACTAAGAATAAAAAAAGATTCAGAAAATCGTGTTAAAATTTGTGCAAAATTCCATTACGATTTGGGGGAGTTTCTTTTATTTGTGGATTTGCAAATATTGTAATAAAAATCAATTTTCCCCTCCTTTCAACTATTTTGGAGAATGGTTCTGAGATTACATTGTTCAATACCTTATGTCAAGCTGAAATGGAGGATGGGAGAGAGGAGACAGCTCGCAAAAGAAAGAGGCTTAAAATCTTCAGCTATCCTTAGCGAAAACACTTATAAGCCCTTCACCTCGCATTCGACACGCAACATGAGTTCAAATACTCTCTAAGTGGTTACTTAAGAATCTCCAAAATTCTTTCTTCACCCCACTCTGCTTTGCTTTGTCTTTTAATTCTGAAAGTTTCTGCCTCCGCCGAATCATAACATAAGCGGGAACTGAAAGTTTAAGTTTCTTTGAAGGAACCTTTTCAACATTTTCGCCTCTATAGTCATGGCTAAGAGTTTGGAGACTAATATATATTTTTATTTTTTTCACTCTTTTGTTATAATTTACGTGATAAGAATAATTATTCTGATCTATAAATTATAACAAGTTTATTAAAAAGGTCAGCACTTAAAAGAAACCCTATTCCTTCGCTGAATCTAAAATCGCACTTTGGTCTTGTTACTGTAGGAGGTGAGTTTCAGTCCCTGAAGCATTTTATTCGATAAAATGATGACAAATACTGTGTAATTGAAGGATATTGTGTAATCATAATCTATTTCGTAATATTACTTTGTAAAATTTTATGGTTGAATCTTTTTCAATTCCAGAAATGGTCATTTAAAAAAAAAGCGTGCAATCAGGGTCGCTCTGCATTAAAGTGGCTTGAAAAGCAAAGAGATAGTAATATTCTCTGATAAAGCTCCTTTACAGCATCTAGAACATCCCTCGTTAGGAGAAAAGTTGAACGCTTTCACTAGTCGGGTCGTGCCTACGGTGAAGCATCCGGACACTCTTAATGTCTGGGGCTGCTTCTCATAAAAGGGAGCTGGGGCCCTAGCAATTTTCCTAAGAACAATGCTATGGACTCAAAATAATACCAAAACGTACTTCATCAACACTTTTTTCCATCTGTTCATGACCAATTTGGGATGATAACTGCATTTATTAATATAATGTCGCACCTTGACACAAAGCAAAGGCAATTACAAATTTCTTGGTTGGAAATAACATCGAATTTGGGGGAACTTGGCCCGGTAATTTGTCAGATATGAACCCGGTAGAAAGATTGTGATCTATATTTATAGTGGTGATACGTTAAAGGATGCTATCCAATTGTGAGCAGTTGCGGTGCTTATTAAACAAAATGGAGTAATATCAGTCAAAATATCATCACAAACTCGGTCTTCAGCATGCCAGAATGAATTGAAGCACGCTTAAAGAACATCGGACAGCCTTATATATATATTGACTGCGTACACTAATTAACTGTATTTATTAAAATTTTGTTTTGGCTCTAATTTTTTAATATTTCACCTTCAGATTAGGATATAAACCTACTAAAACATAATGCAACGTTTGATTAGTTCTATTTAATTTCTTATAAAAAAAGATATTCTCAAAACCTTTACCCATGAATGTAAACAAAAAGCAATGGCACTTTAGTAAAAAAATGAGGTAACAAATTACCTTCCTTTAAATAATAAATAAATTTTAAGCTTATAACCATTTATTCTGCGCAAATAAAAACAGGTATTTTTCGTGAGAAAGAATATAGACAAGTGACCAAAGAGTACCGAAGCTGAAGAAAAGAATTGTCTTATACTTAAAACTGAGAAGTGAAACTCAACTAGAAAATCTTTACCACAATGTTGAGTTTGGGAGGAGCCGTAAGGAGAAGGGGTGGATATGGGGAAGTGAAAAAGGCTGTGATGCATATAGATAGACAGCATAGTCCTAAGATGCGTCTTCCCCATAAGAGAACTAGGCAGAAAATGGAAGGGAAAAAATAGAAGACAAAAAGGAAAATATGATTGTAATTGAAAACAATATGAAGGCCTTAACAAATGTCAACTCAAGCGACATGAGACGTAAGGAAATCGAAAAAGAGAAAATTTAAAAGAAGGAATCGGACCCACCAACGAGGGTACGATCACATTGGATGAAGAATACATGGATATGGGGACATGGAAGACAATAGTGGAAAAAAAGTAATAATAATCAACAGATTATTAGGTTGTCAACGACTACCATATAGCACAGAACGCCGATCTCACATCATAGGCCAAATATAGCGAGTACAGGGTGGTCAAAAACTCCCTGGAAATATACTTTATTATATGTATGTCTATTATGTCTGCACAGAGATATAATAAGGCATATTAGCCATGGAGTTGGGGACCACCCTGTGTATCTCTTCATAAAGACTTCGCACCAACAAAATGCATTAAAAAGTATGCAACAAAAGGTTTCAAATTTTGATTAAGATTCTAATATTTTTGTTAAATTGTTCCCACTGAAACCCAAGATTTTGCCTGCCCTGTAATACAAAGTGGAGATGATTAGAGAAAGAAGAGCTAGTTTACAACCACACGAAGAAGGGCAACGCAACTTTTGATCTGAAATGTTCAAACCTTTGCATCCTCGGGTTATTCTCAGCTGGTTGTTTGGATGAAGAAAAAGAAGCATCACTTTGAATTAATCCCTCCCTACGCTACAGCGTGCTTCCTTCTTCTTCTTTTTTTGCTTCTTGTTATCTTTTGCCTTCGGCTTTGGATTTTTTTTTTTTTTTAATATTATAGCCTAGTATTAGGCTATATAATAATTACGTCGACTTTTTTCCCTGCAAGCAGGCGCCAGATAAACGATAAAAGATATTAAAGGTCCACAAGTCAAGTTAGACAGAATGTAAGAATGATTTTAATTGGGAAACAATACATTAAATTTTTCGGCGCGGCTACATTTATTATCCTGAAAACATTCGAACAGCGCACACCGCCACCAACGTCATTGTTATTAAAGCTTTTAAAAGAAACCAAATTGAGTAACATCATATAACCTCTTTGTCAATCAAACTACCCGATGCCATACTGATCATGTGACCATCTTCAGTAGTTTTGAAACTACTACGAAAAAGATAATGTTCCTTAAAGGCAGATCCGGATAGTGTATTAACGCATAACTATTTAACTTTAACAAATAGACATAATCTGTTTCAAGCAAACTAAATCTACAGCATCTTAGATAGACAACGGCGACATTTACTTGTACTTCTATTCATTAATATACTCTGACTCGGTCAAGATTACCACTCGAAGTGTATAGATTTTATCTTACAGATCCGGAGGCTCTTCTGGATCCGAATGCAATTTTGTAGATGAGTTGAACGTTATAGGTTGTCCAACTTAGGGTTTTTTAAATTTCACTAGCACATTATTTTTTATAATATAGAGTCATAGACAAAATATTTAAAATGCTCTCTTTCGTTTTGTTAAAGGCAGAATTTTTTTTCACTAAATTTTGGCCTCTTGATAGAAAATGAATATATATATATATATATATTATATTGAGGAGAAATCCCAGAGCCACCAGAAACGGATGCAACATTATTTAATTTTTCAAACAACGTTACGAAGATTGCAAGTTTTCTTCTTCAGGCTAAAATACAAGATTACTAAAATTACTAAATAAAATTCCTTTGAAAATAATTAATTATAAAATACTAATAAAATGTATATTAATGTAAAACAATAAGAAAAATAAACGCTTTTTTAAATTGACAAAAGAAAATAAGTTTTAAATTTATTTAAAATACAAGATACGAACAAGCAGAAGACAAAATTGATTTAAAAATGACTAAAAAGAAAAACTAGTTAAGATAAATCCTTTAATCAGAATAAACAACTGTTTTTTTAATTGCAAAAAATAATAAGTTTAAAATTTGTTTATAATTGTTACTAATTAAGTAAAAATTGTAAGAGCAAAAACTCCCCATTAAATCAAATAAAAGTGTTTTTAGTACTTACTGAAGAGGATCCATCCTAGAGAGTGAGTGAATGATGGATTTTAACTAGGGGCGAATATTTATGATTATAATTAATTTATTTTTCGTTACATGGTGAGAAAAGGCCAGCTTCTGTCGCAGAAGCTGAAGGAAAGGCGGGAGGTTCGTGCTGCAAAGCTTGGGCACAAACCCAAGCATTCCCGGTATGTTATGGTTCTCTCAAACTAGAAGAATTTGTGCCAGAACTAGATTGTGAAAAAAGGGTGTATTGAGTGTCCCTCGAAGACGTACCTAGAGTCAGAAAGACCAAGTTTACGGTACACAGACCAAGTCCACATAATGGCTACTTTTATCTTCCCGAAGGGCTTAAAACCCAATATGCAGGGCTACATCAAGTGACGGGAGGAGATGGTGTTGCCCTAGCTCCCAGAAGGTGGGCTCGGAAGGGTCCTATGTATGTGAAACATGCCACAGAAGTAGGAGGGTACATTCTTGGCTATCAAAGAATTTCTTTAACCCCATCACACTGAACGTCTGGCCTACCAAATCCCCGACTGCAATCATTGGGCGATTATGTGCGGGCGTGGTCGAGAGACAGAGCAGCCAGTCTCCGTGTACCAGGCCCAGAATCACCCAAAACTTCCACCGATAACCAGGAGAACCGTTGAAAGGGCCTGGAATAGGTTCCGACTCTGCCTGGAGGCTGTGGTTGAGGCCACCGGAGATTTCATTGAGTAAAACAAATCATTCAAGTCTTTAACTTAGGTAAATGAATCTGTATAAATGAACTCTGCGTTATTCTCTTCCTCTACATCATACTTCTGTACTCTCTTTTCTCTCTCTCTATAACTTGTTTTCCCTCTCTTTCTCTATGCATCACTTCTTTTCCCTCTTCTCTTCCCCCTTCTCTTCCCTCTATATCTTATTTGATATATGTCCCTGTTTCTCTATGTTTTTCTTTATGTATCTGACTGTCTGTCTCTCTCAGTTAGTGTTATTTCTCTGTCTGTCTCTGTCAAATTTCTCTTGTTTTTGACTCTTATGTTTCTCGTTTTGCTTCTTACTCTTCTTTCTCGCCCCTTTCTCTTTTTCATTCTCTCTCTATCTAGCTCCTTCTCTCTCGTTTTCTCTCTCATTATCTATATTTCTTTATAATTCTCTCTTTTCTATCATTTTTTTCTCTATCTTTCTTTTCAACAATCATGGGACATCTCCTCAAAACTTTTCACATTTTGACGCCATTTATATTTTTCAACTTTTCCTTTATAAAATATAAATTGGTTCATTTTTATCGTTTTGGGATATTTTGTCCACGTTCTTGCGTCCAATTTCACTAATCTTATGGATAAGTCTTCATTTTGGGGGAAAAAAATAATATATATATATATATATATATATATATATATATATATATATATATATATATATATATATATATATATATATATATATATATATATATATATATATATATATGAATGCAATGTCCCGCAGGAAAAAATGAAATGGTGTTTTTGAGTACTTTCGAACTTTATTAAGTTCCTTATCAAGGATAACTACAAAAAATAATATTATATTAGAGGTATATATACGAAACAAAAGTATGAAAGACCGCCTTAAAAACAAGAAATCACCAATTAGGAAGACGCAAGGGGGAAGGTAAAGATTCACATTAAGAATTTCAAGAGGCAGGTAGTAAGGTCAAACTGAGAAGGTGAAAGGGTAACATATTAAAAGAAATAGAGATAGCCTAACGAGAGAGATTGTAATAAATGAGAAGCGAAAGAGTGGGGAAAATACAATGTACATAACAGAGCAGTGACATAATTAAAAACAAAACAAAATGGGTCTACATAACTAAAGATTATATATAAAACTAAAAACTATTCAGCCGAGAGATGCATGTCATACCCTAAGCCCTTTGGGTTTAATGCTAGAAAAACTTTGGAGAGCTCGGTGAAGCTCTTGGAGCGGTGGTACCTCTGTTTCTGCCCAGGACGCAACCCTTAAGTTATCATCTTTGAATATTTGTCGACACGCCTCTTCCACTAAGTCTTCCACTGCGCCGGGAATATTGCGTTCACTAGATCTGTGTAAAGGGGTATGATTCCACGCCATATCCATTCTGTTTGAAATCAATGGGGCTCTACCAGGTGATGTTTCCTTCTTCACGGCCAATATGTTTTAATCCACCGCTTGGTACGGGGGATAACGCGTCGTTCCTAGTTCGGATAAAGGATTGTGATATTTAACTTCTCGCAACTCGCTCTCGGAGAATTGGAATCTCCACACAGACAGGTTCACGGTATCCGTGACCCCACGGTGTCTACAAGCCGGGCGGATGTCATGATTAATATGTGCTGGGTTTCTAGACATGTGGGAATTGCGGGCCAACGAGGGCGCCAAAGAGTCCTACCGATTACATGGTAGGTATCAAGGCATTTCTTCGGGATGTTGGGCAAAGAAGATGGGAAACGGTCGAAGAGAACTTAGAGTTGCCTCAATGTTCCTTACATCCGCAACCTACATCAACACTACCGTGGCGGCTTCAGCTTGCTTTCTCTTATGTTCTAATAGGGCACACTTTAGGGACACACCGCCATTTGATTTCAGCGCCCCACTCCACCTTACTGCGACAACTTCATTGTCCCTCAGAGATCGGGCCTGCCCCCGACGTCGGAGCATGTGTCCTTCTTGCTCCTTTTGCTTCTTGTATTTTTGTATTTTTTTGTTTTTGGATCTTTTTCCATTTTTTTTTAAGCTATGGGTGATTAAGGCAACTTATGTTTGATTAGGCATTCGCCAGATTAACGCTGAAATAACTTTGCCCTTGCTTCGATTTTATCTTAGTCTTTGCGACACTTATTTCTGTATCGTTTTCAAGAATATTTATAATAAAACACTCCTGATTCCAGCATTAAGTGTTGAAGAGCTTTCTTCTTACAGCCTGTATTATCACTATTTCTCTTCTTTATTTTCATTGTTATTTCCTTTTATCTAATTCTCATTCTTTCATTCAGTTTTCCTTGGTTAACCTAGTCTTTTCCTTAGCTCCGCAAGAAGATCTGCCTTAATTCTTGAATAAAAGTAGAGACAGGAGAGCTGAAAGCGCTACCAGCTTGCAGCGACCTAATTTACAAGGAATTATGAACGTTCCAAGGTTTTTTACTTTCTTTAACTTCACCACTTCATTTAAAAATATCCTTTCCATTAGTTTCTTGCTGAAATTGCATCGCTGGTTCTCCATTTTAAGGTTAATGTATTTTCCTTTTCTCATTTTATTTATCCTTGATCTCACTTCTTCTTCTTCTGCTCCAGACATCGCGAGGAGCTTGCAGCGACCTAATTTACAAGGAATTATGAACGTTCCAAGGTTTTTTACTTTCTTTAACTTCACCACTTCATTTAAAAATATCCTTTCTATTAGTTTCTTGCTGAAATTGCATCGCTGGTTCTCCATTTTAAGGTTAATGTATTTTCCTTTTCTCATTTTATTTATCCTTGATCTCACTTCTTCTTCTTCTGCTCCAGACATCGCGAGGATCTGTTTTGATATCATTCGTCAATTTAAAATATAATTTTTATTATGACGTTTTTATTACCAAATAAATAATAACTTCGCTTCAGTTCAATTTTCACCCTATTTTTTTAGAAACCTTCCTCTTAGACTTTCTTGGGAAGCTAAGAGCATTAATTTTCTCTTTTTACTATTAGGTAATAATAATGTTTAGTTATAATAAAATTAATTCGAGTACCTTTGCCTAAAATGGCCTGAGATGGAATGCAAGGGACTCTTTAGAATGTGTAATCTCTTCAAAAGTGTCAGTCGCCTGTTGGCTCCTCCTGCGAAAGGATCTGTTGTGCTGGAAAATCGCCCAAGTCGAACGTCGGAACGCGACTTGAAGTCGAGGATCAATTGCTTCTTACAGCACATATAAGTCGTGAACTTATTACTGGCTGTTTAAGACCCTTATTTAAATAGCACGATATCAATAATTTTAATTGATATAATCCAATCCATCAAATGCCGTATTGGATAAATAACAAATCAATTATAGAAGTTGTTTAACCAGTCGTGTCTACGTTTGTGCTAAAAGTGTTTGATTGAAAATATGCAAAAGTTTTTGATAGATTTACTCTGGTAATCTATCAGATTAATATAGAAGAAAAATTTATAAAAGTTATATATCAAATTTTTTAAGGTCATCAGCATCAGTTACATGGAGGAGTCGATTTAGGTAAGCATAATTTTGTCCTAGTAATATCTTTAATTAACTGGTGGAAATTTGTTATAATTGACGAGGGAATTTCGAAATCGGGAAAATGAGAGAAAAGAGGGACGGGAACAAGAAAATGGTAAAGGTTTAGGTATACAAAATATAGCATTGGCATACCTCGTCGACTCTAGGCACTGGGAGAATTAGGAGCATATACGAGTACGTCCACGAACAAGTTCGCCCAAATGTAGGAACTCATATTTTCTTCTGATTTCTAAAATATATTCCTAGAACTTCTCACCGCATAGGTTGAAACCCTTCCATCCATCTCCTACAGCAGAAAACAAGGTCTCAACTTTTGTGCTTTACGAACTCGCTCAAATTCTGTCTAGAATGTTTTTATTTCATTCCGGCTACTTGCCACTTTATCATTCCACTATCTCTGAACGTCTCTTCGTTGGATTACACTAATGGACATTTGGAGTAATCTCCGAAAATATTCACTCAGTATCAAAATGGACATAGGACAGAAAAACAAGGAAAGGAACTGAAAAAGGAAACGAAGAACATGAAAACAAATCCTATGGCGAAGTTCCTCGTCTCCGAATTCAGTGGCTGGGACGGAGGAGCATTTGGAAGTTCGCATTAAAAGATGCGCCCGCTCGAAGTTCAAACTTGTTCGCCATTTTGTGGCTTTCATTATTTAAATACATGATAATTGTGGAGGCTAATATAAAACTTTATTTCATTGTAATTGTATCGTAATTTTGGCTGTTTTCTATTTAGTACTTAGCAATTATATTTCTATTAATTTCGTAATGCTTCTAAATTAAGCTCCTAATAATTTCCTAGAGATTTTGAAATAATTCAATAATTATTTCAAAGTATTTTTTTATGATAATAACTAAAATGTATGGATTGCATATTAATTTGATAGGACTCTTGTAATTTTTGTTAAAAGGAATTTGATAGAACTTTAATGAGAGTAAATTAATTCAAAATGTAACATGAAACGCTACATTTCACTTGTATGTGGGGCAAACAGAACCTCCCTATCGTCTTCCGTGCTGGAGTCGCGAAAGATAACCAAAACTGAATAGGAGATGATGCCCAGAAAAGCCGTCCACCTCTAAATTTCATTCCTGATAGGGCAATACGTAGTGGTGGTAATGAAGGGTCAGTTGTTACGGATAGAGGCTGTTCAGACATGTAGAGTAACCAGAGTGTAGTGTATTAATTCAGTGGATGTGTCGTCGGATATGAAAAGAGGGAGAAGGTTGTGACTGTGTAAAAGGCTAAGATTGCACATGTTTGCTATGTGAAACAAACATTAAAGAGAAACAATAAACCCAGTGTAATGGAGAAAATGATGTGTGATATGGTATGAATCATAGTTATATGAGTAAAATGTGTGGAAGTGCTTTTAAGTGAGAAGTGGTATGATTCAATTGTTGCGTATAAACTCAAGAAATGGGGATGCAGTTGAGATTTGCTAGGGTGGAACTTCGCGTTCTTGTAGCGTATGACAACGGAAAGAGAGGAGCAATGCTTCGAGGGAGAAGTGCTGGATTGAGTTGGTACGAGTGTTGGATCGAACGGGTATTGAGGGATGATTGCAGCGGCTAGTGATAAAAGAATATGAGCCTGGAAATTTGCTATCCTGTGGAGGAAGAGAGAGTAGTAAGTGTGTGTTGAAAGAAATGTGTGTAGGCAAAACTCGTTGATTCTGCCAAGTATTTGCAGAAATTCACATTGATTTGGCAAAGAGAGGTGGGAAATCTGAGAGAAACAAATGTTTTGAAGGGTAAAAAAGGGGTAAATGGGTATCAGCATTAGGAAATGGCAAGGATTTGACTATGGAATGTGTGGTAAAGAGGGATGAGAGGGTACGTTGGTGCCATCTTGAGTATTCGCTAGATTGACTATGGTAGAGAATAAAAAGGAAAGTTCTATAGTGATTGCGGTGCAAGTGGGGATGTGTGGTATGCCATTAGTAGACAAATTTTTCTATGGAGTTATCGTGGCGACTGCCTTCATATGTAGAAGTCACAGAGCGGCTCCATTATTCCCTTATTTTTCTTCCATGTTCCAATTTTCCTTATTTATCTTCCATTTTTTAATAGATATTTAGACCTTTAAGGATGTCAATGAATTTTAAAGCTAAAAAATAAATGGGAGTTATTCAAATTTCAAGTTTGACCAAAAATTTATATCTAAATAAACGGTAATTATTATAATATATTGAGATGATCATCATTGCCCTTAATATTGTTAAAAGCCCTGTCTCGGTTTAGTCCTTGTAAAGTATTTTGCACTAAAGGCCAGATTATTATTCACCCAAGGATGTCACACCTGACACTAATTAGGCTATAATAAAATAAAATAAAACAAACCCAAAACAACAAAGAACAACAAAAAGGAACATCAAAGGACAAAAATTACTATAAAGACCCAGCAAAAAAAACGATAAAGCAAAACAACAAAAAACAGAAAAAAGCTCGCTCTGGCGTCGGGGAGGGGAAGGGGGGCACCTCTTTCCTGCGCCGAGCACAAAATCAACACCAAAGAGGTTAAATAAAATGAAGCAGGTCAATTTCCCTCCAGGAAGTGGTAGAGTCCACCTTCAGGTGTACCCGAACCCGCCCCGAGGACGAGGAAGAAGTGACAGCGGTCCCGCTCGTCACGAGATTAGAGTGAGAAATGAATGGGTACGAGGTGCTTTTGGTGAATAAGATTTAAATTTTTTGTGGCAGATAGTGAGGGCCAAAAAATGCGCGGGGAATTGGAATACCGTACAAAAGGTTTTGTTGAGTGATCATCTCAATGTTAAGGTCATTTTTAAGGAGAGGGGCACACTATTTTGAGCTTATATCTTTTTGCTAGATTTTAGCTGTTTCCAGCTTTTTTTTTGGTGTTAGTCAACATATCTAACGTCCAATCAATGATTTTCATCCAACACCGGGATTGACCAATCATGACCTGTTTTGGTCAATTTCGGTGCCGTTGGAAATGTTGACAAAAGCCAAAATTAGCTAAAAACAGCGAAAATCTAGTAAAAAATAGCTAAAGAATTGTACGTTCCTCTCCTTAAAAATTTGTTTGTGATACGTGCGCAATCGAGGGGGGGGGGGTGCTTAGGGGCCTTCTGTCCTGGTATCTACCAAAACTGAACGACGTTCTTCAGGTCAAAGTACCTCATCGCTCAGACGAGCCAATTTGCCTGGGAGAAAAATTCGTGATCCTTTTGTGATTGGGGAAGGTGATATTGACGGTGGACATCTAAATACTGATTCATGGGGGCATTAATTTCGCTTATATAAATAAGGAAGAGCAAAGGTCTCCTTCTACAAGTGTGATTTCCACAGAGAATTCGAAAACACTTGTGAGAATTGACAGAGTTTGAAAAATCTTTGGCTCAAGTAAATTTCTAGAAAAAAATATATGCTGGTTAAAAAGAATGTAACTAGTTTCTTTAAATAGTTTACCTTTTGATATGTATTAATTTGTGAATTGATGGGAATATGAAAATAGCGTATGAAATTTAAAACATTAATTTTTTCAAAGGACAAGGTGAATCTGCGGTACTCAGGAGGAACTTGCGCTTCGCAGGCAGACCTTCGGTCTATGCCCTACAGCTTATCCGGCTCTGACAACGGAGTTTGGAAGTAAAAAATAATTTTGGATTTATTTTCGTTTTAAAAGAAAGTTTGTATGTAAAAATAGACCACAAGCAGAGTTCGGGATATAGTCATAGTGATGGGCAAAACTTTAACATTAATTTAACGTAACAGTATATTTTAACTTTGGAATTTTTGAAAACAAAATGATGAAGTTCAGAAAAAATAAATATGATTATCGAATGTTTCTGATTCTTTTCAAAGAAAATGAATTACAATTGGTGAAGTTCAGAAAATTTATCAAAATTTAGGCATGACTTTTCACTAACTATAATTTAAGAAAGGGATTTTTTTGAGTATTTGAATAATAATTTCACATTAGTTTGGTTATGACTTATGTTTTTTTATCAAAGTTATTTCTACTAATTCTTTATAATATCAAAAAACAAAATGGTGAAGTTCAGAAATAAATATAAGTATCTAAATTTTGTCAATTTTTTAAAACCGAAGAATTACAAATGGTGGAATTCAGAAAATTTATTTTTATATATCTTCTTCTATAACTATATTTTAGCAACGTGATATTTTGAAAGGGGGGAAATTTAGTTTAGAGTTCCTTTTTTAAAATTATTATAATTGGCGAAGTTCAAAAAATTTATAAAAATTTAACCATGGTTGCATTTTTTAGATTTTAAATTTTAATCTCTTAGTAGCGAAGCGCAACTTCCTCCCATAGGAGGTGGGGGGGGGGGGGGAAAGCCATTGCCTAGCTTTTCATATATTCAAAGTTATTTCTAAAATAACTTTTCCATTTTAATTTTTTTCCCGAGGAAATAGCTTGAAAAAACTCGAAACTTGAAAGAGAAAGATAGAATAGAGGGGGGGGAGTTTGGAAGAGAGGGTGGAGTGTAATAGTGAGGAAAGAAAGGAATTGGTAGTCAGATATGTATATGTGTGGGTGCCCGGTGAACGGGCCATCTCCATTTGCTATTTTGTTTATTTTTTAGTATTTTTTATTAATGTTTTCACACTGCGGGATCTTTTTATTATTTTCTACTTGTTATTTAGATACAATTTTGTCCCATTGGGTTTTTTATTTATTTATTTATTTTTTCAGTCTCTTATTATTCCTCAATTTTCTCTTACTTTTTAGTTGTACTTTGGTACGGGTTCCGTTGTTCTTGTGTTGGGGAGGGATATTTGGTATCCACCTCCCTCTGCCTCTATGTCAAGAGCCTCTACAGTTTCCATATGGAGAATAACCGTGGCGGCAAGACTATTTTTTATTAATGTTTGTGTTCAGTGGTTCAAGACTTGTTTCTTCATGGAGGCTCCTAGAGGTCCGATACGCATACCACTTAGCATTGGTAATAAACCGGAGCCCTCGATTTTGTACTCTTTGGAGTCTTGGCATATTTGTTCTTGACGCCCGTTGAGCGGAATAGCAGAGCACACTAGTTTCGATCTGAATAATTTGTGTAGAACTTCTTTTTATTCGTTGTGCTGTGGTTTCTGAATAGGAGGAGTTTGTCAAGTTCAGTGTTAGCATATCTAATCCAGGAGATGACGTATCTGTTTGTAGCCGAGGACTGAAACGTGCGGTGAGTAGTCAATTTTGCAGTTTTCTAGATTGAGAGGGAAGAAACGACGTCTCCCCATTGCGGTTGCTGAGAAATTTGATACGTTGGTCTGTATTTTCCAGCGTTTCTCGAACCTAGAGATTCTTTCAGCTTCTGCTGTCGTGGCTCTGGCAATCATCCTCGCAGAATTTGTCCTCTGAACCACAACTTGGGTAATATCGTCCGCATATTGGATGTTGAGATCTCTTCCATAGGTTGGCTTGTGGATGTCTCTCGTAAATATGGTGTAGAGAGTGGGGCTGAGGCATCCTCCCTGAGAGACGCCGAACAGAAGCTCGAAGGCTTTCCTGTGTACTTCTCAAAGGCGATGACAGCTTGCCTGCTGGTCAAGTAGCTACAAAGCATCTTTTCGAATGGGGGAGGGGTCTTAGTCGCAAGATTTTGTACTTCAGACCATCGATCCAGCACTAACTAGCCCGACCTTCCGCTGCGTGTTGAAGCATGAGATATGGCTGTTTCCGTACCTCAGTGTCTTCTGAATCTATGCTGTTCCTCGTTCAACAGAGAGTGCTCTGACAGGTGTTTTGATAGTCTGCTGTTGAGAATTTTCTCAAAAATCTTCCCAATGGTCTCAAGTAATGAGATAGCTCTGAAGTTCATGACCTGGTTCGCTGGCTTCCTAGGCTTAGGGATGAAAATCATTTTCGAGGTTTTCAGGCCATCTGGGAAATATCCCATTGCTAGAGATATGAATTGAGCAGGTTCAACAGCCTAGTCCAAAATCTTCCGGGTGCCTCCTTCAGGTTCCAGGTGGTGATTTGGCTAAGGCCTGTGGCTGTAGACTTGAATGATGCGTTTGCTTCCCATCAATTCTGCACTGGCTCCTGAAAAACAAGCAAAGCAAAATGAAATTATTACAGCAAAATTAAATCGAAAAAAGAGCTCTGAGGATTGCTTTTTGCGCATTTCAAAAGAATTCCACTTAAGGTTTTTCTGCCTCTATCCTTAGAAAATAAACATGGATCTGAAAAAATATAGACCTGGAGTAAATTATTAAAAAATATGTAGTGGAAACCTTTAAATTTTTTTTAGACAAAAAACCCGTAGCCAGAGCAGGATAGACCGTATGCCAAGAACCGAAAGTTTGCATGCAAAACACAAACTCCTCCTGTAAGGGTGGAGTGGTGAAACAGCTCCTCTTGTCTCCTAATAACTTACACTTGGTCTATCTTTTTTGACGTCGATATTATTTTCTAGGCAAAAAAAAAACAACTTTTAGCGGAATTTGTTTAAAATACGGAAAAAAACCACTCCGATGATTTTTCTTTTTTCACATTTAAATTTGCTCCATTATTTTCAGTTTGCTTTTCTCGTTTTCAAGCCTAGTAGCGATTTCCGCCTGCTAAAGATTAAAATGGAAATTCGATTATAGAAAAGTTTTTGATAAAACCACTGAATATACATAAAAAGCCATGCCTTAATTTTAATACTTTTTCTTAATTTTTGTTCTGAACTTCACCAATTGTAATTCCTTTAAAACTTTCTGAAAATTCGATAATAATATTTATTTTCAAAAAAATCAATTCTCTATAAAAAACATAATTAAAGTAATCATGGTCATTCTCAAACTTTAAAAAAATCTTCGGAAATATCCTAAAGATTTTCCAAGTTCAAATATACTCTTATGGAAGACTTACTTAATCTAGACATAATGAAAAGAAATGTTTGAGAGACAGGATATTTACAAACAGTGAGAAAGAAACTAGCTTTTCATAGATTTTGGTGAGTGATTCATTATGGAATATCTCTCGTTCCCTACAGATTAAGAGCCCTGGAAGCATATTAACATTCCACTGGCCATGTTACCTCTTTTACATCACTATGACATCTTGATGGAAAGGTTATCACTGCGTCTTGCTATAATAACACTAGTTGGCTGGAAAGTATTCTAGATTTACCTCAAGAAGCTGCAGCTTTACAGAGATGCTAGACGGAGAGACTCGAAGAATCGACTTGAATGAAATCCAGAAATGACTCTCTTTCTCCGCCATGCATTTCTCGAATTGAACGTGATCCTTGAGCTCCCTGATTTAAGGGTTAATTATTAAAAGTGTCTACTTCCAGCTTACCATCGTGAGACAAGTAAATTTGCTTTTCAGCAAAGTGAAAATTTGGCTTTTTTTGGTTGAGTGGCCGGACAAAATTCTTTGTTAGTCCATGTTTTATATATAATGGTTGGAGTAGAACTTTCGTTAGTTAGATTGACATGGTGCAGCTTGGTGCTGTTATAAAACATTCTATAATTCTGGTTCAAACTCAGTTATAGCTGGCCAGTTGCGTTATTTATAGTGATGGTGTCCCACAGACACATGAATAAGCACAGTGGATAAGGAAAGAAATGTAAAAGCTTGTTCACAAGCTTTGCAGGACGATCCTTTCGCTTGTGCTTCATCTTCTGCAACAAAAGCTAGCCCTTTCTCCTCTCGTATGGGTAGTAACGGATGTCATCATCCATTACTACCCGATGAGAGACTCTGACAGTCTGTTATCTCTGGCTATGGATCTCATTGTCTCACTGTAAATCATTGCATTGGAACTACCGGCGTGAATTGTGAGCAACACAGTTGTTTTTTTCCATTTTGTGGAGGATTAAAGAAACATGGTATTGTTTCTTTCATCGACGATGAACAACTGAGTATTCTATGAGAGGATGAAGAGAGAACCCTTAGCGTGGCAACATGTATGCCAGAAATTCATAGTTGCTAACGGCGACAAATTACCCACTGCATCCTGTAGGTCTCAATCTACCAATAATCCTTTAATTCTCCACATATCCTTCCATTCCGACCCTCAACGCACTAAGGAGATGACTTCATACTGTTTTATTTTCTGTAAGCTTCATAATTGTCCCCGTGGAATAGCAATTCAGGTAACCAAACAAAATAGACAAGGCTATTAAATAATATCAGCAAATTGCTTATCGAATAAAAGTTTGACAGACCAAATTAAACAGCTGATAGATTCATAGTCACATAAAATTTAAACTTTAGGTTAGTCATGCAAAAATATCAGTCATCAGTAATGTGATATTCTACTCATAAACCCTCATCATCGCCATAATCATACATACAGCCATTAGTTGCCAGTGTGTGCCTCATTCTGTAGAATAATATTCAGTTTTGAGACTTTTATATTTTTTTCATTCGTTTTTAAAATTTACGTGATATGAATAATTCTTATAATATAGAAATTATTGCAGGTATATTAAAAAGGCGGTATTTCAAACATAATAAGAAAAAACTGCATCCCTTCTCTGAATACAAAATCGCGCTCTGGTCCTGTTCCTATAATGGATATGGGTTAAAAGAATGATGTGTAATTATAATCTATGTATTTCGTAATATTTCTTTGTAATAATAATTGTTTGAATCTTTTTTAATTCCAGAAATGATTCTTTCCAAAGAAAAGCTTGCACTTATTGTTGCTTTGCACCAGACTGGCCTGATATGCAATGCGATATTTGGTGAAGATAGTGTATCGAGGAGCGCTATCTTTAGGATCACTAATGTCTTTAAAGTGCATGGTTATACTCCGCCCAAGAGCTTCAAATTATCGCCAAGATCACCCCCTGTTAAAGTCCTAACTCAAGTATCCGGTTGATTTCATTGCCAAGCTTGCTAACAATTAAAAAAAAGCTTGTCTGAACGCTTGACCTCGCACAACGAAACTGAGACTTTTCGCAAAAGGCCTTGAGTCAAGAAGGGCTGCAATGAAGTCTCATCTCAGACACCAAGAAGAACCTCACGGATAGGATCCAATTTTGTAGGAATTTTAAAGAAGGA
Source organism: Ceratothoa steindachneri (assembly GCA_963969495.1). Classification (NCBI taxonomy): domain Eukaryota; kingdom Metazoa; phylum Arthropoda; class Malacostraca; order Isopoda; family Cymothoidae; genus Ceratothoa; species Ceratothoa steindachneri. Next base: position 143,732,190 of record OZ018332.1, on the reverse strand, counting down.
ATGGGGCAAAGTGATAGTGTCTGATGAAGCTTCCATTGGCTTGTTTGAATCTTCTGGAAGATACTTCGTTAAAAAGAGAAAAAGGGAGAACGGCGCTTTCACGAGTCCTGTGTCCTCACATGGTGATGCATCTGGACACTCACCATCTCTTGGTCTACAAGGAAACTGGAGCACTAACAATTTTGCCCAAGGACACTGCCATGAACTCATAATAGGACCATAACGTGTTTCAGCAGCACCTTTTCCCAACATTTCACGAACAATTTGGGGATAATTACTGTATTATTCAGCATTGTGCAATTTTATAATAACACAGTTTAGTCAGGAAATGAATCTTGAAAAAAAGAAGAAATTAATAATATGACCACAAAAATCATCGCTATAACAAACTCTTCTTAATTGTTTGTGAAAAGAGCTGAACGTTAGTTAGTTTTCTTCAAGATAATACACCATTCCTGATCCAATATTTCAGTTATTTTTTTATATTTTAATAACAGTAAGATAAATTTACCCGTGGTTGAGGAGGAATTAAACCACACTTCCTGAAGACATATTTATTCCAGAACAGTTTCTGCTTATCACACACCCTTTTCAACTGGCAACTAAGTAGAACATTACAGAGAGCTCCATATACACCTCTGGGGGACTTAATTTACTACCTGATTAGGGAGAGGCAGTTTTACAATTTGGTTTATCTGCTTAAATATCAGACTATTAAAAGAAAATTGACATTCAGATAAATTGAAATTATGAAATGGATGGGATAAAACTTGATTTGCCAATTCTTTTTTTGACATAATATTTTGATTTAAAGACCAATTTACTTCCTTGAAAATTGAAAGAATAATTAAAATCTCTGACATAACAAAATACTCCACTAATTTAATTGTTAACTCTGATGTCCCTCTTATATTCATACAATCTCTTATCTAAATTTCTTCCCGTTTTATCTACATAAACTTTTTCATAAAATTAACATGGAATTACATATACCCCTTTATCCTGTTGATCTTTAATTCCTGTTCCCTGAAATAAGTGCTTTAACTTATTTAGTTTGTCATTAAATGGCAATGGTATACATTTGCTGAAGTCATTAGAACGTGCAGGCTATTACAGTAGTAAGTGTTCCTAGCTGAAAAATGAGCTGATGTTATAAACCAATCTAGGTAATACACTTCTGAAAAAATAGTCTTGATTTTAACAATTTCTTCGTCTAAATCAGACGGATGACATATTCTATATGCTCTAAGAAACAAGGTAGATATTACAGATTTTTTAATAGTATTATCATGGCATGAAAAATAATGTATACAGATAATTTTATATCATGGTAATCTTTGTTGATAAGGACATCTAAAACGGGTAATTTGTTGTCTTCTTCCTCCAAATCATATTTAAATTTAATTGAAGCATGCAAATTATTTAAGTTACCTAAAAAAGGGTCAAAATCAAGATTATCAGGCCATACTGAAAAAAAAACATCATCAATATACCTTAACCATATGAAGTTAAAGGGAGCAATTCTGGATGGGAGTTCTGTCTCAAAATACTCCATGAAGAGAAAAGCCAATATCGGTGATAAACTATTTCCCATACTTAACCCAAATTTCTGTCTATAAAATTCATTATTAACTCGAAACACATTATCTGGAAGACACAATTCCACTAAATCAACAAATTTATTAGCTGCGATGGGAAGATCTAAGTTGAGGTTAAGGATAACTCTTCTAAGAAGGCTGATAACTTCATCCACTGGAACCTTGGTAAACAAAGAGTTTACGTCAAAGCTCACAAGTTCGCCGCATGGAAGTTGAAGATGATTAAGGCGATCCACGATGTCTTTAGTATTCTTAATGTGTGATGCTGAAATTTTTCCAACTGCTGGAGATAAATGTTTGGCGAACCATTTTGAGAGCTTATATGTGCGAGCATTAATGTTAGATATAATTGTGTCTTTACCCGTGGTTGATTCAATTGACATATTTTGAAAAACTATTAATGTACAAGCCTATGAGATTTCTTAAAAAATGCAGGGGAAATTTTCAGGAATTTTTTTTCCGCGCTCTCCGTACATAACGTCGTAAAAATGTTTTAAATCGGTGTGTCTTAACGCAATAATTTTTTTCGCTTTGTAGTAAGAAAATGGGAAAAATCGACCGGTTTTAATCCTGATAAAGTTTCTCAAAGGTGATTTATAAATTAAGTTGTAAAGATATGAGAGGCAAATTGCCCGGGTAAGCAATTTAGTGAGGTACTAACTACTGAATCCTTGCTATAGTTCTGGACAGAAGATATTTCCTCTGTTTCACTTTTAAAATTCATATATTTAACTAATTGTAATATATTTATATACCCGATGCCCCGCCTCTCACTAAATCCTCTCCTTCCTACTTCGCCAAACTCTCCTCTTTCGATTTCGTAAAATCTCAGCAAAATTAAGAAGTCAGTAATGAGAATTGAGGTCGAGTTGGAAACAATTAAACCTACTGATCTTGTTGCTTGTTTCGGGATTAGCTCCGGCATCGCGGGGATCGACTTGGGCCCCGTCTCCAAGTAAATTAGGTTGGAGGGCTACGCTTGGCGTTTCTCCATTTGGAAACTTGAATTTTGAAAACGACAAATGCACAATTTATTTACGCATTTATATATATTTTTTAATTATAGTACTGCTGATATTTTTAATTAAAACACCTTGGGCTAAACCTAGTGTGAAATATTTACTGTAGATTGTTCATTTAGTAGTGTTAGATAATACTGTAGTCTTATTTTCTCTCGAAGATTTTTAAATAATGGACGTGGGTGACCTAAGTCGTGCATTTTGTGACTTAAGTTTGCATTATATTAGGTTATAAATACATTCTCTTGCCTGGTAGAGCCTTACTTCTGGTACCTGGAGAAACGGCATGCTATTTAGGTACTGGTGCTCCCGGAACTCTATATAATTTCATTTTAACATTTTTCCGCCTCTCAACAAGCCTCTTCTCCCCAAACCCCTATCTCTCTCTCTCTCTCTCTCTCTCTCTCTCTCTCTCTCTCTCTCTCTCTCTCTTGGTAGGCGGCACATTTTGCATGCTAGTCGGAGGACAGCTTTAGTCCATTCATCCATTGTCTTGGCTATAAGAAGGGGTTCACCCCCTTTCTCTTGGCATCAGGAGGCTATGGTGGTTTGTAACACGTTTGCACTTTATTTACTTCTATATTTCTTTTCATGTATCTCTGTTTTTATTTACTCCCACGTTCTAGTGTCACACCAGGCTGCGGCAAGTTTTTCTAGCGATTGCGAAAAATGGGCACGAGTGGTGCAAAGCCGGTTGAGCCGGCAGCTTATACATCCGACCTGGATCGGGCCCCAGGTGGGTAACATTTAATGTATGTACCGATTAAAAATATTGGACGTTCTGCCCAATGCCTGCAGACTTATCAATAATAAATATCCGCAACTTTTGATGATGTTCAAAACGTGCAATGGACTAGGGTTCACGATGGAGGAGTTTGCTGCTGTTTTCCCTTCATCCGTCTCTTGTAGCGAAGAATCTCTCCTTTTAACATCCCTTCCATCTATGAGTACCTCCTCAGAGTGGTTCCTATACTAGTGCGAAGCTTGCTTGCCTTATGGTGCCTCAGGTATCCATCTAAAAGAAAAGAGGTGGGAGTTTCCGATGAAGGCTCCTCCGCTCTCGAAAGTAGGTAGGAAGAATTTTGTCTCTCTTAAAGGTGATTCCTGTGGCAGACACGTCTGAATCTTGCTTTCAGTATTTCCTATGAATGGTAACACAATTGGAAGCCAGTGCACCAGTTTCACGTTTACTCTCTTTATCGATGTCGTGCTGATACCAAAACTATATCTAAGGGTTGTCTAGGAATGTGCGCCATTTTGTGGCAGCCTAATTCTTGAAACCCCACCTTGCCAATAAAATGACAGACGCACTTTCCGAAACTTCGAAGAATGAAGTCTCAATGAATGCCCCATTCGAAGAGAGCGGGATCTTATTATCAGGACAATCTCGGCCTCACCACAGGATGTAGAGTCTTCCCAAGAAGGTGATCATGGTTTGGCATGAAATACCCCCTAAGACAGATAGCACTTCTGCGCAGAAGCTCCAAATGGGATCGAGAAATCGCTTCCTTGGAAAAGAAAACAAAACCCAAGGAAATTAGGAGTATTCTTCTTTCCGGAGCACTCTGCTGGTATTGGTGTTGATATTTCGGTCAGGGACCAGCCAGATTCTGGTCTGTCTTGTGACGGAGCATTTCATGGATAAGAGAGATAATGATAAAACCCATAGACTACGAAAGAAATAGAGTGATTGGCGCATAGAGGCAGTTTGAGCTCTCATGGACAGGCTGCATGGCGTCATTGAGCCTGCCGGCTTCAAACGTTTCCTAGTCATCCGTTTGACTTAATGAAAAACAGTTTCCGATAGACACATATTCCTTCAGTTTAGCTTCGTGTTTTTTGATAGTGAGCTTAAGGTAATACGTTTTTTAGACTGTACCCTTCTGGTTAATATATTAAATACCCCACAAAATGTTAAATTTACTGATCATCGAGTAATCAATGACAAGCAAGCCTGTGCCGGTGACCTCATACTCTACTTTGAACTTAGTTAGCACAGTAAGCTATGTATTCTTCAGAACTGCCAGGATACTTTCTCCACTATGTTACATAAGAGCAAACCGACATGGAGCGAGTCCAAATTGAGCAAGGGATAGGAAGAAGGGCTAGGTCTCTATACCAATTGAATAAATGTCTTTCACTTTTGACCTAGATAGACCTCCTGAATCGCTGCTTTCCGATACCAGGGGAAAGCGCTCGTGTTGATACGGTGACGGCCTTTTTAATGCTATATGAACAAATTTGCAAAAGTGAAAAAATTGTTCAACCCCAACTCTGTCCAAATTGCCTCAAGGTAGTGCACGATAAAGCTATTTTATGCAAAATAGTGTCTGAACTGTGGCTGATCGCAATCTTATTTATCTAATCATTGCAATTCGCATTTGTTAAAAATATAAGGTCCTGGTGAGTACCACTAGCATCGCTACCTGTAAAACATTCGTACCGTAACGTCCGCGGTGTAATTAATACCACCCCTCAGCCATACGAACAATCTTGCGGGCGTGCAAAAACGATTCAACTCGAAAATCTCTTATACCCTCTAAAGATAAGCATGATACAGCTGTTTTATATGCGAACTATTATGTTAATTGTGGTTGATCGTAAACTGCTCTTGGGGCATGGTGTCGATGGTTCTGTCAACGACGCTTCTCTGGATGATGCGACATTTTTCTCGCGACACCTCTGATACCCAAGATTCTACAACACCGGGAGTATTGCTTTCGAAATTTTTTTAGCGTGACTCTTGTCGCACTGGAGCCCGACCTGCAAGAATAGATGGCTCCAAGCTGAAATTAAGGAGTGGCTTCCATATTAAATTTCCCTTGTTTGAAATCGGCTACGGCTGGGCTTTTTCTGCTGCTGAGTTTCTCTTCACGACGATGATGGTTTCAATATAGCCCATGTACAGGAAAGTACGTGCCGTTCCCGGTTTGGAGACTGCTTCATCTCTCCGAATGTGCGCCATATTTTAGTTGAATGTTCTATTCTGGAGCAGCTTCGTGTGGTTTTCCTGCACTCATAACATGAGGAGCGGGGTGGCCAACACATGAATCTGATGCTAAGAGGTGGACTCTGACGTCAGTTACTGGTATAATTTACTTTTTTTTTAAGAAGGTAGGCATTTTCCATATAATTGAAATTTTTAAAATGTTGGTAGCTTGCCTGGGTCATGAGTAATGGGGCTCTTCCCAAGACCCCCATATTTGCATCTAAATTATTAAGGTTATTTGGGTTCATGTGATTATTTTCAAGTTTATTTTAAGTAAATTTTTCCAGTTTTTATTTATTGCTTTTGATGTCTGTAACCTCTAAGGTGTACTTTGTTGTTCGCATCATTCTTAGTTATATTTAAGCTCATTTAACTCATATATGTGATTAGCTTACTTGAGATCCTGATTCATTACTCTGCATTTCGAGTCGTCTGTACAGTTACGTAACATCGATGATGAACAGGGTGACGCAAGAGAGTCCAAATAACGAGGGATCTTCAGCTCCGAAGCCACTTGCATGACAAAGCACACCTTCCCCAGTAAGTCGTCGAAGGCGGCAGGGCATTCAGTGCTTTCAATGTGCCAAAGGCTCAAGGAGTTCTGTCTTCTAAAAATCTACGGTTATTCTCGCGAGGATCTTACCTTCGAAGAGGGTTCCTGCATCTCATTTGAGTTAGGCCTAGAAGGTAATTTCCTCAAAAGATCTGCCTGAGAATACCGCCTAACTGGAAGGATATGCGGAGGTGCGGCTCCTCCCGTTCTCCTTTAGCTACCTGACTCCCTGAGACACCGCACCATTACGGGATAGGGCATGGGCATGATGATACGTGATTTTCACCTCGGACAGGCCTTGAACACATTTTTTTTAGGTGGTAGCAGTGTAGCTACGTAGCTACACCTAGATAAGAGGTATATTGTTATTTCTGCTTACGCCTTACCGTCAGCTGATTCGACGCGAGGGGGCCTCCACTGCGTCGGGACAATACTGCTGAAGCCATTTCTCTTCCTGGGAATTTGAACGTTAGACACTCCCCATGGGATACTACACAATCTATTCCTGGTCCAGATTTTTGGAGACATGATTAGACAGTTTGATATAGTTGTCCTGAATGTGGACGAGTTTACGCATCACTGTTCGAGACACACTTAATTATCTTGTTATCTCCGTCACTCTTCTCACTGGAAGCAGTCTCATTTTTGGTGGGAGGTACATAATTAATCAACATGTTAGTGACCACTTTCCCATTCAAATATTATTTTCTGTACAGCTACCCCCTTAAATACCACTCCAGTGGTGCTAGAAGTGGGCACGGTGTTCAACATTTTAGGAAATGACTTATTTCTTTGTCACAGTCAAGGAGTTTACTTCAGTGGATAAGGATGGTGACTTCTGTCGCAAACCCATCACCGTTGGTCTGACTCTCTTTCCTACAACCTTCTGTTGTTTTTAACGCCATCCACTACTTTTTTCGGGTAATCAAGTGTTAGACAGCCCTCAGAGCGATACGATATCTCTACATGCGCTATAAGCCCCACCAGAACGATTTTACCGTGGTCAATTTCGTTGAGCTATGGTAAAGTTCAAGTATGTTTTAAAGCACGCAAGCCACTCTTCTTGGTGGACATATGCGTCTTATCAATATGATTCTCGCAGGACCACCTCTCCGTTCTCCAAGTAAATTTGACCACAATCTCGACCCTGCTAACTTGGAGGAGTCCCTCGCTAAATCTTTCCCTACATTTTCTATCCAGAATGTAGCTACGAAACCATTCTTTGCAAGTTGTGATGTCGCTGTAGGCAACGGAATGGAATTTACCTTTGGAGGTGGAGAACCTTTCAAAGAAACTAAATGAGTTGCGTTCCGCTCTCGCTTCATACTCAGACTCTGTCCCCGGTGTGGAAGAGTTCCCGTGTAAGAGATCCATGGCCTTTTTTTTAGATCTGTTCAAGAAAATCTGGAATTAAAATATCCTCCCAGACTCCTGACGAATGGCTACTGAGCTTTACCAATTTACCCAGTCCAGTTTCTGCTCAGTTTCTCTAACCTCATGCTGGTGCAAGTAGATGAAGTAAATGGTACATGTTAAATTAGCCATTTTTATAGGAAGCAAAGGCCACTTGTCTTCTGCGTCTTTATCGATTTTCCTTCCACTTTGTATACTATGCTGCGGTTGGAAAAGTCTACCTGAGAGGCTTTTCTTCGTGCGCAGCACTTCAAAACGTTGTTTTTCGATATTGAGAAGGCCTATGATACTGCATGGCGATTCAGTATTATGAAGATCCTCCACACGATGGGGGTGAGAAAAACCGTCCCAATTTTTATATCCGAATTTTTACGAGATGGTTTATTCAGTATACGTCTCAATAGAGCAGGAATAGGGCGTTCTGACAGGGTGTCATTAGTGTCACAGTTTATGTATCAAAGGTATCACTAATATGTTGCCGAAAGATGTTCTCGCTACGCTCTACGTGGACGACCTTTGGATCTCCTTTGTATCGTTCAGATCCCAACTCTGGAGCGTCGACTTCAAAAGATACTGAGCCCCATCATTCTCTGATACCGAGCGCACAAGTTTCGGTTTGCTCTCTTTCTCTCATAACGAAAGTAGAGTGAGAGGTGACGCCCCCTTGTCGCGTGAAGAGAACTTGTGTGGACCTTGGACTTTTTAAGCTATGTCGGCGGGGGTACCTCTTCTGGGTACCCCTGGTAGAGCTTCCCTTGTCGATTTGGTCGAAAACGAGGTTCCAGACTAAGGGCGTCATTCCTTCCTTTTTCTACTCTATCCCTCTCCTTTTTTACTTTTATCCTATCTCCCACTTATACAAAAAAAGCCTACTCCTATCATGTCACTCTTTCCCTTTCTTCCTCTATCTACATATAAGGACCTGGCAGCTACCTCATGCGTCAGAAGAGAGGCTTTGGAACCTCTATGAACAACGTCAATCGACGCTCACTGGTGTTGCGAGAGACTAGGACTAGAGGTGTCTTAGGCGTTGAGGTACGATGAATGGGATGAGGGTAGTGCCCCGTTAACCCCTTCCCTGTCACGTAATTATTGACCGTTCCCAGTGCCCGTTGACCGGTGATTATGGTAGCATTGTTCCGAGGTCACAGCCCTTTGTTTCCATGTTAGTTGCCAGGCCAATAAAAAGCCTTGGGTCGAGTTCCTTGGTGTGGCGGGATATCCATTGAACACTACTCCGAGATCCTGGCCGTTTTGAAGGGAACTAGTAGGAGTTTAGTAAGGGGCGTGCTTCATTGTTGTTCACCTGGTGACAAATCGATGGCCCCCTCGGGGACAGTCAGTGCTGCTTGGTTGGGAGCCACGGCACGCCGAGGTTTGACGACTCGGTCGGACGAACAGCAGCACATGGAGCGTGCCTTCTGAAAGATCCAAAACCTCTCCGATCGATAGGCGGGAGCAACTTATGCGGGGAGAACTCACCAACCCCCCTTTTTTATCATTGATTGGTCACAAGTTTTCAGAAAGAGAGAAAGCGCTCAAAATGACAGGCAAAAAAGGACCCGTTCGTCTAAAACACAACTGTGCAACATGCCAGTTAGAAAAGTGGTGCGTTGACTTTCTGGAGGGCTGCTACTCAAAATGCAGCCCTGAAATTATCTGCACTACTTGCATATTGACGCGAGAGGTGGAGAAATTAAAAGACCTCTATAGAGCCTCAGAGGAGAGAGCTAAAATCTTTGAAAGAAAGTTGGAGAAACTCGAGGCCCTTAACGCAGCTCAGATCCGATGCCTAGAAGAGGCGCCGCCCACTGACGTGTCGGATTTCCCTAAAACCCAAGCGGAGATTCCGGCATCATCTGAGGCTAAGCTAGCTGAGGTGAGAGAAAAAGAGCAAAAAAAGAAAGGAAAAACGAAGAAACAAAAGAAAAAGAATAAAGTTGAAACAAAAGTAGAACCAAAAATAGAAGAAAAACAGATAAACAAGAAGAAAAAGAAAGATAAGAATGTGGAGAGTGAGGAGAAAAAGGGGAGGCCTCTGCCACAAGGGAAGACACCGTCTTCAGAGACCAAGTGTCCGAAGGTCACCTTCATTGGTGACTCGCAAACACGGGATCTGCAGCCGCTGCTAGCGGCCCGCCTTCGCACTAGCGTGAAAGTAAGCTGCCTGTCAGGACGGGTTAACCACAACATAAGAGTAGAGGCAGAGAAAGCTCAGATTTCTGAGAATTCAGTTGTTGCTCTGATGGTGAGTGGCAACGACCTCTACCTCAGAGGGGGTAAGGTTGGCCTCAGTGGTAATACCATCCAAACGGTGATGGGAGCCGTTGATGACATAGGGATTAAAACCCACAAACGTGTGGTGGTTGGGATGCTTCCAAGAAGAGGTCCATCCCGAACCGCTCATGAAAGAAACGTTGCAGTGAACAGAAGGTTGGCGGATCTCTGTACGGCAGAAGAAGTCTTCTTCGTGGACCCCTATCGTACCTTTATCGGTAGAGACGACCTCTACCAAAGTGACGGGGTACATCTCTCCTTTAAAGGGAAGGCCTTTCTCGCCAACCTAATTCAAAATGTCGTGGAACGCATCCAAAGGAGCGTTCGAAACAGAGCGAAAGCGGACGTGCGCCAGCACGCCCGTGTCACTCCTGGAACGACCTTCTCGGAGGTCGTCAAAAAGGATGTGACCACGAAAACAGAGAAGCCGGGAAACGGAAAAGCGTAGGGAGTCCTACACTAGGGGACTCCCTCAAAGTTCTTCTGTTCAATGCGAGTTCAATTAGGAATAAGTTTCTTTAGCTCCGTTGCCTCGTAGTAACAGAGGAACCTGTGATGGTGGCCATAACGGAGTCGTGGATAAAAACCTCAAGCCAAGATTTTGAAGGTGAATTCAGGATTCCCGGTTACCAGCTCTTCCTGAAAGATAGGCCAGGCAGAAAGGGTGGTGGTGTGATGTTGTATGCCAAAGATACACTCAACTCGATGGATTGCAACATCGTATCCGACCATGAACTACTAGGCGTTAACCTAGAGATAGGTCCTGCCAAAAACAGGACCCTGGTGCTTTATAGACCTCCTGCCAAACTCGTTGAAAAGGACAGAGATCTGTACCAGCTACTAGGAGAACTTGTCGAAGACAGAGTGTGTATCGTCATGAGTGATTTCAACACACAAGTTGACTGGGAAACCAGAGAACCCTGTGGCGAGAACGCACTACTCCTGGAGTTCGCGAACAACAAGTTCCTGACTCAATGGGTAAGAGAGCCAACGAAAGGAAACAATATCCTTGACTTGGTTTTTACCTCTAAGAATGACATCGTTGAGGACCTCTCTGTTGGTGAAGAACTCGGTGGCAGTGACCACCGACTAATTAGATTTGTAATCAAAGTCCCCAAGGCAGAGCCTGCAACTAGTAAATCGAAGAAACTCGATTTAAAAGGAGCACACTTTGCAGGTCTTCGTGCTGGACTGACTGACGTGAGGCTAAAAGTGTGCGATGTTGTTGAAGACTCTTGGAACAGTTTCAAAACCACATTCATGAGTCTTCAATCGCGTTTCAAGCCTCTGAAATGTCCACGTCTGTCTTTTGTTCAACCAAAGTGGTGTAATCGAGAAATCGGCCAACTGCTTGTGAAGAAGAGAACTGTGTACCGGCGATCGAAGATCTCGGGTGCCTTTGACGAGTACCGGAGGCTAGCCAGGAGAGTGAAATCCAGCATAAGGGTGGCTAAGCGGTCTGAGGAAGTCCGAGTGGCGAGCTTCTGTAAATAGAATCCCAAGGAGTTTTTTGGATATGTGAACAGCCTAAACCAATCCATTGAACGATTGCCTCTTTGAGAAATGAGGAGGGGGCATTAAAGCACTTAGATGCAGAAAATGCTAACCTCCTCAACGACTACTTTTCTTCAGTGTTTACTGAAGAGTGTGGTCCCATCCCCCAGCCAATGGATTCCTACTTGGGGGGAAAAGCTGGAGGATATGGACTTCACCGAAGGGGAAATAAAAAAAAGATCAGTGACCTAATGACGAATAAGTCACCTGGCCCGGATGGGTTTCTACCTGATGTGTTAAAAGAAGTGCGCGATCAAGTGTCACGACACCTGAGCGCAATTTTTAACATGTCAATCCGGACCGAATGCGTTCTTAGAGACTGGCGTGAGGCGGAGGTGACTCCTATCTTCAAGAAAGGAAGCCGAAGCCAACCGTCAAACTACCGACCTATCAGTCTGACTTCGATAGTCGGTAAACTCAGGGGAAGCATGATGGTGGACAAAATGACGTCGTATTAAGAGTCAAACCTGCTAGTGAGGAGTTCCCAGCACGACTTCCAAAGGCAACGGTCATGCCTGACGAACCTTGTGGAATTCTTCCACTTCGTGTTCAATGAGCACGATCGGGACAAGGCGGTGGATGTGGTTTACTTAGACTTTCTGAAAGCCTTTGATAAGGTACCACGCCGCCGCCTTCTCCGGAAAGTGCTAGCACTGGGCATAGACGGAAAAGTAGCCGGCTGGATCGAGAACTGGCTAAGTGGCAGACGGCAACGGGTGGTGGTGAACGGACAGGCTTTTGAGTGGGTGCCCGTTACTAGCGGGGTGCCTCAAGATTCTGTCCTGGGACCACTACTATTCATCATCTACGTCAACAACATGGACGGTGACATGGTTGCCAAGATTTCCAAACTTGCCGACGATACCAAGCTTGGTATGAACGTTGCAAAGGATGGAAATACTGTCCGCCTGCAGGAAGATCTTGGGAAGATTGGAGAGTGTTCGGACACGTGGCAAATGCCTTTTAACGTGAACAAATGCAAAGTGATGCATATCGGCCACAGAAACCTCCAATCTCAGTATGTCCTTAAGAGCACTGCTATTGAATCCACTGACAATGAAAAAGACTTGGGTGTAACAATCACTAGTGACCTCAAGTTCTCGAAACAGTGCATTGAGGCGGAGAAAAAGGCTCAAAGGATGCTAGGTTATATAAAGCGCCAGTTTGGATATCGGAACAAGGAGATTGTACTATGTTTGTACAACTCACTTGTCCGACCGCACCTGGAGGATGCCATACAATTTTGGAGTCCTTCATTTCGAAAGGACATCGCGAGATTGTAACGCGTACAAGCCAGGGCAACCAAGCTGTTTCCCTCAATCCGACATAAAGTTTATGAGGATAGACTAAGGGAATTAGATCTGTCCTCGCTGGAAACCCGTAGACTGCGTGGTCAGCTCATTGAAGTTTTCAAAATACTTCGAGGGTTCGACAATGTTGACTACAGGGATATTTTTAAACTGAGTGAAAACAGAACGCGCAATCACGGCTTCAAACTTGAACTGAAGCGTTACAACCGCAATCTGTGTGGAAATTTTTTCACCTACAGTATCTGTGGTAAGTGGAACGCACTTCCAGTGGAAGTTGTCAACAGTGAATCTGTTGACCAGTTCAAGTCAAGACTAGACAAAGTCTTCAAAAGTAGCCGTTTAGGGACGCAAAACAATTGAGCAGCCATGTGCCCGATCGATTGCTAGTCCAAAGGTACCCTCTTTGAATGGACCTTTAGGTCTCCTAGGGTACTTTCTATCCTTGTAACTATTGTTTTCGACAGTCGCTTCGCCAGGAAGATGTAATCAACAGCCTTATGTTTTTTATATCCACGCTATGGACAGTCTTTTATTGTCTGACGCTTAGAGGTTCATGTCCTGATAGCACTACTACCTTGGTGGTTTAACCTTCCTTTCTTTCTCAAAATCTTGACTTAGGAGGCAAAGTTTACGCAATCGAAGCCGAATGTGTATTGTGGAAGGTGGACTTAATTCACTACACCGGTCAACATCTGAAGATTGGTACCTTCCATACGCCTATAAATGAGAGCCTACCTCTTAGTGCCTGGTAGATACTGTTTGCTCTTCGCTATATACAGTTAATTATGCCCTTGTACGAGCGGCGCGGCAAATCATGCACTCGCCAACGGCTCCTATTGCATCCTTGGCTGATCTTAACGGTGACTATGCCGCCGAGAAACGCCGGTCATACCCTAAGTGCCTTGTGTTTAGTGTAAGTAAACCCATTCGAGAGCTTGATGTCTCTCTGGCTGGTGGTCCTCTGGTTTTGCCTAGCACGTTATCATGGAGAAAACCACGTTTCTGCTCACAAAGTTTCTACCCCGCCGGAACTATTGCTATCGACCTTTTTGGAGCATTCTTGTTACGCTATATCCGCTTCAGTTTAAGAGAATTGCTCCATCTCCAAGAATGGGGTGGCTCCTACGCCATATCCACTATGTTTGAAGTCATGGGGGCTCTATCAGGCGCTGCGTTTATCTTTATGACAGATATGGTTGTAATACACCGCTGGATATATGAGATAACGTGTTGTGTCCGGTGAGGAGAATACATTGTGAAGTTTAGCCACTTACAAAACGCCCGGAATGCTTTTGGGGCATTTTAATCTCTACATCTCCTAGTTCGTTGTGTCAATGATACCACTGTTGCCGCAAGGCGGGCGTATATCGAGATTATCTTCTGCTGGGTTCCTCCTGGACATATATGGATTGCAGTGAATAAGCGCAGATGAGAGCGACATAAAGTGTACGAGGACTGGGTGACTAGACCAGAATTTCGCTATTTCTGACATTGAGTTTATGGCGTGAATCAGGCCAACCCGTAGTCTGCCTGGTAAAAATGATGGGTGCTTAAAGTTGCGCACCATCGCGCTATGACTGTTTCCGTAGATCCCCTTATTATGCCTCAGCGACTTCAGGTAACTTTCTGTCGCATCCGAATTGGGCACGCTGGTGGTTCGAAACACCATTTGATGGAGTGGTCCCATACATCAGGCTACATCGCAGCATTGGCTGTGATATATGTTAGAAAGTGACTGGCAACTATTATTGGCATCATTACTTTTTCAATTTTAACGGCCAAGAATGTCTCGTCCAGATTGTTAACTTCTATGTATTTTAAACCTCTTCTGCTTGTTATGGCCGCCTCGTCATGTTGCTCACCTGAAAAGTTAGTGTTAATGACAGTGTAATTGATCAGTTTCATTTGTCTTCTTTCTGGGTTTAATTCTTGTTCAGGTGTTAATATTCTCTCTGGTTCGGTCTCTCTGAATATATTTCCGAGTGTTTTAGTTTTATTGATCCTCTTTTCAAATTCCATTGTTTAATTAAGTTGAAGTTCTGTTTCCTTAGCGTTGTGTCGGGTGGATCTCTTGCTGGCTTCTGTTGTACTCCTGAATTTGCCACATCTCATTTATTTATTCCTTGTTCTTGATTCTCTGTTCCTTGGCTGAGAGTGACGCAGTCCTCAAGATATGTAAATAAGTATTTTGTCCTGGAATAAAAGGTTTATACCTCTTTCTCTTCCTCTTATCTTGTATAACCTTTATGCCCAGTTTACATTTACTATCCTTTAGTCATTAATTACGTCATATTGCCTTTTCCCTCTTGATAGTTGGTATGTCTAGTTGACATATACATTCAGATTGATATCTGATGCATCCATGATATTTCGTTTTTACTTTCTTCGTTGGTTGCTTCGATGCCTATTGTTTCTTCGTCGTTACTGTCCTCTTGTATTTATTGTTGGTGTGATGCTTAATTTCAGGATTTCGAACATTATTTCTTTTCTTTTAGGACATACTATGTCCATGGCTCTGTGTGACCCGTTGCAGTTTATACATTTTTTGTTGCTTCCTTGCAATCTCTCCATTCGCGATTTTTTGTCTGCATTCGATGATATTGTGTCCTCTATCTTCTTAGGTAGACTTCCATTTTGTACCATCTGAAGTATATTTGGATGTTTATATGCTTCTCACGATGCCTATGTCCTTGGTGAATCCTCATGTTGAGAAAAGTAGCCCTCGTTAGTTCATTTTAGAGCTATTTCCCTCGTTAAAAACACAAATTTGATCAGATGTGTGCTGTATCCAAATTTAATGTTCTTATTGAATTTATTTAATTCGTATTTTTTTCTATTTATATTAAATATGCCAGCCCCTTTATTATAGGCATTTTAAAATACCATCTACTTCCTTAAAGGCATTTCAATATACCCTGTCCGTCCTTTGAGGCATTTATATATAAGTTCCTCGCCTTTAGAGGTATTTAAATATACTCTCCTACCTTAAAGGTATTTAAATATACAATCTTACTATTTTGAGACATTTATATATACTCTCTCTGTGCTAAGAGGGATTTTATATTCCCTCTCTACCTTAGAGAAATTTAAATATATCCTCACTTTCATTACATGCATTTATTTATAACTTCCCCTTTCTTAGAAGCATTTAATTATAACCTCGCCGTTCATAGAGGCATTTAAATATGCCCCTTTCTTTCCAGAGAAGCATTTATATATACAGTACTATTGCTTAGATGCATTTAAAATACACTCTCCTACCGTAAAGTCATTTAAATATATCATTACGTTTTGAATTGAAACTTTTGCTCGAGCAGACTTTAGTAACAATAGTTATTCATAGAACCGACTCATAATATTCGCTTGGCCTTGTTCTCCGTAGCAGAGCACCACATTGCTCCTGCCATTTTACGTTTTACGAATCAATGCTTCTTTTTGAAAGAGAGGAGATAAAGCTTTACAAATGCACATGTTCCATGTAAAATAAATCGTGCAAGATGAGCAATTTTAGCTCAAGGTGGATGTTGAAGAGAGAGATAATGTGTTTTGAAGTGGTATTAATTCCAGTGAGAGGAGAAGGCTAAGAAGCCGAAATCTGACAGTTAATCCTATGAAAGGAGGCTTTTAACTACGAATGAAATCGTTTACTGCCTTTGACCTAATGTTGAGCATAGTTCACGACGCACCAATTACCGTGTTGGTTGCTACCATGGCTTAACCTTAAAATTAATAAATCAAAAGAGTTTCTGAGCCCAGTGCGAAATCGAGCAATCTCCAAGGTGGAGTAGATCAATGATTTCTGCGACATTTCATTATTTTACCTTGCTATAATGATAATATAGTTTTTCACATACGCAAACATTGCGTTGCGTCATCCGGTGTGGGAAATTAATTAAAAGACCCGCACAAAGTCATCCCTCTCTAAGCTGTTTCAAAGGAAGAGATATTCAAACATATTCGTATTTGGCCAAATTAGAAATGGAGGTTTGTTTGTTTTCGTCTCTGGCGAAGATTCTCCATCGTCAACCTCAGAAAGAGCCACTCAACCACATTTGAAAGGGAAAGAGCTTTTGCTACCAAAACTTTATGCTTTTCGAAAGTATACAAAATGAAGTAGGGGATCGAAGTAGTTTCCCTTTATTGCTGGAGTATCTATGACTTTGTAGAGGGTGGTTGGTTTTCTTCTCCCCCTCCCCCCCTTTCTCTCACTCTCTCTCTCTCTCTCTCTCTCTCTCTCTCTATATATATATATATATATATATTATTGGAAGGAGGGGTTAGCCCCTTATGGAATTTCACTCTACGAGTTCGCAATACTCAGATGGGAATCATTTTCACGCATCTCGCATCTAATTTCCTTTTCAATTTCGATTTAATTTATGGGAATCTCCCGACTCTGAGGTTTTAGCACATTGTGTGGCTCCTTCTTTTAGATATTCTGATTTTACTTAAACCTTCTCACATTTTGACCGGGTTTTGCAAAAGTTGTGTTACCCTCGTTATTTTATCATTCGAAAGGTTTACGTGTGATAGAAAAAGGTAAAAGTTGACTTTATCGGCGTCATTAAATCGTCTTTTCCTTTGTGTGTCGAGATGAAAGTAAAAATAATCAAAATCTGTGCTCTCCTACGCGCGGACCAAAACAAGGCCGACATCGCAAAGCGACTCAATGGGTGCGACAAAAAAAATGGTTCAAAGTATAGCAAGATAAGACAATTTTTGTAATTGAAAACCGGTGGGTTATCAGTTCTATAAAAAGTTCTCTTAGCAAAGTTTAATGAAGTATGCAAAAATTGACAAGGGTATCAAAGTTTTTTATCTATTTCAAAGATATTGGACAATTCTTTATCCAAAAATTCCGGACTAACAAAGCGTAATGCACGCAGAAACATAGAAATGAATACAGACCGTTTAATTTTAACACTGTGATAAAAATAAAAGTGAATATATGAACGGAAGTTGGACGGTTTGCAATAAACAGAGAATTTAAAACCTGACGGCGTCCTATGTATTAAAAGGTCAAGAAAAGGAAGAGTCAGCCCAATGACAGTCCCCAGAGTCGTTAAGAACGGGGAAGACCTCAAAGATCGACCTTGTTGAGGCAGACTTCAAATTGTCAACCGTTTGGCTGTGAGAAAGACCTTTGAAAGTGCATCGAAGCACGAAATGATAATGCTCGCAAAGAAGAGCATCTTGGTGGCCACTATGGCCAGGGCCGTCAAGGAGAAAGACCTCTGCTCACCGACCATATGAAAGAACAACGGTGGGAGTGTGCTGTCGGCGTCTTCTCAAAAAATTGAAGTCTAATGACAATCAAATTCTCATTCTTTTTTATGAAAAACCTTCCCTCTCAGTCCGGTAATCAACAAACAGAACGATTGCGTGGTAGGCTCCTGCCAGGATGCCTCCGAGGTCCGCCAAGTGTCCACGACCAAGCACTCGGACTCTGTGATGATGCTCAGCGTCATGACTTTGAATGGCGAAAAGATGTTGCCGGTGTGGTTCGCGGCTTATTACAGGGACATCTTGGTCACAAAAGTCCTCTCCTGGGTGAGAAAGATCACGAAGAAGGCGGTATACGTCTTTCAGCACGACGGAGCCACGGCCCACACGTCCAAGACCGTGTAAAAGTGGTTTGAGTCGAGCATGGGCTTCTGGTCGAAATACGTTTGGCAGTTGCAGTCGCTGGACCTCAATCATCTCAACCACAGCGTATGGGCGCATGGCGAGAGCTAGGCCAGCAAGGTTGCAACAGCAAAGTTAAAGAGCTGAAGTCCTCCTTCAACCGCGTAGGCCAGCTTGACGAAGGCGTTCCTCCGCAACGTGTTTACGGCCTTCAGTTCTCGCTTGGAGCTCTTTCTCGCCACGTAGGGCGGCCACATTGATGAATATTACAACATACACACATATTTATATGTTAAAACTATAAAAGGTTTCTAAGTGCATCAAAACCATCATTGTTTCCTTTGTTGAGAGAGTTTCAACGAATGTAACAGAAGTTTTGCAATACCCGGTAGAACCTTTGAGTTCAGTAGCCTTATTTTAAGAACATTTGAGGAGCGATCGAGCTGAGTAAATCTAGTTGTTACGTCTTTTAATTAAGAATCTACCTAAACTGTAGAAATGAGAGGTTAATGTAGAGTTATAGTGATCATCAATTTCTCTTGCTGTCATTTAGCATCTGATTCTCAACGACTTCTAGAATTCAAGCTCAAAAGATTTTGTCAAAGGGCTTTAGCATAGTTGTTACCCTTTGATTTAAGATTTAATTTATTCCTTTATTTATTAGATGAAAAAGAAAAAACCAGCATGCTCCACTCGCAAACGGAAATTTAAAGAGCAGCGTCTTGAAGCCAGTATGGCTTCCGATGCTATGAAATGAAATATTTTCGAAGAAAGTAAGTGCACATATCAATATCTTTTTAACCTTTTAAAATTATTTTCTTTCCGAAAATCTAAGATTTCTTTCACTTCTGTTGTTTTATTTGCTACTCTACCTCTATCAATATCCTACTTGTTTATCAATATTACTATTTTTTCATTTTATTCCATTTATTTTTCCTCCTTCAGTCTGTCTCTCGGTCCATGAAAAGGAATTCCATTCGATGATCAAAGTGGATTGGTTTACACTGTTAGCGGCACCGACCTTCTCCATTTGACTTTTTTGGCGCCCGGCTGAACAACGTCAGTTGAGCGCCACCTTCCCCTCCTTCCCTTCCAACCAAACCTCCTCTCGGGAGCCTCATTAGAATAAATTTGGTATGAAAATGAGACGTATACCGGACATAACTCAAATATTAAAGTTTATAAGGAAGATTTTTAGTCATACGAAGAAAGAATCTTTTAGCGAATTTTTATGATGAAATAGAGCCATATTTGAGATGAAAATCCATAGTAAAGTGAAGGAAATTAGGCAAATATGCTGACGAAAGTTTAATAAAAGAATATCTTACGGCGCCAAATCTAAAATGAAAGCAAGATAGTTTAATGGTGGAAAAATATGCAAGAAAGGCAAATATATGGAGCGAAAGCAATTATAGTCGGCTAAAAATTAGAGAAACTTTGAAAGCAAGAAAAAATAAAATGGTCCGGGAATGAAAAGAAAGTTTTATTTTTTTAAATTTAAATATAGGCAACTTGGAAATAGAGATATATTTGGATTGTTAATTAAATATCTGCTTATTAACTGAGGCTCCAGAGCTTATGGAGAAATGGAGAATGAAATTTGATTTAGTGTTAATAGACCATTAGAAAACTGTTAGACGAAGCTTCCTGTAAAATTTAACATAGGAAGACGGCGAAAACGTGCTGTCCCCCTCTTACTTAGGTCTACTAAGCAGATCTCTCTTTGTTGTCAAATGGAGGGAGGGGTAATACGGAGAGTTGCTCAATCAACTATCACTCAGCGATTAACCTTTTCCTTCCTCTCAGTTTTTACTTTCCATCTGTTTCATATTTTACTTACCAACATCTTAGTCAATATCGTTGTTATAAAAATATACGAAGGGTAAAGTGGGTAATTTGTCGCGGTTGACAACTCTGAATTTCTCGTGTGCGTCCTGTTTTGCTTGGTTGGTTCTCTCTTTTTTAAACCAACCTGAATTCAATCCTCCAAAAATTAGGAATAGGCAAAAGCTATGTTGCTTGCTTTGTACGCCGGGAGATCCTATGAGCTGATTTCAGAGTACTTGGGTGTCGATCTGAGAACGCTGCAGAAAATCAAAAAAGAGATGGATGAGTCAGCCAGAGATTTACTGGGTAATATGATTGTAAACCTCTTTTTAAACGTCCTGATATGAAAAGAACTTATAAAATTGTCGTGTAGATCTTGGGCCATCATTGAAAATGATACCAGCCTGTCAAAGCCAGAGATAACGGAGTATTAGAGTGTCTCACCATGCAGTTATTGCTTGAGGACATGCAATATTACTCATACAAGAATAAAACTCTACAGCTTCTTTCGCAAAAAATGAAGGAAAAGTGGAGGGATCGTGCTGCGAAACTTGCAAACAAACAGAAGCATACTCTAAAGTCTGTCATGCATTGGTTCTTCTCAGACTAGAAGAATTTCTACCAGTACCAAGTGGTGAACTTGCAAAACAACTGATTTCGTGCTATGTCTCCCATACTAAAGATGTACAGAGATTCATGAAGATCAAGTTTTTGGTCCACAACTTGGTGTTTGGGGTGGTCAGTAACCAGGGTCCCGTTTCTCTTTCCGGAGGGCTACATAAAGTGCTTGGAGAAGATAGTGTTGCTCTGGACCTAGGTTGTATTCGTTGGAAGGCTATACGTCTGGCAGCAGAAATTTGCACCATGCCACACAAGAAAGAAGTCGCTATCAAACAATTTCTTTCCCTAAATCGCTCCGAGCATCTAGCCTCCTAACTCCTGATACTGCAGCCTCCTGGAAAATTGTGTGTTTTTCTTGGTTGAACAAAAAACCAATAAGTCCCTTTACAGCACCGAAGTGAAGCTAAAGTCAAGAATCACTACAATTTTCCCTTAGTTAAATAGGGTGACCGTTAAGAAAGCCTGCTACAGGTACATTATGATTTCCAATTTGGTTAACAAAGAAGTAAAATCAAAGGTTTTCTATTTGAATAAAACTAGCAAGACGACCCCTGGCTCGGGTTTAATGACGGGTTTCTCGAAGGTACACGAGGCGGAAGTTGGCGGCGTTTCTTAGCTAAAGTCAAGTTGTTTTGGTTTTATTTGACCAGTTATGAAGGTTAGGAGGGTTCTTTGGGTGTATTAGATTTGATGATGTTTGTCACTTTTTATCTACGATTTAGTTTGCTTATTATTACATAATTTAACTTAACATAACCGGCGCACAAAATACGCACAAGATGAAGACTTTTCTTCATCTCTACGTGAACTCATTTTTGCGCCCAAAATATTGTAGCCGGTTTTGGCACGCATAGGTGACAAATTTATATATATATGCAGGTACACTCAAAAGGAAAAGCGAAAAACATTTCCGAGCGCTTTCTTCTTTATTCCTTGAAAAGGTCTTTAAAAATAAAGACGAAAGCGCTCGGAATCGTTTTTCATTTTTCATTTGTGGGTGTATCTGCATAACCTTGACTCACCTACACTTTGTGAGCTTTTTTCATATATATATATATATATATATATAAATATATATATATATATATATATATAAATATATACACACTGGCGGACATAATATAATGGTTAGTAAGAGCAAGTATATTTAAACCTTTATTATAGCAGTTTAACAAAATGTTGAGACTCTATATTATACAGGTATTTAGATATATCTAATATCTATCTTTCCTGAAAATTTCAAGGGAATGAATTAAATATTTCGTAAGGTATGATGAAATAAACAAACTATTTCTCAATAATGATACATTTAAGAGAGAATATATTTTGCCAGTTTCCAAAACAAAAATCTGCAGGTAATTAATGTAAGTAAAAAGTGTGGCTGTACAATATGCCGATAAGAGAAAAGATGAGATTACGTGGAGCATTAGAGACAGGAGTAGGGGACAAGTTTCATGGCCGTTTCCTCAAGAATGGAGTCAGATCCATATAATAATGAACGTGGGCGTGTAAACACCGAAGACTATTTGCCAAGGTGTAAGGGAAGGAAAAATAAATTACACTGCCCCGTTCACGTAGATCCGATCTCTTGTAAAACTGAACTTCAGATTGGGATAGTTAATAAACCAAATAAATCATCAATGAAATTCGTAAAAAACATCAAACGATAAAAATCTGTGGGGGCCTTGAGTCTGATAAAACCGGGAAGTTGGTGGGTCAGATTTTGATAAAGAAAACTTTATGAATGCAAATATCTTAAGCCTTTTATGAAATTCCTTGAATATTTAACCTTTTTCTCTTCTCATATATTTTTTAAAAAATCATTAATTTTTTAACTTGACCTTATTTTATAACTTTTTATTAATGTTCATATATATATATATATATATATATATATATATATATATATATATATATATATATATATATATATATATATATATATACAGGGGGGGGAGGGCAAAATATTAGAAACATCATGTAATTTCCGAAAACTTTATTTTAATAAGGGGTAGGACCACCTTTGTCAGTAATTACAGATTGAATTATGCGTGTGATCGACTCGTACAAAGTTTGAATTGTTTCCAGGGAAATTTCATTCATTCATTAGCTAAAGTAGTCTCCAATTATTTCAATGATGATGGTGGGGGATATATACTCCTAAATTTGTTTTTCTAAAATGCACCATAAATGTCCAATGATGTTGAGATCTGGGGATTGTGGTGGCCAGATAAGGTGCTTTACTTCCCTAGAATGTTCCTTGTGCCATTCAGCTACAACCTTAGCAGTATGAATAGGAGCATTATGATCCTCAAAGATGGCATTTCCACCAGGAATCAATTTCTGAACCATAGGATGGATCTGATCGGCTAAAATACTCAAATAGTCCTGACTGTCGATTCTACCATGGAGGGAGACTATTGGGGCGGCGAATTTCCAAGATACGGCCCCCTAGATCATTACAGAGCCTCCTCCATGTTAAACAGTTGGGAGCAAGCAGTTTGGATCAAATGAATGTTTTGGCTGTCTCCAAACGTATACACGGCCTGAGGTGGAAATAAGGTAAATGAGGACTCGTCAGAGAATATGACCCTTCTCCACTGCTCTACTGTCCAATTCCGATGGCTTTTACACCACTCTAAACGCTTTCGAACGTTTGTTTCTGAGAGTAGTGGTTTTTGGATTGTAGCCCTCAAGTGGAATCCGGCTTTGTGTAACTCCCGGCAAACAGTTTTTGTTGAGACTGGCTTCCGGACGTGAACATTAAGTTCTGCAGTAAGTCGGTAGCTGTAGTTTTATGTTCTTTTGTAACAATCCGTGTAAAAGTCCAACGGTCCTTAGCAGAGAGTTTTGCTTTCCTTCTTGAGTTTTGCTTTGAAGATGAAGTTTTTCCTTTATTTTCATACACTGTCATTACTTTTGAGACTGTGCCTCTCGATACGCCAACCAGTTTAGCCGTTTCAGTCATGGTAGCACCTGCAATCCGAGCTCCGGCAATCTGACCTCTTTGGAAATCAGATAGATCGATCACTTTAATAAGTTTTAATAAAATTATTTTGATAATATCTGCAAAACCCCACTAATAATAGCACAAGATGATGTACTTCTATTATCAATCAAAAAACATAAACATATGTAGACAAGGTTTAGACAGTTTAATTTATAATACTAGATGTTTCCATCATAAACTCAACCCCTGTATATATATATACATATATATATATATATATATATATATATATATATATATATATATATATATATATATATATATATATATATATATATATATATATATATCTAACACACCGCAATAATGAGAAAACGGAATAATTTTTTTTCTTCAGAAATATTTATTTCTGTCGTGGTATGACCAGGTATACGCGGTTATACGCACACTGGCCTACTGGCCGACCGAAATTAAAGCTCTACATGGAGATGGTTCTTAGGGTGCTTCAAATACACAGTTGCTAGGCCAAGGAATATTCAAATACGGCTACAAAAATATACTTTAATAGGAGTAAAGATTACATATACATATAGGGCAAGTTAAATGGCAATGCAATTAAATATTGACGCTTCACTGCTAAGATGATTAACACTCAATTAAGTTTGAACCAAGGGATAATTAATTAAGTAATGATTTTACAATTATGCAAGTTCTAGAGCAAAGGGGATCCTTGAGGTTCGACGCGATAGGAGTGGGAGGAGCGTGACGAAGCGGGGGTTAAAGCCATTTTACCTTAATGTGCTGCGAGTAGGATCACGTAGGTAAGTTCGACCTTTAATTTGCGGGCGTCTCACGAGACACTCAATTCAACTTTGGTAAACTGAAGTTGGGGGGCCTCTTATCCTTAAGAGGCAAACGGAGGGTGCTTCGGGGATTGATTTTCCGATCCTTAAAATCCGAAGACGTGGTGAGTAGGGTTGAAGTGCGCCTAACTATATCCACGAAATACACTGAGTGACGACTAGCTCTTCCTTGGCTCTTCGACAATCACTCAATTCTTCTCTGGACGAGAATGTTGTCGATTTCCTCTCGACTAACTGAGACGTTATGGCTAACGTACTCGACGGCGCCTTCAGGCACAATCTGCCTATGAACTTCTATGTGTCGAATATATAGAATGAAATTATCCAAACGGGGAGAGAGATTCATTGCCAACAGAATTCCTTAATTGCCTTGGGTCGCGATAAGGTTTCACAGCGCAAGGAACATTCACCAGAGAATAAAATGTTAACTATGGATTCAGCAATCCGTTTTTTGTATGTCTTGGAAAAATGAAGCCTATCGGTAAGTTTATTCTTGGTCACATGAGGCTTCTTGGCAGCCCTCCTTGACTTGAGCGATTTGTTGGAAGTCTCCGTCTCACTTTTCGCGCTGAAGCGTTTACATCTGCCTCTTTCCAGGCGTGGACAAGCTTGGAGGCAACACGATCATTGATCTGAGACTTTTCTAGGAAGCTATCTTGGCGTTGAATTGAAACTCTTCACAAGAGTCTTACCAGTCTTTTTGAAGTCATTAAGGGCTCTAAAGATGATGTTCTTTGATGCAATAGCCTTAGCAACTATCCCTTTGCTTTTTAGGCTACTTTGATGCCGAGCAACATTGATTGCACGGTTTTCTTTGGAAAAAACACCTTTCTGGGATTGAAAAAGATTTCATTCGTTTTACAAAAAAAAAAAAAATAGATTATAATTGCGCAACATTATTCATTTAACCTATATACGAGTATATCATCATTTTACACTTCGATGTTATAGCCAAGCTCGAGGGAGTCAAACATTTACACCTACAGAGAAAGGATCAGAGCGCGAATGCATTTTTTTCTTATTATTTTTGAAATGCGGACTTTTATTAAACCTGAAATAATTTAAATATTATACTAATTATTTCTATCACATAAATCTTTGAAATTAATGAAAAAAATAAAAATATAGAGACTTATTTTTGTGTACTCCAACCTTATGAATTTTCGGTGGATGCCTCGAGTTCAGTGAGCAAGATGCGAGCTCAAGGGCTTTACAGTCAGTTACCATGGTAAATGACAAAAATATGTAAATTATATTTTATTTCTTCGATTAACTAACTTCTCTATGACCCCCAAAATGGACGCAAGTTCTTCCATTTAAATTTGAGTCGACAGAGACCAGAAAATGGGAAGATTTATTTAAGTTTGTTGATTAGATTTAATTAAAAACATCTAAGCTATACATTTTTCCATTAAACTGATATCGAATAGAGACTGATTGGCACAGGAGGTTAATGTGAGAGAGAAAGAGAGAAAATTGTTATATTTAACCACAGATTAGCAGTTGAAAGCAGGATCAAAATACATTTAAAACAAAGATGGCCAAACTCTTGATAATGAGAACAAACTCACTAAAATTTGACATTAAAATAAATTCCATCTAAATTACACTAGCAAACAATGTTTATTAAAAGGTATAGCAGTATTAATAGCAGAACCCAGTTTAGATTGCGTAACTTTAAAAAATAACGAACATTTTCTGATGCTACAAAAATACTTTTAAATAAGTGAAAAATGAGATGATCGAACAAATAGAGAGAAGATCGAATATAGAAAATTCAGCAACATTATTCAAAATGCATATAATACAAATCTAGTGAGAAAATCATGTTGAAAATAAAATATTCCTCAAGCACATGAAACAACATCTAACACTTAGCAGAGAGCGATTGAGAATATTAGGCAAGGATAAACAGGAAAACAAGATCACAAAAAAATTATCGAAAGAGTTGAAGAAATCTATCATAATTTTTATGCTTGTAAAGAAAACCTTGTTGAATGCAAGTTTATTATTTAATGTAGAATTCACCATCCTGTGGAGCGATGGTTCCCAAACTCAGGGTCGCAAGGGGGCTCCTGAGGGTCGAGGGATAGCTTCAAAAAATAAAAATAAATAAATAAACAAAAGAAAGAGAAATATTAGAAGTAAAATAGTTCAAACATAATTATTAGCATCATAATTGTGGAATATAGTTCGTCATTCAAACTGGGACAGAAAAATAGTTATGAATAATAAAGTATGAAAAAGGAAGGTAGAACAAAACATATACGAGTATGTTCATGTCTAATACTTGTACTGTACGCCAAGGTGGCTGGAGCTTGCCTCGATCTGTGTCTTCAGAATCTTCAGTTCCGACGTAACTGTGTTGGCGGACAGACATGCGTATTACGTATCTTTTATTCGCATGTCACTTTTTTATTTACTCTGGTTTTCAAGCTAATTCAGGTGTAGAATATTTAATAGTCTAATATAGAGGAAACAGCATAAGCTTGGGAATTTTCACTAATTCAAGAAACTTACAAAAAATAAAGTTATTGTTATGACTAGTGTGATAAGTTTTTACATCTGAAGTAATTTACATTGAGTATGTGGGTGAACGTCCACCTTATGAATAAGTTATTTAGAACATTGTATGGTATATATATATATATATATATATATATATATGAGGAATTAAACCACATTCTGCGATATTGCATTAATTTTCATTATATATATATATATATATATATATATATATATATATATATATATATATATATATATATATATATATATATATATATATATTTATTACTCATTTCATGTATGAATTCCATAGGGAACGATGTCCCAGTTAAAACAACAATTGGCGTATAAACCACCTGATTTTCTCAAATACGGCTTCACACATCTGAGAGATAGATCGGGGAATGACCGCCCTCAGTGTGTTCAGTGTCTGCAAGTTCTTGCTAATGAATTAATGAAGGAAAACATACTGAAACGCCACTTGTGTTCAGTTCATCCAAAATTGATTGAAAAGCCACTAAGTTACTGGAAGGATAAGTAAAAAAAGATAAAACGAAGTCGGAGTGATGCTCTTTCAGGCACAGCTTTTTCTTTGGAGAAAGCTTTCTTGGCATCCTTTGAAGTGGCATGGTATATTTCACGATTCAAAACGTCGAATTGTTCTCATGTCATTAGATATTATGTATCAATTAATTGGAGCACTGAAAAAGGCATATCAAATTTCATTGCAGACAGATAAATCTGTGGACATTCTTGATGATTCTCAACTCATGGTTTTTGTGAGATACATAGGAGATGACAGGATTCTGGAAGAATTTCTGTTCTGTAATGCCCTGTTAAAAACACACAGAAGATATCTTTGTTATGATGAACAGGTTTTTTGAGAAACATAATATAGATTGGTTGAACTGTTTGTCTGCGTCTACTGATGGATCAACATCGATGATGGGAAGTTGAGTAGGTTTTGTTACTCAGTTTAAATGAGAAAATCCTGATGTCATAATACATAATTCACTGTTTCTTACATCGGAAAAACTTGGGCTCACAACGTCTACAGCCAGAACTCTATTTTGTGCTGAATGATGTTATCCAAATTTTGAATTTCATAAAAGTCAGAACTTTGAATTCGCGCATTTTCCGTCAAATGTGTGAAGAGATGGGATGATATCACCAGGAATTAATTTTCCACTCTAATGTCCATTGGCTGTCTCAAGGCCGCATCCTCGGAAGGGTTATTAAACTTAAAACTGAGATCAAAGTTTTTCTCCAGGAGAAGTATAGGTTGGCCGATTTTTCAAATATGCTGCTCGGATTGCAAAGCTAGTATATTTAGGCGACATTTTCAGGCACTTGAATTAATTGAATTCAGAGAAGCAAGGCCGAAATTAAACTATGGTAGACATCAGTAAAAAAATACATCATTCAAGAAGAAACTTCCACTTTGGAGAGAAAAATTAGCCCCCCCCCCAAAAAAAAAACCCAGCTGCTTTTACAGAGCTGAGTCGATCGCTGATAGATTAATCAGAAATATAGCTTGCTGACATTAAATTGATCTTTCAAGATCATTTGCAGAAGCTTCAGGAGGAAATGGAAAAATATTTGCCAGAAAATGATCATGTATTTCAACACAGCTGGGTCAGGAATGTGTTCGATGTGAACGTCTGTGATATTGGAGAAGATATCTCAGGATTTAAAGAACTTTTAAATCTTCAGGAACATTAGGTGTAGAAGCAACGTTTTGAAAGTCTCATACTCTGAATTTTGGGCTCAACTGAAGGATAAGCCTATTCTGATTCATGAGGCTGAAAAAGCTCTTGTTCCATTTCTTACCGCATATCTCTGTCAACAAGGACTTTTAGTTCTTATGACGATCAAGACTAAAGCAAGAACCGTCTGGAGCCTTAACATGATCTGCGCTATTCCCTTTCTGTCAACATCAAACCAAATCTGGCGAAACTTGACTAAAATATGAAGAAATATCACATGGGTCACTAAAATACTTTTTTTCAAATTTCCAGAGTCAAAAGAAGTTGCCAGCCAAAATTTGTTTTTTTTTGGCTTGTTTTTGTTTCAATAAATTATATTTATATGAAAATGTGCTTTTAATATCCTTCACTCAACATAGAAATAAAAATATATTGTTTATTAAATAGCAGTGAATGTCCGTAAAAAATATTGGATAAAACTAAATGTAGAAACACTAAAGAAATTATTGTATTTATCAGCAGTCAATAGTAGTTGAATAGTCAGAAGGGCTCATTCATGAAAAAGTAATATAGTTGTCAGTCAAGTTTGTTCATCTTTGGTTGAGCATGATGGTTTTCCTCCAATTATCTTTAATTAATATTATATTTATTTATTAGTAACATAGGAAAATTCAGTAAAATTCATTCAATTGGGTAAAACTAAAAAAAAATACTGGAATAATATTTAAACCCTGAGGGTCGCCAAGCCAAAATCAATTTGTGTTCACGGTCAAGACAAAAAAAGTTGGGGAAACACTGCTGTAGAGGCACTAATTGTTTGATTCCATCGATATATTGATTCACGCAGGTTTTTTTTTACAGTAAGCCCTGCAATTTCGAAATATTCTTGAAGCAAAACCTTTAGCAGTTCCTTCATGGAGATTGGTGGAGGAAAACTCTTCTCCATATTATGAGCCAATAAAACGTTCATATGTGCAATAATGTTAAGATTAAGCAAATGCGGAAGATAATTCATGTGTTCAACTTCACTAGCATGCCTCAGTTTTTAATAATTCTAGCGATGTGAGTCGATGAAAATCAGCTTGGAAGAAGACACCACATTTCGAGAACTAGGATCTGTCGGATTACCCCGCTCTACCACAACTGAAAAATCCCACAAGTGTTAACTCCGCAATGTAGCACTACAGCCTTATCAAGAAAATTCCATGATTTAGATGCCCAAGTCATCATTGTCCCGCCCCCACGTTTCAGGGTGGAGGTTCACAGAATCGGCATTAAAAGGGTTTTTGTACTGCCTCTATCGCTACACCCGTCCTAATGATGGAAACAAAGGTGAAGAGAGATTCGTAAAACCAAATGGAATCCTTTTGTTTTTCATTTGTCCAGTTTTGATTTGCAGTAGACCATTTTTTAGATTTTTAACATTGGTGTCAGGAAGAAGAAATTTGATTATATAAATGCGGCGCCAGTAGCTTAATTTAGTTTACCATTTTAGAGGTTATAAGAACTTATAGCCAGAAAAGAAAAGAGTTGAACCAGAATTTTGACTTTTTACTCCTAGAGACTTTTCTCAAGTCACAAGCAGTGGCTATAAACTGCTGGGGCTGCAAACTGCTATAAACTGGTGGGGCTAAATTCTTCAGGAAAGAATCAAACTGTGTCTCTCAGGAAATTAACTATTGTTAAAATAAGACCAAGAAGCCGTTCCTAAACAAAAAACAACAACAAAATAAACTTTAGGAATGGTGGGCGTAAACATAAATTGAAACTGAATATATTAAAGTTATAATTACGAATTAAGAATCACTAGTTAGGCAAAGTACTGTGTTATCAATTGAAGTCAGGTGAAGCTGTTCACTAATCGACAAAATATAGCATAGGGATTGATGATTTAGGTTAAAAACTTTGGATTTTGGCGTTAATATGAATTCAAAGGCGTTGGCGAGTCGCGGAAAACCCTTTCTAATCTGGTTTGAGAGAAAGCCACTGACATTCAGGGAATCAGTTGTCTTCATCAAGATAATGATTCTAGTCCTTCACTCAAGTTCTCTTAGATTTGGTTAGCATCAAAATAAATTGTAGGAGACATAATTCTGGACTGGATTTCAAACCGTTGTGACCTCGCTTATATATTCAAGTCTAAAGGCATCGCTACACGCCTCCCACCTACCTCGGGATAAGCTTCAGCTGTTCTTCCCGAATAGCCTCAACAAGCGTCTCCTTCTCCCAGAGAGAGGATGAGCTGTTTTTCCGTGTCAGTCTCACGGCCGCGAGAAAAGCCACAGTCAAACGCGTCTCGAATCATCGCATCGAAGAGGTTCTCGTTCAAGGTCATCCAACTCCAGACTCCCTCTTAGTTAAAGGTAAAAGGAATCCAAAACTTATTCATGTTCGCTAGTTACCATTCCGTGCGAAAGTGAATTTTGAGTT
Source organism: Ceratothoa steindachneri (assembly GCA_963969495.1). NCBI lineage: Eukaryota > Metazoa > Arthropoda > Malacostraca > Isopoda > Cymothoidae > Ceratothoa > Ceratothoa steindachneri. The sequence continues at coordinate 143,700,947 of OZ018332.1, read as the reverse complement.
AACCATCGTGTGGTACTCATTTGTAGTATTAATTTTGATTAAGATCCTCATATTAAATAGCATTAGTATGTTTCAAGTTTTAATATTTTAGTTTTTTATGTAATTAAAAGTATAATTCTGCCCTAGTTGTTTAATTAAATCCTCGAAACGCTGCAAATGGCAATATATATATATATATATATATATATATATATATATATATATATATATATAATATTACGAATCCTCCCTGGTTAAAGAATCAAAAGTAAAATAAAGTACTCTTAGAGAATAGTGAAACGGAGTTATTCATGTACGAAGCAAACGTTCATACGTACTCGGCCGTATATAACGACAGTATTTAATAATAAATATTAATATTTTAAATCAAATGACGATTAAAGTCATGTAACACAAACAATCACGTTACTATCTATATAAAATTTCCCTAGATGTATCTAGCAATCGTGAAATTAGCCTAGCTTAAATATTTTATTTAAAATTTTTAATGCATATTTCACGACATTGGAAAGAGGGGCTCTAGAATACCCTGAATAATAAATAAATATTCACATAAGTCCGCCATGAGCCCAGCTAGAATTTTTATGGCGTGCACTCATAGCAGAAGTATAATTAACACACCAGATTTAATTTTATTTCTTCTGCTCCCTCTCAACCATCATTTTCATCAATAGGTGTTTTTTTCCCTTTCTCTCTATCGCTCTTATTGACATTATGCATTCCTTTTCATAGCATCGAAGGGTCTTTTATTAAATAAAGAACATTTTGAAGCTGTTTGGTGAAGTTAGAAGAAGTATAACCCGCATAATGGTAGATGCCATTCGTTACAAGAAATAAAATATTTTGCCAGTCACTTAACACTACTCAGATGAGTTTTTCCGCCGTGATAAAAGGGATCAGCACATAAATGACCTCGTGCCTGAGATTAAGAAGAACACATCTCTGAACTTTAACACTAATATCAAAATATACGGTACTTCTCCGTTTGTCGATCTCCTCGTGCGGCTTTCAGAACGCAAGTCTATGTTAAGGCTACCAACCTAGGCTTTTGCCTTAATAGAGACTTAGAGTGTTCCGACCACTAAAAACATACCGTGATTACTGTCTAGCTCAACATGGCGCTCTTCCACTAATCGATATGGCCGGTTGTCTCCAAAGAGCTTCAACGGATCTCCAAACTTCTGCTGAATAAAGGATACCCTCACTCAGAGATTGAGGTTGACAAACCAGACAAACCCCGTCTCTACTAAAAGCTACTATGAGTACTCTCTACAAAATTGATGAGAAAATAGTAAAATCAATAATCAACAGGAAAATAAGCCCCGCATTATCCCACCCTAAGCTAGATTTTCTCACCTACTACGAAAATAGGAAAACATCCAGCCTTGTTATAAAAAACAGTTGCCTCCCTGTTCTGACATCCTTCAAGAAGGTAATGTCATTTACAAATTTAACTGCAGCTTTGAGTTCCTATTAGCATCACAATTCTCGGTATATTGGCATGAATAACATTAGTCTGACAAGATGGTAAACTTCTGACCTACAGACTGGCGCCCTTAACTACCACACCCAGTAATTCCATGTCATTGAGCTCATGAGCATTATGCTCAATGACAAGAAGGATTAAAGCTCTCCAGAGAAACGAATTCAAAGTAATTAATCAAAGGGTAAGAAGTTAAATCAGAAGGGATATGGGGGAAAAAAAATTATCCAGGGGGAAAAATAAAGGAAAAAACGATTAAATATTAATACTTAGACGAAAGAGGGACGGTTATTTGAATGAATAGAAACAAAAAAGACAAATGAGAGAAAACAAAAAGAACCATAAACTAAAATAAAAATGATAATACCTAAAGAGAAATTGCCAACAAAAGAAGACAAAATGTAAAGAAACTAATTAACTTTTTACTAATTTGATTAATTTTAATAATTTCGGGGAAAATATTAATATTTTAAAGTGACTGATGATACAATATCCAACAATATTTCCGTTAATAACATCATTTGAATGGTAAATAAATTTAACTGAATTCCAATCAATCAACTTATCAAGGAATTCAAAATTATCTGCTCTTAGATGACTCTTCTCTAATTCCTATTTTCATAACATGACAATTTTCTCTTTCGCTGCGAAGTGTGACTTGTCAGTCTTTACTTTTCTTTGTTTATTGTTTCCATAATGTTTGTGAAACGTTGAAGTTACAATATATTTTGTCTAGTAGAAACGCCCTGAAAATTGTGTAATATATCAGAAATAAGTATTTCATTGATTTGATATGAACATTCCAGAGAAAGAAGTGATTGCCCCGAGCTCAGATTCCATTGAGGTGTAAATACCTTGTTTATTACTGGTATTGCGGGAAGTGGTATCAAACCTTGTGGTCTGCACATTATTTGTGAATCCCAATCCACTTCCAGTGCTTTCAATATCATTGCATTTCTTTGAGCAAAGTTTTGGGACAGCATTGAGTTTCGAATTTCCTTTTATGATACGAGAATAGATATATTTGTACTCTACAACCAGTTACATATAGTCTTGTAGTATTTTTTCAGCCCATTTTACAGTGAGTGGCACATCTTTCTAAAGTTTAGTTTTATATCCTCATCTATCTCTTTATATAACACATTTTTGCCTTGTAACTCACTTATACTCAAAACAACATTATTAATAGCAACTCCAAGGTTTGGAGGGCTATTTCTTAACGTAAAATGAATCACATTTAGAATCACTACGCTTATGAGTCTAAAATTGGCAGGCATTTAGCTAACTCAGATTCTAACTAAAATATATTACTAAATTAATCATAAAGGCATACTATAATATATAAAACTATGTACATATGTACAATTTGAGTATTTTTTTAATAACTCGCACGACCTTTTATTCAAGTATTTCTTCTTTTTCTTCTAAAACTGACATTCTTTTGAATGTGCTCACACTATTTATAAATTTAAAAGTTATTTTAGTAAAAGATAAAGTATTTTATTTTTTCTTACGATACCTACAATATACTAACTTTCTTACTATTTTAATTCATATTTATAGATATGGACACAAACAGGCACAAATTGGGCATACATATTAACTACTGAAATAATATGCCATGTAGAGGCAATGAACTAATGTAGAATAAAGCGAAATACTTATATATAATGTTAAATCAAAATTGGACACGTATTAAGAAAAACATGAGTGTAAGAAGGCAAGCGAATAGTTAGAGTTTCCCACGCGAATGCGCAAACATACACACGCAATGGAACAGCTGCCCGAACGGAGTCGGGTTTGACCTGCTAAAGTTACGTGGCCCTGCGAAACGACAAAATCAACTTTGTTATCGCGTTGCTATCGATGCCAACCCATATGCAGCCAAATGGGTCTACATTAAAACTCCCACACCCTTTAAATCCGCTCTGCTTAAGAATAGCTAAGTCCGCACCCTTAATGGAGGTTCGTATAAATAAGACAGGCAGAGAATTCCAAAAGAGTAACATCACTATTACTAGTAGGATACATTCATCCCTCTTGATTTCTTGATTCACATTAATCTTTTTGTCGTCACGAGTCCGTTACTCCTCCTTAAATCCAGCCGTCCTTAGCTCCAATTATTTAACGTTGGGAGAAACTTACAACAAAACCGTGTAACACACGACTATCTCGCTCGCCCCATTAAGAATAAAGCCTACAAAACACTATTTTCCTTTCGAGTCCTTTAGTGATAACCAAGGTGCATTTCGAACCCTCCTATAACCGGATTCCCCGAAGGAAATTTGGGAGTCAGAGCAAACTCAACGGTGAGATCTCAAACGCTTTCGTCGACACCCCTTTACAAGAAACCCAGGCTCGCCCCAATTATTCCTACACTAAACTAATACGCACCCGGCAGCGACCCATTATAAACTTAGTGAGACCACTAAAGACTCGTAACCCCCCCTCCCTCACAAAATAAATCCTCCATAAATCTTCCTCAGCTGTCTAAAAAGCGATAATAAGGTGAGCCAGCCGCTGTTCTACCCAAGACCGAACTAAGTCAAGCGCTACCTTGCAGGAAGAAGCGATGACTAAGCGACTCATGCGATAATGGTTGCTACAGTGAAAATGTTAAAGAAGGTAAAAAGAGGTCACCTTTTTATTTTTTCGGCTTCATGCAACATAGGTTGAGTACATTTGTTCGAAAGATTCAACCCTGCTATTCATGCTGTTGTAATAGTCGATCACTTCTAGGCTTCCCATCTGCAGCAAATTTTGGCCGTATTGTACATGGAGGAAAGGTTTTGAGTGCTAGTTTTCGATGTCTTCTTGAAATTTATGTACGAGGAAAGACGTATTTTTTTGTCGAAAAAGTACTCAGCTGTAGCCTGCTGCAGTTCAGTCCTTATCTTCAATTCAGCCGCAAGGTCTCAATAATCTTACGGAAAAAATTTAGGATAAAAGTTACATCTAGCTAGAATGCTGTGAATCAGTTGTCAATTGTAATGTTACTGTTAGTATTAAATATGGCTCTGCAAGTTCCTTTGTGAAGTAGAAACCCACTAAACCATTAGATTCAGGTAAAGTTTCAAGCATTCTCTCTAAGTAAGGGATGGCATTCAGCATTTACTTCGATTGAATATCGCAAATCATAATGAGCATGAGGCCATATTATCCAGCTCATTTATAAATATAGAGCCGGAAACGCACTAAATACGGAAAACAAGGAGCTGTTCATCAACCGTCAGAGTATCTCCAAGATTATAAAACTAGGTACAATGCTTGGTGAAACTGTCTCACTCTTCTTTGATTGGTGCCATTTTATTAGCTCACTTCCTAATTTGTCGATTACTATTATCATGGAGGTGGAGGCAACCGAATAAAAAGATGGAAGGCCTATAGGGTTTTGTGTAAGGTATGGTATTTATCTCTCTGGTAGTTTTGCAGGCTGGGTTAAGTGATCAACCGCTTCCTTATGGGATGAAGGAAAAGTATATATATAGTTATATATGGATTCTTTATTCCTGGGTATATGGCTGGAATAAGCTTCGAATATGGTGGACAGGGAATATAACTTTTTCTTCTTAAAAAATAATAATTTTCTGACTCTTCTCACTAACTTTCTGGTGTACTCAATAGTGAAAGATTTAGATAGTGGTAGACGATAGTTGGTGAAGGTGAGGTAGGGTTGCTCTTGTTTGAGGGGCATCGCAAGCGTTCTTATTCTTTAGTTATTTATTTTTCCTTTTTTGTTTTGTTAATGTTGTCTGTTGTTTGTCTGTGTGCGTTCTTCTTTTGTGTTCTTCTCTGTTTTTGTCTCTTTGTTTTAAATTCTAGTATTGGCACGATGTTGAGCTTTCGAGCCTTATTTGTGCTCAAATTTAGTACTTCACTTCGCGTTTTTGTTCTGTGGGGTTTGTTTTTCATATTTAATTGTAAGTTTGCTATCTGTATCGTAGTTGTATGTTTTGTATTCAGTGTTTATTATGTTTATGTATATATTGGTGCTATGTTTTCATCGAAACAGTGTCTAGTGCTTGGGAATCGCTGGTTTTGAGCAACCTTCCCGTGTAAGCTGGCAGGGATATTAATTCTTTCTCCAGTTCTTCTTAATTCTAGGATGATATCATTGGCAATTGTAGACCAGACTTTTTTGGCCAGTTTCTGGGTTGCGACGTTAATGGGCCCCAGTCTCTGCCTACGGTGTAGGTCCCTCTGCCGAATATACTCTCTTCATCTAGTTTTGTTTATGCAGAAGGATCCAGAGTTCTTCACTCGTTGGACCTTCCTCATAGCGATCTTGCTGGCCGTTTGAGTCACTACTGCAGGGTAGATGAGTTTAGCCCGGATAAACACCAGGTATAATTTCCTGATATTCGCCGAGCTAAGATTTCAGAACCTATATAGCTTAGAGATTTCTCTCTTCGCCATATTCTGCCTCTCCTTGTAGTGACTCGAGTATCCGTGGTCGGAGATTTTTAGGCACAGGATGGTGCCTTCGGGGGAGTAGCCATATCTCCTCCCATCAGTACAATGGGCAAAGGCAACTTGCGGCACAGCCGGAGGATCTTAAATTTCTCTCTGTTTGTCCGGATTTGCCACCTTCTCTCGAATTGGTTGATGTTCGAGATCTCTGCGATGGTGTTGTTCGCCTGATCCCTTGCTTTCCTAACCCTACTGGGGACGATCTGCGTATTGCAGATACATCATGTCCCTGTTGTATTTTAATAGGGAGGTCGATGGTGAAGACCAGATAAAGCAGGGGACTCAGGCAACTCCACTGGGGAAAGCCCGCTTTGAGTTCGAATTCTGGTCCTTTGTGCTCTTCGATCATGATATGCGCCCTTCTGTTCATAATGAAGTCACAAAGAATCCTTTCCAGGACTGGGTTTAGCTGGAGACCTAGGATCTTGTATTGTAGCTCTCTCAGCCAAACCTTGTCGAAGGCCTTCTGCACGTCCCTCATCACGATGTCTACATATTGACCCTTCGCCCGGCAGTGTGCGATTTTTTCTGTTAGGAGCACCAGGGCCGTTTCAGTGCCCCTTTTTGGTCTGAACCCATGCTGTTGTGGGTTGTGCGCTTCCAACTCGTCGAGTTGATTTTTCTAGCCTGTTAGCTATAACCTTCTCGAAGATCTGGCTGGGTATTTCTAGGAGAGAGATTGGGCAATAGTTAACCACTTGGTCTGGAGGCTTATTCCCTTTCGTGCTAAAGATGATTTTTGCCACCTTATACCCATCTGGGAAGTAGCCTGTTTTCAGGGATGCATTCATGATGTTCACCATGCCCTGAATAATTTGTCGTGGGGCATTCACTAGGTTGTTCTTAGTGAGCCCAGACCAACCGGGGGCCGTTTGTTTGAAGGACTTTATGGTGTTAATGATCTCTTCAGTGGTGATAGGGCGCCCGTGGTTAACCATCTCTCTCTCTCTAGGTATAGTGGTTGTGGGTGGGTCCTATCTACGAGGGTCGGTCAATAAGTTTTGCAATTCGGATATAAGGAAACGAGATATGAGGAAAAGTGTTTTAGTATTTTTCAATATAACTACCCTCGAATTAAATGCACTTGCGCCACTAGTCCCTGAGGCTTCGAATTAAAGCCACTAAAAATCTCCCGACTGCTGTTTAATCCACTCCTGGACGGTGGGCTGGACATCTTCATCGTCCCCAAGCCAGCGTCCACGCAGTGCAGCCTTGAGCTGGCGGAATAAAAAGTATTTGCTAGGGGCCAGATCTGGACCGTAGGGGGGATGGCTGAGCTTCTCGAATCCACACTCGCGCAGGGCAGCTTGTGCAACTCTAGCCTTGTGGACAGGCGCATTGTCGTGGAAGAGCAGGACCTTGCGTGTCAACTTGCCGCGCCGCCTCTGACGAATGCACTTCTTCAACCCAGCCAGTTCCTCGGCGTAATATTGGCCTGTTCTGGTCCTTCCAAGAGGCGCATAGTGCACCATCAACACTCCGTCAGAATCCCAGAATATGGTGTCCATGATCTTTCCGGCTGAGGACTGGGTCCGGAAATTAATGGGGGTCGGAGAGCCCCTAAGCTTCCAGGTCATGCTTTAGAGCTTTGTCTCGGGATCCCAGTGATGGACGCATGTTTCATCACCTGTCACTATGCGTGACTTGAATGCCGCCGGGTCTTGGTTGTACATGAGCAGCAGCTCCTCCGAACTTTGACGACGTTGAAGTCGATCATGGGGCGTGAGGTTTCGTGAGGTTTCTAGGGACCCAACTGGCCAAGACCTTGGCCATGGTCAAATTGTCATGGATGATGTTAATAACACTTCCATGTGATATTCCAAGTTCTCGCTCGATTTCTTCGACCTCCACCCGTCGATTTTCGAGGATCATCCTCTCCACACGGCTCACATTGTCCTCGTTGGTCACGTCTGACGGGCGTCCTGGATAGGAGTCATCTTCAAAAGACTCACGACCATGGCGGAACTCCCTATTTCAGCGAGAAATGGTTGCATAGGAAGGGGCGGTGTCGGTGTACACTGCAACCATGCGTTCATGGATCTCTTTTGCATTCTTGTCTTCCTTGGTAAAAAATTTCATCACTGCGCGGTGCTAAACCTTCTCCATTGTTGAAAAAATTGTAACTGACGACTGCGATCAGCTACTGCTTCTTAAATAGACGAGGCAGGAGCGTGCGGCTGCAGGTCCTGACTTGTCATAACTTGTCCTAACACCCCTACAAACAGCCACCCCCCTTCCTCTGTTTTGCCCTACCGATTCGCAAAACTTATTAACCGCCCCTCCTATCATCGCTCCGAGGTCCTCGAGCAGTTGGTCTTTGAAGTCCTGTCAAAATCGTCGTTTTCCTCAGGTGAGATTGCAAAGAACTCTTTCCAATGGCTCCTGAATCTCCTTTCTCGGGAATCCGGATCCTCTATGATGATGTCGCCTTCCTTTATTTTTATCCAAGGCCTAGGAGGTAATCCCCTAAGTCTTCGGATGCTATGATATCGTCCAAGATTTATTTCTGTTTCTCGAGGATTATGTTTTTTAGGTCTTCGCTTAGCTGTCTCATTCGGGCTGTTCTTTCCTTGGTTGGGCCTGTCCTCCCGAATTCCCTGTGTTACTTAGCGATATCCCTCATTTCGTCCGTCCACCTAGGTTGTGGGAGCGTTTTGTACGAAATTCTGAGGACGCATCTTTCGTCAGCTTGAATGAGGAGATTAGTGATTTTATCAATCTCCTCATCAATTTCCTCAAGATTTGCGTCATCCCTATCCAGGTTAGCCGGCTGATAGGTGCTGAGCATTCCTCTGTACTGCTCTTAGTTAGCTTTCGCGCAAGCGAAATGGTGGTGATAATTGGGATATGATCGCTCGGGACCACTGGGCCTGGCGCGTTGGCTATGTTGAAGGGAAATTGTGGACTTGCCAACACAATTTCCGGATTTGTCGCCAAGCATCATGTTAGGTAAGTTGAGGAGTCTAATATAACTCTCCAGGGCTTATTTTTTTTAAAAAGTAGCTCCAGGTTTCGTCCTCTTTGGTCGACGCGCCAGTAGCCAGATACACGACAAAGGGCGTTTAGGTCGCCGCCTAGCAACGCCAGCCTTTTGTTCCCGAAGAGGGTGAAGAAGTTGTTGATCGGTAGGTACTGTCGCCTGGGCGGCTGGTTGGCTGCCTCCACAGTTAGGCCTCCAGCCAGGGTCGGGATCTCGACAGCCACGAATGATTCGTCTAAGTCCGGTAGTGTTCTGAATTTTATGTTTTTTCTGATAGCGATGGCTGAGCCATCGTACCTTTCTTGTGTGTGGTCCTTTTGTATTACTGTTTAATTGTATATTTTTATGGTGTCCGTGTTTGTGTTGATGCCGTGTTCCAAAATGAGAATGATGTCCGGGTCCACTGTGCGGAAGATATTACCATAAGGAATGGCCTTTTCCTTCCATCCATTCACATTCAGTGTGAGTATTTTTAAAGCGTTGTTTATGTTCTCCATGTTCTTGTTCTTATGTTTTTGTTCTCTTTGGTGTGTCTTATGTGTTGTGTTTTTTTCCGTTTCGTATCCTCTTGAATTCTACATCACTTAGGGTAATGCAGGAATCTTTGTGAAGTTTCACCGTGCCTTCATGTATCACTTGCTCAATATCTGTTTCTTGACCTTGAGCTGAGTAGGTCCATTTAATTATCTTTTGTTGGATTCCCTGAAATATCTTCTTGGGAGAGAGCTTCTCGGGGTGTGGGATCTGCTCATTTGTTATTATTTTGAGGTCGATTTCCTCTCCATCGTACTTGTAAGTACATTTCAAGGTCTTCGACCTAATTCTAGAGCTTACAGGGCTCTTGGTCGCCCTGTTTTCGGCCTCCTCAGCGTCAGATTCCGAGGACGATTGGCTCGCGAGGATGCCCTCTGCTTCTTGGATCTTTCTTGCCGCTTTCTTTTCCTTCTTCTCACGGCGCTTCTGTGCCTCCAGTCTTGGCTCTGGTCTGGATGTGTTTATTTTTCCATTCGAGATTTTTTCCTCCTTCGCAGACTCTGATGTTCCCTTTTCCGTGTGAAATGGATTCGCGGGTGCTTCTGTTGAAGTGCGTGAATTGCCGGCAGGGCCATAGAGCAGTAACCATGGCGTGCCCTATAAAAAGAAATATTATTAAGAGAAAACAGGATGCAAAGAGAGAAGAAGAACAAAGGAGGAGGACTACTTCGTATGCGCAAGCAACGAAGAAATCCCACCCTAACCAAGCCCCGACTAAGACATATATTAAACTGGAGAACGAGGAAACGACGAAGATTCTCACCTGCATTCTTTATGCACACGTGAGAAATCTTACGAATCCGAGCACGTTTTCTAGTGAGCTGAAATTGATGCTAAAAGAACAACAACCTCAGTGAGATGTGGTTCCTAGAGAACCCTCCTTCAGGAGATGTCTTATAACTTCAATTCTCCCTAAAGGTAAGCAAAGAAGTTATTGCAGCAGCATCTACTCACCAAGCCGCATCAACGGTCCCTACACGAAAGGTCCAAGAACAAGAAAACCAGGAGCCCCCCAGAAGAGCCGACCCTAGAATTAAAGCGAGAAAGACGAGGGAAAAAAAAGCAAAGAATCCTGCCACAAAGTTACCAAAAAAAGGAAAAGTCATACGACGACCGACACAGACTCGGACAGTGACAGTATCGTGACCGTACCCACAAGAGAGGTTAAAACAGAAAAGAAAAAAAACAGAATACAGACACAAGTACGACGTCAAGGAACTGGGTTTCAACGTCTACACTTTGGACAAGTACCCTCTTCCAGAAAGTCTAGACCTCACGGATATCACAAATGGAATAAAAAACCAAAAGCTGAAATGGACGTTTACCGAGACAGATGACGAAACAGAAGTCGCTGCAGCACTCTTCTCTGGAAAAGTTGTACTCGACAACTCCTCCTTTCATACAATCCTGGCCATAAAATTTAAGAAGCTTAAAAGCGGAAACGTAAGCAAGCACAGGGAATAAGTAGCACACTCTATAAGTAGACACAAAACATGGAGAACACAAACAACACCCTAAAATTCTTAACACTTAACACAAACGGATGGTTGGGGAAATCGAATGAATATGGCAACATATTCAGAAGGGCGGACCCCGACATTATCCTAATATCGGAACACAGTGTCAACACTAATTATACGTCCTTGTGAAGAACGCCTCTCAAGATAGATTTGACGGTGCTGCTATCGCCATTAGAATAAACACTTCCTTCAAAAGGCTCTCAGAGCTTGATTACTCCTTCGTGGTGGTCGAACTCCCTACACTTGTTTGGGGACTCACAATTGCAGAGGCATACCAGCCTCCTCTCTGTCGATATCTTCCAATCAACAACCTACTGATCCTAACAGCCCACCGCAGGAATGTATTTATTGGGGGCGACCTCAATGCCTATCTGAGGGCCTCGGGCTACACCAGATCTAACGAAAGAGGAAGAAATCTTCAACTGGTCATCGACCGGGAGAGGCTCGAGAGAAGCAGGCCGGAATTTTTGACCTACATCACTGAGAGAAGTGCAACATCTCCGGAAATAATACTAACAAGTACCAACTTCCGTTTCAATCTGGTCAGTATTGCCTGGCCCTACGGTTCCAAGCGACCATATCTCCATCATTACCACAATCTCCCTCGCACCTATCACGATTCCTATCCCACCCAGGAAGTGCTTTGCAAAAGCAAACATGAAGCTGTACAAGCAAATACTCAACAGCTATGAAAAAGCAGACCTAAGCGAAGCTATCCTGGAAGAGATTTACGAGGAGATTAACCGCATCACATTCCCGATCATGGAAGCGAATGAAAAAGTGCATTCCGTGCATCACGCACAAAAGCCCTCCGCAACCCAGATGGACCGAGGAGATGCGAGAAATTGCCTCAGAGCATAGAGAGATCTATAAAGAAGTAAGACAATTTGGCCCAAACAGGCACAGCACTAGAGAGGAGCTCAAAAACCTGATCAAAACACAACAACGGGCCATATGGGACGAAATAATAGAAAAACTCGACTCCAAGCAGAACCCCCTAAAATTCTGGAGGAAGATAAAAAAGCTTAGAGGTTTGTCCCCGAAGGAGAAAATGAGGCTGGTAGAAAATGGCGAAATCATCGAAGAACTGGAAAGACTCGAAAGAAGGTTCAAGAGGTACTTGAGAAAAGTATTATCCATCCCCCCTAAAGAGAACGATGATTTCGACTTAGAGTTTCAGCACCAGATTGTAGACGAACTCAATAACAGAATCCACCGAACGCATCACCACTCGCACGTTTCCGAAGAGAGGAGAATGATGGGCCACGGACGACCAATCACCACTGAGGAATTCCTGAGCACGCTCAAAACTTTCAAACAGAGAGCTCCTGGCTGGACAGGGATTACCAAAAACCACCTGGTAAACGCTCCCCCGCGCCTGCTACAAGGCATTACGAATGTAATGAACGCGGCCCTGAACACTGGCTCCTTTTTGGATGGATATAAGTTGGCAAAAATCATCTTTATACCAAAAGGCAAAAAGGTGCCTGAACAGCCGATGGACTACAGGCCCATCTCCCTCCTGGAAATCATCGGTAAGATTCTGGAAAAGATTCTAGCCAACAGGCTTCAGAAACAACTCGAGGAAAAAGGGGCCCACAACCTACAACAGCATGGGTTCCGTAAGAAACGTGGAACAGATACCGCATTCGCGCTCCTAACCGAGAAAATCGCCAAGTGCCAAGCGGAAAGAAAGTACACTGACATCGTGCTCAGGGACGTACAAAAGGCCTTCGGCCAGGTCTGGCTGAGGGGCCTCCAATATAACATACTGAACCTTCAGCTAAACCTGATTATGGAGCGCATTATCTGCGACTTCATCATGGAACGGCGCGCCAGAATCATGATTGAGGGTCACCAAGGGCCTGAGTTCCTTCTCAAGGCCGAAGTCCCGCAGGGCAGTTGTCTGAGCCCCCTCCTTTACCTAATCGACACAATAGATTTACTAACGTCGGTAAAGGAGGACTCATTATATCTCCAGTTTGCGGACGATATAACACAAGTGATCCCTGGTACATACAGGAATTCCAGAGCTCAGGCTCAAGAGACTGCTAATGAAATCAGGAACATAAATGAGTACGAGAGTAAGTGAAAGATCCTCACGAATAGCATAAAGTTCAAGAACCTCGCCCTCGGTCGCAGAAAAACAGCAGACGTGAAAATAAGGGAACTGATATTTGCCTATTACAAAGAAGGGACCGTTTGGGGGCTCAACCCCCCCCCCACCGGGTACGGGCATCACTTCAAAACGCGGGAAAATCTCGCGAGGTTTGGACTATCCAAACTTCACCGATTTGGGAATATGAGATCTAACAATACCAGAAAGATATATCTCATCCACGTACGACCAACACTCATGTACTCCGCGGTGAAGGCCCAAACCCTAAGTAGGAAGCGCACGAAGCGCCTACAAATAGTTCAAAACAAGGCGACTCTCTACAGAAATAAAAATAGAAAGCGAGACCGAATTCCCCGAAGACAACTCCACCAAAGAGCCGCTCTGACACCTATTAATCTGGTGACCCAAAGATTGGCCAAAGAAACTTAGGAGAGGATCTTGAATGAAACGGCGCCTGAACTAGCGGACGATCTAAAAATACCAGCGAACAAAAGGGATAAAGTGAGCAGAAAGGGGCGATTTCCTAGCTCAAGAGAATGCTCTGAGGAGCAGTTGGCACCGTGGTTCACATAATAAATCGCACTAAACAAACAATTACATACACGATACATTAACAAATACACTCACAAACATGTATTGAATATGTAGAATGCAAGGTAATTAAATGTATATTGTAGATTCTTGAACAACTTCATTTAGTATTACTCTAGAAAAAAAATAAATAAAAAAATAAAAATAAAGTAATAATAGAAAAAAAAAATATATATATATTTATATATATAAATATATATAAGTTCATCTCTTTTAAAATAAGCATAATATTAAGGAGGAGAAAAAAAAGGTTGCCAATTATGTACAAAAGAAAAGCTTAAATGCGTTCAAACATAAATTAAGATACACACAAAAATACAAAATACAGGATTAAAGGTCATGAAAAGGGAATATAATAATAATAATGATAATAATAATAAGTCTTTTGTAATGCGCTCTTCAAGGCCTGAGGCCTTCCCAGAGCGCACGTTGTGCTGAGATGAGAATGGAAATTCAATGGAAATTCAAGAGGGGGGAAAGGCAATACTGAAAGATGCGTTTTCAGGAGACGCTTAAATGTGGTAAGAGAGGGAGAAGACCTGATTTCAGCAGGAAGAGCATTCCACAACTTAGGGGCGCAGATTGAGAAGGAGCAGTCCCCCATTGAGCAGAGGGATGAACGAGGAATATTCAAAAGAGGTGCATGTGATGACCGAAGGGCCCGAAGGACATGGCGTGGCGAGGGGGCAGAAGAGAGGTGCGACGGAGCCTTGTTGTTTAGGGCCTTAAATGTGAAGAGAAGTATCTTAAGGTGAGTATGGGATCTGAAAGGGAGCCAGTGCAGTTCATGCAGCAAGGGTTTCAAAATAGAGAAGCGAGGGCGACGGAGGAGAAGCCGAGCGGCATAGTTCTGAACAAGTTAAAGGGGGTGGAGAGAGGAGGAGGGCAGATTCACAAGCAGAGATTTACAGTAGTCAAGGGGTGAGGTGATGAAGGCATGAACAGCAGTCTCAAGACTCTGGCGATCAAAGTGTGAGCAAATGCGAGAGAAGTTACGAAGGAAACATAGAGAGGATTTGCTGACATTGCGGATATAAGGCTTAAAGGAGAGATGTTTATCAAAAACAACACCGAGATTCCTAATCCAATCAGAGAAAATGATAGTATTACCACCCAGAGTAAGCGAGGGAAAGAGAGATTTAGATTTTTTGACAAGAGCAGGGGTGCCAACGAGGAGGACCTCAGTTTTGGAGTGATTAAGCCTGAGGAAGTTGGTAGAGAGCCATTCAGAAATGGAGGAGTAGGCAGCCAGGAGGTCAGTGATAGAGTAGGCAAGAGACGTGGGGGATGAGGAAACGAAAATTTGACTGTTATCAGCATATAGGTGGAAGGATAGACCGAGATTACGGAAAAGGGAACTAAGAAGGAGAAGGTAGATACGAAATAGTAGAGGACCAATGACAGAGCCTTGTGGCACTCCAAAGCGAATGGGGGTAGAGTCGGATGAAACGTCGTCAATCTCAACGGATTGGGTACGAGACGAGAAGTATCAGCGGAACCAGTCAAGCACGGTGCCTGATATGGCGAGGAAAGAGTGGAGACGATCAAGTAGGTCGGTAGGGTCAATAGTATCGAAGGCAGAGTAGAGGTCGAGTAAAACGAGGATGGAGGCACAACCCCTGTCCGCGGCTCTTCGTAAGCAATCGAACACATTGAGAAGGGCGGTTTCTGTGGAGTTACCTGACTTAAAACCAGATTGATAGGTTTCATCAATGTTACAGGCCACCATGTGACTGTTGATGCGTGAAGCAACCACTCTCTCCAGAACCTTAGAGAGGAAAGGAAGTTGCGAAATCGGGCGATAATTGGAAGGGTCAGTGGGGTTCAGTTGAGGCTTTTTAAGAATCGGACGGATGTGGACACGTTTGAAGAAAAAGGGAACAAGACCAGTTGCAAGTGAAGTGTTGAACAGGTGAAGAAGCGTTGGGAGGATAGCAGGCAGAATTTTACATAACAGTTTAGGAGGAAAAATGTTCTTTGGGGAGCCCGATTTCTTAGAACGTGAGAGCAGGGCTGTAAGCTCCAACGTGGTCAAAGCGAGGAAAACGATAAGCGGCTGTGTGTTTAACTAATTTGGACGATCCCTTGGCAATTATTAAGCAATCTAATCGTCTTACAACTCATTATTTAACCGACCCGCCCATGATTGGCTTATACTGAGTGGAGAACACACTCAGGGGATCATTATCTTAGTTTTGATCAAAAGAGTACGCACCGGGATTATTCTTATTCACCGGAAGTGGCCAAGGTAGGTGTATTGGATACGCTTCACCTCCGCTTCACCTCGGTGCGGTAATAAAATATATGTCCAGGTAGTGGGACTCGGATTACCCACTCACTAAACCTCGACAATCTCATTGCATAACACTGTGGAGCCATTGGTATGCAATGATGTCTGGATTGCCTACATATACGTACAACGGCAGAGGCAAACACAAGTTACAACTAGGAAGGAACTCACGGCAGTGCTACAATGATTTATATAGCTCAACAAAGAGAGAAGGTGTGCTCTGCTTGGTTTTTCATGTCCTCTAGTCCCCTCTCCCGCAAACACGACAGGCCTAAGATCTTGACAGTTTTAGTTAAAATCCCGGCAATTTCAATTAACAATTAACACAACTTAGGATGGTCAGAAGTTGATTCTATCAGTATTTTAATTCGTATACGAATGTCTCCTTTTGACCCTGAAAATTTTTAATTGACCCTCACTAGAATTAATCGACCCCTTTCAACCACCATATACTCATTATCCCCTAGGGTTCTATATCGACCACCTTGAAGACCCCTGCTTTAATGCAAAGAAGAAGCTTACTAGGACCTGTGTATGGTCTGTTGTTTGAAACGTAATATTCTACACGTGTAAGATTGAATGGGATGTTACTGAGTGGATAGAAAGACTGTTAATGCATATATAACTTGATTGATGAAGATCTTTCCTTTTTAAACGTGTGTGATTTACAATAGTTGGCAACTAATGTATAAGAAAACAGCTATGAACAAATTTTGTTCATATTAAGAGAAAAAAAATCTATTCCCATCTTTTTCTATTCTTCAACTTTGTAGTCCTCCATTTTCGTTTATTCATTCCGCCCCATTATTTGCATCCGATTTTATTTTTGTTCTCACATATCATCTGACATGTTCGACAATACTCTATTTCGTCTTCACATTTGAACTTTTAAAGCTATCTTCGCGTTCTTTCTTTCTCTAATATCCTGAAGCGTGTTGAAACCTGCGGATATAATTTTCTTTCCTAATTACGGAGCAGCGCTCTTTAGGTATGGTGTTGCAATTTGGAACAGAGACGAGAATAGGCAGTCGACCGCATACACTCTTTGAATTCTTAATCCACTAAGCGCACATGGGCTTGGCAACATTTTTTGATGATTGTACCATCGAGGAAGTTATATTGGCAACTAATGGAAACTTTATGCATTTTGATAGTGTCGGTTATTGAAAGTGAAGCACCAGTGAAATGAAGTGTACAATGCGCAATAGTGGTGCTTACGATTCACAGATAAATTGATGGACGCTAACATCTGAGTAAATGTAATAAGATATTGATGGAAAATGTGAGTGGGAAAATCTTTGCAAATACTATATTCGTTAGAAGTATATGTGATTCTTTTTATTGTTTCATTTCCTGTCGTTAATATCCTATTTTATACATAATTATTTACTTCTTTCAATTTCCCATAGAGTGTGAATTCACATATATCTTTCGTAGTACTGTAAATATTTCCTGTAAGTTGAAACACTATGCTATATGAATTTATGCAGTTCCACTTTATAGTCAGATGTGGATTTTACGAGTCAACATCAAGGAAGAATGATGAAGAAAGGGTGTCGTAAAAACTCTCTGATTGCCTTTTTACAACTAGTAAAAACAGCTTACTTAGCTCCCTTCTATACATCATCTCACAATTAAAGATGGGTAATATCACAGGCTTTAATGTACGAGTTAAGCGACTCTGGGTACTCTCTTAGTTTTACTAAATATTCAATACTATACAAGTCTGGTACCGTTGAAATTCTAAATTACTGCAGTTTTCTTCATTCCATCCCTACTCGTATATTTTTTTTAATTATTGGAAACGCATAAGATACGCACTTAGTCATTAATGTTGTAGGGAAACTTAGTTTTTTCACATCCCTTGCTATTAGTTCGTTTAACTCTACCATGCATAACTATGAAAGGTGTAATTCCACTGATTCTATGAAGAGAATTATTATAAACGTTTGAAAAATTATGCAAATCAAAGATACATTTCCATGTATTACTAAAGAAAAAGAGAAGGAGAGTCTTTCATTATTGTTATTTGTTCACTCTCCACAAGACGATTACTTCAGAGAATGTCGTGTAATACTTCAATATTAGGATATTAGAATCACTCAACACGACTCTCAGCTTCTTTCCTTTAAACTCTCCACCCTCATCAGAACATAAACAACCTGGAATCAATCCTGTTTTTCTATGATATTTAATATAGCTTTAGAAACTGTCTGATCCCTTTTGACAATTTACAATGAATTATAATATTTAAAAATTGTCTAGAGATTAAGATATTAAGAGAGTTGACAAATATCTACAAAATGAGTGAATTTTCTTTTGCTATAATACAAAATCTAAGAAAATACATAATTTACAACGAGTTAGAATATTAAAAAGTAAGCAAGAATACGAGGGAGAACCATCAAAGCACTCTCCTATGTTGGTGTGACTCCAGAGCGAAGTGGGGAGGAGACGGGGGTGGGGGTGGGGGGGTGGGGGTGGAGGGGAGAGTTGAAGTGGACATAGGTAAGACTGTATCGGTAGTAGAGTTACGTCATAAGTCGGGGAGCAGCGGACGAGTCACAATTAAGACTAGGGGGACGGGATTTAATATAAAGGGATCTTAGTATTCTTAAGCTTTGCTCAATGTTATCTTGATCAATTATTGTAAAATTATCTATAGTTATATCCGCGTTACATTTGATTGCATGTGCTCTGATAGGGGATGGTTCTTTACGATTAAGTGGTTTTCGAGTACGGGCGCTGATGCTCATGTGTAAGGAGAACCTTGCTTGCTCTCAGTGAGCGAATCGTGCTGCTTATGTACCTTCCTTGGAGACATCGAGGACAAGTAAATTCGTAAACAACACGACTGTGCATCCATAGAGGTGGTTTATCCTTTTGTATGAACCAACAGCCAATATTGAATTTGTTAACAAATACTAATTTTAAATAAATTAAATAATTTAGAAAACTTTCTTCGGAATTCTCTATTAAGGGGACCAATTTCGGGAAGAATAAAATATTTTGAGTCTTTAGGAACATCGAAGGAAGGATTGGGAGGTATATATTAGGAATTCCAAAAATTACAAATGAGGGTATTTACTATTGACATGGGAGAGCAATTATTCTGGAAATAGGATCTTAAGAATTCAAATTCTTTATGCTTAGGAGAGAATGAAGATGACAGGTTGAAGCCACGACAGATCATTGCCCTGATGGAGCTCAGTTTGTATGAATAATCACAAAAACTATAGAAATTTTACCCATATTATTAAACGTAGTTTTTCCATACTGTGTATGGATGTTATTAAGTCTTGATTTGATTTTTTTTTTAATTAAAATTTCTAAAAAAGGGAGACAATTTTCTTTTGCATTTTCCATAATGTATTTAATGTTAGGATGAATGGAATTGAGATAATTAAAAAACTGGTACGCCTGGTCCGGGCTATCAAATACTGCACAAATGTCGTCTATAAATCTTCTGTATAATGGCTTGAGTGACGAAGGGTAAACTTGAAATAGGGTTTTCTCAAAATCTTTCATAAAGATATCTGCGCCAATGGGAGCAAAGGGCGAATCCATTGCTACACCATCTATCTGCCTTTAAAATTTCCTATCGAACGAAAATATACCTTTTTTTAAATACCATTTGTAAAAATTATTTAAATTTGTCTCTTGTAATGTTGTGGAAAGTTTTGCAATTTTGAAATGCCGAGTCTAAAATAAAATCTATGGTTTGGTTAACTGGTATGTTTGTGAATAACGAGGACACATCGTAGCTTAAGAGAAATTTAGAGACGTCAAACTTTTGTCGGAGAATTTCTTGGGCAAAGAAATAACATGTGATGAAAGGAGATTGATCAAGTATTTCGCGACTTTATAAGTTGGAAGCGAATACGAGGCAAGGATGGGTCTAAGGGGGATGGCTGGTTTGTGCAGCTTTTGTAGTCCATAAAGAAGACCCAGGCCACAGCCTGATCTATGACTTTTGAGCTCTATAGATTTGATAGGAATCTATTTACTTTATCTTCAAGTTACATTGCTAATTTTTGGTAAGTAAGTACTCTGAATGGGGGTAAACTTGTCACGATCGTTTAGAAAGTTAAACATTTTATTGACATAATCAGTTTGATTCATAAGAACGACACCACTATCTTTGTCTGTTTTTGTGATAATGATTTCTTTGTTTGGGATAGATTTTTCATATAGCTGTATAACTCTTTGTAAACATGAGCCAGGCAAATTATAAATTTCTAAACCTGCGATAAAACTAGTAAGCTAATTCGGAAAATTCCAAACTAAATCTATCGAAGTTACCTAGAATTGGAAGTCTACAGTTGTCATGAAGAAACTTTTTAAACCAAAGATAATATTTAACATAGGTAATCTTGAAAAGTGGTAGTTTGAACTGAAAACCTAAAGAGAGCAAAAACTTCTCCCGAGGACTTTAAACGTAATTCGAAAGATTTCAGGTCACTTTATCCGGTAGAAACAATGTTGGTCTTTGTTGGCCAAGTTTGTGTAATTTTATATCATGGATTGGGAAAATTTGCTTTGAGTAGACCTCCCCTTCCCGATATACGAGAATAAAGGGGCAGAAATAATCCAATGGTAATGTTTTCTGTTTTAAAGTCGTTTTACTGTTATGGAGAATGGTTGTGAAGTGTTTACAATAAGAAACATTGTACTGTATTTCGTTGTACAGGAGATAATCCCGGGATGTTTTGTAGAATTCTGAATTAATAAGTGAGTTTCGATACAGTTTAAAGTATACACAGTTTAGATAGGTCTCACTATTTCGGCATATTTGGAAAAATGCACAGTTTAGGTGAGATTTATGGAGTTTTCGCGAATGATTGGACAAAGATAAATGAATCTTAAGGCATTCTTGTCCGTAATTTTATAAACAATCGATTGGGTTTGCTGCTAGTCAGACGAATCTTTAATTTCACCAGGAATGAGATTTCATAGAATACGCAGAAATTCATCTTCATTTATTCGGTAGAAACAACGTTTCGAGCTGTCCGCTCATCTACGAGGTCTATGATATCAAAGTCGAAAAGAATACATAATTTACAATAAATTATAATATTAAAAAATGGAAAAGAAATTAAAATATTAAAAGTGTTTAAAAATATCTACAAAAAGAGACTTTTCTTTTTCTATAATACAAAACCTAACAAAATACATAATTTAATTCGCAAAATTGATTTTTCGTTCAAACCTTGTTGAATGTTCATATATAAGCCAATTTAATAACATTAACATTTCTCTTCGCCTTTTTAAAATTAGCTTTGACTTATGTTTCTAATTTTTTTTGCAATTTTCATTTAATGGGAACCCGATTTGTCAATTTAATTATTGTATTGATTTTGTATTAACATTATTTTATTTTTCTTCATCTCTCCTTGTCCCTCTCCCCTTCGTCTCAATTTACTTCTCGTGTCTCTCTTGATCTCCCTCTATAGACTATCGCTTTATCTGTTTATGGTTTTAACCCTTCTGGCTTTGTTCTTGACTCTTTCTTGCTTTTCAGTTTGACCTTGCTACCTGTTATAGCTAAATCTTAATTTGAATTTACCCATCCTCTTACTTCCTCATTGGTGATTTCTTGTCTTAGAGGCGGTCCTTTATATTTTGCTAGCTTATATATACCCTTATTATATTATTTTCTCGTGTAGTTATCCTTGAGAATGAACTGTATAAAGTTCGAAAGTACTTGGAAGCACATTTTTATTTTTCCTTTGGGACATTGCATTCATTGCAAACCTAACGTGCTACTTTGGGAGTATTTATTTTATATATATATATATATATATATATATATATATATATATATATATATATATATATATATATATATATATATATATATTAGGGTGGTCCAAAAATATAGGCAAAGAATTGAAATTAGTTGGAAATGTTCTCCACATGGCTAAAATTATGCTATAAGATGTTAAAAGAGCTGATGCAAAATATTGACTAAATTGGTGAATATTTAAAAGTCGCTATGTGTCTCCATATTTTTAAATTTCAGTCAAAATATTGGAACTTTTTAATAGTAGGCATTTATTGGTTGTTACTTATATACTATCATATATTTGTCATTGATAACTCATTCTTTATGAATTACAATAATTTGTAAAAAAATCAAGATATTGCATTAACTGAAAAGTGGAATGAGATTCACATACTCGGCCTATGATTCAATAATAATTGTTGTTTCGCAATAACGCCCCCTCGTTTCACATGGTAATGCAATCGCACCATTTCCTATATAAGTCAGCGAGGATTGATTAATTGTTCATTTTTAGTTTGAAGTTTAACAGTTGACGTAATACAAGTGAATACAAGTGCTGGTTTATGCAAGTATATACGAGTATATAATTATTTAGGTAAGTAATATTCTTTGTTTATTCAGTGCATAGATAATTTGCAGTTTTTTATCAATATCAGACTTACTTAAATAATATTAGAATTATAATATTTTAACACACTTTATGTTCATATTTTAATTGCCAATATATATATATATATATATATATATATATAATTATATATATTTTAATTAAGCATGACTGCCGTAATTTTTTACAAACACAGGAGCCTATTTATTTATATCAAATGAAAGTTTATTCTTTCATGAATATTGAATATTTAGATATTTTAAAGTATAAAAAATTATCTTCTAAGGAAAACTAAATGGAGAGGAACCGTGAGTTCACTCAGTTACAATAAATTTTCATTTCTGTTGTTTCATATTATGGCTGGAAGTACTCGTCCATCTGCTGCAGTCTGGCTTTGAGGACATCCTACTAGTGAGCTTTCATATGCAAGACTACCAGCATGTGGTGATGTGCTTCGTGTTGTTCAGTACCACCATCAAGTGGACTCAATGACTTTGACACAAAGTTACAACCTCGCTTGCAAAAAAGTCATAAAAGTATTAGAAAGAGCCCGAATTCCCACACAGCGAATAGACTCCTGCGTTAGGAAACTCTCTAGGTTGTATAAAGAATACCTTTCTTTGAAGAAGAACCGCAAAACCGAACTGTATTCATGTAGAATAAATGAGTGTAGTTTCGAGTTTACTCTTTCAAAACTTTTCAACATAGCCTCAAAAAAATGCTTTAAATGTGGTAAAAAATGAAGAAGACCTCCAATTTCTGTTGATGCAGAGAGAGAACATTTTCTTCTGCAGCATGCCGTTCCATGATAAGATTTCAGCCAAGGAATTCTGCAAAAGATATCGACATGAGAAGGCTTTACAATACAAAGAAAAAGTATATACTTCTAAAATCAAGCAGAGGCTGCTTCTCATGCAGATTTAGAGTCATCATCATCTGAAAAAGAAAGTTTAATTGCGGCAGACAAAGAGGTGGGTTCACCTTCTTTAACTAGAATAAAGAATGCACAGTGTAGTCCTTCAAATTCAAAAAATATCTTTACAACTTCAGGTGTAGCTGCTGTTCTTGATAGTACAAATATTACGGATACAAAAGTAACAATGGTTGCTGGATCAATAGCACAAGCCTTGGTTCAGAATATTGCAGCTATGACACTTTCCAGGAGTTCTATACGACGTTCAAGAAAGCAAGTGAGAGAGGCAACATACAATGAAGACAAAGCTCTGTTGTCTGTTGAAGGACCGATCCTTCTACACTGGGATGGAAAACTACTACCTGCTATTAATGGGGCAAAGAAAACAGTAGAACGAATTGCAATAAGAGTTTCTGTAAATGGAATGGAAAAACTTCTTGATGTGCCAAAAATAACATGAGCAACAGGAGAAAAACAGGCTATGGCATGCATTTCATCAATTAATGACTGGAATCTATGTGACGAAGTTCAAGGCCTTGTATTTGACACAACTGCATCAAATACAGGCCTACAAAAAGGAGCCTGTACCATAATTGAGAAAGTATTAGGAAGGAAGCTTGTTTGGATTGTATGCCGTCATCATATTTTCGAAATTATGTTGTCATGTGCTTGCAATATTTTACTTGGGCATAAAAGTGGTCCAAAGAAGAGTCTCTTTGAACGTCTTAAAGAACAATGGTCGTCACTTAAAAATGATTCTTTTTTAGAGGCGGATAGCAGTTTATTCTTCAATCCAGTAATGCATAATCTTCGAGGAGAAATGGTCCCATATTTTTAGGAAGCTTTAAATATCGTCAGTTGAGTGACGATTATGAAGAATTGCTGCGACTCAGTCTCATCTTTCTTGAGGGCATTGATAAGACAGAAGTTACATTAAGAGCTCCATGAGCGACTCATCATGCACGCTGGATGGCTAAGGCTATATATGTCCTAAAAATATATTTGTTTAAGCATCAACTGAAACTAACGGAACGTGAAAAGGCCAATATTACAGAATGATATCTTTTTATTGCTTTGGTCTACTCGAGTTTTTAGAATGAAGCCCATTTTGGAATTAATGCTCCTTTAAATGACTATCTGCTTCTTAAAACTTTGCAAAAGTACCCAAATCAGACAATATCTAAAGAAACAACCACAGCCCTCCACAGACACATTTGGTATCTTGGAGAACATCTTGTTGGTCTTGAATTTTTCGATCAGAGAATTAATGCTGAGACCAAACAGAAGATGGTCTCCAATTTCCAACGTAATGAAAACACCAAAGTTGTTCGCCGATTGAATCTTACAAAAAACATCGAGAATTTGGACTTGCATGAACTGGTAACTCAAAAAACAAAGCTAATCTTCAGTCTCCTAAGGAAAGATGGATAAAAGTTTGCAGAAGATACATTCCTGAAGAATAATCCAAGTTCTAGGTAAGAGAATACATGCTTTCAAGAATTTCAACGTCAGCAATTAACGTAATGGTTGTTAACGATCCTGTTGAAAATCGTATAATGCATCTCTAAGAAAAAATAAGGAACAGACACAGTTGCTTCTCAGACTTGTGGCAAAACATCACAAAAATTTCCTTCATGCTCAAAAGCATCAATGTTTACTCAGCAATTTTAGTTATAATTTGCCTAAAAAAGAAATCATTTGCCATTTATCTATTTTTTTTCACTTTAATATAAATATTTAAAAAAAAATTGTCTTTCAACACCAAGATCTGATTCAAATAAACTAGTATTTGCAAAGACTGTTCATTTCTATCCCCAAAATGAATTTACCAGCAGACAAATAAGTTAAGATGCATATAGCAACCATTAAATATTGTTCGATTTTGGTGAAATTGAGTATGTAGCTTACTGTTCAATGTGGTAATACAATCAGGCATGTGGAGATAAAAAACTAAAAAATTTTGGGGGGGACCACCCTAATATATATATATATATATATATATATATATATATATATATATATATATATATATATTGTGGGAGCATGAAACTCATTACGCCGTCATCATATAATTTCTTCGGTCAAGACAGAATAGCGCAGCTGTCTTTAATTTGGCGTGCTTTATCACCGTCTTTTCCCCAGTTTGATAACGCTGCCCCACTCCCAAGTGCCAGCCGTCTCCATCTTCCTCCTCTTGGAGTAGAAGATAATCTCTCTTATGTTCCGTTCGCCACGTCGATGCACAAAATTATTAAGGTTCATGTTTGCTTAAGCCGCCTCCGATATCCCTTTGGGACGCCCTCGCACGCGCCGCCTTCTGTTAACCAGGGCTGTGGTTCCTATTTAAGGTGATGTCTGCAAATCCTCAGCAGATAGAGAGAACCCGAGCTTCTTGCCGCCCAGACCCTAGTATCTGTCTCCCTTGAAGTGACCCCTTGCCCTCGTGATCTCGTCAGCAGATCGTCTTCGTGCAATCCGCCCTGATCAGAGGAAGATTAGGGAATCCCGTTTACCTCCCGGAAGATTGTCCTGGGTCTCTCTCGTCCCACTACATTGGTTGAGACTTCCTGCCGTCCGCAGACGAATCTCGATTTCGTGATTACATCTCCCTGGAGCCGAGGTAATCTCAACCCCTTTCGAATTCTCTTTGGACGCCTACGCATCTAGATCCCATCGACGAAGAGCTGGCCATCGGTCTTCCACATCACCAATTTATCCTCAGAGGTAACCAGGACTCTTTTCCTCGTAAGTCCCATCTCTTCGTTCCCAGTCCTAAGAAGAATTCCCCATTTGTTGTAACGCAAATAGACTTGCTAAATCTTTCATTCAATCCACTTATATATTTTCACGGACATCCTTTCCTTAATTTTTGCCTGTCATAATATTCTTTTGTCGTAATAATTATTATTTAGATTTCCATATTTATCTGTGCCCTTGTTCTTATTATTTGTATTAAAGTATATTTTTGTAGAGGTGTTATCTTTCGAATAACGCTTGAGAAAAACATGGCAAACGTATTCCCTTTTAAAGAGTCAACCTAATAATATCGCACACGCCTTCGTCCCTCGACATATATATATATATATATATATATATATATATATATATATATATATATATATATATATATATATATATATATATATATATATATATATATACATATAATATATATATATATATATATATATATATATATATATATATATATATATATATATACATATAAAATATATATATAATATATATATATATATATATATATATATATATATATATATATATATATATATATATATATATATATACACAGCAATAAAAAACATGACATGAGTCGAAAATGATAACCGAAAGCAAGAAGTTAAAAGAAATATATAATCCTAAACCGTTGAAAGCAAATGGGTGAAAATCTATTAATTAGAAATTGATTAATATCGTAAAAAATAACTATATTAAATAATAATTCCATGACTTTAAAATATGCATAATAAACATGAATTAAATTCCTATTGAATTACAAAAATTGTAAACTATAGCAATAAAGTCGAAAGCAAGGGATGAAGAAATCGATTAATAAGACTGAGAAAAAAAATGATTAAATAATCCCATGAGCAGCAAATATGAATAATAGACATGAATCAAACATTAAGCGGAATACAAGAAATTCAATATAAACCACAGCAAGAAAGAATTATAAGGGCAGGGCGAACAATCCAAAATAAGTTAGATCAGGGGGTATGTAATCGAAGCGGATATTAATAGATGGAGCGAAGCAAGTAATTCAATAAAGTTAAATTACAATTTACAATTTAGGTTAAAGTGGTGAAATTGTGTGGTAGGTATATAAAGGTGTGAATATGTTTCCTAGTTTTCCCTGGTGTTAGGGCATCACTAGCATTCTTCTTATTTGTGTTTTAAAAATAAAATTCCTCCGTCAAAAGTAGCTGACTGTCTTTGACAGCCAGTTTCCTCCGTTATAATATATATATATTTATTAATGTATTAGATTGTTGTTGTTCCTCCTTCGAAGCATTCAAGCCTTTCAAGGTTGCTTTAATGCTGAATGAATCTCAAGTTTTGAGTTTTTGGTGATCTATTTAGTTTGGGCACTTCGCCTCTTTTCATCGTTTGATTTTAGTTGACATTATATTATTATCTTATGTGTATTGGGAATTGGGCACTTCGCCTCTTTTTATTCAGAAATTTTGATGATTTTGATGCTTTGGATTGGGCATTTTGCCTCTTTTATATTTAAATTTAGTTTTATTTTTTTAATTTCTACTATGTTTATATTAAGGGGGGGAGGGGGGGGAACTTTAATGTGGGCACTTCGCCTCTTTTTTCAATTGTTATTTACAATTGTTTAGTTGGTTGAGCTAATTGTCAATTTTTGAGTTTTACAATCAAAGTACTTTAGAGTAGTGGACTATTACTACGTAAACATAGGTAGTACCACTTCTCTCGCGCAGGTTCTACTACTAGGGAACAGAGCAGTTCTACCTATAGCGCGTTTACGGTTTGCACGTATATTAATGTTTAGGTTCATGTTCGGGAGTATATCTTGGTCTATCTTGTCCCACGTCTTTCTCTCCAGCCTTTGGATCTCCGTATTGATCGGCTTTAGACCGATTCTTTGGTGAAGAATCGATTGCCAAGTACAGTCGATCCTTCGCGTGCCAGTAATCAGCAGCGTGGCTTTATTCTGTACTCTTTGCATCATTCTGAGAGAGGTACAGCTTGTGATCTGCATGATCACCGCCGGGTACACCAGGACTGAGCGTACCAAGGCCATGTACAGCTTCTTGATGTTAGGCACGCTGAGGCCTCGGAAACGGTAAAGTTTCCTCAGTTCTCTTTTGGCTAGGGAGACTCTGGTATTTAGGTGCGTCTTGTATCCCGTTTTGAAGAGTTGTAAGCCCAGGACTTTACCCTCGTTGGAATACTTATAGATATCGTTATTGACAACGACGTCGTCTACTTTCCGGCGGTTCATTGGAATGATCGTGAACTTCTGGCGGTTGGTCTTAATTTTCCACTTTTTCTCATATCTATTGATATTTTCGATTTCGACAGCTGTCGCCCTCGCCTGACTTCCAGAGTACCTGAATGGACTCAGGACGATTTGGGTGATGTCATCTGCGTATTGTAGATACATCGAATCGTACCTCACTGGAGCAGGTAGGTCAATCGTGTACACGAGGTACAGCAGAAGGCTGAGACAGCTGCCTTGTGGAACTCCCGCCTCGAGTTCGAATTCGGGTCCTTTGCAGCCCTCGATTGCAATTTGGGCTCTCCTATTGGAGACATAGTTGCACAGGATCCTTTCCAGGAGTGGGTTAAGCTGAAGGTTAAGGATCTTGTACTGCAATCCTTTCAGCCAAACCTTATCGAAGGCCTTCTTTACATCACGCAGCACCACGTCTACGTATCTCCTCTCAGCTTTGCTGCAAGCGAGTTTCTCTGCAAGAAGGGCGAGGGCTGTTTCCGTTCCTCGTCCCTTGCGGAACCCGTGCTGCTGAGGGTTGTGGGCTCCCAGCTTGGCTAGTTGTTCTTGAAGCCTGTCAGCTAGGAGTCTCTCGTAGACTTTTGCAACGAACTCCAGCAGGGCGATTGGCCTGTAATTTACCAGTTGATCAGGGGGGTTACCTCCCTTGGGTATGAAGATCACCTTCGCAATCTTAAAACCTTCCGGGAAGTAGCGCGTGTTCAGGGAAGCGTTGTAGATGTTAACGATTCCCTGAATGATCTGCTGTGGGGCGTTAACCAAGTTATTTCTGGTGATACCCGTCCAGCCTGGTGCCTTTTGTCGAAAGGCTTTTACAGTGGCCATGACGTCCTCTGATGTTATGGGACGTCCGTGGCCCGCCATCTCCCTGCCTCCATTGACTTGATGTAGTGGGTGCGTGCATTGCATTTCCTGATTTAGTTCTTCAATCAGTTGGCCTTCGAATTCCTGGTTGAACTCATCGTTTTCCTTAGGGGTAATCCTGAAAACGTTTTTCCAGAAGTTCCTGAACATGTCCTCGAGAACCACCGGGTTCTCTATGTAGTTTCCGTTCTCCTTAATCCCAGCCATAGGTCTTGGTGTAAGTCCCTTTTAGTTCTTGACTTGGTCCTAGAACTT
This sequence comes from Ceratothoa steindachneri, assembly GCA_963969495.1. NCBI lineage: Eukaryota > Metazoa > Arthropoda > Malacostraca > Isopoda > Cymothoidae > Ceratothoa > Ceratothoa steindachneri. The sequence continues at coordinate 143,671,531 of OZ018332.1, read as the reverse complement.
TGCCGGGCTGAGTTCGCTGTCGACTTTAGCTATCAAGTTGTTCCAAATTTCCTCCTGTTGGAGGTTGATGGCCTCTCTAAGCTCTGAGCTTAGGCGTTGAAGCACCAAGCTCGTTTGCCGGTTGGGACCCTCCCGTCTTACTTCTTAGTACACTTCCCTGTGAACGCGAGTGATATCTCTCATCTCTTCTGTCCATCTGGGCTGAGAAGGTGTTTTATACCCTGTTATGGGTATGCTCTCGCGGTCCGCATTTAGTATGGACGTTGTAATCCTTTCAAACTCCCTGTCAATCTCCTCTAACGACGCCGTGCTGAGGTCAGCTGGCGCATAGTCACTGAGTCGTTGCTTGTAACGATCCCAGTTGGCCAGGGCGTAGTTTTTCCGGAGAGGGGCTGGGAGTTGGATTGGTGCGAGAGATACTGTTGTGAGAATCGCTATGTGATCACTAAGGACTGTTGGGCCTGGCTCAATATGGTAGTTGGAAGGGAAGCCTTCACTTGTTAGGATTATGTCAGGCTTGGTTGCTGATCTAGAATTGATATAGGTCGGAAAATCCGGCCCTATCCTTTGAATGTTTTTTCTTCCCATAATCAGTTCCAAGTTTCGGCCTCTATCGTTGGTGCTACCATAGCCCGCCACACGGCATCTGGCATCGAGGTCTATCCCTAAGAATACCATTCTGCGGTGCCCGAACAGTGTGTAGAAGTTGCTTAACGGGAGATATGCTTGTCGAGGGGGTTGATATGCTGCAGCTATCACGAGGTCTTTTACCAGGGTATGTACTTCGATTGCTACAAAGGACTCATCGAGTTCTAGTAGTTGTTTAAAGGAGATGTTCCTCTTGACAGCTATTGCAGCACCATCGAACCTTTCCTGGGAATGATTCTTCATGACTACTCTGTAGCCTGGAATTTTAATACGACCAGCTGTTGTGTCGATACCATGCTCTGTAATAAGAATGATGTCAGGGTCAAGCACTCGGAATATGTTACCATATGCCGTGGCCTTCTCCTCCCATCCATTCACGTTGAGTGTTAGAATCCTCATTCTGTTGCTTACTCTCTCCATCTTCTGTCACTTAGTGTTTCTGGGTGACGTTCTTCTTCTTTCCATTCTTCTTCTTCCTGAACTCAGCGTTAGAGATTTGCTCGCATGTGTTGTGATGTAGGATAACATTCTGTGCAAGCAGAGCCTCTTCCACTGTTTCAGGGTCTACCTCGGGGTCGTATTCCCATTTGTAGATCTTTGATTTTATACCTTGGAAGATACTTCTGGACTCCATTTCCTCCGGGAAGGGGAATTGATCGCAGGCGTATATTCTCAGGTTGATATAATTCGCCCGCAATCTCTTTGCTTTCTTCTTTTGTCCCTTCTTTTCCTGGGGTTTAGTTGATTCAGTGTCGGGGGAATCTGATGATTCCGATGAACTGCTTGTTTCCGAGTTTACTTGTTTCGACGAGTTTAATTTGATTTTGGTGGGAGCATGAGTTTTCGCCTCGACTGCTCTATTATTTGCCTTTTTGTTTGACTGTTTGCAAGTTTTAGCTTGCTCCGCTGTCTGCTGTACATTTTGAGTCATCTGCAAATGCAGTACATACCCAGAAGTTGGGTTATCCGGAAACCACATTTGTTCCATCCCATTTTTCGGCAGCATCTGGTTCAGTACAGTCGCAAAAGTGCCCGGGCGAGCCAGATGTATGACGTGCGCATGAAGTATGCACGTCATAATTTTCGTGGAGCCCTCGTTCTCAATTTTGAGGTACGTTTTTCTGGCGTCCACCTCTGAGATGGCTGCCTTAGCTGCCTGGGCGTAGGCCTTGTTTGCCCTGCGCGTTTCTTCATTCTTTTGAGCGTCCTGCTTCTTCCTCATGATGTCCTTTTTTGCGGGACATGACATGGCCATTGTTCTATGACCCTGCCCGCAGCTCACACATTTTTCCGTGGTGCTGACGCAATTGCGCCAATTGTGGCTTAACTGGCTGCATTTGGAGCACGTTTCTTGTGGCTCCTTGCAGTCTTTGGTGGCGTGGGACTCCATCCTGTAGCACTTGAAGCAGTACTGGACCGGAGTGAACTCTCCCTTTTTCACCTGCTCCCCGCTAATTTTAGCGTTAAACATTAGTAGTCCATCCTCTTTTGCCTTCTGTGCCATGGTAGTCTCCGAGAAGACCACCTTGAATACATGAGTGTAGTCGCCACCGTCCCTCCTATTTTTAAATTTGATGATTTCGGCTACTTTTGCCCAGGCCTGCCGTAGCTCTATCTCCTCTTTGATCTCCTCCGCGGTATGCTGCCCAATCCATGGATCGATCCGACGGCATACCACGCTTCTGTGGGCCAGGATCTAGAGTGGCACTACTGGCTGCAGCCCTATGGCTCGGAGGACATCACATGCCTTTTCCTTGGATATATCTTCTATATCTTTCTCCTTTTCACATATCGCGATATAACCCGACGATATGTCTAGGAGCTTTACCATGGCAATGCCCAGTTTGCCGTAAACGGCCTCAAATGTGGATTCTCCTTCTGGGCTTGGGCTGCCCGTAGACAACCCGCAGAGTAATCCGGGTCGTGTGGTCTTGGGCCATCTCTTCTTGAGAGTGGCCATTCAGCACTGCTTTTTGATTGTCGCAGACGCTCTCTTTGTGGTTTACTTATTGTTATCAATAAGATGCACCTATTCCTCGTGGTCTTATTTTCAGGGTTATATGGAGACTCCCTCTACCTCGTCGCTAAGCTTACGTGAACGTGAACTGCCAAATGGGGGGGATAAATGATGGTGGGTGAACCCGGGCGAGGCCCCTCAGATGGGTGAAGAGTGGCGGACTTGATGATGGGCGGTGATAGAATCAAATACCACCACCCGGGGTGCCGCCCCATCTGGGGTTTGGATATCGATGCTGTTTCCAACTTACACAGGAACGGTTGTGTGTCCCCCTGTGGTCTTGGCCGGAAGCTACCCTTAGAGACTAGAGCGAACTCTTCCCCAAAACATTCAGCATCGCCTTGTAACCGGGCAGTCTCTTTCGTAGAGTTCCACAGTGGGCTAATCCTCAAACCTGCTTTCCTTTACGTCCCTAATTATGTCTATCAAAGTGGACCGACATAGTTGAAGTGAGACTAGATGAGTGGCAGATCAGGTCATTTCAGCTTTGCGACTCCGTAGAGGGAGGAGGGAAGGGGGGGGGGGTAGCACGACATTTAGTCGTCTTGGTTCCGATGAAAAATTCTGTGGCGAATTGTCCCCGTAGGGTTGATGGGGCAAAACTTAGCGTTCTGAACATCCCCTCTTCAACCTTTTCCTCCTTTATCAAAAGTGAGATCTCTTCAGCGTCGATTTTCGGAATGAAATTCTGCTGCCTTCTTTAAATTTTAAGTGATTGAACATTAAATGAATACGAGTAGACTAAGGCACGAAAGGTTAAATATTAAATAACCAATAATGGAGGGGCCAAAGAGGACAACTAAAACATTAAATTAAGAAAAAGGCAATCATAAACCAGATCATTTAGATATTAATGTGACAAACTAAAATAGAAATAATTTTTTTTCTCTGCAAGAGTACTAACCTTATTACGGTGAAGCTGGGAGTATCAACTGATATTACGGACAGAATTAGGCTGCTTAGCGATCCTACATCTTAATTGTAGACTTGGCCTACATAGCGACTTTGGCAGGTCGCAAAAGTGAATTCATAAATGATGGAGGAACGCAGGCATAATGGGAGTAGTGATTCTTTGTGTCGAAGGAAAGTATAGACACCAAGAGGATTAGAATTAATTAGGAGAAACTTGAATTAGGGAAAGTATCTATTAAGAGTCGAGAGTAAAGCTTTGTTGAATTTGGTGTCAAGTGGAAGATATGGCAGTTCTAAGAATAGTTTTTGTTTGGGGGCAGTTATTAGAGGGGTTTTGCGAGAGAACATTTTAGATAAGAAATTGAAAGTAAGTCTGTCAAAAAGGTGGTCTGTGAAAAAATTAAAATGAAAAAAGCTCCTAAGATATTCTACTTCGTTAATGAAAGTGAAACCAATTGGAACTGATTTTGTAAGCTCTGTGTATACTGTTTATTATGGCAGAATGTTCGAAATTAGTAGGAGTACAACTAAAGAAGTGGGTGCCAAGTTTGGTGGTAGTGGGTTTTCTGTAAACTGATGTGTTAAATTTAGAACCAACTTTTGAAACAGTGACATCCAGAAGAGATTTTATTGTATAATTATGCCTCCATGGAAAATTTAATATTAGGGTGTTGTTGATTTAAATAATTTAAAAATAATGGGGCATGGTCTTTGTGTTTAAAAATAAGGAAGCAGTCATCGATAAATCTTTTAAACACTAACGGTTTATATTCAACGGGACAGTCCCTTAACCAGTTTTTTTCGTGGAGGATAAAAAAGCATTAGCGAAGCTGGGACCCAATGGAGAGCCCATGACCATTCCATCGTGTTGAATGTACAAAATCTTATTAAAAAAGAACACTGTATTTTCACCGGACAATTTTTATAAGGTAGAAAAAAGAGACTTGGTTCGACCTAAAATGCTATCATTTGATTGAAAAAGGGTATCGGTTATGATTCTGCAAGTTTCCATGACAGGTACATTAGTAAATAAAGACTCTACATCGATTCAAGTCATAAACGAGTGGTTTAAATCTAATTGAGAAACGTAGCTGACAAATTCGAATGAATCTTTCAAAGTGAAATCGTTGCGAGTGAGAGGTTCAATTATGGGGACTAGAAACTTGGCTAAGTTAAAGCAAGGGGTGTTAATGGCAGATAATATTGGACGGAGAGGTAATCTTACCTTGTGAGTTTTTGGTAATCCATAGATAATACCTGGCGATGTACCCGAAGCAAACAGTTTGTTGTAAAAATCACAGAGAATATTTTTCTTCTTTAGAGAGCGTAAAAAGTTGTATATTTTGTGTTCAATTTGCAAGATGTGTTTAAATGGATCTTTATCCAGTTTAAGAAATTTACAGGAGTCGGAAAGAATTTTTTGCATTTTAGAAATATAATCAGACCGATTCAAAATGACCACACCTTTCCCTTTATCCAGTTTGGATATCACGATAGAAAGATCTTTACGGAGGTTGGACAGTATATTAAAATCTTTGAAACTGAATACAGGGCAGAAAACTTTAAAGCTGTTATATTTATAATAGAATCTATTGGCCAAAAACTTAATATCATCTATGAAATTGGATCCTGGTTTTGACATAGTGAGGGGATTAAGTTGGTGGCACAGTTTTTCAAAATACAAAAAGTAACGATCAAAATTTAATTTAAAGACCGGGAGTCTAAAATCTAGTCCCAGAGACAAGATACGTTTTTCCTGAGGGGTCAGAACTTTGTTGGAATAATTAGAGATGACATCATCCCTAGAACAATTTAAATTTAAATTTTCTACCCAAGTTCGATAGTTTATGATTTTGGTGACAAATGGTAGCAGAATTATATTTATCAACTTGTCTACGTATCAAACTATATAAAATAGTGTAATCCAACAGAGAAACTGAAGACTTAAGAGTCAATGAGAAACAAGTAATATCTGAAAAGAATTTAGACACGAGACGTTGCTTGTGGCGAATCTCTTGCAAAAGTAATTTAGATGTCCAAGATTTATAGAGCTCACCTTGCATTAGAGCAGATCGATATAGTTTGAAGCGCAGAAACTACGGAACATAACTATAGCTCCTACATGTTAAGAGAAATTGGACATCCAGTTTGGCCTTCTCAAGTTTTTTGAAGGTGGATTCTAAGTAGCGAAATCGATGGACAACGTCTTCATTGTATCTCTTCCTCAATGTATTGGTGATGGAGTCGTTCCTTGGGAACCTTATTCGTAGCAGGAATATGAAGACATATGCGATGGCTACCAACATTTAATTTTCCGGAGGTTTCGGTCATTAACGATGACCATCATCAGGGAATTCTAAATACAAAGAATTATTTTTATAAGAATTACTGAACACAGCAATAAAAAACACGATGAGAGTCGAAAATGATAACTGAAAGCAAGAAGTTAGAATGAAATATATAATCTTAGACGGTTGGAAGCAAATGGGTGAAAATCTATTAATAAGAAATTGATTAATATCATAAAAAATAACTAAATTAAATAATAATGCCATGAGTTTAAAATATGCATAATAAACATGAATTAAATTCCTATTGAAATACAAAAATTGTAAACCATAGCAATAAAGTCGAAAGCAAGGGATGAAGAAATCGCTTATTAATCGATTTCTTCATCCCTTGCTTTCGACTTTATATATTTCATTTTAACTTCTTGCTTTCGGTTATCATTTTCGACTCCTGTCATGTTTATATATATATATATATATATATATATATATATATATATATATATATATATATATATATATATATATATATAGATAGATAGATAACAAATACTTGATTGGTAGCTCAAAATCGGGCGATTCCATAGTCGGGCTAGCCAGGAAAAAACAAAAATCGTTCTCATTTCTTTATTTTTAAAGATATTTACCCCAAATTTGTAACGAAGCACCCTAGGAGCAATGTACTTTGAGCTGTGAAGTAAAATCTTTATTCGACCAACAGATTCGGCGTGACGAACGAAACTGTGACTTATTTAATGAAAAATAAAAAATAAAAACCTTATATTTATAATCGATGTTGGTTATATTCAATTCAATTTTATTTAATAAGGCTGTGTACAATGGGATTCTTAGATACTACAGGGTGTCTACTAATATAAAATTTCAAAATTCCATAGGTTTTCCAGGTACTTAAAAAAAATAAATGGCAAAATCTCTAATTAAAACTGTAATGAAAAATGGGTATATTACATTTAACTACAAACATATTTCAAGGTATATTCTGAGAACCTTCTTGGCGAGTGGCTCAATGCGCTTATCTGTGGCTCTTTCTACAGTTCAAGTTATCTTTTTACATAACGCCTGGCACGTTTGTGCAGTGTTTTAATTTTGTTTTTTTGCAGTTTTATTGCCTGTGCTTTCACCATTTGCTGTGTTGCTTTTTTGTGCTTTTAGGTATTGTTTACCAGCCTGCCCGCCTTAGCTTTGTAAGTCACTTGTTACCCGTTTCCGTTCGTTCGTTTGTGTCGACTGCTCGAGTGTTTCGTTGAATTGTGTTCCATCTAATCTGTTTGTTTGATCTGCTATTGTTCAAGTTATCTTTATACATAACGCCTGGCACGTTTGCGCTGTGTTTTAATTTTTTTTTTGCAGTGTTATTGCCTGTGCTTTCACCATTTGCTGTGTTGCTTTCTGTGCTTTTAGGTATTGTTTACTAGCCTGCCCGCCTTAGCCTTGTAAGAAACTTGTTACCCGTTTCCGTTTATTCGTTTGTGTCGACTGCTCGAGTGTATCGTTGAATTCTTCCCCCTAATCTGTGTGCTGGATCTGCTATTGTACATATACATCTTATCAGTAAGTAACTCTTTGTCATTTATTTATTTTATTTATTTTTATTTTTATTTTCCTTGCCTCTCTTCTTCTCTCTGCTTCTTTCGCATTAACGTGTTTTTTTACAAGCCTCCTCGTTGTTACCTCCAATCTGTCTTTCCGCCCAAGCGTCCTCCTTCCCTCCCCTTCACCGACCACTAATTCTGATTCGTCACTATTTTTTCCCTACTTTCTTGTTTCTATCGTAATTTTATTTGTTCATACTATTCGATTACTCTTTGTTTTATCTCGATTGTTGTTTCTCCCGTTATTGTATCGCTTAAGCCACTCTACTTATATAGTTAATTTGCTTTTCTCCCAATATTGTGTCGCTTAGCCACCCTATTTATATAGTAAACTAATTTGTGTTATGATTGATAGATTAACGATTCTTCTCCTCAATGGAACTTCTACCAGTGTTTCTCAAAACACCCTTATCACATTAATGCATTAGGAATTTCTCGTTCCCGCCGCCAGATTAAACGTGGTTTTCGTTTAGCTCGTGCTCTTAAAAAACTTTTTTACTTGAATCAAGCCCACCCACATAGCCGTGATTCTTATTCACCTGCCCCTTCACCCGTTCTCTCAGCGTCTCTCCTCAATGTCAGAAGCCTCTCAAAGAAGGCTGACTACATTCATGACCTGCTCGTTAACACTCGAGTCACTCTCCTTGGACTCACGGAAACTTGGCTGGCCCCTTCTGCTTGCTGTTTAAAACTCGCTACCCCTGATGGTTACGTCCACTCCCATACCTCCCGTAACTCTCGCGGTGGTGGAGTTGCTTTCATTTACAGTGTCTCCTTCCCTCTAAATAATCTGCCCTCTCCCCCTCTTCTTTCTTTTGAGGCGCTCATCAATGTCTCTGATTCCACGCCTTCTCTAACTATCTTAGTTCTCTACCGCCCCCCAGCTCTTCCCTCTAGCTTTTTCTTGATGAATTTAGTAACCTCCTCGCTGGCCTCCCCCCCACTGGTTCTTCCCTAATCTTCGGTGATTTCAACCTTCCTGGCCACAATCCTAATTTCAAAGAAATTCTGAAATCCTTGATCTCTTCTCCCTCACCCAACACGTTTCTTCCCCTACCCACTCTCCCGGTAACATTTTAGGCCTTGTAATCTCTGACTGTCTTATTTCCAACCTGACGACTACAAATTTGTCCAATGCTATATCTGATCACTTCCTTATCAACTTCAACTTCTCTATCCCATTCCATATACCTCTGCAGCTGTCTCATAATCCTAAGCCTTTCCGTCGACTAGCCTTCATTGTTATTCCTTCCCTATCTAATGATGTGGCCTCCAAATTTCCTCCTATTAATGCTTCTGCCTCTCCTGACCAGATTCTCTCTTATTTGGAGCAACCCCTTCTCACTTGTCTTGATGCCCACTCTCCCCTTGTCACCCCTTCGAACTTCCGTTGTCACCGTGCCCCTTGGAACCTTATGGAACTCCTCCGTGCTAGGCAGTCCTTGCGTCCTTAGAAAAGCTCGCACCTGTGGGCAAGACACGACACCTCTCTCGCTGCCGTTCTGACTCGCGACAGTTTCCTACGTGGCGAAATCAAAATCTGCTTGTGAAGCCTACTCACGTAATCTGCTTACTGATAATAGGAATGATCCCCATACCGTCTTTTGCCTGCTCTCCCGTCTTACTTCCCAAGCCCAGGTCTCCTCACCCATTAGCCATGCTACTCTCTCGAATTTCTTCGCAGATAAGGTCACTAAACTCCGTGCCTCCCTCCCTCAGCCTTCTGTCCCGGCTCCTGCCATTCTCCCTGAATTCCCGCCTCAGCCGCTTATCTTTTTCCCCGCTGTGACCACGTTGGAGCTTACAGCCCTGCCTTCGCGTTCTAAGAAATCGGGCTCCCCAAAGGACATTTTTCCGCCTAAACTGTTATGTAAAATTCTGCCTGCTATCCTCCTAACGCTTCTTCACCTGTTCAACACTTCACTTGCAACTGATCTTGTTCCCTCTTCCTTCAAACGTGCCCACATCCGTCAGATTTTTAAAAAGCCTCAACTGAACCCCACTGACTCTTCCAATTATCGCCCGATTTCCAAACTTCCTTTCCTCTCTTAGGTTCTGGAGAGAGTGGTTGCTTCACGCATCAACAGTCACATGGTGGCCTGTAACATTGATAAAACCTATCAATCTAGTTTCAAGTCAGGTCACTCCACAGAAACCGCCCTTCTCAATGTGTCAGATTGCTTACGAAGAGCCGCGGACAGGGGTTGGGCCTCCATCCTCGTTCTACTCGACTTCTCCTCTGCCTTCGATACTATTGACCATACCGACCTACTTGATCGTCTCCCCTCTTTCCTCGGCCTATCAGGCACCGTGCTTGACTAGTTCCGCTCTTACCTCTCGTCTCGCACCCAATCCGTTGTGATTGGCGACGTTTCATCCGACTCTACTTCCATTCGCTCTGTCATTGGTCCTCTACTATTTTGTATCAACCTTCTCCCTCCTAGTTCCCTTCTCCGTAATCTCGGTCTATTCTTCCACCTCTATGCTGATGACACTCAAATATTCGTTTCCTCATCCCCCACGTTTCTTGCCTACTCTATCACTGACCTCCTTGCTGCCTACTCCTCCATTTCTGACTGGCTCTCTAACAACTTCCTCAGGCTTGATCACTCCAAAACTGAGGTCCTCCTCGTCGGCACCCATGCTCTTGTCAAAATATCTAAATCTCTTTTTCCCTCACTTACTCTGGGTGGTAATACTATTATTTTCTCTGACTGGATTAGGAATCTGAGTGTTTTTTTATGAGCATCTCTCCTTTAAGCCTCATATCCGCAATGTCAGCAAATCCTCTCTATGTTTCCTTCGTAACTTCTTTTGCATTCGCTCTCACTTTGATCGCCAAAGTCTTGAGACTGCTGTTAATGCCTTCATCACCTCAAGCCTTGACTACGGTAACTCTCTGCTTGTGAGTCTGCCATCCTCCTCTCTCCGCCCCCTTCAACTTGTACAGAACTATGCCGCCCGGCTTCTCCTCCGTCACCCTCACTTCTCTCCCTCGAAACCCTTGCTGCATGAACTGCACTGCCTCTCTGTCAGATCCCATACTCACTTCAAGATACTTTTCTTCACATTTAAGGCCCTAAACAACAAGACTCCGTCTTACCTCTCTTCTGCCCTCTCGCCGCGCCATGTCCCTCGGGCCCTTCGGTCATCACATGCACCTCTTTTGAATATTCCTCGTTCATCCCTCTGCTCAATGGGGGACTGCTCCTTCTCAATCTGTGCCCCTAAGTTGTGGAATGCTCTTCCTGCTGAAATCAGGTTTTCTCCCTCTCCTAAAAACGCCTCTTTTCAGAATTGCTTTCTCCCCATCTTGAATTTTCATTGAATTTACATTCTCATCTCAGCACAACGTGCGCTCTGGGAAGGCCTCAGGCCTTGAAGAGCGCATTACAAAAGACTTATTATTATTATTATTATTATTATGAATGAAATAAAGTAGCTAGCATCAATTAAAAAAAAAAGAAGAAATCCCTCCAGGGCCCACACCTGACCAATCTAGCAAACAATTATATTTCCATTAGGTATCATTTAACTATACCCCCGCATTTAATTTCATTTTTTTTCACTTTATAAATCTTTTCAGGGCCCATGGGTGAGTACAGACTATATTATTCAGAAATAGGTATAATAACGTAATAGCTAGTAAGAATCTAAGGTGTGGACACCCTATACTAGTAACCTATTTCATGGTTAACCTGGATTCTAATATCTATCCTACAACAATAAAGATACATAACAAATGTCTTGGCTACGCACACTTAAATTGACTTAGGACTTTTTCTCACTAGAAAGTTTCTTCTTCTTGTATTCACTTTTGCTCCTGGTAGCTTTCTCGGGTGCATCCGGATTACCTCTTTTTATGACTCTTCTTTTGACTTTTGCATGGACATGACTGTTAGCTTTTGACACCATTTTTTTGCCCATGACATGGAAGACGGACCTGGCGATGGCAGGAACAATGGTGTTGACCAGGCTGCAACCCTTTTCACAGTAAAGCAGGGACATGACTAAGTCATAGCTCATTATTTCCTTGTAGACACTCACAAACACTTCTTCTGAAGAGTAGGCCACCAGGAACTTGGCCCTCCTTTCGCCTGGTGTTGTAATCGCCTTGAAGACTTCCACGGCCATCATGGTCATGTGGATGCACTCGTTTGAGGGGTAGAGGAGACCGCCGCGGTCATGGAATTCAATCATCTATCTGAAAGTCTCTGGTAGCTTGTCGGGGTCGGCCACCTGCACTGAGGGCATACGGGTGTTGCCTTCTACCAGAGCCTCCTGGCAAGAAACACACTTTAGGAGGCTGCGGGCCTTTCTGGCCAAGTAATACACCATTTGTAATCATATGAATAACAGTACAGTATTATTAATTAGATTTTATTGCTGTCTCTAAACCCGTGCTTAATAAATTTACCAGGCAATGGCTTCGCTACTAAGATTAAAATTTAAAATCTAAAAAAAAACCAGCCATGGTTAAATTTTATAAATTTTCTGAACTTCGCCAATTATAATAATTTTAAAAAGGAACTCTAAACTAATTTCCTCCCTTTCAAAATATCACGTTGCTAAAATAGTTATAGAAAAAGACATATATAAATAAATTTTCTGAACTTCACCATTTGGGTTTTAAAAAATTCGGCAAATTTCGATACTTATATTTATTTCTGAACTTCACTATTTTGTTTTGAAAATTATAAAAGAATTATTAGAAATAATTTTGATAAAAAAACATGTCATTACCAAACTACGATGAAATTATTATTCAAATACTCAAAAAATTACCCTTTCTAAATTATAGAGTTAGTGATGTTGATAAACGACAATAAAATATAATTTTACCGTAATAACTAGCCAGAGATGATTTGATCAACCCAAGGCATCGGTGTAGGTGTAGTTTAGGGTGCGTATCGTAGTCACCACTTTTAATATCACAGTTATGATAAACAGTTATCTATGGATAAACAATACCATAGATTAGGGTTGCACCGATATGCAAATTAGCCGATAGTCGATATATCGGCGCCGATACAAATGGAGGAGCTATTGCCGTATAAAAAAAATGTGTTCAAGGACGTAATTTATGACAATTTTAGACGATCGCAATCTTGTTAATCCTAATCGTCCTCGTTTGTTTACAAACGTATTCAATACTATAAATAATAAAATCATTCGATAATAGTTAAGTTTATTGTAGTGTGAATGCACTATTAATTTAAATTAGTGTATTATTTACGTAATTATTGCTATAACTTTTAAGTTATTTTAGAAATTAACGCGTGCATTGTGATGCTTAATGTTAAGTTTGCAATTTCTAGATAATTATAGCGTCCCTCTCCAAGCAACATATATGTATCATATACTGGCTTCCCTTATTTAACACACATTATAACTTATTCATTCAAATAGCAGGAGTTCACATCTTCACTACTTACAAATACTAGAGCTAATAGGCTTACAACGGCAAATAAATACAATTAACTTATGATTACAAAACTTTCCAAGATGGTAACAGCGTCTCACCCAAAGTAAATCGTAACAATGACTAGAATCGCCCCCTGGCGGGCTTAGCGGCAAACAACCACGCTGACTTATCGCCCGACTATAGAAGTAGTAGAATCCGGAATTTAGTGAAGCTACCAATCAAGTATTCGTTATCTATGATATTATAATATATAACGCATACTATGATTAAAACTGAAACTTTAAATATCTAACTACCAAATCTGATTACAACCTTGTGCTTTTAAAATTCGTTTCGAAGCTTTTAGTCTCATTATTTAAAGACTAAAATATTTAATTTAGCCCACAAAAGGATTAGGGAAGACTAGGTGATGCATACAGGGGAAGCAATCGGCGATTCACTGTGGATTGGATAATTGTCGTACTGACTTTGTATTTTATGAAAAATAAAGACATCTAATGATGAAAACATAATTTTAGGAGTATTGATTAAATACCTAATTTCAATGATTTGTTTTTTGGATATTCCCAATTTTATTACTTTGTATAAATTTGCTCATTATCTGAATCAAGAAATCCTGATTAAGCTCACCTGGAGAAATATATTCTATGGGGAAAGGGTAAAAAAATATCACTGGGTAATTTTAACCATTTTTATACAGACATAATATATAGTATTCGTTATGGAATTGGTCTCTTAAAGTACCTTTTTAATATGAACATACGAGGACGGTCAATAAGTTTTGCGAATCGGTAGGGCAAAACAAAGGAAGGGAGATAGCTGTCTGTGGGGATGTTAGGACAAGTTATGACAAGTCAGAATCTGCAGCCGCACGCTCCTGCCTCATTTATTTAAGAAGCAGTAGCTGATCGCAGATCGTCAGTCGCAAATTTTTCAACAATGGAGAAGGTTGAGCACCGCACAGTGATCAAATTTTTGACCAAGGAAGGCAAGAATGCAAAAGAGATCCATGAACGCATGGTTGCAGTGTATACCTAGACCACTCCTTCCTATGCAACCATTGCTCGCTGGAATAGGGAGTTCTGCCATGGTCATGAGTCCCTTGAAGATGACCCCCGTCCATAACGCCCGTCAAACGTGACCAACGAGTACAATGTGGCCTGTGTGGAGAGCATGATTCTCGAAAACCGACGGGTGAAGGTCAAGGAAATCGAACGAGAACTTGGAATATCACATGGAAGTGTTATCAACATCATCCACGACAGTTTGGCCATGGCCAAGGTCTCTGCCCGTTGGGTCCCTAGAAACCTCACGCCCCATGATCGACTCCAACGTCGTCAAAGCCCACAAGGCCAGAGTTGCACAAGCTGCCCTGCGCAAGTGCGGATTCGAGGAGCTCAACCATCTCACCTACAGTCCAGATCTGCCCCCTCGCGACTATTTTTTATTCCGCCAGCTCAAGACTGCACTGCGTGGACGCCGGTTTGGGGACGATGGAGATGTCCAGCTCGCCGTCCAGGAGTGGATTGAACAGCGGTCGGGAGATTTCTGGTTGTTGGGAATTCGAAGCCTCAGGGACAAGTGGCGCAAGTGCATTAAAGTCGAGGGTAGTTATATTAAAAAATAATAAAACACTTTTCCTCATATCTCGTTTCCTTATATCCGAATTGCAAAACTTATCGAACGCCCCTCGTAAGATCTCCATGGTAAGGGTGATTAATATCTAGATAGATATCTCCGTCTAATGAACCTTGGCCTCTCAACTACGCCCAACTTAACCCTCATACCCATTAATTTAGGATTTTCTAAATTAGCAGCTGAGATCTTAAGCTCAGGACATCAAAAGGAAAACTTTCTAACAACAGGAACAAAATTCTTCTGGTAATGGAAACGAGAGGAGGAGTTCAGCCAGTTTTTTCAATGCTCGAAAATACCTCTTTCTTAGTGTTCTGCTGCAATCCTAACCTCAGGGTTACAATATAACCTATCAGAATAGAGACTATTTATAAGACGAGTCAAAACGAAGTTTGAAAGCAATACTTCTCAACATTGGGAATAAGTTTGAATCAATCACGATAACATATTCCGTATAACTTAATAAGAGCTACTATGATATGAAAAAATTACTGAATGCTCTGATATACGACCAAAATACATGGAATGCGTCGAGATTTGAAAGCAATACTAATCTCCTTCTCGAAACTATTTTCCCTCAAAACGATTACAGGAGGAGTCACGGAAACTAATATTATAAGTAAAATATACTTTATTTTTTATCATTTAGTTATTTCTTATAGCAATAGCTATTGCTCTTTGTTGACTATCGTTTTTCTAAAGGGTATTTCTGAGAATAAAATAACACTTAACCTCCCCATATGCGTGATGCAGTCTATTGCATGGATTGTTTAATCTGATAAAGCAAATTCTCTAATGTTTTAAATATTGCATTTTTTTAAATTGTGGGAATGCGAAGGTGTTCCACTCTATACCCATATTTTAGTTTAAATGGAATAGCCGAGCAGATGAGAAGCACTATGCATAACGTAAATGGCCACCCAGAGAGAATTTTGAAGAAGCCATCACTGTAAATTGTTTCTTCTTGATATAACGAGACAAAAATGAAGGATCCTCGTATCCAAAGCTAAAGGTAAAGAAAGACAATTTCAATTACTCATCAACCATCCTTCATAAATAATCATCTCTTCATTTGTGACGGAGGTGAGACTCAATACCCAATTCTAAACATACATGTGCCATACAGTAAAAAGAAGGTACTTTCTACTAACCACGACATGTTTTTCATGCTATAACTTCCATGACAACGTTACAACACATCTATAAGTTTGCAAAGGAATGTACACTCAGTGTCTCTTGCAATGTGAGGGAGCTTTCTTACAATGAATGAAATCGATCAATATAAAGTCAATCATGTTTTAACGCCCATAAATTCTTCATACTGCAAGAGGATTTACATATACAGTAGATGCAATCAAATCATCAATTAATGTGCAAATAGAATGAGGCGACTCAAATGCGAGAAGTTTTTCTGTCTAAATGCTACGAATATTTTACAAATGTTGGATGGAAATATGAAACAGTCGATGGTGGAAAATAACTGATAGAACGTCAACTTTTGTAGGTAGAGCTCATTCAAGTAACAATCTTAAAAATTACCCATAAATTCAGCTTTAAAAATAAACTCCTTAAGGAAATGAAAATCATTGAAATGAAAAATAGGCTAATATAAATATGCGAATACTTTAAATATGCCATATGAGCAGTGATGAAATAATATCCTTTTACAGAGATTTTTTCTATAAAGTTTGAGGAAGACGACATTAGCATTTCTGCAGATTGCATTAAGATGTTTCAGGATGATACTATTCTTAGATTATATTTTGAAAAATTTGTGTTCTTTTATTGACAGATTTAATTTGGATCTTATGCAGTCTTGCATTACAATAGCCTTGCTCTTTTACAAGAGCTATAAAGATATCTTCCTACAAGAAAGTTGGATTGCAGTGATTCATAGGGATAGATCAAGAACCTTTTCTCATATAGGTAGATGATGGATCATGTTTAAAGAACATGCCAGATGAATCTAAATTTTTCATGACAGAAATCACTCTCAGCAAATGACTTCCATTTGGGGTGTGTTCTTCCCTGATGGGTTCTCACCAATAGGAAGCCGAATTATACTACTCTTTCACGGTGCCTACTGACACGAGTGTCATAAACATGATTGTACTCTCAAACAAGATGCCTCCATAAATGGATAAAGATCATTGGAACTTTACTTTATTACGATGGTGAGTGAACAAGTTCTTGACAGCAAATATGAGGTAATCAGTCTTTGGATTAGGAATTTAAAACCATCATGGTGACTGCTCCAAAATGACAGTAGCTCTTTAATCGTATATCCACCGGTGTGGTAACTAGCGTATTTGAGGTAGAGAGTGCACTTTTCGGTGGTAGATGTAACCCATTTCTTTTATACTATCCACCGACAGAATGTGTGAATATCCATTACGTTAAACTTTTCCACTATATGTCCTCACTGTATGAAAAGCTATCCTTAACCCGCAGGAACACCTTACCGTCACATATCTTGGGAATAAATACTTAGATTATGAAATTCAGCAAACGCATAAATGAGGAATATTTTGGTATCGTGAAAGTAGATATTCTCCTTCCAAATAATCTCTATATTCCAGTTCTTCCTCTGAACATAGATGGTAAACCTACCTTCACACTATACACTACATGCTCCATCTCCATCCTAAATCTCTCGTGCGTGCAATGATTTGCGAAAAAACGTATGCATCGATGGTGTACTCAACCCCCATACTAAAGTTTGCACTGCAAAAGAGGTATGGTATCAAGAAAATTTATTTATGATTTGGGGCCATTTGAAAAAAGGGAAGGAATGTTCGCAGAATGCACCAACCATTCTGCAATAAAAATAGAGGAAGGGACTGCGCTAGTCGCTTGGATTGTACTCTGAAATATTCGTTGTACGGTAAAATCAAATTCTTTGAAATTTGGACTAATTTTCATTCAGATGAGGTTTATCGTATACCGTTTTGTTGTGCGTGACCGGATATTCTACAAGCAGTGATACGTTTGAAATTGGCTAATTTCTCCTTTACTGGCCTTGATAGAGGCTAGTTGAGGGGGGGAAGAAGGACTCCTCTGCGCTGCCTGAAGGTAAAGTTGCATTTTGTTCATTGGACATCCTTTTCCACCTTCTCCACACCACTTTTTCTTTTTTCCAACGCATCCCTAAAACTACATACACACCCTTTTACACACACCTACAGACTCGGCTCCCCCCAGATTCCCTCTCAAATTACGCCCTTGGGTGTAATGGCGGAGAAATAAAGGAGACACGGCGCATTGCCCTGAGGACCTTGCCAGGCCGGCAAAAACCGGACAGGAGCAAAGTCTTTGAAATAATTTATGGCTAGCTAAATATTGCACTCATACGGCTAATTGATTTACCAAATGGCTACGCGGCTATCGGTTCGAGGAAACCCTCTCCTCCCTGAAAGCCTCAGACTCCCTTCGGAAAATCTATCTCGCACCTCAAACACCACCACAAATACGAACACCTAGAAATGTTATCTGCCGGCGTCTCGACCCCTTGGTTGGAGGCCACTTGACTGACAAAATCATGGACGAGATTCTTTGGAATCATCAGTGCGCAAAAGTAGCCGAAGTGATAAATTTAAAGACTACACCCACGTTTTCAAAGTTGTCTTTACGGAAACCACAATAGCGATTAAAGCTAAAGAAAACGGCCTTCTCCTCTTCAATGTGCACATCTGCCGTGATCAGATTGAGCGTGAGGAGTTCGTTGACCTGTAAGTGTGCTTCAAGTGCTACAGGTAAAACGAACACACCACCGCCACTTGCCCCAACGCTACACTCACAGTTTTTTCTGTTTGCGCCGGCAAAGACCATTCCTGGCGCGAATTTAAAAGTTCGTTGCAGAAATGCCTCAATTGTGGCGGCCCAAACAAAACAATGGCAATGACCTGTCCAGTAAAGAAGGAAAAAATACAAAAAGCAAAGGACGAAGGCAGAAAAGAGGAAGAAATTAAAGCTAACGCCACCTACGCGAAGGTTGCCAAGGCAACGGTCGCAGAGAGTAGTGTTGTATCTGCACCTACGTACCTGCAAATCGAAAATGAAAAATCAACAAAAATAATGTGTTGCATATATTATGCACACATTGCTAACCTGACCAAGCCTGTCACTTTCGCGAAGGAACTAAACACCATGCTGGTGAATAACGGCATGGATAAAATGTGGTTTCCGTAGAACCCTCAGTTAAACGAGGTTCTTCGAGTGAAGTTCTAACCACAGACAGAAAAGAGCGGCAAAAAAGCTCCAAACACGAGTAATGCCCTTCCATGGGAGCCTTGAGTGCAAGCTATGGCTGCCCGGCAGAACGCATAAAACTCACACACACGGCCAACTACCCAAATAAATGCACAAGTCGAGCGGAAGGAAGCTGCTGCTGTGAGGCCTAAGAAGGTAGAGCATTCGACCCGCCCCCAAAAGGCTTCGCAGTTCCTTTGGCCGAGTAGATCCTCGTCTTCAAGGAATCGGGCTCCCAGGTACATGTACTACTCAAGGATGATAAACCTCAGAGTATATGCTGCCAAACGGAACCAGTTTCCTGACAACGCAGGCCCAGAAAATATTGTAGATGACCTTAGAGGGCCGGACAATACAAATGGGACTACGAGGCTGACATACCGGAAGATCTGGTAAAGCAGGCTCTCTTCCGCGACCTTGTCCAATTCTCAAAAGAAGGCTTACGTTGTTCTCACGGACGCAGAGTTCCGTAAGAAGAGATCCGAAAAGGGAAAGACTCTTCCGTCGTCCCCCCCAAGGAGCTAAAGTCGACCGAGATTAGAACACTCCTCACCATAACACCTACACTACATTGCGAGCGTAATATCCAAGGCTAGCCAAAAATTAAAAAAGACCTTACCTGAACGGTAGCATCAACCCAAACATGTCAAACCTATCGATTATGACAACCCTTTTTTACAATTTTTCACCGAAATTTGACTTACCGTAGTAGCGAGTTCTACTAGTTACTACAAAGGCTTAAATGCCAATTAAATTTTGACAACCAAAAACAACTCAACACGAGATCAACAATGCCAGAGCTACCCTTTGACCAGGGATCTATACAATCCCTGCTCTTGCGTGTATTATTTTACTATACTACCTTCGTTTGCTGGAGATACCCTTTCACCAGGGAAATATACTCACTTCAAACTTATTCTAAATTTACCTTTACTATCCTTATCAAAACCTTTTCACCACTATACTCTCTTACTTTTGCTCTACTACTCTATACTTCCTAACTTGTTATATCCAATGTCCAAGCTCGAGGAAGGAAGAGAGGAAGAGAAGCTAGCATATGTGAAGAAGCTTAATGAAGCTGATGGGTAAGCCGACGAATAGAAAACCGAAAAGAATCCGAGAAACGGTTCAGAACAAAGCTTTTTCTAAACAAGTGACGACTTTTCCTGTGATTCTTTCCGAACAGGGAATAAGATATATATCCTTCAATCCAATTCCAAAAGTTTTGAATATTATTTATATAGTTTGTATACGCAACGTCATTCCGACAAAAAATCTCTTTCGGATAATTCAATATGATAAAAAATTATAATAATTAAAAAGAGCCTATCAAGTTTACACATGTTTTTATCTATCTGATTCTCTTAGAGTCTGAGTGGAAAATTCACTCAGCAGATTCGAACGCTGTCATCTGCGGGTTCGGCCACGATGTAATAGAGCTAATAAAAAACGAGGATAACATTGTAACTTCACTGGATGGTATCGATATACCTTCCTAACACGGTTAGAGAAGGCTCAACACGTAGGAGTTGACTATCACGATAACCGCCTACACTCGAATCAAGTTCTACGAACTGTTGGACTCGCTGGGTGAACGGCTGCTGTACTGTGTTACAGACAGTGTCATCTTCATCGCAAGAATAGAGGATCAACAACCTCCACTCGATGATTTCTTAGGTGATCTCACAGGTGAAATTAAAGATGTATATGGTGAAGATGTGTATGGAGATTTAGTCTGCTCTACGGGTCTCAAATTCAA
This sequence comes from Ceratothoa steindachneri, assembly GCA_963969495.1. Taxonomy (NCBI): domain Eukaryota; kingdom Metazoa; phylum Arthropoda; class Malacostraca; order Isopoda; family Cymothoidae; genus Ceratothoa; species Ceratothoa steindachneri. The sequence continues at coordinate 143,650,986 of OZ018332.1, read as the reverse complement.
CTCTGTACATATTCAGACGAAGAATGGGTGTGAGATCTACACTTCTCGCTATAGGATTAACCTTTAACCTTCATAACAAAGATCTCAATAGCTACCATACTATTAAATATAAAGGTGGAGCTTATGAGTATGAAGAAGAAACTAATAACACTATGTTACACACTTTTTGTTCCTAGTCACAAAGTTATATTTTCTAACTCTTTATATAGCAAAACAATAGAAAATGGCAATTATTTGTTTTAAACATTGCTTTTGTGGCTTTCATGATAAAATATTTACTAAAAAAAGGTAAATTTTGTTTTTAATTTATTTTAGAGTTAAAAATACAAACACAGAGTTGAATTTATACACCTTTATTGAAACTTACACAAGAAGTATTTAAAAACAAGTAAAAAAAAGTTACAAAGGAAAAGTTTTCCTCCATTTCCGTTTGTAATGTAACTCACTTTCCCGTACGGCCCCCCAAATGTAGTCTCCCTTCAGGTTTTCATTGCATACTCCTTGGTATCCATGTTCAGAGTTCGGTATATTTTGGCGAAAGCGCTCCCATTCATCCTCTGAGTATTGCCCCATATTCTCCTTAAACTCGTCAAGATGGGCATCCTGTAGCCCATTTGGCTATAACTTTATACTAAGTTCTCAACCAACTCCACGTAATTGTTAGCCTTGTGGTTGCCCAAAAAGCCCTGGTACACAGAAACAAAACTTTTTCAGGATTCTTTTTACTTTTTATTAACCTTTTCAGGTAATTCTAAACACAATAACTTTCCTGTGTTGTGGTCTAACAAAGACACAAGCTTTAACATTTGGCTCAGAGAGTTTGGGAAAGAAATCTGAAGGTAGTTGAAGGTTATACACTCCTTGTTAAGAGCTCTTAAATGCTTCATGAGACTTAATTTTAAATAAAATAAAAGGAACAACACATTTTCAGGGTCTATCAATTGCTCATGCTCGACAGTATGCCCTCCAAGAGAAAACTCATTGCTTTGTGGTTAGTGCTTTTTCAGGTAATGTGCTGTGGTATTCCTGCTGTCCCAAAGATAGAGATGACATGGAAAATTAGTAAAACCTCCTTGGAGACCAAGGAAAAATGCTACCATTTTGAAGTCTTTAATCACTTCTCAGCCGTGCTTCTTATAAATCCAAGTTAGTAGCAGGAGCATGCCACTGTTTTACTCTTCCTTGAGATATACTGAATAAGCTAAGGGTAGGGATGTGTGTTTATTCCAATTTTGTAGAAGTAAAACTTTAATGTCTCTTGAGGAGCTGTCAATGAAGAGGCTCCACTCATTTGGATTACATGTAATTCCAACTACATCAAACATATCAAATACATCATTGAGGTATCATAACCTACCTTGATAAGTAAAGAATTTTGAAACATGCTGATGACGTTAGCTTTGGTTTGTCACTTGCACATTTTCATCCAGCAAATCCAAATTTTTGAGACAGGAAATCAAAAGCTCAGCATTTCACTTTGACAAGTCAAAATCTCTGACTAGGCGATTGTATAAATTCCTCTCAATGGCCATATCTCTAAAAATGTTATGCCACTTCGACGTTTGTAAGGGTTAACCATGCAGAAGTAGCGGTTGCTTGAGTCACAAGTGGATTCACACTAAATCCTGGGAATGACAAACTGCATGGCTCTTCTTTCCCCTCTATACCATTCTATGTGTAAAACAAAGATACGTACTACTCTTTTGCCTTAAAAAACATAGTAGTTTAATTACTTGTGTCATTTTATATCTTAAACTTTACAACAAACAATTTTATTATCTTCGAAAGTTTTCGCGGAGTTTTCACAAGCAAAATAAAGTGTCCAAGATTTGTACCCTTGTATCGTTTATGGGTTTCAGAGCCGGGGAATACAGCGCCGGGAAAGAGGTCAGGGGAGCAAACTTTTCAAGAACTTTTTAGAAAAAGAGTTGAAGTTCCGAAGGTTTTTGAACAATACGATTCAATTTTACTGGTGACATAAATGACATCTAATATTTAGTGAATTAAACTCACGTAGTTTCGTTATAGCTGAAAATATATTTATTGTTCTTTGATTCCTGATGAATATAATGCATATCTATGATAATTATAATCTTGTGTGTAAATGTATCAAATTTCATTTATAATATTCCCTATGTATAATCTGTCGTGAGTAAAGATGTTTAAAGAAACATTCAGGTAAAATAATTGTTTATATCTCTTCTACCAAGTTTTTAATTGCTCTATAAAGGGCTCATCAAATTTTTTTGAAATAGTGAGAGTGAGAATTCTTTCACCCTTGCTTTATTTGTCTTGGAATTCATAGTCTCAGTGAGATAATTCTAAACATACCACGAGAGAAATGGACCTGTTTTGAGTCAAATAAATCGATGTTGACTATTTTCTCGCCTCAATCACAATGTAAGATTGCAATATGCAGAAAAAACTTATCCTCCCTTGTATTGTGACGATCGAAGAGTCCTTCCACGAAAAAACTTATCCATAAACTATTTTTTTCAATTTCTCTAATATTTTTACATACTGTAATCTGAATACATAAACTGAAGATTCCCAAATATTTCTTTTCTATTGTTTAAGTTGAGAGGGAGAGGCTAAAAAAATATAAAGAAGCTCAATGTTATCCCCTGGATGATCCTGTATAATCAGATGAAGGTGGACAAAGAAATCTGCTGACGATCAATATCCTTGACTGATCCTTTGGGACAATTCGCGAAGATCTTCAGTAGCAAAATAAGTGCTATGTCTGGGTGTGGATGCATGATCATCTTACAAGGTCTTATACGTTTCCCAGGTGGTTGGCAAATAAGTAAAAAATGTTTGTGAGATATCAGGGAGTAATAAAAAAAGGAATAGGTGACTATGTCACCAACATTAGATGAGTTAAATGGAGGTATGTACAAGTGGAAAAGTGCTATAAAACTCCGTTAAGGAAACTGTCTAACTGTGCAATTTTTCTTTCTATGTGCAAAGTGAGGCAGAGAGGACGGATTTCGGGGGATATTGAATCGGCGACGAAACTTATGCTGAACTACTGTGACAGACTCTTCATTCTTCACGAAACTGTCGTAGGCGAACGCGCGATGCTACATATATCGTCCATAACGCTATAACTTCACCTTAAGCGAAAGAAAAAAGTTTACACACTACGGACCGAATGGTCCCTTTCGGACATATGTCCCTCCTCCTAGAGTTGAGTAATAGCCATTGGAAAAACTTCCGTCTTCTCTACTTCACCCTGTATTATCACTTGGTGGGGAGTTTAAAGGAAAGACGAAAGCACTGTTGAGCGATTATAACATATGAGTATTTATCTCTGTCTCTGTCAACTGATTGTAAATTATTCATTTACTGTATATGGTTGTATTATTATTTATTCTGAATATAGTATGCATGTGAATGAGATCGTTATGAATGTAATTCTATTATTTATTATTATTTGGAAATAAGGTGTACCTAGAAATCTAAACCTATTATTATAATTTTAGGTGAGCGGGGTAAATATGTACATATGTGAACGTATTTTTTTAATATGTGTGAATAAAACTAGTATTATTATTACTGTGCGTGTACCGATGAATGTGATCCAGTTGTAAGAAATGATTATATTTATGGGAGTATGATGCACGTGTGAATGTAAGATTATTATTACTTGGTCGTGTACAAATGAATGTGATCGTATTGTAAATTATAATGATGATTATTAATATTATACTAAATATTATTGTTACTGTTATTATGATTGCTCAATTATATACAGCTTTGGCCAAAATTATGCAGCAGGTATGAAAAAGTGAAGAATATGATTGAAACTCATTTATTTCATACTTGACATAATACAAATAAACATTTTTAGATAGATTCTATCAATAATTAATATTTGATGTGTCTTCCTTTTGCTTTTATAACCGCTTTTATGCGTTTTTGCATATTTTAGACTAAGTTCGCGAAGGTGGTTAGCTCAATTTTCTGCCATTCTTCATGAATTTTGGCTGTTAATTCACTTTTTGAGGAACATTTGTTCACCCTCACTCCTGTGCTCAAGTGTGACCACAAATTTCAATGGGGGTGAGGTCTGGAGATTGAAGGGGGCTATTCCATCAACGTCATCCTTTTCTTTTCAAACAACACTTTAAGACTCTAGATGTGTAGCATGGAACATTGTCCTGTTGGAAGATTACACCATCTGGTATGTCATCATTGAAAATTTAATCTGAGTAAGGTTGATAAGCCTGGTCTAACATGCTGGTATAAGTGTTGAAATTCCTTCTGCCCTCATAGGTGAACAACAATCCTGAACCGAAAGACGACATGGAGCCCTAAACCATTACATTGCCATCTCAAAATTTGACTCTTAGAACAACACATCTCGGATCATAATCTTCCCCAACTGTTCGACGAACATAAAGAGTTCCAGGGGTTCCAAAGATCTGAGGAGAAATACAAACTTTACTCAGCATTTTTGGTATCCAATAAAAATGCGAACAAGCGCAATAAATTGGTGGAAACTAATGTAGAGAACTTACCTCAAAGTTGCTTCATCAGACCAAACAATTTTAGCCCAATCTTCATCAGTCCAATCTTCATGCTCTTTTGTCCAAGATAATCGCTTCTTCTCGTTCACCCGAGACAACCACGCTTTTTTACTCTCCTTACATCCTTTGAGCCCACCTTCTAATAACCTCCTTCTCACTGTGCGTCAGGATGACTTTTTGTTTCTGCAAAAAACCAAAGATGTCCTTTTTAACAACCTCTCTTCCCTCGGAGTTGTCCACGTGTAAGATAACAATAAGATAATCAATAAAAAATAGGAATAAACGTTAGTATCACACATTGAATGGCAGAAGGTTGCCCCAACCAATTGTGCGCAATATGCAAAAATATTTACCTTAATTACCCATTAGCGCCCAAATTTTGTTTAAAAAAAGGTTTTTGTGGTAAATGTGTTCATTGTATTTCCTTAGAAGGATTCCAAGTACTAACTTCTAAGACTAACCTCAGAGGTTAATCTCTCGTTAAGATTTTTCTCCCTCCATAATTGCCTAGGCGGTATTTAAATCCTCTTGTCAACCTTTAGGCTTTTGAATTTACCTGATTTAATCATCTTATTATGTATTTATCTTCTCTCCTCCTAAGGTTTCCATTTCCTATTAATTCATTTTGTTGATTGGTTTTTTGCTTTTTTTGTGGGCGTTCCGTCTCCTCTCTATCATCCTTATAAATATTACAATTTTCAATACTTCTGTTATTACTTGATAAAGAAATCGAAATAAAGTTCGAAAGTACTTGGAATCCTCACGCGATCCTTTTTTTTTCTACAAATATATATATACCAGCCAATGGCTTCGCCAATTATAATAATTTAAAAAAGGAAAACTCTAAGCTAAATTTTAAATTTCCCCTCTTTCAAAATATCACGTTGCTAAAATGTAGAGTTATAGAAGAAGAAGAAGATATATAAAAATACATTTTCTGAACTTCACCATTTGTAATCCTTTGGCTTTTAAAATATTCACAAATTTTTTATACTTATATTTATTTCTGAACTTCACCATTTTGTTTTTTGATATTCTAAAAAAATACTAGAAATAACTTTGATAAAAAACCTTAATTCATAACCAAACTCAGATGAAATTATTATTCAATTACTCAAAAAAATCCCCTTCTTAAATTATAGAGTTAGTGATGATATATATATATATATATATATATATATATATATATATATATATATATATATATATATATATATATATATATATATATATATATATATATCGATGGTGTATTAGAGAAAAAGAAAGAGAAAGATCTGCAAAAATGGGGAAGTTAAAAATATGTTAGTTAACCCTATAACAAAATTTTTATGATCACAATGCCCACAATTCCCATTTGGGGATACACATTTAGATTGCCGTAAATATACATCTAAAAGATAATTTATGTTTAAACTCACTTCCTATTAGAGAGGGAACTTAAAACATCAGATAAATCAATTTGAATAAAAAAAATAATGAAAAATATCTAAAAAATATAACATGAAATCATGCTAGAATTGAATGTCGACTTACATCGAAGATAGTAACAATGTTTACTAACTTCCCGCCACCAGGAGGACCAACATTACCGAAAATTGGTGTAATAATACAGAAAATGCATTAAACTGCTAAATGCAATATATGTATAAAATAACGTAATAAAATTTTACATTGAAGAAATACTTGAAAATATAAGTAATCCCAAATGGGAATCGTGGGCGCTAATGGGTTAAAGCGGTTGATTATAAAAGCGAAAGGAAAGCATAAAATACTAATTATAGATGGGATATACTCGATTGTTTATTATATTGTTTTTAATTATTATGAGAATGAGTTTCATTGCTATTCTCTATTTTTCATACCTGCCCAATAATTTGGCCAAGGATGTATGTTTAATTGTGTGATTACATCTTTCATCTTGTAGGTGTGCTTCCGGTCGCAGGTGGGGCCAGTACGGGTAACTCGAGGTGGAGCCTGTAACAATACTCACGCAACACTACGTCATCGCAATGAAAAATGATCCATCTGGCGTTGTTGATTGAGCCTGAGAGGACACACAGGCCCCAGATGGCAGCTTCGCCATCCTTTCCTGCACTACACCTGATATTGCCTCGCGTGGAGACGAAGAAGTAAGTAAATAAAAAGAACAATAATAAGGAAAGATAGGGGAGTAGTGAGGGCAACAATAACATACTCTCTGACCCTAATAATTGATGCAGAAACGCTGTGGTAGAAATTTATAGGAACGTGGAACCAAAGAAACTGAGAGAGGCAAACAAAAACTTCCTCTCCACGGCTGAGAAAAGTGATGGTGGCGCAAATATAATTAACAAATAAACCCAAATTGAGGTCACTTCCAGCCCGGCGCTTCCGACACTCATACGGCATAATTTACTTTATAGCCTCTGTGTTTGCTTGCTTCAGGGACGTTTCGGGCTTTCAGGTGGGCGGACAGCTCTATTCGATGATATTCTGTTGCATTCGCTTTCATATCAACGAACCTTTTTGATTTTTTGAAATCTCTCTTGCCTCTCACATCAAGAATAAATCTCTATCTATTTGGTTCTATCTCCTTTTTTTTCCTCTCTTTAATATATATATATATATATATATATATATATATATATATATATATATATATATATATATATATATATATATATATATATATATATATATATATATATATATATATGATATGAGAAACCCACAAAGTAGCGGGTGTGAGTAGAGCAATAAATATATTTTGTTGAAGACCATGGTATATTTCGCTTTGATCAATTTCCTTTGGCAACTTTCTATTCTTCTAACGGTCTTTTTTAGTCCATCTTGTAGATGGTAGGTAACTTGTCCTATGTTCAGTTTTCACTTTAATAACTCGTTTGGTAAAAAAAAAATTTGAAATTGCTGAGCTTTCGATCTATTAGATCATCTTCAGAGCGTCTTTAGGTATATTCTTTCCTCCTTTACCTATGAAGTATGATGGAATCTGAATCAGGTTGAATGAAAAGAAGTTCAAGTTCAAGTTAATGAAAGTGATGAAATGTGGGGTAGGTTTTCATAGATGTAAAATTATTTACTAGTTTGCCCTGGTATTGAGGGCATCACTAGCATACTTTATTCTTATTGTTTGTTTAGTTTTTGTATCCTCCGTCAATAATAGTGTAGACAGTCAGGTTCTTGCATTGGTTTATAACCTTGTTTACTCCTTTTGTAGGTTCCTCCTTCGCGGCTTTCAGGCCTTTCAAGTATTATTTTTGCTAACAATTTTGTTTGTAGTTTCATATGGGCATTTTGCCTCTTTTATTTAAACTTTTTAACTTTGTTATTTATTTATTCTTTATTTTATTTTTTTCAAAACTTTAGCTTGGGCACTTTGCCTCTTTTATATCTATGCTTATTGTTATTGCAGTTGATTTATCTCTCTCTTCTTTTTATTTTTGATGACTTTGTTATTTAATTATTCATTTCCTACTTTTTAATTCCATCTTAATTTGGCCACTTCGCCTCTTTTTGTTTACGTTTTTTTGTTACTGCTGTTAGACTATCTTCCTTTTCTTATTATTTTAGTTAACTTTATTTATTATTTAGTTTCCTTTTCTTCCTTTTATTTTATTTTAATTTTAGCTTATGTACTTTGCCTCTTTTTTCTTTATACTTTTTATTATTGCTTTTTATTGATCTTTCTCTTGTTATTGTTTTTGTTAAATTTTAATTTGGGCACTTCGCCTCCTTTTATTAAAGTTTATTATCTTTTGTTGATTGTTTTTCTGTATCATTTTACCTTGGGCATTGAGCTCCTTTTTATTGTTTGATTGTTATTTTCGCTTTCTCTAAATCAATTATTAATTTTTGTTTCTACATTGTTAAGTGTAGATTGGTCTTATATTTTCTCTTGCACAGTTTCTTCCGCCGGGGAATAGTGCTGTTCTTCCTACTGTCCGTTGTCTGAATTGAGGCATGTCGAAATTATTATTGATTGTTGGGAGTATTTCTTTCTCTACTTTCTCACTAGCCTCTGGATCTCCATATTGATAGGTTTAAGTCCGGTTCTATAATTTAGAGCCGATTGTCTAATACCTTCGATCATTTTCGTGCCAGTTATCTTGATTCTGTACTCTCTGCATCGTCCTGTGAAAGGTATAATTTGCCATCTTCGTGATCACAGCCGGGTACACCAATACAGAGCGTAGCAGAGTCGTGTAGAGTTTCCTCTTATTTGGCACGTTAAGGCTTCGGAAACGGTACAGTTTCTTGTTTTCTCTATTAGCTAGGGAGACTGCTGTTTATGTAGGCGTTATATCCTGTTTTGGAAAGAGGTAAGCCCAGGACTTTTACCTCGTTAAAGTACGGATAAATTTCATCATCAACGAGGACGTCGTTTATTTTCTGGCGGTTCATCAGAATTATCAGGAATTTCTGGTGGTTAGTCTTTATTTTCTACCTTTCTTCGTAACGGTTGATATTATCAATCTTGGCAGCTGTCGCCCTGACTTGAACTCCAGCTTTCCTGATGGGACTTGAAACAATTTGTGTGATGTCATCTGTGAACTGTAGATACATCGAATCGTCCCTCACTGGAGTAGGGAAGTCTATTGTGTACACGAGGTACAGCAAAGAACTCAGACATCTGCCTTGTGGAAGTCCCGCATTGAGTTCGAATTCTGGTCTTTTGTAGCCCTCGATCGCGATTTGGGTCTCTCCTCTCCATGACAGAGTCACAAAGACCCTTTCCAGGATTGGGTTTAGCTGGAGGTTTAAAATCTTGAATTGTAGCCCTCTCAACCAAACCTTATCAAAGGCTTTCTTTACATCCCGCAGCACCACGTTTACGCATTTTCGCTCAGCTTTGCTGCATGCAAGTTTTCCCGTTAGGAGGGCGAGGGTGGTCTCCGTTCCTGGTCTCCTACCGAATCTGTGCTGATAAGGGTTGTGAACTCCTCGTTCAGCTAGTTGTTCTTGAAGCCTGTCAGCCAGGAGCTTCTCGTAGACTTTCGCAACGAATTCCAACAAGGAGATTGGCTTATAATTGACCAGTTGATCAGGGGATTTTCCTCCCTTAGGTATGAAGAATATTTTAGCAATCTTAAAACCATCAGAGAAGAAACCCGTGTTCAGGTAAGCGTTATAAATATTTGTGATTCCCTGAATTATCTGTTGTGGTGCATATATGAAGTTAATTTTAGTGATGCCCGTCCAGCCTGGTGCCCTTTGTTTAAAGGATCTGACAGTGACCATGACCTCCTCTGGTGTTATGAGACGGACATGGCCCGCCATCTCCATGCCTTTGTCTACTTGATGTTGTGGGTGCGTGCGGCGTATAATCTGATTCAGGTCTTCGATCAGTTGTCCTTCGAATGCCTGGGTCGAACTCTTCATTGTCTTCTGGGATGATACTGAAGATGTTTTTCCAATAATTCCTAAATCTGTCGTCTAGAATCGCTGGGTCATCTATATAATTCCAGTTCTCTTTTATTCGAGCCTTCGTTTTTTCAGTTAGTCATTTTAGTTTCTTGATTTGACACCAGAATTTAGCCGGGTTTAGCTGGCTATCGGTTTTAGCTATCAGGTTGTTCAGATTTCCTCTTCGTGGAGGTTGATAACTTCTTTCAGCTCGGTGCCTAGGCACCGAAGAAGCGAGCTTCTTTCCCGGTTAAGATCTTCCAGTCTTATCTCTTCGTACACTTCTCTGTTAACACGAGCGATCTCCCTCATCTCATCCTTTGAAAATGACAAATCCTTCACCAAATTATTCAATCTTTCTTGATTGATCAACTGGATCTTTTATTCCTTAGAATCATCCTCATACATTTTATCGTCATTGTTATCCTCCTCTTCAGGCGATGAATCATCTTTAACTGCATTAGCTTATGGAGTAACTGGGATTGGCATCTCCATATTATTGGGGACTGGTTTTATAGCTGACTTACAATCTGGATATATAATTTTTGACTTGTTCTTCTTTGAGAATCCTGCAATATTTGTCATACAAAAGTAACAATCAAACACATGATTTGTTGGCTCACGCTACACCATTGGTACAGCAAAAGGCATACTCTTCCGTTTGCCATTTAACCACTGTGTGAGCCCCGTATAACACACACTACAAGATTTGTGAGGGGCCAAGGGCTTGTCTTGGTCACCAACTTTACAACCAAAATAATAATTGTATGCAGTTTTCACTCTTTTAACTAAAATTTTCCTCTGGTTGCTTGAAGTATATCTTCCACAGATATAACAAAAGTTGTCTGGGCTATTTATATATCTTCGTCAATTCATGATTTTAACTTAGTTTGTATATATCCTATTATATACTTTTGAACAATCTTATTTCATTTACAAATTAATTGAAAGATAAATCTGAAAGAAAAATGCAATTAATCACTGTATGCAAATACCGTTTCATCACCAATACTATAATGGCTAAATTTGACAACGTGATAAAGCAGGAGTTTAACGAAGGAACCAAACACACTCAACACATCATCTCACTACGGTAGCTGAAGAAACACTGCCCATATGTGTAACTAAAGATTATGTGTGTAACTCAGGAACATTACGTGCTAGAACAATTCTGATTACAGATTCGGAATCATCATACTCGATTTTTGGTATAAATCACAAGCTAATACCCGAGTAGCAAAATCATTGTTGACTAGTGTAATCAATTCCAAGTTTCGTCCTCTTTCGTTGGTTCTACCATAGCCCGCCGCACGGCATCTGGCATTGTGGTCGTCCCCTAAGATTGCCATTCTGCGATGTCCAAGCATCGTGTAGGGTAGGGATAGGCTGCTGCTATCACTAGGTTTCCTAACAATGTGTGGAGTTCGACCGCCACAAAGGATTCGTCCAGTTCTGGTAGATGTTTGAACGAGATGTTTCCCTTGACAGCTATAGCAGCACCTCAAAAAATTTTCTGTGAGTGATTATGATGACCGCTCTGTAGCCAGGTATTTTAATTTGACGAGATGTGGTGTCAATGCCGTGTTCTGTTATAAGAATGATGTTAGAGTCGAGCACTCAGAATATGTTTCCATATGCCGTTGCTTTCCACCCCATCCGTCTACGTTGAGTGTGAGGATGCTCATTCTGTTGCTTACTCTTTCTATATTGTATTCTTAGTGTTTCTGGCTTATGTTTTTCTTCCTTCCGTTTCTCTTCTTCCTGAACTCGGCGTTAGAAATTTGCTCGCAAATGTTATGATGTAGAACTACGTTTTGGCGGAGCAAAGCTTGTTTTACTCTTTCGGTCTCGATTTCTGCATCGTATTCCCATTTAAATTTTTTTTTATTTAATTCCATGGAATATTTCTCTGGATTTCATCTCTTCGGGAAAAGGAAACTGTTCGCATGAGTATATTGTGAGATTGATGTTATCCCCACGCAACCTTTTCTTTTTTCCTTTCTTCTCCTTGGTCTTCTTTGTTTGAGGGGCTCCTGAGTCCGATGAACCTGAGGACTCTGAGGAATCAGTATTGGCTGACCTAGCATTTTCCCTCTCTTCGTTGTCTACTTTTCTCTGTCGAGGAGCAGAAGTTTTCACTTTGACTGCTTCTTTTTTCTCTTCATTAGTTTTATTTCCAATTTTGGGGATGTCTCTTTGGGTGCCGTCTTGTACCTCTCCCTGTTGGTCTGGGACCATCTCCAATTGTAGAACATTCCCGGAAAAGGGTTGTCCGGGAACGACATTGGTCCATACCGTTTTAGGCGAGCATTTGATTTAGCTCTTTAGCGAACGTTTCTAGAGCGTAAGATTTATGACGTGCACGTGAAGAATGCCCGTCAGAATCTTGGTTAAGTTTTCGTTCTGTAGTTTGAGGGAGGTCTCACGATGTGTGATTGTATGGCGGACATTTAGTTGGTTAGCGCGGAATCAACCATCGCCAACCGGAGGTGCCGCCTTTCGCGGGTTTGGGTATCAGAACTGCAGCCAGCATACATAGAGACGAGTGTTGCTTCCTTCTATGGTCCTGGCTGGACTCCCGGGATGGAGGATTCGGGGCGGGCCCTCACATCCTTTCCCAGAAGGTGCAGTCCTGCCCTTAGTCCGGGTGCATCTGACGCCGAGTTCCACTGTGGGCTACTCCTCAAACCAGCTTTCTTTGGCGCCCTCAATTATGTCTATCACAAAGAACGTCATAGTTAGGTCAAGGTGAGATAACAGGCAGTCCAGTTCATTTCTGCTTAGTTACTCCGTCAAAGGAGTGGTGGAGTGGGGTTAGGCCGACACAAAGTCGCCTAGGAGGAGCTTGTAAAAATCTCGTTTCAAAAATCCTCGTAGGAAAAGTGAAGAAAAGTTTTAATGTTTTTCGGTTCGCCTACCCTATTCTTTGCCTCCTTTATCGGGTGAGAGATGACTAACAAGTCAGCGTTGTTGATTCAATGAAGTCTTCTATCCGTCAATGAAAAGAAAACGGTTTTAGGGGATATTTGTCCCTCCTTGCTTAAGCTAATGTTAAGGGAAACGAGCCGATCCGGTGAGTGCAATTTTAAAAACAACTTTAATGTTTGTTTCTAGCCGGTTTTCTTCATTTATTAAGATTACTGCGCTTCACTCTTAATAGAGAAACTCCAGAATCACCGAGAGATCTTACGAAGTCCTACTTCTCAACGCTTCAACTTCGAGATTTTAGGTAGGCGAAGAAATCCTCTACGCCTCAAGAACGCTGACGTCACTGCATCCATTTGTAGAGTTGCGGACGTATACGCGCTGGCGCGAAGGGATCCCTTCTAGGAAGGCAACGATTTTGGCCTTTGAATTTGCTTCTCTCCACAGAACAGCAGCATACCTCGTTCCTGATAACTTTTCTGCCAGTCAAGGCCTGTAGAGACCACCGATTTCTATCGTCTCCGAACCCGAGAAGGAAGCTCTACAGTGGGCGCGAAGAACGGGCCCCAGTAGGGGGTGGATTGGACATGACCGGCAGGTGTGCCCTGTTTAGACACTTTCTTTTTATGTAGGGCAGAGCAAGGTGGAACGAGTTGATAGTTATAGGAACACTGTTTGAATAGGAGCTTGGTAGGCTCCATGGGAAAGAAGCTTCCCCAACGGGCCGTCATGGACGAACTCAGGGTTTAGAAAAGGATCCCGCTCTGGGTCAAAGAGCGCCACCCAAAGCCGCTGAGGGAGAAAGACTTCGAAACCATTTTTGCTACCATTGGGGTTGCACTATGCGATAGTAACCTAAACGTCAAAAAACTCCTAAGTGTAAACTCTCGCTCAAAACTAGACAAGATCGGCTCGTCACCAAAGGTCCCACCACACGTGTCTGTCCAAATGTCAATTACTTGCCATAGCCTTGACCCTTAGGTTGGATCACACAGTGCTGGAGAAATAAAGGCCGAAATCGAGGACATGCAAAGTTGGGCAAAAATCGATGAAATTTACAAGTTTAAAAATCATGATGGAGGGAAGTACACCCACCTTTTCAAAGCGATTTTTTAGACATATGAGATGGCCGCCAAGGCATCAAAGGTAGGCTTAATTATGGTCTTCACTAAGATCTTAGCCTCGTGCATTGATAGAGAGAGACTTTTATTTGAGTAGAGGGCTGCTTTTCGTGCTACGCCCTGGAGTAGCACACGGCAAAAGAGTGCACATTCCAGGGCAAAGTATGTTCAGAGTGCACCGGAACCAGGCAAACCTGGAAAGACTGTACTATTGGGGGCGCAAAGAAGTGCCTAAGCTGCGGAGACCCTCACCACACCCTCTTGATGTCTTGCCCCATGAAAAAGACTCTAGTAATTAATAAGAAGAGGAACCTGCAGGAGGAAAAGACCCGTAATGCGAACACTAGCTACCCTCAAGCGACAAAAAACAAAGAGAACAGCAAAGCACTACTACAACTAGACGCAACAATTAACTTGGACCTGGTTATGTGCGTAAGTCACGCCCACTTTGTGAAAATAGCCAAACCAGGAGGCTACGCCACCGAATTAAACAGGATGCTCACCCAAAACGGAATTAAACCAATGATTTTCCTGACAATCATCCCTCGACTGAACTCTATCAAACGCAGACGAGAAGCAGGCCAAAACCGACTTCAAGGAAAAGATCAAAATCCAGGGATCCCTGACTGAACCAGCGTTATGAGCCCACAACATCCAAGACAATGGAGACTGATCAGCCGGCGTAAAGGAAGAAAGCTTCAGAGGGGGCGAACCAATAAAGCAAGTCCATCAAAGAGGACAGGCAGACGGCATCCAGGCAAATGACTACAGACTTAAACATGCGAATATATGCCTCGCCAACGGCTCAACTCCCAAAACTGGCAAAGGTCAGAGATATATTTGGGGAGTAATAAAAGGTAAGTTCAAGTGCCATTTTGACTGCAATGCCACCAAGGAGGAAATGCTTTCGGCACTCAAAGGACGAAACATAGAAATTTTCCACGAGTCATGCTTTAACCTTTCACACGAGCAATTTCTAAAGAAAAAGTCAGGGAGAGTAGGGTCGCCAGCACGCAAAGAGCCCTCAGAGGTTCAGAACATTCAAGTCGAATAACATGGCTTGTAATACAAGGTTTATTAGAAAAATTAAGATAGATCTTTTCGCTAAACGTCAATGGTTGGGAAAAAAAAATCGCATATAACAATATCATCCGCGAAGTAGACCCGGGCATAGTCCTAATCTCGGAACATGGCCTTAACACAGATTTGAATCCCTTGAAAATCTACAATTACAATGTTATTTCGGCCAGCCATTCAAATGAGAGACGACTGCGTTGCAATAGCTGTACGGAAGGGAATCAAGTACATGGAAATAACAGTCCTGGAAGAATTGTATCTTGCCATTAAAATCAGCACAACCATTGATGACCTTGTCATAGCTGTGGGGCACCAACCCCCAAGACGACCATATCTCCCCATCCCTAACTTCATCTGACTGTTCAGGAGGAACACCTCGACCATCCTGATCGGAGATCTCAATGCCCGCTGCAGAGAAGCAGGTTACACAATAGGGTTCAACGGATCGGGAACCTCACTGAGCCTGCTTATTGATCGTGATCTGATACAAAGAGTTGGCCCATAATTTGCTACATACCTGACAAGAATGTCTTCAACGCCTAATGACATCATCCTCGTCAACTCTAACTTTGCTTTAAATCACTCGACAGTTCCTGGCCCATACACCCCGTCGGACCATGTAATTATGGTCACTACCTTGTCAACGTCCCCTATACAAGTGGAGATTCAATCCCGTAGCTGCTTGTCTAAAGCGAACTGGGAAGAATACAGAAGATTGTTACAGGATTATCAACTCAACCAACTAAACAAGTCGACATTATAAGACCTCGAAAGTCACCTAGAGGACATTACGGCGAGACTAATGAAGGCGGACAGGGTAGCCACCCCTAGGGTCGGTTACAAGACTCTCCCAGCACCACGTTGGGACGAGACTAAAATACAAAATAAAAACAGGCTAGACGAACTGGTCTTGGAGATAAGTCGAAATGTAAATACAGCAGACCGATACCGGTTGCTCCGGGACCTCCGTTTGTAGCTGAAATTCCTGATAGGTAAAAAGTCGAAAACGATCTGGAATGAAATCATAGATGAGACAAACATGGAAGGTAACCTAAGGAATCTTTAGCCAAATTAACAGACTAAGTGGCACGCTCCCCGCCAAAACCAACATTAACATCACAGTGGACGAAAGAAGAATCACCCATGAACAGGAAATAGAAAACCGATTCAAAGAACATTGGAGATGAAAGTTCGCCATCACAGATGAGGAAAATGAAGCCTTAGATACGAAGTATGAGGAAGAGATTTTCCCAGACCTGGAGGCAGGAGTGCTGGTCTTAACTCCCTTCCACTTCGTGACGCCACTAGACAGACAGAAGAGGAGAGTAGACCATTCAGCCACGACGAGTTTGAGGCAGCCCTCAAAAGCTTCAAACAGAAAGCCCCAGGCATTTCTGGCATTACTAAGGCACATTTGAAAAATGCTCCTGCGAATATCAACACGCCGATCTTAATCGTGTTTAATACCTACTTTAACGTCTAGTATTTTCCCGACCAACTCAAGAGGGCAAGAATGATTTTTTCTCATAAAGCCAGGAAACCCAAAGGGGAAGTAAAAAGCTATAGGACCATATCACGCCTAGAGTTCATAGAAAAGCTGCTTGAAAAATTAGTCAATGATAGGCTAAGGACCTATCTTGACGCAAATGATTGCTACAATGGACAACAACATGGTTTCCGGAAGCATCTGGAAACTAAGACAGCCCTTGCCCTGTTGACTGAGCACATCGCTGTTGCTGAAGCTGAGGACAAAAGGGTGGACATACTCGTAGTGCTTAGGGACGTTTCATCGGCCTTTGATAAGGTATAGATCCCCGGAGTAGAGAAGAAGCTATGCGACCTACGGATGGATACGGACATCGCCAAGCTTCTTTACGACTACCTCGATGACCGTGAGGCGATCATAAAAATCAACGGCGTCGAGTGGCAACCATTTCACATCAGGACCGGTGTGCCTCAAGGGGGTTGTCTAAGTCCGACGTTGTATACAATTTATACAAGCGACCTCCCCTTTCCCACCCAGGATTACGCAGCCTATATCCAGCTACCTGATAATATTTCACATCACCCAGTGACTATCCCAATCTAATCGACATCGCGAACAGAACAGCGGGTGAAATAGACAAACTCAATGCTTACGAGGCTCGCAACAAAATCCGTACAAACGTAGAGAAGTTTAAAGTCTTTCCCATCAGACGCAACAAAACTGCCGTCGTTTTAATGCGAGGCGAGTTCTACCCGTACGCCCGCGAGGCACGAGCCCTCGGTCTGAACATAACATAAAGAGGATCTGGCGTAAATCTCAATGTAAAGGTCGTGCAAGCCAAGAGATCCTTTCGTCAACTTTATAGATTCAATGGAATCTCGCCCAGGAACAAAAGGAATTGTACATGGCCCTGGTGAGGAAAGCTCAAGCAGTACAGAACCAGGCACTTCGGGTCATATTCAATGTATCTAAACTGGACCAAACTTCCTCGATCAGACTCCAGGCTCTCACAGAGATGGATCCCCTAAACGTAACCCTATACAATGGTGCAAAATCGATATGGAGGAAGGTCCAAGAACACCTACCAGAGAGAGAACTCCAAGGATTACGACAACCTGATCTTGACAACCAAATCAGACATTACCGACGTGGATTTAACAGCAACCGCCTGCGTACACAAGAGGATGTGATACCCCTATTTCGATAGAAAACCAAAAAAACTCCAAGGAAATCACGGATAGGACAATGAAATAAACTTTTCATGCATGTTTTTACGTATATTAAAAAAAAAAAGGATCCATAGTGGACAAATTAGGCAAAATAAAGAAAAATTATTAAGTTAAAAAAAATCCGTAATGGACAATTAATCAAAATAAAATAAAATAGTAGATTATAAACAAAATTAATTAAAAGATGCGTAGTGGACGCATGAAAAACAAATGCTTTTATATAAATAAAGTTTAAAGGAATCCTAGCTGACATGTATGACATCTTCGAATTATAACTATGTTCTACAGCCCAAACTTCAAGCAAACTAAAGTACAAAGGCTTGAATGCTTAACTTTTTCATATGGTACGCTAGGCAATAAAGAAGAACACATGAATACATTGCCAGTCAAGCTGGCACATATTCTCTTATACTTACACACTTTCTCCTAATATGACCTCTCCTACTATCTTACACCTATTTTTTCCTATCTTTTATGATCAATCAATCAATCAATTTATCAAGACGGCTTCTAAGATGTTCAGCCCAGCTTTATTTTCCTCTTTTCTTTTAATTGTGTTGTTTTCAACTAGAATATCTCTAGTTAGATTGATGTTATGTGTGCTCTCGATATGATTTTTGGGCCCTTTACTTTGCAGACGCATGGTTAAACGCCTCGAAAATAAGCCACACACATATTAACGATAAGTAGACAACATCTACATAAACGTCCAAAACGAAAAAATCTGAAGAGAATCATTCAGAAATTTGAGGAGAATTCCGTGTTCAAATTCACTTATGAGTTGAGCAAGGGAAATAAACTATCTTTTCTTGACGTTGAGGTACAAAATCAATGGTAGCTATATCACAAAAGTAAATAGAAAAGGTACGGAGATCAGAAGATGCCTCAACGCGGATAGTGAATATCCGGAAAGGTATAAAAAAGTGTAATCAGCTCATAAATCCGCCAAACATACAAATGCTACTCTACGTGGGAACTTTTCCATCGAGAGATCTTTCGCGTAAAATAAACCCTCGTGAACAACGGTTTCCCGAAGAGTATGATTGAAAAACAACTTCATTAATTTTTAAGTATGCAATTGAAAGATACGGATAAAACGAAAAGTAATGAGGAAGCAGTAAATAACATCAAACTGTATTACAGAAATTAAATATCCACGACCAATAAAATAGATGAAAAAAACATCAAGGAGATTGTTAACCGTAACATCAGGGTTAAGAATCAAATGGACAAAATTCAACTTATTATATGGTATAAAACGATAAAAGTTAACAATCTCCTTATTAAAAACAACAGCTGCCAAACTCCTCGAATCTAAAGTCAACCAACATAGTTTACGAGTTTAACTGCCCCAATGAAGACTGCAAGCTTCATAATAACTGAAAATATGGTGGCATGACAACCACCACCCTTTCGAGGCGTTTAACCATACACCTGCAAAGCGGAGGGCCTAAAAATTATATGGAGAGCGCACATGACATCAACCTAACTAGAGATATTCTAGTTGAAAACACCACAATTAAAAGAAATTAGGGAAATAAAGCAAGGGTGACATCTTAGAAGCCATCTTAATAAACGAAGAAAAACCGGCCTTAAATACCTAGGCTACGAGCTAGAATCGAACATTAACATTTAAAAAAAAATTCTGCTCACCGTATTGGCTCGTTTCTCTTGACATTACGCTCAAGCGAGGAGGGACAAATCTCCCCTAAAAACCGTTTTCATTTCATTCAACCTGATTCAATCTCCACCATAACGTGAAAAACGTTACGTGGACATTGTTTGTCAGGATGTAGTAAAGGCGTTTGATAAGGGCGGGAAACAGGGAATGCAGTATAAGATCTTACGACTGGGCCAAAGTGAACATTTAGGAAGAAGTCTCTGCGACTATGTCATGGAGAGAGCGGCGTATATCAGTTTAGGTTGCACGGAAGGACCAAAGTTTCGGCTCACTGCGGGCCTCTCACAGGGGGGTGGGGGCTGTCCCCCACTTTCTACTTGATTTACAATGCTAACGTCCCAGCCCCCGTGAACCCCACTTGCCTCAACATTCAATTCACAGATGATTTCACCCAGATAATCACTTGTCCATTGAAGAATGCACCTTGGCAAGCTGGTATGACAGCAGCAGAAATTGAGAACCTTAACATATACGAGGCCCAGTGGAAAATACGCACGAACCAAGAAAAGTTTAAAGTATTCGCCATAGGCAAGAGACTACTATATGATGACAGGGTGGGGATAGAGGCTATACCTACACCACGGAGTACAATGTACTCGGAATGAAGATTACTTCAACTGGGTACAGGAAGCAGGTGGCAGAAAGAATCACCATGGCCACAACTGCAGTCAGAACTCTATACATTTTCAGAAATCTCCGTGAAAGCAATAAGGAAAATATCTATAAAGTACTTGTAAGATCGACGCTGCCTTACTCCGCTTTCCCCATCTCGTGCGTCTCAAAGACACAAAAGAGGAAACTACAAGTGGTGCAGAACAAATGTATGTACCTAATTACAGGTACACTCAAGCGAGAAAGAAGACGCCAGGAAGAGCTGCACCGGGAGGCGGGAGTAAGTCCCATTAAAGTTGTCATAGAAGAACGGAGAAGTAATGCAGGAACTGGTTAATCGAAAATTGAACGATGATATCGTTCAAATGATTAACCAGAACAGAAGAGGTATAAGTCGCACCAGATTTATGAGCTCCACAGGGCTATTAGCTGGCGGAGCAAAAGTGCCATTCTACGCATGAGAATAATAATGTTTTTTACCAAAAGAAAACCTAAAGAAACGAAAACCATATTACGAAACCTCACCAATTTCTACAAGAACTCAGCGAATATTGACAGCAAATTAACCGATGAAGACACAAGTATAACGAAGAACATATCAAAGAAAAAACAAAAGACACGATTTACACACTAAAAACAAAGACACTAAGCACAATACTAAATTAATTAAAGTAATTTATTACTACAACAGCAAATACGCATAACATATCCAAGAACATTAACTTTATAGAAGACAAATGGCTTGAACGCCATAATGATATAAACTATCTCAAAGAGAACAAAGGAACCACATAGCAAGAAAATATTTAAAAGCGAAAGGCCTGATCACTAGGCACTTAGCATCTCTTTTCACCCTACCCCACTTCTTTCTCTTTTGACCTCATCTTTATTTTAGCTATATGCCGCCACACCCTTTCTTTGTCCCCTACACACAGCTACCCACTTATATCAATTCACAATTCACAAGAATACCTAAAGACGTTCCAAAGATGATCGAATAGATCAAAAGCTCAGCAATTTTAAGTTTTGTTTTTACGAAATGCATTTATTAAAAAGAGATATGAACATAGGACAAGTTATCTACCATTTCCAAATTGGAATAAAAAGTTGCCAAAGGAAATTGATCAATGCGGAATATACCATGGTCTTCAACAAAATTTACATCCAAGAAAGACTGCTGCACATCTACACTAATATATATATATATATATATATATATATATATATATATATATATATATATATATATATATATATATATATATATATATATATCCAACAAACCGCAAGAAACAGAAAACGGGAAAATATTTCTTCGGAACTATTATTTCCTAATTCGCAAAAATTCTGTACAAGAGTGGGAATCGAACTGTGCACACTGAGGCAGCAATCATCCGCTTTGATCTCAATTAAATCATCTCTTAGGCCACTTAGCTACGCGGAAGACCAAAATATCTTTTGAATAAACAAGTTTTTAAGCTACAATTTGCAAGGTCGATCGGGACTATGAAAGAGAGAGAAAATCAATAGGGAATTCAAAGCACAAAGGAAAATTGAGGTAACATGCGGCGAATATACAATGTATAGATCTTTCATGAGAGCGAAAGAATGTTGAAAATGAATCCAACAAACCGCAAGAAACAGAAAACGAGAACATCTTTCTTCGGAAATATTATTTCCTAATTCGCAAAAATTCCCTACATGGGAGGGAAATAGAACCGTGTACACTGAGGCAGCAAGCATCCGCTTTGATCTAAATTAAATCATCTCTTAGGTCACTTAGCTACGCGACAGACCAAAAAATCTTCTGAATAAACAAGCTTTTAAGCTACACACACACACCATACACCATATTTTCTAACTATCCTATTTTCTTCTTCCACATTCTCTACCTTTACTCTCCCGATCCCGAAGGTCATTTTGAATTTCGACATCAAATCGATCACATCTCTAACGAAAGGCCTGTTAAATTTCAAGCCATCTGCAATAAAGAGTTCTTTCCAAGTACTTTGGACATATCCATAAGCAACTAATCATTATCTTATTGGTTGCTTTATTAATGGAATTATCGATAACATCGCACTTGTTTCTCTTTTTATGTCCCTAAACATGTTCTCAACACGATCCACCCATAACTAGTTGTATACATGCCATTCATGCGCCCGAAAAGAGGATTAGGAGATGGCAGAATTCGAAAAAAGAAGGCGTAAAAGAAAATCTCGTCAGCCCTGAAGTTTTTTGGAGACAGAGTGTCGTTTGACCTGATCCAAAATCCAACGCCTTTTCGGGATGACTGTAAGACGAATCTGCTTCCAAGTCTTGATTCCCTGCCCAGCTCTCGCTTGGAAGTGTTTATATTTAATCACTTAATACGCGCCACTACCACCGCGATTGTGATATCGAAGATTTCGTCACTATTATACTTAGGCAGATTACCATCGCGTAAAACAAAAGTACCCTCTTAGTGCGACGACTTAAGCATCTGTAAGAAGTCGCCAGATACGTGCTATTATTTTTTTAAAAACTCTCTCAATTATATATATATTTGTCATCCATATTCAGAGAAATAAGAAAGGAAAATCTTGGAATTATATTTTCCCCTTTTTTATAGGTTATCTCCATCCAAAGTCATGACGTTATGTTTTAGAGAGGTAATTTTGTGGTAAAATATAACTGAACTGGTAATCCTGGGGTTTCCAGCATAGTAGAGGTCGCTGTCACTAGGTAATATTAATGAAGTGTTCATGACATCACAACTTTATATTTTCCAAGACCTATAAACCCATTGACAAATAATGACAAGCTATAGCCGAGAATGGAAGTTCAACCCCCAGGATTTGTTTGATAAGTATATAGCCGGCCCGAACAAATCGCAGGAACCACTTGTAATTATCTTTCTCGAGAAAGTGGTCATAAAACTATTGAAATCTATGTATAGATTGATAAGAAAAACAGGCAGAGTTAAGAAGCAAAATATCGGCAAATCTAGATCGTCTTGCCAGTTTGCTCAAAGATCACAAACCATCAAAAAACAAACTATAACTCCCTTAGTGAAGCAAAACAAGGTGGTTTGAACTATTTTATGAGGAGAAGAAAGAAAAAAATACTAAAAGTTAAACATAAAATAAGAAATAAGTTGTTTTCATAATAAATAAATTTATGAATAATATAATCTATTTTGTATTTAGATAAACAAAATTCTATTCGAATTGGGAAAAAAGTTAATATTTGCAACCTTAGTCAAAGTTTCCACAAGTAGTAACTGACGATATAATTTCTCCGAAAATTCGATTGAATGGCAAGAATAAGATAATGAACACAAAATCAAATTTATTTTCCTACTCTGCCATATTCCTCTGTTACGATATTTGAATTTTATTGGAGAACGAACAGAATAAAATATTGAAAATATGAATATTTTACGAAATAAGCTCTTTAGAGTAGAATTTTTAATATAGGAATATGTATATATATATATATATATATATATATATATATATATATATATATATATATATACACACAATTTGATTTTGTATTTAAATTTATTTTATAAAAATCATGTTTTGACACGCACGACAAGACCCATTTATACTAGATGGATTGCATTTAAACGAAGTTGTCTGTCAGGAGAGTGCAAGCCTCAAAAGATAATTAATTCATCCGAAATTGAGGACATTCTTTTAGTAGTTTAACCGCCTTGCTAAAAATATGCCCCACTAATATTCTCAGCATACTGTATATGATAATAGCAATTTAAGGTAACTAGACTACTCTGTACAAATGAGATCTCGACGAATTTTAGACTGGTGCGCTGCCAGTGTAAGCAGCTGGATCGAATGCGAAGAAAGGTATGGCTTTCAGTCCATCTTTTATGTGTTTGAATCCTGCGGGGCTCAACTTTGCGCTTTGTATGCTATCATAGCCGAGCTTGTTGCAATATAGCGCTTGGTACGGGAGATTACGCGTCGCACCCGGTTTGGAGGCCAGGTTGTTTTATATATCAAATAACAGAAATCCCTAAGTGACATCGATATTTTTGAATCTCTCACTTTCTTGGTTTGCATTATCCATGAGGCCACGGCTGCCACGAGCCGGAAGGATCTCGAGATTGTCTTTGGCTGAGTTCCTGGAAATGTAGGGATTATGAGAAATGAGCCTGATAAAAGACAGGAGTTGGCTACTCACCAGCATTTCGCCCTCCCCACTATGGCAACCAACTTGGCAGGAATCAGGTCAGTTCTTTGGGCGATTTGGCAAAGAAGATGAAAGAAGACTGACGAGAACTTAAAGCTGCTTGTTATCGCACCACAAAATTTCCCCTGGACTTAAGCCCTACCCCACAAATACCATGATAGCTTGATATTATTTTCTGTCGTATTCGAATTGCGCAATTCGTGGTACGCAGCGCCATATAATGGAACGTTCCTCCCAACCTTAGTGCGACGACTGATTTACTTTTAAGACTATCCCGAACATTCTTGTCGAATGTCCCAATGGATTTTTGCATGCCTGATAAATTTCTACCCTGCTTTCCTTACGCAAGGTGGAGGGAGACCTTTCCACCCCACCCGGTTACCAGCCAATTTTTCTAAAGTCCTGCGCGTACATTTGGTGGCAATATTGGTAGCTAGTAGTTAACATATTTTCTAGGGAGTGTAAGTCACCTGTCTTACTTACTATACGACTAATGTAAGTTGCCCTCCACGACAGACAGATGGTTTATTCAGCTGAAGAGTGTTATTTGCCATCATTCCTTTGCTGACATCATTTTGCTATGGTAATTTTTTATTTGGAGAAGCCATATGGAACGCCTGGTCAGAAGGTATCATAGAGACTACGCTTGGTATCGCTACCTAAGGTGAGGCTTAATCACGCGCAATACTACTGGGATAGGTCGAATTACTACCTTTAGTAATTTTTTTAGTTAGTTATACTCGCATATTAAGGGTATTAATTAATCGTAGTCCATTCGCATTGCTCTTCATTAAACCGAACCTTCGAAATTGTGATAGAGACAAATACATATAAACAAAATGTATTAATGCTTATACATCATAAGACTATTAATTAAGCCTATTATCGCAGTATTGCAACTACTGCGTAATATCAAGCTCATCCACAAGCACTACAACTAAGATAAGTGGAATTAACAACCAAATGAACTGTAAGAAAGATTACTAGTCATACAGAGCTCGATGGGTTCAAGGAAACGCTTTCAAATTTTCATTTGTTTTTACGAGACCATCATTTCTGAAAGCATCAATCTCTGCGCCGTTAGGACATAAATAGGAAAGTGCCCTCATTATTACTCTCTTTTTAGTGTACATAAATGGTATTAGTTGGTGCTTCAGGAAGATGTTATCTCCTCACTCTCGGGGAAAATTTGCTATAGCTTTGGGCGCTGTTCAGCCTTATAACTGAGACTCCTAAAGACTTTAAACAGCATCACTTGTTATACCTAAATGCACGAGTTTCGGGTTTCCTTTGGTAAAAAAAATATGTACCGCATTGTAGGCATGACCCTAACTCGGCTAATGGCCGTAGCGGAACTGGTTTAAAATTCCAAAAGGTCAAAATCTTTTAAGCCGGAAATTCCGAGTCAGAACCACGAAAATTCCCCAAATCCCGAATGGCCAAAACACACACCCCTAACCCAGTATTAACTTTTGGTTTCACCTTTCCTTTAAAATTCTACACCCTTTAATAATTTGGCTGAAATGTGTAAAAGTGTAACTTCTCAAAAAGGGTGTGATTAATTAAAGGTTCAAGGCTATTCAATGGTAAATAATAAATCGAACCTAGACTTACAACCGTTAACAACTTTTCTTTTAAACTTTGAAATGAATCCAACTTCTTGACATTTTCCTAATTTTAAAAAAGCTTTTGTAAAGGTTGGTAAAGGTTTAATGCTAGAAATATAATAAAAATATAGCATAACCCACACTACGTTAGAGCCCGCCGAATATTCAGCTTTAAAAATCACCGCATTTATGTAAATAAAGAAATGTTGTGTAAATATATTATGTAAATAAATAAAGTCCCGTGTTTTGGGATATAGACATCACGTCTATATCCTAGGATGTTTGGTGTCGAAATTCGAGTTTTCAGGGATTTTAACAATTACTGGATCAACGCATATATGCAACCTTATAGTCGCTTGTACCCTTTCTCACGAAATTCTTAAATCGGGGGAATTCCGCACGTAGGATGCATTTTTTTAAAGTAACTTTATTTCCTCAAATGTGAAAGAGTGTACTAGATTTACTCAGCAGAACCCGCACGTTTGCGCTTGTACGTTCGGGTTTTGCGTCATATACAGTCGCCTTTAAGTCTGTCATTACATCCGAGGCCCATCTCGACGGTGCTTACACCGAAGAGACTAAACTGATGCTCTTCACGTTTCGGACTTAGAAGAGGGGAACTTCTTCGATTGTTATGCCAACGATGCCATTCTGGAGGATAGTCCTTTATGATTATAACCAAACATCTGCTCCTAATCCTTCAACAAGACTTGAAGTGTTGCTTTCATATTTTTTAGAGCATTTATCCATTTATACTGGACCCGTGCTGGTGCAAATAGATAGTTTCAAGGAGCTGACACTTGCCTTTTACGCTATCATCCCGTTTATTGAAACCAAAGGGGCACTTCATTTAATTTTCATTATCTCTATGAAATAAATTTTGTTCTGACTTCGTGTGTTGTTATTTGTTATTATTTTAAATTAGCCCATTGTTAATATTTTTTTTGTAGGTGATAATTTAAATTGTCATTTGTGGTCTGACCCAAATTCATAACTTTGCTGCTCTAAGGTGCTGTAAATCATGAAAATAATTAGCCAAGGACCTAGGATAGGTTGGCCAACTGGCTAGACACTTGCTGAATGTGGAGAGTTGAGCATAGGTTAGAGTTCTTGGCAAGTTTGCAAGAGTTGAACCCAGCAACCATAAGTATAATACCTTACCTGCCTTTTTTCAAATTTTCTAAAATGTTTATTTGTCATTTAGTCAGAGATATAAATAGCAAGGAATCTGTTTTGCTCTATTGGCAAAAAGTGTAAATTTTGCACATGGAAGGATTACCAGGTGTTGTAAAAATTCTGTCACACTCTTTTTTCATCTTTCGAAAGGTTTAAGTGTCTGATAGAAAAGGTTCCGTCAAACAAACTTAAACTTCTCCTTTTCTAGCACGTGGAATTATAACCTATTTTCCATTGTGTGTAGTTGTGCCAAGATGGAAGTAAAATAAATCAAGATCTCTGGTTTCATACGCGCGTGCTGCAACAAAGCTGTGATGGCCAAGCGGCTCAACGTCAGCCGTTTGACCGTCCACATATTTACGAAGAGGCTCAAAAACGGGGAAGACCTCAAAGATTGACCTTGTTCAGGCAGATTCAAGTTTGCAACCGATTGACTGTGAAAAAGGCTTTCGAATGTTCTCCAAAGTTCAAAATGACTGCAAACGCGAAGAAGAAAATATTTGTGACCACGGTGTCCATGGCCGTCATAAGGAAAGGCGGCAAGAGCTTTAATTGCGTGGAAAGGCTTCTACTCACTTAGCTTATGCGAAAACAGCCCTGAGAGCGCTCTCTTGGCCTTTTCAACGACTTGAAATCATAGCAATCGAATTCTCATTTTCTTTCCAATGAACTAAACTACATCGTCGATCATGTCATCAACAAGCAAAACGACCGCTTGGTAAGCTTCGGCTAGAGCGTCTCTCCAGGTTCCGCTACGTGTCCACGGCTAAGCACCCGACATTCACGATGATACTCGGCATCGTGGCTGCAAATGGTAAGAAGATGCCGCCGGTGTGGTTCACGGCCGATTACAGGATCACCGTAGACGATTTCAACGACATCTTTTAGTACCAAAAATCCTTTCTTGGATGAGTAGATCAGGATGAAGGCGGAGTACATCTTTCAGCAATTCGGTCCCTCGGCCCACGCAGCCAAGACCATCCAAGAGTGGTTGGGATCGAACATGAACTTCTATTCGAAGGACTTTAGGCCGTCGCAGTCGCTGACCTCAATCTCCTCGATTGCAGCGCGTAGGCGAATCTCGAGGGCAAGGCCTGCAAGGTCCGCCACAGCAATGTCGATGAGCTGAAGTCGTCCGGCAATCACGTGTGGGCCAGTATGAGGAATGATTTTGTCCATAACCTGGGCACGGCCTTAAGGTCTAACCTGAAGTGCGTTCTCGCCGACGACGGCAGTCACATTGATTAATATTACAATTTAAACACATATTTATATGTTAAAAAAAATGTGTATAACTTTACCACAACTATCATTGTGTCCTTTGTTGAGAGCGTTGTAACAAGTGTAACAAAACTTTAGCAATAACCGCTATGTAAATATGGAATCAATATGAAATTTTCATGTCTCTTCCAGTTGTGATCGTTGCCGATGCAATAAGGTTGGTTGAAGCTCGGAAGTTGATTTTCCTCGATTAGCTTAGATGAAAATTGTTATAATTATTAAATTCAATCTCCAAATTTTTCACTCTGGAATTGTAAATAAAAGCTGTTCGTTTTAACATTTATATACTATGCCCTCACGGCCTCACATTCTTTGTTTCTCCAACCTTTCTACCATTTGGATTGAGTTGAGCCACGCTGCAACAAATTCGGGGATTGAGGAGAAAAGCCTCCG
The DNA here is from genome assembly GCA_963969495.1 of Ceratothoa steindachneri. Lineage (NCBI taxonomy): Eukaryota > Metazoa > Arthropoda > Malacostraca > Isopoda > Cymothoidae > Ceratothoa > Ceratothoa steindachneri. The sequence goes on along the minus strand of OZ018332.1, from coordinate 143,622,263 downwards.
CTTATTTTAAAACTGAGACGGGGCTGGTAAGTAGAACCCCAGAGTTAGACACATTCTTTTCGAAATATTGTAATGGGTAATGGCGTCGCGGGGCAGAGAATTTTGTGATAAAACGTAAGATAAATTCGGTAAAGTTGTAGAAATACACTATTTAAAGTCAGGGAAGAATTAACACAAAGAAGTTGTGGGTACTGATAAAATTGAAAAAAATATATTTAAGCTTGTTGTATTTGTTTGAAATGTATGTATATGTGTCAGTTGTCGAAAAAACACACCTCAAGAACCAAGATATGGAGACAAGTTTCCATTAAAAAAGGAAAGAGTTCTTCGAAAGTTATTTTCGTACAAAGGCTGCATTACCATGCACATAGATATTTTCGACTGCTATAACATTCTAAATAATGAAATTGTTTCTATTCTATTAGCATCTACAACCTGTTTTAATTTACGAATGCTATTGCATTCTGAATTAGGGGATGTATTTTGCTTATGCAACTTCCCCCTATTTATTTCACTCTTTGCCTCAAATTTCTTTGACTCTTCCAGTATTAGCTATCCATATATTCGTGATAGAATGTATCTCTCTGACTGGGGGGGTGCTTTACCAGATACATACATATGTATACACATGTATAAATAAAAGTAAAAAAGAATATGATAACATAAAAAAAGTACAGGCAAGAAAACAAGTAATAATATTTTCATCTCTTAATAAGAAAATTTAAGAGGATTAAAAAAAAAGAAGATATAATAAATGAAAGCATTTGGTAACTTGCTTGTTTTTTCATTTCCTCGTGGTTTTAAGATTTTTCTTGACCATGAGATGTTCGATAGAACCTCGAAAAGTAGCTATATTCTATAATCACCACTCTCATTCGACGATTGATCAACGGCCTTCCCAAGAAGTTTCATCTGGTCAGGATACAACGTCGAGTCTGCCACTTTAGCTATGAGGAAATTCCAGCCTCTCCCTTTTATTTGGTCTGCTTCTGGGGTTTCTTATGCATGAAAAAGTAAGGTTTAAGGTATCTAACATCCATCTTATTTCGCTCTTTTTGTATCAATATGTCCTTACCATTTCCACTTAAGGACTTTCATTCTTTTTTGTATATCTTCTACCTCTTTTCTCTTTTAATCTATGTATTTTCTTACTCTCCCCTTCCGGGTTTTTTATAAAATGTAGCGTTTGCAAGTTTCTCAGCGTTGACCTCAGTTTTTGCAAGGTTTTGTGTAGATTTCTAACTAGTAACATTTCAAAATTGTGCTCTTCTCTCCATGCTCCTGTTATTAATCACAAACTTTCCTTAGGATAATTTTCCTTGTACCTGCTCTAAGCTATGATCCTCAATTCTAATTGCTCTGTATTTTGCATAAAAATAAGTATATTACTATTTTTATTCGTGAATCAAATGTGAGAACTGCTGGAGATAATTATATTATTTTACTTGATTTTTTCTTGATTGGAGGCTAATAATGAAATGGCTTCAACAAAGCTAAGTTCGCTTAAATATCTCACATAAATCCAAATTATATTTTGTTCCCAATGGCAAAGTTAAATACGTAAGCGAGTAATTCAATTAAGGTTTTGTCAAATCCTTGTTTCTTTTATACCAGAATCGCTGTTTACAGTGTCAAAGACTTTAACACATTTGATGAATGCCATTATTAGAGGTAATTCTTAATCATTAGTTATGTGTGATAATTGTTGGAGATCTTCCGGAAAATCAAGCTGCGCACAATAAACCTCTTTGGTGATAGTCAGATTAGGGTTACAAAGTTCAAACCGCATTATGCCAATCATATCCCACCAAATGCTAAAGAAAACACTCCTGTAACAATTCTACTATAAAATTAGTTCACATTTTAGTCGAGAAAGGAAAGATAAACAAATATTGATTTTTTTGCAAGTGTCCCTGTCACAGGTCGTGAGGAATCCATAACCCAAATTGATTAAACCCATTCCGCTCTATGCAGAGCGGAATGGGTTTAATCTAGTTTTTCTGCTAATTGTTCAACAGTTACAGTCGGATTTTCTTCAACTGTTATTTTTTAAACATCTTGATCAAATTGCAATGGTCGTCGTAAACGAGGTACATCTTTAAGACTAACGTTTCCCGAGCGAGTAAATACCACACATTACTTATAAGATGATCTATTACTATATAATTTCTTTAGGGAGTATACTCAATAGCTTTTTATCGTCTCACCATTTTCGAGAAAAGTTTAGTAAACTTGCTTTGTTTCAGATATTATGAATATAATAAGCACAATTTAGTAGACACAAACCAATTTATCTCAGGGGCTATATAATGTATAGTCAATTTTCTGAAATTTGATTACAACCACTGTTCCAACATTTTTGGCAACAAACAATTTTGGATAAAATGGAACGAAAAACGAGTTAAAAAAAAAATCTTTAAGTAATTAGGTAAAGGAAAATCTTTAAAAGTTTCGAAAGCTTTGAAGCATGAATAGAGAATTGCTATAATATTTTTCACAATAGAAATATTCAATCTTTTGCTGAACTTTTCTTTGTGATTTTCTCCTCTGTTTATCGTTTATCGTTCTCATTTGCTATCGGCTAACTTTTGGGGTTTGTTTCATTTGTTTAGTAATTTGAAGTTTTCAAGTTTTCCCCATACATTTTTATGTGTTCTATATACAATAATGAAGTGCGATTTAATAATAGTGTTTAGTTCAGTATTTTCGATCTTTTTCGAATTGATCCATTTTTATATATGTACATAGAAGTGATCTCGGTGCATCGCTAAAATATATGTTGAGTGACCATGTCTCATTGTTATTAGAGAGGGTTACGCTTTTTCTAATATATATTTTTTTAATATTCTAGTTGCAATTTTCTAATGGGGATTCTGTATCTTGATCATTAAATTAATTAATTTATTTGTTAATCTAATTTTACAGTTACTTTTTTAGGTTGGGTGTCGAATGTATTATTGGCTTTGTTTTTCGTGTTATATGCTTAGTCATAGACCTCTTTAACACTGGATTGGCCACTGCGCTATGTTCTGAATGTCGCTTGTGCATAACAGCGCCATCAGTTTATCAGTGAGTGCAGCCACGAGTCACGCGCGCCTGTCTCCATAAACTATGGTAAGTTTACATTATTTTTTGTATATTTCTACCCCAAAATACATTCTTTTTGCTCCAACGTTAAAGAAGTTTTAAGGGGGCTGTGAGTTGTTCCTTCTGATATTTTAGCAGAATTGTTTTGAAACTTTTAATGACTAAACATTTGGTGGTGACTCTGTGGTGGAACGAATGTGAGAGTGTTTGTAGAGCCATTATCCCACCCCTTTTCCAATACCCTCTCCTTTCCTCTGTGCGAGCGTGTGTGTGTAAATAACTGGCATTTAAATTTGGTTTTTATTTTTTTCTCAATTTCTTTATTGATGTTTGTTTTCTCCTTTCAGAGAAAAGAGTTAAAAGCCTAATACTTATGTACTATTTTTGAATTCTGAGCATTGGTTGTCCAGAAGATTTACCGAGTTCGAACATAGAGTGGAGACCGTGTGGACGCAACCGCGGGACAACGAACTTCTAGCGGTAGTTGGAAAGAGGCCAAGAGTGTTTCTACCCCCACCCTGATACGAGGGTTTACACGACCTCTCATTGAGAACCACAACCGCACCTGGTTACCCCACCACTCACCTTGAACTGAGAACTATACGACCTTGGATAGCCTTGCCCTAACTCGCGAGTGATACCCCCGTACCCCTCTTTTTGTTTTAAACCTATCGTTTGACCCAATACAGATTGGTGTTATTGTATACATTCTTTTTCTCTTCGTCCATCGTAGGTTTTTTTATCTTGTTTTTTTGGATTGGAGAATTTTGGCCTTGTTTGTAGTGTGCACACATCTTTTTCATTGAATTCTTATATGTAAATTCAATTTTTTCTTGTAAATATTATTGTGATTAATTTGTGAATACAGGACTGTTCATACAATCCGTCTCATTTCTCCCTCGATTTCTCACGTCCGAATAAGTGTAGGAAGCGGGTTGGATCGATTGGGGTTAGAGTGTAGATTTTCGGCCTGCTAGATTTGGCGCCCGAATAGTGACGATGGGATTTTGAAACCGGAAGAGTGACAGGATTAAATTGCAGTCCCCATCCAATAGAGTGACAGTAGTTTGTTTGTTTTTCCCCTTTTTCTATCATTTTTACTAACCTGGGAGGATGGTTTCTGTGGAACAGGGCCTCCATGATGAGATTGTGAGACTGAGGCTGGAGTTGAGGCAGAAAGAGGAGGAATGCATGATGTTGAGGAGCGTGATTGAAGGATTGAAGAGTGATATGATGAGTATGGATCAGAAGAGAGACAGGATGAGGAAAGAAATGGATGAGAGACAGAAGCAGCTCGGCCAACAAATGAAGGACCTCTGACATGATCAAGGGGTCAGGACCAGCCCCAGGACCCTCAACCTTGAACCCTGCTCCGACCGAAGGGGATAAAACTTATATGATAAATGGGAGTGTGTGTGAGTCTAAAAAGTATAGGATGATTGTAAGTAATAGGAAGGACGGAGAATGGAAGAGAGTGGAATGCAAGAGAAGAAGGAATACTGGGTCAAAAGGGAAGGATTGGAATGTGAGAGGGGAAAGTATGGACTCATTGTACTTGGATGAAAGAGAGAGTGATGGTATTATTGTTATAAGTGAGAGTGAGGGCAGCTCAAGTGAGAGTGAAGTGAATGTGAGGAAGGGTATTTTGATAAGGGAAGTGCCAAAGGTAGATAATTTTAGGTTGCATGGTAGGCAAAGTTTGGAAAAATTCTTCGGGGAATTTGAGCGATATTGCAAGCTCAAGTACCCGGAGAATAAGGGATACTGGATAAATGTTTTGGGGAATGTTTGGATTGAAAAGTATTAGAGTTTTTCCGCGTGATTACAAGTGTAGGGGAACCCAGGTATGGTGTGGTGGGGGAGAGAATGATTGGGCAGATAAAACGAATAAAAGAGAGCGTGAAGTATAAAAGGGTGAATGAATTTGAGAAGGCTCGAATGGGGAAAAGTGAAAATGTGAACATGTATGCACATAGGCTTGGGATTATGGCGAGAAAGAGGTATAGTGATGATGATGTAAATGAATGTAAACAATTGATGAGAAAATTCCTGGATACGATTCGGCGAAAGGTAAGTGGATGGCTGAATGAGAAAAAGAAAGGAGAGAATGAAGCCCGACAGATGAACGATTGATGTGGGAGAATGTTTTGGAACTGTTGGAAGACGGAAGATTTAATGAAGAAAGTGATTTAGACGAAGATAGATGTAAATGTTGTGGGTAAGAAGTCTAGGAGCTTTCCTCCACTCCAGGAGTTTGTCAGCTATAGGGATGCCCTGAGGGCTGTTCCAGCTGTGGGTGATGTCGAGCTTCCTGGGCCGGCAGGCTGGATGGGCGAATGGAGGATGGACAAATGGAAGGTGCCAGATGAGTGGCAAGCGCATGAATGGGTATATGAGGGAACAACCGAAGTATGTCCCAGCAAATGAGAGACCGAGTAGGGTAAGAAAGATTGTGGAATGTCGTAGGTGCTGAAGGAAGAGTCATATGTTGGCGGAATGTAGGTAGACGTCGGGTGCATGTTTTGGGTGTGGTAAGAAGAGGCATATGATAAAGGATTGCCAGGGAAGTGTGAAAGAGTGCTTCGAATGTAAAGAAAGAGGCCATTTGAAGAGGGACTGACCGAAGTTGAATGGTGGAGCGATTTCTGGGGGGAGTATAAAGTATGCTTGTGGTAATTGCGGAAAGGCCGTTTATTATGCGAGGATGTGTCGAGACCAGAAGAATGTATGAGGCTATTGTGCGATGGAAGGACATTCGAGTGAAAAGTGTTGGATTCGACTAAAAGCGCAAAGTGTGAATGGAAAGTCTAAAGCACGAAACTGCATTGTAAGAGGGTACCTGGTAAGGTATCCTCTGGGTACATGAGTACGAGTAATGTCTTGGTAAGTCTGTCTACTGTGAAATTGCTGTCTGGTAGGAAGTATGAGTGTCTGAGTTTAAAGTTGGAATTGAATGGGATTGAGTGTTTGGCTTTGATAGATTCTGGATGCAAGACTAGCTTGGTGTATAAGGATGTGTATGACAAGCTGAGTGATAAAGCCCTCCTATCTGAGTGTAGAGGTAGTTTGGTACGTATTGGTAGTAGGAGAGTGCCTGTGATTGGAATGATAAGTTTAGCCTTTCGAATGCATGGTATGTTGATGAATGAGTTGAATTATCTGTGATTGATAAGGTGAGTAGTGAGTTTGGTGTGATTTGGGGGTAAAATTTCTTTGAAAGTGAACCGTATGGTTGTGCATCCTGCGAGTCTTCAGATTGAGAGAAAGATTGGTAAAACTGAGGTGTATAAGTTGTATGTAGGAAAAGATGGTAGTGTTTTGAGGAGTGTGTTAACTGGTATTGAGGTGACTGCTATGGATAATTGAAGGCTTATGAAGGGTGAAAGGGTGTCTGTTAGAGTGAGTTGGAGTAAGGATGTGAGTTTGAATGTTGGTGAGAACACTGTGATATTGGATGAAAAGGATGCGTGTTATAAGTTAAGGCGTGTTGCTTGTGTGTTTGATGGCTTGATGATAATAAATGATCCTTTTGTATGTGTGCAGGCGGACCCCAGAGTAAAAGGGCAGGTGAGAGGAAACAAGTCGGAGATGTACTGGGTCACCTCTCCACTGTCAATGAGGTAGGTATGGATGATAGCACGGATGTCAGGGTAAATGTTGCGAATGAAAAGACGCGTGAATGGACGTATAATTAAGTGAAAAGGAGGGTGGAATTGGATGAATGTTTGACTCAGTACGAAAAGGAGGATGTGTATCGGATGTTGTTTGAACGAAAAGGGGTCCTCAGTAAAAGGGGATCTGGATTTCGAGGTTGCGAAGCTTCCGGAATTCAAGTTTGTCCGGAAGGAGGACTCCCCAATCTATCAGCAGCCGAGACATTTCCCTCGTTCGGTTGCTGATGAGATTGATGAGAAGTGTGTGTAATTAGAACGATTGTAGGTAATTGAAGAAAGTCAGAGTGTATGGAATAGTCCGATTTTGCCAGTACGTAAGCCGAGAGGATGATTGCGTCTGTGTGTGGATTATCGAAAGATAAATAAAGGGAATGTGAAAGAAAGGTTTCCGATGTGTGTGGCATCTGATTATATGTATAGTATGCATGGGATGAAGTGGTTTACAAAGCTGGTTTGGTACCGAGATATTACAAGATGCCCAGTGCTGTGGAAACCTGGCCGGTGACTGCCTTTTCCTCTACGAAGAAAGCCTTATCAGTTCCAGAACCTTAGCTGTGGATTGATTAATGCTCCCGGAGCCTTCCAGCGGGCGATGGATGTTGTGTTGAGTAAGTTTGAGAGTAAGAGTGTGATTGTGTTTATTGATTCTATTTTGATTATGACTGAGAGTTTTGAGGAGCATATGAGATTGATGAATGATGTGTTGAGAACGTTGGAGAGTGTTGGTATGAAGTTGGAAGTAGCGAAGTGTGAATGGTTTGCGAAAGAAGTGGAATTCCTTGGACATATGGTGAGTGAGAATGGGCTACGGAAGTTGCTGAAGTATGTTGAGAAGGTGCGAATGTTTCCGAATCCGGTGACTGTGAAACAACTGAAGTCGTTTCTGGGTTTAATTCAGTTTCAGCGAAAGTTTATACGTGGTTGTTTGGGTGTGAGTAAGTCTCTGACTGAGTGGATGGGCAAGAAAGGTAGTACAATTGTTAAGTGGAATGATAAGATGAATGGAGCGTATGAGAGACTGAAAGAAGAAGCGGCTGAAGATATTGAATTGGCATACCTGGACTATGGTGTGAATGCTAAGATGCTTGATTTGTATACGGATGCAAGTGGGTACTGTATGGGAGGTTTTTTGATGCAAGAGCAGCGTTTGAATGGAGTGAATGTTAGGCGGATAATTGGCTATATATCCAAGGCTATGAATGCAACAAAGTGAAAGTATTCGACTGTGGAACGAGAGTTGGCTGCGATAAGGTATTGTTTGAATGTGTTGCGCCCGTTTTTGTATGGTGTGAGGTTTGTGATCAAAACAGATCACCAACCGCTTGTGTATTTGCAACGTATGAAATGGGCTGAAAGTAGGATTGCAAGGACTTTGGAAGATTTGAGTGATTTTGACTATGTGATTGAATTCATGCCTGGTGAATGGAGTGGAGTGGCTGATTTGATGTCAAGGTATCTTGGTACGAGTGATAAAAATGTATGTGGAGTGAGTGATCGTGCGTATTTGCTGAAATTGGTTATGAGTGGAAAGGAGAGTAAGGGCGGTGGTGATTCCTTGTTTAAGAGCGTGTGGAATGGTTTGCAAGATTTGAAGAGTGATGGATTAGATGTGAGAGTGCCAGATAGTGAGGATGACTTAAGGAAGAAGGTAATGAGTGAAGTATGTAGGAAGCCTGAAAGTATTGGTATGGCGAGGGTGCGGACCTTTATGAAAAAAATTGAGAGAGATGTGTATGCAAGGGGTCCCGTTATTCAGGAAGTGTTGATTGTAGTCAGTCGTTTGTATGGAGTGATTGTTTATGCGCACTTTGGTGGTGAGAGGCAGATTGTATACAAGGATGAGAATATGAATGGTTTAAATGCTAATGTGGTGCACCTGCAGTATTTGAGCGGTGTGCATTACAATTGGGTGATTAAAAAATGTTCGTATATGAGGGAAAAGAATGATTGTCTTGATGAAGACGAGTGTGTGGTGAGTGATGATGGGAAAGTTGATGACGGTGTAGATGTCACTGCTGATGTTGGTGTAGTTGTTCATTTTGTGTATTACGAACATGGTTTAACTGATATGATGGAAGCGAGAGTGAAATTTGGTGAAAGGTACTTCTGTGATTTGATTGATACTGGTGTGAAATTGTCGTTTTTAACGAGAGGATTCTGAGTAAGTATGATGAGTTTAGATGTTGCGAGCGTAAGCCTGTGGAGTTATGCATAAGTGGATTGGGGAATGGAATGATAGTGGCATGGGAACAGGTTAGTCTGAGAGTGAGTGTGGGCAGTGGTGTTAATGTGAAGCATGACTTTATGATTCTGAAAGATGAGCAAATGCCGTGTTGTTTCTTGCTTTGTGTGGACTTTATGAGATTGAATGATTTGTCTTTGGATGCTGATAAGGATTGTGTTATGAAAGCTAAATGTGAGTGATGAGGTTGAATTAGCGTGTGTAGTAGAATGTTGTAAAATTTTGCGGTATGATTGAATTGGTCATGGATGATGAGAATGAGATTTTAAGTGATGATTATATTCTAGAGATGCAAGAGATGTGTCCTTTTGTCAGTGAATTGAAAAGGTGTGTAATGACGCGTGTTGATTTGAATGAATGGCCTGAGTGTTTGAGCGATTTTAAAAGGTAGGCTAAGGATTTTGTTATTTCTATGGATGTTGTATATTTTGTGAGGCATATGAAGGATTGGAATGATATGTATGTACCTGTGATGTCCTTGGTTGGTATGATTAGTCTGGTGAAAGTTGTGCATAATAATTCTGGGCATATGGGTAAGTATAAGCTGTGGGAGTGTATGAAGGAGCGTGTGTTCCATCCGTTTCTGAGAAGCGTTGTGAATGATGTTGTGACTACGTGTGAAAGGTGTCAGAAGCGAAAGGTGCAAGGTGTGCAAGTGAAGCCGCTTATGTTGAAAGTTGATGCAAAATAACCGTTTGAATTAGTATTAATTGATTGTGTGTCTTTACCGCGTACAAGTGCTGGGAATGTTGGTAGAGTTGTTATGGTTGATCATAAAAGTAAGTTTGTGTATGCAGCGCCTGTAAGAGATAAAAGGAGTGTGACTGTTGCACGTGTGGTTAAGCAATTGTTTTTTTCTATGTGTGTATAGAAGCCTAGGAGATGTCAGTCATAATGGCGTGAGGCAATGGCGTGAGGCACATGAAATGTTTCGTTCGTTTAAAATAGGTGTAAAAGTATTGAAGGTAAAAGAAGTAAAAGGTAGGTTGAATGTGTCAAAAATGAGTGAAAAGTTTGAAGAACCGTATAGAGTTGTGAGTCTGGGAGAATGGTGTGTCATATGTTTTAGAGAGTTTGAATGAAGGTGCGACTGAGAGAGTGTCAGCATTTCAGAGTAAGTTTAAGAGGTGGAGAGAACCTCTTGACTACCTGGTGAGTCATGCGGTGTATGAACGGTGCAGAGAGAGAGATAAGGTGCATGATGATAAGAAAGAATGTGATAGTATGGATCTGTCTGGGAAAGAGCTTGTCTTGGTCTTGAGGAGTAGAAAGCGTACAAAGAAGAGTGAAAGGATGAATGCAAGTACGAATGAAAGTAAGTCTGAGCTTTCTTTCTGGTATGGGGAGCTTGAAAGATAGATTGAGTGTTTGCATAAGCAGGTGAGTGATTTGGCTGGTCTAATTAGACGAGTGAGTGAGCTGGTTGTGGCTGATTTTTCCGGTTTTGGGAACAGTATGAATGATAATGTGTTTGGGCAGAATGAATCTAGTGTGGCTGATTCTTCTGGTTTTGCGAATGATAAGGGTAGAGGTGAGTTTGATGTGGAGAATGAGGAGGCGACTGACTTTTCTGGATTCTGGTGGGAACCAGTTGAAGGAGTTTCTCGATTAGCCGCTGAGATTAGAGGGGATGTAAGTGATTTGTCTGTTTCGCAAGAGTGTACCTTGAGTTGGATGAGAGCTGTGAGTGAGGAGCTAATGAATGGGGGTATGAAGAGTGAAGATTCTGAACGGAACAGTATTAAAGAGTTATGTCGAAAGATGGGAGAACTGGTAATGAAGGCTAAGAGTATGGTGGACTATATGATCAATAGTGACGAGGAGACTGACAGAACGACTGACGAACAACACCGACAGATTGCTACTCGTAGCCAAGGACCAGTAGACGAATGTGAATGGGTGCAGAAGGGCGCGATTGAGTATAAGTGGTACCGTGAGTAGAGATTGAGAGAGTGTTGGGTGTGACTGTAGTATATGGCCTAAGGAAGGAGGGGTTTGGTGGAGCGAATGTGAGAGTGTTTGTAGGGCCATTCTCCCACCCCTTTTCCAATAACTGGCATTTTATTTTTTTCTCAATTTCTTTATTGATGTTTGTTTTCTCTTTTCAAAGAAAAGAGTTGAAAGCCTAATATTTATGTACTATTTTTGAATTCTGAGCATTGGTTGTCCAGGAGATTTACGAGTTCAAACATAAAGTGGAGACCATGTGGACGCAACCGTGGGACAACGAACTTCTAGCGGAAGTGGGAAAGAGGCCGAAAGTGCTTCTACCTCCGCCCAGATAGAAGGGTTTACACGACCTCTCATTGGGAACCACGACAGCACCTGGTTTGCCCACCCCTCATCTTGAACCGAAAACTATACGGCCTTGGATAGCCTTGCCCTAACTTGCGAGTGATACCCCCGTACCCCCCTTTTTGTTTTAAAAGCATCGTTTGACCCAATACAAGTTGGTGTTATTGTATAAATTTTTTTTCTCCTCGTCCATCGTAGGTTTTTTATCTTTTTTTTTGATTGGAGAATTTTGGCCTTGTTTGTAGTGTGCACACATTTTTTTCATTGAATTCTTATATGAAAATTTAATTTCCTCTTGTAAATATTATTGTAATTTATTTGTGAATACAGGACTGTACATACAATCCGTTTTATTTCTCCCTCGATTTCTCACGTCCGAATTAGTGTAGGAAGCAGGTTGGATCGATTGGGGTTAGAGTCTAGATTGTCGGCCCGCTACAGCTCCCCACCACAACAATGTGTGTTTGGGTTCGGTGAGCTACTATTGTTGCTAATAGTAGTAGTAGTATCTAGTATATAGTTATGGTAGTATTAATATCAATAATATCACCATTTTACGATATTGTATTTAGAATTGATAAGTAGCAGAATATTTTATATATTTTAGCACTCTTCAATAATAATAATATTAATAATTTTATTATTATTACTGTTATTATTATTATAATTATTATTTTCAGTATTATTATCATTATTGTTGCTATGCTATGACTTATGATAATGATTAAGAAACATTTTTTGTTATCTTTTTACTACCCTTATGTTACACAGATATGGTCAACTCAGCATGGTTAAGTGTGCTGCCGTCAATTGCCGATCTGGGTACAGACCCACGAAAGCAGAAAAGTAGGCTATTGCAGCAGGTGGCCAAGCACCCTGTAAGCACTCAGTATTTGCCTTGTACAAATCTGACAGTCAATAGATCTGTAAGAAGTGGATCTCTTTGCTAAAACGCAGTGATACTGGTTGGAACCCAGACCATGCTGGTATGTGTGAGTTGCACTTTTTAACGGATGACTTTCATCACAAAATATTCCGGAAGACAGAGCGCCAGTGTAAATATCCCAAACTCACTGCTGTTCCTTCTGTCACAGCCTCCTCTCCAGAGTGAGTAAATTTATGGTATCCAGAACTTACGGTGAACACCCCTTTGATGTATCCTTATTATGTTTATAACTGTGCTGTTTCTTAATGATGCCAGAGTCACCCAGGAGCTGGTGGATGAAGCTATTCATGCTGAGCATCACGACCTGGGTAAGGGACGGAACAGGCAATTGTCCACCTGGCTGGTTACCTGGCACACAAGATCCTGCGTACTCACAGGTGATGGTCTTGTCAAGACATCCTCATTGATAGTAAATAGGTCTCTGAAAAACTTCCCCTGGTCACTGTGCAAATGGACAAGGACATGGAGTTATCCCAACAGGCCAAACTCAAATAATTCACAGACTTGCTGCGCGTAGTATGCTAGTATGCCCCCCTCACAAGATTGTCTGTCTCACCAAAAATGTATGCCACATATACAGGTGGTTCACGAAGGAGGAAAAAACACGGTACTTCCTGTTTGGATATAATAACCCTAGGGAGGCCTTCCAGAAGGTTGTTGTTGCACTTGGAGTATAAGATGACCAGCTGGCTACATTAAGATGTGCTAGTGGTCACAGTTTCTTGAAAATATTGTTGCCAAAAATGGCGGCCAGTCTGTTCAATGTCTCCACATATAACTACAGCAAATAAAGAAACAGTGAAGTGCATTATAAACGCTAAATTGATTCAGATGCAGCTCGCAACAAAAGCACTGATAAGAAACTAAAACTGAATGAGTTCATGAAATACATACATTTTGTGGAACGTTAACATTGTTTAGGGAAAATTTGAGTATTAATCTTGTGTTCATTTGGGCAATGTAGAGTTACAGAAGTGCCACGGAGATTCAATACGTGGGTACGTAAAGAGTACAGTGAATTTGTTTCTCGTGACCAGAACTTTGACAAAAGTTGTATTGTCCATTGTACCGATATTTAGTGTTCATTCATTATCTGAGAATCTATGGAAACCAATGAAAAGTTAAAACCAAATAATATATTGTTTGTTTGTTTTCATTCAGCAGCAATGTAGCAGAGATTGCTAAATTAGATACAGTTAACTTTTTTTCTTATTTCACAAATTACCATCAATAAATTTCGTCTATACATTGTCATGACTCAATATCTATATATAAAAACTGCAAAGCCTAAAGCAAAAAAGTTATTACCCTTAGTTTTCGAATAACATCAAATAACGTTGAAAATAGTCTTGAGGCCTGTATGCAATTGGCCAACATTCTCAGCTCAATCCAGGTTTTAAGAGGTCTGTGGCTTAGTTCTTTAATGCTTAAGATAATGTTTAGTCTATTAGAGTTGATAACTCATTTGTCCTCAATGAATTTTTCTCCTCTGTATACTATATAAAATCTCTGATTTTTTGGTCTATTGGGTTTCCTCCTGGCTCATACTTTACTCTTTTTTCAGAGAAGAACTTCATTCATCAAATGTTTGCTCACTTTCGACAATCATTGTCACTGTTACTCTCAAAATTTCAAGTGACCGCTGAAGGTGTCTTTGTTTTTTAATCTTGGCAGTGAAATCTCCAATACCATATAGACCTCATGGGCTCCTTGGGCATGCGAAAGTTTGACTACTTTGCTATTTTAATTACTTGTTTGATTAACTCACTCGCTATATCTATATTTTAGGTCATAAATGTACCTTTAGCTCGGTATATAATTAATCGTACACAACTTATTTATGAACATATATCGCTATTTTCAATTCATTGTTGCTCCGTTGAGCCCCGTTAAATTCATTTCTGTTATCTTAACTTCCTTTCTACTTCATCTACCTTAATACGAAGATCTTTGATATATATTTGTTTTCTCCTATTTTCTCTCGAGGAACATAGGACTAGCTTTTTTGAAGATTTTTTCTTCTTCCTGATCTTCGCACACTTTCCCACAAAGAAGGGTTAGCCACATTAATACTAATAAATAGGAGAAAACAAATATATATCAAAGATCTCAGCGGAGCAACAATGAATTGAAAATGGCGATATATGTTTATAAATAAGTTGTGTACGATTAATTATGTACCGAGCTAAAAGTACATTTATGACCTAAAATATAGGTATAGCGAGTGATTTAATCAAACAAGTGTGAGAATGATGAGAAATTTTGATGTATGTGTTCTATCTAGTACTATATACTGATGACCTGGGATTAGTGGTTGAGATTGAAGGGATTTTGAATGTTCATCGAAGGGTTTTTAGATGTATTTTGCAGTGAAGAGATAATGACAGGAAAAGAAGAGTACAGTAATGGCTTTGGATGGTGAGTTTTGGATAGTATGTTAGGTGTATGTGGGCTGTTAAACAATAGTTTATGTCGGTACCCTTGAACAAGTGCAAATTTTAAGATGTATCTCGAATTATAGCGTTACAAATCATCCTATGTTATAAATGGGAGAAATGTGTAAGGGGAGACAAGAGCACTAATAAATGGTAAATATTGTGGTGAAATCTTCAAGAAAGCTACATGAAAATATGTTAGTGCTATTGATGGCTTATTGGAGTGAAGTTATGGAAGGAGAATAAAATATCTGGATTGAGATCACTCTAAAATGACATTCAATATGAGATGAATATTTGGTGTGTGATGAAAAGATAGAGTGATGGACTACATGATGATTCGCGAGGTGTGTGAAGTGTTGGAAAAAGAAGTATAATGTTGGTTGATCATGTGGATGCTTGTTTTAGTACGAAAGGCTGGCCAAGAGCAAATGAATGAGAGTGTGTATAGAAGATGTGCAAGGAGGATGGATTTGTGAGGGAATATACCCGTGGCCTTCTGCCCAGTGATGAACCAGACTTGGATTCGCTGTTATATCAGATTGTATTCCATAAACCTGAAAAAATGATGGATCTCCTGTGCTAGAGAGGGCTAATTAATGTGTGTGGATGTATTTATTAGTATTGATGTGGCTAACCCTTCTTTGTGGGAAAGTGTGCGAAGATCAGGAAGAAGAAAAAATCTTCCAAAAAGCTAGTACTATGTTCCTCGAGAGAAAATAGGAGAAAACAAATATATATCAAAGATCTTCATTAATACATCGATAAGATATTAAACAGTAATAGCAACATTAGACACTCCACTCGACAATTTTTAACCTATCATTCGATTTACTTTCAAAATAAAGGCTTTTCATACCATACAACAGTTTATAATTTATTCCATAGATTCTTAGAATCCAGCAAAAATATTTTTTATCAATATGACCAGACGCTTTCTTCGGATCCAAGAACCCAGCATACACTTATTCTTTGTTCTTTTTCAATTATCTCTGTTACTGTAGATACTTTATCCACTCGGCCAAATCACCTCGCTTATCCAAAATTAATCCTGCAGTTATCCTTCTTATACCGACATTCAAAACTTTTCTTTCCAGACTGATAGAAACAAGAACAACTTTCGAATGAGAATAATTAAAGGGACGAAGCATAAGAAGAAAAAAATTAGGTATAACTCATAGGGTGCAACCTCGTTCTGAGAAGAAATAAGGTCTGCTGACCAAAAGTCGCATGCTCTCATTTATTCTGATTTATGGCCTTACGGCCTTCAAAACTTCAAATGATTCCGAGAATATCCTTGGGAGAACCTTGGCAATCAAATCATTCGAAAAAGAAAATAAAAGTATATAAAAGACTTAAATTTCATCAGAATCAGACGAATAGTTATGATGTTCTTGTCAAATAATTCCTCGGCTAACCTTGGGAGGACTTTGCCAATTTTATCATTCCAAAGAGAATGTAATACGACATAAGAGATAATAATTTTGTTAGAATCGGCTGAATAGTTATGATGTTATTGCCAGATAATTCCCCGGCTATTCTTGGGAGGACTTTCGCAATTAATGTATATCATTCGAAAGAAAATGTAAAACAACATATGGGTTTCGAATTTCTTTAGAATCAGCCGGAAATTTATGATGTTGTTGCCAAAACAAAATAATTCCCGGGCTAACTTTGAGAATACCTTGGCAATTATATCATTCGGAAGAGAATGTAAAACAACATGAGGGTTTCAAATTTCGTTAGAATCGGCCGAATAGTCACAATGTTATTATAAAAAGAAAGCATAACAGGGACCGACCGAAATAGTGAGATATAGAGTCGCCCGAAACTAGACACTCACGCGACTAAAAATGCTGTCTCACTATAGGATTCGGTCCTTGGATTCATTTTAAGATCAATAAAGGATGTACTAGATCGTAGCTAAACAATTTTTCTTGCTAGTGCCTTATAGTTAAGAACATCCAGTGTACGTATTTTCTGCTGAAAGAGCATAGAAAATGTTAAACCAAGTGTAGGGAAGGCTTACTCCCAGGTCTTCCAACACGGCTTTCACGCACTCACAAGAGCCACCCCAAGCGACCAAGGAAAACTTCCGTCCGAGTTTACGTCTGCCATTGAAACGAAAGACAGAAAAACTAATCTGCTCTCACAGTTTTACAGATAAGGTTCCTGCTATCTCCCTTTTCCTATTCTTCGAAGCAATTTTCTATGAGAAAACAATTCTTCTCTAAGAAAGAGGACACGCCATGCTACCTTAATTCAAAGGGGAATATAATCGACCTGTCCAGAAACGGTTCAGATGAGTCAGATGAATCAGGTCAAAGTTCATCTCCGAGAAGACTCTGAAAGGAGCCTCCCTCAAGGACCTCTTCATCTTTCGCTGGAATCCATGGTAATCTTTCATCGCTGCCTTTCAAGGTAAAACGTTTGCTGCTAATTGCCCACTACTTTATTCATAATCTTCGAGCGACTCTACATCGATGCCAGCGTTCATCAATTTTCGGCAAGTTTTATAATCACGTTTCTTATATAACTTCAACGTACTCAAAGACCATTAAATTTACTTTGTAGATATAGCATACGGAATTATTCATTTATTTATATTTTACGTTCTCACACTGCCTAAAGAGAAAGAACAAATTCGGTGCTATAAATGAGAATTAATTTTATCTAGGAATTTCCGTTGAAGTTTATAATTCCTTCCTAGTTTGTGCTACTTTACTATTTCTCCTATTTTATTAATAATATTAAATTATATTTTCTGCATTAAACCTTTTCCAGAATCTCTCCGATCATTGGATGCCTCTGTTGGTTTCGGAGGAGAGTCAAGGAAAAAGAAAATAGGTGTTACTGGGATACAGTTTAGTGCCACTAATGGCCACAACATTTGTTGTCACAGAATCAACGTCAATAGATATAGAGATTCCCTTCCATACATTACTTGAGTGATAAATTACAGGGTTTAGATAAGTTTACCGGACAAAAGAATAGTGACGCGGCGTGTATAAAATAGTTCAAACTGCACGGGCCTGTATCTAGAATTGGATGATGAGAATCGTGAAATTACTATGTAGAAACGTGTGACGGAATTCAGTGTATATATCACATGTCGTGTAAAATGGCCCCAAAGCAATTTTTACTGAGGGGCAAAACTGAGTATTGCAATTAGGCTTGCCAAAAGCCCTCTTACGGAGGGTGAGGTCGAATTTAAAAGTGTATTAACGCGTCGGGTCATGCGTATCTAACTGCAAGGACAAAAATCCCTGTCTACAGGAAATATCCTCCAAAATGTGGCCGAAAGAGGATACTGACGGAGCGGGACCGCTGAATTGTTTCACGTCCTATGCTTGTTAAGGTAGAAATTTCTACAATATGTCAACGCTGGTTCCTCGACACCCATCACTGAAAGAACACTCCGCAGTAAACAGCATAACATGAACATATGAAGCAGACTGGTACGCAAAATAACTTTGCTCAGTTTCGCTCACCAAGTTACCTATCTACAGTGGGTAGGAAAACAAACAGTACCCAATAGGTGACTGGAAACGCGTTTTCTGGTAAGGAAAATCAAGTTTCTGCCTGTATGTGAATGATGCCCAGCGTTGTGTTCATCCTAGACCTCATGATGACTGCGTGCAGGGCGAAGTTCAACCTGGAGGAGACACTGATGCAATGGTCTGATTTGTTTATGCGGAAATAGGTCTCATGGTTAAGTTGAAAATCAATTTGCGCCAATAAGCCTATATTGAGCTGTTAGACTAACAGGCTTTGCCGTTTGCCCCTTATCTACCACGGAACGTCACGTTCCAATCCCTGTCTTCCATGAGGACAATTCCCGCATTTAATGATATATAACTGTGACTGGATGGCAGGATGAACATCAGAAATAATCACACATCTGGATTGGCCCGCAAAGTCACCGGATCGGATCCCCATGCAAAATCTCTGGGACTGCATCCCACAACGTATCAAACGTAAAGAAAGGCATCAACACAATTTGGAATAATTTCACAATTATTTGATCCAAAAGGGGCTGACAATTGATGTCTTCTACATCCCGAATCTTGTCCCGTCCGTGCTACGTCGAATCGTAGCTAGTGTCGAGGCTCCAGGAGGGATTACACACTATTTGGTACGCTCCCGTCCCAGGTAACCTATTGTTTGATAGGCGAGCTTATCTTCGTTTTCAACGCTTCTTATCTGGTATGTTGTAGCTAGGGAGCCAGTTATGCGATTAGAGTAATGACATTAAGAAAAAATACGTATATTCTAATAAGAAAATACTATCAAAGGGAAATTTGAAAGGTAACTCTACCAAATGAATCACGCCCCTCCAACCTGATTGACCTTTGGTTTCATAGTAAAAGAGATTTCTGAATTAAAGTTACTAGATAGGCCAAGGGCCTCTGATAAGACCTGCAAATTCCTCATGGAGAATACATTACTGAATCGAAATAAAGAGACTTTTAGAATGGTGCTACTTTGCTATGCAATCTCAGGGGTGGTGTGATCTGCATAAGTTAGATTCTCTTTGTATACGATCTCAACATTATTTTAAATTTGATTTACATATTTAAGGTAAATAAAATATCACAAAAAATGAAATGATTTATTTATCGATTAATGGATTAATATTAGATAAAAAAGCAGGAAAAAGATCATTAGCCGATTTCCTCATTATTCGCCAACAAAAATAATCAAGATGTGATTGAAAGATCTTTGCATTGACGCCTCTCATATATTTTAGTATTTGAATTTGGGGATCCAACCATGCTCATTCAATGCGCTCCAGTAGCTGGGTTCACATAATTTACTTGGTGATTAACTGTTTGATGAATGTAATTCAAACAATTTAAGTGAGTACGCGTGCCAATCATCCGAGTGAATGACTGAATTTTCCTCAACTTCTCTCTGAATTATGCGTATTAGCTTGCTCTATTTCTTTTCTCTACATAAAACTATCTGCAGTCATCTCCTTTCTTCAGTCCAAACACCCATGGACCGTTAATGCATCTACCATGGTTTCGGTTGTTTTCACTTCGGTCTCACTGTTGGTTTAATTTAATCTGTTGCCTGATCTCCCTGTTACACCTGTCCTTGATTATATTTCTGATGTCCAGCTTCATCTATTTGAACTGGCTCTTCTGCAGTGACGATCATTTTTCCAATAATGCTTACAGAAACTATTTGTGAGCAAATTCCACGACATAAATTAAACCAATCACAGATAACTTCAGTGCCTCGACGAGTTGATTCGCACACCGATTCATATGGCAAATCCTAAATGAAATAAAAAAATAACTCCAAAATTTAACCAAGTTTTACGGTGAAATTCACTCTACCATTTAAATCAGTGAAATGGAAAGATACGTTTTTTCAGCGGATAGAACGATAGGTTTCGCATCTTCTATTATTGCAACGGAGAGCTTGTATCAATTCCCCTTTTCTATTTCTTCTTCAGAGATCTTGCATTTCTTCGTCACTACGAAGACAAGGTGCAATGTCTTTTTCTTCATCCAAAATACCATTTCTTATCAAAAAAGCAACTGGTTTCATTTCATTCAAAATTTCTTGGTAAAAATCCATAGCTAACATCATAAAGGGGTATGTTTCTCACAAAAAAGTAGTGACTTTAAATACGCTGCACATCTATTCTGAAATTGTCCAGGAAAGCGATTAATTTATAGGCGAAAAATGTCTGATTCAAATACATGATTAGGATCACAAATTTTATGCAGTATCATATAGATTAAGATAAGACCTGTATAAATTGTTTACATTAAATATATATGGTAATAAAAAGAATTAGAACGCATTGGTAATTAATATAGGAGTGGTATAAATTTTACGATTAGTCGAGACCACAGTTATCCAGTGAGATCGCATACCAAAGTAGCACCTTTCGAAATGTTATAATAAAATTACATAATTAGGCCTGTTAATAAGAAACCAGAAGGTTTTCTGCTATTTTAAGTCCTCTACATTTCCAAAAGCCTTAAACAATTTCCCTATCATAAATATAAACAGCGAGTTACGTATCAATGTTCTGTAGATTCATACAAGCAATCATCATACATATTGAGTTTTGCTTCCTAATGTGATTCTTTTCGTAACGGAGTATTATTCTGGTCATTTCCAGTGGCTCGTCCCTAGTCGCTTGTGGTAAATATCTCTCCCAAATGAAGCAAGTTTATGGAAGGATCTGAAATTTAGAACATATAGAGGCAAGGCAGAACCTAAAATGGAACGAAACTGCTCATGCGTCCAGGTTTCAAGGCAATAAGCGGGAATTAACGATCACCCATTGGACCTTGGACCCTATCTGGTAAAAGACGTAGTGATGATTCACTTCAAAATGATACTAGATGCAAATTGCAAAAATATCGAAGAGAATTAAGGAAGATGAGAAATGGTTTTTCTCATCATTAAATGGTATATAACTGGAATAAATGATGTTAGAAGAGGGAAGATTCAATTAAAAATCTCTCTTTATCTTCGCGCGAAAACATCTGCGTATAGGAATGTGTGGGGGGGGGGGGGGATTTGGGGGCGTATATTTTTTTTTTCATTTTTCTTCGCCTAAAGGAATTTTAACATTTGTTAAAAAATGCACGAGAAATGGTCTGGAATTCTTCGCAGAATGTAAACCGATTCAGGAGAATTGCACGAACTAAATTCTCTTCTTTGTTTATGTTTCTTCCTAACACTCAATTCCACTAAATTTCTTTTCCGGGAGAATTTCCTCTCGTGCGATTCCTTCGCTGGTTTTCCAAATCTAGTACCTTATTTCTAACTACCAAAGATGTTTCTTGCAACACCATTTCTATTACTAAGTAAATGTCTTATATATATATATATATATATATATATATATATATATATATATATATATATATATATATATATATATATTTTGTCCCATCTGTTGTTTTAAGGGAACACACAACACAGATCCCAAGATTGTACACATTTAAAGGAAGTGAAGTTGTGTGGTTGTGTTAGTTGCGACAGGCGGGATGGAGATTCACAGAAGTCGGTAACGTAAATAGCTTCACCAACGAAGAACATTTGAGTGGGACAAAGTCAATGGTTTGCACGAGTGAAAGTATTTACTAGTTGAAGTCGTTTGCATTAATCCTTTTCGAAATATTTTCTGGAATTTCAATACATGTAAATTTTACATTAATATAATTATTATTCGATATTAAAAGAAATAACTTTTAAAAATATAGACAATAGTTTCATTGAGTGGAAAACTTTAAAACAATTTTAAAATGAAATTAGAACAACAAATTTAATTTTTTAATTAAGATGCCAGGTTAGGAAATGACATTTTTGTGAATTTTAGAACTGCCGCCGCAGCATCAAAGGGAAACATTGCAGCATCAAGCAATAAAATTGGCAAAAACATGAAACGCATCTCTGAATGTTTACGAAAAAGAGGTGGGCAAAGAAATCAGTAAAGTTATTATAAAGATGATTAGGAAATCATAACCCGGATTATCCATTCTCACTGAGGAGTTTGAGTGAGATGATCGATGCCATTTAATTATTTGTAGCCTTTTTTCAATATAGGATAATAAAAATAATTTTGACTATTAGCATTATTTTTTACTTAGAAATATTTTATTTTTTATTTAATTTATTTGTGTAATATAAAGCAATTTCTAAACAACTTATACTCGTATATACGAGGAGTGAGTACTCCATAGCCCAATGGAAATACCGCGTGAGAATAAATCAAAGTTAAGCAACATCGGGTGTGTTAAGTGGCTGGATGAAGTCTCTATTCGTTTCGAGTTCGCAGCTTCCCCCATGGGTCATGTGCCTAGCGCTTCAGATCGCAAGTTTAACTGTGGATCCTCAGTGAGAAGCAAAAGACCTCAAACAACCGAATTATTTCTCTTGGTTAAGAATCTAAAAATGGGCTGAAAATTCATAGGAGCCAGCATTGATTTCCACTACTTCTTCCGTCCCCGATAAACTACTAAGTCGATATTTCCAGTGTATTGATAACATGCGATTTGAAAGATGTGCAGGGAGAAACAGCAGTTCAAATGAGTCAATATATGGGCAACTTGACCAGTGTTCAAATGTTGGCAAAGGTAAATATTGTATTGTTGACAGGTTTGTTGTGAATCATAATTTTTTTAATTAGAGTTTAGTAGGTTTAAGGTGTAATGCATAAAAGAATGACTGTCTACTTTTATTCGACCAAAACCCCAGCAAGAATTCTATTTTGGTTCTTGTTTCCATTTTAAGATCCATCCTGTAACTCACAGTCTCTCTTTGAACTACAAGTCGTCGCTTAAAGTGGAAACAAAAACTAAAATTAACTTCTTGTTATGGTTGTGGTAGAAGATGCTTTTATACATTGCTTTCCCTAAACTTTGTGTTAATAATTGATTAATCCATAATCTTTTCCCCACCAGAAACCTATTTAAACAGGTTCCCTTCCTTGGTAATACATTAAATCAATCCTCTTTCATACACATCTTCACTATCAGGGTCGTTAGAGTTTATCGTGTATTTAAATGTAATGCTTAGTGTGTTGTTAAGTCACATTTATCGGACACATTCTGATTACCCTTGTATATACAGTCATTGCTATGAAAACCGGTAAAAACTTTGAAGACTGACAAATTGCTCCTCCCTCCTCCCTGAAGAAACTACTATGATGGATCTAAAAGCATTTCGGGGGTAACTCACTCGTTTTTTAGCATGGTAGAGAGTGAATTATTTTTGGGCACAATTAAAGAAATGTCAAGGAGGACACTAACACTTAAAATGTGGATTAATGGCCAAGAAAATCCTGAGATCTTAAATCGATCTAGAACTTGATGGTGATCCTCAAAAAGATGAGATGCTGAAGCCTGGAAATTATCCTCATCTCTGACCCTGATTAAGCCATGAATGGATGACCAGCACTCAGAATTTGCTTATCAAAAAAATATCAAGAAAAAAAACAATTGCAGAAGTCATTTAGGTTTTTCATTTAGAGGGGAAGGTTTACAAAACATATGGAACAGATATTTGATTATCCTGTAATATAATACATGAATTTTGGAATAGTGGAGTTTACTCTAAGGCAATAAACCATTAAATTTGCCTCTTCCAAAGCGTATGCCTATGAATCTGACAAAAATGCAATAATTTGTAAACTTCCATATCCGTTTAAGTTGGGTAGGTCAAACTAATCCAAACAGCCCCATCAGTGATCCAGGCTTCTATTAAAATCTGCCTTCACTTGTGTCATGTTCACTGCTTAATTGAGTATTCTTGGCTAGCATATATATATATATATATATATATATATATATATATATATATATATATATATATATATATATATAAATAACGATGCTTTAAAATGCATATAAATCTCAAAGATTTATCCATTCGACGTGCTCTTGTCATCCAATTTTGAATAATATTATTCTATTAAACAATTATGGCCATTTCTCTAAAGAAACAAAGGAATAATATATCAAGTCATCACATAATTAATTCGACATTTATTTTACATAATCATTTTTTTATGAATAGAAATTAAACAACTCTCTGAAGGTATTTATATTTAAATAAGTATTTATTTATTAATTTAATATAATAGGTAATATAACTTACATCAGTTCTTATCACTAGTAGCCATCTTTCTACTCACTTTTCAATACCAGGTTTGCAAAAATACTCTGACTCGATTTTAAAAAAGTTTCGACTTCTTCTATTATTGACATTTTCATTCTGTTTAGGTGATTCGGACCACTCTAAAAAAAAGATAATAATCTTATGGTTCTAAATCGAATGATTCTGGAGGATGACTCATTAGTTCCCAATCGAAATTTTTAAGCTTTTGTATGGTATTTGCTGCGATACGAGGTCCTGCGTTGTCTTGATGGAAGATGACTTTTCTTCTATTGAATAATGATGGCATTTTATCTTCAAATCCCGCATATAAGCGATTCAACACTGCACAGTCAGCATCTTGGGTGATGGTGTGATTTAGGATAAGTTCAAAATGCAATTTATTGTACATAACCCATTTTTCTTCTTCTCTAACAATCATACTAAAACTGGCTCACTTTTTAGTCTATATGTTGCAAATGGAACTAAACAGGTTCCATTTGACAATACTCATTGGGATGAGTTCAATGTAGATTTTCAGCCACTTGTCAAACATTTACAATTAGATTTTCTTCCAATTTTGTCTCAAAAAGAACTTGATCATATTGCAGTGGTTATCTTAAATGGGGTTCATCTTAGAGACTAAAGTTTCCCGAGAAAAACTTTTAACTCCATCTTTGGCATTAGCTGACACAAATTGTCCCTTAATCATATAGTTTAACAAACTGTATGGAGCTAATTTAGCACGCTAGCCTTTTTCTAAACTCTGAAATCATAACGTTGTGAATGTGCTCTTTTGGCACACATTATATCCATCATTTAGCAATAAGGAACATTAAATTAACAATAATAATAATAAATTAATAGAGAAAAAAATGTGAACAAAGCTATGTAGAAATGTAAGTCCTGGGTTATGCTAACATAGAGTTATATAGAGTAGGCTAACCTGCTTTCAATTATTTCTCTCCATAAAATAATGATAAACATTTAAAAAAGTGCCGCATTACTAATGAGATGTCAAATTGTATTTGTAAATCAACAAATTATTATAGTTATCGTCATTATTATCAACTCTTTTGTACCGCTTTCATACGCGGTGAATGTCTGACTTAAAATGAAATCAGCTGGATTTGATCAAATATATCCATTAAATATCTTTGTGCACATTCCTTATATTTTAATCGCTTTTTCTATGATGCTGATTTCAGCAGTGATTAAAATATTCTATAATAAGAAAAAATCTTCCTTTTATAGGCCAATTTGGAGGAATAGAGTCTAATATGATCTGTAGGTCCACCTTGAACCCTTAGAAGAACCAAGTGACCTTAACTCTAGAACAAAAAGCGTGAGAAGCAGGTAAGGAGTCAGGTGAACATGGCTTTATCAAAACAGCTGTGTTTGTCTTGCGAAGCCTATTTCCCGCGCCCGGGTCGATTTAAGCTCGCCTCCTTTACTCGTGACACGAGAAAGAACCGAAGGGCTATTTGACCGGCTCCTTATCTCCCCCCCCCCCCCAACCAGCCAAAGCCGGCGATTTCAAATCTCAGGAGAGCACGCCGTGGCCCGAGCCAATTTCGCCGTCTGCCGACCGCCTATATAACCGGAGATTTTCCGCTGGATAGTTAGTATAGCATGGCCTCGCACGAAGACACATTACGTTCTCGAGTCGGATCGTCCGTGGCTTCTTCCGCTATCGACGGCTAGAATCTCTTTGCCCTAGTCAATTGGCAGTTCCTTACAACGGCCGCTCTTCCCTGAATTCGCGCCAGTACTGCCTCATTAAGAACCCTGAGGTAAAACCAGTCCTTCTTCATCAACATCTTGAAGTAAAAACAGTACCTCCCACCATAGAGAATTCTGAGGTAAAACATATTCCCTTGTTGCATACTAGACTCCCTGAGTTACGTTTTCTTCGAAGCTTACACCATGCAAGACGTCGACGCTGTGGACGTCATTAATTTCCGGTCTCCCCAAACCAATTGTTATTATTTGTATTACGGCTTAGTGTAGCCCCTTTTAAGACTGATCCGAGTCTGGTAATTAACCGCTTTAATCTCTTAGATTTGCCCCTTTGCGGACACAGAATGTGTCCGTTATTTATTTGATCACGTATCTCACTTAAACCTCTTTTGTATATATTGAATATTTTTTTGTTATTAAACTTTATTTTTGTAGCATCCTTTAAATAACCTTAAACGACTATCAGCCATCAATTAACCTTTAAGCCAATCTGCACTCTCTTATTTTTGATAATTATCACCCACACACTACGGGGCAAATTTCTCCCCCATTCTCATTATCCCCCTCCTCAACTGGTAGGACCAGCCCATTAACGTGTAATTGTTCCTCTTATATATATATATATATATATATATATATATATATATATATATATATATATATATATATATCAATATATATATATATCAATATATATATATATATATATATATATATATATATATATATATATATATATATATATATATATATATATATATATAATTACTATAGCACGGGAGTAAATAATCGATTGCTTCTTCTCACGTGTCTCCTATGGCAGTACATTGCAGTGAGAAAGATCCATCTCACTTGCTTTCAGTACCGATAAGCAAATATCACGACTTCAAGTGTATAATTGCTCTGTATATTACCAGAGCTTTTTGACGTTTTTTATATTTGTATTTAAAATGTTTACAGAATTTTAGAAATATTTTTTATTTGTCTTATAGAAAAAGGACTTAGTTTTTGCCAGCCTAATTAATGTTAGATCTTATGAATAGTTATAATATTGCACCTTAAAGAAGGTAGAAGGAAGATCATATAGGTAAAATAGAGACGCGTTTAATTGCCGTTTCTGTATTAGAAGACATTTACTACAACGTAAAGCATAAACGAAAATATACAAACTGTAAACGAAAGAATTGAAAATGTGAATGTTATGAAAGATGCAAATTATACAGTGAGTAAAAATGTGGGCTTTACATGCAAATTTAGAATAAATTATCGAAAACTTCTCTTATAAATTCTCTCCAAATTTTTTGAACTTCTAAAAATACACGATGTTAGTCTGAATATGTTACGACTTGACGGAGACTAAAAAGTTGGGAGGAGGGAGCATACGATAAAATATTTTAGATCGAAAGTCATCCATCTTGAACATCTAAATTTGGTCTCCAGCTGCAAGTACTATTTCACATTACGAAGCTTTTTTCAGGTTTAGGTGTGCAACCAATAATGATTAATTGCCGAAAAATGAGTATTGTCCGAAAAAATATAGGTTGTGGGGAAAGATAGCGTCAGAAATTTGAAAAAATTTGGTGAAATCAATGCCATGAAGAATTATGGATGTAATTAAAGCAAAGGAGGAGCCAATTAAGTATTAAAATAATTAAAAATGAATAAACATAAAATATATACACTGAATTCATTTACCACAAATGTCTAATTGCATTATATTAATGATTTCAACGGGTGCTTTACACTTTTGGTCAAGGGCATATATGAATTTGTACTTCAATGAATGTGGAGTCATTTAAAGGTTCGTGGATATTTTCATTTTCTTACCCAAAACCCTCAAACACAACAATTGTGTGAGTACCCTTTAGTTACTGTGATGGCAAACGAGGAACTCAGTTCTCTCGGCCCCAAAATACACACAGGAGAAAGGTTAACCAAAAGGTTACCAGGACGGTGCTCAAATATCCACAAGGGTAAAATAAATACACAGGAAAATTTAACCGTATTATTTAACAAAAGGAAAAATAAGCTGTCAATGGAGTACAAAAATAATAAAAAAGTCACAAACTTCGAAACAACCTAACGAAAACACGTCGTTATTGAATAAAATCCGCGTATAATGAGGTATAAAAAGAATAACCTCCCCGTCCTTCGTCCTTCACACAAAAGCAATGAGTCTCGACACGAGCACTTAAGAAATTAAGGGGCGTAAGACGAAAGAAATATTTCAAATACCTATACGAAAGCAGTGGAGCGACACTCATGTTACGGAAATAATATGAACGAAGAACACACGAGTGGTGACGATTGAGATGACCAGGGACCAACGGGTGGAGTCGATGATCGAGATGACGCAGGATCCACGGGCGGCGCGATCTAGAGGATGAATAACGCAGGGGTGAATGAGGTCTAGATGACGACAAATCCACGGGTGACTGAAGAATGGATGGCCAAGTATCCAAGGGTGGAGGTGATTGAGATGGCGAAGTCCCCAAGGGCGAAGGTACTAGAGTGACGAGGGATACCTTTAACTAGCCCACGGTAATCGGCTCCCCAACGGAGAACGAATGCACTACGAGTCTGGAGACATCAAAATTCGTTGCAGCAGCAAAAGGAATCAGCGTCAAAGCTTGCTGGGTATAATGGTGGAAGGCCCTCGCTGAACGATGTCCAGAACGGTTCTCTCTCGAGTAGAGAAAGGGCCCCTTTTAATACAAGCCCGCCAGAGGGTGTACGTGACGTTGGTCATGCAGTCGGGGGATAGATAAACTGCTTTCGGATAGTAGCTTAGTAGGCTATTAGGCACACGTGCGCTTACTTTTTGCGAGAACTGATACATTTCCAAGATTAGTCAGTCGTAGGTTGCTTGCAGATTATGGCTTCGAGGTGGGTGTGCGAGCGAAACAGGTCTAAAAATATGATGAATCATACGGCTAGGTTGAGCTGCCCTTACACCACCCCCGAAACAAGAATCTACTGGGAGTATATTAAACATTAGTGAAATGAAAGATAACAATGTAAGGTACATAAAGAGAAAAATAAAAAAATAATGATCAAAATTAATTAGGGAACATACTCAAAAGGTGAGCACCTAGGTTGTCCTTCCCAGCAATATGGCCACCTCTAAATTTGTAGGCCTGGAGGGCTAAAGCCCATAGGAGTAATCTATCGTTTTTGCCCTTAAATGTAGACATATATAAAAGAGGCTTGTGGTCGACCTTTAAAATGAATTCCTTACCACGAAGGTAGAAATCAAACCTAGAAATGGAAAATACGATGGTCAGATATTCTCTCTCGATGGTCGAGTACCTCTTTTCACGGTCCAGGAGCTTTCTACTCGCGTAGGCAACGGGATGGGGACATTCCTCTTGGTATTGTAGGAGGACAGCTCCCAGTCCATGAAGAGAAGCATCGGTTCTTAGGACGAAGGTCATCTGGGGATTTGGCAGCCGTGGGCCGCGACCGGTTCTAAAGAAATGGCAGCCTTCAGATGAACGAAGCGTTCCAAAAGATCCTCGGTCCAAGGTAGAGGTTCCGTGCTAGACTTCCTTAGTTGGTCGGATAATGGGCCTGTGTAGTCGGAAGCTTGAGCAATGATCTCAATAATTTCTTACTCGTGGGAGGAGGTATACTGGTAATAGCTTTAATCTTGTCATGCTGGGGTCGTAGGGAGTTTCCATCAAGAACAAAAACGAGATATTGGATCGAACTAGATCCGAACCAACATTTGGATGGCTTGACGGTAAAATGATGTTCTCGAAGGCGTTCAAGCACGCGATTTATGGCTTCAAGGTGTTCATCCCAGTGCACAGACTATACGAAGATGTTGTCGAAGTAGAAGCATACGTTGGGTAAGCCGGCTAACACGAGTCTCATCAAGTGGATGTAGGTAGCACAAGCAGTGACTAATCCGAAGGGCATGCGTAACTGGGAAAGGCGGTTAGATGTTTAGCATTATTAGAAATAGGAACTTAAAAATAAGCCTTACAGAAATCAAGTTTGCTAAAGTATTTGGCACCTGAAAACCTATGAAGATCTTCCTACATGCTGCAGGTGGGCTCGGCGTGAAACACTGTAATAGAATTGAGCTGACGGAAGTCGATAGCCATCCTATAAGAACCATCAGCTTTCTTGACCATGACGCCAGGGGAACAGTGAGAGAAGGAGGAGCGTTGGATAATACCTTGCGGAAAAAGATTCTCGACCTCTTTCTCAAAGGCAGGTTTGAGGTGAATAGGTATCGGATACCTTTTTGCCTATACACAGTCAATGTTCATTAAATTAATGTCATGGGAAAGGGTGTAGGTACATCTGGGTTCATTGAAAAGAACATCCTGGTACCTACCCATGAGTTCCTGTAGCTGTGATAGCTGATCTTGGTGTAGTGTTCCAAACTTGGGGTGGTCAGATGAAGGAGAGTTGATCATACCATCAGGTGTTAATAGCAGTTGAGAGTAATCAGTGTCTCCCTCCTCGATTATGCTTATTTTATCCCTTCCAGGAGCCGTAAGTTCTTCAAATGTGTCAGTTTCGTCCAAAACTTCAAGTTGCTGTCCCTAGGTCCTGCGGTGATACCTTTTTAACAGGTTAGCGTGATAAAGTCGGGATCCCCGAGAAACCTCAATAAGATAATCTACTTTACCACGCTTCTCCAGTACCTTATAAGGGCTATTCCACGCTACAAGCAGTTTGCTGTTATCACTAGGCAGGAGTATCAGAACTTCCTCGCCCAGTTTAAACTGACGGGTTCTAAGGTTGTTAATTTGATATCATGCTCGAAACTAGTAGCGCACCCAGGCTTCTCTAAAATAACGTCGTCGAACTGACATAATAGTTCTTGTAGCTGACTCTTTTGATGTGGTGTCAGCTGCGCGTCAATATCCAGGTCAGAGGGTTCCAAAGACTCGCCTGGTAGGGAAGGAGGAGGGTAATTGGCATCAGGTTGGGTGCACACTATCTGTATTACATTAAGGGATCCGCGGGGTAATCTTCTTCAAGCGCCGATGTTTCGTCTAGTTCTACGAAGGTATCTCCATGGGCGCGTTGGGGGTTCTTTTTTTCTTGGGGTCCACGGACAGTCTCCGTGTCCTTGTCTTGGGCCTTATCGCCTAAGGGTGTTAGTAATTCACACTCCTTTTGTGCCGTCTAAAGTCCTGGTTAGGGGTCTCCGAGAAATCGGACGGTATCAGGTTTTTGATGGGGACGGGCTCCTGGGCTTCTTTCATAGCTCGGCCTCGAGGAAGGGTAGCCTGAGACACAGGGTCGGAACTTACTTGGGGGCTCTGTCCTATAAGTACGGAACAGAATTGTATGGGTGCTGAAATGACTTCAGCCCAGCCATCATAATATTGACACTGCAGGTAACATCTAACGACGGGGAATTGGTTCGCCCGCCCAAGTTAGTCATGTACCACCGCAAATTTTTCGTGATTAGGGTCCACTGGGAGGAGGAGTTCGTCCGACACGATGAAACAAGTGCATTCTGTGTCCCTGACGAGAGTCGATACTCGGCAGCCGTTCACGCTGCCCTCCTCAAATTTCAAAGTCTCCGATGAACTTTTATCAAAAATAAAATTTACCTGGTGGCCTGACGGAGGGGGAGAAGTTTCTGCTTGGGTCTGCACCACCGGGGGAGCCAGGGTTGCATTAATCTGGTAAACTTGGTGAGCTGGTCCGCTTTTAAGCCTAGAATTTTGGAGGCAATTCCAGCTCATGTGGTTTTCTACACCACAGGTGAAGCATATGATTGGTCGCTTCGGGAAGAGAGATGGAGGAGAAATCTTAACGAGAGTTTTGGAGTTCCGTTGTTGGTTTTGGGGAAAGAAGTTTTGGGGTTTTACGTGGCTCGGAAACTTCGAATACTTTCCTGTGAAGGGGCACGAATCCTTCCTTCTTTCCTTGTAGGGAGATTGGTGAGAAGTTCGATTCTCCTTTAGGTATAAATTATGGCTGGCGGCATAGACATCTGCTTCTTCGGTACATTCTTTAAAGCTCTGGCACCGACGATCCTTGACGAACGCGCGGATCTCCGTCGGGAGAGACGCCAAAATTTGATCTCGCAACGCGAAGTCTGTTAAGGACTCGTAGTTCGGATCAACCTTTAAGGATTCTAACCAAAATTTAAAATTCCTCTGAAGAATGTATCCGAATTGACGGAACGTCTGTCCGGGTTTAATACGACCTCCTCAAAATTCTTGGCGGTAGAAATCCGGAGTCATATTATGAGCGGCCAATAACTCAGCTTTTAAGGTGCTGTAGTTAATTGTACACTCAGATGGTAAAGATATAAAAATTTCGCGCAATTTACAATTTAACAGGGAAAGTAATCTGGCTACACCTTCAGCCTCCAGATCCATGTTATTGATTTCGAGGATCTTTTCGAAGTGGGCTAAAAATGCTCCGAAATCCTCTCCATCCTTGAAATTGGGGAGCTTTCGTGAGAGATTGGGGGGGGCTTCGGAACGGGAACTGGCGGACTGTATCTCTGCTTCAACACGAGCTAATTCAATCTGATGGTGAAGCTCAGATTGTCTTATTCGTTCCTCTCTTTCTCTTTCTTCTCGTTGGATTTCTCTTTCTCGTTCTTCTCGTTGTATTTCTCTTTATCTTTTTATCCCTTCCTGTTGGATTTCTCTTTCGGATCTTTGCTCCTCTTGAACGTACTCAATTAGTTCTTTTCCGGAGAGTCCCAAGGATTCTCCTTGCGCTTTAAAGATTTCGAACTGAGTCATCTTTGCACTTGGGGGCGCACTAGTCAACCAACTAAAATTCCTTGCAACAAGAATTATGCCTCTATAGAATTAGCCTCCCTAAATATGGGCACTGACCTATTCGTACTTGGTTTCTCGATCTAAATAACCACTGACTAAAATCACAAAAAAACACAAACAAATTATTATAACAGTTCCTTGAGCTACTCCAGCTTCTTAAGTTTCAAAAAAGGGGATAGCAATCGCTAAAACAAAAGGGAACTACTATACTCTATTATTATAACGAATAACACTATGCTTTACTCGACTGAGACCAGTGTTTGCAAAGATATAGCGTTAAACCTTACACACCTGATACCAAATTTAAATAGTATATATATATATATATATATATATATATATATATATATATGTCGTAGAATGGACTCTCGACGATATACCATATATAACTATTCGTTGAGGGAATTTCTTTAATTATCTTTAGAGTGCGTGGATGTCTGGCGGGCTGATATTATGTATCTTCGATATGCTTAAGAATTGGAACTGAGCTCAAGGATAATAATATTGCTATCATTAATAAAATAGAGTTTTATTAATAATAACTATCAACAATACACAAAACGGAAAATATTGACATAAACAGAGAATGGAAAGGGTCGTGGGGGCTCGGGCTTACCCGAGGATTGAAAAGATTTAAAAAGGTAAAA
Organism: Ceratothoa steindachneri; assembly: GCA_963969495.1. Taxonomy (NCBI): domain Eukaryota; kingdom Metazoa; phylum Arthropoda; class Malacostraca; order Isopoda; family Cymothoidae; genus Ceratothoa; species Ceratothoa steindachneri. The sequence goes on along the minus strand of OZ018332.1, from coordinate 143,588,800 downwards.
CAAATATAAAGTTAAAGAGATGGGATGGTTCGCTAAACCATTTAAAGCACAGGATATAATTGACAAAAGGGTTAAATACTCAAAGGTAATGTTCGGCTTACGTAATTTTATACTAGTGGTGCAGAGGAAGTCGACGTGAAGGAATTTTCGGTCCGCTGGCGAGTTCCAGCCGAAGGGGAGGAATAAAATGATCCTGACGTGGCGTCTTGGGAATGAGAACCGTTTCTTGACGAACGGCTTGAAGAACAATGGCTGTTCTACGTTGTTCTCTTCTGAACAACAGGGGGAGGGGTGAGAACCGTCTCTTGTCTACGAGCTCAAGAACAATGGCTGTTCTAATGTTGTTCTCTTCTGAACAACAAGGGGGAAGGGTGAAAACCGCTTCTTGGCGAACGGACTCAAAAGAACAATGGCTGTTCTACGTTGTTCTCTTCTGAACAACAGGGGAAGGGGTGAGAACCGTTTCTGGTCAACGGGCTCGAACGAATAATGGCTGTTCTAACGTTGTTCTCTTTCTGAACAACGCGGGGGAAGCCTTGTGGACTTGGCGTCACCAAAGGCTCGAACCTTGGCACTCAAGGGATATTGTCCTCCTTCTGGACAAGTGATGGTGAATCTCGAGGTCGAGGTCCCTTGGCGCACAAAATGAGAGAGGGTCCGGGTGATGTTTCGCGACGAAAATCTGGATCTCCAATCTGATCTTAGTGGTAAAGTTTCCATCTAAATAGTCGAGACACTCCCTTGGCGTGGGGTACATGGAGTGGAAGCGAACGAGGGAATGCACAACCGAGCCTGGGAACAATGCCTTATCTGCCCATAAGCCTAACTCAATCTAACGAGGTCGGCGTAGGGGCGAACGGGGGAAGATAAATCTCCTTGTTTAAACATTGACTCAGGTGGCTGCGATAAGGCGCCAAGCTTCAAAGCAAGGATGCACGTGGGAGCATTATGGTTTTAAATAACATGTGATAGGGTTTGAAATTAACGCGGCCTCAACCCGTTCTATCACACTTTGGATCTTTTTGATTTGAGAGTTACTTAGTGTATTCAATAGTACAATTGGGTTTGAAGCTTAGGTTGAACTAGAGCCAGGTAAAGTTTTTTTTATTTTTAGTTGAAAGTTGTCTGAATCTGTATAGTGATGATAAGGTTGATTTTGCTTCTATGATTTTTTGTTGTAGGTGACTTGTATAGCCTGTCGTTGTTAATTTTAGTCCAGGGACACGTCCTTCTGTTGAGAAAGAATATGCCTCTCCATCTAGGCGTACAGTGGCCTTTTTCCTTTTGTTCACGAGAATTAGTTTGAACTTATCCTTGTTAGTTTATATTTTATTTCTTTTCTCGTAATCATTTAGGTTTTTAATTTCTATACCTATTCTTAGGGCGATGTCCTTGGGTTTTTTTCCTATCGCTGGTCACTATTCGAGTGATATCGTCCGCTAATTGTATGTACATCGAACTTTCATTAGTTGAATGTGGAAGGGCGCTGGTATACACTGTGTACAGCGTAGGTGAGAGGCAGCCTCTTTGTGTGACCCCCGTTTGCAGGTTGATTGCATCGCCTGTTTTGCCATTTATCTGCAATATCGCTTTCATCTCATCTAGATAGGTGCAGAGTATTTTTGCAGAGGTTAATTTCCAGGTTAAGAACGCAGGTTTTGGCTTTTAGGCCAGACAACCACACTTTGTCAAAGGTTTAGCAACATCGCGAAGTCCAATGTCAACTCTGTTGCCACGCGCTTTTTCAGTAGCAATATTTTCGGTAATGATTGCTAGCAGGATTTCCGTCCCTCGCTTGCTGTGGAACCCGTGCTGTTGTGGGTTGTATAGGTTGTTTATGTTAAGATGGTTGATCAACCTTTCGTTAAGGAGCTTTTCTTGGACTTTGCCTAGAAATTCCAGGAGTGAGATAGGACGGAAGCTTTCGACTCGATGTTTCGCTTTGCCCGGCTTCGGCAGGAAGATCATCTCTGCCGTTTTAAATGCTTGGGGAAAGTATGCCATATTTAGGCAGGCATTGAAGATCTTCACTACCAATTTGTGCATATTATGTGGGGCATTAATTAGGTGAGCTTTAGATATCCCACTTTGTCTTGGAGCCTTTTGTTTAAATGATTTTAATGTGTCAGGTATTCCTTCATTGTAAATGGCTTTTCTTCCCCCAAAGGATTGTCTCTTTGTTTATCAACGTTTCTAAACGGTATAATATGTTCACGTTGTGTTGCCAGGCTACGTATGATTTCTTCCTCGTAGTTTAAGTCGAAATCTTAATTTTCTTCACGTGAAATAAATTTTTTTTTTCATACAGTGCGTTCTAAAATATTCTTGTAGTTCCTCATTTTGCTCTATTTTCTTGTTCTGTATTTTCAGGTTTATTTCTTCTTTTGGCTTTGATCCGCGTAAAATCCTGAATTGTTTTAAGAATTTCCTTGGATCCTTTTCTATCTCCATTTTGCCTATTATATTATCCCAGATCCAGGCTGAATTTTCCTTGATGAAGGTGTCTATCTTCCTTCCAATTATAATAATGTCTCTGTATCTTTAGATCGTATTACCGGATACCCAGATTTCATTTATTACATTTTGAAATGCATCCATTTCATCTTGAATCTCTTGGGTCCATCTAGGTGCAGATATGGTTCTGTATTCTATTGTTGGGGTGTGTAAACTGTCCGCCTCTCTGATTTTAATGGTAATTAACTTTAGTTGGGCATCTATTTCCTCTTTACTTTAGTTGTTAAGGGATCTGGTTTCTATTGTGTTTAAGGGTTGTTTGTATCCATACCAGTTTGCTTTGCTGGTTGCTTTTTTTTCGTGATATTTTTATTTGTATGGGCAAAGTTGATATGGTGGTAATTATGCTTAAATGATCGGAGGGAGTTGCGGGACCTGGCTGTGTGTGGTGATTTAAATTGAAGTTTTGATTAGTTAAAATAATATCTGAGGTAGTCGAGGCTCGGGCTGTGAGATATGTAGGGAAGTCAGGTCCTTCTCTGTTTAATAGGCCTCTTTGCCTCAGGAGTTGTAGGTTTTTTCCCGTTCCGTTTGTATGGGTTGTGTACCCTGCAACCCTGCACCTTGTATTAAGGTCTTCGGCTATAAAGGTTGAGGCTTGTCTACGGAATAGCTTGATGAAATTGGGTATCGGTAGGTACCAGCGTCTAGGGAGTTGGTAGGCCCCGGCTATGACCAGGTCACATGTAGTCATTTTTATTTTCACAGCGAAAAATAATTCCTCTAGCCCTTTTATTTCTGTAAAGTTTATACCTTTTTTAATTCCTAGGGCAACTCAGTCATATCTTGACTGTCAATGGTTTGTTGTTAAGAATTTATAGTTAAGTATTTTTATTATTTCGTATCTGTGTACTGCCATGTTCTGTTAAGATGATTAGGTCTGGATCTTCCTTCCTTACTATGTTGGAGTAGATTAAGCGTTTTAGCTTCTAGCCGTTAACATTCAAGGTGAATATTTTAAGCTTACGTTGATACGTGTCCATTGCTGTTATGTTTGCTTATGTTCTCTACCTGACTTTGGTTTTTCTGGTCGGCCTGGCGATCGAGTGCGTCCATTTCTTTCCTTTTTAAATTCTCCGCATGAGATGTTGCTGCATGATTCTGGAGCGATGTCCTGTTTCAGTGCTTTGTGAACTTCCGTTTCGTCTGCGTCTGCTTCATATTCCCATCTAAATTTACTTTTTCTAGTCCGTCGACTATTTCCTTCTGCTTGCATTGCTTAAAAATGTGGTAAAATGAGATTCGTAAATTTTGATGTTGAAGTGTTAGGTGGTCATTTTTTATTTTTATTTTTTAAAGGTCACTTTTGGGCTTTGTTCTTCTGATTCGGTATCCATTTCACTTTTGTTTTTTTCTTCTTCTATTTGACTAGTAGTTTCCTTTGGAGTCATATTCATTTTGTACAACCCATTTGAGCGTGGGTTCTCCGGGAACCACATTTCTTTTAGTCCGTTTTTCTCAAGCATGGTGTTGAGTTCACTTGTATATGAGCCTGGGCTCGCCATATTGACAAAATGTGCATGCATTATGCACAGTATTAAGGAAGACCACTCCTATATCCGCATATATGCTCTTCAGCGTCTGTTCCCGGGAGGGTTTCTCTCGGCCGGGTAGGATGCGAAGGGGAACCCTCTTCAGACCTCTCGGTCGTCCATTGCGGTTTGGTTGCTGTTCCTTCAATTGGCTTCTGGATGTTCGTCGCTGTATTTCCCTTACTGTAGGGTCTGATTCTTTTTTTTGAAAGGGTTTTAAGTGCTGTCACCGTCTCGTCGCAAGCAAGTTTCCATAAACATGAACTGCCGGATGGGAGGGATGAATGATGGTGGGTGAGCATGAGAAGGTTCCTGAGACGGGTGAAAAGTGGCGGACTTAATGATGGGTGGTGATAGAATCAACTAACACCGCCCGGGGGTGCCGCCTCGTCTGGGGTTTGGTCATCGATGCTGCTTCTAACTTACACAGAGACGGTTGCATGTCCCCATGTGGTCCTAGTGGAAACTACCCTCACAGATTAGAGCGAACTCTCTCCCAAAGCTTTCAGCATCGCCTCGTAACCAGGTGGTCTCTTCCCTAGAGTTCCACAGTGGGCTAATCCTCAAACCTGCTTTCCTTTTCGTCTCCAATTATGTCTATCAAAGTAGACTGACATAATTGGAGCGAGACTAGATGATTGGCATTTCAGTTCATTTCCACTCCCTTGCCCAGATAAGGGGGCCACGGGGGGATTAGCTAGACATGGGTCGGCTATGTATGGCTCCGTAAATTATCTTCGATTTTTGGAATTCCCGTGGGAAAAAAGTGTGGCAAGTTCACGTTTTTGGCCTGGCTCCCCCTTTTCTTTCCCGCCTTTGCCGGTGATAAACATCTTCAGAGAGCTTGAGAAGAGATCTGTTTCGTACGATGCATCTGATATACTCTGTACTGATGATGTACTCTGTACTTGTTATGCAGAATTATGATTATGATTATGATTAATTTAAAGTGGGTGCATATAAAGGGGAGAATGATACGGTGTGTGGATAGATAGAGAAAATAGACAAGCGGAGAAAAGAGAAAAACGTGTGGTAGGGTGTAAAGAGATGCTAGAGCTTGGTGATCAGGGCTATCACTTTTATTATTTTTTTGTAGCGTGTATTCTATGTTGTTTCTGTTGATTTTTATAATTATTTATGGCATTCAAGCCATTTGTCTTAATAACTTTAGTTCAAATTTTGTGTGTGATATGCATTGATTATTTGTTTATGTTTTTTCAATACTTTAAATTGCGTGCTTAATTACTGACAATGTTTTTTCATTTTCGGTAGGGTTCTCGTCGTAATTGGGGTTTTTCTCTATTTTTGTTTACAGTTGTCTTCTTTGGTGAGTTTTGTCATAGTTTTGAATTTTTTTTTAATTCGGTTGTCTTCTTAGGTTACACACCTCATCATGAGTAGAATCGCACTTCGTCCCCGCCAGCTACTCAGTTGGTGGAGCTGGGAAATCTGGCGTGACAGTCTGCTCTTCTGTTCTGGTTAATCATCTTGGTAATTTCTTCATTCAGTTCCCGATTAACCAGATCCTGCATTTTCCGGGTCCGTTCTTCAATGACTTTGTTAATGGGAATTATCCCCGCCTCTCTGTGCAGGTCTTCTTGCATGCGTCTACATGTGATTAGGTACATGCATTTATTTTGCACTACTTGAAGTCGCTTCTTTTGTGTCTTTGAGACACAAGATTATGTGGAGGCGGGGTAAAGCAACGTAGATCTCACAAGGGCATTGTAGATCTTCTTGTTGTTGCTTTCACGTAGATTTCTAAATGAATATAGAGTTCTGAAAGCGGCCGAGGCTCGAGAAATTATTTCTCCGACGTGCTTCTTGTACCAGGTAGAGGAGATTTTCATACCGAGTATATTGCATTTGTTGGTGTAGGGATATCGCGTATCCCCCACACGCACGTCTGCTCTTAGGGTGCGTCCAATATGGACCACCTTGAACTTCTCTTGGTTTGTTCTAATTTTCCATTGAGCCTCGAAGTTGTTCAAGTTCGCAATTTCTATCGCTGTCATGCGAGCTTGCCACGGTGCATTCCTCCATGGAGATATGATTATCTGGCTGAAATCATCGGCGTATTGAATATTGAGGGAATCAAAAAAATGCTACATTATTTATAGTATTTCTACTCGAACATAAGTATTACAAAAAATGGCGAATCATGGGGCGAAATTTTTAAGGGGTAACTAAGCGCTACAAGAGATAAAAAAATGGAAAATATCGCTACACGCACCCACACTTTAACTTAATTGGAAAAGATTGGACTCGACTGCTTTGGTTGCCTTAGCTAGTCTGTTGTACCGCTGTGACAAATCTTTATTGGGAATTTTTGCAAAGTGAAATTTCTGCGAAAGTAAAAGTGAAACTGGGTGAATTGCTTTGAGTAGTGAAAAAAAACTGGGTAGAGTGAAAAAGCTCGATACGCTTCGAAAAGTGGACCACTGGCATCTGATCTAGGAAGGTGAGGGGCGAAATCTTCACTTCTTCGTGCATACGAGGACCAAAGCCTCATCTGGCCCATCCGCAAGCCTGAAGGAACGAAAAATAAAGGGAAAGTTTTTATAAAATTACTTGGACCTTGGCCCCTATTTCTTTTTCTTTCTCTCTTCCACATCCCCTCATTTTCTAAATCTTTTTCTCAGTGTACACACAAATATTTATACATATGCATCCCCTATCTTACGATAGAATGCAGGAGAAATGAAGGAGACTCTCCGCATCACTCTCTGGGTCCTCTCGCAGGGCCCAAAACCAGACAGAGGCAAGTTATTTGAAAAAAATTACGGAACTTTACGCATCGCACTAGTCAGACTTATCGACACTCAAAATGGATACTATGCTATTTGCGCGAGGGATGCCGACTGTTAAGCCTTGACTTCAAGTAAAGCAGTTGAATGCCTAAATAGAATCAATCTGAACCGAACACACTGCCACAAATTAAAACGCATCGTAGTGTAATCTGCCGGCGCATCGACTCCTGGGTCGGGAGCCACTTGGCAGAGGACCTAAAAGACGAAATGGAAGGAACTACCCATGAGCAAAAGTAGCTGAGTTCATAAAATAAAAAAATGCCACGCCCGTGTTTAAGGTTGTTTTCAAGGACACGGCTATGGCTCAAAAGGCTAAGGACAATGGTTTGCTCCTCTTCAGCGTAAGAGTTTGCCCAGAACAAATGGAACGTGAAGATTTTGTCGACTTTCAAATGTGCTTTCGGTGCTACAAGTACGACAAACACACCACTTCCAGCTGCCCTGAGAAAGACATTACGTCATGCTCGATCTGTGCCGGTCACGACCATTTTTGGCGCAACTGTAAGAGTAACACTTCCAAATACCTAAATTGTGAAGGCCCCCACCGGACTATGTCCATGGCATGCCCGATCATAAAACAAGTGATCCAGAAGCAAACCCAATTAAAACGCGAAAGGGAGGAAAAGAAGGCCAATTCCACCTATGCAAAAGTAGCCAAAGCCGCGATTGCCGAGACAAACAGCCAGAAGACATTCCTACACATATAAAACGAACACTCAACAAAAATAATGTGTTGCATTTACTATGCACACATTGCCAACATCACACGCCCAAGCACTTTTGCCACAGAGGTCAATCGCATGCTCGTAAAAAACGGGCTGCAGGAAATGTGGTTCCCGGACAACCCTCCTTCAGAGGAGGTTATGCGAATAAGCGTAGCCCCTCAGTGCCAATAAACGTGAAAAAGGTACCAGCACCAAAAAACACAGCCAGCACACGCGATCGACGTTTAAACAAACTCCAAACAACACAAACAGCAAAACAAGCACCTCTTACACCCCCAAAAGACACCACCGTTACAACGAAAACACAAATCCAGACACCAAACAAGGAAGCAGTGAGGCCCAAGGAGATAAGGTCTCCACGGTCGAGAAAAACATCAAAAACTCGTGGCCCAAGGTCAACCTCCTCATCACGAGGCAGGGCACACCAACTAAAATATCATGCTAGAGGTTCCAATCTCAAACTATATGCCCCCGATTCGGCGCCCTTCCCAACCGAAATCGATTCCTGCGAAATATCGGAGGGTCTTAGGACCGGGAGATACAAGTGGGAATGCTCAGATGAGGTTCCGAAGTGGCAGGTTGACGAGGCGCTCGCCCAAAATATGATCAAATTGACCACAGACTGCTTACACACGATAACAGACACTGAATACAGAAAAAAACGGTAGGGAGCGCACCCCGCCCATTACACCTCATGGGGCTAAAGTAGATCGCAAATAAGCGTCTACTCTAATCCCACACACTAAAAGAACCAACATTACACAAAATGACCAACAGACTTACGATTATACATATGAATGTCAATGGGTGGGGCAAAAAAGGTTCCATCTATGGCAATATTATACAATAGAGTGACCCTGACATTATAGTTATTTCCAAACACGGACTGACCGTGCAAAAACAATTAAAAATATTTAAATACGAAGTCATTAGTAAGAATCATAGCCAGGAACGGTATGATGGTTGCTGTAGGGGGACTGGTCGTAGCCACGGGATACCAACCCCAAAGACGCGGCTATTTTTGTCCATGCAGATGTTTAGCCACAAGAAAAACGTAATTTTTGCCGGAGATCTAAATGCAAAGTGTGCAGCGGCAGGATATACCTCCTACACTAATGCAGGCGGAAACATCGAGGTACTGCTTGACAGACAATACATGAAAAGGATAGGACCAGAATTACCGACATACATAACGGAAAGATCAGCAACGAAACCTGATATAGTGTTATCTAGCATCAGGTTTCCTTATAACTACTACATTGAACCGGGCCCCATTATTCTGAGTGACAACCAGGCTATCAAAATTACAATAGGAGTAAACCCCATTAAAATTGCAATCCCAGAACGCAAAAGCTATAAGCAGGCGAACTGGGAAAGCTATAAAAATAACCTTCTAAATTATATCCTAGACCTTTTATTTGATGCCAATTTAGAAGAAATAGATAAGGAGCTGGATAAAATCACTGACTACTTAATTAAAGCCGACGAAAATAGTATTCCCCGTATTAAATATAAAACCTTTCCAGCTCCCCATTGGACCCCTCCCATGAAAGCCTTGGCCCAAGAATATTATAGGGACCTGTCCAATGTAGTAGCGCTGATAGGCCCCAACCACAATGCCCACAGAAGAATAAGACAGATTAAAGACGAACTTCAGACACTAATTACGGACCAACAAATGTTACTATTGGGCGGACTAATAGAAAAACTAGACATAGAAAGAGACTCACACACATTCTGGCAGACGTTTAAACGTCTTAAAGGAAAATCTGCACACAAAACAATAACACTCATTCACGACGGCAAAGAAGTTAACGAGACTGAAGATATTGAGGAAATGTTTAGGCTTTTCTGGTCCTCAATCTTCAAAATTACCCCAGAAGAAAATAACAACTACGACCTCGAATTCGAGACTGACATAATCCAACAGCTAAACACACAAATACACAAAACCTCTCCTCATCATTGTGTGTGACAGGAAAGAGTGATGGAGGGCTATGGGAGTAAAATAACATCCTTAGAACTCTCCGTTGCTCTAAAATCCTTTCGTCAAAGAGCACCGGGTACCACAGGGTGGACCAGGGAGAATTTAATCAACGTTTGGAGTGGCCTACTTAACATCATAAACGCCACTCTGAAGACAGGCTACTTCCCTGATCAGTGGAAAGTGGCCAAGATGATTTTCATCCCAAAATCGGGAAAGCCCCCGGACTTCCCTGCCAGCTTTCGGCCGATATCTCTCTTAGAATTTGCTGGCAAAGTCTTTGAGAAGATATTGGCGAATAGAGTCAACTCTTTTCTTGACGAAGCCAACTTGCATAACGAGCAGCAACACGGTTTCATAAAGAAAAGAGGAACTGACACGGCACTAGCCGTTGTCACCGAAAAGTTTGCCAAGTGCAAGGCAGACAAAAGGCATGCCGACCTGGTGCTTTGTGATGTCAAAAAAGCTTTTGATGAAGTTTGGAAGAGAGGACTACAATTTAAGATCCTTCAAGTAGGCCTCAACCCCATTTTTGGTAGGATTCTATGTGACTACATAATGGAGAGGAGATCATACATTCATATCAGAGAATACAAAGGCTCTGAATTTGAGCTCGAAGCAGGGGTCCCACAAGGGGGCTGTATCAGTCTCCTTTTATACAACATCTATACACGCGACCTACCACAACCTCTCTCCGAGGGTACGATATACGTTCAGTTCGCTGACGATATATGACAATTTTGTACCGCCGCTTATGTTCACAGGGAATTTATGGCGAGAAATACGGATAGGAAGATATCTAACATCAACTCTTGCGAGAGGAGATGAAGATATCAACCAATGCTTTAAAATTCAAAATAATTCCCATATTTCGCAAGACCTTCAATGGCATACGGGTAAGAGGGGAGTGAATCCCCTACTCCTTGGAAGGCACAGTTCTGGGGCTCGAAATCACCACAGGGGGCTACAAGAGTCGTATAGAACGACCAGTCGCGAATAGCAAAAGAGATTTGAAGGAATTTTATAGGTTCCATGCCTAAATCTCTCAAATAAACTCAAGATATTCAATGTGTGCATTCGCTCGAGACTCTTGTACCCCCCGGTGCCGTTGAACGTGAGCGCCAAGACCCACATTGCGAAACTACAAGTCATCCAGAATAAAGCGGTGCTACTCATTACAAACACCCAAAGTAGAGAATATAAACGACGGAGGGAGCTCCACGACTCGGTTGGATTATCTCCGATCAACGTGGCGCTCCAGGAGAAAGTTAAGAGGATCTGGCAAGCCATTGGCGTCCGCTTGACCCCTGAATTCTTTCGTACACACCTAGACACCGAGGTCAACCGACAAATAAAACGATTTAAAAGCAGCAAAATACAGTCTGACGGTGACGTGACTCCCAAATACACATGACAAAATTGACAAAATACAGAAAAAGACTAGGGTAATGCGCTAGTTTTCTTTAGTGAAAAGAAATTTCAAAATAAATTCAAACTTTACTAAAAATTCAAGTTCAAATAAAATTATAATGAACTTTTTTCTAATACCCACAGCGGGAAAACCCCCCGCTTCAAATAGAGGCTTGAATGCCAAAGGATCATTAAAATCTAAAAAACTAAAAATTAAATTAACTAGATTAATTTAATTAAATAAACTATAAATTTTATAGTTTATTGAACAAAAAAACAAAAAACAAATAAAATCCATACAAAAACCAAAACAACAGAGCTACCCTTTCACCAGGGACCTATTTTTTCTGTCTCCCACACATCCTCTATTCTTTAAATTCACCCTTTTAACCACTTTCCTCTATTACTATTTTTCTCTCTAACTCTACCTAAATTTCACCATATTTTATTTCCAAAGTTCAAAAGTCCAAGAAAAGATCGGACTCGCACCTCGAACCCCTCCGGACGTACAAACAAAAATATATGTGATCTGCAGACAACTTGATCCTTGGGTCGGTGAGCACACTCCAAATGAAATCAAGGAAAAGCTAGAAAAATGTTAAGATTCGGCAAAGGTCGAGAAAATAATTAAATTTAAAAACCAAAGTGGTGAAGAGCATAACCACGTCTTAAAAGTGGTATTTAGATCGAAAGAAATGTTCAAAAAACCTCGGAACATGGACTGTTTGCCTTCTACACTAAGATCTCACCAAAGCAAATCGAGAGGAAGAAATTTGTCTCCGTGCAAGTATGCTTTACATACTATGCCCTCGACAAACTCCCGACCAAAGACTGCACTTACAAAGGGAATGTATGCTTCGAATGCGCAAGCTAACACCACAGGTGGGACCAATGCAGGAGCACGGTAAAGAAATGCATAAACTGTGATAATGCCCACAGAACACTGAATATATCTTGCCCAATAAAGAACAGCTCATACGGAATAAAAAATGGAAATAAGCGCAGAAAAAAAGAAAGAAGAAAAACTTACCTCCTACGCCGCAGCAAATGCAAATAGAAAACCCGCGACACCACCAACACAAACCACGACGGTGAATATAGAGGGAAGTATGAGGCCAGACTTAATTCTCTGCATAATGCACACACACTTCGTAAATATGGAGAAGCCAGGCTCATATGCAAACAATTGAATACCATGCTGGCAAAGAACGAGCTTCAAAAAATGTGGTTCCCAGAGAACCTTCCTTCGAGCGAGCTATATAGAATTAATATGACCCAAGAAGAGACTCTGAAAAATACTAGCCCGGAAGAAGACGAAGCCGGTATAGATGCCGAATTTTGAAGAAGAATACACCGACGAAGAAACCTCGAAGACGACTCCAGAAAGCTCAAAACAAAAACAAAAACTCAATACCTAAGATTTGAACATTAAAATTTACGGTTCCCATGCATACCCGTTACCTAAACAAATCAAACAAAAAGAAATCGTTAATGGACTAGTTAAGGGAAAGTACAGGTGAGAATATGGGGCAGACGCCGATGAGACAGGGTTACACAAAGCTCTAAAGCAAGGCATGATACACATCATCTCTGAATCGTGTCAAAACATCTCAAACGGCGAATTTAAGAAAAAACAAAATGGACGCACTCGTTTCCCAGGCCACCCGCAAAAAACGAAGATATGAAGAGACCTTAACAAATAAATACAAACGGATACGTACCAGAGAAAAATTAAAATATTTACACTAAATGTAAGCGGCTGGCAAGGAAAAAGAATATCATACTCAAACATAATAAGAAAAGAAGAAGCAGATTACCAAAAATTACACACAAACAATGTACGATGGTGTAGCAATTGGCGTAAAAACCGGAATCCATTTTACGGACGTAAAGGAATTAGAAAAGTCGTATCTGGCCATAAAAATAAAAATGACCAACGGAGATCTAGTCATAACTGGGGCATCTCAGCCCCCAAGACGCTCGTATTTGCCAACTCCACATTTCCTCAAACTCTATCGTAGACAGGGCTCAACAATATTAACAGGAGACCTCAATGCAAGATGTAGAGAGGCAGTACACAAGCCACCCAAACGGAGCAGGAAGAACCCTTCAATTATTAATACAAAGGAACCAGCTAAGCAGAGAAGGACCAGACTTCCCAACTTACTTAACAGCCCAAACCTCGACAAGACCTGACATAGTACTGATGAACCCAATTTCAACTCAAATCACCACACAGAACCAGGCCCCACAACCCTATCGGACCATCTAAGTATGATAACGACCATTTCAACTTCACCCATTAAAATTAAAATTCCACAATGAAGAGCCATCAGCAGAACAAACTGGAATGGTTACAAAGAGCACTTAAGTACACTAGAAACTGGATCCTTAAACAACTAAGGAACAGAAGAGATAGAAAAACAACTAAAACTCATCACCGAAAATATCATTGAAGCAGAGAGAATTCATACCCCAATAATAGAATATAGAACCCTACCTGCTCCCATATGCAACAACGAAATAAAAGAAATGATGGAAGAATTTCAAAACTTAATTAAAGAAATCATAGAAACGGGCACTAATATGGAGAGATACAGAAGGCTAATTGCTATCAGAAGAGAGATATATAATCTTATTAAAGAAAAGTTAAGCAAAGTTTGGAATAATATAATAAGTAAAATGGATGTCGAAGCAGATCCGAGGAAATTCTGGAGAGACTACAGAAAATTACGAGGATCTCAACCAAAGGAAAATATAAAACTAAAAATAAACGACAGGGAAAGGCAAAATAACGAAGAACTCCAAGAGCACTTCAAAAATCACTGGAAAAATATTCTCGATAACATCAGAGGAGAATCAAGAATGTGATATGGAGCACGAAGAGGAAGTCCTACAAGCCCTGGTAGCGCAACAAGAACGCACTGCACCATACATACACGTCGACGAACAGAGAAACCACTCTTGGGGGAGGAAATGCCCTTCTCAATGGCTGAATATAAAACAGTCCTAAAATCTTTCAAACAAAAAGCACTAGGTCGCAGGAAAGATAACAAAGGCACACCTAATAAATGTTCCAGAAAATCTGCATGAATCTATAGTGAAGATCTTCAATGCCTGCCTTAATATTGGGTACTTTCCCCACACCTTTAAGCATGCAAAGATGATCTTCCTACCGACCCAAGCAAAATGGGAAGCTACCGCCCGATCTCACTCTTGGAATTTCTGGGTAAAGTCCTAGAAAAACTCCTGAACGACAAGTTAATTAAACACCTTACGGAAAATAACCTGTACAACCCACAACAACACGGGTTCAGGAGCAAGCAAGAAACAGATACCGCGCTGACGATAATAACCGAAAAAATTGCCACAGAAACAGCTCGAGGCAACAGAGTAGACATAGTACTCTGTGACGTTGCTAAAGCCTTCGACAAGGTGTGGTTGCCCGGCTTAAAAGCCAAGATCTGCAGCCTTAATCTGAAAATTAATGTTTGCAAAACATTAGGCAACTACCTGGATGAAAGAAAAGCCGTACTTCAAATAAACGGCAAAACAGGCTACCATATTGACCTGAAAATGGGAGTCCCCCACGGAGGATGTCTCTCTCTGATCGACGCTTTATACTGTTTACACCAGAGACCTTCCACAATCAACTTACGAATGTGCGATGTACATCAAACTGGCTGATGACATTACACAAATAATTACCAGCGACAGAAAGAACTTCCGAGACGTCGCTCAAAGAACAGCGAGGGAGATAAAAAACATCAATGACTACGAACGAAGAAACAAAATAAAAACAAACAAAGATAAATTCAAAATAATACCCGTAAACACGTGGAAAACAGCTGCAGTAAGAGTCAATGGAGAGGCATATCCATACTCCACAGAAAGACGCGTCCTTGGTCTAAAGTTAACAAACACAGGGTACAGCAGCCACATAACACAGGAAATTAACGAAACGAAAATTACCATGTCGGCGCTGTACAGATTCAAAAACCTAAGTAATAAAAACAAAAGAAAATTATACATGGTTCTAGTTCGTCCCAAGCTCCTTTATCCAACTATAAGTACTAGGTAACCAAAACGGAAAGCACAGATACCTGGATCTCAGGTACTTCCTCTATAACTATAATCCCGAATTCTAACTAATTAAAATAGACAGAGATTAGCTTGACCTCCAAGTATCTTGCGGCTCACCGCACGCCTCTAACTTCTTCGTATTTTTCACTAACTCTTGGTTACTGTCTTTCTTAATGGGCTCTACAAATATACCTGGGTGGGAGATACATTTCGTGGTATTAGCACCGCGTATTAGATGTAGGGTCAATACCACCTAGGTTGTCTGTTTGATCTTCTAATAGTTTATAGCTATACTATCGCTCCTTTTCCTTTTCCTCTCTCTGTCCTCATCTTCTTTGCCTGTTACCCTCTCACCGGTGCCGCAAGGCACAGAGAGTCGGGAAAGGTGGAATATGAGGATTCCGGGCTCTCTCGCCCCTTCTCCTCACTTCTGGTCACGAGAGTGGGCCAAAAGAGAGGAGATGGGGCGGGATAGCTCTGGATGCACTAGCCTTTTACACTCTCTGACACCTTTTCTTCTATTTTTATTCTATAATAATTCCATGACTGCGTAAGAATTCTTAGGTTTCTTCATCCGACAACTACCTCAAAATCGACAGAGGAGGGAGTTTTGGGAAAAATTGCCCAAATACGCCTCCGAAATCAGGAAAGAGAGATACTCATTTTTCACCATTCACCATCACCATTAATTTCATCTTTCTTTTTTTAGCGGCTCCACTTAAGCAGATGACTGCTTAAGTCCCCGGCCACGCCCCCATGCGTGAACTGCCGTTGGAGGTGAGGGGATTGCCATTCACGTCTTGTCCCAACTATGCCGGGCAATAGCACGGCCATAATTGGGGGCATTGGAGGAAGCTGGTTTGAGGAGTAGCCCACAGCCGATAACAATGTCAGAAACAATTCCGGATAAGGGACGGACTGCTAGCTCCGCTGATCATCACAGCAGGGGCCCCTTCCAGGACTATATAGGGATATACAACCATCTCTATGGTATGTTGTGATGCGGTCGAAATTAAAACACCCTTGGGGAGGTGGCGTTGTCAATAATCCGCCATACAATCACACCCCTGAGAGGATGCCACCCGGATTCATATCATCCATTATCATCATTCACCCAAAGGTAAATTCCCTTTTCATCCAAGCGGTCGTTTATCGGCCGGTGGGGGGGAAGGCTCTTCTTTTTTTTCTATATTTTTAAAAAAATAAATAGCAGAAACTCATACACTAGTGAGTCCCTAATAGCAGAAAAAGGCCTAAAACAGTAAAGAGTGCGGTCCCTTCCTCAAGGGGTGTTCACCACCATACTTGTAATGGCGACCCAAAATGCCACGAGGGGCCCACTAAATTGTCTAAGCGGCCAGGATAAACCGGACAAGGGCAAGGTATACGAGACCCTTTTCGGCAAGCTTAGTGTGGCAGTTCCAAGGCTAATAGATACGCCGGCAGGATACGTCACAATATGAAAAAACAATAAAGAAGTAGAAGCACTCACAAAGTAGGGAGGGATTAAAACCCTCAAGAATATAAACCTCCAACCAACCACGCCTCCTCAGATCCAAGCACACAGGAGTGTGGTGTGTAGAAGGCTGGACCCCCTGGATCAGCCAGCACAGCAAACAGGAAATTAAGGAGGAGATCGAGAAAAATCAGAAATGGGCGAGGGTGGCTGAGGTTATTAAGTTTAAAAACAAACGAGATAACACAGATTACCACCATGTGTTTAAGATCATATTCATAGACACAGAGATGGCAACAAAGGTGAAGGGGAGAAGGCTACTTCTCTTTAACGCGAAGATAAGTTGTGAGCAGATCGAGCGGGAAGAATTCACCCCTGTGCAGATTTGCTTCAGATGCTACCGCCTGGAGCACCACACCACGAAGGACTGCAAGGAACAGGAGTCAGCCTGTTTCACATGTAGCCAAAAAGGCCACGGCTGGCGCGAATGCCCCGCCAAAGAAGAGAAGTGCCCAAACTTTGAGCAGAGACATGGGGCAATAGCGATGTCCTGCCCAAGGGAAAAGGAGATATTGAAAAGAAAGGCGGAAGAGAAGAAGGCAGAAGGGGTTAAGAGGGAGAACACCTCCTACGCCCAAGCGGCAAAAGCCCCCCTAACAGGAAATGGAAAGAAGATCCCTGCGCAAAGGACATATTTAAAGGTCGGCAAGGAGGATAAAAACTCAACCAAAATCCCAACTTGCATTCTATATGCCCATGTCCGCAATCTAACAAACCCGGGCTGCTTCGCTAAAGAGCTAAACATCATGTTCAAAAACAATGGCTTAGCAGAGATGTGGTTCCCGGAGAACCCACCATCAGGGAAAGTCCTCCAGATGCAATACGGCCCAGAGGTAGAGGCACCAGCGCCCGCTTTCATAAGAGACCCAGAAAGAAGTGGGGAAAAGAATAAGAACCCGGAATCAACCCCAGCCCCTCAAAGGTCCCCAAACAGGGACCTCAGAATTGAGGCGAGGAAGAAAAGGGAAGAGAGTGAGAAAAGATCAGCCAGAAGAATTAAGCAGGCTGAGGGGAACATCCTAAGCTCTGCTTCTTCATTTGAAGATGAACAAGAGATCTCCCAGCCTGCTAAGATACATGAGAGAGCGAAGAGCAAGAGCAGAGGAAAGAATTCAAGGCAGAACAAGAAATACGATGGTGATGAGATTAATTTTGAATTCTATGGAAAAGCTGAAACCTCCTTGCCAGAAGATCCCAAGATAGGGAAAATCATCGAAGGAGTAAAAACGGTCATACTAAAATGGTCTTATGATTCACCAGACCAGGAAGCGCTAATAGACACAACGCTCATGGAGGCCAAAATAAAACTCTCTAGGGACTCCTGCTTCACCGTAAGCGAGGCAGAATTTATCAGAATTAGGAACTGAAAAAACACACGTAACAAAAACCACTAGAAGAAGACACACATACACACACAAACACACAAGCACCAGACAATACGAACATGGAAAACACGAACAATACATCAAGAATAGTCACAGTTAACGTCAATGGATTGGAAGGGAAACACATTCCTTACGGAAACATATTTCGTAAAGTGGATCCCGACCTAATCCTCATCACTGAACACGGCGTTAACACAAACACAAACAGGATAAAACTATCAAACTACACAGTTATAAACAAAAACCAAACACAGGAACGATACGATGGCACTGCCATCGCGATCCGAAACAACATTACATACAGAACACTTTCAAACCTAGATGAATCATTTGTGGCTGCAGAAATACCTCCCCGGGTTGAAAACTAGACCATAACAGCTGCCTATCAACCTCCACGACGTAAATACCTGCCGATCCCGTACTTTTAAAACCTCTTCGGACCTGGGAAACTAACATTGCTCTGTGGTGATCTAAATGTCAGATGCGATGCATCCGGCTACGAAAGATCCGACGAAAGAGGAAGAAAACTGGAGCTGCTACTCGAAAGAGACAGACTCCCGAGGGCCGGTCCAGATTTCCCGACCTTTTTAACACAACGTTCGGCAACAAAACCGGACATTGTGTTAACAAGCAAAAACTTCCCCTTAAACTTCGTCAATGAACCCGGACCAGTGGTACCGAGCAACCATATCCCGATTTTCACTACGATCTCGCTTGCTTTACTATTCAAGCCCGTTTTACTTAGGAAAAGTTAGGCTAAAGCTAACTGGGAGCTATATAGAGAGATACTCAGTACATACCATCCATTGAGCTGGAAGACGCTAATCTCGTGAGATTGATGAGGAGATAAACAAGATCACCAATCTCTTCATACAAGCCGACGAGAGATGCGTCCCCAGAATCTCCTATAAACTGCTCCCACAATCTAGGTGGACGGACAAAATGAAAGAAATCGCTCGGGAACATAGAGAAATCTATGAAAAGATCGGCAAGATAGGAACCAATAGGGAAAGAACAGCCAGAATAAGGCATTTAGGAGAGAAACTAACAAACATAATTGAAAAACAAAGAACAATCTGGAATGACATCATTGGGAGGCTGGATAGGGGGAACAATCCTGTAAGGTTTTAAAATAACATCCGAAGAATTAGGGGGATTGCCTCCCAGACCCAGAACCTAAATCAAAGATAGAGACGACATCATTGATGACCCAGAGTCTCTCAAGAGGAAATTTAGAGCTCACTGGCAAGAGACTTTCCTCTTTATCACCTGAGGAGAACGATGACTTCGACCAGGACTTCGAAGACCAATTGCTCGATGACCTCGGCACAGCCAGACATAGAACCAACCCACACCCGTAAGTATCTCAGGAAAGAGTGATGGTGGACCATGGATGCCCAATAACTGTCGAAGAGACCTTGAACACCATAAAGTCCTTCAAGTAGAGGGGTCGAGGCTGGTCTTGGATTACGAAGAATAGCCTCGTTAATGCCCCAAGGTAAATTATTCATGGTTTGACGAACACAATGAACGCTGCCTTGAATACCTGCTACTTACCTGACGGGTACAAGATGGCCAAAATCATCTTTATTCCGAAGGT
The DNA here is from genome assembly GCA_963969495.1 of Ceratothoa steindachneri. Taxonomy (NCBI): domain Eukaryota; kingdom Metazoa; phylum Arthropoda; class Malacostraca; order Isopoda; family Cymothoidae; genus Ceratothoa; species Ceratothoa steindachneri. The sequence goes on along the minus strand of OZ018332.1, from coordinate 143,569,241 downwards.
AAACAAGCCCCCAGACCAGGTGGCTAACTTTCTTCCGATCTCTCGAGATACAGGAAAAAATCTTCGAGAAGATTTTAGCAGATAGGCTACAAGCTCAACTAAGCGAGGTAGGAGCGCATAACCCCCAACATCATGGGTTCCGCCGAAAAAAGGGGCACATATACCGCCCTTGCGCTCCTAACAGAGAAAGTTGCATATTCCCAAGCAAACAAGTTGTATGTAGACATTGTGTTGAAGGACGTGCAAAAGGCCTTTGGTAGAGTCTGGCTGGAAGGACTTCAATACAAGATCCTGAACCTTCAGCTAGACCTAATCCTGGAAGGGATCCTCTGTGACTTCATCATGGACAGAAGGGCTTGTCTCATGCTAGAAGGATACAGAGGTCCTGAATTCGAACTGAAGGCGGGTGTTCCTCAGGAAAGCTGCCTGAATCCTATATTTACTTGTTCTCTACATCGACCTCCCAACTCCGGTGCACAGGGACACGATGTATCTGCAATTCGCAGATGCCATCACTTAAATTGTCCCATGCCCAGATAGGAAAGCAAAGGCGCAGGCGGTTCGAACAATAGCGGAAATCAACAACATCAACCAGTACGAGAGACAATGGAAGATTAAGAGCAACAGGGATAAATTCAAGATCATCCCACTAAGCCGCGAGTTGACATGGCTCATCATCATAGATGGAAAGAGATAAGGCTACTCCGACGAAGATACTGTCCTGGGCACCACCCGAGACACCACACGGAGAGGCGAAATCTGCCAAGGAGAGAAATATCCAAGCTATACAGGTTTAGATATCTTAGCTCGGCCAACATCAGGAAAATATATCTGATGTATGTCCAGGCTAACCTCGATGAAAAGGCTACAACATGTCCAGAATACTGATTCTCTGCTTATAAACAAAGCCAGAAGGCGTGATGAATTTAGTCAAAGAGATTTGCACAAGAGAAAACGTTTGGAGCCTATCAATATCCTCACCCAAAAAACTTGGAAATAAGGTCTGGTCCATTCCAACGCATGGTGTCATTCCTGAGCTACAGGGAACAGGCTGGAGGCTTGATATACCTCCGAGGCTACGGGCAAAAGTCTCATGCCAACGTCGTTTCCCGAGCACAAAATTATCCACACAAGAAGTCATTACACCAATTTATACATAGAAAAAATACGACACAACATATAAGAACATTTCATCAATACATACATATATGAAAACAGTGAACAATACAATTATTACATCACAAGAAACACGAGGTAAATTTGTTGGCTATTAGAGCTAACAAAGGCTTGAAAGCTGAAGATTTGCAATTAAATAAGTAAAATTAATCATTTGAGAACAAACAATAAGAACACTAAAGCTCATGAAATTACACAAACATAGGATAAAAAGTTTAAACAAACGACAAAAGCAAAGGTAAAAATAAATAAAAAAGAAAGCGATGTCCTTCCTACCTTTGCAAAATACCCCCCTTTCCCCGCTTTAATTTTCACCTAATATATCTTCCACTATCCTAACTTCTACTAAAAACTGAGTATATCATCAAATAATTCCATCTCTGTTCATTTCCTGAGGATGGCCTAACATGGTCGAAAGAGGTCTAGGAATAAAGAATGTTATTCGCAGATCTTTTTTCTCGCCTCGAAGACCCCCTTAAAAAACTTGTAAGAAATATTAAGAAAATACAAGTTAAAATTAATAACATGGCCTTTTACCTAATTATATATATATATATATATATATATATATATATATATATATCATTATCATTTTAGGCGTTTTTCTCCCATTTCTGTGACATTTAGGTCTTTCTCATCTCTCTGAAAATTTTTCGGTTTGTGCATTTTTTTAAAAAAATTTCAACATATTTTTGAAGATCATCTCTTCATCTTGTTTTTGATCTTCTTCTTTTCGGTGGTCTTTTATTAATTGAAGTCCAATCGGTAGTTTTTCTGTTAAATTTTCCACATGCCATGTCCAGCTCCACTTCAGGTTTCTTATAGCTTCCATTATATCCTTTAATAAAATTCTTCACGTAACCAAGTGGCTGGTTTTCTACCGCGCCAAGTTATCGCCATCATACTGTAATTCGTTAATGGGCTCTTTGTGTAGATCTAAATATTAATAGGTTTTACTTAGGCTGTAAGTTTCTTGTTCATATGTAATAGTTGAGATCGCAATCTTTTGACCCAGATAGATATACGAGGGATCCTCAAAAGGTTTTGGTGCAAGCCTATAATTTAATAGATTATCGGAAATTTTAAAATCAAAACACGTTTGATGATATCTTTGGTTTGTGCTGATATGATATCTTCATAACTGTTGTTTATTATTCTGATAAATTTCAGGTAGCTAGTGACTGCTTACAAGAAATTAGTTTTTTATGCAGGATAAAGCAAACTTTTGCGATCAGAGCTGTTAGCAAATTTAAAAAAAAATTTAATTGGAAATCCCATGCTATTATCGATTCTTTGCAACATGTTTATGGTGAGTATACACCACAAAGAAACACTGTTTTGAGGTGGCTAAAATGTTTTAAAGAAGAAAGAGAAGACCTTAATCATGATTAAAGAGAAGGGAGACCGTCTACATCAACCAATGCAGAAAAGGTGCTCGGGGTTCAAAACTTCTCGATGAAGATTGCAAGATTAGCGTTGAATTTATGGAGAAAGAAGTCGATATTGCCCAAGGTTCAGCATATGAAATTTAAACATACCATCTTGGTCTCAGAAAGCTTTCTGCCCGTTTAGTGCCGAAAACGTTGAGGGATGATCAGCTCGCACAAAGGAGTCATGTTTCATCATGGCAATGTTTAAGCCAATTCTTCATGGCTAATAAGAGAAACTTTGAGGCAATTTGGATTTCAAATCATACCCCATCCACCCTATAGCCCTGATCTTGCCACCTCAGACTATTTCTTTCTTCGTTAGCTTAAGCCTTAACAGGCGCACCTGGGTCTCCTGGACCCAGTATTTCTTTTTTAATTAAAAGAAAATTTACCAAACTTTCACAAATCTTTCTTAAAAAATAAGAAAAATAACAGGATTCTATTCTTTTAATCAAAATCCATTAAGAAATACCTAAATTATTATTTAAAACCATCATGACATCAGTCTTTTCATTAAAATTTTTTTTAAACACATATTTTTAGGGGTCGGTCTGAGAGACCAAGGTCTACTGGTTGCGAAACGTGAAATTATTACATGCTGCACTTTGAAAAGCCAGGAGTTCTTCAGAAAGCGACTTGTCAGGTGGAAACATCGCCTTCAGAAGTGCATTGTCCTAAATGGAAACTGTTCATACATATTAGTGACTTTTGTGTTTTTTTAATAAATAATTCTTCCATTTTGCACCAAGAATTTTGGAATATCCCTAGTATTTTTCTATTATTTCAATTGCTCGTTGTCACTTGTGAGGTCTATCATGTCGACCTCTGGTTGGTTTGTCATGACTTTTGTTTTTCCAAGATTTTTTATTAGGTTCACTCTTTTGATTTCATGTTTAACTCTCTTCGAGGTTATTAGCTATAAGTATCTGCGAATCTCAGATTAGTTAGGGAATACCCAGCGATTTTAAGTCCTTTTTTGCCAGTTAAGCCAGTTTATACTCTTTAACAATGCTTCTAGACAGGGCGTGAAGAGATAGTATCTTTTTTTTCTTACAACTTTTCTGCCATTGAAAGATATCTAAATCGTTATACAATCTAATTTAGAATCAAGAATTTTGGTATATGTGTTTTATGTTATTTATGTATACATTCATTCTTCAAGGCTATTACGACCGCTGGCGTTTCTATTGAATCAAATGCTTTTTGGTTGTATTCAAATACCAAATATGGAGGCATAATTTTCTCCAAATTTTCTCAATAAACTGAATAAGATTATTGATGTGGTCAATCTTTGATAAGCATTTTCTGAAGCCAGCTTATTCTCTCGAGTGTTGGTAGCTTATAGCCCGAAACTTCTCATCATTCAACACTGGATTGTAACACAAATTAGCTCTTAAGGGAAGAAATAATCGCAAAAATCACACTGGAAAATGAAAAGAGGACTCCAAATACTTTCGAACTATATGTTAAAGTTCATTATAAAGTAATAGATATTAAAACAGAATGCAGACATATATAGACGACACAGAAAGGTAGTGAATGGCAGTCACGAATTTTGAATAATAGTTGAAAAAATAAATAAATAAATTAAATTGAAATATACGGCATTTTAAGAATCATCAAGTGAAAAATACAAACGGCAAAGATATACATAACCACACAAACAAGGATCATATCTATGTCTTGGGAAAGGATTGCAAGATTTAGGGTGAGGTAAGAAGAAGTTAAAGAGATTCAAGAATAGCAAGGCTTGGAAAAAGTGGAGATGAGAAAGAGGGAGCAAGAGAGAGGTGCATGAATGAAATGAGAAACTAAAAAGGAAACAAACTAAATAATAGACTATGATAACATAATTTAATTTACTATGCGTTTTTTTAATTAAACTAGCTTCCACATCGAAGATGGTCTTCAATAATATGAAGAAGTTTGGGCGGACATCTTTTCCTATACGGGGGACATTTCCAATATCTCCTCTATGTAGAAGTGAAGCGGAATACGTGGTGCCTAAGTACACGTTAACGTTTGGATAAATATAGAATTATTAATATAAGTGACCTAAATGTTAATTAACGTGATATATTTCCATGTATAGTCATGGTCAAAAGTTTGGCACTACTTTAAATTTTCATTCCTTTTTAAGTTAGGATAATAGGAATAATTATTTTATTATTTAAATTATTACAGGTGCATTAAAATGTCAGTATTTCAAAAATAATAAGAAAAAACAATGAGACAAAATAAGAAAAAATCGCGTTCTTCTCTTGTTCCTGTAGGGGGTGAGTTTCAGTCCTCAGAGCTGCTATGCTCTTCGATCAAAAGGATAAAATAAAATAGGGACGAATATTGGAAAATTGAATGAATGATGTGTAATTATAATCTATTTTGTAATATTTTATGTAAAAAAAATGTTTGAATCATTTTCAATCCTAGAAATGGTTGTTTCCAAAGAAAAGCTTGCAACCATTATTGCTTTGCACTAAAGTGGCCTGAAATGGATGAAGATAGTTGCTAGTGATATCGCATCATGGAACAGTATTTTTAAGACTACTGGTGAGTATAAAAAGAGTGGTTACACTCCTTTGAAGAAGTCTTCTGTACGCCTAAGAACTTTAAATGAACGCCAAGATCACCTCTTGTTAATGTCTGAACTCATTTATATGCTGACCTCGAGTGCCAAGGAAAAACAGGTGTAGACACTTCAGCGCGCAGAGTGAGGCCGTGACTTTCTGACAAAGGTCTCAAGTCGAGAAGGACTGCGAAGAAACCTCATATCACCAAGAAGAACCCTTTGGATAAGCTCTACTTTTGTAGGAAATATAAAGAATGGATTGAGGCAAAGTGATATTATCTGATGAAATCCCCTTCCGCTTGTTTGAAGCAACTGGAAGATTCCTCGTTACGATGAGAAAAGGGGAGCGCTTTTTCCAGTCCTCTGTCGTCCCCAAGGTGAAGCCTACGGGAACTCTGCATGTACGGCTTTGCTTCTAATCTAAGTGAACTTAAGTACTTTTAATTTTGCCCCAAAACACTGCAATGAGCTAAAATTGGTACCAAAATTACCTTATCAGCACTTTTTCTCAACTATTCAGGACCAATATTGGGATAATAACTGTATTTTTCTGCATCATAGCCCACCTTGTCTCAGACCAAGACCAATAACAAAGTTCTTGCCTAAAACTAACTTTTTGGACCTTGACCCGGGAATTCGCCAGATTTTAATCCAATAGAGAATTTGTGGATTTAAGAATAAAATGGTTTTAACTCTAAGAAATTGTATATTTTACCCTCAAATTATGATACAAACATATTAAAACAAAATGAAAAGCTTAATTAGTTTTATTCATTTACTTATATGATAAAATATATTAGTTTCAAAGCTTTGGGCCATAACTGTATATTTTAATTAGCTACCCAACTGCTCAAAAGTTTTCCCTGCTTCTTTGAAAGCGTCGGTGTAGTTAATTAAAAGTTTTCTGGAAACTACTCCCAACATTTTGATTCCTCAAATTGCCAATTTACTTTTCAATTTATTTTAATAATTTTGTTAAGTTATCAAAAATATGAAATATATGATGCTATGATAATTAAATAGTCAATTTAAGACGCTATTTATATCAATTATAGCATACAGCATCCCTTTGCTTGGTAGAGGCCTATCTATGTCTAATATGTGCTGGCCAATTCTGACTTCGAGAGAATTTAGTCATCCTACCTAATTAGAAAGATTTGGCCCTCTTTTTGCTTAAAGGTACCCAACTTTAGAATTATTCCATCCACCTTGCTTCGTTTCCATTTGCACTGAATATCTTTCATCTACACTTCAGAACAGCCATTCTATTTAATCCGTCATTTGTATTTGTTTCCTTACACAATTCTTCATTTGTACACTCACGTGTTGGAAATTTACAAAGTTTCTGAGTGCGTTTTGTGTTCACTTTCCAAATTAACGTCAATTTAATTGGTAAAGATAAATAAAATTTCAGTGTTAAAAAAATTTGCCTTGCAAGCGTAGGTGGATATTTCCTCACAAGTAGTTGCAGAACTTTCCTACCGCTCTCTAAATTAATTTTCTTTTGTATGTATCCTTTTCCTGGGAGGAATCAAGAGGCACGAGATTTCTTAGGTAAAGGCGTTCTATTTTCATAAAATCTTGGTGCAAATATATTACTAGCTTGAAAGATTGGAAGGAAGCAATATTTTATAGAGCAAAGAGAAGGTAGATTAAATATCTCTCGTTAACTCTTGTACCTTTAAAATTAAAAAGTAATAATGTACAGTACTGTCTATAACTTTTGCCAGATAGAATTCAGGGTTTACAAAATTGGTAAACAATAACATACACTATAAACCAGTTATAGCCAAAGGTTGTGCAAATTGGGATAAATAAAACAAAATGTATTAGCAGATAAGCAAATTTCTTGAAAATTGAAGAGTCAAAAATGATCTGAATGACAGTGGAAACAAATTTATATAACGATTAAATTATCATTGAAAACATTTGTAAAGTTATACCTAATTAAAAATAGAAGAGTGCTTGCCAACTGAAAAAGTTCAGTAGTAGTGGAGTTATGTAAGGGTAAAGTAGAGAAATATGTGAATGTCAAACAGCAAGGGGTTAAGACTGGTGAGCGTTGTAGGTTACGTAAATTTAAAAACAAAAAGGGTAACTACTAGTTTGATAGATAATGAACAATGATGGTTTCGAGCGGATAGTGGATGTGTGTGCCAAGCATTTGCTGTGAGACAGAGAGCTGAAAAGGCATAACTGTTGTGACGTGTATGTCTCGTTCACGGATCTCGAGAAGGTTTATGGTCTTGTAAAAGCATTATGGACGGTACTAAGAATGTAGGAGTGGAGTAGGAAACTATTAAATGGTGTACGGACTATTTGTGTGCGTTATGATTACAAATAGTCGGAGTGTTTGGTTCGAAATTATATTTTTCTAATTTTAAGGTGCCCAGCAAGGGTAATGCCCCTTCAATTCTAGCCATGCCTAATTTTAGGATACTTTAATAACGTAAATAACAAATAAATCCTACAAAACAATGAAAAAATAATAAACCAAAAGCGAATAAAGAAAAGGAAACTGCCTCAGCATCGAAAGAGAAAAGGCATACGCAGATGTGCAGAGTGGACTCCCGTCACCCTCACCACCCAAACCATGCAACAAACAACCTAAACAATTATATACGATGGAGGAATTCCACCTCCTCTAATCACTCGTCTCCAGTGTGCAGGATTTGTGTGCTGGGAAAAGAGACAGACGGTAGCGACCACGCCAATAGAAGTTTATGGACATGTATCTCTCATGGATTTTCCTTGGACCACGTTTTCCAGCTGAAATCAGGCTTGTGGTCCGGGGCAGGAAGTAGTTTTAGCTAAAAGTACAGGGGAGCGCTGCATCAAATGGCACTGCCCCCCTCGTGTGTATCTTTTCAGATGTGACAAAAACGACCTAAAATGCCGTTGCATTGAAGTGTATGTCTTGGGGATATAACCTGCCACCTCACATCTTAGTTTTCATGGAGCTCGAACTCTTCTAATTCCTGTCAGGTAGTTAGAGTATGTAGGAGCAAAGCGATAGTACGGTCGTCCGGTCTAGCCTTAAAGTACAACGCTGGTGTTTGGGTGCTCATTTACCGCAACTTTGACATGTCCAGGAACCCAGAAGAAGAAAATATCGACATTCGTCTGGCTTGCGGTAGCATAGGCGTCTTGGATATTGCAAACTTAGGGCATTTGAGATTCTAATTCTTCGAGGGTATTTAACCCAATATGTGTACACTGTTACGGTTCAGGTGTGGCGAGTTATGTTTTCCCAACATTAATATTACAGTACTCCCAGTTCCTTATAGGCTTTGGGAGTATATGTATGGAGACAAACATTCGGAGTTGGTTACCTCGATTGTGGCGTTTTGTTCGGAAATAAATGCTTAACCTGCTGGAGAGTCACATGCAGCTCTTAATGGAGTTTCCAAGACATTAATCCGAAAGGATTCCGGTATTTTTGGCGTCTTACGCCGGCTATATATGAAATGAGAACCGATGGGTAATAAGGCAGAGGCAAGCGCCTATTGGCATATACACAGAGTAAAGCCTAGTCAAGTTGGCTTTACTTAGGCATTGGACGTGCGAAAGGCACCGCGCGTCAATAGGAGACGGAAAGGAAACTCGAATTCCTCATTCGTAGTAAACCCTGGGCTGCTGATACATAGAATTCTCATTAGCTGTTTCGGCAAAACAAGGGATATGTTTCAGAGCCTGTTGTAGTCGGTGCTCCAATGTAGGCATCTGGAATGCGCCAGAAGAGATCGAAAAGTAGTCTACTTTAAATTCAATAAGAACATCTTCCGGTAGCATTGAGGAGGATAGGGTTTATGTTTACGACAAAGATAATGATACTGAGGACACTTTCCTGCAGAACGCTCTCTTCCTGAAAGCTTCCGCACCTTAGGCGGAGTCAACGATCTGCTAAGAACTCAGGAATAAAGTTTTGCGGCTTCCACTAGCCAACATTGTATGAAGGGTCCAATAATATCCTATCGCTCCGGATAATGATACTGAGGACACTTTCCTGCAGAACGCTCTCTTCCTGAAAGCTTCCCCACCTTAGGCGGAGTCAACGATCTGCTAAGAACTCAGGAATAAAGTTTTGCGGCTTCCACTAGCCAACATTGTATGAAGGGTCCAATAATATCCTATCGCTCCGGATATTATAGATAAATACAAGTGAAAAAAATGCAAACGCAAGGTGCTTTCTACGAAGAAAGGACTTGCATAGAGTAGGCTCTAACAGGAACTGAGCATCCGACCTAGATTAGAATTTCGATAAAAGCCCTTTGTAAGAGACAAGTAACATCAACAGTGCAGAAAATGAGGTAACTCAACATTAACCAATTTATAAATCAATTTAGAGAAACTAAACGAGAACCGGCATGGTGAGTGATATCTTCACCTCACCTGTTGAATAAATCTAACGAAAAAGCCATGCTTTGTTCCTCGTGAGTGGAAGCATGGTGTAAGGGATAGCATCCGGACTAAGAGAAGGATCTGTGCACGATGCGAGGGCGGAGTGTAACTCGCTTAACGAAAGCTTTAGTTGAAAGATTTTCTGCCTCTGTATGTATATTCAAGTTAGTGGCCTTTGGCGGCATTGTAATATGCTTTGAATGCTGGCAGAAAAAAACCCTAGCAAGAGTTTGTGAAGATAGTGGTGTGAATGATTCCGCCAGGGATGCGGTGTCTAAAATGATGGTCCTCTCTTCTAGGACAACGAGAAGGAAGTCCTGTTATAACTTACCAGAATTTATTTAATAGGGATACACAGTACACATCTCTGCAAAATGGATACACCATTGAGTGAAGACACGTTTTCCTGCCAATGAGAACAGAGAGCGTGCTTCAAAACGTATTACAATCTGCCACTTGCGACAAGAAGTTCACCCGAGCTCAACTCCTTTGGTCGGTGATTTTATCGCTTTTAGAATATCACTTCTCTCTGAGATACATTCAGTATAGCCCGACAACCAAAGCAGTAGACAGCATTAAAATGACGCCCAAGACATAATAGGCAGGTATGAAGCAATTAGGGTGCTGGAAAAGAACTCAACGGTATCATAAACCGTCCTAAACTCTACTGTGATAGAGAAGTCACTCATTTACTCAAATGTTTGCTATCGCACTTAATCCATGTACAGTCAAGGGTTATTTTTGTGTTGCAGTGACCAAGTAAAGGATACTTAAATACCAAAGTAGACGCTACCATGAAGGTCGTGATTACTTTCCACTCAAAATCTGTGTTCATCCTGAGAACAGATGGACAGATTTGAAAGGAAAATTAAGCTATTCAGGGAAGTTGATTTGTGACTTGAGCCACATTAAGGAGAACAAACTCCAGCTCGACGAACAGGACAATAGGACCCATCCGCAAGGATTAAATATGTAGTCCATCTAAAAGGAATGACAGCACATCTTTTTGACTAATTAACTGAGAATGTCCTGCTCATAACGCGAGCTTTCTTATGCTCCTCTAATCTTTCTCTTGGCAATGTGCCTTTAGCTTAGGGTTCACTTCTCTTTTGGGGAATACTCTCACCAGTAGATCTCTTTCTAGATTGTGGTAGAGATGGGAGAGCGATGCTCATTTTATCATGCCTTCCTTTCGGAACGTCTTCTTATAAGTACCTGTGGGGAGAGGGCTTTCCTACTTTCCTTGACGTTTCCTCCTGCAAAATTTATGATTCACTAGAAGAGCGGGGCCGCTTCCTTTTCTGCGAAGCGGCCACTGGTCGGGATAGTGGATCGCAATATTACCAAGAGCGGGCTTATGCGATTTAAGCTGCTCACCGAATTTGAGACGCGCCAAGGGGAGTTAGAAGCTATAAAAGGGATGTTATTAGGAGTGGGTGCTACTGCGCTCGTAGGGATAGAATGGCTAGGAGCAGAGGTTAAATTTTTTTACCTGAGTGGTGTAAGCTCAGCTTGTCGCGGATACCGGTACAGGGCCAAGTCCGTAACCTTTCTTATCTAAATTCAATCCAAAACCTGGTAGGTCAGGACCTTCATTTCAAACAAATAGGAATCACAATTCTTAGGCGAAGCAGAGTGAAATTCATCACAATTTATACACTTTGCTTTACGTAATATAACTCTATTGCATATGACCTTAGAGATATTAGCACAGATTTTGCGTTCACCCCAATTGGCATGGCAAATAGCCTGTTATGGTGTCTGCAGCGGTGACAATACTACCATCTCCACGGCATTGGTAGGAATGGTTTAACACAGTAGCAATACCAGACTATGTACTATTACAGATTCAGGAAGACAGTATTCATTGCATGTTTGATGTCACTGAAGGCCACCGACCGGACTTTAACTCCAGAGGCGGAGAACCCTTCAACGATATGTTTACATTGAGTGAATTGTGTTTCGCTCTCGCTTCGTGCATGGACACAGCCCCTGGTCCGGACGATGACCCGTATGCCATGCTTCGACACCTAGGTGAACGATGCATGGCATTTCTGTTAGATTTGCCCAACATGATCTGGACAGAGGGTATCCTCCCAGAATCAGGGTGAATGGCTACTGTGCTCGCTTTCCTCAAACAGGGAGAGAAAACTCTACCCTGGCCGCTTTCCTCAAATCTCTGTAACCTCCTGTGTGTGCAAGTTGATGGAGAAATTGGTAAATGTCAGACTAATTTTTTTTCTGGAAAGCGGAGGCACGTCTCTTTGCTCAATGCAGCTGATGCAAGTTCCACGCCACGTCGGGTGCTCTCCAACTGGAAAATGCCGTCTGCGAGGCCTTCCTTCTAAGACAGCACTACGCCACACTTTTTTCAATCTGGAGAAGGCCAATCATGCCGCATGGCGATACCACATCAAGGAGACTTTCCACACGAAGGGGGCGAGTGGACGCCAGCCAATCTTTATAAATTAGTTTCTGCTAGATCGTCGATTCCACGTAAGGAGTGGGGGAGCCCTCTCCGGTCCATTGGAGAAGGAGAAGGCTGTTTCCGCAGGAAAGTATCCTCAGTACCACTCTCTATGTCCTGATTATCGATGTTATTACCACGGTGCTGCCGAAAGATGTTCTCGCTACGTGGACGACCTTTCGATCTCTTTTAGTGCGGCCAAGGTGCCAACTTTGCTTCCTCCACACCAGCCAGTATTTATCCGTATCTCTCGATATGACGACGCGCACAAGTTTTGGTTTTCCTTGGCAAATTATAGGTGGGGGGGGGGAATGCATTTCTCACATCATCCAAGGCTTCACCCCAAACCGAACTTGTTCTTAAACGGGATTCTCTTGGAAGTGGTAAATTAGCTCCATTTTCTTGGTTTTGTTTTTGACAGACGCCAGAGCTTGGAGACTCATTCGCATCCTTAGGGTTCCCTGTACCCCTCGCCATGGACCTTATTCGTTCCGTGACGTGTTAGCCACTTAGGTGCTTAGAAGGGCTGCGACCTTACTTTTTTTATCGATCCTTTGTTTGTTTGATGCTTGACTACGCATGCGAGTTTTATTCATCTGCAGCCGAGCGTGTATTGCGCGTATTAACTCCATCTACCACACCAGTCTCGGTCTGGAGACCGGTGCCTTCCTTACTTCCCCATTGAGAGACTACCTCTCGATGTTAGGGGGATGCCACCCCCTCAACCCCGTAGACAGGTATTATGCACTCATACGCCTTTCAGACAGTTACCAACGGCCTTCACTGTATTCGTAACCGACTTAGACGTTGCTTTCACTTTATTGCGTCGATTGCTTTCTTCCCAGACTGTTCGGCACATTCTTGTTGAATGTCCCAGCATGAGTGATCTTCGCGCACGTTACCTATCCCGTTATCGGGAGAGCGGTGTCGTTGATGCTTTTCTTTTGTACTCGGACAGCGTTCATATACAGGGTTCTGTGGCATATCTGACTTTATGCAGGATACTGGCCTCCTCCATTTCATTTGACTCTCTTTTTAGAGGTCGTATTTTCCTGCACCTGGGGCTCCTCTCCTGACGCCAGAGCATGATTTCTTTTTCTTCCTACACGTTTGCTTATTGTTTTGTTTTTGTATTTTTGTTATTTACTTTTGGCATACGTTTTTTATTAATCTAGCCTAGCATTAGGCTATAAAGTTTTTACGAAGACTTTTACCCGAGTAGGCAGTCGCCAGATGTGCTCTTAAAAAATATGTGAGCTTATCTCTAATAGTAATCTGAGTCTCGGCTCTCGCAACGATCATGGACCTCGCGTATAATTCCAATTGGAATCTCTCTAAATACGTACCTAAAGTAAACTTTGTAGGTATAGACTAGGGAAGGTGATAAATAATAAGAGAGTGTTAATGATGTTGGGACCAAACGTATATTGAGGACGTATGGAAATGTAAGAAAAATCAATGGAAATAAACTTATGAAGTCCATAACTTTTTTGAGACTCATCAATCCTTGTCTATAAAGTGATCACTGTCCCACGTAAACAGACTGGTTTTAATTTAAAAGTTGTCAAACGGATCAGCCAAGCCAACACTTTTCAAAAAAAAACAGTCAAGCTTCATGCGCTTGTTAATCAGATAATAACTGTAATTGAGTCTCGGTATAGTTCGGACAATCAAGGACTTGTTACTCTTACGGCTGATTCCATTTGCCAGGTGTATCATGGCTCGATTACGATCTGAGTATTTCCTGTCCGCTCATCTCTGTGAAACAAGACATTTCGGTCGTTAAGGGACTTAACCGTTTGCTTATGTCTTTCGATGTGATTCCCTCTACATCGGTCTCAATTGATATTCGGTGTTGATATATTCTATTTGATGTTTTCCGCTATTTTGTAAGAATTACGATCTTTCTCATATTTGGAGAGTCTCCGAATATTGATATCTGCTCCTTCAGTATATCATTTATATTCTTAACAACCCCCATATGATTTATTGATCGGTTTGGTTTCTCTTTCTCGTTCCCTCAGAACTACATATACTGAAGCCGACTTTTTTCTAAATTTGAGCCCTTTTCTTCCGCCCTTCATCCCCAGGCACCAGTTCAACCGGCTTTTCTTTGTAGGTCCATAAGCTGAAAAACTAAATAAGGACACTTCTCAGCACTATTGTGGCGTTTAAGGGATGTGATATAAGGCTATCTCAAGTGTAGGTATATTCAAATAGGAAATTACTAGAATCAGGGACACGGTACGCATAGTGTCATGTGCAAACAAAAGAGTACACCTATTTTATCATAACTTGATAACATTAGCTGCTCTTTTTGCAAACGGTAGTGTTTGTTCCATCCTTTCTTTTCGTAATCTTTTCGTCTTTCTTTTGTATCCATTATTGTTTCTGGATTTTCATGTGTATATTTTATTTCATATGTATAATCTAAAAGTCTATTTATTACGTGCTTTGTCGATGAGGCCCTGACTGGTAACCCCATTATGATGAGATCGTGAGAAAATAAAAAATATCGTAAAGATTAGAAGATTTGAGAAAATAGAGTGCAGCTCAAATCCAACATGTTGCAAATATTCGTATAAGGAGGAAAAATGAAACAGCGATCATTTTCATTGTATATCTCTTGCACCTGATTTAGATTGAAAGATTTATCGTAAATGGCCAGCTAGGGAGATTGCAATAACTCATGATTCCGTCCTATTCCGCAACGAAGCCTATTTTTAGTTGCGTGTGAGTCTAGTCATAGGCGACTCTATGTCTCACAATGTCAGTAGGTCCCGGTTTTGCGGATTTTAACGAAATTTGAAAAATTATATTTTTTTACATTATCTTTCGAATGATATAATTGGCAAAGTCCGCCCAATGTTAGCCGGGGAATTATTTTGCAATAACATCATAACTATTCGGCTGAATCTAACGAAATTTAAAAACCTTATGTCGTGTTTCATTCTCTTTCGAAGGATATAATAACATTGTAACATTGTAACTATTCGTCCAATTCTACCGAAATTTAAAACCCTTATGTCGTTTTACATTTTCTTTCGAAGGGTATAATTGCCAAGGTTCTCGTAAGGTTAGCCCGGGAACTATTTTGTTTTGGTAATAAAATTGTAACTATTAGGCCAATTCTAACGAAGTTTGAAACCCTTATGTTGTTTAACATTTTCTTCCGAATGATATAATTGCCAAAGTTCTTCCTAAAGTTAGCCCTGGAATTATTTGGCAATAACTTCATAACTTTTAGGCCGATTCTAACGAAATTTAAAACCCTTATGTTTCTTTACATTCTCCTTCAACTAGTATAATTGCCAAGGTCCTCACAAGGTTAGTCCGGGAATTATTGAAATTTTTTAAGGTCTCGTAAGGTCATAAATCAAAATAAGGGTGAGCACGCGATTTTTGGTGAGCAGACCTTGTTTTAATGGGAAATAAATCGTAAATACGGTGGATATGGTGCCTTTATTTATACATTATTTTTCGTAATAAAAGTTTAATCTACAAGAGTTACATAAATTAATTTGTTTCAAAGTAGGTTGTCAAACTGCATAGTGGAATAGGCTAAACTATTTTTTGGAATAAAAATATTAAATTGGGACGACTAAAATATTTACTATTCTATTATTATTGTTTGTACTTGTAGTGCGTAAACTAAGGTAAACATCTTGATACGAATATCTTGGACAAACCTTTTAATGAATGTTGTTTCTGTAAGAATATTAAAACTCCGTACAATGACCCTCACTCAACAATAACTTCGATGGTGCTCATGAAGAAAATACCCTTCGTCATCGATCCTTTGGTTTGCCTGGTTAATGAATGAGATCGAGCATTTTAGAATTGGATGATCTTAGGCAGAGCGTAATCAAATTCGATCTCTTCTTCAAACAAAGCACAAACAAGCAATGAATTTGTCACTATTTGCTCTCAAACATCGATGTTTCACTATTAATGTAATTTTAGTCGGTTTAAAAGTACAAAATGCTTGAAGGGATAATCAACATTCATCACTACAAACACAGTTTTGCGAATTTAATTACTTATTAGTGAAAGTGAGCAGTTTGTGATTCGGTTTCTCCGATAGTTACCTTCAATACGTCTCAGAAATATTATCTACTATGAATTAACCCTCGAATTAACTAAAATTATTTAAAAAAGTCTGATATTTTGATCATGTTAACAATTGCGAAATCAATACGTTTGCGGTCGTTATTCTTTATATGGAAAAATTTGATGGCAATACGTTCCAGCCTGTCAGTTTTTTTCGGCTTGTGTGGCAACTACTCTGGGTTGTGTTGATAAAATGAACTAGTCTGAATACAACAAAATATTCAGTTATGATTACTTGGAAATACCAAAGGAAAAATTGAATTCGGATTAAGAACATAATATCCATAAGAAATGGATCTATTTGTGCCATATCAATGCTTCGACAATCGAAATGGATTCATGTTATGTATTACAAGAGTGAGAAGATTCCGAAATAACATGAAGACTGCAAGTGAGAGTTTCAGTTACGTTTGGTTAGGATATTTAATCCAAAAGATTTGGACGATGATATTTAATTGCCCAAGCTTTGGAAACGGTTGTTAAAATGACTACATTAAAAAGTAGACTTTAAAGTTTTCCATCCACCATAACCTGTTTATTCATAAATAGAATAAATATTGCAAATGTTTAACTTGACCTCTCCATAATATTTACTTGCGTTTGCTATTCTGGGCATATAAAATTGGGTAAACTATTTTGGACATATTATCTACAGTTATACTTTGGAGTTTTTTAAAGCTCCCCACTTATGAATATTGGTGTGCAACAGTCGCCACAATTAGAGGATAGATACCCCTTATCTCTTATGGTGATTAGGAAAATTAACCCTGTGCGAGTTGAGTAACTAGGGCAAGAAAATTATTTGTTTTTAATAAAATATAACTTTTGCAAGTGTCCAAGCAATGTAGAGAAGCAAGAATCAACACAAATAGAATATTGGGGTAGATAGTAAAAATGTGAAAAAAAATAAGTACAAATATTTAAAACTCCTGCCGTGGGTATCGATCAAGTATTTAATAAATAACTTATAAGAGACGCTTATTGACTTCTTATTGAACTAAAATTGTGGTATAAGCATCACTAACCACGCTTTGCTCTATTTTAAAGTCGGTAAAATATTTTCATATTAAAGGTGAATTTCTTCTTGGTATCCCCAAAATAGATGGAGACCTGGTAGTTTTTGTCAATATCAGTATTAAAAGTAATGCTATCAGGTTCTGGTGTTTAGACTAAAAACTCAATTATTTAATATAAAGAAGTTAAGACTGGGCTAATTCGATTTGGTCAAGATGTCAGAGTGTACTGTGGACGCAAATCAAAATATTAAAAACGGAGCATTGTTTTTCTTCTTATCTTTCAAAATGGGTTCTGTTTGAAGTTAAAATTTAGTTCTCGCAATTCTTTTTTCACATAATTCCGCCAGTCACTCAAATATTTACAAACTTTTAATTTGTATATCCTGCAAGGGCCCTGCCTTTATTGAGGAATGCAGTCCAATTCGAAAGAGTTGTGTCCCGTTCAGGTCCTTCAAACTCAAAATACTCTTCTTTTTCTACACTCCCTAAAGTTCCACGCTTATGTTAATAACCCATCTAAAAATTGGGTCCACAGATGACCCAATTGGTCGTCGCTTTAACAAAAATCCATTTGGGAAGTTTATCTGCTTCCATTTATTGACTGATTCGGGGCAATAATAAACTTTGGCAGAGCTTCACTTATGAATTAAACTCGAACGACATTGCGACTGTGGCAACATGCATGTTGCAAAGATCTATGGTTTAAATTACTCGTTATAATCTAGGTTCCGTCTAGGATAGGACTCAATAGATGCAAGTGGATGTGGTAATCCGTAGAAAAAAATCATAGTAATATCGATAACACTGGGGAACAATGTATTTGGTGGATTGACAAAAGTACATTTTCCTACCTAATTTCAGCATACTGAATTCAAATCTGAAATCAGATTCTCTCTAAATGCTACATATTTTTCGTGATATCAATAACTAATATTATACAATAATTTTCATTTTATCACGCCTATCATCATGGCCTGAAGTAATTTTGAATCATCCGTTTGCGTTATTTATAGTAAAGCAGGTTTTTTGCACAAACATTTTATTGCATATGATAAGAAACTTGAATTATACATTAGGATTACAAATACTGTAACCAAATAGAGGCTAATTTATTACTAACCGTACATCAGGATGGAGGACCTCTTGTTGATTTCAATCGGACAAATATTTGCGTTTGTAACTCTTTCTCTTTTACTAATATGCTAAAAGCATATTAGTAACCAGATCCTCGTAGTTATGCGTTTTTTTGTTTTCTAAGAAGTTACGAACAACGGCAGAAAATGAGAGCCAGGCTGCCTTCTCTTTTTCATTCATGGTGTTCACGAATCTAGAATCACTCAGAAGTCTTCGATTTGGGGACCATAAAATACTCCTGGTTTTATTTTTTCGTATGACAAAGCAGAAAACGCCGATACTATGTACTGAAACAATCATTGTCAGTGCTCAACACCTTAACATACTGCTTCATCGACCCCAGTTTGAGATGAAGTGGAGGGAAAACGATCTTCTCTCGAATTACGATTGGCTCATTAATAATGTTTGGCATTCCTGCTTCCAAAGTTTCCTGAACTGGCCAATCTTTTGGGGACCAGTGTTAGTCACGGGCTCGACTGTCCCACATACAGATATAGCATTACCCAATTGTGTTCATGGTACTTAAGTAAATCCATCACCATTCTTATGTCATCGTGAGTTTCTCGCAGATGGACATATTGACCGAGAGGAAATGCACCAAAGTCATTGCCATTATGCAAAAGAACACACTTAAGGCTACGCTTGGAGCTATCCAAAATCAGTTTCGCTTAGCAGGGCTATAGGTGCCAAGTCCCAACTCGGTAAACAGTCCAGGAACATCGTTGTAGTATACAAATTGTTTGTCCTCAGAGAAAAACTTAACAAATGTGTACTCTCCCTTTTTCGGTAATATGATACTCGTACCGACCTGTCAAGCATACGTCTTTCACTCAACCTGGAGGCTAAAAGTTCTGCAACTTTCTTAGAGAGCGCCAAATCACGTATCATGTCATTCAAATCCTCTTGATTGAAACATTGAGGAGTTAATAACTGTTCAGCATCTGATGATGAATCTGCAGACTCTGACTCCATTACCTGGACGTCCATATCAAGTACATCATTTTCATCCTCAGAGGAAGCATATCCACTTAAAATTAGAACTGGTAAAGACTCAGAATAAGGTACTGGCCGGATTGCCGAGGGAAATGTTCGGATAGTCGATTTTGTGCTGATTTTTCTTGCCAATCCATTTAGTATTCACCAGACAGAAATAACAATCCGATACATGATCTTTTGGCTTTCGCCACACCATAGGGATTTCAAAAGGAAGACCATTTATCTTTCCTTTCGTCCACTCACGAAGATGTTCCACACAACTATGGCAAAGAGCATGTGGGGTCCACTTCTTATCTTGATAGCCAAGAGGAACATCAAAATATGCCTTATAAGTGCGGATCAAAGAGTTCGGTTTATTGCGCCTTCGACTAACTAGCATTTAACGGCTACATATGCAGCAAAAAGTGTCTGGAAAATTAACGCAATTTCTTCTTGACGAAGCCATCGCTCTAACATGAGACCTAAAAGAAGAAACAAAAATGTCAATGTTTTGCACAATAACACTTATTACTATCTTATTACTATGTACTGTGAAGTATTTGCTTCCTACAAGCACCCTCTCTGTCCGTCCGGAGGGCAGTTTTCCGGGAAACGAGAAAATAGAAATTATAGAATAACTTTAGCATGTAGGTAAAAATGGATTATATATTTGAAATTAGCATGAAAAAACAAATTAAAATTGGCAGATAAATCTAAGTCACCAGAAAATGTGATTAGAATTGTTCCTCTGTGTAATCATTTGCCACTCTAGCAACGCCAGTCCCAAAGGCCCAGAGGGATAACACTCTGTGTCAGTAAATATGGTAACTACGTCCAACTCTCATATTCAGAATGAAATATAATTTAGAAAAGTAGAAAAGTATGGATAACTAATATGGCCATTTCAATGCATAGGAGAAAGAAACCCATGAATGGGTTTCCTAAACTTTCCAAAACATGTTAAAAAGAAGATGGCAGTCAGACTATGATATTTTAATACAGTTCCTACCCCTAATTTCCACTGTAATCTCAATCTGTGTTAGAGGATTTTGTTTAACTTAAGATTAGACCCAAGAAACACTCAAAAGAATGAAGTTGAGCTACATTGTGCTAGACCTTTTCAAGTTAAATTCATTCTTCATCTCAATGTGGATAATCAATATTGTCAATTGAGCGCTTAGTATAATTCGTGATAATTTTCGTGTCCTTACTCTGATATTTTCCTGTAGAAATATTAAAATAATCTTCAAAATTCCTAGTGTTTTTCGCTATAAAATTTCTTTATTCCGTATTCTTTTAAATAAAAAAATGAGCAACGTCTCTTTTATCAAGGCATTTTTCTAAATTGTCATGTGTTAGGCAAAGTAATATTTAAGGGGATAATAAATGAAAACCGATGTAAAATTGATAGATATTAATAAAGAATCAGCTTTCTCAGGTAGTTATTTAACAGTTTATGACGCTAATAGTATATAGCAAGTCTCCAATACACAAATAATTACTTTTTGTATTGTCGTCTGAAAAATTTCATAGGAGGAATTTTTATTCAACTAAACTGAATTCAAATGGAAGGTTTAGTTTATTACGCCAATGGCAAATTTAGAAAATGACTTTTTATTAGATATTACACAGGGATCGATAAAATTAAAAAATAAAAAAATTCACTGGGAGAAAAATTAAAATTAATTACACTGGTCTGTGTTTCAAAAGATTTTTTCCAAGGTCAGATTGTTTTCAATTGAGATAGGACCATTTTCGGACACTGAATTCAATAATACATTCCATTTATCCCAATGAGATCAGTCTTTTAGATATGTTAGATTAAATAAATAATGCTGGAATTTCTTAATTGGTGTTACTAAACTGGTGTTTATATACTCGTATAAATAATGCTGGAATTTCTTAATTGGTGTTACTAAACTGGTGTTTATGTACTCGTATAAATAATGCTGAAATTTCTTAATTGGTGTTACTAAACTGGTGTTTATGTACTCGTATTATGTTATGTGCCTTACTTAAAATAACCTTTTTCTTTATTAAGATTAGATTTATTACTGCAATAAATCGTAATTGTAAGAGCCACTAGATCGTTGAGTCAAATTAAGCGACAAAAATAAACCCTTCGTCCTTCATATATTTTTCTAAACATTTGTTCAAAACCTACGTGATTTGAGAAACAATCCGAAGAAGAGCATTGCATTTGGTGTTTTGATGGATATGAGAGGAATGGAAAGATAAGACCACAATATTTTCATTATTTTGACTCTTAATCAACTATAAGACTAGTTCCCCATGGGCAAGGCGTTCCTGTTCCAGAAACTGGCCTCAATGCGGTATCTTTGACCCACCCCGAGGCTGGAGGTGCGACCGATGCATACACATCTGGTACATTCAAGCCAACAGAGGAATAGAGCTGATGCAACTGAGCCAAGCTGAACTAAATGATCTGACGTGATATTTGAATCTTTCTAAGTGGTTGTTGGATTAAAAAATTTGCGAAAAACGTCTATTGGCACCAGTGAGAATGTTCTTTTAGTAGCAAACACGCGAATAGTTCCAAAAACTCCCCTAATTCGATGAGGCGTCTTCGCTTGTTTATTGCAACTACATTGCTGAACTGACCAATTTAATGAGTATGAAGCATGATGCCACAAATTGGCAACTTTTTATCAATTCATTGAGTAGAAGACTCAAGACAGTTATCCTGAACAACGGCAAAACTTTCACAATCAGTATAAATGAGGAAAATCCACAACAGCATGAAATGTCTGATCACCGCTATCAAATACAAGGACCATAATTGGTTCAACTGTCAATATCACAAGGTACTTGGTCTCTTCCTAGGAATTCAAGGTAAATACACTAAGTAGTCATGCTTCTGTGACTATGTGACAGCTGGGCACATGACCATCATTATGTCCGACGAGAGTAGCTTTATATACAAGGTATGAAACCCGACTAACACAGTTTTCTACCTCCTGGTTGAATAGTAACAGATTCTGCTCACAATTATCATGAAGATAATTGTGAATGAGCTTGAAAAAAAAGTTGAGTGATCCACCTTTCTACCGAAGAAGTTTTTTAGAGTAAGCAGGGACAAAGTGAAGGCGGGGATATTTGATGCTCCTCGGATAAGAAAGCTCATCAAGCACACACATTCCGAAGAATCATTTTATCCCAATCACCACTCTATTTAGCTGGCTCTAAAATTGATCACTGCAAACCTAATGATCAAAAACACCGTATTGAAAACTATCAGAGTACAGAAAACTGTTGATGAACTGATGCAAAGATTCAGACGACTAGTTCCACGCATGTCATTAAAAATGCCCTTTCTCAGAACTCATCTGGACTAGCTTTTAGAGAATTGTAGGGACTATTGCCATTCCTCCAACTCCATCTCGTCGGCCGAACTGATGACTTATAATCAGTTGACCAGCGTTTCGATGGGCAGAGATGGGAATAAAAATACCTGATTGCACCTTTTACGGGGCAGAGATATTTTAGCGGGTCGAATTTTCTTTTTCATGGTAAATGATGTTATTTGCATCTTAGCTCTACAGACTATATTGTTCCGTACTAAAGTCCCTTTTAAAGGGAATAATATCTATCTACTGGCTTTATAGAGTGATACTGATTTGTGGCTCAAGAACAAAAGAGTTTCTAAATGTGCGAAGCACTTTTAAGGGAGAAACACTTCGAATCTTTACTTCCAAACACAGAGTAACACAATATTTTAATGAAATTATCGTTGGATTTGTTTTTTTCCAGTCTCAACATTATGAACTGAAATAAATATATCAACATTGATTCTTTAGAAAATTGATTAAATAATTTTTTTTAATTCTATTGAAAATTAATTTGATGATGAAACACCAATAAATGCTAAATTACCTCGAGACAATGTAAAGTGAGTTTGTGACGAATAAATTATTGACGAAAGGCGCTAGATAATGTCTGTCCAAAATAAGCATTGTGATGTTACAATTCTATTACAAGGCATCGGAAACTCTACAATTTCAAATTCGGTCGATAATTAGAGTACAGCTAAACTGAAATTGGGACTGACAGATATCAGTTCAATAACCTTATGCTAGAGGGGAAATAGAAATAACCCACAAAAAAAGGAAGATTTCTCTATTCTAATTCTCCTTTAAAGGCTTTTGGATTGTTTTGTGGGAGAAAACGTTTTCTATGCTAACTCAATTAATCAGTAAAATTTCTTATTTTCTGTTGTGTTTGGTAAAGTTGATTGATTTTTCTTTTACTTGCCAGGTCTCTTTGTCACATGAATGCATTTCTAAAAACGAATTCAATAAACTTGTGCAAGGTTTATATTTCCCCGATAACTCTTATTTATTGAAATCCAAACTTCTTTCTCGAGTTGAAATGACTTTTGAAAGATTTCTAAAATTTGATGTTTTAACATGAGAGAATTGATGGGGAAATGGATTGGTAATGCCCTTATTAGTTTAAAAGTATTTTTAAATAGTAATGCGTATAAGATACTATTAATAAATTGGGTAAATGGAGTTCTTAGAAACCGGATAGCCTTAGGACATACAATAGGTAATGCATTTTTATGTTTATCATTATTTTATAGATAAAACTTAAAAAACTCTTTCAAGTCATTCATATTTAAATAGCTATTTATTTATTAATTTAATAAGTAATATAATTTATGCTGCGATATAAACTCGTGCGTTGTATTGATGGAAGTGCATTCTTCTTTGATTGATTAACGATCGCATTTTATCTTCAAATCCAGAGGTGTAAACGAGTCAACTGAGCAGAGTAATCCTTTGTGGCGATATTCTGATTTAGGTTAATAAATTCAAAATGGATTATGCCATTCCTATGCCACCAAACGCAAAAGACAATCTTCCGTGGATGAAGACAATGTTTTGGCTTGTCTAGTGTTTGTATTGTACATAATCGTACATATCCTATTCTTCCATTCGTGTAACAATCCTACTAAAATGTTTCATTGTTTAGTTGAGAAAGGAAAGATGAACAAATGTTGATTTTTTTCATTGTAAATGTAACTGAGAGATCGTCAGTTACCTCAATCGTGACAACTTACCATCTCATTTAAATGCAATGCACAGTGGAATAAGTTGAATGTAGTTTTTCTTCCACTTTTTAACCAGTTACAATCGGATTTACTTCTTCTTTTATTTCAGAAAGATTTTAATCATTATCCATTAGTCTTCCTAAACAGGTTAGTCTTTGCCACTAACCTTTCCCGAGCGAAATTTTGTAATAATTTTTAGTACTGGCTCACATTAATTTTTCATACACTATATACTAAACAGAAACATTCCGATGTTAACTTTGCATTTTTACCTTTTCTAAACTCGAAAAGAATAACGTTGCGAATATGTACTTTTGACATTTTTATAGTATTCATCATTTAGTAAAGAGGTACAATAAATTAACAATAATAATACAAAGTTAATAGCGCAAAAATACAACAATTCATCTCCTGAATTTCCGAAGAAGTAATGCAACGGCTATTTTAAGAACTTTATCCACTTGTAATCCGCAAAATTCATAAAACCCTTTTTGCATAAAATACTCAAAAACCCTGCCAGACGAAATTAGACAAAAATAATTGGGTTCTTTATGGAGTACATAAATAAAGAAAACAAAGAAAATGCGCATCATGATGTGAAAAATGACAAAATGATGCTTTATAGCGTGACACAGGTTTACATATATGTAGACTGTATGAGTTCATAATATCAATAAAGTAAATTAAAAAGGAGCCGATTACCTAGTTTTTATTAAAGCATTTAATGGCTAAAGTTTTTGGCCCCCTCGCTATAAACCAAAAGGCGAAGCCAGGAATAATTGCATTAAACGAAACAGCAAAATTGGGTGGGAAAAGAATTGGCACTTTTTTCATTTTGGGGCGGGTTAATTGGAATCAAAGGAGCGACGCGAACACTAACAAGGCAATTTGTCGTCATCGTTACTGATGGCGCTGATCTCCGAAAGCGTTGATTCCTAGCTCTTCTCTTTGGGAATAAAAGTTAAATACTACGAGTAAAATAAAATTTCCATGAAAATCCTTGTATTTATGCCTTCTTCTTCCAAGGATCCCCATTTGGGACTTATTTAAAATTGATCATAATTTCTGTACTAAGGCTTTAAATGAACAAAAATCCTTTACTCATTTACTTAGAAATAACTCCTTTAAGCTGAAAACTCTTAAAACAGCAATTACATGTTATGGTACTTGGGACAAGTGAATAATGATTCAATTTCGGCAAAGTCATGCTACAGGGTGGCGCATATCGTCGTCATGTATGTGATATTTGCAGCAGCTTCTTTATGAAGGCCTCGAAATAGTATATTCCTTCAATTCATATCTCCGTCTGGTTACGGAGAGTTGCGTGCCATTCAGGTCCTTTCCATCTAAAACATTTTACTCGTAGTATTTAACTTTTATTCCCAAAGAGAAGAGCTAGGAATCAACGCTTTCGGAGATCAGCGCCATCAGTAACGATGACGACAAATTGCCTTGTTAGTGTTCGCGTCGCTCCTTTGATTCCAATTAACCCGCCCCAAAATGAAAAAAGTGCCAATTCTTTTCCCACCCAATTTTGCTGTTTCGTTTAATGCAATTATTCCTGGCTTCGCCTTTTGGTTTATAGCGAGGGGGCCAAAAACTTTAGCCATTAAATGCTTTAATAAAAACTAGGTAATCGGCTCCTTTTTAATTTACTTTCAGGCACTAAATTGTTAAATTCAAATGGAATTAAACTTTATTGGATAAGAAGGGTTAGTTCACAAGATTAACGTGCCTTTCCTTAAAGAGGAGGTTATATATTTTCTACAGATTTTCACGGACACTGATTTCACCACTTTTCGAAATTTGCTCCCCACATTTGGGGCTCAGATGTCCACAGTACTTTTCTGCATTATTAGATACATATATTATTTGACTTTGATACGAATTTTAGGGTATTACTGCAAGAATCTTCAGTTCTGCCCTCTATTTCTTTTCAAAGAAAGCTGTATCTCTTTCTTGGTCTCAATTCTACTATAAAGTCTTTTCGCCCCTTTTCATCATTCATGGTTTCCTCCTACCACATTTAAAACCATCCAGTACCATCAAGATTATTTTGTGTAACCAGGAACTTTTTATTTAACTCCTCATCCAATTGGTTATTCACCATATGAATGATCCAATATATTCCTATCATTCGTATGAATGAAATATTCTCTATGACACCTTAGAATAGTGCAACGAGCATCATGGGGACATATTGTCCTTCGTAACGCTCTTATGCCCACCTACACTTTCCCCATCCTTTTTTTTCCGTTCTTTTTAAAACCTTCAGCATCAAGGGCCTCGTGATCCACTCATTGAGCGAACTCTCCTACAATGGCTGTCCCGAAATTCTCTAATGGCCCAAGAACTGATTTTTGATGACAACATTCTCTTCATCTCTTTCATCATCAAACTTCACCCTGAATATTTATCTATTTCGCAGGATTTTTTCTACGCTTTGACCTCAATCTCTTGTTCATAAAAATTCAAAATTAGCAGATTACCTGGTTCTAAGCATTGAAAGCGCCAGACAAAAATAATCATTATTGTAATCGAATTTTTTGCATTAAATTTACTAGTAATAGAATAAATGCTTTTGCATACTTGTTAGCCTTTTAATGATGAATAGATATTTATTTTGTTTTCTTTGCTTCTTGTATGTTTATATTTTAAGGATAGGTGGTCAGATGTTTATTTTTTTGGTCAATTTTTAAATTTTTGTTTTTTTCTGGACGGTAGGATTTATAATGTAGTGTTGTGTATCATCGTCACATCTAACATAGAACGTGTCTTTGGGCCACCCCTGTAGAAGTCCTCAAATGTTGGTCCCAGAGGCATTGGCATGGCTAAGCGTATAGTTTTCCCTTTGCGTCGAAAGTTGCTTTAGTGCCGCATGCGTATGGTAGCACTTTTTCTTATTTTTTCTCTTTTGATGGTTGGAGAAGTGGTAATTAAATATAAACCCATTTAAAATAATTTATTGTTTCAGTTACCAAGCAGGTTGGTGCAGATCAATTTCATATCTAATGATCTGAGGCATTTAGGATTTTTTTTAAGGTTATTTATTATCAGTAGTAGCCGTTGGAAAGAGTACCAGAAGTATTTTTCATTTACCTAAAGATTTTACCTGATTAACTAAAAACTCTATCAAGACAAACTTCCACGTAGCGATACGACTGAAAGGAAAAGTGCATTTGTTTTATGTATTTTTATAGCTTATGGTAAACTTGTAGAGGTGTAGGTTTGAAAGGTTTGTAATACGTTTCATATTTCACTTTATTTGTTCTTTTGCTCTTTTTTTGTATTAAATTTGATTGATATTTTGTATTCATCGTCATGTAATATGCATTGGTTTTTCCATTGTAAATCATGCGATAGTTTCGTTTTCGTGAAAAATGTCTGCTCTTGTTTTAGAGCCGTTCTTCCTGGTCTGAAAGTTTGTAGGTCTTTACGAACTATGGTGGTGAGTAGAAATTTATGGTATTACCTTTGGTATCAGAGATGATATGAAAAAGGTAGAATTTTATTAGAGGACCATTAGATCTTCTTGTTTCGAATTTGCCAAATCTAGCAGTTAGCAGATCAAAGATGGTTGGCAATGGTTACTGAAAATGTTGGTCTTCTCGGCTTTTGCTTTGATTCGGGAAGATAAAGAAGACATAATTAAGAAAAACGGAAGTTGAAGATATATAACAGGTTATCCTTCCAGAAAGTAAAGATATATGACAGGTTGTCATCCCAGAAGGTGAAGATATTCGCAGGTTGTCCTTCCACAAGGAGAAGATACATGATAGGTTGTCCTTCTACAAGGTGAAGATATATGACAGGGTGTCCTTCCAAATGGTGAAGATATATGACATGTTTTTCGCCCCAAAAGGTGAAGATATATGACAGGTTATCGTTTTAGAAGATGAAGATAAAAGGCAGGGTGGCCTTCCAAAATGTGAAGAGATATGATAAGTTTTCCTTCCAGAAGGTGAAGATATATGACAGGTTGTCCTTCCAGAAGGTGAAGATATATGGCAGGTTGTCCTTCCAGAAGGTATATATATATATATATATATATATATATATATATATATATATATATATATATATATATATATATATATATAATATATATAAATATATATATATATATATATATATATATATATATATATATATATATATATATATATATATATATATATATATATATATATATATATATATATATATATATATATATATATATATATATATATATGGCCAGCTGTCCTCCCGGAAGGTGAGAATATATGGCAGGTTGTCCTTACAGAAGGTGAAGAATCAGCCTTGCTGAAACCCAACAGGAGTTCACAGCCTAGGAAACTTGTGTCCTGATAGCGACAGATCCGCTTTTTTCGAGTTCAAAATATGGGTAGATTGTTATAAGAACGTTTTACCCTATCTTTCACCCTTTGCTGGGTATAAATAAGTTTTTAAAATATAGTAGGAAGTTTAAAAGAGGTGTAAAAGATGGCTACAAGAGAGAGCACCCATTTCTCTTGGCCTGCTGGGGACGGAAGGGCGCGCCGCTACTCCAGGTTTCAGTTGTAGCGGGGACATTGATTGCATCTGGTACAGCATAGATCCCCTTGTGGGTAATAGGGGTCACTGGGACATATGTGTGTGGTCGGCGTCGGCCTCACCTGTCCTATGGTGCCCTTGAAAGCGATTTACCTCTCGCGTTTCTTATTTTTCCTTTTTATTCTTTTCTCCCTTTCCTTCTTTTCATGGATTAACCTTTCGTAGATCGTAGGGTCGTCTCAGTTCTAGAGTCCTGAGATCTGTAATAAACTAGGGTTGCGTCTGATAGTTGATAAATGACGATTATAATTAAATATAATTTCAATCAACGTCTCAAACTGCAATAAATAAAATACTGAAATAAAATTTCACCGACCTTCCTCGAACCTAGTCTTTTCGATCCTCTTTTCTGTGAATCAGTGTTAATTCTGATTAAGAAAATTACAAAGGCGAGATTTTGTTAATATTTTTTATGGTCTTTTTCTCAAACTCTCAAAACCTTTAATTTGAGCCTTTTTCTAAGTCTAAAATATTTTTTTACTTTCATAACACTGGTCTGCGTCAAAAATGTACCTTAGGTTTTCTATAGTTTTTCTTAATAAAATTAACCTCCTAAATCCGAATCTGTCATCCGTTTTTCGCTTTCACCCCTAGTTATTGCGATATAGGGGGTGATAATAATTTTATAGTTTATACATCTCCTATATTACATCAAATTTCAATAGTTTTTGCACTGCTCTATTCGCAGTAAATTTTGTGTACATTTTAAGTAATTATGTTAATAAGTTCATATTTTTGTAGGTTAGGAATTGCTCAGCATTATAATAATAAGAATAATAATAATAATAATAGTGGTTGAGTTGAAAATTAACAGAAAATGTAAGAATAGCTCCGACAGATTTTGCTATGTTTGCGGCAAAGTGACTTTTCCTGAGCAGCAAAGTACAATCCCTCCTGTAATTAAATCTTTGTATCATGCATAATTTGGAGTAAGGCTAGGAGATTTAGATAAAAGATTTGCACCACATATCTGCTGCAAGGGATGCTACATAAGTTTAAGACGCTGGAGTCAGGGCGAACAGAAGTCTCTCTCTTTTGGTGTTCCCATGGTGTGGAGAGATGGCAAGGACCACACTACGGACTGCTATTTTTGAATGACAAATCTTAATTGTGAGCATTGTATCAAGTATTTAAGCTTTCTGTATTATACTGGCTCCTGAAAATGTCATTATTATGCAAAGACTTAGCATAAAATTAAAAACTAACATAGTTCACTTCAGCATGAACATATCCTTTACTAAACATTTAGGTACTATCTGCAACTCCAAATCAATTCCTTTATGTAATATGCAATTATATTTTCCACATGTATAAATAAGAAGAATAAACATAGTGTGGCATATCCGGATGTTCCTTCTGCCATCAAACCCCTGCCCCATGGCCCAGGAATTCCTATACCTTCTCCTTCTGAACATATAGAGGTACATGAAGAGATTAATATGGAAGTTGACCAAGATTATGACACATTTGAGTCTTATCAGGTTTCCACACATGATATGGTCGCAAGATCATTCACTCAAGTTCAGTTAAATGACCTGACCAGGGGTCTGGGGGTTTCAAAGGCGAATACACAACTTCTTGGCTCTCGACTCCGTGAAAGTAATCTTCTCGCTTAAGAAACAACATTTAGGGGGGTACAGAAATAGAGAACAAGAGTTTCGAAGCTATTTTTTACAGCATTCTTCCAGCTCTTTAGTATACTGCGCCAATATTAAAGGACTTGTTGAGGCCCTTGGAATTCCCTACAACCCATTAGAATGGAGACTGTTCATAGATTCCTCCAGTAGAAGTTTAAAAGCTGTGTTACTGAATATTGGTAACAAGATACCTTCCGTTCCTATAGGCCATTCAATCCAACTTACTGAAAGTTATGAAAATATGAAAAAAATGCTAGATGCAATAAATAACTCTAGCTATAAGTGGAGGATATGTGGTGACTTAAAGGTAAGATCATTTTACACTTGGCATTTCTAAGCTTTTTGATATTGAAATTTTCATTTATAATTGTTAATACTTGTATACACCTTTTGGTCAACTTACATTTTACACGAATGCAAATCTGGAAATCATCAGTCATTTTTTAGTTATATTTTTTGTTGAAGTGTGTCCCTATAGGTTAATGCATCCTATTGGGTTAATGGGGAACTTATCCTAATTGAGAAGGTATACAACACAACTCAATAAACTCAAAGTAAGATGTACATATATCCAATTAGTTCCAATACGATGATTTAATGCATCTGCATACAGGATTTTTCAGTACATATTCATATTCTTATTGTTTTAAGAAATATTACTTTGAATTTGTTTTTAGAAATATTACACTGAATTTACATACCGTGCTAAATTTTTTTCAGGTAGTGTCTCTTACGCTTGGGACGCAAACAGACTACACGAAGCATCCCTGTTTCCTATGTTTATGGGACAGTCGTGCAGATAGTATGCACTATGAGAAGAAGGTTTGGCCTCCACGAGAAGCATTTAGAATTAGATCAAACAATGTGATAGCTGAACCTTTAGTGCCTCCTCAAAAAATACTCCTCCCTCCACTGCATATTAAGCTTGGCATAATGAAAAATTATGTCAAAACCCTTAATAAAGTAGGCCAAGCTTTTAAATTTCTTCTTCAAAAATTTCCACAAATTAGTGACGCTAAGCTCCATGGGGGAATTTTTGATGGACTTCAAATCAGGAACTTGATCAGCAATTTGATGCATCAATGAAGGACATAGAAAAAGATGCCTGGAAAGCTTTCAAAGCTCTAGTTAACAATTTTCTAGGCAACAAAAGAAGCCTATAAGAATATGTTGCCCTGGTCAATCAGCTCTTAACAAGTCTCAAACATTTGGGAGCTCGAATGTCTATAAAGGTACACTTTTTACAGTCCCATCTGGATTATTTTCCCGACAACTGCGGGGATTACAGTAAAGGACAGGGGCAAAAATTCCACCAGGACATAAAAACAATGGAATCCAGGTACCAGTGTAAATGGAACGGAAACATGCTTGCTGACTACTGTTGGTGTTTTAAGCGTGATGCACCAGATGACGGGCACAAACGAAAATCGTCAAGGGCGTCTGTTATACGAAATTATAATTATTTTCTTTATTATGTTGCATTCTTTTATTTTTTGTTTATTAAAAGAATTATAGTTTACATACGTGTATTCCTGTTTATATGATATAACAGTAATAATGCATTATTAGATAGAGAAAGTTTTGTTTTTTTTAAATTCAGAAAAAATGAGGTAATCTCAATGAAAATGGTGTATGCTGTACTGAGAAAATCTGACCTGATTGAACAAATATACATTCATTTTTGAGCTCAGGAGGTTGGATTCATTAAGAAACCACAAAGAAATCCTGGGGAACATAAAAAAAAATTTCAAACGCAGGCTTGTGTAATTAATTACTCTAATATTTTGGTAATCCACGATATTGTGGCCCATAAGAAAAAGTCTCCTAATATTTTTTTCTTTCTGAAAAAATATATATCATTCGAAAGAGTCGCGTCACGTGTTTATTATCCAATATTTATTAAAAATTACTCCTTTTTATTGTGTGGCATTTGTTTACAATGATGTTTGTGTTTATTTTCTAGATAACTTTATTAAAAGGGTTCGGTGATTTCACCTAAATATCTCATTAGAGATGGCGGCCTTTAATTCTTGTAAGTTCTTTTTTCATAGACCCTGTTGCAGGCGAGTTAACGTCACCAAATCTCGATGTTAACTTGCCTGTAATCATTTGAGGTAAACCTGCCTTGCAGTTCCTCGCATTACCTCATGTAGCTCAGTTCTGTTGGCACCAACAGTTTTCAAGACAAAGATCTCACCATTTAGAGTGATTGTGTTTCCATCGGAATCTTTAAAAAAGTACCGCCCTATGATCTGAGATGCATTAAGACCATTACAAACATTTAAACGATGACTGTGTTATAAGTCTTTGGTGATATTCAATAGCTAATCTGTTGTCAAAATGGCACAATTTGGTTTGTTTACAGTTTGATTCAAGTAATAATGGGCTTCGTCTGAGATAGAACTGCTAGAAAATAGGTGGTATGTATTTATCTTTTGTGGAATCCACTAGTAGAATTTTTGTCTTCGTGCGGAATCATCATCGTTTATTTGTTACGCTGTTTGAATTTTAAATATAGAAGAATATTAAATTTGTTAAATATGCGTGGATTTTAATATCGAAATATTAACAACTAAGCAATACATCAGATGCTTGTCTAAGGGTCATGTCTTAAAATTTTATATGTTGAGGTAATGATCTCTTCTATTGTTGCTGTGCGCTTCCCACAGTCAAATCTTTTGATAATGCTGGCAGATAATTAAAGTTTTCTAGCATAGCTACAGGTCAATTGTTTAGGAACAGATTCTGACTTCCAAAATGTGTCTTGTAAGATATTTGAACTGAAACTACACTTCCTCCATGTTTATAATATTGATCAATAATAGTAATGAGATGCTCCAGAGTCTTCTTAAAGGCCTATTCTTCTCCAAATATAAATTTATTTTCGCCCTTTTATTTTGAAAGACTCATCTAGGCTACTCTAAAACTCGAACCTGTAATTTTTCGAATGATGGTAAAGGGCTAATAAAGAACTTATTCTTTAAGTATTTTTTTTCTTCTATTTTCCTGGATCGCACAGTGTGGTGAAATCAATATCGCGAGGACAAACAGACGCGTGTTTAGTTAAACAGCGTTAACAGTTACGTTCCATATGGTCCAATACTTTTAATCCCCCTCCCCTTTTGCCTCGCTGCCCCAACAATCCTCGAGATCGATCGAAAAAAAAGGATTACCATCAGCAGATTTCGTATTCCGTTAATATAAACAAAGGTGGGTGGGATAGCGTTTAGAATAAAAAGCTATGAACAGCCGCACTGTCCCCTCCTATTGTTTAGGTCTATTTTCGACAAATGGACGAAACTTCGCTTTTTCCGACGTAAACCAGAAGGTCGAAGGGTCACAACGTTGAAAAGTGATGCTCTGGGAGAGAGGCTTTAAGGTGGGCCTTCATCTCCTCTCCCCTCCCCCAGGGGATAATCGACGAATATATAGTCGATCTGGAGAAATAAGAGGGAGAATCGAGGTTGCAATCAAGAGAAGAAGAGCAGTCCCTGAGTAAAACAGGGAATCAAGAAGAAGTGGAACCGAGCGGGAGTTTTCTTCCCAAGGGTGTTCCTTTTGGTCACATCGAAGAGTAGACCAGCGGTATCGAGAATCACTCTCATACCAAATCTCGCCCAGAGGACCCCCTTCCCCCAATCTCAGTTTTCCGAATAAAACCAGAGATATCCCTCACCATTGAGGAATACCAATGTTAAGTTCCACTTGAGAAAAGATTCACCACTTGGACAAGTCTCATCATCGAGAAGCCCGCAAGTATAACTCAAGGATTGGAATAATCGTACATCCACAATCCCCTCGCTTATATCGACAAGTCAAGAAGCATCGCCACACGCGCCTCACTGAACTCGAGATTAGCTCAGAGAGACTGTCAGCTGTTTTTCCGAGTCAGCCTCACGTCCGCGACAACTCACGCCTCGAATCATCGTATCAACGAGGTTCTCGTTCAAGGTCATCCCACGCCCGACTCCCACTTATTTAAAGGTAAAAGGAATCCAACTCTTTTATGTTCTTTAGTTCTCATTCCGTACTAAAGTGAATTTTGTGTCAATCATCGCATAGTACTCATTGGTAGTATTAATTTTTATTTATTTCATTTTTTTATGCAATTAAAGGTATATTTTTGCCCTATTTGTTTAATTAAATCCTAGAAACACTGCATATGGCAATATATATATATAATATTACGAATCCTCCCTGGTTAAAGAATAAAAAAAAGTAAAAAAGTAAAGCACTCTTAGAGAAAAAAGGAACAGAGTTATTCATATACGGAACAAATCCTACATACATACTACTAGCCCATATACCACGACACGCAGTATAATAGTACTATTATAAAACATTTCACATCATTGTCTATTCTGCCTACTCTGCCTCGGTTTTGAATCAGTGCCAGCAGTCCTTTATCTATTAAACCAATCAGATGACAGCATTTCATATATTTTATCATATGAGAATCTATAAAGTGGATTGAAACTTCTAATAAAAACTTATTTTTATTAAGGAATGACTAAATTCTTGTTTTGGCATTAACTCTAGCTTTCAATAACAGTCCATGTAACAAATGAGTTACAAATGCGAGAAGAAAGCTGACATTATACTTTTAAAAAACCTAAATGGAAACCATACCAAATACTTTATGCCTTCCGTGAAGGTTATGGATAAATGGCCCATAAGAAAACAAGCGTTTAGGACTAGATTAAAAGAATCTAAACGAGTCAAGAGTTTCCTTATGATAACATAAGTCTTGTAATGCATCAGTATCAGATACTTCAAAAACATCTGCCGTTGTTCGGTTATTAGTCAGAAAAGAACATCGAAATTTAGTTAAAATAAAAGCTCGATAAGTCCGGATCTGTTATTCTATTTTAATGAATTATTTAAAAAATAACAACCTTTCTGCTTGGTGGGGGCCTGGAACGTTTGGACAAGAACATTTAGACAAAAAATGTAATTAGCTTTCTGCTGCTCTTTTGATTAGCAAAGAAGTAGATGAAAATAATTTTGTGAATAGCCATGCCATAACAGATGAATCCCCGATTTCGACGATCAGCCTGAGACTAATGTTTAACCAAAAAAAACAATGTCTCCTTCAGAATCAATGTGCTGATAAAAGTTGAAGCAAAACAATCAGGTGAATAGGTAATACAGTTTGGGTGTATCTGTTACAAGTGGTATGGAAGGTTACGTCAGTTAACAGGTGTTACTCCGCCTGTTACGACTGCAGAAGGCAAGATGCTCAACGGAGGAGGAGACTACTAGTCGCTTGAAGATATGAATCGATTATGTCGAATTGCATGGGACAGAAGGACGAAATGAGACAACTTAAAGAGGATGGATTTTATGTCTGTCTCTTCTCTCCCACAAGAAGTTTTATAACTTTTTACATGCTCATCTTAGTGGTTGTGGATACACAAAATATTAAACATAGTAGGATGGGTTTTATAATAATGGTCTAGTTATATTTGATTTAATTACTAAGTTTTTAGATTTTTGGAATTAAGCTAATGGTTATATAGAGCATTAAACACGGTGGGATGGTTTTTACAATAACTATCCAGTTAACTTTTTCATAGGCTTAATGGGGGAGAATTCCCTTACAATTGAGCCAATGTGAATACATTTTGAAGATAGAGGATACTCCTATCTTAGTATTAACCAATAATATATAATTCCAGATGATTAGAGGTTGAGCGCGACAGGGTTTACCTAAGAATGTCTTTTGCAAAAAAACAAACAGTGAAACCACAGGAAATTAGTAGGCGGTATTAAAGAATTGGGATACTTAAGAAGGAAGATTGCTGGTTGTTGCCATCGGGCTTAGCTGAAGCAGGGCGGCTGGCTCAGCAAGAGAGGAATTAGGAAAATGGAATGCCTGCCTCAGGTGCTGCACTTTTAGCTTCGGAAGTTAATGTAAATTTGTATAAATTTCTGAACTCTTATTTTAGCCTATCCCATAATCTTTTAATTTTTATTATTATTACTTACATTATTATTATTACTATTACCATTATTATCATTATCATTACCACTTTTATTTTCATCATCATTCCCATCATCATTATTATCATTATTGTGATCATCATTATTTTTACCATTATTACTATCATTATTATTTTAATTATTATTACTCGTATCATCATCATTATTAGTAGTATAAGTAGTAGTAGTAGTAGTAGTAGTAGTAGTAGTAGTATAACAGTATATTAGTATAAAAGTACAGTTGGAGTTTGATCATACATATGTAAGGATGTAATCCTAACATATCTTCAATGATTTTTTTTATGCAAATTCAAACATTATTCATATACTTAAAAGTCTATGACTAGAATCGAGCTGAGATGCACTACCGATTTTTTGCCTCAAGCATGGGGTTGGTGCTGCAAATATACAGTTTTTATCGGAATTTAAAATATGCCGAGAAATAGCGTCGCTTTAAAGAGCACCGATATATGCATTTGTCCTCATAAAGTGGCTTACGCACTGATTTATACATCTTAGGATACGTCTTGTATCTTTCTACCCCAATATTCTACATACAGTGTCATAAATGTCTCTCATAGGGAGACTATAAAAGTAAACAACTAAGGAATTTATTTATTTAATTTAGCAAGTATCAGTTAGTTTATCATTTACAATACATGTCCTCAATAATATCCATTCACTTCTAAACATTTTCTAGCGCGTTTTTCAATGCAAGAACTTTGAATAGTTTTTAAGCAGGGATGTAGTTGTTTTATGGCTTCAATTTCTCTTCTTATGTTAACCTTTAGCGTCTGTATTGCTCTAGAAGGGTTATTTTAAGCAATTAAATTAATTTATGTCTCCCTATATGAAGTAATATATTGGTGACGGATCTGGAGATCTGAATGGCTACTTAATTGGTCAATGTACTGAAATCCAATCATCTCCAAATGTTTCTTACAAAATTTTGTGAACAATCGAGGCAAAATTTAGCTGAGCCACATCGTGCTGAAATCACATATCTCGCAGATGGCCTAATTGTATTTTATCCAATTTAGGTGTAAGAGGGTTTGTCATCAAGTAGAGATATGAGTTAGTATTCGCAATATCCGGGGAAAATATGAAGCATTTATCATATATCTAATCATAACAGTCCGTACCATAACTCATTTGGAATCTAAAATGTTTCAAGATTCTCCATGTGACTGTCGTACTCTGTTCTATAGGCGTTTTGTTGATGACTCATTTGCAGTTTTCCAAAATAAAGCTCAAGCTGAAGCTTTTCCCAATACTTAAATACAATGCATCCACACATCACATATACAATGGAAAAAATAAACTTAACCTTTCTATTTTTAGAACTTATTATTTGTAAGACTTGATTCCATTGTCACTTCAGTTTTCCGACAGCCTACGTTCATTGGATTGCGGATAAACTTTTTCAGTTTTTGTGATTTAAGTATAAAATTTCAGCCATTAAAACTTTGTTTAACCCGGCTTACCATCTCTCCTCTACTTAAGCCCCAATGCCTAACGAATCAATGAAAGTAAAAACGTACTTTACTAATAATAGCCATTCAACGTTATATAGTGATAAATGATTAGAGTATTTCTAAACAATATTTATTTACACAAAATAGATATACCTACTCTCCATGAAAATAAATCTAATATTTTAAATTTGCGAACTGGGAACTAAAATTCTCTTTGTCAAACTATATTTTTGTCAAATAGATGTTCGTATTTGTAAATAATACCGGTGCCAAAATCTTTTTGTAAAGGATCGACTACCGAATTATTCACGCATTGGTGTTGTCCACAAGCTTATTTGTCTAGGTTTTTCCACAGCGTGATATATTGGCAGTACTGTGCGATCATTTGGATCCCGTTACTCTTTGCATACGGGAATTAGCGATAGAACTGGGTATGTTCTTTCGAAAAAAAGTACATTTCCCTATAGGAGATTACATAATAAATTGTAAGACCTCAGTAGCAATAGAAAACACTAAATTCTTTGCCAGCAATAAATGTCCGATCACACTCAGGACAGCAGATTTAATGTATATTAAATCCTTAAAGCCTACTTTGAATTCAGATTTTTCGGTCGTTCCTCTTCTTGCTCTGTAAACACCACAACATATCAAACCATATTCACTATTATTATTCATACAGTTTTCCGTTAAAATATTTCATCGTTTAGTGTTAAGGTGTGTTCTTTACTATAATTATCACTAAACTTTGAAATAATTATTTCTTTAAAGTGTTCAATTATTGCACACGGTGAATTAAGTATTTAGCCTAATTTCTATAATTATTGCAATCCATTCATGTAGGTAATTTTAAATTTGAATTTCTCATTTTTGTTAATTTTGCTAATGAGTTGTCCTATATTCGAAAAATTGTTTATTGATAACTTTTATACTATCCGAATAGTTTAAAACCTATACATGTGGGTAATTTGAATAGCTTGCACTATTTTGAAATGAACAAGTCTAAACTTCAAGCGAAATAGATTAAATTTTAAATTATTAGATGTATTCGTACTTATGGAATAATATATCAAAGTAGTAATTACGAGCTTTTAGGGGAAAACTCTGGTTGAATGAATAGTCAAGGATATGCTATAATTTTCCTCTAGATTGTTCAGCAAGTTATGAGGTTTGGAACTCAGTTAGATAGTCATTCAGTGTCTTCTCCTAATGTAGTAGGATTGTCACCATGGCGAAAACGGAGCTCTTTAGTGAATGTAAAAACGAAAATTGTTAATTTTGCAATGAAGTGTTGAATCACCGAGATATATCGAGGAGGCTAAATATTCAGTTTAGTACCATTGGTATTTATATTTTGAAATGGAAAAAAGACTAGTATTGTGGACAATCTTCTTAGAAATAGTGCTCCCGGTAAGATCTCAGGCAGAGCTTCGAGAAAGATTATAATTAGAAAAGTTAACGCAAACCCTATGACGACCCGTAAGGAGATCTATGGAGAACTGCTTGTGGGAGGGACTTCGGTATCGAAACAAACATTCAGTAAGGAGCTGCACCCCAATAATTGGAAATCTCGAGAACCAAGAAAAACACTACACTCAATAAGAAACACTGAAATGCGCGCCTGAATTATGCCTGTAAGAAACGAGAAAGGCCTAAAGAATTCTGTAGTGTGTGTTGTGTTAAGTTGAAAAAAAAAAATTCGGAAAGAATTTATCTCGTCATGTAAGGAGATAAGATAGAAATGCTTATGATCCAAAGAATACCACCCTTACCCTAAAATTAGGGTGAGGATGCATCATGTTTTTTGGATGTTTTTCGCTTAATGTTACGGGTGCAGTTTATGTAATCGATGGCACAAATAATATTGTAAAACTTAGGAAGAAAGTTTTCTAAGCAGTGTCCAATATTTGGAGATGGTTGGTGTTTCCAACAAAATACTGCCCCAAAGCACACTGCCAAACACTCACGATTGGATTGTTTAGAAGACTGCGAGGGGGGTGCGGTGGCGTAGCCAGGCAACTGATTTAAACATTGTAGAAAATTTATCGCACAAACAAGCAAAATACTTGTCACAAATTATGAAAAACATCTACTTGTTATTTCTAACTGTTTATAGAATTAAATACTGAGTCAGAATAATATATCTATACTTTATTCCAACCCCATCCTTTGTAAAAGTTTTAACAAATATTTTTTTCCATCCATTATGTATAATATATATGTATATATAAATATATATATATATATATATATATATATATATATATATATATATATATATATATATATATATATATATATATATCTATATATCTATATATCTATATATATATATATATATATATATATATATATATATATATATATATATATATATATATACTATATATATACATATATACACATATAACATCGAATGCGTGTATTAGGTACTTCATAAATTCCCTAAAACTTTTAGTAAGTTCATGAAATCAGTGCAATCATCAGTGAGTCCATGTAATCTGTAAAGTGTTATGGGATTTCGTGTAATTACTGTTTTCAGTGGTCTCTTTCTACTCCCTAATTTGAAATTAGTAAATGTATGAAGTAGTTGATGACAGGGAAAACAGCTGTTACGTCTTATTACAATTTAGTCTCGTGGATGTCACGCACGCGCAGTGTCCATGCCCGTGTCGATAAGCAAGTCTGACAAAAACTTCTTGTCAGTTGTGTTCGATGTCATGTAGCGTGTAGTGTTTTAACAGAATGTAAGTGATTTAAATATGGCCGAGAATATAGAAGAAAGATTATAAAGCTTCTCTTCGAGAAATGCGAACAAACTAAGAAGAATCTACTTTCCAAGGAGGAATAATTCATCAAAAAGATTAAGACTATAACCAATCTTACGAGCACCAAACAACGCAAACAGTATTATCAACTGAGCAAGTAAGTTTCAAAAGCGTTTATTAAGTTTATTATCATTTTTAATAGTTTGAATATCAACTTTACTAAGTTTATAAACGTTTAAAGTTAAATTTATAAACACACACACATACACACTCATATTGTTCCAATTTTCTCTATACTCTTATAAACACAAAACATATTCTAGTGAATTTTCTTGTTTATTGCAGGTACGAGGTTCTCCAGTGTGGAGATGTAGGAAGCTAATTAGAAGAGGGAAGAATCCTGATAACCTATCTATTTACTTCGCGACTATAGAAGACACCTTTGATATTATCAGACGTGCTCATATTTCCATTGGCCATGGATAAATAGATCGCATGCTTAATGAACTATCAAAGAAATAAGCTAACGTAACCACATGGGCTGTGAAGACATACAAATCATTTTGCCTTCAGTGCCAACCCAAAACCAAGAAACAAATGGCAACTGTTGTGGTTGTAAAACCCATTGTTAGTTCTGAGTAAACTTAAGAGGACAAGTTGACCTCATAGACATGCAGTCAATGCCCTTCAATAATTGCAAGGGAATCATGATGTGCCAGGATCATCTCACCAAATCATGTGTGCTTCGTGCTATTGCATCTAAGAGAGCAACAGAAGTTGCCTACCACCTAATAGACATATTCTTGCTGCTAGGAGCACTCTTCATACTTCAGTTTAACAATGGCAGTGAATGTATCGCTCAAATCATCATTCAACTGAAAGATGTGAGCCGTCCCTCAAAATCGTAAGTGGTAGGCTGCAGCACCCACAGAGCCAGGGTTCAGGGAAGAGGCTTGGCTTGGAGACAACTGTTAACACTGGAGACTGGACTGTTGGTATTAAGTTTCTACTATTCCAAAAGAAATCGAACCTTCATTCAGGTATCAAGCGCAGCCTATACAAAGCCATATTTGGTTGCTCCGCTAAGCTTGGCCTCACTTCCTCTACACTTCCTAATGACATCATTGAAAGACTGGAAGCAGAAGATGAGTGACTTAGGTTCTTCACAACCCCACTTAGACAGGTGACAACAACCTCACCTCAGCAGATTATGTTAACAACCTCACATCCTCAGTTGATGTTAACAACAGCCCAACAGAAGATAACAACAACAATCCAATGTCGTAAAATGATGTCAAAAACTATCACATGGTAGATGGCATAACTAATCCCACCTCGGCATGTGGCAACAACTCAGCAGATAATGTCAACAAATCCATCTCTGCAGCTGACATCAATAACTTAAGTGTGGCTGATAACCTTAATCAGTCCATGACCAATATAACACGGAATCCAAATGAAGCCTCCTATGCTCACTGCAATCAGGCAGATCGGATGACTAGGCCCCGAAAAATTATATTAAAAAGTACAATGGAAGGTGACAATGTAACTTAAAAATATCAACTATGGATAGTGGGAGGGGAGATCCCAGGAACATTCTCGGTGTTATTGTTCACCATGATCAAAGAAAAGACATCTACAAGATTTGGGTGAAGTCGGGTTTCTTAAAAGGCTTCTATTATCAAATATCATATAACATACTGTGTTTGAAAGGTTGCTTTGTAAAGGAATACATGGTTCTTTAATACTACAGCTATTTAATGAAATTCCTAAGCAGATATTTTGGGATTTACATGAAATCCATTAATATTTTAGAGATTACATGCAATTAGTTATTTATGGCTGCAGTGGTTTCATGAACTTACTAGAATTTTCCGTGATTTAATGAAGTACCTGATTACACACATACACACACACACACACATATATATATATATATATATATATATATATATATATATATATATATATATATATATATATATATATATAGTTAATAGCCTAAGGGATTGAAAAGTGTTATCACAACCCGGTAAAACAGGGAGGAATATATTACATGACCCTTAAAATTTTAAGAAAGAAAATGGGAGATTTCGAAACGGATAAATTAGGGAAGACTATTTTAATCGCCGTATGAAGATGAAATAAAAGAATAGATTCGAACCTGTGTCATCAAACGCTAATCGCTATCAGAATCACGACCCTTATTAACTGATCCACCATCCTCAACCAGTAAAAAAGGTTGATTTAAGATGGCTTTACTGTTTATAATAAAGGGAAATCACATGGCACGTGATATACAATTATTGTTGTTAATAGCCAAAGGAAAGGAAAAGTGGTATTACAAACAAGGTTCTGATACCACTTTTCATTTCCTAGGGCTCTTAAAAACATCCATTGTACATCACGCGTCATGCGATTTTTCCCATTATATATATATATATATATATATATATATATATATATATATGAAACACCGGTTTTGATTTTAGAGAAGGTAAGCACATCGGGTCTCGTTACTCGCCGGATGGACTAAAAAATACGTTGCCCCTGCTGACGGCTATCATACGCACTAGATACCCGTGGTTCGAGTTCCACGTTAATCAGTAGGTTCCCACTGAGGAGTAACTGCCTCATAACTGAGGGCAGATATGTGTTAAAAAACCTACTATTCCTAGTCTATATAAATATTGAGCTTTAATTTAGTTTGCATGATGAAGGAAAGAACGTAAAACGCGAAATTTATTTTGTTTACGTGACCTATACAACCTTTCGGTTAAGATTTTCCCCCTTCTTCTGGTATTGATAAATTAAAAAAATTCATAAAAAGACTAATATTATACGTTGAAAATTTAAACATTCAAAATTATGGATGTATTAGATTAATCGGATATTTAATATGTGTAGGAGGGGGGGGGGGTAATGTAGAGATATATAGGTTAATGGATTGTTATATAAAAGGTAGAAAATTCAATTAATTAATAAAAGAAATTTGAAAATAAAAAATAGAGGAAACACTGGATGCATTTTAGGGAAAACACTAACCCTTTGCAAAGGGCTGTTGAAAGAAGACTGGCGGGAAAGCACGAGGGACGTAAGAAGAAAGAAATATAAACCAACCCCCTAGATTTAATATTGGTTAATACTAATAAAATTCTCATTCTCCAAATTTACCGTCAAAATATTTTCATTATAAACGGAAAATTTTTTCATAATAATTTCAGATTTATTGTTCTTTTTTAATATAAACCAATAAATTCAATGTTGCTTCTCTTGAAACAGGTAAAACGTCTGGTAGGTATATAAAGAACATCTGAGCACCATACAAGAAAATCGACTGGAAAGAGCCTCAATTGAGGAGATCGATCAATATCTTGGCCATGTAGTAGATGAAATTTAGAAGGCCGACCGTCTAGCTATCCCAGGACAAGGTTCCAAACTCCCCCGGCCTCAAGGTAGGATAGAGATATCACCGAGAGAATAAACCGCATGGAAGTCTTCATCAACGATATAAACTTCTATGGGAACACAACACAACGGTATTAAGATACACCGTCAAGCTTCTCATCAAGGAAAAGACTAAAACAGGCTTGAGGCACCATAATTAGCAATGTGGATCCAGAAGGTGACCCGAGAAAATTTTGGAATCAACTTAAGAGAT
Source organism: Ceratothoa steindachneri (assembly GCA_963969495.1). Taxonomy (NCBI): domain Eukaryota; kingdom Metazoa; phylum Arthropoda; class Malacostraca; order Isopoda; family Cymothoidae; genus Ceratothoa; species Ceratothoa steindachneri. Next base: position 143,524,773 of record OZ018332.1, on the reverse strand, counting down.
TGAGAGGAAACCCTCCGAGGGATAAAGTAAAATTATTAGTCAACGGAGATGAAATGACCAAAGATAGAGATGCAGAGCGCCATTTCAGAGATTACTGGGTAAATAGATTTCAAATAGCGACGCGGAAAATGAAGGATTCGACAGGGATTACGATGAGGAAGTAGAAACAAGGTTGAGAGAGCTGGGTGATGAGCTCGTTCACACCTGACGCTATGCTCGTGAGAATGGAAGGCTATTCACTTATGAAGAGTACGAAACTGCATTGGAAAGCTTTAAACAGAAGGCACCGGAAATGACAGGTATAACGAAAAGGCATCTTATAACGCACCCTCAAATAATAATCAAGCTATTTTAAATATCTTTAAGGCATGCATAAATGTTGGCCACTTTGCCAAGTTATTAAAGAAAGCCAAAATGCTATTTTTGATAAAGCCTGGAAAACCAAAGAAAGCAATCAGTAACTACAGGCCAATCTCCCTGTTAGAGTTCATAATCAAAATTTTTGAAAACTCTTGAACCCTAGACTTAGGAACAACCTGGAAACTGATGACCTATAAAACAAACAACAGGATAGTTTTCGATGGAAATCGGCACTGAAACCACCCTGGCCCTCATAACTGAGAAGGTGCTCTCGCTAAGGCTAAATGCAATAGAGTAGAGTTAGTGCTGAGAGACGTGGCTTCAGCCTTTGACAAGGTATGGAAACCAGGCCTAAAAAGAAAGATCTACGACCTAGGAATGGAGGATGGCATGACGAGTATTCTATACAATTAATTTGATAATCAAAAGGCCATGATTAGCATAAACGGTATCGAAGGGGAATTCTTCGACCTGGAAGCAGGAGTGGGAATATTAGAGCCCCACATTGTATGTGTGATAGAACGGGTTGAGGCCGCGTAATTTCAACCACTATCACATGTTATTTAAAACCATGATGCTCCCCACGTGCATCTTCGCTTTGAAGCTGGGCGCCTTATCGCAGCCACCTGAGTCAATGTTTAAACAAGGAGGTTTATCATCTTCCCCTCCGTGGGCCTCATCCGCCGATCACGCCAGATTGAGTTAGGCTTATGGGCAGATAAGGCTTGTTCTCAGGCTCGCCTGTGCATTCCCTCGAAGCTCCCACTCGATGGCCCCCACGCCAAGGAGATTTCTTGACTATTTATAAGGAAACTTTACCACTAAGAGCAGATTGGAGATCCAGATTTTCGTCGCGAAACATCACTACGACCCTCTCTCACCTTGTGCGCCAAGGGACCTCGACCTCGGGATTCACCATCACTTGTCCAAAAGAAGGACAATATTCCTTAAGTGCCAAGGTTCGAGCCTTCGACGCCGAGTCCACAAGGCTTCCCCTGTTGTTCAGAAAGAGAACAACGTTAGAACAGCCATTGTTCGTTCGAGCCCGTTGACAAGAAAAGGTTCTCCCCCTCCCTGTTGTTCAGAAGAGAACAACGTAGAACAGTCATTGTTTGTTTGAGCCCGTTCGCCAAGAAACGGTTCTCACCCTTCCCCTGTTGTTCAGAAAGAGAACAACGTTAGAACAGCCATTGTTCGTTCGAGGCCGTTGACAAGAAACGGTTCTCAAACCCCCCTGTTGTTCAGAAGAGAACAACGTAGAACAGCCATTGTTCGTTTGAGCCCGTTCGCCAAGAAACGGTTCTCACCCTTCCCCCTTGTTGTTCAGAAGAGAACAACATTAGAACAGCCATTGTTCTTGGGCCCGTAGACAAGAGACGGTTCTCACCCCCCCCTGTTATTCAGAAGAGAACAACGTAGAACAGCCATTGTTCTTCAAGCCGTTCGTCGAGAAACGGTTTTTCATTCCCAAGACGCCACGTCAGGATCATTTAATTCCCCCCCCTCCTTCGGCTGGAACTCGCCAGTGGACCGAAAATTCCTTCACATCGCCTTCCTCTGCACAACAAGTATAAATTACGTAAGCCGAACGTTACCTTTGAGTATTTAACCCTTCTGTCAATTCTATCCTGTGCTTTAAATGGTTTCGCGAACCATCATCTCCCTTTAACTTTATATTTGTTTTACCTTTTTAAATCTTTTAATCCTCCGATTAGCTCGAGTCCCCACGACCCTTTTCAATTCTCTGTTTATGTCAATATTTTCGGTTTTGTGTGTTCTTGATAGTTATTATTAATAAAACTCTATTTTATTAATGATAGCAATATTATTATCCTTGAGCTCAGTTCCACTTCTTAAGCATATCGAAGATACATAATATCGACCAGCCAGACATCCACGCACTCTAAAGATAATTAAGTAAGTTCCCTCAACGAATAGTTATATATGGTATATCGTCGAGAGTCCATTCTACGACAGTATGCAATATACGAGGGGCGGTTAATAAGTTTTGCAATTAAAAAAAAAGACAACGAAATATGAGGAAAAGTGTTTTATTATTTTTCAATATAACTACCATTGACTTCAATGCACTTGTGCCACTTGTCGCAGAGGCTTCGAATTCCCGCGTCTTAAAAATCTCCTGACTGCTGTTCAATCCATTTATGGACGGCGAGCTAGACATCTTCATCGTCCCTAAACCGGCGTCCATGCAGTGCAGCCTTGAGCTGGCGGAATAAAAAGTAGTCGCTAGGGGCCAGATCTGGACTGTAGGGGGATGGTTGAGCTCCTTGAATCCGCACTCGCGCAGGGCAACTTGTGTAACTCTGGCCTTGTGGAGTTGACGACGTTGAAGTCGATAATGAGGCATGAGGTTTCTAGGGACCCAACAGGCAGAAACCTTGATCATGGCCAAATTGTCGTGGATGATGTTCATAACACTTTCCATGTGATATTCCAAGTTCTCGCTCGATTTCTTCGACCTTCACCCCTCGATTTTCGAGGATCATCCTCTCCACACGGGCAACATTGTTCCTTGTTGGTCACGTCTGACGGGCGTCCTAGACGTGGGTCATCTTCAAAGGACTCACGGCCATGGCGGAACTCCCTATTCCAGCGAGCAATGGTTGCATAGGAAAGGGAGGTGTCGGTGTACACTGCAACCATGCGTTCATGGACCTCTTTTGCATTCTTGCCTTCCTTGGTCAAAAATTTGATCCCTGCGCGGTGCTAACTAAACCTTCTCCATTGTTGAAAAATTTGTGACTGACGATCTGCGATTAGGTACTGCTTCCTAAATAGACGCGGCAGGAGCGTGCGGCTGCAGGTCCTGACTTGTCATAACTTGTCCCCTCGTAAGTATCGAAATTTTGTGAATTTTTTAAAACCCCTAAAATTAAAAATGGTGAAGTTTAGAAAATTTATTTTTATGTATCTTCTTCTATAACTATTTTAGCAACGTGATATTTTGATATTTTCCTTTTTAAAATTACAAGCCATGCTTCGTATTCTTTTTTACAGAAGGAACTTGGTTCCACAGCCACTCCTTCGGCGTGTGACCTACGGCCTATTTTCTATTCTAAAACGCTTTTTTTAATCCCCCTTTATAGACTCTTTATTTTAACATCCTGAATACCTTTTTCAACATAGATACCCTGAAACATTTTTTTAAAGTTATTTCACCTTTTATTATATTGTCTTTATCCCTTGAAGATTTCTATATAGATGAGAATTTTTCAAACACTTTTTTCAACATAGACACCTTGAAACCTTTTATTTTAAAGTTATTTCCCCCGGTTTGATTTATAGAAAAACCTTCGTCAGATCTCTTTTTTCATCTAAATTTGTTTTATATACGAAATGATAGTAAAAAAGCGCCAAAGCGCTAATTTTTTGAACTTCACGATTTGTATTTTTTTTCATTCCAAATCATTCGATAATTATATTTATTTTTCTGAACTTTTAGAAAGAACTTTGATAAAAGCTCGAAACATACAAAAAAAAGACCTGCGAATAAAAGCTTCGAATAAACCTAAACTCAAAAACATGAAAGGTTACTTGTTCACTAAGCAAAAAATACATTTTCAAAAATTCGCCAAGTTAAATTATAGAGATAAGGATTATAATTTATAAAAATTTAACTAAGGGTTCTGAGTCTGCCATTAAATTGTCGTTTGGGCGCGTTTCTCCAATTTGTATTTTATGGAGGGGTTCATCATGTAGAATATCCGTGTTTTTTTGCCATATTTTTCCTGCCAGATTAAAAAAAACTATATTGCCGTTTCTAGTTAGCCTATTGCGTGTCCAACTCTTTGTGAGACTCGGTCGTGCGGACTAATTCCTGTTATCACGTCGGTATCTCTGTTTTGGAATCTTTAAAGTTTAATTAGAAATGACTCCGGGGCTGTATAAACACGAATTGTCGGGTAAATACACTGATCTGTGTAGATTTAGATACAATTTCTTTATTATTCCAGGTCGATAGATTATGAAATCTATACAGTGATGATAGATTCATTTTTGCAGCATTGATTAGTGACTTTTTCTTACGTGAAAATCCCCAAGAAGAGAGCTCGAGTCCCAGAATATGGCAGTTTTATGTGTAATCGATAACTTTTCCTTACACGTTTATTCTTTATTATTTTATGGAACTCCTGGATTTTAGAGAATTTCTGTTATCATTTTATTTATTGCTTGATTGTGGTGATATTTCTTTTGCTCTGAATCTTGCTACCATTTTTATCAAGCTTGAGGGACTATCCATCTATAATTTAGGACATATCATCCGCGAACTGGATGTTAAAAAGGTGCGGTCACTATGTTCATATAGGTCATATTGTATTGGGCGTAAAATACCGGAGATAAACATCTATCACGCGGGAGGCCTTCTTAAATGGTAAATACAGGCCCAAACGTCTTTTTAGGGATATGTAGATTCTTCTCTGACTTAAAAAAATCCTAAAACCTTCATAAACCTCTCTGTTCCAACCGAGTCTGATGAGTTTATCCCTAGACCATCTCTCTATATCTTTTCGAAGGCTTCTTTCACCAATCTCGCCCTGACACTTGCCGTCCTTCCTTCATTTCACTCACCAAGACATATGTTGTCCTTCCTTCACTTCCCAATCTACATACATTAATTACAAATTGAATTGGACTTTGCCTTAATTTTATCATTATTACTGCATTGTTTGTTAGAAGAGCCGGACTTCGACACGGTAGTCTATTTCAGTTAAAATCGTCGTTTATCAGAGCTATGTAAGATTTCGCAGCCATGATTAATTGCGCGAAGTGAGTGCCGACTATTTTTATATTAATTATCTAGTTTAGGTTTTTCCATAGAGTTGTTCCCTTTAGTGTGCCATAGGTCCATAGAACTTGCTTCTAGATCCAGGGCAAGGATCAAGGGTCATTTTTCCCCCAAACTTGGAGGATGTTATCCACTGGAAATTATTTCCTTCATGGAAGTTGATATCTTTCCTTACCAAAAGACATAGCGATAAAGTTGGGAATTCTATTTCAACGAAACTTTTATCTATGTTGGCTATCTCCTGGTGCTCTATATTTTTTCTTGACGGCGTTTGTTGTTTGTCATATCTTTCCCAATAATGTTGTTGTTATACGTGATGTTTCCAAACATTACCAGTTCATGTTTTTACAGTTTAACTTTTGCTCACAGATCATATTTATATTGGGGGTTGAACAATGAAAGAGTGATCATGATCTGGAACTATTGTGAACTCGATTATTTCAAGCTTATTTATGGTTAGATCCATATTCGTGTGTAAGTCAAATATTTCCGCTTGTTATTTTATAGTCGCGTGTGAGTCTCGTCGTGGGCGACTCTATATCTCACTATGTCTGTTGGTCGGTGTCCGTTTTACTTTTTTTATAATAACGTTGTAACTATTTGGCTGATTCTAACGAAATTTGAAACCCTTTTGATGTTTTACATTCTCTTTCGAATGATATAATCGCCAAGGTCCTACGAAGGTTAGCCCGGGAAATATTTTGTTTTGGCAATAACATCATAACTATTCGGCTGATTCTAACGAAATTTGAAACCCTTTTGTTGTTTTTCATTTTCTTTCGAATGATATAACTGCCAAGGTCTTCCTAAGTTAGTCCGGGAATTCTCGAAAATTTCGAATGTTGTAAGGTCATAAATCAGAATAAGTGAGAGTAAGCGACTTTTGGTCAGCAGACCTTGTTAAAATTATTTCCTGATTTACTCGAGAGTGGCATCATTCGAGGGGATCTTGATTTACTCAAGGAGTAAAAACAGATCAAATTGCGTTTAGGTTTTTTTTGGCAGTAAGATCATTTAAGTCTGTTAAATGAGGTCCCATTTAAAAAGGTTAATATTTTGATTTTTTCATCGCCCGCGTCAAAGTTATATTAGTTTTCCTCCTTATTCGCTTTCTTTTAGGGGCTTGTTTTTTTGGATTTGGAGCAGGTTCCTTTTTGTTTACTCGGCTTGGTTCATAATCGAATTGGGACTCTTTTACCTTTCTTTCATTTTCCTTTTGTTGTTATGGGCATTTTTTAGCTTTTAATTTTTCACTTATTATCGTCTCTTGTGTCTCTTTGCTGTTCAATCAGTTATATTTTGAAGATGTTTGCTGTTACTAGGTTTGAGAATAACCAGATTTTTCTCATTAAGTAAGTCTGAAAATTGGGTAGTTGCATGTTCATGAAATGCATATGCATCATCAAAGTGATTTTGTGATTCATTTTTTTATCATTATTGTTGTACTTTACCCTGCTATGTAGAACTGCAGGCGGCGCAATTACTACATAATATGTTTGGTCTTCTTTCTTTTAAAAATTTTTGTCCGTTTCTTTTTGTTATTAATTCTTTCGGCGCAATATATTTTTTTGTCGTAGCTCTCTGTCCTCCGTTACATTTAATGCATTTTTGAGTTGTATCTACACTTTCTTTCCAAGTGTGGTTGTAGAGATTGCATTCTAGAACATTTTTTGGGGTCCTCTGTGAAATTCTTTGATGACTGTTTATCCATTACATAACAGTTGTATCAGATAATGACGAGGACATATTCTTATGTTTCAATTTGATCCGCTTTTAAGTGCTTTTATTGGCATATACTTTTCATAAAATATAATTTTGATTATCGAAGTATTAGTTCCAAATTTTTATCTTGATCGTCATGCTTTTCTTTTAGTTCTTTTATTATGTACAATGGGTTTAGTTTTTTCCTATGATTAGGTCTAAAATCTGAAAGAATAGGGTTCGTAATACAATTAATTCAGGGAGCAAGTTTGGTTCAAGGTGAATTTTCTTAGTGAGGAAAAGGCCTATTCTGAGATCAAAGGTCAGCGGTCAGTACCATTGTGTCGAACAGTGGCATGGCTAGATGTCGTGTGCAAATGTTTAATAAAGGTCAATGCTGACTTGCAGTTAATGATCAGGGCGGTTTTTAATCGTCATGACTCGGTTCGTCCCTGGATCACTTAAGAAGGGGAGCGACCTTCCTTGCTTTAGTATGTTCCAATACCATTGTTGATCATAGGTTGGGTGATGACCTCTCACGGCTGTGGTGAGGGTAATGTAGTGATAGTACTGTGTTCAGGGCAGTTATTTCTAAGTAAACTTATTGCGCTCGTACGAACCACTAAATTAGAAATGAATAAAAGTGGGAGATTTATTTTTGTGAAAATGTGATCCTCCCTATTTCACAAGGTAGGGAAGAAACTCGAGGTTTATCAAATTATTTCGCCCTGAGCATAAGGGAGGAAAGTACTGGACCTGGATAACCTAGCCTAACAGCAAATATATGAATCTCTAATTATCAATCCTCCTCTCTAGTAAACAAGAATATGGGCAAGTGAGTTTGCAAAGTGTTATATATATGTAGAATAACCATTGCATGTGACATCTTTTTTTTTTCGCGCCTGAAAAATAGATGCAATTTAACAAGTCTCGTCTTCACCATGGTTGAGCTGACTGACATCGAAAGCGAACAGTAAAACAATTACCGCAAAACCTCTGCTTTTACCGTATATTTCGCCAAGAGGAACTTTTTAATTGTCGTACATAATTTTGCTCTATTCTGTTTGATCGAACCAAAGACAAATGTTTACTTTGTGTGATACGTTTTCACTTCTTTTCCCACGATTATTTTTCGCTCAAACTATCTGGTACTTCTTTAACCATTGATTATTATGGCCAAGTCAACTCCATTTCCATTTACTTTCTACTTACTTTGTCTTGAGGATGATCGATAAAAAGGGGTTGAAGGTCGTCTTGGCTAATGAATACGTCGCTGTTGTCAACAAATCCTAAATATCAAGGCAATATACCAAAATTTGGCACTAAGAATTTAAATGACTATAAATGTACTTTCTCTTTCGTCATTAATCTCATCTCATACAGGAATAATCATTTTTACCTTAGGAAACCAAATCGCCATCTTGAAAGCGTGAAATCTACAATTTAATTATCAAATGAGTAAACTTAATAGTTATGAATTCGTTCTCTCAATTTTGCTTGATTTATTTTCCCTGCAATTTAGCTAATGAGATTTTGATTAAATTGTAATTACCAAGATCAATAGATAGTGCGACTTACACTCACCTAACTGTATCTAGACATACATAAACAAGGTAAACGCAATTAACAACCGCATAGTTCAAATGCTTGCGCAGAATATGTGTCTTTTTCCGCTTAGGCCTCTGTTTCCTTAAAATACTAAAAAATGTGATATGATTTTTAAGATCACTCTTCATTTAATATATATATATATATATATATATATATATATATATATATATATATATATATATATATATATATATATATATATATATATATACAGTGGGTCAAATAAGTATTCGTAACGCTCTAGAATAGGTATATTTGAATAAATATTATACAAATGAGAATATCAGAAAGCCACAAAACTTTGAACAACTAAAGTCTGCACTAATTTGCAGTGGAAAATACCATAAACTCAATGAACTAACACTAAACTTTCAAATAGGAGCAATAATTTTTCAAATGAAACCTATATTTAGTATTTAGTACCCTGTCCTTCGCTGGCCAGAACAGCTTCTAAACGCCTCCTGTATCACGAAACTAGATTTTTGTATAACTTATTCAAGATTTTCCACCATTCTTCAATAAAGATATCCTCTAACTGTTGAAGATTTGAAGGCTGCCTCTTACCAACTTTAATCTTCAACTCTTTCCAAAGATTTACTATTGGATTCAAGAGTTGAGAGACTGGCTAGGTCACTCAAGGACAGTGAAACCGTGCCGTTGAGGCACTCAGATGTTTGCCATGATGTGTGTTTAGAGTCGTTGTTCTGTTGAAAGGCTCAAAGTCTCCCCATGCTGAGTTTTCTGCCGGAGTTGCCAAAATGGTTGCCTCGAATTTCGCAGTATGTATGGGGATTCATCGTTCCTTTTATGTTGTGAAGATCTCCTGTGCCTGCAGATGAAAAGGAACCCCAAATCATGATGCGGCCTCCACCAAACTTCATTGTTGGTATGGTGTTCTCCGGCTTGTAGGCGGTGTTCGATTCTCGCCAAACCATTTGAATATTATTGTTGCCAAATAATTCAGATTTGGTCTCATCCGACCACAGAACTTTGTATCATGTAGAAATAATTATCTTCTTTGTTTATCATTACCATAGCAAACTGATTACAAGTACAAAGGTGCTTCTTCTTTAGAAGAGGGGTCTTCCTCGCACGGCGCCTGCGTATTCCTTCTCTTCGCAGTGTATTCGTCACTATCTGTGGTGTGACGTTGACCCCAACGGACGCCATTTCTTGTCCTAACTCTTTCTTAGATACTCTGGTTTGTTGGTGAATGCACCTTGTTCCTTCCACTCCTTGATTATTGACTGCACCAAACTTACTGAAGCACTTAACTACTTCGAACTCTGTCTGTATCCTTTACCTCCCTTATACTCTTTCACAATCTTGTTTCGGAGTCGAAGAGAGTGTTCATTTACTTTTGGGATACTGATGGTCTAGAGAGATGCCTACACATCGCTTGCTTGTGCCGGAATGATCGCTTGCAGCACCAGCAGCAGATCGTAAGCTATCTTACTACCTCTAGAATAATCTATAAATAAAAATAGATCGATGTTACTTACATGTTACGAGTACTTATTTACACCACTTTTACAAACTTATTGTTCTTATTTAAATGTTAAGCATTAGTTCATTAAGATTATAGTATTTTTTTGTTGGAAATTAATGCAAAATCTTTTCAAGGTGTTGCTGCATTCTCTTAATCCTATATGAGGAATAATTCTTAAACTATACTTTCTCTGGAGCGTTACGAATATTTATTTATCACACTTTGTATATATATATATATATATATATATATATATATATATATATATATATATATATATATATATATATATATATATATATATATGTGATAGAACGGGTTGAGGCCGCGTTAATTTCAACCCCTATCACGTGTTATTTAAAACCACGATGCTCCCACGTGCATCTTCGCTTTGAAGCTTGGCGCCTTATCGCAGCCACCTGAGTCAATGTTTAAACAAGGAGGTTTATCTTCCCCCCGTTCGCCCCCATACGCCGACCTCGCCAGATTGAGTTAGGCTTATGGGCAGATAAGGCATTGTTCCCAGGCTCGGCTGTGCATTCCCTCGAAGCTTCCACTCCATTTTCCCCCACGCCAAGGGAGTGTCTCGACTATTTAGATGGAAACTTTACCACTAAGATCAGATTAGAGATCCAGATTTTCGTCGCGAAACATCACCATGACCCTCTCTCACTTTGTGCGCCAAGGGTCCTCGACCTCGAGATTCACCATCACTTGTCCAGAAGGAGGACAATATCCCTTGAGTGCCAAGGTTTAAGCCTTCGTGACGCCGAGTCCACAAGGCTTCCCCCTTGTTGTTCAGAAAGAGAACAACGTTAGAACAGCCATTGTTCGTTCGAGCCCGTTGACAAGAAACGGTTCTCACCCCCCTCCCTACTGTTGTTCAGAAGAGAACAACGTAGAACAGCCATTGTTCGTTTGAGCCCGTTCGCCAAGAAACGGTTCTCACCCTTCCCCTGTTGTTCAGAAGAGAACAACGTAGAACAGCCATTGTTCGTTTGAGCCCGTTCGCCAAGAAACGGTTCTCACCCTTTCCCCTTGTTGTTCAGAAGAGAACAACATTAGGACAGCCATTGTTCTTGTGCCCGTAGACAAGAAACGGTTCTCACCCCCCCCCCCCCTGTTGTTCAGAGGAGAACAACGTAGAACAGCCATTGTTCTTCAAACCGTTCGTCGAGAAACGGTTCTCATTCCCAAGACGCCACGTCAGGATCATTTTATTCTCCCCCCCTTCGGCTGGAACTCACCAGCGGCCCAAAAATTCCTTCACGTCGCCTTCCACTGCACAACTAGTATAAACTTACGTAAGCCGAACGTTACCTTTGAGTATTTAACCCTTTTGTCAATTCTATCCTGTGCTTTAAATGGTTTAGCGAACCATCCCATCTCTTTAACTTTATATTTGTTTTACCTTTTTAAATCTTTTAATCCTCTGATTAGCCCGAGCCCCCACGACCCTTTCCATTCTCTGTTTATGTCAATATTTTCCGTTTTGTGTATTGATGATAGTTATTATTAATAAAACTCTATTTTATTAATTGTAGCAATATTATTATCCTTGAGCTCAGTTCCACTTCTTAAGCATATCGAAGATACATAATATCGGCCCGCCAGACATCCACGCACTCTAAAGATAATTAAAGAAGTTTCCTCAACGAATAGTTATATATGGTATATCGTCGAGAGTCCATTCTACGATATATATATATATATATATATATATATATATATATATATATATATATATATATATATATATATATATATATACTATTAAATTTGGTATCAGGTGTGTAAGGTTTAACGCTATATCTTTGCAAACACTGGTCTCAGTCGAGTAAAGCATAGTGTTATTCGTTATAATAATAGAGTATAGTAGTTCCCTCCTGTTTTAACGATTGCTATCCCCTTTTTTAAAACTTAAGAAGCTAGAGTAGCTCAAGGAACTGTTATAATAATTTGTTTGTGTTTTTTTTTTTAATTTTAGTCAGTGGTTATTTAGATCGAGAAACCAAGTACAAATAGGTCAGTGCCCATATTTAGGTAGGCTAATTTCTCTAGAAGGCATAATTCTTGTTGCAAGGAATTTTAGTTGGTTGACTATTGCGACCCAAGTGCAAAGATGACTCAGTTCGAAATCTTTAAAGCGCAAGGAGAATCCTTGGGACTTTCCGGAAAGGAACTAATTGAGTTCGTTCAAGAGGAGCAAAGAAAAGAGCGTGAAGAAAAAGAAAAAGAAAGAGGAAGAGAAATACAACGAGAAGAACGAGAAAGAGAATTTCAAAGAGAAGAAAGAGAGGAACGGAGAAGACAAGCTGAGCTTCACCATCAGATTGAATTAGCTCGTGTTGAAGCAGAGATACAGTCCGCCAGTTCCCGTTCCGAACCCCCCCCCCCAATCTCCCACTAAAGCTCCCCAATTTCAAGTATGGAGAGGATTTCGGAGCATTTTTAGCCCACTTCGAAAAGATCCTCGAAATCAATAACATGGATCTGGAGGCTGAAGGTGTAGCCAGATTACTTCCCCTGTTAAATTGTAAATTGTGCGAAATTTTTATATCTTTGCCATCTGAGTGTACAATTAACTGCAGCACCTTAAAAGATGAGTTATTGGCCCCTCATAATATGACTCCCGATTTATACTGCCAAGAATTTCGAGGAGGTTGTATTAAACCCGGACAGACGTTCCGTCAATTCGGATACATTCTTCAGAGAAATTTTAAATTTTGGTTAGAATCCTCAAAGATTGATCCGAACTACGAGTCCTTAACAGACTTCATGTTACGAGATCATTTTTTGGCGTCTCTCCCGACGGAGATCCGCGCGTTCGTCAAGGATCGTCGGTGCCAGACCTTTAAAGAATGTACCGAAGAAGCGGATGTCTATGCCGGAAGCCATAATTTATACCCAAAGGAGAATCGAACTTCTCACCAATCCCCCTACAAGGAAAGAAGGAAGGATTCGCGCCCCTTCACAGGAAAGCCGACGAAGTTTCCGGGCCCCGTAAAACCCCAAAACTTCTTTCCCCAAAACCAACAACGGGACTCCAAATCTCCCGTTATAATTTCTTCTCCATCTCTCTTCCCGAAGCGACCAATCATATGCCTCACCTGTGGTGTAGAAAACCACATGAGCTGGAATTGCCCCCAAAATTCTAGGCTTAAAAGTGGACCAGCCAACCAAGTTCACCAGATTAATGCAACCCCGGCTCCCCCGGTGGTGCAGACCCAAGCAGAAACTTCTCCCCCTCCGTCAGGCCACCAGGTAAATTTTATTTTTGATAAAAGTTCATTGGGAACTTTAATATTTGAGGAGGGCAGCGTGAACGGCTGCCGAGTATCGACTCTCGTCAGGGACACAGGATGTACGTGTTTCATCGTGTCCGACGAACTCCTCTCCCCAGTGGACCCTAACCACGAAAAATTTGCGGTGGTACATGACTACCGTTGGCGGGCGAACCGATTCCCCGTCGTTAGATGTTACCTGCAGTGTCAATATTATGATGGCTGGGCTGAAGTCATTTCAGCACCCATACAATTCTGTTCCGTACTTATAGGACAGAGCCCCCAAGTAAGTTCCGACCCTGTATCTCAGGCCGCCCTTCCTCGAGGCCGAGCCTAAGAAAGAAGCCCCGGAGCCCGTCCCCATCAGAACCCCGATACCGTCCAATTTCTCGGAGAACCCTAACCAGGACTTTAGGAAGGCACAAAAGGAGTGTGAATTACTAACACCCTTAGGCGATAAGGCCCAAGACAAGGACACGGAGACTGTCCGTGGACCCCAAGAAAAAAGAACCCCTAACGCGCCCATGGAGATACCTTCGTAGAACTGGACGAAACATCGGCGCTTGAAGAATACAGATAGTGTGCACCCAACCTGATGCCGATTACCATCCTCCTTCCCTACCAGGCGAGTCTTTGGAACCCTCTGACCTGGATATTGACGCGCAGCTGACACCACATCAAAAGAGTCAGCTACAAGAACTATTTGAATGGAGTCACCATTTAACCACCCTATTAGCTCTTTTCGAGCGACTGCGCGAAAATGGCCTCACTATTGGCCCCCGCAAATGCCATTTTTCCCACGAAACCATAAAATATTTGGGTTTCAAAATAGGACAAAGCAAGTTAGGTCTCCAAGAGAACAAGATTAAGGCAATCGCCGACATGCCCTTCCCGATTACAAAGAAGCAATTAAGATCGTTCCTAGGATCAGCTTGTCACTATCAGCGATTCGTAACGAATTTCGCTGCAATTTCGGCGCCCCTCAGCTCCCTTTTAAAAAACAATTCACCCGATCGTCTACGTTGGAATGATGTCGCTATTTCCCATTTTAATGAGTCAAGAGTAAGCTCATTTCTGCCCCCATTTTAAAGTTGCCCAACCCGGAAAATTCCTTTGGGATTAAGACCGACGCGTCTAACGAGGGCATTGGAGGTGTACTCTTTCAATACGAGGATGACGGAACGAGTCATCCAGTTGCATATGCTAGTCGTCAATTATTACTACGCGAAAAGAGATATGCCGCTATAGAAAAGGAAGCTCTATCAATTATCTGAGTCATAGACAAATTCCAAATGTACTTGATAGGAAAAGAATTTCAGATAGGAACCCACCACCGTCCGTTAGCCTATATTAGGAATGTGCGACACTCCAACGGCCAAATCATGCGCTGGAGTTTACTCTTGCAAAAGTATCAATTTAAAATAAATTATATGAAAGGTTCCGATAAGCAGGTCGCTGACGCACTCAGTAGGAATGCGTTACAGAATAGCGTAGAGTAATTGTATTCATAGAATTAGTATCTCCATGTAGGTATATACCGTCTTGTACGACTTAAATTAGATTCTCTTGTATTATAATTAGTTAATGTCTGAATTTTGTAACGCTAAATGTCTATTTTTTTTTGTATGTATATATTTGTACTCATTAATTACGTATAAATTATTTTGTCCCATATGTACTAATTTTATATCATTTCATTGTTCCATGCCTTTTTTTTATTAAGTTTGTATTAAAGGTTATTTTCCCTTATAATCAAAAGATCAAAATAATCATATGTATTGAGGTAATACTAGTTAGGTGCAGAAAGGTACGGTTGGTACAAGAAAACGAGTTCCCCACAACGGAGCTCTATCGTTGTCCCTTCTCTCTTTTTTTTCGAAGTGACAACTTTCCCCCTGAATAGAGGGGTGTGATAGAACGGGTTGAGGCCGCGTTAATTTCAACCCCTATCACGTGTTATTTAAAACCACGATGCTCCCACGTGCATCTTCGCTTTGAAGCTTGGCGCCTTATCGCAGCCACCTGAGTCAATGTTGAAACAAGGAGGTTTATCTTCCCCCCGTTCGCCCCCATACGCCGACCTCGCCAGATTGAGTTAGGCTTATGGGCAGATAAGGCATTGTTCCCAGGCCCGGCTGTGCATTCCCTCGAAGCTCCCACTCAATTGTCCCCCACGCCAAGGGAGTGTCTCGACTATTTAGATGGAAACTTTACCACTAAGATTAAGATTGGAGATCCAGATTTTCGTCGTGAAACATCACCATGACCCTCTCTCACTTTGTGCGCCAAGGGTCCTCGTCCTCGAGATTCACTATCACTTGTCCAGAAGGAGGACAATATCCCTTGAGTGCCAAGGTTCGAGCCCTCGTGACGCCAAGTCCACAAGGCTCCCCCCTTGTTGTTCAGAAAGAGAACAACGTTAGAACAGCCATTGCTCGTTCGAGCTCGTTGACAAGAAACGGTTCTCCCCCCCTCCCCCCTGTTGTTCAGAAGAGAACAACGTAGAACAGCCATTGTTCGTTTGAGCCCGTTCGCCAAGAAATGGTTCTCACCCTTCCCCTGTTGTTCAGAAGAAAACAACGTAGAACAGCCATTGTTCGTTTGAGCCCGTTCGCCAAGAAACGGTTCTCACCCTTCCCCCTTGTTGTTCAGAAGAGAACAACATTAGAACAGCCATTGTTCTTGAGCCCGTAGACAAGAGACGGTTCTCACCCCTCCCTGTTGTTCAGAAGAGAACAACGTAGAACAGCCATTGTTCTTCAAACCGTTCGTCGAGAAACGGTTCTCATTCCCAAGACGCCACGTCAGGATCATTTCATTCTCCCCCCACCCCTTCGGCTGGAACTCGCCAGCGGACCAAAAATTCCTTCACGTCGCCCTCCACTGCACAACTAGTATAAAATTACGTAAGCCGAACGTTACCTTTGAGTATTTAACCCTTTTGTCAATTCTATCCTGTGCTTTTAATGGTTTAGCGAACCATCCCATCTCTTTAACTTTATATTTGTTTTACCTTTTTAAATCTTTTAATCCTCGGATTAGCCCAAGCCTCCACGACCCTTTCCACTCTCTGTTTATGTCAATATTTTCCGTTTTGTGTATTGTTGACAGTTATTATTAATAAAACTCTATTTTATTATTGATAGCAATATTATTATCCTTGAGCTCAGTTCCACTTCTTAAGCATATCGAAGATACATAATATCGGCCCGCCAGACATCCATGCACTCTAAAGATAATTAAAGAATTTCCCTCAACGAATAGTTATATATGGTATATCGTCGAGAGTCCATTCTACGACAATATATATATATATATATATATATATATATATATATATATATATATATATTGGAGTATAATTGGAATAGTTCCTCTTCAATATGTTTTGTTATAGACTTACTTGCATTTTGACTTTAGAAATTTTGTCTTAGAATGTCTTAACTAGCGAATGCATTTATTTGGTATTTGGATGGAGATCAAAAATCAGCTGAGGAAGATCCATTTTATTTGGTCGTAATTAAAAACTAATTAAAATTTTGTACGTAAGCTCTCACCTTTGTTGAGGTATCTTCAGCTTGAAGTATTCGTTGTTATTGAGGCTGTATTTAAGTAGTTTTCCATTTTTGTTGCCTCTTTTAGCCACGAGGTAGTTGGTTGATGGTCAAGAGCAACAAAGTTCATTTTTGAACTTCGTTAATGACATAACCTTACAACATTTCGACGAATATCATTTGCTACAGATTCGCATAAGAGCTGAGTGTAAGCGGTCGTATTCCCTTCCTGGTTGTAAACGTAATTCAAAACTGTGACGGGAAATATAACACCACCGTCTATCGAAAAGCAACACAATTGCTTAGATTATCTAACTTTAAAAGTGAGTCCACCGAGAACTATAAGAAATTAATAATGAATTCATATATAAGAAGAACTATCAAGAACTGCTTAACGTGAACCGCAGTTGACGAAGTATATTTTCGATCCAAACAGATCTTAATCAACAAGGGCTACTCCACCAGAGAATTTGATAAGCTATACAAGAAAATTCTCATCTCAAAAGTTAAGTAAGGCAGGAAAAAGAAAAGTGAAAAATAAAACCACTTTAAAAAAAGAACCGAATGACTGCTGTCAACAAAACAGACGAGAGGATACTCTAAGATATCCTAAAAAACAACAATAACCAAGAGTAAGACAATAAATGATCTCTACGGATATACTATTCATAAAAAGAAAATTAAGTAACCCATTAATGAGAAACAACCTCTGCAGATTCCTGAGGAAAGGCAAAAGCTCACGGCCAAAGTTAGATTAGTTTTAAATACCACCAGATAAATTGGATCTCCCTCAGCTCAATTTGAAATCTCCATCCATATACTCGTATGTACTAAAAACTGCTTTCGCCAGTTAAAACGTTACGAAATAAAATTTGTAGAATACAACCTGGTGTTTATCAAAGCATACTGGGTATTCTAAAAGTCCCGTTAGACTCGTTACAACGCTATTAACAAAGGAAACAATGATAGTTTTGTTGCAGCTAGTTACTTTTTTATTGTTTTAATATATAAATATGTGTTTAAATTATATTATTAATCAATGTAGCTGCCCTGGGCGGCGAGTAAGCTCTCCGAGCGAGACCCGAATGCCGCACACCGGTTGCAACGAAGTTCTTCTTTATGCTGGCCCACACAGGGTTGAAGGGGGACTTCAGTTCGTCGAAACTGATGTGGAGGACCTTGCAGGACTTACCATTAAAATGCGCTCATACGCTGTAGTCGAGGAGATTGAGCTTGGGCGACTGCGTTGGTCAGAGGTCCTTCGACCAGGAGTTTATATTCGACCACAACCAGTCATCCAGGTCTTGGCCGTGTGGGCAGGGTCACCGTCCTATTAAAAGACTACCCTGCATTCTTCATGATCTTTCTCACCATGAACAGAAACATTTTAGCCGCCAAGATATCCTTGTAATCGGCCACGGTGAGTCTGTATTCGGCTGCGAAGACCTGTGACATCTTCTTGCCACTCGAAACCACGACGCCGAAAATCATCGCAGAAGACGGGTGCTTGGTCTTGGACACGTATTAGACCTTTGAACCTCCTGGATAAAGAAAAATTGGGAATTCGTTTTTCGGGTCTTTTCAATTCCTTGTGAAGGCAAAGACAGCGCTACCGACGTTATTCTTGCATACAGTTGGTGACAGAGGCCATTTCACGGACTTCAAGTTCTTGCCGCCGTCCTTCTTGACTGCCATGGGACCTGTAGCCACCAACATGTTCTTTCTATTTTAAGCGGAGTCATTATGAGATTCGGAGCACTTCCGAAGGCCTTTCTCACAGCAAAACTGTTGACAACTTGAGGTCTGACAGAACGAGATCGATCCTTGAAGTCTTACCTTTTTTGAGTCTCTCCGCGAATCTGTGGACGGTCATCAGGATGAATTTTATCCGCTTGGTGATGTCAAAATTGTTGTGGTCTGCGCACAGGAGAGCAGATATCTCGATTCTTTTCATTTCCATCTCGACATACTTCTAAACAATGGTAAAAGACGTTTGACAAATTGACGAATATGATCCAATAATAGCACTGTTGTTCTTAGGCAACCAAAAAGGGCTACGATACATTGTTTATCTCTTACAGCCCCGATTATCCTTCTACCAGTTGTAATCTATGAACATGATGGGTGGTAAAGTTAAGGAATTGTCAGAGCACGTGCGCAAAATGATCATCGAACGTCACAGAAGAGGAGATGGCTATCGTAAAATTTTCCAAGGTCTAAAGATCCCTTTAAGTACAATAGGAAATATTATTAGAAAGTGCAAGAAATTTAATACGACTGCTAACATTTAGAGGAGTGGCCGGCCGTGGAAAATAAACCATGCATCTGCACGGTGGATTGCTCGGAAAGTGCAGAACGATCCATTTACAACTTGTATGGAAATTCAAAACGACCTTAAAGTAGCTGGAACGAAAGTGAGCAAGGACAAAGTTAGTAGAATCCTCAATCACATTGGCCTACATTCAAGATCGCCAAGGAAGTCTCGTGTGTTAAGCACTAGACATGTAAAAGCCCGGTTGAAATTTGCTGAAACATACGAAAACCAACCGCGCGAATTTGGGAACAATGTAATATGGTCCGATGAGACCAAAATTCAACATTTTGGGCGGAACACGGCAACTCAGGTTTGGAGCAAGAAGGTAACGGCCCACAAGCCTAAGAATTCCATACCTACTGTAAAATTCGGAGGCGTAGTATAATGATATGGAAGTGTTTTTCATTAAATGGCACTGGGGAATTGGAAATAATCAGAGGGAGGGTGAATGGCTCTCAATATTGCGAAATTCTAGAACTAAATTTCCTCAAATCTGGCAGATCATTGGGCCTTGGACGAAGTTTTCTTTTCCAAAAGAACAATGATCCTAAGCACACGGCCAAGGCAACTCAAAAATGGATTTAAAATAATGAGATTGACGTAATGACATGGCCTAGCCAGTCTCCTGACCTAAACCGATCGAAAACTTGCGGACGAAACTAAAGCTACAAGTTTGCGCAAGGAATCCACAAAATGTCAAACACTTGGAAGATTTCTGCAAAGAAGAATGGGCGAATATTCCTGCGAATACTTGTGAAAGGCTTACGACTAACTACAGAAAGAGGCTTGAAGCAGTAAAAAAAAAATAGAGGCTATGTCAGAAAATATTAAATAAATGTATCCAATAGTTTTGCGTGTGTTATTTTGGTATTTTTATAAATAAAATGTTTGCATGTATTATTTTTCATTTTTCATTTGCACAGGTGAATGAAAGTATTATTGGAACATATTTGTAAATTATCAACCCAAAATAAGAAATATTATGCAAGAATTAGTAAAACATGTTATGTATCCAATAATTTTGCGTGAGACTGTATATATATATATATATATATATATATATATATATATATATATATTAAAAAAAAAAAATATATATATATATATATATATATATATATATATATATATATATATATATTTATCCGGTTAGGTAAGTGGAATAATAAGAATTCCTTAATCAGCTAGAGAAGTCTCCTGGAGTTCCTCAACCCTCTTCAGGAGCGTTACATATACGACGAGGCAACCATCGATTTCTCTAAAAGGAGGAATTTCAAGAAACCATTTGTATGACCCTCCTGAATTTTCTCCTTTTAGAAAAAGGGATGGTTTTCTCAAATCATGTTTGAATGCAACGTTTGTGTAGGAAATATTGAAATAGGAGCAAATGAGCTTGATCACAATGTATATAACCGAGTAGTAAACTTGCGGTTCAAGGAACGGGTGATTCAACATTCTTTAGAAACCTCCTCAATTCTCAAAGGAAAGAAGATATGATATTTTAAATCTTCTACTCTTCTATTAATGCTAAAGTGTCGAACAATTTTTACCTCGCTGGATTGAAATATAACATCACTTTATTAATCCCCTCTCCTCACTTCGCCTACATCATTTTTCTTTTAATGTAAAGCAAAATGCCAACAAGATCGTATCATACAAGAATTTTGTAGGAAAGTTCTGTAAAGAAAGTGGCGAAGATAACGAAAGTGTAAATATGTAGAAGAAAAACACATATCTCCCTACACACATAGGAGGTAATCCCACAATCCTCCATATGTCCGCTGCAACATGGCTCCCATTGCTATACTTAAACTCCCATTGAAGGTTTACTTACATGCAGCGTGCTAACCAGCCCTTTCATCCCCAAAGACTTCTTCCTCAGTTACACCAGTCCTGCCATCCCATCTCATAAATCTACTTCTGTAAAAATCTATAAGACTCTAACTTTTCTACCCAGGTTTATTTATTTATGGGTACCTCTGCTCCTTAAATTGCCACTGACGTAATTAATGGCTAGAATCTCGAACCCGAATTGATTTTGACGGAATGAATAATGTAATTTGATGGCTCATTGTGCAGATTTAACAGTCATTGCGGAAGTTATTTTCTTTTCCCATGAAGCCATTGAACCTGAAACTAGATTTACCACAATATAAGAGACAATTTAGAAGTAAATATTTTATTCCTCATTCCAAATTTAATGAAATTATGGCACAATAAACGAAATCAATAACAACGGCTCTCAAAACATTTTAGATCTCAAGACATCACCTTTTACTGATGGATGCATTCTATTTTATTGTCATCCAATTCTCTGTCTCTAAATAAAGTTTAGGATTAAAAGAAAGATAGTTTTCTAAAATGCAAAAATAATCAAGAAAGTTAAAACTAAACTTCGAGCACGTTTATGTTTTATTTAGTTAATTCTCGAATGAACAAAGTTCGAATGTACTCTTAATTTGTGTTTCTTTATTTTATGAGTTTTCCAGATTACTTAGTTATTCGTTAAAAAAACATTTCTACCCTTTTGACAAATAATTTCATTCGTTTAAGGCTTTTCTAATTAAAACCTACAGGTTACTGTAATGTAGAAACTGAAATAACAGTCCTTAGAATATTTTTATTTAAAAGTGCCTACGAGGGCCTAAGTCGTCGAAAAAAAACAGAAAATAGCCTAGTCCTAGACGAGATTAGAACGACCCTCCCCTCGAAAACAAAGAAACAAACAAAGACACTTCAAACCGACGAAAAATAAAAACAAAATGAAAGACCACGGTCTGCCGTTGGAAAGACGCCTAACTTTGCCCGGGCTATGAGAATGAACACAACACTAATACAGTTAAATAAAACGGAAGAGGTTTTCCTCTTGCACAGTGGCAATCAAGTCACCAGTTGGTATACACGAACCCGTCTGGAATACAAGGAACAAGTGATAGTACTGCGCTTGTCTCTGCACTCTGGGAGACGACGCAGTTATCGCAGTACATGTACTAGATGGTTCTATCAAATGCACTAGGTACGATATAGAGCAAAGGGCATCTTCTAGACATCGACAAGAAGGATGTCAATTGGTGAGTTGCGGAAGACAGTAGTGTAATAAATCATGTCAAATTAAAACCCGTCAAATTGCTCGTGTATCATATTTTCGTATTTCTTATGGATTAATAAGCATACTGAGTTCTGTCGATCTCATTCGATGAACTCGTATATGACCTTGTTGAAGCCTTCAGGGAACCCCAAATCCAGATACAGACCTTCGTCACTATCTCTCGTTCTTGACTACTGAAAATCCTAGGAATCCTGATCTTTAACTCGTCCCTGATGCGGCTGGATCTATTGGTCTCTTCTTCCACCGCATCCTACACAAAGAGGTCAAGTGTACTTCAGTCAGACGAGTTTGGACGCCAAAGTTTTGGTACTGCGTCATCGAAGAAATTCTCCGACAGTCAGACGTAAAATCTCCCTCCAGATACATGGTCTATCCAGGACTTCACCCGTCGCTCAAAACACTGATGTACCCGACTATGTTCAACTTGAGAACCACAGGGAAGAAGAGGGAATCTATGATGTCACCTTTCTGCTGACGATACCGAAGAGCATGATTAACAATGAAAATTTCATCTGCATGACTCTTGGTCTCTCCTGGGATGCAAAAGCGAGATACCTGTTGTTCCTTTTCTTCTGGTTTTGGAAGAAATTCTGCTCGTCGGGCAAGAATCACAGGATGTCTAGCTTCACCAGCTGTTTAAACTTATTAATGATCATCTTTGTTCGCTTGAGACGCTTTTCCTGCATCGCCCTAGAAAGAAATTGTCTCTTTCTCATCATGTATGAAAAGTAGCGAATGTCTTTATGCCTCACCCTTTTTCTCCTGTTTTTTTTCTAGGCTTCTGAGATATTTATTAACTTGTGTTGTTCATTCCAGTCCCATTGCATGACTGAAGAGGGTATGGTAAACTTCCTACCAAAACTAGTTTCGTAATTAATTTATATGCTTCTATACAGTGGATTCACTATCATATATATATATATATATATATATATATATGAAAATCCCCTGCAGATAAATGACAAGACGAATATTTTCATTTTCCCATTCGTGATTTTGCAATTATTGCTTCCCCACGAGCTACTTTATGAGTATACCATTGAATATATATATATATATATATATATATATATATATATATATATATATATATATATATATATATATATATATATTCAATGTCAGGTGATAGTGGCCATGTTGTTAAAGCAGCGATATCTGGCAACCTCACTGTGAACTGTTCAGTAGTATTTGGCAAGTCACGATGAAAGGTCATAGCGTTGAACAGCTTGTGCAAATCATCAAATGTTATTATCAAAATCAGTGCTCCGTTCGACAAACGTTCTACGCATTAGGTGATTTCTATCCTCGCCAAAATCGTCTTAACGAGTCCACTGTTCGACGCTTGATGGCCAAATTCAAGGCAAAAGGGTCGATCAACAATCAGCCAACACCCGTACGTCGAAGAAACCCAAGGTTTGCTGAAAACATCGCTGCCGTAAATGAGAATGCATGGGAAAATACGAGGCAGTCAATTTCTCGTCGTACACAAGAATTTGGCCTTTCCTCTACTTCAGTTTGGCGAATTGTGTGTAGGAACTTAAGGTAAGCGACTATAGACAACGACGTGTGTTCGCTGATTAAGCTCTAGAGTAGTTGGAAGTTGTCCCAAATTTCCCCCCTCCAAAATCATCTTTAGCGACGAGGCCCATTTTTGGATAGATGGTTTTGTGAACAAGCAAAATTGTCGGATTTAGGAGGAAAACAATCCACATGAGATACACCAACACCAATTCCATCCCAACAAAGTTACTGTTTGGTGCAGATTTTCGTCTAACGGAATCATCGGTCCGTATCTTTTGAGAACGAAGATGGGATTGCCATAACCGTCAACGGCGAGACCTACAAATTCATGATACGCAACTTCTTGTGGCCTCAACTGGATTATATACCTGATATGGATACTGACGACATGTAGTTCCAACAGCATGGCACTACGTATCACACTGCGCACGCCATGATAGACATTTTGCACCAGCGATTTCAGGGCAGGGTCACTTCCCGCGGCGGTGACGTCAACTGGCCACCGAGATCATGCGATTTTACGCCATTAGACTACTTTCTTTGGGGCTACCTTAAATCGCAAGTCTATGCAAATAATCCGCAAACAGTTGATGCCCTCAAAATCAACATAACGAACACCATCCAGCAAATTCAGCCAGATATATGCGACAAAGTCATCGAAAATTGTGCCTCCCGAATACGTTCCACTAAGCGAAGCCGCGGCGGATATTTGTACGAAGTCATATTCCACACTTAATACTATGAAATGTACTTTCAAATTTAAAAGAAATTGAGTGGATATATCACACACAGCTTGTTTTATTTACATTTAAAAATCGAGCGACATTATTGAAACACCCTATATATATATATTCGTGATTCAGTTCTCAAATTTACATAGGAATTAAGTGTAAGTTGCCGGATTCCCTTCCTGGATGTAAACGTGAAACGAAACAGCAACGGAAAATATACCACCGCCGTCTATCGAAAAGGGACAGACTTCGGTCGATGCCTTAACGCCAAAAGTGAGTGCACCGAGAACTACAAAATATCGGTAATGAGCTGATACATAAGGAGAGACATAAAGAACTGCTCAACATGGACCGTACTTGATGAAGAATTTCGAAGATCAAAACAGATCCTGATCAATAATGGCTACTCAACAGAGAATTCGACAAATTACAAAAGAAAATTCTCAACTCCAAGTTTGAGGTAAAGGAGACAAAAGAAAAGTAAAACTAATAAAACTTTACATACTAAAAGAACCAAATGACGGATGCTTACAAAACAGACGAAAGAATACTATGAGATATCATAAAAGTAACACTATCAAAGAAAATAACAAGTTATCGTTACAAATTTATTATAAAGACACAAAAGTAAGTAACTTATTAATGAAAAACATCCTCCGCGAAAAGCAATCGATCTTAAAGGCTACAAATGTGTTATACAAATTCCAATGCCCCCATGAGGACTGCAAACCTCTGCCAAATAATCAATATATAGGTATGACTACTACTACCATCAGTCGGAGCCTAACGATGCCTTTGCAAGAGAGAGGAATAAAAACCCATTACAAAGAAAAGCATAACGCACAAATTACAAGAGCAACTCTAGTCGAAAACAGTACCATACTCAGAAAAAACCCTCACCTTTACTGCCTAAAGATTATGGAGGCTCTTCTCATTAAAGAGATGGGCTCCAAACTTAACACCCAACGCACCAGTTCCGAGCAAGTAGTTCACCTTTTCTGCTAAAGGAACATGGTACTCCGACATTGACCTATACAAGTACCAAAGAACGAAAATTTTTGTTAGGAAATTTTTGTTTTGTCGTCATGGCTCGTACTAATCAGACAGCTCGCAAGTCTACCGGAGGTAAGGTTTCGCGTAAGCAATTGGCTACGAAGGAAGTATAAACCTTTTTGTGGAAAATCGAGTGAAAAGGCGGACTCATATAAAGGCGGTCCGCAATAAATGCTATTTTTTTATTCGTGCAAAATCTTTACGTACACATCCTCTTTCAAGAACAGCTACTAGAAGAGGGGCCCCAACATGGGGGCAGCCCCTCAAGACTGCCAAAGGATCCCCCTCCGTACCATAGGGGGGGGCACCAAAACCGGAAAAATGGAGATGATACAAACAATATATAAAAAGATCCACGTGGTGCTGATCAGACTCCTCGATACTCCCAATGGTTATGCAACCATTTGCAGCACAATGGGGGACGTTGAGAGGCTGGTGTCCGACGAAGCTCAAGCTCATCTGAAGAAGATTAGGCTTGAAACAAGTGTACCGCAGGAAATCCTGGCCCAACGAACCATTATACTAACAAAACTGAACCCAATCTTCACAGAAAATTCCTGTGAGGATATTGAAAAGAACTCGAAGCGAAACAAGAGTGGGCCTGCATCACAGCAGTGTATAAATTCGGTAAAGGAAACGGCGTGGTAAAGATTGTATTCAGTTCCATCGATATGGCAAACCGAGCCAAAAACGACGGGCTGCTCGACTTGTACCTGAAGGTCAGCCCTGAGAAAATCGTCAAAGAAGAATACATTCAAATCGACTGCTGCTTCAAATGCTATGCAGTCGAATAACACGTCGCAAAAGATTGCACAATTGCCGACCCTGCATGCTCCAACTGCGCCAAAACCGGACACGGTTGGAAAGAGTGCAAAAATGTCTAAATTGCGGGGGTGATCAAAGGGCCCTGGCCATGAAGTGCCCAATTCGTAAAGAGGCCATCCGCAAAAAAGAGATAGGATGAGGGAAGAAAAGGAAAAGAGAGAAAAATCCACGTACGCGGATACGGCAGCAAGGACTACCACTCCGACGCGAACGAATATTACCAAGTTGGTCATGCCTAAGGAAGGGCAAGAAATCATGGCCATGGTCATGGTTGCCCACCTCGCAAACCTAACAAACCCCGGTACTTTCTTTTCCCACCTCAACCTTCTTCTTGAGAAGAATGGTTGCAACAAAAAGGTTTGGTTTCCTGAAAACCCAGACTCGGCGAGCCTTTTCAACCTCGAGTTCATCGAGGAAGAAAAGAAGACACCCTCAAGTAATGGGGTTAAGGAAACTGGAAAAGAATAAGAAAGGAAAATTCAAACGCCTTCGGAAGAAGAAGAAGAGAAAAAAAAGGCACGAAGAAGAAAAAGAAGAAAATGAGAAGACCCCAGATAAAACACCACAGAAGCCACAATATACTTCAGACGAGGAAGAGGAGGAGAACGAGAGGCATAAAGGGGTCCCCCTCACCGAGAAAAAAGAAATCCTCGAAAGAGGTCTCTTATTCGACTGGAAAGACGTGGGTCTACGTATCTTCGGCTCCCCCCTGTCCCCGGCCCTCAAAGACGACCTGGAACTACTCATCATTGGCCTAGCTGCGGGTGAGTACAAATGGACGTACGAGGGACCATACTCCAGGAAAGAAGTGTCGGCCCTACTCTTAAAATCCCTAGTGTATATCAACCCAAGAGACGTACATAATGTAAATATGACAACATTTAAAGCCATAAGGAGTGGTCAAAAAACATCACAAATTAAATAGTGAATACCGAAAAAAGAGCAATCAAAGTGAATAATAACTGTGAGC
Source organism: Ceratothoa steindachneri (assembly GCA_963969495.1). Classification (NCBI taxonomy): domain Eukaryota; kingdom Metazoa; phylum Arthropoda; class Malacostraca; order Isopoda; family Cymothoidae; genus Ceratothoa; species Ceratothoa steindachneri. The sequence continues at coordinate 143,497,441 of OZ018332.1, read as the reverse complement.
GAATGAACTAATCAAATTAGTGAAATAAATCTAATTCAATGAAAAGTCATATAGTGAAAATAGTAAAATAAATGAAATAAATACAAATTAAGCAAAAGTGAAGAAAAAGTAAATTATAGACAGTAACAGAAAATCTAGTCTTAACATAAAGTAACAAACAATTAAAGTGTTACTAAACTAATTTAGTGAAAATAAATTATGTAGTAAATAAATAAGCAAAAATTATAAATTCACACAATAATAATAAATCAGATTTTAATCGATTTAATGTAAAAATATATTAACAAATTACAAAAACAGAATTAATTAGCATTAAAAACTAATGTAAATATAAAGTGTAGTGAAATATAATAATCAAACGAATTAAATAAGTGTACAGTAACAGTGATTTTAAGATTGTATAGTAAATTATCCTTAACCTCTTTATAATATTTGAATTTTAAATGTAATAAAATAAACTAAATTTAAATGAACAATAACAAATATATAACAACAGTAATCTTGAGAATGTATTGTATATTATCCTTAATCTTTGTATAGTATTTAAATTTAACTTCTAAAAGTAAATTGATAACGATTTCCATGTCTCCGGGAAGCTATTTTCTCCTACTCTTACTCTGCTAAAATCTATTTTCACCACTATTTTCTATCTTCTAACTACATGCAAAGTATGTAATTACCCCTTTTTGTATTTAATTACTTAATAAACCGTTGAGTCGTTGAACCGTTGAATTTTATTTTTTTAGTAGAATAAAGTAGAGTAGAATTACCTAACTTTTCATAAGTCAAATTCATCATGTCCGGTCGTGGCAAAGGAGGAAAAGTTAAGCGAAAAAACTTTCAACGTCCCTCAGAAAATTGCACTCCTCAAAGACCAAACTCAGAGGAGAAGACACCATTTACCCAAGAAGCAAAAGAATACCAGAAGGAGGAAAGGCAACACTGCCCGTAGGGGGAAATGGGTCTGCTCATCCCCCAAGACACCAAGCGGATCCCCCTCCATTTAATAGCGATGGACCAAAAACCTAGCAGGCAAACACTCTTCAAGACAGTCTTTGGTGCAATCAATATCGAGCTCACCAGGCTCATCAAGACACAAAACGGGTGGGCTGCCATTTGCTGGAAAAACAAGGATTTTGAGGTCCTTGTTTCAGACAAAACAAAAGAAAACCTCCGCAAGATTGGGCTGGAAGCGATAGCCCCCCACGATTTACTCGTAAGGCGTACCGTCATCATGAGGAGAGTAGAACCCTTCTTTGTGAATAAATGCACAGAAGACATCAAGGACGAACTAAACACCAAACAATCATGGGCGAAAATTGACAAGGTTAAAAAAATCGGTAAAACGTTGATTAAAGTCACCTTCAACAACAGCGAGATGGCTCAGAGAGCGATTAGGGATTGTCTCCTGGGGTTCTACCTACGCGTAGCTCCAGAGCAGATAAAGGCAGAGGAATACATACACCTTGAAAACTCCCAAATCTGCCTCGCACTCGAGAGTCACTCGACGAAGGAATGCCCAGCTAAAGAACAAATTTATGCAGCATGCTCAAAAACTGGCCACGGTTGGAGAGACTGCCGAGAAAAATACGAAAAATGTGCAAACTGCGCAATGGGACATCGGGCTCTGGCCTTGAGATGCCCTCTACGCAAATAAGCTATTCGGAAGTAACGGGAAATGTTAAAAGTACAAAAGGAGGAAAAGGCTCGAATAGGTTCTTACGCCACAACGGCATCTGCTCCAATCAACATCAACACGCAAACAGCTGAAAGAGTGACTCCGAAGCTGGTCATACCGATTGAAAGCAAGGAAATTATGACATTAGTCATAGTCGCCCACCTGGCGAACCTTGCGCCTCCCGGTAGCTTCTCGGAGGAACTTAACACCATGCTGCAGCATAATGGAGTAAAGAAAAAGTTGTGGTTCCCACCACACCCAGCAGCTCAAGACGTGTTGAAAATCAAGTGCGTTGATGAAACGCAGTCTGAGACCATTGAAAAAGCTACGGTTCCAAAAGAGGAACAACAACAACCAAAAAACACTAAAGAAGACGGGAGCCACGAAAAAGACGAAGGCGTAGAAAACGCTGAAAACTAAAAAAAAAACCCGAAGGAGAAGAGAACAAAAAAGAAGAGGAACATCAGATCCGCAACAAAGCAAGTAGAAGAAGAAAGGCCTGTGCAAACTGACGGAGAATACTCGGAAGACGACCAAACATACCCCGGAGTGCCCCTAACCGAAAAAATTGAATTCCTGGGAAAAGGACCCTTTTCGACGGCGAAGAATTGAAGTTAAAAATTTTCGGGACTGTTGGATGTAGACCTGAAAAAAGCAACCAAGCAAAACTAGTTCTAGGTATCAGAAACAGTGACTACAAGGGGACCTTTGAGGGGCCGTGGTCTCCAAAGGAAATGGAAAGCCTTCTGTGCAGTGGTACGATGTATATCCCAGACTCTAGTTTACACACAGTAAACGGGATTACATATAAAAACATAAAGTGCGGGATGAAGACCTCGGAGATTAACTAATAGTAAAAGGTGGTAAAAGTGATAAATAAAAGGGAAAAGTAAAAGTGTTAAAAGTAAAAGTGATAAATAATAAAGCGAAAATCGAATATCCAACAGTGTACAAACACGTCAAGTAAGTAAATGTATAACGGGTATATAGTTAATTAAGAAAGTTCTAGGGTATTGTAAATATAAGAAATAATAAAATTAAAAGATTCAAATAGTGTAAAGGTTTCAAGAATGAAGTGAGGCTGTAACTTAAAACACAGCAAAACATTGTGTGTACAGTGTACTAAATATCATAAAGTAAATGTTATTAAATAAAATCATTAAATAAAATTTAAACTGAAGTATATTCAGCAATATAAGTATTAATAAGTAATAGAATAATGGTTAAAATAGCAGTGAAAACTAAGTGATATAATTAGATTAAAATAATTAAAGCTAACAAGTAAAATTTAAACAAGTGCGAATCCGTAAATCATAAGTCAAAAGACTAGTTTTAATATAAATATAAAACCTTACCAGTGGGTACAAACTAAATGTAAAAGTGTTGTAAATTAAAAAAATCTGAGCTCCTGTGTAATCTGTTATTCACGGAGGACCTATTTCACTTTTTGTGTACCTTTGCCTATTACTAAATCTTTCCGCTTCTCAACTATAATTTCTTTTTCAACACTTTTTAACTATAAAAATTATTCACATTTTACATTGTATAAAATAGATTTTATATAGATGTTAAGGTGAAAATACCTTCTTGTATCCCATTTTTCTCCAATAAATATATCTGTGCATAATGCATGCACACTTTGTCCACATGGCGAGCCCAGGTTCATATGCAACTGAACTCAACACCATGCTCGAGAAAAACGGACTAAAAAAATGTGGTTCCCGGGGAACCCACCCTCGAATGAGTTGTACAAAATGAATATGACCCTAAAGGACACTCCTATCTAAGTAGAAGAAGAAGAAGAAGACAAAAGTGAAATGGAAACCGAATCAGAAGAAGAAAGCCCAAAAGCAACCTCAGAAAAATAAAAATAAAAAATGACCACCTAACACTTCAACATCAAAATCTACGGATTTCATGCTTCCCCCATTCCAAAGCAATACAAGCAGAAGGAAATAGTCGACGGACTAGTCAAGGGAAAATTTAGATGGGAATATGAAGAAGACGCAGACGAAACGGAAGTTCACAACGCACTGAAACAGGACATGTTATTCATCGCTCCAGAATCATGCAGCAACATCTCAAGCGGTGAATTTAAAAAGAAAAGAAATGGACGCACTGATCTCCAGGCCGACCAGAAGAACCAAAGTCAGGTAGAGAACACAAGCAAACATAACAGCAATGGACACGTATCAACGTAAGCTTAAAATATTCACCTTGAATGTTAAAGGATGGAAGGAAAAACGCTTAATCTACTCCAACATAATAAGAAACGAAGATCCAGACCTAATAATCCTAACAGAACATGGCATATCCACAGATACAGAAACAATAAAAATCCCCAAATATAAATTCTTAACAACGAACCACTCACAGTCAAGATATGCAATAGGCATTTATAAAGGTATACACTTTACAGAAATAAAAGAGCTAGAGGAATCATTTTTAGCTGTGAAAATAAAAATGACTACAGGTGACCTGGTCATAGCCAGGGCCTACCAACCCCCTAGAAACTCGTACCTACCGTTACCCAATTTTATCAAGCTATTCCGTAGACAAGTTTCAACCTTTCTAGCCGGAGAGCTTAACGCAAAGTGCAGGGAAGCAGGATAAACAACCCATACAAACGTAACGGGAAAAACCCTACAACTCCTGATGCAAAGAGGCCTATTAAGAAGAGAAGGACATGACTTCTCTACGTATATCACAGCCCGAGCCTCGACTACCTCAGATATTATTTTAACTAACCAAAACTTTAATCTAAATCACCACACACAGCCAGGTCCCGCAACTCCCTCCGATCATTTAAGCATAATTATCACCATCTCAACTTCGCCCATCCAAATAAAAATATCTCGCAGAAAAGCAACCAGCAAAACAAACTGAAATGGATACAAACAATACTTAAACACAATAGTAACCAGATCCCTTAACAACTAAAGTAAAGAGGAAATAGATGCCCAACTAAAGTTAATTACCATTAAAATCAGAGAGGCGGACAGTTTACACACCCCAACAATAGAATACAGAACCATATCTGCACCTAGATGGACCCAAGAGATTCAAGATGAAATGGATGCATTTCAAAATGTAATAAATGAAATCATGGTATCGGGTAATACGATGGAAAGATAAAGAAGCATTACGATAATTAGAAGGAAGATAGACACCCTCATCAAGGAAAATTCAGGCAGGCTCTGGGATAATATAATAGGCAAAATGGAGATAGAAAAGGATCCAAGGAAATTCTGGAGACAATTCAGGAAATTACGCGGATCACAGCCAAAAGAAGAAATAAGCCTGAAATACAGAACAAGAAGGTAGAGCAAAATGAGGAACTACAAGAACATTTCCAAGCACACTGGATGAAAATCTTTTCTATTTCACCGGAAGAAAATCGAGATTCCAACCAAAACTACGAGGAAGAAATTATACATAACCTGGCAACACAACGCGAACATATTACATATACCATTTAGAAACGTCGACGAACAAAGAGATAATCCCTTGGTGGAAGGAAAGCGATTTACAATGAATGAATACCTGACAGCATTAAAAACATTTAAACAAAAGGCTCACCTAATTAATGCCCTAGATAATGTGCACAAATCGGTATTGAAGATCTTCAATGCCTGCCTAAATATGGGATACTTCTCCCAAGAATTTAAAACGGCAAAGATGACCTTCCTGCCGAAGCCGGGCAAACCGAAACATCTAGTCGGAAGCTTCCGTCCTATCTCGCTCCTGGAATTTCTAGGCAAAGTCCTAGAAAAGCTCCTTAACGAAAGGTTGATCAACCATCTTGACATAAACAACCTATACAACCCACAACAGCACGGGTTCCGGAGCAAGCGAGGGACGGACACCGTGCTAGCAATCATTACCGAAAAAGTTGCTACTGAAACAGCGTGAGGCAACAGAGTTGAAATTGTACTTTGTGATGTTGCCAAAGCCTAGGACAAAGTGTGGTTACCCTGCCTAAAAGCTAAAATCTGCGACCTAATCCTGGAAATAAACCTCTGAAAAACACTCTGCAGCTATCTAGACGAGAGGAAAGCGATATTGCAGATAAACGGCAAAACGGGAGATGCAATAAATCTGCAAACGGGTCTCCCACCTGGAGGCTGCCTCTCACCAACGCTGTACACACTGTATACCAGAGACCTTCCACGTCCAACTGATGAAAGTTCGATGTACATACATTTAGTGGACGATATCACTCAGATAATGACCAGCGATGGGAAAAACCCCAAGAACATCGTCCTAAGAACAGGAATAGAAATTAAAAACCTAAATGATTACGAGAAAGGAATAAAATAAAAACTAACAAGGATAAGTTCAAACTAATACCAATGAAAAGAAGGAAAGAAGCCACTGTACGCGTAGATGGAGAGGCATATCCTTTCTCAACAGAAGGACGCGTCCTCGGACTAAAATTAACATCGACCTGCGATACAAGTCATCTACCACAAAAAATCATAGAAGCAAATTCAACCTTATCAGCACTATACATATTTAGACAACTTTCAACCAAAAACAAAAGAAAAATATACCTGACCCTAGTACAACCTAAGCTCCTCACCCAATAGTACCATTGAATAGACTAAGTAACTTCCAAATAAAAAAGATCCAAAGAGTCCAAAATCAAGCCACTAGATTCATAACAAACACAGGAAGACTAGATTAAATACCAGCAGAAGAACTCCACTGCAGATCTACTATAGAACCCATAAACGCAGTCATACAAAAAAGAGCAAGAAAACTGTGAGAAAAGATTAAAAATACCATTCCACAGATTATAATAAACCAAACCATCGTACAAGAAGACCGAATCCATCGTACGCAATATAAACAACGCTTCTACCGTAGACTGAAAAAATGTTAATAAACTTCAATCCAATCTATAGGTAATAAACTATAGTGCATCATCTAGAAAGGACAAGCGATTGCGACTGCCAAGTATATAACCCAAATGAGAATCCCGATGAGGAACTAAAAGTAATTACTGACAAAAAATATATATATACACATAAATATATTTATATAATAGCATTAATAATAATAAAAAAATAAAATAAATAAATAAAAAAAAATAAATAAATGATACAAACGCTCTATTGAGCAAAAGAAAACAAAGGCTCCAATGCTTAAAATAATAATGTATCACAAAAATATAATAAAAATTAAAGAAAAACGAGAGTGCTAGCCAGGCAACCTGGCACAAATCTCTATCATCTTTACATATCATCCTACACGCATTAACACACACACCACACTTTAATTTCTATCTATCCTATCTCACTCTCTCTACATATTCTAACTTTATCCATCTTATCTTATCTTATTCTTCGCCGCTCACGACCAGCAATGAGCTACCTCCCCTGTAAAGGAGGCAAAACCAAACGATAACACAAAATAAACGCAGCCTCAGCAATAACGAAGACTTCTGTCTAAAGATGCCTCAAAAAAAGGCGAAAGCTCACGGCCAAAACTCAAATTAGTTGTAAAAAATAAAGTGGATCTTATTCAAGTGATCTTTAATGTCCAACCAGATACAAAAAACGGCATTCGCCCGTTCGAACGTTTCAAAATAAAATGGGTAAAATCAAAATACAAACTAGTCTTTAACAAAACATATATAGATGAGAAGCTGCTCCCATATATATAAGAGAGAGAGAGAGAGAGAGAGATAATCGAATCGGCGCTTATAAAGGAAATTCCAAACTTTAACACTTCCGATGGCCAATTCAACACTAATCCCTTGATAAGTACGAAATTTATACTTGCTTTAGTCAAAAACGCCGTTGATCCCCCAACCGCCCCCTTAATCAGTTTTCGACTTGCAAATTTGTGTGTCCAGAAGTTTTGCATCTCTTTTGTATTTCATTAGTATTCTAGCGATTCACGATGACGGAGGTTTCCGTCGAAACCTGGTTTCTCGAATAAATCGATCCTATCACTGTGGTTTCTTTCCTGTATATATATATATATATATATATATATATATATATATATATATATATATATATATATATTAGTTCGATCTCGCAAGGGATGTCGTAAGTCGCCCGTCGCTGGTCCCCCGATAGAGTCTTTATTCGGATCGATTTAACGGCGGATCCATACGACATAGGTTTAATTTGGATCCCACATTGAACTGTAGTACCCCAGTGAGGAATAAAAGGCCTTCCAATGATTTGTGATCTGTCGAAAAACTCCTACTAATTAATATTTTAAAAGATCATAACGGAAAGATTGCAAAAGGTTCGTTTTTAAATATTTAAAAGCATTCGAAACTCATATCAATGAAGCAGAAGAAATTCGAAAGTATAGACAAATGCTCAAGGTCTTGCATAAATAAAGACAAGGACTCTCTAACCTAAGATGCTTTGATTTTCTACCCCGGAGAGCAGGAAACTAATATTTATAGGATGAAAATTAAAGTCCACTAATTGGAATCTTCAATATTGCATCTCTTTGATGGGATGTTTCGGATTGCGTCTCTTTCCGATTCCTAATTGCGTCTCTTCCCGATTCCGGATTGCGTCTCTTTCCAATTCCGGATTGCGTCTCTTTCCAATTCCGGATTGCGTCTCGTTCCGATTCCGGATTGTGTCTCGTACCGATTCCGGATTGCCTCTCGTTCCGCTGTCCTCTCACCGATTCTAATTTCCTTTAATTCTCAGTAGCCGCCAGCTCATTTCTGGTTGCCTTCGCTCTAATTAAAGGACGGCCTTTCGCGTTATATTGAGTAGTGCAACGTGAATTTAAGTGTTGCATCTGGGAAAAATTTCTTTTAAGGCGACTTTTGACAGGTACTGCCTTTCAAATTAAGTCTGCTTCAAGTGACCACAAAAGAATCATGCCGGTAATGATCTTTGCATACAGTATTCCTAAAAATAAAATTTCTAAAGTGTACAGAAAACAGGTGAATTGAATTGTTAAATTACAATGAAGAATTTTCTATATTGAATTTAGTTTCTAATTTCGATATAAACAATGAGTATATTAACAAAACGAATAAAGGAGGCATATATACGTGAAAGCCTATTATTAATTTGAGTTGTAACGAAGTCTAGATAAGGATGGGTTGCTATAAAAAAGTTCTGTAGATGATGATTTAGGCAGGATCCTTTCTTACAATTTAGTACACGACATACGCGCATATACATGGTATGGAAAACGATAACAAAACTTCTGATTTGATTATTATTATTAAGATAGCGTCATAACGATGAAATTTTAAATACCACACCATGTTTTCCTTTCCAAGAATCTACGAGGAATTATGAAGTCATTATTTTTTTCAGGCCATCTTTTCATGGTTGTTTACATACAGGCTCTCCAAACTCTTCCTCGAAACCTAATAAATAGAAAATAAATATTTTAAATTGAAAAAGGTAACACAGGCTGCAAATGCAAACTAGGTCGATCCTATTTCCTGGACCCGGGACAGCGTATTTAAACCCCTGAATCTTGCCACAGAGTTAACACAGACTCATAAATAACATGAGAATCGTTTCGAGAGAAAAACTCATTGAAGCTAATTATGATGAACTGGCCATTCTACAGTGATTTTTGATAGGCAAGAAAACTAAAGATAAATAATTATAATCAAGGAATTTTAAAAATCTATTAGGACGGTAGGCATAAAATGAAGGCCTTAAAAAACCTAGGAGGTTAAGCATTTCTATACAACCTGTTGCAGGCAGGAAAGCAAGCGGTGCGAGGAGAAATTAGAAGATAATTGTATTATCCCTGTGCAATAAGCCATTGATTGGTAAGGCCCAATACAAAACCAGCATCACTTAAAATCAAAGAGTTTGTTCCAACGGAACTCCATTCAATCTCAAGATGTGATCCACGATGAAATGGCTTACAACAAAGGAATGGTTGGACATGGCCTTCTTCAGGAGAGTCTGGCTACACGCGCTACTTGCAATTTTGGCAAAACAACTCCCAAAATTTGAAGCTGGCAAATACAACAATTTTTTTAAAATTGGTATAAAAATTCAAGAGTTCAATTTCAAACTAATTAATGCACGTTCGAAGAAATAACTAGATAAGTTTAGTTACATGAATCATTCCATATATACATAAATGACTATTGCTATTTGACAATTACCAGTGAAAATGGAATTGTGAACAAACGTTTGATTATTGCTTAATAGGCACATACTTGTAAATAGTTGTAATAGAGAGTTCACTATTCTTTGACCATCATAGGAACTAATATTTATGTAAGCAATGTATTTTCTCTGTATATAATTTTTTTCTATCCAGAATTTTAGTTGTTAGATTATGACATATTTCCTTTCTATAGGAAGTGTACAAATTTGATCAAATAAGGCATTATTTCTAGCAATAGAGAGCGACATGTATACCTATGTATGTAGAGTGCGCAAAACATTCATAGTTATTATCCCTTTAACATATTCCTGCTGCCACTCCTTTTCGGTAGCAGATAATTTAAGTGAAATGCAAGTTGAAATATAATTGAAAGTTAAAATGGTTTTGAATTAAATTGATAGTCAATCACGCTTGTATTTGTGCTCCCAAAAGGGGTCTTTTAGAGGTAAGCGCTCCCTCTCTGCTCCTCTTTGTGTCCCGCATTATTCTCTTGGTAAGGTTCTTGGATATGGTCACCATATACACATTCTCCCTTTTCCCCAATTTATTAATTTTTTAAATAATTATTTTTCAAAAGGTTTTGGTGGAACAGTGCGCGTTTGTTCTAATTTTTTAAAAAAGAAAAGAAATCTTAAAATAAGAGACAGATTAATTTTGGTTATTACTTGAGGATAAAGATCATTGGACAGGACGCGATTCAGATAAAACTTTCGCTCGTCCTTAAAACCCCCGAAGACCCGCTAATGGGGCATGTGGGGATCAGGATTAAATGGGAGAGAACGGAAAGGCAAAATTGGCGGAATCTTAGGAACGAAAAGAATGGGCAAGATTTCGAACCCATTAACCATTTCTTCATTCTATATTCAGAAGGTGATTTACACCTTATCAAGTGAAAGAAGAAATGATGTGGAATAACTGGAATGCACTCTTAACTTTATTATATCTCTGTAAATTATTTACCATTTCTGCTTCCATTTTACTGTTCTCTACTGATTACTAGTTATTCATTTTTCTCTGCAGTGTCAGTAATGATTCATTAAAATAAAAACTTACTGACTGAAACCCGAATGAAAGTTAACCTTCATCTCCGAGAATCTCTTTTTAATAACAATAGACGAATGAAACCGTTGCCAATTGTCGAAAACATGTTGATTCCTCCTGAACTGAAGTATAATTTTATTTGTAAAAATCTGCAATAACAATAATGATTACTTCAAAAGAATTTAATATAAAGTGAAGTTTATCTGATATTCAATGAGTTGATCAGATTCTTCTGACTGATATTAAAATACTACAGCTTATTAAACACCAGATTTGTCAAAGCTCGTGTTTTTGAAGGTTACTATAGTGTTTTAATTTGTCCTTGTTTTATATCTTTTCCCAGCATAAAAAATTGAGTTTTTTCAGCCTATTTAATTATAGAGTGGTTGAAAGAGTAAAAAAAAACAAAATCTCTGTGCAAAGATTGTAAAAGAAACTCAATAGATGAAGTAGTTAAAAAGAGAGCATGATAGAGGAGATGAGCGCACAAAATATCATTGAGAATTGCAACTCGAAATATACCTTAGTCCAAATCTGGCCTCGGTTTCATACACAGACGTGGCCTTCGCCGAACTATCATATTTGGATCATGATATATTACTGGTAAGGGTAATTACGGGATAATCCCTCCAGTCAAGAGCAGGAAAGGATTGGGGGGAGATAGTTCAACTTGCCGTGGGGTCTTTGTAATCAAATATTTCCCATGGAATTCTTGGATGGCAGTTTCAGAGTAGTTTTGAAACCATCGCGTCTTCAGGGCGTTTATCTCTTTTCGCTGGATTACTTGGTCAACTTCGAGATTTAGAAGACATTGGTGCTACCGAAAGTTTAATTTACAACTAGGAGGAGGAGAAAAACTACAAGTTTATTGAGGTGAAGTGTTTAGTGACCTGAGTCAAGTGGTGACTCGTGAATTCGTTGACTTGAGGAATTTAAAGTCTTTGATAAAGTAAGAGATAAAAGTCAAGATTTTGTACAAGCATAATTTTGAGTATATTTTATTAATTTTTGAAATATTGCGAAATAAACATCAAAATTAAAGTGGAAAAATCTCTCGTCTATCTGTAACTTCAGAAATGTTATTTTTCTGAATTTTACCCCCATTTCAATTTGATTAGGGGGAAAAAATTGCCACTTTCGGGCATAGAAAGAGGCAGAGGTGGAAATCTAAGCAAAACACAGTCTATACCTGACGAACTCTCGTTATATCCTTTTCGAAGTTGTTTTTACAAAAAAAAACAGACTAACAGCACATGGGAGAGGAAGAGTGAAAGAGAACTGTTTAGAAAGGGTAGAAATATTCATTTAAATCTACATTTGCGCTTTTACGGCCAACTGGTTATATGCCAGCTACTAGGTCCAAAGTTTTATTTCCGAGTTCTTTAACTTTTTCCATATTCTTTTTTCTGACGACGGCAAGTGCCTCCTTACAACACGACTATTAAGAATTGGTATATTATTCTTTGGGAATGCTTTATACTCTAATATTTTAACTACACTACACTCATCACTCGCTTTTTACTGAATTCTTCAGTATGCTCTCTCTCTCTCCATTCCAAAACCTGTTTGAAAAAAAGGTTGTGAACCCATTCCAAAGCATTATTCTACTCGATTCTGACAGTTTTCGCTCTCACTTCCCTTCTTCTTTATTCCTTCATTCAAACCAATTTCTTTATTTTTTCTTATTAATGAAGAAAATGTAAGTCGCTCAAGGCGAATTCAACAAAATGTAGTTTTTATTGGAAGAGAGAGTAACTACGATTACAAAAAAGAACGACTTGAAAGAAATAGCTTCAAATAACAATAATAAAGTTTAGAGAGGAAATATAAAACAAAGACTGCTAGATCATACTTCTTTCCCCATCTCTAATTATGTAAGAATTAAGGGAGGATTTTAAACCTTGACTCGAACGAGTTTACACACCACACACAGGTACTCTAACTACTAATTTGAGCTCCCTTGCTGGTATGAGAAATGTACATCATTATCATATTTCGCTATGTCAGACATGTGTCACTTCATCAAATAAGAGAATCAATGACTCGATGTTCTTGGGTTATTCAATCCTCCCATGTCTGGCATCGGGAGGGCCCTGGCATGAGACTGTACCTCTGTTTGTCAGGTTTCCGCCAGACGTCACTAGACGTTCATTTCCGGCATCAGACACGGAGGCTGGTTGCCACGAGCTATGAAAAACGAATCATCGATTTATTGATTCCATAAGAAAACGGCATTTTGATGATACATGAAGATACGTTCAAGAGACTTTGATTACTAGAGAAACATAAGTAAAAAATAAGTATGAATTTTGGCGAAAGCTTTTTCGCCTTCGTAATACTCTAGATTTCTTTAACAATATAATAAATGTATGTGATTAACATAAAGCTATCGATATAATGTATATGGAATTTCAAAAATCTTTGACGCCATCCCTCACAAAAGACTGTATAAAACTTAAGGCTCAATGTATAAGAGGAAAACTGTTAAACTGGATAGACGACTGGTTCTTTACCTGCACAAATAAAGTTGCCATCGATAACATCAGTTCACGCTGGATCCCCGTGAGTAGTGGTGTTCCTAAGGGTTCCCTCTTCGGTCTTCTACCCCTTATAATTTCTATAAATAATCTCGATGATGGCATAATATGTAAAATATTTATATTCGCAGATGACAGTAAGCAGTGGTGTAAATTCTCGATCTGATTGCGAAAATCTACTACGACATCCAGATAAATTATTTGAGTGGGCAGAGAAGTGGCAAATGAATTTAAATTTTGGAAAGTAAAAATCCATGCGTTTAGGCAATCTAAACTTAATTAATAATAACAAAATAAATGATAACACTTTGGAGTCATTTGAGGAAAAGCGTAAATTGGTTGTTATAATTTACAAAGAACCTAAATAATCAAAATAGTGCACTGACTTAGCCAAAAAAACAAACAAATAGAGTTCTTGCGTTTAATACTAGAAACTTTACGTTCAAAGGTCAAGAAATTCTCCTTTCGTCTCATGAATAAAGCACTTGGAGTTTAATTTTGGTCCTCAGACTTGCGTAAGAAGATCAAAATTTAGAGAGAATTTTGCGTCGGGACAAACCATTGATTCCTGAGCTTAGAAATATATCTTTTGAAGAGAGATTAAAATCCCTAAAATTTTTATCCTTGGAAAATAGATACGATGTAGAACAGAACGAAATTTCCAAATGATTAATGCTTATTCAAATGTTGAGTTAGAATTACGTTTTGAGTATAACAATCAGGCGAACACTCGAAATAATGAATTTAAATTGCTAAGTAGGCGATTCAACACAGTAATTGTGCAAAACCGTTCTACATATAAAATTACAGAGTTATAGGAACCATTTCTATCTGAAGTGGTACAAAGTTCGTCTCTTAAAATAGTTAAGAATAGACGGGACAAGTACTATTTCAATATATAGAATTATATTAGCTGTGGTCCGTTTTCTGTAATTCTGTAATTACGCTTTTCTTTTGACTATTTAAACTGTATGCGTTTTACCAGGTTTCAGTTCTCAAAAAAAAAATAATTAACCGAGTGGTGTGAGTCGAAAGTTTTGTGGAGTGAAATGGCGGACACAGATAAAGGCGGTCTGCAATAAGTATTAATTTTATACGTGCGAAAGAAAAAACTTTTATTTACGTGCCCTTTTTTAAAAAAGAGCTTCAAGAAGAGGGGCCCCAACATGGGGGCGGTCCCCCAGGACTGCATGAGGATCCCCCTCCGTACTATGTATAGGAGGGGCGTTAAACCGACAAAATTGGCAGTCATACAAACAATCTATAAGAAAATCAACGTGGTGCTGATCCGACTCCTCGACACTCCCAATGGATATGCAACCATATGTAGCACAATGGGGGACGTCGAGAAGCTGGTGTTCGACGAGGCTCAAACTCACCTCAAATATATTGGACTTGAAGCTAGTATACTTCAAGAGATCCTGGCCCAACGTACCATTGTATTAAGAAGACTGGACGCGCTCTTCACAGAAAACACCTGTGAAGAGATAAAAGAAGAACTAACGTCGAAGCAAGAGTGGGCCTGAATCACAGCAGTCTACAAGTTCGGGAAAGGAAGCGGAATGGTGAAGGTAGTCTTCAGCAGCATTGAAATGGCGAATCGTGCAAAAAACGAGGGGCTGCTCGGCTTTTACCTGAAAGTAAGCCCCGAACAAATAGAGAAGGAAGAATAAATACATCCACATCGACTGCTGCTTCAAGTGCTACGCAGTCGAATAGCACGCTACTAAGGACTGCCCAACCACCGACCCTGCATGCTCCAACTGCGTCAAAACCTTACACGGTTGGAAAGAGTGCAAGGAAAAGGTCCAAAAGTGCGTAAATTATGGGGGAGACCACAGGGTTTTGGCCATGAGGTGCCCCATCCGAAAAGAGGCGATCCGCAAAAAGTGGGAGAAAATCAAGAAGGAAAAGATTAAAAGATAAAAAAGAACTATGCGGATACAGCAGCGAGAATGACCACCCTTGCACAAACAAACGCTACGACGTTGGTCATGCCCAAGGAAGGGCAAGAAATCATGGCCATGGTCATGCTTGCCAACATAGCAAATCTTATAAACCTCGGCTCTTTTTCAACTCACCTCAACCTTCTTCTTGAGGAGAATGGTTGTAACAAGAAGGTCTGGTTTCCCGAAAACCCAGACTCGGCAGCCCTTTTCAATCTCGAATTCATCAAGGAACAAAAAAGGGCACCATCGAGTAAAGGAGTAAAGGGTACTGCACAAGAAGAAAAGATACAAACACCTTTGGAATGAGAAGAAGAGAAAAAGGGCGCAAGGAAGAAAAAGAAAAAGATTACCGAGGATACGCCACAGCAAAATGCTAGGGACGAGGAAGAAGAGGAGGAAGGAAAATACGAAGGGGTCCCCCTCACCGAGAAGAAGGAAATCCTTGAAAGAGGCCTCTTTTTCAACGGGAAAGACGTGGGCCTCTGTGTTTTAGGCTCCCCCCTGTCCCCGGCCCCCAAAGACGATATGGAGTTACTCATTATCGGCCTAGCTGCTGGTGAGTACAAATGGACGTACGAAGGACCATACTCCAGGACAGAAGTGGCGGCTCTACTCCTAAAATCCATAATGTCCATTAACCCAAGAGACGTCCATAATGTGAATATGACGACATTCAAGGCAAGACGGAGTGGACAAAACACATCAGAAATTGAATAGTAAATATGAAAAAATGAACAATTAAAGTGAATAATAAAAGTGAATAAGTAAGCAAATAAATAATCTAATCATATTTAGTATAACTAATCTAATTTAGTGAAAATTAATCTAATGAAAATAGTGTAGTAAATAAAATAAATATAAATATAACAAAAAGTGAAAAATTATTAAATTATATACAGTGATAGTAAATCAAATTTTAGTGTAAATGAATTTAATGAAAAATAATTAAGTGTAATATAACAAGCTGATTTAACTAATCATCAAAAATTACTAACAAAATTAAATGTGAAATTAAATTTAAAGTGAATTATAATCAACTAATTAATTAAATGAATTACAACTAATGTATTATAATAGCTATTAGCTTTATGTAAATATAAACATTAATATTAAGAATTTATAGTAAATTATCCTTAAACTTTTTTATATTATTAGAATTTAACTCAGAAATAATTCAATTGGTAATGATTTCCATGTCTCCAGGAAGCTATCATTTCCTACTTCTACTCAGTGTTTTTACCTCCTCTGCTAAAATATATTTTCACCACTATTTTTTCTATCATTATTACTACAATGTTTGTAAATAATATTTTAATTATGCTGCAATGTATGTAATTAATCTTTGTATTTATTTACTTAATAAACCTTTGTAACCGTTGTAGGTTTTATTTCTCATAACGTCAAAAATTTCTTTTGGGCTCTCTCTTTCAAAAATATGCTACATATGCTCCCGTTATGGCCAGATTTTTATATGCAAATAAAATAAAAATCATTTACTCTTTTAATTTGATTGTGTTATTAAATTTTGTTTGGTTAATTAATTCTGCAGAACCACTGTGTCGATTGTTAGATAAACATCAATCAATGGGAGTAGCAAAAGCATGATTTTAAAGTTTTTAGGAACCCCAAAACTGCGAATCAAGTCTGAACCATGAGTAGAGTTGCCATTATTCAAACAACTCCCCAAAGCCCCAATGACGAAGCGCCATGTGGAACTTGGGGCAATTTTAGACCGATGAATAACAAAGAAATAGCAATGATTTTAATCCGATAACATCTTTGTTCGTTTCATCATCCATTTCATTTAGCCCATCCCTATTGGTGGCCATGTTATGAAGTCGGGGCCTTTAGCTGATGGATCCTGCCCTTATAAATGCGACCGAAGCGGAAAAGCAAAGGATAGTCCTGACCAAACGGTTGGGCAATCATTGCTTTGTCCTTCTTCTTAACTGGGGAATAAAATCAAAGATAATATTTCCGAAATCTTTAAGTATTTTTTATGGGCAGTTTAAAGGTCTGAGCAGTTTTTTTATATTTAGAGCATCATGAAGAACCTAGATAGTTCTTCACCTTAAATAATGAGATCTTTGATCTTTTGTAGTTTTTCTGTATTTCAAAGGGAATTAAATTAAATTTATATATTTTACCATAGTAAATTTAGGAAATCGAGGATAATTTCGCTTCTGAGGATGAACACTGCATCTTGCACATTGGATAGTAAGTATTTGCACCAGAAAGACAACCGAATTCCTTTTGAAGTACCCAAGAATAAAAGAAAGCCACACAATTCCATACTAACGCTTAAAAGTTTACATTCCGTATTTATAACCATAAAAGCTTTGCTTTAATCTAGTGTACAATATTGGTCATAATTTGCTGATTCACTCACCAACATTCCCTTTGAATTCTGAGGAAATGAGTTAAGGCGAGCAATAATAACCGTGGGAAGCGTTCAAGTTGGTCATTCTGAATGTTTGTACCATTTGAAGGAACTTTGTATGGAGGGTCATAATTAGACCAACAGTCTTCAGGATATAGGGTTAGCGAGATCATCTTTGCTCGTATCCTTTTTCTTATTATTTATTTAGTTCGTCTTTCTTTCCCCCTCTTCTCTCTCTATGTATCTGTCTTTCTCTCTCAATCAGTTACTCTTTATCTCTCTTTCTCTGTTGTCTTGCTTTCTGTCTCACCTTTTGCGTGTGTGTTTCTCACTGTGTCTATCTGTATCTCTATTTGTGTTAAACTCTGGCTCTGTAGGGTCTCACTGTGTCATACTTTCACGTTCTATGTATCTAGATATTTATCTCCCTCTTCCCTTGGCTGTGTCTGTGTGTGTGTTTGTGTCTCTCTCTCTTTATTTCTCTCTCTCTCTCTATATATATATATATATCTATATATATATATATATATATATATATATATATATATATATATATATATATATATATATATATATTATATTACTCTATATTTTTAGAACGTGAGTTTTTGAGTATTTTTAAATTTTAAATTACGTACTAACAGGCACCAGTAAAGCCCAATCCCAACAATTGTGAAATATATAAATGAGGAGAATAAACGTAATTGAATACATGTATTGTACATAAGCAGACTGTCTGTAAATTACCTGTAAATACCATCACTACGCTACCCTTGTAAATACTCTTCCCATTCGCTGTATAATACCTTTAAAATATTGTATTTTTTCAGTCGAAAGGACTTTTTGTATCCTAAATAAAACGTTTTTTTTATTATTATTTATTAATAATGGGCCTGATAGCATTTATTCGTCCCCAATTTGTGGCCTGATAGCTCTAACTCGTCTCCGATAATTGGGAGGCAATCAGTGACTGGGTCCCGATAATGGGCCTGATAGCATCTACTCTTACCCGATATAGGGCCTGGTAGCGCTTACTCGTTCTCGAGAATGGGCATCCTGGCAGTGATTAGGCCCCGATAATGGCCCTGCTAGCAATTACTCGTCCTCAATAATCGGCCTGGTAGTAGTGACTCGTTCCCGAATTGGATGATTCTAGCATTCCATCTTCCCCGTTATGGGGCCTCCTGCCAGTCACTTAGCCCGAAATGGGCTCTCCTATCAGTCATTCGTCCTAATATGGGGCCTGCTAGGAGTCGCTTCTTCCCGATAATGGGCCTGCTTAGAGTCACTTCTTCCCGATAATGGGCCTGCTTAGAGTCGCTTCTTCCCGATAATGGGCCTGCTTAGAGTTGCTTCTTCCCGATAATGGGCCTGCCCAGAGTCGCTTCTTCCCGATAATGGGCCTGCTTAGAGTCGCTTCTTCCCGATAATGACCCTGCTTAGAGTCGCTTCTTCCCGATAATGGGCCTGTTAGCAGTTAAACATTCTGTATATTGGGCCTCCTAGCTGTGGCTCGTCGCCGATTATAATTGGCCGGTTAGTAGTGAATCGTTTCCAATTATGGGAACCGATATTGGATGTGATATCAGTGATTCATTCCAGATAATGGGCCTACAAACCGTCATTCGTCTTTGAATTTGTGCCTGATAGCAGTCCTTCGTCCCCAATAATTAGCCTCCTAGCATTCACTCAGCCACGACTCGCAGTGACTCGTCCTTGATGGGATCCTGCTAGCAGTCACTCGGCCCCGATACAAACCTTAGCTCGGCCATGCATCATTTTTCTCTACCAGGAAAGGGCAAACTGACAGTTTACGTCAATCATTCTGATTGGAGTCTGATGACTTCGCAACACTACAAAGTGAACCACAATAAGTATAACAGATTTAAATCTAAATAATTTTTCATAACTTTAGATATTTGGAAAACATTTGTATTATTTCTTGTCCAACACGGTCCTACCGTACACCTTAAATGAATTTGCCGGAAAACATCATGTTATTTTAGCACCATGTATTTGAATTAAGGTTCATACAAAAAGCTTATTTATGCACAATTTGCTTAATGAGACAACAATGTCTGCGATATTGATTTATTAATAAAAATAAACATAAAATTCTCAAAAAAATCAACCCTTAATAAGAGTTAACATTTTATTTGCTGTTTATTGATCCCTCTCTCTCATCGCCCTCATCACTCCTTTAATAACATCTGGACGGTCCTTAAAGATGCTTATTTTATTTAGGATCGATTCCTCAAGTCCTCTAAATTGAATTTTTTTTTACTCCACAAAAATAAATCATATCGGTTCATATCAGGGCTTCTGCTAGGCCATCCGTCTTATGTACCACGTAATTATTAGCTTTTGGTATACTTCCTGCAAGCGATTCTTAATAATGAGTGTTGTGTGAGCAGGAGCACCGTCGTGAATTTACTAAACGCAATTAAATGTGGTTCCGTAAACATCATGTAACAATGAAATGATATCTTAATTTAAAATTTATAGGTAACTTTCGCCATTTATGTTCCTATTAATACAATTGGAACAATTAACGATCCATTGTCACCCAGTCCTACCCACAAAGACAAATTTTCTCTACGGATACTCTTTTCTTACACAAGATCTTTAGGCGGTTGGTTTCTTGGTGCATAGTGCCGGGAGATTTGTCTGTTTACTTGACCATTCATATGGAATGCCGCCTCATCTCCAACAACTAACTGTTCAATGAATCTGCCTGAACATCAGAAAAACCTTTGAACAATTAGTGCAGAAATGACATTTGCGAAAGTCCTGTACTATTTCTTCTGGACAATACTTTAGTGTTTTCTAAGACTGTAATAACTTAAGTACACGCTCAATGTTGTCTTCGTTCCTTACAGTTTTCATTCATCCTGAATGTCATTTATTTCAATTGGAAATAGTTCCCTTTCTTTTAAACTATTAAACAGTTTTCCTAATAGTACGTTTATTTGGAGATTCTCTCTGGGGTAAATCCTGTTCGAAATAGTTCGGCACTTGCCTTAAGCTTTTGGTTTCTAGATAATTCTTGACGATGTAAAGGCGTTGATCTTTTGTCAGCTATATATTAAGGGTCTCAAACAATTCATAAATCTAAAAATTAAGACATCTTCCAGACCTAATGCATTATGTGATAATATCCTAGGAACATACTTTTTTAAAATCACAAATGATTTGGTTTTTTTTTTAAAACAGCCTACTTTACATACTCCAAATATGAGATGTTACATTAAATAAAAAAAACGATTCAAATATCTCAATTTTTGAAAAAGTTATTTGGATTTTAATCTGGTATGCTTGTTTTCTGATTCACCCTGTATATTTAGTTGACACGAAGCTTCTTTAAATCATTTCCAAATTCAATATT
This sequence comes from Ceratothoa steindachneri, assembly GCA_963969495.1. NCBI lineage: Eukaryota > Metazoa > Arthropoda > Malacostraca > Isopoda > Cymothoidae > Ceratothoa > Ceratothoa steindachneri. The sequence goes on along the minus strand of OZ018332.1, from coordinate 143,476,341 downwards.
AGCTATTTTAGAGTGTTTTCTCCCATGGAGATGAGCTCTTTTGGAATAAATGGCTGTTACTTTTTCCTAAATTTGATATTCTATCCATATCATCGATTGTCACCCTAAATATGCAAGTGAAGATCTCCCGCCTAAAATAAAAATTCGATTCAAATTTGAAAGAAAAATAGGGTGTAAACCAAGTTAGAAATGAAAAATTTCATTATAAAAAGATGTAAACATTTTTGTAGGTCTCTCTGTACTAGTTTCACGTCAGAGTATTAATGAAGTTGACTTTGCCTGGATAGCTAACCTACTCTGCGTAAAATAGAGTTGGAAGTACGTTAAAGGAAAAAGTACAATAACGCCGAGGCTCATAAAAAATAATTTTATTAATCTTTAACAATTATTGTGAATTTAAAATTTAGAATAATACAATTGAATAACAAGGGGTTATTGATTGATTAGAAAATTTATAACAATGACTGAATACAATATGTAGAATCGGATCTCATAAGGAGATATACGAGGAGTGGTCAATAAGTTTTGCAAATCGGTAGGGCAAAAGAGAGGAAGGGGGATGGCTGTTTGTGGGGGTGTTAGGACAAGTTATGACAAGTCAGGATCTGCAGCCACACGCTCCTGCCGCGTCTATTTAAGAAGCAGTAGCTGATCGCAGATCGTTAGTCACAAATTTTTCAACAATGGAGAAGGTTGAGCACCGCGCGTTGATCAAATTTTTGACCAAGGAAGACAAGAATGCAAAAGAGATCCATGAACACATGGTTGCAGTGTACACCGACACCGCCCCTTCCTATGCAACCATTGCTCGCTGGAATAGGGAGTTCCGCCATGGTCGTGAGTCCCTTGAAGATGAACCCCGTCCAGGACGCCCGTCAAACGTGACCAACGAGGACAATGTGGCCCGTGTGAAGAGGATGATCCTCGAAAATCGATGGGTGAAGGTCGAAGAAATCGAGCGAGAACTTGGAATATCACATAGAAGTGTTATCAACATTATCCACGACAATTTCGCCATGACCAAGGTCTCTGTCCGTTGGGTCCCTAGAACCCTCACGCCCCATGATAGACTTCAACATAGTCAAAGTCCACAAGGCCAGAGTTACACAAGCTGCCCTGCGCAAGTGCGGATTCGAGGAACTCAACCATCCTTCCTGCAGTCCAGATCTGGCCCCTAGTGACTACTTTTTATTTCGCCAGCTCAAGGTTGCAATGCGTGGACGCCGGTTTGGGGACGATGAAGATGTCAAGCTCACCGTCCAGGAGTGGATTGAACAGCAGTCGGGAGATTTCTGGTTGTCGGGAATTCAAAGCCTCAGGGACAAGTGGCGCAAGTGCATTGAAGTCGAGGGTAGTTATATTGAAAAATAATAAAATACTTTTCCTCATATCTCGTTTTCTTATATCCGAATTGCAAAACTTATTGACCGCCCCTCGTATATAAGGAAATATAATTGTAGGTAAATATGCACGGAAATATATATATATATATATATATATATATATATATATATATATATATATTGAAATATTTATGTAAATAAGAATATATTGAAGTAAAAAGGTTATGTTGATGTAAATAAAGATATATGTAATGTAAATAAGTATAAATAAGGTTAAACGAGGTTAAATAAGCTTATATAAGGTTCACGAATAGTTGGAGAAACTGCAAATACAAAAATGAAGTTAAGTTTACCTGCAGTTAGTATTTAGGGTAAAAGGTTATTAATTTGAAGAACACTTACTCGTATTTTACGGAACTACCCAGTTGAAGGTCTCAAAGCACTATGAGTCTAGATTTGCCGGGCAGGGAACAATTCGTTTGAGAAACCGTTGAGACGCCTCAAGATCGGTTCAAAATATTTGAGCTCTGCTTTTGGCTCAGAAAAATCGCGTGATCTCTTTGAAACGTGCGTAGGAGGCATTGACTACTAAACATCACGTGATCTCTTTAAACTGTGCATCGAGGCCATTGGCTAATAAACATTACGTGCTGTGACGTTTATAGCCTAGAAACAAAACGTCTTTTTGTATTGTTTGAGATTTGTACATGTACGTAAAACTTTGTAGAACGTTCACATGGTAATGGAGAACACATGGAATGGGACAGTTGCTACACTAGAAATGTGAAAAAATTAATTGAAACCATTGACTCAAATAATTTTAATCTGCTTAGTAAAAAATAATGTCACTTTGGTAAAATATATGTAAAATTATGTTTCATACATAATCTATGTGTACAAATAGTATAGTTTAACCTCATTTGAAAGTCATGGATAAGTTTTCCAATACCTGGCATAACACAATTATTGAATAACGATGATAGAAAAAAATCCAATGAGTTAATAGTCATTATTATCCATTAACGCAAGGAGCAAATAATCTTTCTTGTTCCAGGTATTTCGCATCCAACTGGGAACTTGTGAATCTCCGGTTGTCATGGCTACGACTGAGCACGATTTAGGGTGGGATCCGGTGCAAAAGTGTAAGTACACGATTTCCATTTAGGGAACGAGCCGAAAGTGAATGGGGCGAGAAATGAGGTAAAATATCAATTTGCGATTAATTTAGAAATGTCAGAATAATAACAATGAATTTATATGATGGGTTTGGAGCCGTAGTCCCTCGCAGAGCACTAGACTAGAACTGATCGAAGGCTTGATAGAGGATTTCATTTTTATTAATATAAAGCACAATAGCGTTAAGGCCGTATTACGCTGAATGGGGAAAACATATGGGGATCTAGTGAATTTCTTGAAGCATTAGTGCTGTTATTGGTGCAAAACTTTCCTTTTGCAAACCACGGGCTCCATAATTCTGCGCAAGTTGAAGGGGTCATTGGATAAAGCAATAGATCCGGAAGAAAACTGTTATATATATTTAAGAGTGGCAGTAAATAAAGCATTGATGAAATTCTTCAAACTTCTATGATTTAAGTGTGAGCAGATAAGGAAAAGATGTCAATGAAAGTAGAGCGAAGATAAACAGATACAAGAAACACCAAGTTTGAGAAAAAGTTGTCAATTGAAGGTTATCCTTTGTCACAAAAGAGAACCTTTGGAGCCAATAACTTTAAAACAAGCTACACTTAATGGGCTACAAACCAATTAATTTCTTGTCTCATGCTATTTTAGTTCAAAGAAAGTGGTAGGAGAGCCAATTTGTAATCATCTAATAGGTAAAGAGTAAAATTGTCAGACTCAGCAAAAAGTTGGTGTATGGAGAAATGAGAGAGAATTTTGAGTTTCAGCAGCAATGAGATGAAATGGAAGGCCAATGTATGATATAAAAACATCAACTTCACACTGAATCGAGCACACCTGGAGGGCGCGAAACATTCTCACCAAGCAACTGATCCTATCCAATAGATCACCTTAACATCCCTAAAAAGAAATGTATTAATTGAGCCTTTTAATCTTCACTTTTGCCATTGAAAGGAATATTTAAAAAGATTGGCCTATTGGATGGATTAAGAGTGTCCAACAGGAGGGCTCAATGCAATGTGAAGGCGGCCAATCGTAGCTATACTATGCATACTAACGCTAAGTACATTGTAGTTTTCCTCACTATAATAACACCAAATCGAATGAAATAGATATAAAAGAGGAAGTGACAGAAAAAGAAAAAAATCGAACCTTGAAGAACATTAAAGCAAACCTCTGTTGGCTCATAGCTTTTGGGATAAATAAATTGATAAAATTGATACGGGATTGAATACTAGGACTGAAAGCAGTCCAGTAGGATGATTGAAACACTCAAATATTCATATAAAAAAGGATTAAAGACCCTGTGATTACCGGTAATGGAGGCTCCCAAGAGTTAAAAAAGGAATAGGATAGAAAACCTACAAAGTTTTTATTTCAACGAAGCTAGTCAATGAAGTTGAGAAGTGTAAATACAGTGATGTGTTAGACTTAAAGCTAGGCTGAAACACCTCATCAATGGCCGAAGAGGAAGTGTAGTTAAGAATATTTCCAGTTGCAACCATTTTAGGAACCCTAAAAGGAGCAGAATTTGGTATCGTGTTGAAGCTCGTAGCGGTCGATTGAGTCTTCCTTACTAGTGATTATGATCACTATTACTAATTCTATCTCTTACATTTAGATTTGAATATAATTCATTGTCTGATGTTAACACTAAATTCAGAATATTTTCGCTTTTTGCTGGTTCTCTCAGAGACGCTGCGTTAGGAAATTCTCATCTATGAAACTGAACAATCTTTGTCCTTCTAAGTCAGCAGTTTTCAAAGACCAGTTTACTTTACTGCAATTTGAAAAACTAGAAACAATGATAGATTATCTTTATTGATAGTCTGACAATAAAGCATAGGAGGGAGGATAACAGATATTTTCAGGAGATACTTAAGGGGAAATAAGAAAGCAGTGACAAGAGAGAGAGAGAGAGAGAGAGAGAGAGAGAGAGAGAGAGAAATTTGTTGAGGAGGAGGATGGAGAAGTACCCTATAGCGAGGAGAGAGAGAGAGAGAGAGAGAGTAATCCAGAGTGAATACGACCCTTTGTATCTGAGGATATTACTAAAGCAAAGTCAATAGACATAAGTCACGTGCTCTCAATTATTGTGACTTATGACCTTAAGACGATCAAAATGTGTAAAAACTCATCGAAAATTAAAATGGCTACCATCTGATGAGCCAACCGATTGTTTTCATTATCGGACAAAATTTGGGCTCTTGTAAACTTCTTGAACTGATTTTGAAGGGCGCCGAGTTTGTGGGTGGCATTAGACGTGGGTCATCAACGAGCGCATGTTGGTTTGAGATGCCACAGTGCTCTTTTTTCTTTCAGAAAAGCCTGAAGAGCGTCTACGGCGAGAGAAAAGGGTGAGAAGAATGTCAAGAAGAGATGAAAAGCTTGAATAGCATCTACAACGAGAGAAAATGGTGACAAGAGTTGTCAACAAGAGATGAAAAGCCTGAAGAGCATCTAAAATGAGAGAAAGGGGGGAGAAGAGATGTCAATAAGAGATAAAAAGCCTGAAGAGCTACTACGACGAGAGAAAAGGGTGAGAAGAGATGAAAAGCCTGAAGAGCGTAGGCCTCCACTTCCATCCACTCGGACTTAGCAGCTTCTCCTTTTTTCTTCTTCCAGCTTCACTTTCGTCACAAATATCTTGAAATTTTACAGATAATTATAATGATAACATAGCCTCAGTGCCGTCTAATGTACGGAATTACGTGACCTTTGAATTAAGGCAACTTGTGACCTTGGTAAAGGAGAGCTGTTTTTGTTCCTTAAAGAATAAACTCTTCCTTTTCAACCCCAGTGGTTGAAACTTCACTTGGAAACATTTCCTGCTGAGTTTTCTTTCCTTGAATTTTTTCATTAAGAAATCCATTATTCCGTTCCCCGTCTCTTGCTTTTCCTTAACACATTCAATTAAATAGCTAATTAAACAGATTCATAAATTTTTGAGAATTTCACTGTCTCTTGTGAGTGATATTATTAATACTCTGTAATCGTTTTCCGTAGCACAGCCATCGTTGTTTCATCAACCACAAAAAACATAGTTTCGTTAGTCCGACAAAAATTAACTAAACGGATCATCCAATTACATTAACTTTATTTTTAACCTCAATTTTCTTCTACAAAAACTTACTTAGGGAATGAAAAGAAAAAAAGTAACTATTTTATTTTAACAGATTTAAATAATTTTGACCTAATGTGACACTGCACCCAAACATGCAATGTATAGAACTCTCTTCCCTAGGAAATAATCCGATGAGTGGATTAGTTTACGCAACTGGCCGAAACCTCCCGGAAGGCGTCTTCTTCTACCTCGCTCTTACGGGATCAATAGAAACATCACTCCTTTAATTTGAGGTTCGATATTAAGCCAAAATGAGACATCTCGTTCGCCGGATGTACACCTGTTACAGGGGGAGTGGAAGGACGGCTTTGTAGTGCAGGTTCATCTTGGTTCAAGTCTCAACATAAACAAATTTTCACACTACGATAGGCATCAGCTGGTGTAAAAGGTATTCATAGCAGCGCTGAGACTTCGGCATTAAGGTGGCAATGGTGATGATAGCACCCCTCTCTGTGACACATAGAAAGAGAATACTAAGGATATCCGTCAGTGAGTTAATAAACTCGTCTTAATTAGCGTACACCACGTGTTAGATCTTCATGAGGCAAATTATCAGAAGGTGGATGTAAGGTGATCTCCGGGGCTTCGGAAGTCTGCTGTCGAAAAGGAGAGTAGCAATAAGGAAGCCCATTGGAATGTTGAGCCAGTTCAAAGTAGATACTTATATGGCCTTTCGATCACTTTAGAGGCCCACTCAGATGGCTAGCATAGAACATTGACTCCAACAAGCTTCGAAACGTACTTCTCACTATTCTGATTTGCACAGGGTTCAGGTTTCTTTGAACAAAAATGGGGTGGTGCATTTCTGCCGGAATACATGTTTCAGCACAATCAAAACTTGTTCCAAAATGGCGATCGCCTAAAAGTGTTAGAGTCACACGCTTTCCTTTGTCTTATTTTCCACCAACAACTCACCCTTTAGGCGCAGTATCGTTGAGTTTGGATCTCTTATGCCCACGGCATGGACAGTCTTTGTTCCCTGGCGTTTAGCAAATAAGGTGCTATTGGGCTAAGTCTTTACTCTTTCCGCTTCATTTCATTATTTATACATATCCGAATTCATGAAAGGTTTGTGAAAGGTGGACTTAATTCACCTCATTGGCCACCGTTGGGCTACTGGTGCTTTACACACATCTGTAATTTATTTTCCTTTTAATTGCTGGAAAAAGGGCGTTTGCTTTACGGTGTATGCCATGTATTATTCACTTGTAACTACGAGCTTAGTGTTTCTCACATGCGCTAATGGATTTAATTTAGTCAAAGAGCGATTTCTCTACTCTTTATGACATTGTGCGACGCTATTCATACATTGTGGCCTTTGGATTTTTGCGAGGGAAAATTTGTCAATAGTTTGACGTCGCTCTCGGACCGGTGGCGAAGCTGGTTCTACCATTCATACCACCCTCAAAAGCACCACTTTTAAGCGTTTGTCACCACACTTCTACTTACAACTTCTACAACACCAGTAGTATTGCATTCATAATTCTTTGAACAAATGTCGGTCAGGCTAAAGCCGTACTAGTGTCTTCGGAAGGCTTCAAAAAATGTCGGCTTCCATACTTTCTCCCCTTTGTTTGAATCTGACGCAACTATTCCCTTTACTGCATTTGTATCCAAGCCCAAGCTTGTCTAATGTATTGCTTGATATGGAGGATTACACTATGTATCGGGCTCTGGGTCTATATTGTGATATTTAGTGAGCACAACGCACATTGTGAGCCCTTGAGGAAATGGAATCTCCGCACCCCTTGTTGATAGTATTCGTAAAGCCACGGCAGCTTCAAGCTGGGAGGATGTAAATATTATTTTTTGTGTTCCTGGACATCTATACTGTAGAAGGCGGGAGTTGAGCGCACTGATGAATGCGCCAACAAATTCTACAAAAAATGCGTGACTGAACCATCGTTTCACTTTGCCCTGCTCTGACTACGAGATAAGAATTGAGTCACCCTTCCAGGCTGCAAGATAAAGAAGCTGTGACGGGAATTCTAAGTTGCACGCTACTACGCTGTTATTTATTATTTCGATCTACCCCATATGGCCTCGACGACTTGAAGTCCTCTTTTGTCTACTTAGAATCAGGCACATTTGCGCAACGCAGCGTCATTTGATATAGGGCTCTTTTGAACCTTAAATTGATGCCTGATTGGTCCCTCTTTTAACAGCATTGTGGTGTTTCAATTTGTAATAAGCATGCTAATATTGCTGAGTAAGTTTGCGATACGTTGAATTTGAAAATAATGCACATGTTGAGAGACCGGACCGACGTTTTGACCTTTTCTCTAAATTCATTATAAGCATCATGACAGCCTTTCCGGCTACATAGAAACGAAGATGGGTCATGTTTTGCGTGAATTTAAAGTTGCTTGCAATTGCGCTTCAAATTTTGTCGTAGATCTAACGCTAATACCTCATCAGTATCATGTCAGTGTCCCGAATGTGGATATACTCGCGGGACGCAGAATCACTGTATTGAACGGCCCCTTTCAATGTTTCTTCCAAGATTGCTTGGTCCCCCAGACGATGACTTTTTATTTAAATGTCTTAGTCTGTGGCAACTTCATTAAAGGTGCCTCCCAGACTACTGTGACAGAAAGGGATGTTACTCTCTATACCGAAAAAATTGGCATAGATTTTTGGACACCAGAGTGTAGTCTGATATAATTTGGGGGGGAAGCGTCCTCCTCCATAGTATTCTAATATTCAAATTTTTGACTGCACGCTCTGAATCCTGAGGGAGATAAGTTTCCCTCGGGTACTCAAGTGCGCATTGTGGAGAATATTTATTTTTGCTGCTGTTCCCGTTGGTATTTTTGTTGCTCCGTCAGATGGTCAATTGACCATAATTATGGTAATCGATCTTCTCTTGAAGTAGAAACTGGCCATACATTGGCTATATTTTTTCTTTATATAATTTTATTTACGAGGGAAAAATTACCTCCTGAGGTTAAGGGGGGCTTAATGTATATGAGTGAGGTGTGTAAAAGGAAAAAAATAATGAAGATACTAATATGAAATGTTTGAAAAAATGTAGATCAAATGTAGAAGGCAGTAAAGATTTAGCTAATAATACGAATATATTATAGAAAATTATGCGACGATACTCAATATATAAAAACATTATGTGATTTAGAATTTTTTAATAATGGATTTTAAAAGCCCTGAGACTGACCACATCCATTAATACGAATCATCACCTTTGTATAAAATGATGTAAAAATGTCTGTTTATCTATTTTTGTGCATTCAACTGAATGTACTTACATAATTATTTCTGTAAAGTTTAACTATCAGAGACGGAAATAGAACATGAATTTAAACATAGAGCACCACATGTTCACACATCACGAGAACGTGCAGGTAAATAAGTGCTAATGAGTTCAAATAAGACAGGAACAGATGCACAAACGTGTTCATTTCAAGCACTGTTCGTAGAAGACACTTTATGAATACATGTAATTTAAAATTTAAGTGTTTTAAATACTTTCTTTTCTACTATGTACTTGCACATGCCATCTTGTGCATATCCTAGGGGTCATCAAGTATTAAATTTGTCTCGAACCACGAATAGGGCCAATATATGCTACCTGCCGAGAAGCCGAATCCACTCAGGCTATCATCCATTGAATAACATAAACAATGTGACTTGGAAGAAGTTAAACACTATTCATCAAAATGTTTCGATTACGCCTTCTTTAAAATTCTATTCATCCATTTTTTTCTTCCACAACAAAAAAATATTTTCAACCAGTATATATTCACTTAAAAGAAGCTTGATAAATTTCCGCGTGCATCTTTTTTTCAGCACTGGCACTATACTCCAATGAGGTTATGCGACCTTCACTCTTAAGAGTCTCTTTTCTTCAGGGAGAACTTGATTTTTCTCTCTTCCAGGAATCCATCTAACTCGCAAAACTTAATTCCATCTTAGAAAAAAACTCCAAAAACATGATTAAAGCGGAAATTAAAATCATGTAACAAATTAACTCATTTGGGGAAGCACAATAGAGCTTAAAAGTTTTTTAGCCAAATTTTATAATTTTCTCCCATCTCATTTTATTTTTTCGTCATTCAAAATTATTCCAAACAAATGACAACTGAGCGGACAAGCACTAATCTTATTTGTACTTACATTGTTCTATGAATCAATGGCGATATTCGAATCCATTAAGGAGACACCGGCACAAAAGGAAGTTGGGGGTAGAGTGCAATTCTTTTGATTCATCTGTGTAAATATAGTGTAATGTTCAAGTCACGTGAAGGGGTTGTGTGAAGGAAGAGGTCGAAAAGATTGTGAGCGCGTAAGAGTCCCTTTGAGAATCCGTCCTTTGTGTATTTCCTTCGTGATGTTTGACAGTAATTCATTACATATGTATAGGTTATCCTGTGAAAAAAATAACAATCTATATTTTGTTGTGTTGCGTCAGATGTATTTTTTGATAAGTTTGTAATTATATATATTGTCAAGGGCATTATTTAAGCCGTTGCTGCCAAAACATTCATGTTTACCGGTTTGAGGCCTGGTTTCTTGTATTATTTGGGTATTGATGGTGAACATCATATTTTGTTCAGTACATTTAGGGAACTCTGTGTTGAATAGTATCTAGCGAGATGTGTAAGTTGAATATTCGATAGACTATAATAATGGGTTTTATGTAGAATGATAAAAGGCATTGTGACGGGTGGTTTTAATTTGGTTGTTTGCCTTGAAAATACGTGTTAGTTGGGAATATTTGCACAGGCCTGGAATAAAGATGATTGTACTAGTATGCTGATGCCTCTTTATTCAAAGAGTTTCAGGTGGAGATGGCAGAATTTAAGTCGCAGAAGCTAGTTGGTAAAAGAAGCGCAATTATTCTAAAGTCAAACACGCATTTTAAAAGTAAAGAATGACATATTTAATTGCCATCTCCTAAGTGATTAAAAGTACAAATAATATGTTTTATTAAGATATATTGAGATGTAGCGGTGGTGAGTAAGTCTTAGCTTACTCAAAAACTAGCTAGACGAATTCGGTCTTTCCCATTAATGCGGTAAGGTAATGTTGAGGTTCGGAGTTAACCTACGTTTGAAAGAAAGATGGGCCATAGAAAGAATATGGCGCACCTATAAACATACGAGCAAACGTTTAAATATAGGAGATTCTGTGTCTCCCGTTCATACATACATGTCAAACTTGCCTTCTTAGTAGCAAAAGCTTAATATGGAAATAAAAAGACACAAAATGCTGAGAATTTATAGCTTTTATTTCCTGCATTAAAGTGGGCTCACAAAACCCTAAAGATATCTGTCTGGGTGGTCAAAAGAGCACTTTTTGTTTAGAATTGTTAATCTATTTCTGGAACAGTGCAAATTGGACCTGGCTAAAAAGTTTTATTTGGTGTTACGGTGTGACTTAGCCAAACAAAGCAGGGCATTTTATTCCGATTAGGTGAGAGAAATAAAGGGAATGATAGTTAGGTAGATAGAATGAGAGTTTTTTTTTAATTTAGGGGGAAGGTGGAAATGTGAGTAGTGTAGTGAATATATAGTTTCCAGGAGACTGTCTGTTCTTCTTTCTTTGATATATTATATTTTTTTCTTTTCTTATAAGGTTTGCTTGGGTGTACCATTTTGAGGTACATTAGACTTAATTCACATATTTATATAAATTTCTTTGATAAATTCTAAGTTTGTCTTTTCTTTCTATATTTAAACTCGCTAATGGCTCGTTTTAGTTCTTCTATTGTGATGTTTTCTCCTATTCCTTCGTTCTCCTGTAATCTATAGTTCCCTCTTTCTCCTGGAGTTATGGACTGTTTCCTCCGTCTCTCTGTCGTATCTTTGATTATCTTCCTCTTCAATGCTGTATACTTTGCTCCAATGTTCTTTAATCTATTCGTGATTTCTTCGTTACTTTTTAAAAATTCCCCTTCTTCATTCTTTATTTGTATTCTTTTTCTTGGTAGTATGCCTTTTATCATACTAATTAACTTCCATCTTCTGTTTGGTTGTTCAATATCTTCTATTTTGCTCATGAACTTTTCCCAGGTATCCTTTTGCTGTTTCTCTATGAGGAAGATCATCTCACTTTTTAGACGTTTTAGGTCTTTAATCTCTTATCAGTTAGTACCCGCATCTTTAATGTCTACGTATAATTTATTAATGTTTCTGGCTTTTCTTTTCATTTGCTTGGTCCATTTCGGGTGAGGGAGCGTTGTGTACCTGATTTTTGGTATGCTCATTTCATCCGCTTCGAAGATTTTCTCAATTAATGCTTCCGTTATTTCTTTTAGTTTTTCCACTTTCTTCCCATACAGTTCCAGTTCCATCATGGATGTATATCTTTCCAAGTTTGCCCTTCTGTAGGACATCCGAAGTTATATTTGGGCCTGGATTGGATTCTGGTTAATGTTACCAAAATTTCAATGTAGTCGCTGCATGGGACAGTAACTGGTTTCATATATGTATATGTTGGAGAGAAAGTTAGGACTTGTTAGTACAATGTCTGGTTTGGTTGATGTTCTCCCGGTTATATAGGTTGGGAATTCTGGTCTTGCTTGTTTTAGGATATTTCCGGCAATCAAGTGTTCTAGATTTTGTCCCGCAATGTTTGCTGTTTTGTAAACAGATTCCTGCAATCTTGCATTCAGATCCCCCAGCAATATGGTTGGATTATTCTTCTTGAATATTTCCATTACTGAGTGGATCGGAATATACGAGCAACGAGGTGGTTGGTAAGCCGCTGCTATCCTAGGTGGAGATTACGCCATTTCCCCTGTAACAGCATCATAAGCCTCATCGAGCTCTCGTTCCTTTGGGGGTTGTATGCCTTTTTTAATAGAGATTGAGGTGCCGACATATCTTTCATCGGTGTGATTTTTCTTTATTATTTTTAAGCTGTGTATTTTCATTGGGTCACTGTTCTTGAGTCCATGTTCTGATATTGTAATGATATAAGGGTATTTTTGGCGGAAGATAATTCCATATTGGATGGACTTGTTTTTCCACCAGCCTGTATTTAAATAAAGTATTTTTAGTTTGCTGTGGTCCATTTTCTGTTGTGTGCATTATGTTTTATGCGATCTTTGCCTTGTTCCCGTCTATTTATACCTTCCGTTTATTACTTTATAAAAAGTCGCTGGGAAAGAATCGGATTCGATTTTCATCGATTAGTTTTTCGATGGATGATTCGTCGTGGCCCGAGAAGTATGTGCATTTACAGGTTCCTCTTTCGATTCCTGTTTTTGATGTCCGTGAGATTTGCCCCTTTTGGTAGGGAATAAGATTTGTGTACGAAATCTTTTAGTTTGAAGTCCTTTGTTTCGAATTTACAACCCTCTTTGTTGTCTTTCTCCGTTTCAGAGTCTGTTGAGCTTTCGGTTTTGGGGATTTCTCTTTTGTTTGACCTTTTTGTTTTCTTTTGTGTTTCTTTTTCCGGTTCTGTCTCATTCTCAGGGCTTTTGGTTTCATTCCTTTCTTGATTCGATTCTTCGGTTTCCTCAGGCGTTCCCTTGTCAGCGTGCGTAGCTCCGACTTCCAAGATGTCTTTCACTTGAATGGTTTTGCCCGCTGGTATCCCGTATATTAGTGCTGGTGATGGGTTGGGTGGGAACCACATCTTTCTTATTCCGTTTTTCTCGAGTAGGAGGTTTAATGTATCTGAAAAAGTCCCCAGGTGTGCGATGTTGTGTACATGAGCAAACATTATGCACGCGAGAATATCTAGGCCCGTTTCTTTATTTACGTTTATGTTAATTTTGGGTTCTTGTGTTTCCTTAATTTCTCTAACTGTAGCTTTCGCTACGCTCGCGTAAGTTTGATTGTTTATTTTTCCTTTACCTTCCTTTCCTCTTGTTCTTTTCTATTCATCACATTTCCTTTTAGGGCAATTGACTGCCATTGTTCCTTGAGGACCTTGAGAGTTAATGCATTTCTTTGTCTCCTGCTAGCATTCGCGAAAAACGTAGCAGATATTACCGCACTCGGAACAAATTTCCCTGTCCTTGTGATGGCAGTTTTGCGGACATGGTCGTTGATGGCATAGCATTGAAAACATGTTTTCACGTTCGTATATTTAACTTATCCATGTTTTCTGGCGTAATTTTTATTGCGAAGGCGAGTATTCCGTTGCACGTTTCTCTATATGCCATTTCTGCCGTGTCACAGATGACCTTAAACACGTGTGTGTGGTGACTCCACGTAGAGGTTAACCTGGCAGTTTTGGTGCCAGACCGATGCTGTTTAACGCCTTTAGCCCGTCTGGTACCTCCAAACGTTCAATGTCGTCCTGCCTGTGAAATAAGGTGATGTAGCCATTAGGCACGTCAATGAATTTCGTGACGGCGATCTTCAATTCGGTGTAAAATGTTTGAATGAGCACTCCTCTTTCTGGTTTTTGTTTCCCCGTTTCAGTTCTCAGAGGGAGTCTTCGGTACTCCAATTTTTTTCCATTTATGTGCAGTGTGGTCACTCCCCCTTCCTAGTATCCTCGCCTTTTCTAATTTGGCTGTCAAAAAATGAAATAATGATGGATGAATGGGTAGACCCGGGTGGGCTCCTCTCGAGTAGTGAAAAGTGACGGACCTTTAGCTGCTTAGCGTGGAATCAACCATCGCTAACCCGTGGTGCCGCATCCTTGATGGAATTAAAAACCGTGGTTGCTTTCTCCATGCACTGTGACACTGGGACTGTAGTATTCCCTAAGTGGTCTTGGGAGGGGGGGCACAGGTGGACTGGTTAGTGTCCCTTGCAGATGTTACAACCCGGCCCATTGTCCGGATATCTGGCAGTGGGCTAATCCTTAAACTTTCCTCCTCCCGTACCCCCATTTATGCAGTTGCAACTGGACTGCATAGTTGGTATGAGATTAAAATCACAGCTTCCAGTAGTTAAGGCATTGGGCCTAGGTTGGGGGTGGGGGGTCGAGAGATTAGGCAGTCATGGAGATATATATGATGGACCTTAAAAAGGTATTATTCTCTCTTTTTAGTAGCCCCCTGTATAGGAGGATTTTTGGGCGTGGAAGAGGAAAAAGTGAAGAATGAGGTTGAAAATGATGAAATTGAGGTGAAGTATAGGTTCCTTTTGATTCTCGTATAAGAAGTAGTATTTTCGTATTAATTCCTTTCGTGAACCGTTGATGAAAATGAGGTGAGTTGCAGCTTTCCTCTGGTGACTTGTGAGTCTGCTTTGCCAAGCTTAATGAAATCGGTTTATCAGTTGTCCAAGCGACGAATTCTTTCTTTAGATTCGTTTCGTTTTGTTTCATTTAGAAAAACAGAATAACAGGTGGGAAAAGTAATGAAGAGAGTGGAGGGCAAAATAGATAAAAAAAGAAGGAAGTAGAGGAGATAAATGGATGTTGCTCGGTGATCGGGTCTTCTCCTTTTATGATATTGGTGTCCCACTGCGGGATCTTTTTATTTTATTTATTATTATTTTTTGTTTCTTTATTTATTTGTTGTAGTTTTTTACTAATTTTGTTTGTCCCACTACGGAATCATTTGTCTTGTTGTTGAGAGACATGGGGAAAAATATTACGCCTGAAAAACGACCTCCTCTGTCGCCCAGACACAAGGAATTGCGGATAGAATGGACACAAAAGCACATGAAGATAGTAAAATTCAATGATGAAAGGAGAGCAATCCTGGACGGGGCTGACGGATGGGGGAAATGTTGGGTTGGAAAAGGCCAAGAGCGTCACATCCGTTTTCGTCGCCAACAGGACGGAGGAGGTGTAATGATATGGGCAGGAATAGTTGGAAATGAACTTATTAGTTATGTTTGTGTGGCTGATGTAGTAAAAATAACTTATGCGTCATATTACGAGCTTTTTGAGTGAGCTTCGCTTCCATGGCTGCAAGACGTACCACTGCAGAGGCGTCAAAGGTTGATATTTCAGTACTACAATGCCCCGTCTCACTCTCCAAAGGCAACACAAGCATGTTTGTCATCAATGTGACTCAAAAGCAACTGTTTGATGGTATGGCCCGATTTGAGCCCTATCGAAAACTTGTGGGGGATCCTTAAGCAGGCTATTTACAAGGATGGGAAGCAATACACTGCTAAGTAAGATTTGTGCAAGCAATTGAGACATCTACACGCACAATTCCTTGCTCCGTAATAAAAAGAATTGAATGAATCTGTTAACAAGAGAATTGAAAGTGTTTTACAGAAGAAAGGATGTTATGTAAAGTATAAAGTATTTATTTTTGGTTTTGATTTTGTGATAAAACTTTTTTTGGCACAAATAAACATCTTATAATCAAATTCTATTATTATAAACCTCTTACGATGCTAACATTGGTCGGTATGTTGTTTCCCTATAATTAGCTAATACGGTGGCAAGCTTGAAAAGTGGTTAAAATCTTTAAACATTGTTGAAATAGAAGTCGCATTACAAAATGTGATTAAAATGTAGGACACGGTCGCACTCATTAACTTAAATATACATAATAATAAGTATTTATGATACGCCCTTCAGGGCTGTTAGCCATCACAGAGCGCAGGTTGTGTAGCGAGTGTAAAGAATGTTTACAGGGAAGAGAAGGCAATTCTGAAGAGATGAGTCTTCAGGAGACGTTTAAGAGTTGCAAGGGAGGGAGAGGATCGGACTTCGGCAGGAAGGGCATTCCAGAGTCTAGGAGCACAAACTGAGAAGAAAGGTCACCCATCAAACAGAGGACATAACGAGGAGTGTTTAGGGCAGCATAGTTTTGAACTAGTTGTAGGAGGCGAAGTGACGAAGAAGGGAGCTTCACTAGAAGATAATTGCAGTAGTCTAAGCGTGAGGTGACGAAGGCATGAATAGCTGTCTCAAGGCTTCGTCGATCAAAATAGAATCGAACACATGAAAAGTTGCGGAGGAAACCGAGGGAAGACTTACAGGCACGATGGATGTGCGGTTTAAACGAGAGTTTCTCGTCGAAAATAACACCAAGATTACTGACAGTAACAGAAAAGGCGACATTGGCTTCGCAAGGTTAAGGGAGGGAAAGAGAGCTTTAGATTTCTCCACCATCGATGCGGTACCAACAAGGAGAACCTTAGTTTTATTGTGGTTAAGTTTGAGAAAGTTGGCACACAACTATTCGTTTATGGAGATGTAGGCTGAAAGGGGCGACGGACACAGGGGATGAGAAAAGGTATATCTGAGTGTCATCAACATAGAGGTGGAAGGACAGGCCCAAATCGCGAAGAAGGGAGCCAAGAGGAATTAAGTAGACCCAAAAGAGGAGGGGGCCAAGGACTGAGCCCTGAGATACCCCAAAATGAATGGGCGCGTGCTCGGAGGAGAGGTTATCGAGAGCGATCGAATGGGTGCAGGAGGAGAGGTATGGGCGGAACCAAGCAAGTGCAGTGCCCGAGAGACCAAGGAAAGTTTGGAGATGATCAAAGAAAACACTGTGGTCGATGGTGTGGAAAGCAAAGGAGAGGTTTAGAAGGACTAGAATGGATGAACAACCCTTATCGGCAGCTCTACGTAAACCTTCTGAAACATTAGGAAGAGCGCTTTCAGCAGAGTGCTTCACTTTGAACCCCGATTGGTACGTTTCATCGATATTGCAGTTATAAATATGCTCATTAAGGCGAGAGAAAACCACTCTCTCGAAGATCTTAGAGAGAAATGGAAGCTGTGAGATAGAGCGATAGCTAGTTAGTTCAGAGGAGTTAAGGTGTATTTTTTAATGATAGGACGAATTGAGGTATGTTTGAAGGAAGAGGAAACCACCCCTGTGGCAAGAGAAGTGTTAAAGAGATGAATAATCAGTGGGAGAACAGCAGGAAGAATTTGGTGGAGGAGTTTGGGTGGAAAGACGTCCATAGGGGATCCAGATTTGTTAGACCATGAGACCAAAGTAGTTACTTCCTCAGAGGACGCGAGAGTGAGGACATTAAGCGGCAATGGATTATGGTCGGGAAGAACAGCATGTGCTTGTTCAGACGACTGGGGTAGTTTGGCGCCAAGGTTAATAATTTTATGAGAGAAAAATTTAGAAAGAGTAGAGGGGTTGATGGGAGGAGAGGAGGGGGAAATGGGGCTAGGCGAGGAAAGACGAAAGAGGAGACTAAATATAGTGCGAGGGTCATTCTTGCTCTCAGACAAAAGTTTGCATGAATGAGTTTCACGCGCTGATTTGAATTTGGAAGAATACGTCGAAGTAGCAAGGCGATAGGCAAGTTAGAGGGAGGTCGTGTCCTGCCCACGGGAGCGTGCTTTACGAAGGGCACGTTCATGGGCATGTAAGGACTTCCTTGAAGGAAGGGGTTCCATGGTAAACCAAGGGGCGCGGTGATGGCGGCTTGAAGAAGGAATGATAAGTGGGCCGTGCACGTCAAGGCAGGCAAGTAATGATTGGTGCAGTGAGTTTAAGGTTTGTTCAAGTATAGCAGTAGTATCAATATGAGGTAGGGCAGAAACAAGATCGTTAAAGAGAGAAGTAGTATTAATTGACGATAGTCGCCGAAAAGGAGTAGGATCTCGGGACGAGTGAGTAGAGAGGTGAAAGGTAATATAGAATTTAAAATTAACGAAAAAGTTTTCGGAAATCGTATTAGAAAGTTCAGTTACTGTTAGATTAGATACATGGATATTACCATGTATATGTGTTGGGGATGACACATGTTGTGTAAGAGAGAAGAGGTCGAAAATGTCAATTAATGCGCGAAAATTCTCATTGTGGCTAGGAAGATTGAAGTCACTAAGAATAAGGAGAGAACCTTAGCAAAGACTTTAAGCTAATAGCGTAGCACGGAGTTTAAATTTAAATTGACTTTCTTCCAATTATTTGCAGTATTGTGAAGAAATAAATTACATTGTAATAACGTAAAAATAGCCGTGATATTATGAAATCACTCCCTAATGACCAAACGCATATACATATATGAATTTTAATTTTTCCTATTCTGTTAAATTTAATATAGAAATTACATGTGTAGGACAACTATTATATTTCAATTAGTTTAGTGATACAAGGAAACGCTGGTATTCCATGAAATCTTATTGTAATAAACATTTTTGTTCGCTTGGATAATTTACTTAAGAACAATATTTGTAATTTATTTTTCTATAGGCTGTGCTCAGGTATGCCTATTTTACATTTTATTTTTGTGTGTGCCAAACTGAACTTTATTTTTTTTATCTATTGTTAGAAGAACTGCAACTTATTGGTACTTTGTTAAATGATTAAACCCATTCACTTGCCTTATACTATTATGTAACTTCGAAAATTTTAAAATAGACGACGCACGCGTTTTAGGCTCCTAAATACTGTAATTCTTCTTCATACTTTTGTAATGGTGTGGTGGAATAAAATTTCGATGGCGAAGAGGATGTATCACCTCTTATAAAGTCACACAAAGCCAATAATTTAACTCGATTCTGCAAAGCCCAAGTTCTTTCACGACGCCATATTGAAATGCTATGACTCAGACTAAGGGTGAAGTAGCTCTACGCGACTCCCGAGAGCAGGCCGCCGTCCCTTCTGGAATCGTCATTAGTGAATCGGCCCTTCCTGGCCCTTGCGTCCAGATCCTCCGTAGCAACCGTCCACCACATCCTCCTCGTTATGGATGCTGGGGCTTCTCTGCCCAGATGGGTGGTCGAGCTGAAGCGAAAACACAGGGGAGGCCTGCTATGCGCCCAGCAGTTCCTTCAATATGATGCCGATAATCTCTCGGTGACTTGGCGCCTTCGCATCACCCGAATGAGACGGGATCGGGAACGTCTAAACGACCCGAGGTCCTCTACCTCTGACGAGTTTCGTTAACTTTCTTGTGATTCCGATGCTTCCTTCCCTCTGACGTGGACCGATGCCCTCTTTGCACCTTCGTCGAGCGAAGCATCATCCGAGATTTGCTTGTCCCCTTTCCATGAATCCATTTCTCCTTTTTCTCCTCCAGGTTTTCGCGACTGGGTCCCTCTATCACCCTTTCGCCCGCCAATTTCTCCGCTTTCAGAACCTGAGGACTAGGCCCCCTTGGGTTCCCCCCTGGGAGACCCAATCTCCCTTATCCACGACTTTCCGGCAGCTACGGTGACTATTCGGGACGAGGATAACTTCAACATCGTGCTTGGATCACCTCGCGACGAGATACAGGACTTCATCGACATCGCTGCCGAGGAACTCGGGGCGCTGGTGATCAAGGATCCCTGTGTCCCCGCCCATATCATACATATTTCCCAACCCAGCCTCGCCGTCCCCACCGTCATCGAGATCCCAGGCCCCGAAGATTCCCCCACCGCATCAATTTCTGACTACGCTTCGGATCACGGCGACGTTCTCCTGGATTTTTTCAGTGCCCCTCCGGATATCATGGCCAACGGAAGTGACAACCAGCAGACCGAGGACACCCAGCAGGACGAGGAAAACCAGCAGGACAAGGATCGCGAGGAAGAACGGGGCCGTGAGGAACAGCGCGACTCCGCTGAGTGGGACCAGGACTTCGTGAGCCCAGGCCTGGACCCCCTGGAACGTGAGGACCGTCGCGTGCATACGAATGTCCGTTTAGACGTTATCACCCCTGGCACCTTCGATAGCCTTTCTGACGTCAACCACCTGCTCAAGGCTTGCCGTGGTCAGGGCGTCAAAGTGTTTCTGGATAAACACTACCACCACTGGGTGGCTTCTTCGCCCTCTAATCTTCTTGTCATATTACAGCTCTTGGACCTCAGCATCGTTGAAGAATCCGACAACTTCACGAGATGCCACCAAGTTTTTTGTGTCCCTAAGGCCAACGGGATAGCCCGTCTCATTTACTGTATGGACAAGAATGAAGAATTCTTAAAACCTGCTTCCTTCCGTCTTCCCTCTCTCTCCAAGGTACTTCGCTCCTGCTCGTCAAAGACTGGGCCACCAAGATCGACCTCAAGGGCGGGTTCTACCACGCCCCCCTTCACCCCAAGGTCCATCATTGGTTTGGCATTAGCTGCTATGGCAGAACCTTTCGGTTTACCAGACTCATCATAGGTTTCGCCGGCACCCCCTTCTTCATGCAGAGCACCCTCGGAGCCGGCATTCGTGCCTTCGCTCGCACGTTCTGCTGCCGGGCCTTTTGCTACTTGGACGATGTCTCATCTTGGGACCCCGCCGCGCAGTCAGGAGATGCGTCCAAACCCTCCGCTAGGATTCTCTTCACATCAACGAGGCTAAGATCTCCCTCTTTCCTGCTAAGACCTTCACATACCTGGGAGTACGCCTCAACATCAAGAAACGTCGCCTCACGATTACTTCTGAGATGTACAACAAGATGCGCCAAGCCCTTTGCTTCGCTTGGGAGAACCCCGTGTCCGCCCGTTCCTGGACACGCTTTGCGGGACATCTCAACTTCCTCGTCCCCTTCTTGGGACTTCCTTTCTTCTGGGTGCAGATGTGCCTGGACAACCCACATTACCCGGACCGCTGCATTATCCCCCCGCTCATCCCTCTCATCCCCCCAGGGCCGCTTGGCGGCCCTGGGAACCCCTTCAAGCAGGACCCAGGGTCGTCTTCACCGACTCTAGCAATTCCGGACTTGGCATCTGGTCTGAGGACTCCGGACTCGGTCTCCCTATTCTCCCGAACACCTTCGACAACATCTTTGTGGCGGAATCCATGGGGGTGTGGCTCGGCGTCCTTCTCTTCTCCAAGGCCCGTCTCCTTACACAAAACTTGGGTGCCCTTTTCAATACCCTGCGGGGTAAGCTCCCTTTTTAGCTTCTCCGTCGTCTCTCTCCTTCCTCCCTCAGCAACCTTTCAAGAAGCTTTCGCGCCTGTCAAAAAACCTCTCCTTCTTCCGCTCTGCGAACAACTGCGCTGACACCGCCTCCAGACTCTTCGAGAATATGACTCATTCTTTAGCCTGGTTCACACGGACCTCCTCTTCTGGGTATATAAAGAGGTCGTCTTCGCTGCAGCCGGACGGTCGGTTTTTGTCTTCGTGGCTGGCTCTTCGCTTCCCCCCCACTTCCCTCCCTTTGGCTGCGTTTTCGTCTTACCCTTGTGTTTTGTTCTTCCCCTTCTGGGGCCTCTTTGTTAAGGTTCCTTTCTAGGTTTCTACCTTGTCTCTGTTTTTAGGCCTCCAACGGTTCCACCTTGTGATAGCTTAATTAAAGGAAGAGTTCCTCTCATCCCAGGGTTGCAAATGTTCGAAATCAGGAATTCTTTACACATCAAGAGAAGGCAAGGTGGACTTATTTTATTTTCATTTTTACCCCATCAAAGTGGAGTATCTTGAAAATATGTACTTACCTGAGCCAAACTAAACCCATATATGATGACTAAAATGCCTAAAAACACCATTAATACTGTTTATAATACTATAAAACACGGCCTAGGTCTTTTGAAGTTTTATCAGAATAAGTTACGCTCCGTCGTGCGTTTCACGATTGTTTGCTATTGTTTGCCTTCATTTCACCACAACATAATCTCATTTGCATTGCGGAAACCACTCGCAGGTTATTTCAACGTTCGCGATTTACCAGTTTTGTGTTAGGATAAACCGATTTCTTTTAACTTCCATTTTCAACATATACTTGTAGAGAAAGAGGCTTCCTGTCCTAAATGCGGAACAAAAGTTACAATTAATGAATAATTTCACTTTAGTTTTCACAGTAATGATATTTATCGAGGGAAAAAAAGTGTTTAAATCAAAGTGCAGGTTTAAACTAAATCGGCTTTTGTGTGAGACTTTTTTTGAGCACACAACTCTCCACCCCTCAAAATCTTGTAAATTGTATATTCGTTTGTTTGCAACAAACGGACTTACACTGGAAGCTTGGAACAGGTAGAAGTCTCTACCATAAGCTTGAGGACTGATTGAGGTTTTATCCGGAGGCAATAATTCATTATTTCGAAAAGCTCTCGGAGAAAGTAGGCGGGCCAATAAAAATCATAGAAATAGACGAGGCCAAATTCTGGAAGCGAAATTAGAATTGAGGTCGTGCTATCGCATGTGGGCGGGTTTTAGGTGAGTTCGAATGTGACTTTGAAATAACTTTTATGGTGCCGAATTTCTCATAGGAACATATAGAAAGCTTGTTTCTGTTTTGAGATAGGTAGTACCCCTAAACTTCTAAATCATTGGTTGGAAAATAAAAATGAACTAAGATTAACATTAAAAACAAACCCGCGCTCGTAAATTAAACCGTCCTTGGCATTTCAAGATGTCGTCATGGAAGATTTCTTGCTTTACATAATCTAATCGAAATATTGTTTTTGTGACTTAATTTCTAGGAAAAATCTAACGACTCATCTTTCTTGTTTAGGCCTTGAATTCATTGCAGAAAATGGTAAATTGAGACGACGAGAGTGCCGTTTTTGATGCAATTCGGATGAAATTAAGTTTATCAATACTTTGTTAATTTTTTAAGTTCTGACAAAAAAATAGGTCGCCATCTTGGGAACCAGTAGCCACATCGTTAATTGGAATCGTATCATATTATATATCATTTTGAAGGGAATCTTTTTCTGAATTAAAATATGATATCTGCATTTCGTATTAATCAATTTTAAAGAAAAATGATTGATTTAAATAGAATTCGTGGGTGAGGCTTATATGTCTGATGTCAAGGAACGCGGTAGAAAATCTAGAGGCCTAACGACATTTAGCATCGCCTTTTGAATTCGAATTTAATATTAGGCTTTCGAATTAGAAATATTACTAGCTTATTTATAAATTGCAGGCGTTGTGGTGTTGGAAATAGCCTAAAGTAGGATGCGCTATCGTCGTCTCAAATTTAACCTTTTTCTCAATAATATTTTAAATCATTACTGAAAATGCATTGAGGGAAATGTTATTTATGCCTTTACTTCCATTTAATATATTTTACTTTGTTTCATTGTGAATTTAATCAGACAATTATTCTAGTGCTAATAACTAGTCACAATTGCAGCATTATAAAGCCATAATTATAATTAGTTATTACCAAAAACCAAAAATATGAATTCGATCATAAAGGTGAATGAATGAATCTAAATTTGGAGGTTTTGGAAATAAGGAAAATATTGCTAGATGGCGTCCAAGAGAAGTTAGGAATCTTCGAGTTTGCATAGCCAACGTGGGTCAAATTGCAGCTAGTAAAGAGCCTAATAATTTGAAAACAATAACAAATTAAAAATATTAAAACAGTGAACAATTTAAGTGAGATACATGAAGAATAAACTAAGTAGACAA
Source organism: Ceratothoa steindachneri (assembly GCA_963969495.1). Taxonomy (NCBI): domain Eukaryota; kingdom Metazoa; phylum Arthropoda; class Malacostraca; order Isopoda; family Cymothoidae; genus Ceratothoa; species Ceratothoa steindachneri. The sequence goes on along the minus strand of OZ018332.1, from coordinate 143,452,600 downwards.
AGAAAGATAGTTGTTTTACTTGAGGGTACAAAATGAGTAACTGCACGATCTGCCCAATTACATAAAGAAAAGAACGCCCCATTGCTGGATCTGGGCTATGAGTTCGAAGGAGTAATGGAGCCCTGTTATGATGGATGACTCTATCCTTGTCAGGGCATTTCTCTCAAAACGACTCGGTCTTCTTACCTGAAGAGAAACTTAAGATTCAACTTCTCTTGCACATTCATGTTTGGGGAAGTTAAATTAGTTGCAGCTTTATTCCACTTCCACATTCCGCCCGTGTGACAGGAAATGGCATAACTCTTGGTCTCGAAGCGACGCTCTCTTCCTTTTGGTCACACATACACAGAGGCAGACTCTTTTTCACTCTCTCTCTCTATTTCGACTGCTGTAGGTCTATCTCTCTTTCTTTGTTTACCTGTCTGCCTGTGTCTATCTCTCAAGATCTCTCTAATTTTCTGAATATTTTTCTCTCTCTCACCCTCTTTCCGTATGCCAAGCTCTCTTTCTCACTCAAACTCTCTCCCTCGCAGTTCCCCTGTCTCTCTCCGAGTTTACTTCTCTCTCTCTCTCTTACTTCCCACCTCTCATGGGCAAGTTCACTCTCTCTTTCGCACTTTCCTTCCCTTTCTCCCAAACTCTCTCTCAAGCTCTCCCTCTCAAGCACACTCTCTCTCTCACTCTTTCTCTCCCTTTTTTTGTTTCTCTTACTAATTTATCTCTCTCATTTCTCTTTCTTTTTGCCTTTGACTTCCATTTCCATTTCCTTTTCTAGTTCTCTTTCTCCCTTCCCCTTCCCCTTTGACATTTCTATTCCTCTTTCTCGTTGACCCTTTTCCTTTATCCCTTTTATCCCTTTTCCATTTCCCTTTTCTCCTCTCCTCTTTCCCTTTTCCACCTTTCCTTTACTTTTTTGTTTCAATTTGTTTTTGCCTTTCCCTTTCTCTCTTTCTCATTCTCCCTTTAACTCTTTCTCTATTTCTCTCTCTTTTACTCTCGATCTTCTTCTTTTTTCTCACGAATGTACATAAGGATGGAGTGAAAATGGGTAAAATAATTGCGGGGGGGGGGATTTACCTTGCTTGAGGTTTTAATAATTGCCGCCAATTAACTAAAAGAGGAATACGCAAAAATGTTTATTAAAATCAGACAATCTTTCGATCGACCAACAGCTGTTTACAATAATATACGATTTGGCCTCGCAAACCTAAAACACGAGTAAACATCCAACTATATTTTTTTACTTCTCGTGAAGATGGTGGCTCCTTCTTTGAATGAGGGCTGCGTCTTGATGGAGAACTATGTTTGGGCGTAGATTCAGATGATGGTGCATCGATAGCAACATAGAGGCGGAGAAATCTGTTTTCATTTTTCGTTGTCAGTTGTTGTCTTGTAAGCCTTCATGACATCAGTGTAGTATAATTATTATCGAGGTTAATGAAGGCGATCCGTTGGGAGGCAACAGCGAAAACGGCATAACCTAAAATCCTACAGGGCCTAAAGAGCGGCGCTACATCGATAAAGAAAGGCGTTCACTCGCCTTTTAAATACATCACAATTATCCGAATTACTGACATCATTAGGCCGAATGTTCCACAGTCCGCCAGCTGTAGGAAAGAAAGATCGAAAGAACTGCGTCGTATTCAGTCAAGCGACCGAAACGGCCCGGTCATTTTGCTTTAACGAGCAGTGCTTAGCACGAAGCGGACGTGAGGTAGGTGGCATCATACAATGAAGGGGATGACCAGGATCAGAAACAATTTTAAAATATGAGTCAAGATTCCAACGAGACGATGGTGCTTAAGTTTCAACTGTACTTCAGGTAGCAGAAAACTAATCTGGTTGAAAGCTCTATAAAGAAGCTTCAAATTGGTCTCCTTTGCAGAATGGAAAACAGAATGACAATATTTAAAATGAAGCAGAAGGTAGGAATAAAAAAAATCATAACCATTCGGTTTATAGAGTAGATCTGTCGGCATTTACGCAACAAGGACGCAACCGTGCGCAATGTTAGCTCAAAAGTCAGCTTGGAATCAAAGGTAACACCAACCAAGTTCAGTAAAGAACAATTAGGGACCACTAAGCAGTTGAGAATGATGTCATAGGGATGCGGTTGTAATCTCCTTGATTGACCAATAACAAGGCTATGGGATTAACTTGAATTAAGTTTAATACCCCAAACATCACATAGGATAAAATTCTCTTGATATCCAGAGTAAGCAATTGAGCGACTCTTTATCTGTCCAAACAGAATAAATTGCAACATACAAAGTTTTATCGCCAGCATAAGCAAACATATTTGACTTAATCCCAGAAGCAAGCCAAGGAAACTACCATGGGAAACACCAGATTTAACAAAGCTGTAGGAGCTAAAACTACCATCAACCCACACAGGCTGCTTCCTGTTAGTCAAGAACTCGTCTAGTATTCCAAGGAAATGACCGCTAATAGCAAGGGGTCTTATTTTAAATAAAAGAGCCTTATGATTAACACGGTCAAAGGCTGAGCTAAAATTAAGAAATACGAAAACTAGATTCCTGACCAGCATCAGGAGAAGTTTGAAGGTCATTGGTGATAAAATGAAGAGCATCAGAAGTACTAAAACTCTTTAGAAACTAAGCTGACTTTCCTACAATAATCTATGAATATTTAGAAAATTGATGGAGTAATTCTTTTATGAAATATCTCTGAGATGATCATTATATGATCTCTAAGCCTCACTATAAGTACGCTGTGCGTGTGACCTGAGCTGCACTTAGTAGTTCCAAGATTCATTGGAGCGCAAACAAGACCACTGGCAAAATGCAGCCTGCTTATTCCACTGGGTAAATAAGCAGTCGTCATTGAACCAGACCTTGTCAGTATGACGACTCCGAATAGTTTTACGTGGAATCCTTCTCTTACTTATGGAAAGAAGAAGTTCATTAAGGGTAGTTACGGGACACTCAGATCTATACACATCGCCCAAACAGATATTTTTAAAATCAGTATCAGTTGGTACTGGATTTCAAATAGACCACTCGAGTAATGGACCTCATCCGGTGCTAAAAATCTGGTTTGAATCTTTAAATTGAGTCGAGAGTGATCACTGATATCAAAAGGCGGAACAATCCATAGATAAACAACGACAGGAACATCTGTAAAGAGGAAATACAGGCAATTTCCAGAAAAATGGGTAAGATCATGAACCAGCTGCTCACATCTAGCAAGATTTCAGCCTGACCATGCTGGCCCGTCTCAGGAATAGAATTGCGCCATTGCTGATGATGAGCATTAAAATCACCAACGGAGACAAAAGAGGCCTTAGAGTCAAGTTCTTCGATTCCAGTCATAGCAGTTAAAAGAGAATCATAAATACTATCATCCAGGTCAGAGTTCCTATATAAAGAAAATATATGATAATTATTAAAATGGCCACAAATACGAATGAGGATCATCTCATGACAACCACACTCAAATCCGGCCCTCCATGAAGCACTAAATGAGCCCTAAGAATAGAATTGCGTCTCAAAAGTATAGGATTGCTAAAATCTAGTATAAGAAGCTCGGACACATGTCTTAAATCAGAAACTAAGGTCTCAGAGCAAAAAAATATATCGTACATGGTAGAAACCATCGAAAGCTCATGAAGATTTGATTTCAGTCCTCTAATATTAGAATAGATGAGTCTACAATGGTAATTACAAGGGCAAGGCTTGGGGTGGATATCTCCCGCACTGAACAAAATTAAACAAGAATTATGATTAATATACTGTAAAAATTAAAAAACAACAAATAAGATATAATGTAAAAACAATAACAACAAAAATGAATAGATTTACAAGATGAAAAAAACAACAATATAAAACACAATAAGAAGCGGAATAAAATAGTTTCGCCTTAGGGAGCGCTACTCCAAGGTAAGTCAATCTTTAAGGTATACCTCCAAGTCGCCAATTCTAAGGGGAACCAGACAGTAGGCATGACAGAATAAATGGAAAATCGCCACTCACTTCCTATGGGGAGAGCTTGTGCTTCGCTACTAAGGTTAAAATTTAAAATCTAACAAAAAGCAGCCATGGTTAAAATTTTATACATTTTCTGAACTTCGCAAATTATAATAATTTTAAAAAGGAACTCTAAACTAAATTTTTCCCCTTTCAAAATATCAAATTGCTAAAATATAGTTATAGAAGAAAAAAAATAAAAATAAATTTTCTGAACTTCACGATTTCAATACTTATATTTATTTCTGAACTTAACTATTTTGTTTTTTGATATTAAAAAAGAATTACTAGAAATAAATTTGCTAAAAATCATAAGTCATAACCAAACTAAGATGAAATTATTATTCATAAACTAAAAAAAAAGCTCATCCTTAAATTATGGAGTAAGTGATGATTACAACATTTACTTCTTAATCTACTCGTCAATATCGCATTCAATGCAATCGTAATCATAATGTTGTAATGTTAAATGTCAACCACAAGTATGCAAAAACACATTATACAGCAAACTAAGCTGTTATTTATTTGCATAAACATGCATAAAGACAAACTTCTTGGATAAATGCTACGTTAAGGTGTCGGATTTTCACGTGTGGTAACCCGGTGCCATCCGTGACGAGAGCGGACACCAAAATATTAGGGTATTCGCAGGTAGCTGAGAGAAATTAACCATTTTATCTCGTCCAACCTTGATATTGAAATGGATTATGGAAACATTTTAAAGGAAAATGATACCATACTCTTTCACTGTCTGGCAAATAATATGGCTCATAGGCCTTTGTATTTTATTAATAGAAAAAATGCAGTAAAAACAAATGATTTCGATTACCAAACTAAGAAATAACATGCCTTACACCATAAGTCCAGGAGCTTTTCCTTGTTCTTGATTTCTTTGTAGCGTATAATATGTTGAATTCCCACGTGTGGCCACGTCTGGAATTAATTTCTGCATCTTTAATTCAACTAATCTCTAATATCTTCCAAAGGTTAACTCTTGCAGAAGAATGAATAAAGTGTTTCACAATATTTCTTCACGAGCCTTGGTTCCTTAACACTTCGCTGATTTGTAAGACCACTCACACTAAAAACTGAATTATTTATACCAGTTCTCCAAATGTCAGTGGTTAAGAAAATGTGCGGGGCATTTGGAATATACATTTGGATTTTTGTAACAATAATAATAATAATTGGAATTTTTACTTGATAAAAGGTTTGGAAAACCGTTATTGATAGGCCGATTGATCGGTAATCGGCCAATTTTCCTATCGGCGTATCCCTAAATCCAAGAATTTGATTGGAGAAATTAGGAGCACCCAGAAGTAGTGGCCATGATAGAGCACAGGTTCAGATCCAGCATAACACCTCAATGAAGAGAAGTGGAAAAGCAGATGGATGTGCCACAAGTACAAATAATACAAAACTGTATCAATAATCAAAAGCGAGGTGGAGGGAGAGAGAGCAAGAAATTTGTCAAAATTTGGTAAAATCAATGCCACAAAAAAATCTGGCTGTAATTAAAGCATAAAGAGGTTAAACTATATTTAAAATAATTAAAACTGAAAAAGGAAATAAATATATATAGATATGTATATATATATATATATATATATATATATATATATATATATATATATATATATATATATATATATATATATATATATATATATATATATATATTTATTTATATTATATATATATATATATATATATATATATATATATATATATATATATATATATATGGTCATTTTATTTACTAAAAGTGTCTAGTTACATTATATAAATGATTCCTAAGTATACTTTATATTTTTGGTCAAGTGTTTCCAGTAATACGAATATAGTGAATAAAAAAAAAATCCAAACAACTTAATAAAGCATCTAAAATTTGGCAAACAAAAAATGACCTAAATAATTTTAACGCAAAGTCATAATAAATATCGAAAATAATATTTAGTTATTAGAAAATAAATAACAAATTAATCTGGGATAAAAATGCGGTTAATTACATGTGAAGTCTTGTGAAAGAAATTGAAGGGGAAATAGTTGTGGTAGCCAATGATGATTTTGTTTAAGTATTTCCAGAATCGAACCTGAAAATTTTAACGTATTAAACTTTTATGTAAGAAAATGGGGTGTTTAATATCATTAATGAAGATAGGATGGCAATTAAGAGAAGTTTAATTTTGTTGATACTAACAAAGCCTCTTGACTTAAAGATATTCTTTATAAGTTCAATTAAAAAGGGGTAAAACGTATTCTATAGATACCTTTTAAAAACTTCTATATTAAATGATTACTCAAGCTAGAGAAATAAATACTTAATGCTTGAAAAAGGTGAATATATTAGCCATTTTCAAGAAAGGAAGTTAAAAGAACTTAATAAACATTAGACTAGTAATATTTTAATCTATACAATTGATCATTGATGCTCAGCAATGTCTTTGAAGAGATGGATCATTTTAAAAAAAATACTGGAATTTCTGTGATATGTAAAAAAAAATGAAATAATGTCAGACAATAAATGTAATTTACTTAATGAATTTAGTTAATCAGTTAGCAAGATTTCGCATAGGAGGCTTGCTATGAAAAAAGTCTACGGGATATGTGCGAGAAGTTTGAATACGATTGCTAAATGGCTAAAGACAGAGCACGGTGTAGAAGGAAATGTCAAAATCAAATTCAACGCTATAAATACTTTAATCCGCTGCGTCCATCGCTTATCCTCAACCTGCATATTTCTAAAAAAAAATGACTTTCGTTGCAATTTCTTTAAAAATAATTCATTTCCCCCTAATCTATACATTCTCTTACTCAATAAGTTACCCGAAAGTAGTCTCAGCACAATAATTTTATGTATCATTACCGTATTTAGCCTCCATCAACTGCTCCTTACGCAAAAGAATGAAAAAAATTCTCTGGTAATATTTATCCATCTTCAATTTTACTGCCAAAATATTTAACTTCAAATTCTGCGGAAAAAATTCAATTTTGCCTTGGACTTGGAATATTTTGCCCATTTATTTTTAAGTTTTGTAAAGAAATTGATTTTTAAGTGATGATAAACTATTCATGGCCTTATTTATTAAATTATCAATTATAAAAGAATAACTGGGAAAAAGATACAAGTGAAAGGCGAATCCGTGCATTAAAGAGTTGACAAACAGAACAGAAAATACAAAAATAACAAGGTCCGCTGACCAAAGTCGTGTGCTCTCACTCGTACTGCTTTATGACCTTACGACCTTCAAAACTTTTAATAATCTAGGACTAACCTTGGGAGGACCTTGACAATTATAACATTCGAAAGAGAATGTAAAATAACATAAAGGTTTAAAATTTTGTTAGGATCGGCCGAATAATTATAAAGTTGCCAAATAATTCCCTGGCTAACCTTGGAAGGACTTTGGCAATTATATCACTCGAGAGAAAATATAAAACAACATAAGGTTTTCAGATTCTGTTAGAATTTGCCGAATAGTTATGATGTTATGACTAAAACAAATAATTCCCGGGCTAACCTTGGTAGGGTCTTGGCACTTAAACTATTCGAAAGAGAATGTAAAACAATAAAAAGGTTTAAAATTTGGTTAGAATCAGCCGAATAGTTACAATGTTATTGCCAAAATCAAAAATATCAAAACGGGGACCGACCGCCTGAACGACTGACCGACCAACCGACAGACATTGTGAGGTATAGAGTTGTACGCGACTAAAAATCAGGCATTGAATTAATAAGACTGAGGAGTCAAGGTGATTATTTCAGTTTATTAAAATAATGAGCGAATATGTCGAGCTTCTTCACAATCCTTTAAGAAAAAGCTTTATAGAGAAAGTAAGAGGAAAAAATATTTGTAAGACAAAAACAGGATGTTTAAAGAGGGAAGGAGACTCGCGCAGTCTCATTGGAATCTCTTGAGGATTTCAACTTGGTCAGTGGCTATTTTTGCATCGCTTGCCCTAGTGCCAGATATTGTAGCAATTGCAGATCCCCCCCATCTATCCCTCAATAATAAATGGCATCATCTGCTGTAAAGCGAGTGAGGAAGATCTGTTGATGGCTTATCCAGATGTGGTTCATAATGAAATTACACAAATTGAAATCAGTGGCAAAGGTACTTTGAGGAAAAAACTATTATTGAAGGTAGGTTTGCTTTTTCATTATTTATCACAAAGGGAACATTTGCCGGACAGTTTACTAGGTAAAGGTAATTAATCCCAAATTCCTTGCCTAAGTTGATGATGAAATATAATAGGAAGGACACGAATAGGGAGAGGCGTTAGGAAAATAAAGAATGCAATTGCAATTTGGAAGTATAAATTTAGTATAGATGCATCAAATTTTAAATTAAAGTTTAATTCCAAAACTGATCTTCTCTACAACTTCTCCACTTCTAAGCATAATACTACTATTAATGCTAGAAAGAGGTAGAAGAATAAGAAGAAATACAATATAAAGCAACCCACAAAGATTTTATATTTGACCAATTTAATACATTTTTCTTCGAATTTATTATATTATTCGTAAATATGTATGATAATATTTGTTATTTTGCCAATACTTTGAATATTTTGTTAATATGTTTCAATTACTTAGTGTTTTACTAAATTGTGTGTAAAGAATGAATACAATGTATGTTTCCTAAAATCAGAACTTATTTCCTATGTTTCAGCTTAAATTAAAGCAAAAAGGGGTTCTACTAAGTATTAAATGTTAAAAATATATAATATATAATGAATTCCTTTACCACAAATGTCTAATAGTCTCATATGAATTTTATTCAACGGTCTATAGATCTAGAGAAAAAGATATTAACTATATTAACTTTCTTATATTTAAAGGGGCTCGAAGTTGCATGACGTTAACTTTAATGATAGGTAAGAAATTGCTAATACAAACTTATATACACTTTTATCAAAAGTAAATCATGAGGTTTTATTAACTTTGATTATTCTGGGCTTAGATCTACGTTTGCACACTCATCTGTGATTCCGACAGATTTAATTTTGAGTTCGCAATAAGCAAAAATAAAGTGGAAAATCTCTTCGCCGTCTAAGCTTTGTACGTGATGAAAAGGGAATGAATAAATGCACATAATCCAAATGTTTCTCAATAGCTTATCATTGTTTTATTTTTTCGTTTTTCTTTCTATCTTTTCTGCTCTTTCGCTTGATGCTCTCATCCATACTTTGATACCTCGTGCCTTTCTCATTCAGGCTTCTCACTCCTCTAATTTTCTCAAGATACATCGACTGCTTTATTGCTTTGATTGTCTTATACTTGTAGTCTTCTACTTGTAGATTTGCTTGTTTACTACTTCTAATTTTATTTGGGGAGTTTTTGTTTATCATTCATCTCAAACAATAGTCTATATATATATCACTGTGAAAATCTTTTAATATTTTAAACACTTCTTTCAGGTGGGCAGGTAATAAAATAATCTAGTGGGAGAGTTTATAAAGGACCGGTACTAAATAAACACAAAGCTCGCTAATTGGTTTAATTATCCTACTTTACACGTGTCCTAACAATGCCACTTGCAGTTATTCAGGTACGGAGAATAAAATTGAAGTCTCTATTGGAGATGAGGAAAGGCAAAGTATTTAGATTAATCAGTAAATTACGGACACTATATCGAAATAAGCAGGAAATTCCCGTTAGTATTTCGAATAAATCATAGACTCCGGACAAAACTATGAATTAATCAGTAAATTCAGGACAGTATCTTAAATTATTTAGTAAGTTTGATACACTATTTCGAATTAATAGGGAAATTACTGAGAATTTTTCGAATTAATCGGATAATTCCGGGCAATATTTCGAATTAATCAAGTAATTCCGCACACTATTTCGAATTATTCAGGAAATAATGTACAAAATTTCAAATTAATCAGGAAGTCTCGTACACTATTTCGATATAATCAAGAATTTCCGGAAACTATTTTGAAGAAATCTAGAAATTCCGGACAATGTTGAAAATTAATGAAAAATTCGGGACATCAATTCGAATTAATTAGGAAATTTTCTACACTATATCGATTCAAAATGAAATTTAGGACATAACTTCAAAGCAATGAGGAAATTATGTAAAAAATTTTGAATTAACAATGAAATCTGTCGAGGTAAACCTGTGTAGACAAGCTCGGCGCTCACAGTCGTACACAAGCACGGGTAGACAGCTGACCAAAAGCCGCATGAGATATGTCTGGGCGATTAATAAAGATTGCGATTTACGGTTGATCGGGTTTAGATTAATGGCTTGCCAAGTTGCAGTTCAAAGGATATATAAAGAAAATAGCCCCAAAATATAATTTTAATATATAATAAAAGGGGGCAATTTAAATATATATATATATATATATATATATATATATATATATATATATATATATATATATATATATATATATATATATATATATATTAAGTTGAGGAATAAGTTCTTGCATTTTTTTAATGTTGTGTTGATTTAAGTTTTGTTGACTTGATTTGTGCACATATTAAGAAACAATAATAAATAATGAGAGCAAAATTAGCAAAGGTTAGGCTAAGTCTTTTAACAGTGTAGACTATTAGTCTTTTCCTTAGGCTACGTCTTGAAGTTGAGTAATAATTATTGCGGTTTATTTAAAAGTTGTGTTAATTTAATTTTTGTTCTGTACCCTCAAAATGGAATGTTGTCATTAATTTTCAATCAAGATGGGTACAATGCAAACGCAGCCAAAGCTCGTCGCGATATTTGTGCTGTGTACGGAAAAAAATGCTTTATCAGAAAGGAGAGCTCAATGGTGGTTTTCACGTTTCAAAAACGGTCATTTCAATCTTAATGACGAAGAACGTTCTGGTCGCTCCATTAAGTTGGATAAAGACCGATCGAACCACCTTCCTTATAAAAGTCCCCGTCAATCGACTAGAGAATTTGCTGTACAATTGGCGTGTGATCAGAAAACTGTAGTGAATCTCTTTCATTCGATGGGGAAAGTCCAAAAACTAGGTGCATGGGTTCCGCACTCTTTGAGCGAAAGTAACAAACTTCAACGCTCCACGATTGCCGCAGGATTGCTTGCTTGTTACAAGGCTCCTCGTGGATATAAGGACAGATTTCTTTACCGCGTCATCACTGGCGCCGAAAAGTGGTGTATTTATGTCAACATGAACCATCGAAAACAATGGCTTAGCTCCAATAAAAAAACACTCCTGCAATTAAAGCAAGGACTTCATCCACGAAAGACGATGCTGTGTGTGTGGTGGGATTGTGAAGGCATCATTCTTTATGAACTCCTTACGAACAATGAGAATGTCAATGCAGAACTCTACGTTCAACAAATGTATCGACTCGCCGAAGCTATTCGTGAAAAGCAACCTCATCGACGTTATGAAGTCCTTCTGCAACACGACGATGTTCGTCCTCACATTGCGAATATGACAAAAGACGCCATCCAAACGCTTAATTAAAAAATCCTGCCCCACCCTCCATATTCACCAGACTTGGCTCCATCGGATTTCCATCTGTTTCGATTGCTCTCCAACAATTTGCGCGGCGTTTCTTTAAATACTGTTGTGGAATTAAGAACCTAGTTAGACGAATTCTTGGAGTCAAAATACAAAAAAAAAATTTCATTAAAATAAAACCTTCAAGGATTAGTTAGATAATTTAATAATCTGTTAGGAAATTTAGAATTATATGGCATGAATGGATATTTACGTGTAGTAAAATTGATATCTTTAATCAATATATTGATATATCGCTCTTCATAACCTCTCCAGGTCTCATGCTGAAATTGTACTCTTTGTTAGTTTCCTAATGTCTTCACATCCTAAGATTATCCGAAGCCATTATAAATTTCGTTAATGTAAATGAAGAACAAAGGTGATTCAATTACCAATCTTTGAGTCCCTTAATTGGAGGTTGTTCCTTGTATACCCACTCGCTGTGAATTTCTAAGTGGCTAATTTCTATCCACTCTAGAATATTCGTCCTTATACCTCTGGTTTACATTATTCTCCGAGCCACCCACATATATGGAAGCTTTCTATTGCGTTGTGTTCCTCGTAGATGGCAAATACTTCGTTGCTAAAAATGTTTTTTTGGTCCCTCCGTCTTCGCCTAAATCCATGAGGTCACGTCAATTAGATTATTTGATTTGAGATTACTCTCTTTACTATCTATATATAATTTTAAATTAAAATATTTAGATAAAAGATTTGGCGTTCTTTTTTCCTTTTTGAAGATCAGTCTGACATTAACCCTTTTAAACCCTTTCAAATAACCCTTTCCAAATAGACCGGTAAAGGATCTTCTACAATGGCTAAGTAATTGTTACTCCTTTATTTCAATTGGGTGAATGCAATCATGCTACTTTGACTTAGATAACTTCATCTTTTTTAAAAATATACATAGTAATTTCGCCATTTTTTTATTTTTGTTAACAATTAATCCTCTACTCGAGATTGGACCTGTAGCCTCTCCTATGGGTTTTCTACTTTTAATAGAAATATAAGATTTTCAGCAACGCGTTTAGAATTAAGTAAAGACGCAGACAGTTTCTCTTTGGCAATCATCTCCCTCTAAGAAAAATTCTCAAAGAGTCTTTGGATCGATCATAAATGAGCCGGTTTCGCTTAGGATTCCAATTTCTTTGTCACCACCAAAATAAAATGTGAGAAAGTCTATATAAAGATTGCTTTATAAATTGGTGGGTAGTCCAATGAACACTATTAAATGATTTATTCAGACCATTTTTCTTTGGTTTTGAAAGGGCGCTTCAAAATTACACAAACGAGTTACATACAGTTTAATTGCTGAGTAGTATGACGTACTCCCAACCCTACTACTTCAAGAGAAACTGGTACTCTCTCTCTCGGGTCATCCTTTATAAATCTCCTACTATTTTCCACAGGAAATGGTGCAAGAGGGCGTTAAACGGTGCAAATCAAGTAAATAATACTATTCTATTATTCTATATTAATTTAAGGTTTAATTAGAAATCGTTGTTATCGTTTTCATGCTGCAATAAGATTCACTCATTTATATACATTCATTTGACCGTTTTCTTCAATGTTACTGTCCTTGAGCAAAAGTTTGACAGAAATTTGTTTTGCACAATTTATTTCTATATTAAGAAGTGAAGCAAAAAAAGAAAGTTGACCGGTTTAACCAGCGAGGGAATCTTTTTATCTCCTTGCGGAAATAAAGACTGATTATCCATAAGGAGAAAATATTTGGAACGGAAGAAAACAAAACTGTGTGGAAATTTCCTCAGACATTTCGGCTCAATTGCGATAAGGTAGAAGCTTCAAGATATCTGCTTGCTACCCCTGTTAGTAGTACCATGGATGGTTCTTTTTGGTCTTCCAGCTTAAATACTTTACTAATCCCCCCAATTTTAAGAGATTTTTAATGAACCGTATTTCCCCCACAATATTAGAGGCGATGACATCAATACATAAAATAACATTTACGTTGCATTATTCGGATATATTCGGCGATAGTTGGGAAAGGAGGGATAATAACCTACTTGTTCTCATAATGTGTGAAACATCGCCCTAAATGTGTTAATGCAAAAGTGCGACATTTCACATCACATGAGATGTATATTATTTGAAACCATCATTGCAAGACATACTCGTATGTATAGCCCAATTTGTGACGAATGTGGTACGTTAATTTTGTTGCAGGTAGTGGTTAAATGAAGTAAGGATTTCCTTTGCTCGAGGATACTTTTGCTCTGCCGCACGCTGAAGCGTCAGAGCAGTGACTTCCGGCTGTCGCTGAGGATATATATATATATATATATATATATATATATATATATATATATATATATATATATATATATATATATAAGGTGTTTCATTAAGACGGATTGAAGTTAGCAGTAAATAAAACAGTGTTATTGGTGAAAATTTATTAATTTCACTATTGGATCATGTTATTTGAGTCATGGCAATTATGTGTAAAAAATGATATCGCCTAAATGTCCACCAAGTGATGTCAGTCCGCTGTGTACGTGTGTATTCAGGATTATAAAGGCTATATTATACCGGTTATGTTCGCATATGACGAAGGATAGTTGGTTGTAGAAGTCTAAGTACCGCGCCTTTTCGTATCCCCACACGCACCTCTCGCCTAGAATTCTCCGTCGCCCTTTTTCGTACCGCCGTAAAATCTGAGATGGCTCAAAGCCGTGAATAAAATATCGTCGGCACAAAGAGGCAAAAAGGTATTTCGCGCGACGATACAGATTTTACGGGAATTCAATTCGCTCTCTCGATTTTGCTTGTGGGAGGAATAAAAGGAAGACTTCTCCCTGGAATCAGGCAGAAGCCCTTGGGCATACGTCGAGTTTGTGTGAAACTCGATCCACATAAGAAACCGTTCGCCCGCTGCAAGGAGGAACTACTCGGGGAATTGGTTGTTGCCGTCACGGTACTTGTAGGTGCCAAACTTCTCACCGCCCTCCTCCCCTTCAGAGTCTGAGGTTACAAAGGACCTCACTCTGCGGATTACCCTAGACGTAGCTAGGTAATCGGTTTTGGCTACCCACTCCAGGAGCTGAATAATCGGACAGGTACTTCGAGGAAGAAGTTCGATTGAGTCACCGCTTGGCTCACCTTCGTGATCCGGCAAAGGATCAGTATATCACCGGTCTAGGATTACCATCTCATTCGGTAACCTCGGACGGCCGGACTAGGCGCGATCATCGTCACCAGAAGAAGATCTTCGCCGCCCCATCCTTCAAAAATACCTACGAACTCAAAGGTATCGTTAATTGAATTATCCCATCCCCTAACTTCACCAGTTTATTTGTGCACTAGAATTCTCATCCTGACCCCATACCCTCAAATATTAGAAGTGCTTACTTAATTCAGTGTTTAACTCAATAATAATATTTCCTTCGTTCTGTCTGGTGTCATTAAGACGCAAACATCCCAGTGAGTAATCTGCAAGTAATCCCCACGACATTTGTGTAGACTTATTTATTCAGTGCAAGATTAATCCTATTCATATTTATATACGCTAAGCTTATTTCAAATTCATCTACATTAAAGATTATTTTTGTATATGTGTGTTTAACTAATTTTGACGAACCCTTGGCAATTATTAAGCAATCCACTCGGCTTAAAACTCATTATTCCACCGACCCGGCCATGGTTGGCTTATACTGAGGGGAGAACACACTCAGGAGATCATCATTTTAGTTTTGATCAAAAGGGTACGCATCGGGGTTATTCTTATTCACCGGAAGTGGCTAAGGTAGGTGTATTGGATACGGTTCACCTCCGCTTCACCTCGGTACGGTAATAAAAATATGTCCAAGAAGTGGGACGGGGATTACCCACTCACTAAACCCTCGAGATTGGTAAACATTTAAAGTGGTTTCTCAGAAATTTGACTCGCTTAACTCTACAAAGATAATGAAGTTAGGATATGATATAATCGGTTATTTTTTTCAATTTGGATACGAGGGAAAAATTACCGGTATTAAAATACGTCGCATAATTCTATGTGTTCTGATTTACCCATATTTTTATAGTGAATCAGCCTAGTACTTATTCGGATGTTTCTTATGAGCTCAAATTCAAATTCAAAATCTTTTAGGGTATGTGGTCATCAAATGGCATTAAACTTGGTTAAAATATCTTGTTTTGGATATGCCGTTATGCTTTTGTTGCCCCCTACGGTAGATCTAGATTTTAAATTGGGATATGCAGAAAATAATGATCAACCAGTATGGTTATGCAGTAGTCTGTGTATATGACTAAGGTGAAACAATAAAAAAGGAGTGAACCAGTATAGAAAGTCTACTTTAGGTCTCTCCTTGGGGCAAAAAGTAATTCTTCAGTATTTAGTTTCAGCGAGTCTAGTCGCGGGCGATTCCACCTCCACCACAACCACCTACACACCACCACCTACACCAACCACCACTTACACATCACCTGCAACATCATCTACACTACTACCAACAGCTACACTAGCAACACCACCTACATCACCTACATCTACTCTACTACCAAATACACCACTCTCACATACACCACCTACACCACTACCAACTACATCAACCACATTACTACCACTTACACCCCCACCGCATACACGTCCACCACGTACATGAGCTACACCACTACCACATAAACCACCAACGCCCACACCATCATCACCTACACCTACACCACCACCACCTTCACCACCTCCACTTACACCACGATCAGCTACACCGACACCACCAACACCAACCACCATCTACACTAACAACACCTACACTACCACCACCTACACTAGCTAAACAACCATCAGCTACACCAAAATCAACTACATTACCATCACTTACGCCACCTATATCATCACCACTTAGACCACCGACACCTACAGTACCTAAACCATTATCAGCTACACGACCACCAACTACATCATCACCACCACCATCAACACCTACAACACCACCGTCTAAACCCCCACCACCGACACTACCATTACCTAGGCCTACACCACCTAGACCTACACCACCTAGACCTACACCACTAACACACCACCACCATATACACCACCAGCAGCATCAATATAACTTACACCTACACAACCTACAACAACACCACTTTCACCACCACTAGCTGCAAGACCTACACCTACACAATCTACACCACTTATACCACCATCACTAGCACACCCTACACCGCCTATGCCACATACCACCACCACAACCTACACCACACAACTTGCACACCTTATACTGCCTACGCCACCTACACCCTAACCACTACCGCCGTCTACCTCAACATCACCTACACCAACACCACCACTCTACCACCACCACCACCCACATAACCACCACCACCACAACCTACACCACCACAGCCTACACCAGCACCACCACAACCTAGACCACCACCACCTACGCCTACTTCACCTACACAACCACCACGAGCTAGAAGACCTACACCTACACAATCTACACAAACACCACTTACACCACCATCACTTATACATCCTACACCGCCTACGCCACCACCACTACTAGCTACACCACAACCAACTACACAACACCACTCACACCAACACCATCTACAACACCGCCACTTCCACCACCTCCACTACCACTACCTACACCAACACCATCTACAACACCGCCACTTCCACCACCTCCACTACCACTACCCACACCAACACCAACACCAATCAAACCGCCTACGCAACCTAGATCTAGACCACAGACACCTACGCCACCACTTACACCACCATTAATTCCACCACCTAAGCCACGTACACCATTAGCACTTACACCACCATTACTTTTTCTACCTACAGCACCTACACAACCACCACCACCACCACTAATATCACCACTACTAATAAAACCACCACTTACACAGTGCCAGCTACACCACGATCACCACCCACCAACACCTACACATCGCCAGCTACACCACGATCATCACCCACACCACCACCTCCCCCCCTCTCCACCAGCACCACCCACATCACTACCGCCTACTCATCCTGCAATGTCCCGACCTACACCTACAGCACCGTCATCTACACCACTACTACCACCTTCACCACCAACAACTACCTTCCCACCGTCATCACCAACACCACTTACACAACCATCACTTACATCACCTACGCCACCTACATCAGCACCACCTACATCACCACCACCTACATCACCACCACCACATACACCACTACCACCTTCCCCGCCGCCAACTACACTACCACCACCTTCACCACACATTATGGCTTATTTTTAATGTACATATATATGCAGGTTATATCTCTATTTA
Organism: Ceratothoa steindachneri; assembly: GCA_963969495.1. Taxonomy (NCBI): domain Eukaryota; kingdom Metazoa; phylum Arthropoda; class Malacostraca; order Isopoda; family Cymothoidae; genus Ceratothoa; species Ceratothoa steindachneri. The sequence goes on along the minus strand of OZ018332.1, from coordinate 143,434,825 downwards.
AATTAGTTTTAAAAATATTACAGTGACCATCACCAGTAATAAAACGTGGTCATTAGGAAATAATTCAAACAAAAACTTGAGAATGGAGGGTGTAATTGGTATTACCCTGACCGAACAAATCAGGACATAAACGTAGCAGGATTACCAGCGGCTTGTGGGCACAGGATCCATAAGCAGGTCCCGAGGAATTTGTCGACATTAAAGGGTCACACGCGCAACACACCTTTAAAAAGTCCACCTTCTTCACTAATTCTCAGGGTTTATCTTGAAAATAAACAATTATACTAATAAATATACTAATTAAAAGGCAATCAACGGATAAAAAATAAAAATCTCAGTAAAAAAGTGATAAATAAGTAACTCAAGCTTTTCAAAGCCATAAAACTCTATAATTCTAATGCCACTATAATGAAGCCTCCTTTAGGCTTATTTAATAAGGTATTTTGAAAATTTTCCCACTGGTTATTTATTGTTACAACTATGATAAAGGTCGTATAATTATTGCTAAGAGTTGTCATCTGCACGTGATTAGATGGCATTCGTCTTTCCCTTTCTCTTCGATTTGCCTCTGAGTATAATTTTATGATCAGCGCGACAAACATAGTAGCGCTTTCAGTGTAGAGTGTCTGTCAACACTAAAACGAAATAATCATTAGGCCTTCTAACAATAATTAACATAGATATTGAGAGTTTACTCACTCTAACGTAAATGGCTGTCTGTTCTTGTGAATAGCAACATAATAACTCAAAGATAACTTTAGGAAATTTGAAACGTCTACTTTTGAGTAAATAAGGATGGCTGACTTCGAAAATGGCCACAATAAAACACAAATAAAGGTCACAGTGTGATTTTGAGCATTGATGGGGGAGGGGTGCTAGCACTATTGTGATTATGATATTTAATGCACATAATGGTTATTCATAACCATTATTTATTGCTCTACTCACGCGCTAATTTCTGAGTTTCTCATATATATATATATATATATATATATATATATATATATATATATATATATATATATATTGTCGTGGTTTAGCTCTATATACCATACATACATCTATTATATTTAATTTTCGAGTGCGCGGGGGTTTCCTTTTAATAACTTTGGGCAGGCCGAGGACGGTTACGAGGTCAGATCCTCTTAAGGGAGGGCTAGTCCAATAGATGCTACTTTAAATCTTGGTAATGGCTGCGAGTTCCAAATCTCACTTAGTTAGAGGCTGTTACACGGCTATAATGAGCTCAAGGATCGCAAAGTAAAGGAGTCGGCAAGAATAGACTTTAATAAATATTAATAATTAAAGTTAAATGGTACAACAATAAACAAACATATAAGACAAAAAGTTACAATGGTCAACGGGCTATTAATAAGACTAGGTATTTAAAATACAATAAAATTTGGTAGGCTGGATAGAATTAAGATTTGAGCTTTACACGGGGACATGGTAGACACACAAATTATAATGGGGCAACGGTAGACGGCAATTATAAATTTGAGGAAGCTAAAATATTCGTTACAATACCTTGCACAAAATGAAAGAATTTGGGGAGACGATGATCGTTTCCGGCGAGGCGGTGAGATGATGGTTGGGTCACTTCGATGGGGTCCCAGGTCAACTTTCTCGTAGTGGAAGTATTCCTTTGAGGTGAAAGTGGGGGGGAGGGAGAAGAGCGTTCGAGAATGGAGGCTGTAAATTCTTCCGGTGTAAATTCCTTTGAAGAAAACGAAGGGTAAGTTTCTCTGAGACGTCAAACGGTTTGTTTGGTCGACTATGCGTAATCAACGGGGGATTATGATAAGATTAATCTCCACTGAAACCTTTTGGGATAAGACTTGGTTCTTGTCTGGAGATGGCGTCGTTGAGCGGAGTCGGACGGGTATTCTTATGGGGAGAAGAGTTCTTAACTAGTTCTAGAGTGGATATTTGTTTTATCCGAGGGATACTCGGTTTTGTCCCACAACGTTTCCTTGCCTTCGGCGTATGACAACTCGAATCGAGGAGGAGTAAGATCGTCTGCTCTTAAGGGAGCTTCTCTTACACAAATATCTCTCGAATCCTCCTCACACGGGTACATATGGACGCCTGCAAGTGAGGAAGCTTACCCTATAGAAGGGGAGGATGGACTATCGCCCGTCGTTTGAGTAATGGCGAACGCGGCCAGGGTGGCGTTTGTCTCAGCCGCTCCCAGCGTGGCTAGACGGGGGAGGGGGAGGGAAAGACTTCTTGTCTTGTTTAAATACTAGGATTGATGAGGGCTGAATTCCATGAGCCCGCTGCTATACTTTCTCACTATTTTGAGCTTCGAAAATTGCTTGTAAAAGACAACAAGGCCTACACCTGGAGGCAATGCTTAAAAGCGACGTTATTTCTCCCATTACGTGCTTGTTCTCCTACAATATATTATTAGAGACCATGGCATATTTCGCCTTAATCAATTTTCTTTGGTAACTTTCTACTCTTCTTACTGTCTTTTTTATTTCATCTTGTAGATGGTAAATAACTTGTCATATTTTGATATATCTTTTTAATAACTGCGTTTGGTAAAAAAAAAGAAGATAAACTAGAAATTTTCCATTGGAAATTGATCGAGGCGAAATATGCTGTGGTGTTTAACAAAATCTGCATCCTATCTATCGGAAGGTTAATGCACATTTGTGTGAATTTCTGATAGTCTTTTAATTATTATTATTATTATATATTACAGTTGTAGTTTGATTATAAGTAAGGATGTAATCCTAACACACACACACACACACACACACACATATATATATATATATATATATATATATATATATATATATATATATATATATATATATATATAATTCTATATGTACTGCAGATTGCTCTCCGAAACTTCGGATGGCCCTTTGTTAATTTTAAAAATAGAAATATTTGGCCGATTTTGTCGCTCACACTTCAAAAGGTTCCCGACCACTTATAAATATGATTCAAAGCACGTCTTTTTCTCTATTTCTTCAAAGGTGGATTCAGAAAGGAGAAATATTTACTGTTACTGTTACCGTTTTGAAGGTTATTTCAAGAACCAATATCTCTATATTAAAAATTCATCAAGAGAGATTTTTAATTTTTTTAACGTATTTTCATGAATTCTAAAGCAATCCTAAATTCGCCCCTCTAGAATTTTAATAAAATTAATAATACTTTCAATAGAAGGTAGAATTATAAGCCCCAGTGGTCTCTTATTTTTTCAAAATAGTGATTTTTAAATTAAATAAATGGACGATCCAAATTTGAACCATTTACATTTAATCGAATATTTTGTATTAAGTAATTGATTTTAAAATCACACTCATGTTAATATTTCACCTAGTTGATGCACAATATTTTTACTCATTTAACATTAAGGATTAAAAAAGGTTAGTCCCCCCCCCCCCCCATCCCGTCCCATTATCTCTCATTATGATTTTGCCAGAGAAATTGAGGTCGTTCTTTTGTACGGTTTATCGCACCGATTTTGACTGAATAGTGAAAACTGAAGTTAAGTGAGATAAGAACTAAAGGCTACTATTATATATGGTAAAACCTCGAAAGTAAACCCAATCGGACACGATCCGTTACTAACCACACCCAATGTAACTTATCTTAGGTCTATGTGGACAGCAATTTTCCACCAACGTACACCGTCGAACAGCCGGTGACTTTAGTGACTTTGTAAAAAACGTAATAGAATATGTAACATACAATATCAAAATAATGTCAAAATAATTAAGAAAATAAAAGAATTCATCAAAAATAGGAAAATTACCCAGAAACATCATGAGAATCTCTTTTGATAGGTCAAGATTTGTGTGGAAAAGTGTGCTTAACAAAGAGCTTAAGAACTGGCTTTAGCATATCCGGCCCTAGCTGATTACACACCCTTTTACACAACCCCTCCCTCCAAGCATGAAAAATATAATTAATTCTGATAGGACGCCTCCCCCCCCCCAACTACCGCTGAGGCAAATACCAGAGACCCCACCTTATCCTATCTCGCCCCTTTCAGACCATCTTTGTGCGTAGCCTCTTGAGGCGACCTCTGGGAAAGGACACGACCCGCCTCCTCATTCCTGCCCCTCGCTGGGTTCGAATGAAGAACACTCAGTGAAACGAAGTAAAGTAACACTATCAGGATACCAGCAGGGGTTCGAGAAATCTCACATTTATTAGGTGCACAACCACACTGTACTACAACTCTACAATTCCTTAGTTAGTTAGATTGTACAACTCCACCATGTAACTCGAGACGATGTGATAGTAAATCACTGTAATACAATAAGTGTATAAACTTTATTTTTTCAAAATATTAGTATTAATTATAATTATGTACAAATATTATTAGTAAATAAGTTAAATTTTGTCAACCAAGTCGCTATGTTCCAAAATAAAATAATGTTTTTGTAACTTTCTTGGAAATAAACTATTTATTATTTTAATTTAGTATTATTGTTATTGGAATGTTGAGTCTTTGAGGTTAACGAGTTTTAGTATTGTAATCCTTTGCCTCATCGATATATTTTTTCCGGATTGACAGTTCATATATTTTCCTTTTGCTAATCATATCCTTTTGGCCTTTCTGCGTAAAACCTCTCTTAAAAATGGAAATATCTGCGTAGATTGTACAGTCTCATATTTAATGATGTTTTAATGTTAGTCTAAAGAAAATACTAAAAATATATTTGAATCTTTTCCAAAATTTTCCTTTAAAATCATGTAGAGGAGGAGAAAAAAAAAGAAATTTCATAGGAGAACAAAATTAAAAAGATGTTTTACTAGAATGAACGTGGGAGATTTTAACCCCAACTATATTCGTAAAGCAGAGAAGCAAACTCTCTCTTTGGAGAATGAAAGACTACACCGAAAATAAAAACGTGATTCATTCTTAAGGTGACTTTCACAATGGGTTTGGGTTCTTTCTTTCTTTTTATGTCCAGATATGTTTGAATCTCTCGTTACTACCCACCAGTGGCAGAACTAACTGATCATAATTGCAAACGATGGTCAAGATATATTTTATTTGTCTACTTAGAACTAAGAAACCACAAAAGCTTTCCGCTTTTCTAAAGCAAATAAAAATAGGCCAAATTTATAAAGCCAGAGCAGTCTAAATAGGAAAGTACTTAAGGGTGTCTAGGGTAAGATGGTATGCTACAATTATTGTATTGTAAATAATCACACTAAGTCTTAATACGACAAGGCGATGTGGTACCAAATACATATATTACATGCTTCGGCAATTGCTCGTTTACCAATAGTAGTCAGTGGGCGTGGCGTAGAAATGAGGATTTCTTTTCTTTCCAATTAATGAAATGGGTCATTGGCTATTTAAAATATTATTTCTAAACTGTATGAATGCTTGGAAAAAATATTAAATAATTTGCTTCAAGATTTTTAAGTGGTGGGGAGTACTCAATTTAAAATAACAAAAACTGGTTGATTAGAATCTAAGGATAGGAAACATACCTCACTATACAATGATACCAAATTATTTGTATCCACTTTAATCGAGTTTTTCGAAGATTTGTCGACATTTCTATCATGTTGAAATAAGATTTACTTATTCAAATTCGTTTGTTTAACAAAGAGGTTGATCTTATATCCAACTATTCTTCCTGCAAAAATTTCGAAATAAAAAATTATTTTCCAAAGTTGTTTAGGATAAGTAGAGAATTTTTTTTAATCAAAATAAGGTTGAATAATGTAAATGATGCAATCAACAAAATGATTTTCACTCGATGGTAAAAGAAGGATGGTATAAATTTTGTTCTCGTCGGCATAACAAGAGCCCCATTCCCTTTGTAAGAGATTTCCTTTTTATTTTGGAGGGACCTAAAGTACCAGCCACTCGCGCAGACCACGACGACCCATCTTCTTCTAGAGAAGTGGACATTCAGCCATTCATGAACAATAATAGCAAAATGTTTAGGAGCGCCATCTTTCATCAAAATCAAATCTTCAATATTCTCTCAGGTACTGATAACTATCCAGATTTCATATTGTAGCATGGTCAAGTACCCTTCGGCATTTATGGTATCGCGAAAGATGAAGGAAGCCACAATCATGTTCAAAGTCATTCCACACCATACCGTTACCTTGGGCCGATTCTACATATTTTAAAAGATAATACGAGGATCTTCTCCCGTCCAGTATTGTTAGTTGTGAAGGTTAACAAACCCGCCGATGTAGAATACCGTTTCCTCACTCCATAGGATATTTTTAAAGAGATCAGGCCAATCTTCATACCAAACTCTATAAGAATGCCGCAATCTTCATCAGAGTGTGCTTGACAGTATTGCGGCTTCCAAACGGGCCATTTAAGCTCTTTTTTGAGTGCAATTTGTACATAGTGAAAGGAGAATCCACTTCCCCTTGCTGCTTGTTGAACTGCCTATTTCTGGATATGAGTAAACATTTCATGAACAACTTGCACTACCTTCGCTTCACTAGTATTTGAAGGGCAACAGCTTCTTCGAGTATCAGTTACAGGTTCTGTAGCCAAGAGTTTTGAATGACAATTTTTGATTGCTTTAGCGTAAAATTGCGCAAATCTTCCTTTAGTGGTCCTCCACCGTCCTTTACTTAAACAACGGATCTTCAAACTCCGTAACGTACCTCTAGCTTGGCACACTCCTGTAGGGAGTAAAAGGTCCATCTATATTTTTAGGGCTTCTAAATTTCAAACAAAATAATCGATGTGAAAGGAAAATAAACAATATATATTCAATTCACATACATCAAGGAAAATACGCAAAAGAATGAGAAAAATATTACAATATATAAATACATTATAAGTATTTTAAAATAGCATAGGGAGTTACTTTTCAATAGCCCTGTATATATAATTACTTTTCTACCCGTCAATACAGGCAAGTTTTAAATTCAGAGGCCCTTTTGCTTGGACCACTATTATTCCGAGGAAAAAGAAAAGGCTGTCAACAAACAATCTGGTAGACCGCACTTCTAGCTCAGAAAATATTTGCTTACTTACGCATCCTGCACCGAGTCAGGTCACCGATCGCCAAAGGCCTGGGAAGCCGAGTGAACAACAGAAGAGGGGTTTCTTGCTAAGGAGAAGCACCCTTTACTACTACATACTAGTCTTTGACAGCACGACCAAGATCTGATAATATGTCTCATGAAGCACAACAGACCCACATAAAAGTTAAATCGAGACTTTTAGTTGCAAACTTTGGGTTAAAACTCGTTACTTATATAAATTTCCAGCTTCTCTCTCATGACAAGGTATGTATGACGTATTTTTTTATGTTTTCAATAGTACGTAAGAGAAGATGTTATGATTTATGAAAAGAGAGACGAGGTGATAAAGAAGTGAAATGATGACCTTGCTGTAGCTGTGTCCCTAATTCATGGAAAAAAGATGCAATTTTTGGAAGAGGCTGTTTGATGTTCCCCAATTTTTAAGTTAAATAATTTTAGAGGCTTCCAACCAAAAGGCTTGTCAGAAGATAAAGGGATTTCATATGTTCATGGATCTCATATATTATGTGATCCCATTAAGCGACCCTCCATATCTCATATTTAGCGCCTAAATGTCAGTCATTAACCAACTTAATGGGCTGAGTTTTTTCAGCTATAATATCACTTTCCATGACTTCCAAAATGAGGGTCACCAGAAATGTAAAAATTTTAAGTCCTGCATAAAATTTGCGTATCTTGTTTTATTCCGTTTCGTGGCACTAAAATGTTCTCATTAAAAGGCACTAAACTTGAGAATAGAGCGTCGTTTAATTTTCCGCTTCAATTTTACATTCAACGCGTAAACACTACCCTCATACTTATTCTTCCAAAACACCTTTTTGGTAGAGTTTTTCCACAATATACTAAACCTAGAGAAAATATATACCACACAAATATGCTCGAAAAAAAAGAATTAATGGAAATAGGTGTGAAAATTAATTTTAAATAGCAAGGCTTTTGGACTCTACTCATCATACAGTCGACTTTACTCATCATACAGTCGAAAGAATCCCTTTGGGAGGAGACAAACTGCTGAAGAAAAGGTTGGCATAGTTGATCTGACAAGAAAGAAACAAAAGTAACTGCAAATCGCTTCCAAGTTAAATAAGGTTAAGTTAAGTAAGCTTAAGTTAAGTTAAGTTAGGATAAGTTAAGTTAAGTTAAGCTACGATAAGTTAAGTTAAGCTAAATATGGGCACCACGTCCTGCATCATTAGACAAAAACTTACGGCTAAAGAAAGGAAAGCCTTTAATTGTGCGTCTATGCCCAGGAGCGCACAAAGAGAGCGGTTTGTCTTCGTTCTACTTTAGAAAAATGAAATAATTGATTTCTGGGAGAAGGACCTTTTTTCTCTCGAATTTAAAGCGGAACCAATGAGGGGCATTATGCGGGAATTTGGCAAGGACGAATATTTACCAAAATTGGGACTGAGTCTAGAAAAGTCAATATATGTGGACAATATAGCCACGGATCCTCCTCCTGTGTGTATCAGGGCCAGGGCAAAGTGCAGGGAAAGCATAAGATCCGGATATTAACCGCAACACTGCTTTCCATACTACGACTGGAACCACCTTTTGGGGGATTACAAGGATTTTTACGGTAAAGAATGATGTGGAGGGGGTGGGGAGCATTAGAAGGAGAAAAGGGTGTGTAGATTGCAGAAATGCTATGTAAATCTCACCAGGCTAACCGAAGCCAACATGGTTAGGTGCCTTTTCCCCCATCGCTCCGAATATGAATAAATGGACGTAACCAGCCGCCGAATTCCTTCCAAACTTAGCCACCTGCCCCCAAAATAGGCGAAAGAGACTTGCAAAGAACGTGGTAAAAATGGGAAAATGAAACTACCTGGAATAAATATAGCCCTGGTAAATTTAAAGTCTGAGACTGCCCGTGGCTCTGGGTTCGGGATGGCGTTCTTCTTCTCCAGGTACCAGGGATAACAGTCTACCCGGAGCAGCCCCTTACGGGGCAGTTAAAGATAAAAGTCCCTATTTACAGTTTCTAAGATGTGCATAAGAGAGTACAGATTTGCTTCCTCCAGAAATTAATGGGGGTCATCTGATTCATCGACCCAGAAAACCTATCATTAGTATTTGGCATCATATGATTATCATGTGTGGAGATCACATATCTTTCGCAAAACTCTGTTGGTGGAGGTAACTAGTTTTGACTAAGATAGGTTTGCTTAGTTATAAATCTTTTGAGTTGCATTGTTGGATTGTGTGATAATTTCCCCATTTTGGTTATTACCATATCAGATTTGGTTGTTGAATGCGGTCGGCAAGGCAAATCAAACGTGGTTTGATTAAGAATTAGGTATTAAAGCACGATTGTGTTGCACAATAGCCCCGACTTTAAAGGATAAATGTCACTAAGGCATAGTTTAACATGTGTATTCATGGTATGTATGTGTGTGTAATTGTATAGCTTATCAGCTAATTGTGAGGAAGTGAACCATCAAGCACAATAATTTATTAAGAAAACAGGGTGCTCCTTTAACATGGAGTCTTAAATATTGTTTATGGTCGACAAAAAAATAAGGAGCAGCATTCTATAATATATAGAACACTGGCTAGAAACTGGCTAGGAAGGCAGAGGGGCGTTGGCATCGTTCATCATGAACATCGGTTTGATAGCGGCGTCCCTCAGAACCGCTGCATTTTATAATGCATGTAAACGATATTAATAGGAATTTACTAGGCAAAATGTAAAAATTTACTGATGATCCGAAACTAGGTAGTAGAGCAAAATATTATAGTGATTGTAAAAATTTGCAAAAAGACTTGGATTAAGTAGTCGATGTCAGATTCAATTCAACGTACTCAAGTGAAAGATAATGTACACATGTAAGTCAACGCACTATAGGAAGAATCCACGTTCCCTTGATGCCTGTTGAACTGACTTTTTTTGGCTATGAGTAAACATTTCATGAACAACTTGCACTACCTTCGCTTCACTATAATTGGAAAGGCGACAGCTTCTTCGAGTATCAGTTACATGTCCTGTAGCCAAGAGTTTTGAATTACATCTTGTGTTTAAATTGAAATGTATTATTTTACCCTTAAAGAAAGTGTTTCTAAGGCCTCATTTATAATATGCAGTGAAATTTTGGTGTCGATACACAGAGAAAACGATTGTAATATTGGAACACGTCTAGAGTCAAGCAACGAATTTGATTTCTGAACTTAGAAATAGAAGAAATTGAAGAGTTGCCCGCGTTTTAGCCAATAACTTTTTGAAATATTTACAATACTAAACGGGTTTACTACTATAAAATATTATTCCATTTTCGACCTAGATAATCAAACGGCAACTAGAAATAATATTTTTAGGCTAGTACAGAGATATAGCACTTTGATAGCACAAAATTTATTTCTTATAAAATATCAGTGACTTAAATTGATTTGCTTAAAAAAATTAAAAGCAATACAATAAATATGTTTAGGAATAAAATCGATAAATAAAGGGTGAAAACACGAAATAAAGACTACTTTTTACCAATCATTTTAAAAATGTTTACATGCTATTAATATGCGCATATTTGTTAAAAAAAAACTTTAGCTGTTTACAAATAGGAATGAAAAGTGTGAAGCACTCGAGTGATTGTTTTTGAGCAAGAAGAGAGCGGCCAATATTTTCCAAATGATGAACCATACTGTATCAGATCTAGTAGGCTTAAAGCTATTAAACCGCTTAAAGAGACAGGTACTTTTCTATCTCGAGTGAAGAACCCACCGTTCCAAACAATGTGAACCCAACCCATTTATAGGATGAGTAGCCTGGGTAACCTCTTCCAGAGTGTGTAATTACAAAGGGTGATTTGTCACCGAGGTTGGTACCACTCTTGGGTCAGTCAAATGGGTTTCTAGATTCATCTCCGCAGCTGCTTCTTTGCTTTGACTGTGAGTGCCTGGTATTCACAAGACACTGCCTTCAAAAAAGTAGAAAGTTCTCTTCTTGCTTGATTGTAGGTTGGGTAAAGGTGATCAGAGATTTTCTCAAAGGTAAAACGAACCTTGGAGCTGGATTCAAAATTCTTTATTCGGCGGAAACTTGGAAGGTTATTAGATGGCTTTTCTTAATAAGAGAATTCATCCTTAAGCGACTTCCATCACTTGTTTTATATACACGGCCCACATACCTGCATGCAGTATTTTAATATTAACTTATAAATGATTTATATATTTGATTAGTTCACATATTAAACCTATTCTCTTTCCTTGCACTAACCTATTTCACCAATTCTTACACAATTATCAAGTCTTACATTTGCTATATAATAATATACAAGAAAGTAATACGACACTCTTCCTTTAATGTTAGGATGAAAAAATGACTTACTATTTAGAGCATTTAAATAAACAAACTGAGTTCATATTAGACCGCCTAATATATTTATTATGAATTAAATATAATAATACACATCCTTACTTTATTTAATTTAATTCATTTACATATTTATCTGATCTTTCAATTGTTAAATCATTGATCATAAGCAATTCAATAAGATTTTGTAGATTCCTTTAACAAATACCTTAGATAAAGGTGGGCTAAATATAAAGCTTTTTACAGTATTAAAATAGAAGAAGTTTTGGAGATTAATTTAATCAAAGTTATAAGGAGTTACAAGGAAAGAAATTACCCTGGGAGACCTAAAGGTCCATTCAAAGAGGGCACCTTTGGACTAGCAATTGAGTAGGCACATGGCTGTTCAATTGTTTTGAGTCCCTAAACGGCCACTTTTCAAGACTTTGTCTAGTCTTGACTTGAACTGGTCAACAGATTCACTGTTGACAACTTCCACTGGAAGTGTGTTCCACTTACCGCAGATACTGTAAGTGAAAAAATTTCCACACAGATTGCGGTGGTAACGCTTCAGTTCAAATTTGAAGCCGTGATTAAGCGTTCTGTTCCCACTCAGTGTGAAAATATCCCTGTAGTCTCTCTCTTCCTCTTTCTTCTTTCCCTTTTTCTTCTTTCTTTTCTTTTTATTTTCTGCTTTTGGCGTTTCTGCCACATTCGGGCCCGGCCTTTCTGTAGAAGTGGTGTTTGTCACAGGACTCGAGAGCTCGTTTAACTTCTCTTCGAGCCTGCGGATCTGGTGGGAGTGCTACACCTTGAGCTTCTCGATTTTCTTTTCGAGGTCTGTCGTCCTTTCCCTGTAGTAGGCCACTACTTCTTCCACTTCCTTCTTTAATATGCAGGTGGTGCATACACTGCCTGGGTGGCATTTCGCATAGCAGCCCTCCGGGAAGTCAACGCACCACTTGTCCTTCTTACATGTGGCACACGTAAATTTTAGCGCTGCTGGACCTTTCTCGCCTGCCATTTTGAACACACTATATTTCTTATGCTTGTGACCAATCAATATGTAAAAAGGGGTGTTTGGTGAGTTCTCCCTGCGTGAGTCGCTCCCGCCTATTGATCGGAGTCGTTTCGAAATCTTCCAGAAGGCACGCTCCATGTGCTGCTGTTCGTCCGACCGAATCGCCAAGCCTCGGCGTGCCGTGGCTCCAAACCAAGCAGCAGAGACGGTCCCCAAAGGGGACATCAATTTGTCACCAGGTGAACAACTAGTTCCCTTCACAACGGCCAGGATCTTGGAGTAGCGTTCAATGGATATCCCGCCACACCGAAGAACTCGACCCAAGGCTTTTTATTGGCCTGGCAACCAGCATGGGAACAAAGGGCCGTCACCTCGGACCATTGCTTTCAGAAGCACCCATCAACGGGCACTGGGAACTGTCAATAATTACGCGCCAGGGAAGGGGTTAACGGGGCACTACCCTCATCCCATTCATCGTACCCCAACACCTAGGACACCTCTATTCCTAGTCTCTTGCCACCAGTGAGCGTCGATTGGCGTTGTTTATAGAGGTTCCAAAGCCTCTCTTCTGACGCGTGAGGTAGCTGCCAGGTCCTTATATGTAGATAGAGGGAAAAAAGGGAAAGAGTGACATGATAGGAATAGGCCTTTTTTGTTTTTTTTCTTTTTGTTTGAGTAGGAGATAGGATAAAAGTAGAAAAAAAAGAGAAAGATAGAGTAGAAAAAGGAAAGAGTGACGCACTTAGTCTGGAACCTCTTTTCCGACCAAATCGACAAGGGAAGCCCTACCAGGGGTACCCAGAAGAGGTACCCTCGCCGACATAGCTCGAAAAGTCAAAGGTACACACAAGCTCTCTTCCCGCGACAAGGGGGCGTCACCTTTCCCTCTACTTTCTTTAAAAGAGAGAAAAGAGAAAAATCTATTACATTGTGTTTTCTTAATTCCTACCTTGTATGATTGACAAATGTCATATTTCTTTTATTCAATGCCCTAAAACAAATATTCTTTTTTATCCTCTCTTAAACTTGATTTTTATTAAATATTTAAAGAAAATAAGATTGTTATTATTATCTGTAGACTTTTACACTAATTTTATATTTGCATATTAACCCCAAATTTCTATATTCCAATCTTTTGTTTCATTTTTAAGTTCATTCAAAGTTTCTTCTAATAACGAAAAGAAAAAAATATTTAGTTACTCGTACTAATTTTTAAGAAAACGAGAGACATATGAAGTATTTTAACTGAGTTGTTTAAATTATGTAACGTTAGGATATATTTAGATTTTACGTTGACAATATTTGCTCGTTTAATTTTACGTTTTATGTCGGGCGTTGAAATTCTGGAATAAAGAAGAGAGAGCAAATCAACTGGAACAAGGAACCGAAGTTGAGAGAGCTTTTAGGGAACATTGGAAGAAAGTTTTCAGAATCAGTGAAGAGGAGAATGAGAATTTCAACACTAATTTGAAAACAAAAGAGTTAGAGAACTTAACCTGATAAGTGAAAAGACTCATCATCACCACTCTGTTGATACAAATAGAAACACCAATGAAGCAATTGAAGCGACAATAACCATGCAAGAGCTTAAAGACGCGATACGCAGTTTTAAACAGAAAGCGGCAATGGGTCTCAGGACTCACTAAGAAAAGCTATACCGAAGTAACAGATAACATTTTAGAAGGTTTAAAGAATAGTCTCAATGCGTACCTGAATACGAGATCCTTTTCCATCGACCTAAAAGTGGGGAAAATGATTTTTATACCGAAACCTGGTAAATCCCCTTGTTGGATATAAAATTACCGTCCTATTTCGCTACTGGATTTCATTAGGAAAGTATACGAAAAAATATTAAAGGACAGGCTCGAACAACATTGTGAAGAAAACAACCTATAAAACGAGTGCAAATTCAGCTTCCGGAAAAACAGGAGCATGAATATGGCACTTTCTCTAATAATGGAAAAAATAGTAAAGGTGAAAGGAGAGAAGATGAGCATAGAAATTGTCTGCAGAGATATGTCCCAAACCTTCGACAATGTTTGGCAGCACGGCATACATTATAAGATACTCCAACTTGGATTGAATAATAAACGTGAATGATTATTGTGCCACTATTTCATAGATAGATACTCGTATATAGACATAGGCAATCACCAAGGAGAGTGCTTTAAGCTGGAAGGCTGGGTTGCCCAGGGAGGTTACCTGACTCCGCTATTATACGGTGTAGACACAACAGATATTCCCTCCCCCCCAGAAATGGAGGGGGTGCATGAATATACAATTTGCGGATAACATAACGCAAGTGGTTGTGTCACCCTACAGATACGGCCAATTCCAAGTGAGAGCAAAGGGAGAAGAAATTCGAAGGTTAAACGAGTACGAACGTAAATGAAAAAGTAGTACGAACCGTGATAAATTCAAAATTATACCAGTATTCAGAAGAAAGATAGCAGATATATACGTAAATAATGAAAGATATATATAGAGTAATGAATATAAAATACTGGCTGTAACTATACCTAAAACTAGATACAGGAAATAATAGAAAAGGGAAAAATAGGACTGAAACTTCTGCATAAGTTAAGAATGCTCAGTCAACGGAACAAAAAGAAAATTTATAATTCAATAGTCCAACCGACGCTAATCTATCCGGCAAAAGCGATGAGTACATTGGCTAGAAATAATCATCTCAAATTATAAAAGATTTTAAAAAAGTGAATGTACCTTATAACTAATAAAAGAAGGATAGAGACAAGAAGGATAGAATAACTGCATAGAAAAGCAAATATCGAACCCTTAACGAAGTAATTATGAAAAGGGTGAAAGCGGTCATTGATAAGACACGCGATGAGATTGAAGAGGAACTTACAAATAAAATAATATTTAGAGCAGTATGAATACCTCACCGAATGTTCCAAAACAGAATGAGGATAAGAGATGAATAAGAGGTAGAAGATATATGCACATAGAAGGGAAGCTTAACACTTCAAAAGCGAACCGAATAAAAGGATGGCTAAACCACGAATATGACAACCGATAAAGAGAATCGAACTAAGACACAAAAAATGAAGGTAAATAATAACTGATAAAAATGCCGATCAAAGAAATTCAAAAGAACATGTGTAGTGTTGAGAATCCAGAATATGGCTAGCTAAATACAACGAGAAAATGCAAGAAGAAGTAACAAATACTTATCAGAAACAGAATCACAAGCTAACAACGGTTTGAAAGCCTAGATTTAATACTAGAAGACATCAACTGAATTCACATCAACTTGGATTTCAGGGAATTACTCTTTGACTATAATTCCAACTTATAACTACTTAGCAACTTCCAGAGATTAGTTTGACCTTCACGCAAACTTGAAACTCTCCGCAACTCTCCAACTTCCTTCCATTCCTCACTATCCTCACTAAAACTGTAACATTGTCTTTCTAAATGAGCTCTATATACAAACAAGAGGACGGGGGGGCAAAGCACACCGTAGTATTATCACTGCGTTTAGATGCTGGGTAATGACAACCTTGGACGCCTGTTTAATCTCCCACTAGTTTCTCGATGTACTATCGCTCCCTCTCCTCTTCCTTTCCCTGTCCTCCTTCTCTCCCCTTAACCATGACCTCGATGCCTTAAGTCACAGGGTGGAGGGTAACTGGAGAAGAGGGGGAGTTCGGGCTCTCTCGCCCCTCCTTCTCTCCTCTGGCTCTGGATGCACTAGACTTTCACTCTCACACTTTTTCTCCTAATAAAATAAAATTCAAGAAGCGATGATTTTATCACCAGCTAAAATTCGAACCAGCTCTTTTCATTTCTGTAAGCGATCTGTGCTGTTTACTTTTGGTGACTTGTTTTAGGTCTTGTCGTTTAGATTACTTACCAGCATGTTTGACCGCTTGTCCAGATCCCACCAGCCTAGGATCCGTAAACCAGGTCTTTTGACGAGCACCCCTATGGACAGATTTCGGTCTTTTTTGACCAGACGTCTTTTTTGGAACTTTCAAAAGGAGACACTTCACGGGAGTCAGATGTTTTTTTGGTTCAAAGTGTGAACCCATTATAAAATTTTATAAAACTTCAAAGTGCTCAATTTGTGGTACTTTTGAGTCATATTCCATTCTACAATGGAGTCTTAACACTACAAGAGAATGCGAGATAAAATGAAATCCAAG
Organism: Ceratothoa steindachneri; assembly: GCA_963969495.1. NCBI lineage: Eukaryota > Metazoa > Arthropoda > Malacostraca > Isopoda > Cymothoidae > Ceratothoa > Ceratothoa steindachneri. The sequence continues at coordinate 143,418,336 of OZ018332.1, read as the reverse complement.
AAGGGCCTGACACCTTGCTTTGAGGGTAAAGTGAACCATGTGCCTCTATAAAAAATGGTGAAAAATGATCTGGAACTTTATCCTTTTAAGATAACTAAATTACATCTCCTCTCTAACCCTACCAAAAAGAAGAAAAACATAAGAGGAAAGATTTTCCTATAAAGCTCTATTGATGACTAACAGTCTCCATTTCTATGGACGGATGAAAAATTGTTTACTGTTCAGGCCCCATAACAAACACAATGTTCGTGTTTGGGCACAAAATAAAATTGAGATTCCGGGGGAAAAAGGGGATATCTTTATAAAGACAGACAGAACCCAGCATTGATGATGATGTGTGTAGGAGTAAAATTACCTGTTCAAAAAGCACCTCATCTTCATTAAATAGGGGCTGGGGTAAAGACCAATCAGTTTATTTTAACGTTTTGAATGAGCATCTCATCCTCTGGGTGGAAGCCGCGAAAGGGAAATTATAATGAAACTTATAAAAAAATAAAGCAACCTCACACACAACCAAAAAATTCATGACTGTAGCTACGCACATTTAAAGTAATTATTGCAAAGGAACTTTAGCCTCTTAGTTCGCCTGATTTTAACCTCATAAACTTAGGAGTGTAGTCGATGCCTGAACAAAAGACCTGTATCAAATATTTATTCCTCACAAAGTTCTGAAGTTCAAACTTAAAAAAGATTTACCACTTTCCCTCAAGTTATACCCAGACTTCGTTGTATGATTGACGCAAAAAGCAATCTAATTTAATCTTAGATCCATCTTATTTTAAATTATAATTGCTTCTTTGATTTTAGTCGAAGCATTATCTAATAGTGAATAGTGTTCTGAAAATAATTAGATCAATATCAATCTACGCTTCATGTTTCCACTATCAATTACTTAGAAATATCATCTCCAAAAAATAATGTTGAGAATCTAATTCTTTAACAATATCCTCCTTTCTTTTTATATGACTTTATCTTCTGACTTCTAAACTTTTTCCTCTTTATTGAACAAGCTTTGAGAGTATTTGACTCTAGCTGATTCGTAATTGGTTACTCACCTAGATGTGATACACTGCGGGAGAACTTTAAATTGGTCATTAATTCACCAATACCTCAGTTTGAGATCTCCTCATTTTTCTCAGTGGCGTTAAAAAAGTACTTCTCAATGATCTGGCCTTTGGTGAAAGTCATCCAGACAGTCATACAAGGTGGATAATGACTGCAAACAGGCTTTGTTACCCAGACAGTCATAAAAAGTGGATAATAGCAGCAACCGGGATTTGTTGGATTTTGTTTCAAAACATGACCTTAAAGCTAATAAGGCACTTAAGAACTCATAACTGGTAATGTAATTCCTGGCGGCAAATATATACTATCCATTTTTGTTTAATATCAAAGTAAAGCACCCTTGGATGTGAGGGCCGCGCTGCGTCTTATTTCACCTATAGTTAAGCTCCAAAACAAGTCTGAAGTGTTTGTGGTTTTGCTTATTATCAGGCACTGAGAAATCTTTCTGTAAGAAGTCACTTCTTATATTTTCTTACTTCTTTCCTTATAAACTTGGTTAAATGGTCTGACAGGGTATATGAACCTCCATTAATTGTAAAATGTATAAATTGAAGTACGGGAAGATTAGAACCTAGTCTATACAAGTTCTACGGTGGGCTTGTGTTGGGTATGTGATATAAAAGTGTGTGTAATAAGTCACAGTAGGGCCAAGGCAAGATTTATACACATGAAAGATGTGAATACTGACAATAAAAGCCAAAAGGCAAACCCATCCATGGTTCATATCCAAGAATGAATCAAAACACAATTCGATAAAAATGTTAATTAGATGCTTTCTTAGCTGATTATATTACTTTGTAATGTTTTTCAATGAATATAAAAGTTCAAATAATTTATGCTCAATTTTGTCTAACCACGAAAATATAATCGCAGGTTCGATGTTTTTACACTCCAAACCGTATTTATAAAAACTCATAATAAAAAAATTTCCTAAAAATAATTTCACCCTCAATAATGAGAGAAACTAAGGGTGTAGGCGCGACAGCCACTTATAGCTAGTGCTGCACAAATGATGTCATCTCTTTAATAGGTGACCTCAAAGGGGATAAGGGTCGAGGCTGAGGGACTAGCAAGCCCGAGTCCGAGAATACTGTCCTGAGATTCGGGTGAAAGGTGCTTTTAGCAAAAAAAGCGAATAAAAAGAATAAGAAAAAAATAACGAAGACTCCATCTAGGAAGACCACTCCTCCGTCGTGAATTATTGTACTGGCTGAAGGGTGTGAACGCACTTCTCTAAGCCATTTTGACATTCCTAAAGCAACTGTTACTTATAATTATTCCAACTTAAAGTTTTTGGTCAGGATAATGAAATTTGAATTCGCTACAAACGCCTACATATATTCCCTAAATGGAAATATATTATTTACAGAAAAACAAAGCTCTGCCTGGTAACAGTGGGTGAGGGGGGTTGAAAATTCTACATTAGAAAGTAGCTGAAGGAGTTGTTGCCTTCAATGGCCCTTAAACTTGTTTATAGCAGTTTTCGTCCAATCCTAAGATTTTATTTCAGGCTCAAACTTTGTTATTGAACTATACGCCGCCTTCACCGATCGAGATTCAGTGGTCTTATCTTCCCTGCAAAGGTCATTGATTTCCCCGTTCTTCCAAACTTTACAAAAATTCTTTCCTACTAAATTAGTTGTCTTTTGTTTAAATATTATCATGCAATGGTAAAATTGGCTTTTAAAAAGCAAAGCTTTTTCAGGACGCTGAAGACTATAATAATGATGCCCCTTTCAACTTTCTCTTTCGCTTCTAGAAACATAAAAATACCAATTCAAATAATTCAAACTTATATCTAAATGCCTCATTGCTTCCCCTCCTAAAAAAAAATAATATCGCACATTCTTAACTATTAACTATTTCAAATCCCAAATTTTCTAATTAGCACCCCAAACCGTATTACAAATATGGGATTACCGGGCTCCGTTCAGACATTTCCCCGCGACAACCTTGTTTGCGGCCATCGATAAGTAAACAATTTTTTTTAAATCCTACATAATTTTTCATTGAACCTTAATTTTTTAATGTCTTTCAAAATATTCTCCTTTAATTTCACAAATAATAATAAACTAACTTTACTAAGATGAATTGCGGGAAAGAAAAAGTTAAAATATTATAACGGGATTTAATGCAACTATTTAACCAAAATACTTGATTCGGAAGTTTCATTGTCCTTTGAAACGTATCGTTGAAAAAAATAATCTCATTATAAACAATTCCTAGTCTTTGGACTAGGAAATATGGCTTCTTAAGCGGCTAATCTTTTATCAGATATGAATAGCTTCCATGGGTTTGATTATTTCCTGGAAGTTAAAGCGCAGGGGAAAGTGATGAAGTGAGCGAAAATGAAAATGTTTATAAGATAAATATCTGCAGATCCTGATCCAGAACTTGGAGCTTTTTGGCAACACTATTTCATGTGTTAGAAAAAAAATAGTAAAAGTTGGGGAGTGTCTTTAAATGGTAATTTGGAAGTGTGTGGTTGAGCATTTTGAGTAGTAGACTTGGTATATCTCTGCCAATCAGTCTTGTTTCTTCTTTTTTTTCTTTTTGTTGCAAACGGTCAAATTTCTTTTGAAATGTAATTGAAGTAATCGATTTACCTTTTTCGCCGAAATGAGTAGTGGAATATATTATGTATGGCTTTTGTAGACTCTTTGTAGCATGTGCGTGTGATTTGGATAATGTTTTTCCACGTGGTTTATTTCTGTCAGAAATATCCATTTCTCAACAAAAGCAGCAATGTGGTATGAAACAGGTTCATTTTCCACTTTTATTCTAATGATTACGATCTGACACATGTTTTCAACTGATTTGTGGTTGTGGAACCTGAACATGACATTGGGTCTTTCCGATCTTGTCAATTCTATTCTAGTCTACCCCATTTTTGATTTCTCCTCTAAAATGTACTCGATTATATGAATTTCCACAATCAACTATTATTTTATTCTTAACACAGTTTACTAACCAATTAGAAATAAGGTTCTGCACAACATTTTTTTTTTAAAGTTCATTTATTTATAGAATCATATTTATATATTTATTTATAGATTTATACAGGGTGTAAGACTAGTTAATGTGCAGTGGCCTAGTCTTTTCTTGGTTTCAATTATAAGTGCAAAGTGATCTACAACCATTTTGTATCATTAAGATGAAATGGGCAAAGTCAGCAAACTAAACGATGGATTCCACGTAAACCGACCGAATTTCCCTGTCAGCGCTGCATTGAGGCCTGCATGACACTATTGTGTAAGCAACGTCGTTTGTATTGGGTGAATAAAGAGGTTACTGTAGATGATACATGGTGTGTACACTCAAACAGGACACAAAAAGGAAGCTGTACAGACAAAGGTGCACCTGCACAACTTAAGGCAAAGGCCGACCGGCATGATAGGAAGCTTATGGTTTGCATCTGGTGAAAGTGAAGGGAGTGATATACTTTAAAATTTTGAAAAGCAATCGGTTAAGCGAAGATCAATTATATAGTCAACAACTGCAAGAGTTGGCAAACGCAATTGCACATAAGCGACCAGAATTGACTGATGTGATGTTTCTTCTTGATAACGCCTGACTACACGTGGCAAATCATACAAGTGAAAAACTCTTGAGCTGGAGTGGGAATTACTCCCTCACCCACCGTACTCACCAAACCTGGTTCAAACAGTCTCCAATCTATTCCGGACACTGCAGAACTCCTTCAATGACCAACTAATTGATCACCTCATTTGGAGACTTCTTTGATAACAAACCAGTTGAATTTTAAAACAAAGGCACCCATGATCTATCACATCGTTGGAATTAGGTCGCGAACATTAAGGTCATTACATTGCACATTGAAATTTTTCTTTTGCTGCATTATTTCTTTGTAAATCATTGTCAATAAAAATTGTGCGAGAACTTTGTTTCTAACCTAATAATGATTACACTGGGTTAACAAAAATCTCTTTGCAAGTCGTCTAAGTTTTTTCATCTGATTCAGGACTATTCTGCACCGCTACAACCGAAAATGTCATCCGTTTTATCCTATCAAGTCAGATTTCTGTATTAGTTGATTTTTAGAAAATCCAATCTTAAAACTGAATTGATTGCATTTTTGTGACATTTTGGGGTTATTTTTGTAAATATTTCTCAGCCGCAATAGATTTTTAAGATAAAAAGCATCGTTTTCTAACACAATTCATTAATTGGATGTTGAAATATCAGTGTACATTGAATAGTAGACATTGATAACGTGTAAATTGGATATTAGGTCATCAGTGTTTAGAACTTAGGACATGAAATTCCGTTTCTTCGAACTCATAAAATGCTCGGTGGTAGAGATGTCTCTCTACAGAGCTCCAAAGTTTTCTGTCATCATGAGTGCATTCCAGTGTCCTTGATACCTGATCTCTATCTCTTTCATGTCCAGATGGAATCTTTCTCCCTTCTCGTCACTCATTAATTCCAGATTCTCATGAAAACTATCCATATGTGAGAATAAGTGATGCATTTTGATGTTTATGTGGCATCCGAGGTTTCTGAAAGTTAGGCAACATATTGGAGACAAGCTCTGCGTTGTTCCTTGTCTTTTTGTTCCCAAGATAGTTCTTCACAATCAGAACAAATGCCTTCTCCCATTTAATTTTCCCTTCGTTCAATAAGTTTTCAAATTCTGGATCCATGATGAACTGATGAAGTTGAGGACTGTCGATAATGCCAGCTTTCAACTTTTCTATGGTTAATCCTAGAAAAGCGTGGCATAAGTAAGTGAAGTAGCCACTATCTTTTTCAAAGTTCTTCGGTGAACTGTTTGATCGAGCCGAGCTTGATCCGCAGCAGTTGGAAGAGTATCTTATCTATGTCCAGTAAAGGTTGTTTATAACGTTCCTTGCTCTATAAGGCACAAATTCCTTCCGTACAGGGCACTCATTCTTTGTGTAATGCTGAGCTCGATCCCTACTATCACACATACACAGAAAGTACGGGTACTTAAAATCTGAATTCACGACCAGGCAAAAATAACACTCAACTACAATTACAATACTAAATGCAAATTTGGGTCAAAAGATGATGAGTCTTCTTTATATTAACATAAAGGTGTAATAAAACATTATGTGAATCTGGTTGAGGAATAGTTATTGCTAATTAGTTGTTTTGATTTTAGTGCTGCCTTCTTGTGGATCCACAACCAGAAGAGGAAAGGAGATACCTGGATTTCGTAATACCATTGTTTAAGATTAATCTTTACCGTGTATCAACTGAGAAGTCGTTCTTCGGGACCTAACCAAGGCTAGAGAATCTAAACCACCCCATGGGGTTCAGGACTCATGTCACACATCGGATTGCACTCATCACAATCCATGTGGTCAGTGGATCATGCGATACCGTTCCAAAATATTACTTTCTACCAGAGAGTTTATGATTGGCATTAGGTCCAGGTGGAAAGAAGCAAAGTGGCGATACATGCCTAAAAATACCTTGATCCCATCTCTCGCTTCCTCTATTTAAATATTGTAAGGATGAGGAAGTAAGGAAGAGTTGATAAACCCTGCAATAAATACAGGGCAGTCCATACAAGCGGAGGGCTTTCCAATCCCCTTTTAAGGGGATCATATATGCGTTGGTTCTTTTTATTCCTCTCTACTTTATCCTCGTTAAACCGTTCCTGTCAGGTCGCCCGAGGAACAGTTGCCGTTGTCCTGACGGTCGTTAGTCCAATCCTCATTGTTGTCTTGTCTATCATTATACCTCTATGAATCAAACTGAGGCCCTGTGGGTGCACACTGAATGCTCTGCCCTACTGGGAATAGGTATCTCAACGGGGACGACGGGTAGTGGGCCATGGCGATCCAGGATACTGAAGGCGATACAAAAGCTGATGCAATTAATGCGTCTAGGTCCTGGTTCCGTTATCTGTATTAAATTAGGAGGAGTTTTCGATACTTAACACTAGAATGATGGAACGGTCATTTTGACCGCTGTTCAAGTTTACTTATTAAATATTAGCCACATTTTTTATCGCAATCCGCTAAAATTTCTTGACTTTTATTTTTTCATATTCAAAATGGCATTGTGAAAGTATAAAATTATTACAAGAGTCAGGTAACGAGCGATAGAGTATGCTACCAAGAAGGACTGAGCGGTCATATTGACCGCTGCATAATATAATCCTCTTTTAACGTGTTTATTTCATTACAGGGAGCGTGCTACAGTTCATAACTCCTCAGTACACGCTTGTTCTAACATGTTCTGACAAGGTTAGTGTGCTTTCTATATAAATTCGCTGCAATTACACTATTGTGTAGTACACAATAGACTCTTGTTAGGAAAAGATTTCGTCTGATAGAAAGGAGACTCGTCTGACAGAGGAACGACTTCGACAATTTCTTGTTGCCACCCACACCTTACGATGAATGGGAAGGAGAATCTTTTGGTAGTAATGAAGAAGAATGCATTCCTTCAACGCAATTTTTCACCAACTACAGACGAAGAAAATGAAAACATTGCATCAACTACAGAGCAACGTAAGTGTGATGTGATTATTTTATGATACTGTTGGAATGTCATTCGATATACCGTTCAAAATAATATGTAGTTATTTACATTATTATTTATATCATTATTATTGCTGTTTCTCATTATTATTATTATTATCATTATCATTATTATGTTATTATATTATTATATTTATATTATTACTATCGTATGTTGCGATAAGTTTATTTTATTTTAATAAAAATAAATCCGAACATAAATATGTAGGAAGATATTTTATGTACTTTTGTTACATATGTATTACTATAAATGACTAATGAATCCTTACGTCTTTATCTACAGATTGTGGGAGAATTCTTGAGAGTAATCCCACTGCCGATGAAGAAGTAATTGAAGGAATTACACTAGATGAAGCCCCTACATCTGCACATGGCAAAAGTCTAAAGGCTCCAGAATGGGACCCAGTGGTTTCAAATCCCTCCTGAAGGCTCCGATAATAGTGGAAAATACAGTGCACAGAATATTATTACTGAAGTTCCCGGTTCTTCTGCATATCCTAAGAGACATGTTGTATTGGGGAGCATGATGAGCGCATTTTCCTTATTCATTGATGATTTCATAATTCGACAGCTAATAAGATGTACAGAAGCAGAAGCTCGCAGCAAATTGAATGAAGAAAGAAATATATCATATGCTATCAATAGTCTACGCCAGAGGACTTATTACTAAAGGATATCCACTTGCTTTTTTATGGTTAAAGGTTTGAGGGCCTCGTTCCTTCTCCATGACTATGTCAAAAGAAAGATTCAAGCAACTTCTTCGATTTTTACGTTTTGATTTGAGATACACCAGAAATCAACGAATTCAATCAGATAAATTTGCTCTTTTTTCTAATATATGGAACAGATATAGTGAAAAATGCCAATCATGTTAAAGACCTGGAGCAGATATAACTGTTGATGAACATCTTTTCTCCACTAAGTCCAGAAGCTCTTTCACCCAATATATGGAAAACAAACCGGATAAATTTGGAGTCAAATTCTGGCTTGCTGTAGACTCAACGTCCCATTACTTGCTGAATGGATTTCCTTATCTGGGAATATGTAGTGATGAAATTGGTAAGTTCTTTTCTAAGTAAAGGTCTAAATATCACATTTGATAACTATTTTACTTCGGTGAAGCTTGCTAAGACATTGCAGACCAGAAAAACGAGTATCTTTGGAACGATAAATCGAATTCGGCGCGAAATAACAACAAGCATAAAAAATAAGTAACAACCACTACTCATCCATTATTTTGAAGAATTGTGACATGAAACTCACCGTGTACCAAGGAAAACCTTTCTAAGAGTGGACTGATTCTAAGTACTGTGCACAAGACGGCAAACTGACAGTGGTACAAAGAAGTTGCAGAGTCTCTCACGTATTATAATAAAACAAAATCTGGCGTTGACAATGTTGATCAGATGGCCAGACTGTACACCACTAAAGTGGCTTCTCGGCGTTCGCCATTACAGGTCTTCTATAACTTACTTGATCTTGCCGTGATTAATTCACTTATAGTATACCCTGAAATGGTTGGAACTAAAATAAGTCGACGAGATTACATTCTAAAACTCCTAGGAGAGTTACAAGCTTTTAAAAGAAATGTGGATGAAAACCTCGAAGACGAATAGACAGATGAAAAACTTTTGGAAGAACCAATAGAAGAACCAAGAACCAATAAGCGTAAAACTTGTCAAATTAGCAATTGCAAGAAGAACAAAACTAATGAAATATGTTACAAGTGCAAGAAATATGTGTAGGGTAAATGTATTTGAATGATACTCAAGCGAATAATTGTAGAACTTGTTCATGATATTGATAATAATTGATACATCTAACGACCTAGTATTATATAAATACCTAAACCCCTTTTGATAAATGTATTTATATTATATAGTTGCATCAATTATTCTATATGATAAACATAAATGGGATTGTTATTATGTTATTTTTCTCTGTCTCATATATATATATAAGTAAATGGAAATATATTGATAATGTATTTTTACTTATCATTTATTGATACCTATTCCATACAATAATATAATGAAATATTTGCAACAGAAGTAGGTTAAACTGGAACTAATAAAAAAACATAATTCTTGTGATAGGAATTTACCCCAAAATGTGTGAAAAAACGGAGAAAATAAGGAAAAATAATATCGGAGGTCAAAATGACCGATCAGTCTTTCTGGGGGTTGTGCACTTGGCCGTCCACTTCCGAGTGTCTCGGAAGTCAAATTCTAAACTTAATCCTTTTCGTAAGTTATATGCATATACTGAGAGGGGGCGAAACGGTTCGGAGATTGAGGGAATAGAGTAGGTATTTGGGGAAGTGGGCGAGCAGTGTTAGCTAGGAATGTTTTTAAACTAAGTTTTTGAAGAAAATGAAGTTATGCGCAATAAAATTATATGAAGCTACAGAGCCAAATTATGTTAGTCAAGGTCTATTGTGTTTTGATGCAAACCAAACCTATCCTAAATGGCATATTAAATGGGTGCCAAGGACAAATACATGATGGCGCGGAGGTTAGGCGTCGCAAATTATCGAGTCTATTTTTCGATATGTGATTTAAAAAGTTCCCGATTATCAATAATTGGCGGTAAATTTTCTCATTTAATTAACTGTCTTAAGAATGGAAGGAAACCTCATTATTATGAGAACAAATTTTAATGAGATCATTTGATATTGCAAGAGCTATACTTGCCTTTTGTTTTGATCATAAATAAAGAAGTTAAAGCGTTTTAAAAGTGATATAAAAATGGTAGGAAAGAACTTGGCTAGAATCTTATGAAAGTTCACTTCGATGAAAAGGTTCACTCTGCTTGACAACTTGTAAGCTTGATGCTCGTTAATATAAGGTAGAATCTTTTAAGATTTTCATTTGTCTTTTTCTATACTTCTTAAAATACGAAGTAACTTCCTGCAATCAAAATATACAATTGAACTAAGGAGTTGAAAGTTTTTTATTCCAATTTTGTCACCTTTTGTAAGCATTTACTGAAATCTTCTTTGTTGTTGCGTTCATTTACATGCTCTTGATTTTGGGGGGAAATGCTGATATCTGTAAAATATACAGGATCAGAAAATTCGTTTATATTTAGAGGTGCCACATTTCCTTAAGGAACATGGAGAAAGCATTAGGAAATTGTAGACATTTTGTCACCTATCATCTTAGGATCATGGAGACATTGCATAAGGAAAACAATATTTTAACTCTCGTTAAATCATATGTTGTTTCCGAGGAACATACATTGTTTGCTTTCAATGTGTTGGCATTTTCATCGCACTAAGATATTAACACTATTAGAACTTTCTCAAAGTGTAACTTCTTAATGCAAACAGTCTAATTTTGTATATAAAATTATTCTTTGTAGTATATTTCTTAAGTTTGTCTGTGTCAATATTTCAGTTTATATAGCTTCTCGCACATGTGAAGTTAACACCTCCAACGAGTTAAGAAATAAATTCTAATTTCACAAATATTTAAAGAATTTATTTCTGTACCAGAGATCTTATGTAAACTTTGAAAACTTTTCACAAATTACTGATCAAACAAAAATAATTATTTTTGAACTACCAATGGTTGAATTTCTCTGTTGTGTGTATATGCATCACATTCGGCCGTATCTCCAGATTGGTCATCTGGAGTCTATTTCTCGGTACAATATGATGACGGCAGATGCACCATCGGTTGTAGAAGCTACGATGTGTTCATTCGGGTAGAGTTCGAATTTATTTAATCTATAATTCACCAACTCCTTACATTTATGTAGTAGTCTTCGTGTTGAGCTGATCATTATAGTTCAGATTTTATTTAAAGTTTCACATTGAATAACTGTACTAATTACTTTTTACTGTTATAAGAAAAGAAAATCACCATATTTTAATGTATTATGAAGAGTTGGTGGATAAAATTCTTATTGATTATGTGTTTTACGACAACATTTTCTATAAAGTCACCTCTTTTAAAACAGTTAAAACTAAAATCATCACATCACAGCTAGCCATTTAAGTGACTTTTTACCGACAATTTACGTCTAAGTCAATATAATGAACATTCTTTATATAAAAAGTTTATTCTGTTTTGACGATTAAAGTAAATTTTAAGTTATTTTTTATTTATTATAATTACTTTCATCATTCTTAGTTTTTAATTACTCCATATATTTGACTTCTTTGTCGTAAGAACCATAAAGATTTATTCTTATGAAACAACCAAATCATGGAATTTGAATCCATTAAGTATGTGAAAATAAAATAATCACCTCTTTCTGCGTACTTCAAATGAAACCTTGCTTTCTTAACAAACTATCCTCCTAAGCTGCTCCTTTCCTGTGAAATCTAAAAATATATTCACTTCTTCAAATTCGCTCTACATCACAAATATAAGTAACCTAGATCAGGTCATGTTTGGTTGAGTAAAGTTCTATTGTTGACACTATAATTAAGAGTTATTTATTTATTTATTTTTATTTATTTATTATTTATTTATTTATTACATACTTATCCAATGTACAGTAAAAACATATTACATTTTAAATCTTAGTGGCAAGTTACTATAAGTACTTATACATGCAAGATTATTTATGGGCCCGAAATAAGTCAGTGACTTTTAGGGCAGAAACTTAAGACTAAGCAGAAAATTATCAGGACTAAAAATCCCTTCATGTTTATACAAATATAAACAACTTAATATTCATTTGAGAACCTAACCATTGTAATGATTGCAAATAACGAAAAATTATATAATTTAAATTTAGAGATAAATTAAAAAACTATTTTATTTCCAGCGATTCTTTCAAGAGGTATGTAGTTAACATAGTCAACAGTCTTATATAAATAATAACATATTTATAATTTATAAATCAAAGTAGTAGTACACAGTATAATAGTGTACGGTAACAAATAAATACACAATAACAAAAGCTGAATAGAAATTTAGTAATCCGAAGTTATATTGTTTTTAAGAGCTTTTTTGAATTGAGCTAAATTGGTTTGGGATTTGATATTGTCGTTCATGCGATTCCATATTTTGATAGATTTGTACAGGAAGCTACATTGTGATTTTGATTTTGAATACAAGGGTGAAATAAATTTTGTTCTATTGCGGGTTTGGTGATTATGGGTATTATCAGCTGTTTGTAACATATTAAATATATAGCTATTATAGGAACACTTTATTGTTTTGTATATGAATAAGGATGTTTGAAAAACAAAGAGATCATTTAATTTTAGAATTCTGGATTCCTTAAAATAACGATTAGTGTGCTCATTGTAGTCAAGTTGATGGATGGCTCGAATTGCTTTTTTCTGTAATATGACTAATTTATTGAGATAATTTTGATATTTTCCATAGCAACTCTCTATGCCATATGTCAAGTAAGGTTGCACCATTGTCATATATAAAGAGTGGAGAATAGATTTAGGAAGAAACTTATTTAATTTATATAATATTCCAATCGATTTTGATAGTTTTGTTGAGATATGCGTAATATGTTGTTTAAAACTCAGATTTTTGTCAATAAAGATGCCTAAGAATTTGATATGAGTAGTTTCATAGATTATTCCGTCGCCCATTTTAATATGGAGCAATTCAATAGATTTTTTGTAAGAGAAAAGAATATATTTGGTTTTATCCACATTTATTGATAGTTTATTAACATTAAGCCACCTGTAGACATTTTCGAGTTCTTTATTTATTGTAGATGCAATGTTGCTCGGTTTGTCATATGGCAAGGGAGTTGATAAGGCACTATCATCCACGAATAATATAAATTTAAACAGAGAAGATGATTTAACAATATCATTAATATAGATTAAAAATAACAGTGGCCCTAGCACGGAGCCTTGTGGGACCCCAGTTGTAATATTAAGGTGGGATGAGTCATGACCATTGACGGAGACACATTGCTTTCTTTCAGTTAAATATGATTTGAACCAATTTTGACAGTTGCCTCTAATTCAGTACATAGCTAATTTTGACAGTAGGATATTATGGTTGACACAATCGAAAGCTTTTTTAAAATCGAGAAAAATTGAGAATACAATGTGGCCCTTTTAAATGTCATCATATAAATATTGAAGGTGGTTAATTATCGCGTGAATCGTTGATTTCTGACGTCTAAAACCATATTGGTATTTATACAACAGTGAATTAGATTCCAGAAATTTATAAAGTTTATTGAATGCTATTTTTTCAAATATTTTACTGAGCATTGTAAGACATGAAATAGGGCGGTAATTGCTGACGTTTGAGAGGTCTCTGGCCTTTGGTAACGGTGTTACCCGAGCAACTTTTAATGCACTTGGGAATATACCCTGCGTAAATGATTTATTGATTATTGATGCTAAAATTGGAGCGAATATATCGGAGATGTATTTTAAAATTTTAGTGGAGATTGAATTAATGCCTGATTTTTTATTTTTTAGTGAACTAATGATTTTTTTTTTATCGGCTACGCTTACAGGAGAAAAGAATAAGGAATTTGATACATTAATCTCATTAAAATACGAAAGAAAAGATTTATCGACTATTTTGCAGGAGTCTGAGATTTTTTTACCTACGTTGACAAAAAATTTATTGAATTCATTCGCTTTTTCCTTATTGTCATCAACTGGTTTACCGTCAATGATAATTTGTTTAATTTGGTTTGTTCCTTTAGTAATTTCAGGTTTTATCACAGAATTGATTAATTTCCAAGTTTGTTTTATATTGTTTTTCGTTTGATTAGATCGTTCATGGTAATAATTTTTCTTGGCTATTTTAATTTGGTTAGTAACTTGATTCCGAAAATTTTTCTGGAATTTGACTAAGCTTATAAAGAAAAAGTATTTTTGACATTTTTTGATTTTATTTATAATTGCGTTTGTTATCCAAGGTTTTGTTTTGTGTTTATATGATATGGTTTTAGATTTTAGAGGACACTTAAGTTTGAAAGCATCGTCTAGCCTTGAAATTAACTCTTCGGTAGCAGAATCGATGTCATTTATATAGGAAATTTCATAAAGATTCTGATTTAGAACATAATTATAGAAGTTTGATAAGGTATTTTCGTTAATTATGCGGTAGGTTATTGTACGGTTTCGATGAATATTGTTCGAGTTGAAAAAAGACTTTTTGATCATGAATATAGGAAGATGGTCCGATATGTCACAAAGGAGAATACCGGAAGAGTAATTTTCGGGGTAAACTCTGAAAATATTGTCAATTAGTGTTGCTGAGTTTTGGGTTATTCTTGTCGGTTTTGTTATAATTGGAAGTAAAGAATGAGAATAAAAAGTATTGAGGAAGGACTGAGTTGATGCGTGGTTTTTAAAGTTTAATAGATCAAAGTTAAAATCTCCTGTAATTATTATGTCGTCATAGTTTGTAACATTGAAGTAATTGATTAATTCAGTAATCTTATCTATAAACATCTTTGGGTCACAAGAAGGGGGTCTATATACGGTTCCAATGATTATTGTTTTACCATTTGATTTTACTTCGATAAATAAAGTTTCTATATAGTTATAGGAAATACTAATTTCGTCAACTTTTTTAGTATTGAGTCTGTCAGATATATACACGCTTATACCTCCCCCTATCTTGTTTACGTCGGGTAGTGAATGAAAAGAGCTATAGTTTGGGACACTGATAAGGTGTTTATTATTATTTGTTAGCCAGCTCTCGGTGAATGCCAAAACGGAAAATTTATAATTAAGTGTTGACAAAAATATTGAAAATTCATCAAAGTTTGCGTGCAAAGATCGAATGTTAAGATTTAAAATGGACAGGTCTGTTTTTTTTCAAATGAATTGTAGTGTTAAATTTATCACAATCGTAGTATTGGTTTCTTATGTTATTTTCTTTAAAATTTGGATATAATTCATCAGAATGGTTTATGTCTGGATCGATATTATTGAAGTGATCTAGTTGTTCAATCATAAAGGAATTTAAAAATTAAAGGTTACAATTGAAATTACGTATAAAATATCTATAAACAGTTAAAATACTGTTTTTATGATAACTTTAATAAGAAAAAAAGGAATAAAGTATGTAATACAATTGAAATAAAAGTAAGTAAATGCTAGGTCAAAACATGGTTTGTTTGTTTTTGTTTTTTTCATTTAAAACAGTATTATCGCCGAATGCATTATTACTGATCGTTCCAGAGATTCTCAGCCTTAAAGTCTGCAAGCGTCGAATTGAGGTGTTCCGACAGAAATTTTTGGAGGGCAGCTCGGGTATTGATAACTATACGTAGGTCACGGCGACCAGAGGGTGATGGCAGGAAGACGTTGATGAATCCATCTCTGGTAGTACAGCCTGCGATCTTTGTGGAGAATTTCTTTTTAGCTTGGCGGAGGACGAAAAAGATTTTGTTGTGATTTGGAGTCAGTTGTTCGTTACATAGAATGAAGGTTTGAATTCTTTGCATGCTGAGAAGATATCACGCTTCAGATCACTTCTGCGCAACTTCACAATTATGTTTCTTTTGTCAGGACCTTGTACTTTTGGTTTGGGACCTAGACGATGAGCAACAGAGATGTCAGCTTCTTGCATTTGTATGTGGCAGTTATCTTTAATAAGTTTGCGGATGATATTGCTGCAGTTTTCATTATTGGTAGCTTCAGGTATATTGCCGGAGAATATAATCGTATCTCGTCTTTCATAAGCGTCGGAAGAATCAACCTTTTCTTCTAATTTTTGGATTTTTTATCTCATTTGTTCGTTAGATTTTTTGAGAGATGATTTTTTGTTCTTGTTTGTCAAAAGATGATTCAAAAAACTTAAAGAGAACGTTCATAATGTCTTTGGCATCAACTGATAGCGTAGATGAGGAAATATGGGTCTGCAGTTCATTAAAATTAACTGGTTCGTTTAATTCGGTTGTTCCTCTTGTAATTGGAGTATTTTTTTCTTTGTCTGCCTTCCTGAGAGTAGGAGAGTAGGAGGAGCCATTCTTTCTAAGGACGAATGGAGAAATCTGACAACAGTGTTTATGTACTATGGGAGTTTGTTTAATTACTGGGAAAAACAGTAATGTTTAATTGTTAAAATTTTTACTTTGAAGGTTGTTAGGTTTTGATTGATAAGTGATTGTTTTAATTAATTAATTCAAAGAGTGAAGAGATTAGTTAAACAAGATGGACGTGGCAGAACTGCACTTCTAATCACTCAGTTGAATTTAGGCCTAATGGCTTTCAAACAGACTCAGTGGGAACATGGGAATTTTCGACGTAATGCGGTAATATCACTTTATATGTCCAAATAAATTAACTTACATACGTAGATTTATAATTTTTAGTATTCAATGCAGTTTAAAAACACTAGTATTCACTTTTATTCGATAAATAAGCAATATCACTGTTTGTTGATGAAAACAAAGAAAATTTGCCAACTTTTGTAAATTAAAATATCAAAAAATTATCCTAAATATTTGATGATAGAGATGCCAGCCATTTCCTCATATGTGAACTACTGTGTTCGATCTACTCACCACGGAAGTGGCCTATCCCTAGCATGGATGTGGTCAACCAGGAAAAAAGGTTGTCGAGGAGAGAGATGTGTGTATTATTTAACAGCAGGGAGAACAATTTCCAGCTCTTCGACCGTTTTCCCTTGAAACTTATCACTTTAACTGAGAGTGCATTATCTCCAGAATGGGTGTCTATCGGTTACTTACAAGTGAAATGGAAAAGGCCTCGGTAACCTGCTTACGTGAAGCCGGAACTTTGCCGGTTCCAAGAACAATGACAGACAAAGATACATCCAGGTGAGATGAACTACTACCGTCGTTTGAAGAGAGTCAGATGGAGAATGAAACGTCATATCGAGTATAAATTGCGCACATAGTTTCATGGACCCATCCGACGGAAGATGCGCGAAACCATTCTTCCTGAAAAGGTGGGCATAAAAGATGGGCTCACTATAGTCCTCTGAAAGCCAACAGGACAGGGAGTAAGAAGTACGAGGAGAGAATCCTTCGGCGAAAGGTTTTATTTGCCTGGCTATAGCATTTGCAGTCATAAAAACATAACGATAATGGCATGAATGACTTCACTCAGTAGCGATAACAGCTATTTCTGATTTAGTCATGAAGCCTAAGTCCAACGCAACGAAGGGCATTGGATTGACTATATTAACTCAGCCCTCTTTTCTCACTTCGCTTTTAAATCTTATTCTAGCAGTTCCCATACATAGAATACCCCTCTTACCAAAGTTGAAGGTAGAGCATACACTAAAACAAGTGTGGAATTGTTTAGCTCATTCAATTTGGTATTCTGGTTGGGATTGGCCAGATTGACTAAAAAGTTCCGTCCAAAAACTTGAAAGCCTTCGTTTCCCTACTAATAGATGCAGCTAAAGCCTGTTGCGGACGGATAATGTGTTTATCGAAAACCCTTCTTCTATCAGGTGAACGGATAAATTAGAAACGCTTGAAGGCTTTGGCCTTAACCAACCCGGCAGCATGTTACTAAGGCGCCTTGACGTCTTTGAGGCACTGGCACATTCTTTGTATAGTTTGCTGAATGAGGGCAATGGGGGGGTTATTGACCATTTCACTTCCATCCAACATGGTTCTGAGGCCAGATGTAACCCTCTTGGACTGCGCCTTTGCTGAAGTTATGAAGGAATACCTCACCAAGTGAGCACCCCATGAAGGAGGAGAGTTATTTTTTTTCTTTCCTACTTTTACTCTTTACTTCCCTTTGAACAGGTTGCATCAAAGTCAGATCAAGGTCGTCGATTGATCCCTTTCAACCACAATCCCCCACCATGTGAGACCCCAACAAGTGCTGTGAGACGACCATGTTCCCAATATTTGTGTCATTTGGAGGAGGATTCCCTCTGGGCATCTTCCTTCATGGTATCGTTGCTCTAGTCTAGGTCTTCCTAAAACGGTTGCTCCAGATGTTGGGAAATTATCGCTGAGAGGAACAAAGTTTGGCTGCAAAAATTAATTGTTTGAGCACATAGGCCCAAAAGGAAAATCAGGTAGAATCAGTGTATCCGCTTTAATGAAGTGGTGGAGCAAACATACCTTGGGTGTTTAAGTTGAGACAGGGGACAGAAGGATCTACTATTGATCACTTACTGCTGAGCATTTAAACCTGCACTTAGCTCCATTTCTAGGTTTAATCCTACTTTTTTACGGTGTCCCTGCAAATATGGGCTACTTCTATGCTAGCGATGGAGCTAGTTGGAGGCAGCTGCCAGGGAAAAATAGAAAATAGGATGTAACTTCGTAGGGTATGTTTTCCTTTCTATTTTTGGTATGCATACGCTAAACGCCCACTCCTGTTCCTCGATTTGGAGGGTGCATAGGGTACCAGTTAACCGGCTTGGTAAAAGTAAAGACTGCACATCGTATATTAATTAGCATATGCGTTTTTCAGTCGTTTCCTGGCTTTGTTGGTAATACAAACTAAACCCCCCAAAACTGTTTTGCAACGGTAAGTTGTGGTAAAAGAAATGCGCTTATTCAGATCTCTCTGTGAGAGAATGGGATATTCCTTCTTCAGTTTGGCCTCAAGAGTAATCAACTCTTTATTCTGATAATCTGCTTCCATGGTTGTATCCTCAATTACTACAAGAAATTCAAGCTGGGTTGTTTCATCGCTGCCATCAATCAACTCTTCGTCAGCGGTAAATGCTTAAGTTACCTAAGCTTTCTTTTCTAGCCTATCAAGGTCAGGAAAGTAATTGTTGATTTTCTCAGGCATAACACTAAGAGGCTCTTGAATAAGACAAACAAATGAACATTATTCTCCAATATTGGTTAGTAATGTTGTCAATTCTGAAAAGACTGTTGTGTTACCAGTCTGAACACGAGGCTGATAAAGTTGAATTATTCTCTAAACAGCAGCAACTATTTTAGGGTACCTTAAACATTTGCACTTTTTCCATAAAGTGATAAATTCAGGAGCTTACATCTCCAAATAAATCTGCAAGGCAGGCAATTTTCAACATGAATTATTCACTCTTCATTTTGTCGTGTTGAATAACTTCTTTGGCAGTTTTTTTTCTTAAATAAAATTGCTATTTCCTTTTTTAACCAAGAAAGAGATGTAAAACTTTATCCCGAAGTAACTTTCTCACTTCAGTGTGAATAAAATTACAGTGTGGCTTGCTCCCCTCTCTTGGCATAAAGTTTTGAATATTCTTGGGTCACAGATCTCCATTTAATATGATTAACCATTTTCACTACATCTAATGAAACATCTGCAAGCTCATTTAGAAGAGTTTCTATAGCTAATGCATGGCAGTGCATCATAAATTACGGATTAAAATTAGATTGTACAGATATTCGCTAAATATTAGGAGCTAGTGTTTTAATTGTATCTTACTAACCTGTTTATTAAATCCAACTCTTGTTAGGCTGAGAGATACACTTCATATATACATGGTGATAATGGTTTATTAGGTAATTCTGACTATGAATGCTGTAAAACATCGATCAAAGTTATCCTTTTGCTGTTTTTTTTATCTTTTTACCTAAAGTCTTGCCTGCTATCGGCCACACTTTTTCTGTTTTGAATAGGTGAGGAACCAAGACAGCAATGAAAATAGTTTAAGATTCTCTTACTTCTAATTTTGGACCAATTTGTATTGAGGCATGGCAGTCCAATAGACCACTGTAGGAAGTGGTACCCAATGAGGTGTTTACTAATATTGGTAAGGTACGGTAAAGTTGCCGTTATTGATAATCCTATATGGATACCAGTAACTTGTGTTGAAAACATTTTGTTCTAAACTGGATGCCTTCTTTGAGGTAAATTTTAAGTGATGTCATCCCACTGAGAAGTGAGTGGGCTCGATAGTTGAGATGCGGCCATCAGCAGATTGATCTGATTCCAGTTTGACTTATTATACAATTTCATATCAGTTATATATAAAAGACCCGCACACTCTAAGTTAAATCTCATAACTTGTTTCTTATATACAATCAATAAATAATTCTCTTACAATGTTAACATCAATATAATATATACATTTTAATATGGTTCACTTTGGGATTATGACCAGACTCGAACTTTTGGATATTCATCGCATTCCATATTTTCGTGATTCAGTTATATATATATATATATGAGGAATTAAACCACATTCTCCGAAGACAATTTAATTCAGAACAGTTTCGGTGTATCTCACACCCTTTTTCAACTGACACTGGATAGAAAATATTAGAAAAGTGCTTACAAACATAACACGAGGTCAGATCGTGAAAGATCCCCTCTTTTTCTCCCCAATCCCCTACTTGTGGCTAATCAGGAGGGAAGGGGTTAGGCCTAAACATATTGAAGGGCTGACATTTTACTATTTTGTTTATTTGCTTTCGTATTACAGGATTGAAAGAAAATTGACCCTCAGATAGATTTAAATTAGGAACTGACGATATCAAGCTCGATTCTATGATTCTTCTCTTAACATAGTTAGCCGATTTAAATACTATTTTACTTCCATTGAAATCGATCGAATGATTGAAGTCTCTAACATGGCAAAATATTCCACTGCTTTGGCTGCCCACTCTAATATCTCTTTTGTGTTCGTACAATCTCTTGTCTAGATTTCTCCCCGTTTCTTTATATAAACTTTATGGCAATCGTTGCATGGTATTGCATATACTCCTATGTTATGATGTTCTTTGGGTTTCCTGGCAATCATCAATTGGTTTAAGGAATTATTATATTTAAAGGCTAGATTAATACCCGCTTTTCCAAATATGTCCTTTAAACTATTTAATTTATTATTAAATGGCAATGCTATACATTTGTTGAATTCATTAGTGCGGGAAGGCTTATTACCATAGAATGATCTCCTAGCTGCAAAATGGGCAGACGATATAAACCAATCGGTGTAATACAAATTAGAAAAAATGGTCCTGATAATCAAAATTTCCTCACCTAAATAGGAAGGATGACATATTTTATATGCTCTAAGAGAAAAGGTTAGAAATTACCGATTTTTTAACAGTATTATCGTGAAACGAAAAATAATGTATATAGGCATTCGAGTGGGTTGGTTTCCTATAAACGTCAAGTTTTAATTCATGGTGATCTTTATTCATGAGGACATCTAAAAGGGGTAATCTATTATTATATTCCCATTAACATTTAAATTTGATGGAGACATGCAAATTATTCAAATTAGTAAAAAAGTTAGCAAAATCATGACCATTAGGCCATACAGAAAATACATCATCAATTTACCTTAACCATATAAAGTTAGGAAGAGAAATTGTGGGAAGGAGTTCAGTCTCAAAATATTGCATGAAGAGACATGCCAATATCGGAGATAAACTATTTTCCATGCTAAGGCCAAATATTTGTCTATAAAACTCATTATTTACTCGAAACACATTGTCAGAGAGACATAATTCAACTAAATCGATAAATTTACTCCTAGAAATGGGAAGATCCAAATTAAGTCTAGGCATGATTTCCCGCAGAAGGCCCATAGTTGGGTCAGCCGGAACTTTGGTAAACAAAGAGTTTACATCAAAGCTCACAAGTTTTCCATCCGGTAATTGCAGGTGGTTGAGGCGGTCAACGAAATTTTGAGTGTTCATAATGTGTGCAGATGAGATTCTTCCAACTGCTGGAGATAAATGCTTGGCGAGCCATTTGGAGAGCTTATAAGTGGGAGAATTAATATTGGAAATGATTGGGCGTAAGGGATGTCCCTTACGCCCAATCATTTCCAATATTAATTCTCCCATATATCATTTTAAGGTAATTTCAAAATGGGAGTTTGACCTGGTTAAGAGCGATATCTTTTGGCTATATTCAAAGTTAAAATGATTTTTTTCTATCTTAACTATTTCTTACTCGTATTTTCTGCCAATGTTTTACGAAGTCCCATGTTGGTATTTCAATTGACCTAACTCCACGGTTTATTATAAAAATGGCTGTTTTTGTATTCTACTAGACCCAGATAAATGAAATACAGTATGCAAAAAGGTACCATACAGCTTTGACACAATGTTTATGAAATTTGATTTATATTTTTACAATTTAACTTTAATATTCAAAAAAGCGGAGGAGAGGAGGATTAGTTACTGAAAGTGATAGAAGAAATAACTGATTATCACGAATGAATATTTGGTTTCCAGCTATTACTTACTAATAATTGCCAAATTTTGGTGTAAATAATTACATAATTTTATACAGTTCCATGCAAAATCCCACCGAAATTTAAATTATCATAATTTTTTTTAAAAAATGAGAGGATTTTCTCCTCATGTATACGCGATCGTGTTTGCTCAAAACATCTATATATATGATAAAACCTTTCGTAAGTTTGCATTAATAATGTTAAATTTCAATTATGTTAATGAATGTAGCCAAATTAAATTTGTGCAAGGCAAGGGAATTATCCAAATAGCATAATCTTTGAATTGATCAATAATTAAATTGATATAATACGGAAATTCTTTTGCACATAAGGCCAAAAATTGTTCCCTAGAACCTGTTCGCTCCACATGCCATACATTTCTCACCAAGCACAAGTGAGCTTTCCAACTCATTGCTCACACATTATTTATAAATGTGCATTTCCCTCTAGCAAATGAATTCATGTATTTTTGTCTCAATTTGCTTGCGTTTGTATGTCGATCTGTGTAAAAATTGTTCTTTAAATGTTTCGGCAAGAAAAACGTGTTTTTAAATCTGGTGAGCCTAGCGACATCTCGATTAAATGATTCAGAGTAAGAGTGTGTTGAAATTTTATGTCTGATTCTCACCGCACTCTGCCTTTCCTGGAGAACTATTATGAATCAACCAAAGTCTATTGAATAAATTGTGTTAATTGCGGTGAAGTTTCAGAATTATTTTTTTGCTACTCATGTTAGCAAATGGATCAATAATAGTGCCATTCTAGAAATTCCCGCAAATAGTTTAGTCTAAGTTGAATTCAGTGGGATTACTCCGTGCTACATAATTTTGAATAATATGGTCATTCAATTTTTCATCACAATGTCTAACAAATCGCTGGTTGCTGGAGAAGAGATTCGACAAATTGTATTCGACGAATAAAATTTGTCTCCAAGAGCTGATGACAGGAGATTCATCTCATAAGGACGCCATTTCAAATAAAGTTAATCCGATTCAATCATCTATTGGGTATTTGCATTCCATTCTTTCTGATACATACATTTGGATTTTCAAGCAAGAAGTGTTTTTCCATTCTTGCTGACTTGTGAGAGCCTGAACGACCTTTCTTTAAATATAGACTATTATTTTACATGTTGTGATTCTGGACATGTTTCCAAACGGTGGATGTAATGGGGAGACGCCTACCGGGATAACGTAGCTCAACCAAGTCCTGTAGCTGTTTGGTGCGTTATGTCTCCATCCAGCTTGTGACCAGGAATACTCATTGTTCTTTTGTTAACTGTATGGTTGACGGGTTCTTGCAAGAGAGTAAATTTAACTGCCTCTGCATTTAATAATTAAGGGAAGAATAAAATTATTTAGTAACTTCTTTTCTATGAGGAAGAATTTCGTATCATGGCTACATCGAAAAAACATAACAAAAGCCGAATCGATTAGTTAGATTTTTTTTTTGTTTCTCACTTGTCTGCCCCATATAATTTGCTACTAGTGCTTACATTAATTCAGATTTACCATCATTATTTCCAACTTTAGAAAATTTCTAACATTTATAGAAAGGTTTGGAACAATAAAATCGCGTTATGCAATGAAACCTGACTCTACCATTTCAATTATAATCCTGTAAATTTTGGTTCACCATAAAAGATAATTTTATATCAAATGATGAATAATGTGTAGAAGGGTCATATACTTAGTATCACACTTTCTTCGTTTCTTTGTAAATCCATTCCCTATCTTCCGTAACCTAGCGAATTGTCACACTACCAACTTGTCTCCAGCTTTTCTTGGATTTCTTCTTACCCAATCTTCGCTTCTACAACAACTCCTTTTAGAGTACATTTTTAAACATGAATATCGGAAAGAGTTTCATCTATAATATTTGACACTCTCTAATTTGCTTATCATTTCCAATTCAGGAAGCGGCAAAGGCAAAAAGGCATACTTAAGGCCAGCCTGATTATCCGGATATACATATATTCCAATATCCACGGTCATCTTCACTATATTTAATTTTTGAACGGGTTACATACAGCTAAATTAGCCAATAGTAGAGACTAATCGATAGGTTGAGTGAAGTTAAGTCACAGTCAGTATGTTCCTTTGCAGGAAAGTCTCCATTTTGGTCATATTTGCAGCACCTGCTACATGATACGGCAGCTTATTTTCATAATCTCTTCTAAAGTTTAGGCGCCAATTGATATACCCACGGGATTTGGAGAATATCTTTTTTAGGAAATTTATTACTTTTAATACTGGGTTATAAATTACTTTTGACTTCCGATTTCGTTAATTTTATAAAATATTTCTCCAAGGAAAACGAGCTATAAAGCTTTTATGTGTCCTAAAATTCTTAATTTGCTTATATTTTAATCGCTTAATTAAAGCATATTGTCTGAAAGGAGAGCTTTTACTCAAAACGTTTTGAACCGCGATAATCACTTAAAATTGTGATTGAATAGATAAATTCCACCACAATTTTAGCGATATACAGTATACAGGTGTTGGAAAAAATAATGAAAGCAATATTAAATAAAACTTTTATTAATTTATCTCGACTACACTTTCTTTTAATAATAGATACAAGTACTTTGAATAATAAATTATAGGTTTTGTTCAGGTGAAATTTTAATTCAATCCTGAACTAGAAGCTCTTCTGAGATGATGGCGGGAAAAGTGGTTCGTTACTTAGTGTCCAAAAAGTCACCAGAGATGTTCGCTTATGTTAAGTTCTGGTGATTATATGGGCCGATCCAATTGTTCTTTATAACGGATGCAGAACAGTTTTTAACAATTTTAGCTGAGTACATCGGCGCATTATCGTTATGAAAGATAGCACCACCACTAGTTAATTGCTCCCCCCCGAAATTAATAAACTCTCCTTATAAGTAACAAAGACATTCATTGCTATTACAAAACAAAGAAAATTACACTATATAGCAGCACATACCATCAAAAAAATGACCATGCTTCAAGGTTGGGATCAGAAAATCGGGATCAAAGGTTTCCTTTGCCGTCCTCCATATATAAATTCGTTCTGAACACGAAAAATGAATGAAAAATGATTCTTCTGAGAAGATTACATTCTTCCACTTGTCCATTGTACACTACCTGTGGTGTTTGTATTATTTTTAACGGTTATTTACATTGCTAGTGGAAATAGGACGTTTGGGAATGGCCACTCTTTTATAGTACGCAGCTGCATTGAGTTTTCAAAGATTTGGGGGGTTGATACTGAGTTAGCAAGAGATTAGTTTAGTTCTCCAGTCATTTTATTAGTTGTTGTGTAATTAATTGACACTGTGATAGAACGTGTTGAAGCTGCGTTTAATTTCAACTCCTACCCCGTATTATTTAAAACCACGATGCTGCCCACGTGCATCTTCGATTCGAGGCTTGGAGTCTTATCTCAGCTACCGGATGCCAATGTTTAAACAAGGAGGTTATCGTCCCCCCGTTCGCCCCCATACGCCGACCTCGCCAGATCGAGTTAGGCTTATGAACAGATAAGGCATTGTTCCCCGGCCCGGCTGTGCGTTCCCTCCAAGCTTCCACTCCATTTTCCCCCACGCCAAGGAGATGTCCTGGCTATTTATATGGAAACTTTACCACTAAGATCAGATTGGAGATCCAGATTTTCGTCGCGAAACATCACCACGACCCTCTCTCCCTTTGTGCGCCAACGGACCTCGACCTCGAGATTCACCATCACTCGTCCAGAAGGAGGACAATATTCCTTGAGTGCCAAAGGTTCGCGCCTTTCCGACGACAAGTCCCCAAGGCTTCCCCCCCCCTGTTGTTCAAGGAGAACAGCATTAGAACAGCCATTGTTCGTTTTGAGCCCTTCGCCAAGAAACGGTTCTCATCCCCCCCCCTGTTGTTCAAGGAGAACAGCATTAGAACAGCCATTGTTCGTTTTGAGCCCTTCGCCAAGAAACGGTTCTCATCCCCCCCCTGTTGTTCAAGGGAGAACAGCATTAGAACAGCCATTGTTCGTTTTGAGCCCTTCGCCAAGAAACGGTTCTCTTCCCCCGCTGTTGTTCAAGGGAGAACAGCATTAGAACAGCCATTGTTCGTTTTGAGCCCTTCGCCAAGAAACGGTTCTCATCCCCCCCTGTTGTTCAAAGGAGAACAACATTAGAACAGCCATTGTTCTTGAGCCCGTAGACAAGAGACGGTTCTCATTCCCCCCCTTTGTTCAGAAGAGAACAAAGTAGAACAGCCATTGTTCTTCAAGCCGTTCGTCAAGTAACGGTTCTCCTTTCCAAGACGCCTCGTTAGGATCCTTTTATCCCCCCCCTTCTGCTGGAGCTCGCCAGCGGACCGAATATTCCTTCAAGTACCTTCCACTGCACCCTAATGAAAAGTTACGTAAGCCAAACGTCACCTTTTGAGTATTGATCCCTTTTTGTCAATTCTATCCTGTGCTTTAAATGGTTTATCGAACCATCCCATCTCTTTAACTCGATATTTGTTTTACCTTTTTTAATCCCTTAAATCCTTGGATTAGCCCGAGTCTCCACGACCCTTTCCATTCTGTTTATGTCAATATTTTCCATTTTTGTGTATTGTTTATAGTTATTATTAATAAAACTCTATTTTATTAATGATAGCAATATTATTATCCTTGAGCTCAGTTCCACTTCTTAAGCATTTTGTAGATACATAATATCGGCCGCCAGACAGTAAACGCACTCTAAAGATAATTAAGGAAGTTCCCTCAACGAATAGTGTAATATATGGTATCGTCGGGAGTCATTCTACGACAGACACAATGTGCTGTAATGCCTTGCAGTCAATGTCACTAAGTTTCGGTTTCTGTCTTGAGTAACTCTTTCCTAAACTTGCTTTTCCTTTTATTTCGTAGGCCAACATGCCTTCAGACAGTTCCACTCGAAACGATAAACAACTGCAATTTTTGTTATCGAGGCTCCAGCCATTCCCGCACCTGCAATTTTCTCTCTCTTGATATATACTCGTATGTCAATCTGAAATGAAAACAATAACATCGATTTGATTCATATACATCAAGGAACATACGCAAAAGAAATTGAGAAAATATTACAATATATCAATAAATTATAAGTATTTTAATATAGGATAGGGATTTACTTTTCAATCGGACTGTAGATATGATATGCAGATAGATATATAATCGAACAAGTTTCGAATAGGGAGGGGCATAAATAGATGCCATATACCTTTCTCCTGAACGTCTAAAGTACCCATCCAGTCAGAGAATGAATGAAATTTTGTGGTAGCCTTCACGTCTGAGACTTGTGAGTGTCCTGAGGGAATGTTATTTAAAAGAAATATGACTTGTTTTCTGCTCGTAAAAGGAAACTGCATTAATTGCGAGGAACGCTTACCAATGGATCTTGCAGTCATTTGAAGATTTTGTGGGGTCTAGTTGACATCAGATTGCGCATAGCCACAGTCCTTAGATCGTTTGAGCCTATTTGAATCAGAAATGAGTGTCACCTGCTGAATTACAGAAGAATGACTATTAAATTTATTAATGATTTTACGAGACACATGAGTGTCAGTTTGGAGATCGTTAGGAATATGCACATTATGACCGGGAGGAAGCTTGCTCGATTAAGGGTGGCGTAATTCTCTGATGTGCTTTTAAGTCTTATGTAAATTCACTGAGGAAAATTCAGGCATCTAATGGATTTGAAAGAGTGGACGGAAGACGAATTAAGCTCCCGTATTATGCCTGTGCTGGTGATGAAACGTATTCCTCCTTACTTTGGGACCGGTGGGCAAGAAGAACCCATGCTAATTTATTGTCCCATTGATCGGGAGGAGAACCGGAAAGTACGGAGAGTTTGAGGGTAGCATGTAACGACTGCACGACACTGTTTTTTGTCGGATACTAAGGAGGAGTGAAGACATGGTGAATGCCCAGAAGCCTAGCAGGGTATAGTCGACAGTTTTAAAAGACGTAGGATAAATTGAGGTGACAGCCATGAGAGAAGACTGTATGAGAAGGATGTGGTGAAACAGTGCCTGAGGAGAATCGTAACTTTGACCGGGATAGAGTAGTATGTCTATGGTCGGTGTACATCTGGATAAGCATCAGCTGGGCTGAGATGCTTGCTGTGTGGCTACTGGAAGTCGTTCACAAATTGCGGAATGAAATACAGCCGACGAAGCACTAGAAGAGCAGGAGAAAACTTTAGAGATAAGAATGTCAATTCAAGAACCTTCTGGTCAGTGAAGTGAGTTACAGTTGAGTCTTGTATGGTGGAAACTAATTTTTTTACATAGAAGAATCCCGAAAAAACCTCTCTCCCAAACGTAGATATTTTTGTCTGAGCTGATGATAACTGATTCGAAAAAATGCTAACGGGTACCACGGTTGCTTCTAAAGTTATACTAACGTATCCCCTCACCTGTCGCAGTTGCATCAGCTATAGCACGAAATGGAAAGTTATGCAATGGATGTCTAGCTTCAGTGGCTGAAGAAATACCAAGCTTGGCTTCCTGAAGGCACTGGCAACCATTTTTGGCCAATTCAATGTGGATTTGCTGCGTTCGTGTGCACTCTTTACTAAGTCATTTATTAAGGCTAAAACTGAGAGGTATTTTTACATGGTTCATTTTTAAATTGAATAGGCCAGGGAAATAGCCTATGGTTGATACTGTCAGGCAGAGATTAAATCCCCGTGTTGGTTTGGAAGTATGCCACCAGTTAGAGTTGATCTACACTTAATTGCAACTTGCGTGATGCTTACTTTAGAATGTAGGGTATCAAGCAGTATAATGCCTGTTTTAGATCTACTAAGCGCATCTCGTAGTCTGGAGAGTATAAAATCGAAAACGAATAGATCTCCCAGAACTTTGTTAATAAAACGCACATCTTTAAAAGATGAACTCAAACCAAGTGACATGTACAGAAAAAATTAATATTGAACTGCGTGGTTACACACATTTTTTCCACCAGAATTTTATGGAAAACTCTTAGCAGATTTAGTTTAGAAATTACGTGTAATCCTGCAATTTGAGCCTAAAAAACGAGACTAATGGAATTGAAAAAATATCAGCATTAATGAGTCTGTTTAAGTCCTGGGAGTCATACGATGACCTATAGTACTCATCTTGCTTAGAAAATGGATGTAATGGAGATACCCAGGAAGATCGCGATTTTAGAATTACGCCTTCCCTCTGCATTCTGAAGAAATCATCCTTCAAGGCTCTCATTTTGACCGTAGGCAGGCGGCACGGCGTACGTAGACAGGGACGGGTGGGTTGCATAGTGTTGAAGCACCGGGTTTGAGGAAGTTCTGTTACACTCGATTGTATTTTTTACCTTCTGAGATATTTAAGTGTGCGATAGAAAAAGTTCCGTCAAACAAACTTTAAGTTCTACTTTTCAAGCACGTGTCTCTAAAACGACTTTTCCGTCATGTTTAGGTGTGGCGATATGGAAGTAAAAAGAATCGTCATGTCTGCTCTCCTGCCCACTAGCCACAACAAGTCCAACATCGCTAAGTAGCACAGCGTCAGCCAGATGACAGTCCATAGATTCATGGAGATGCGCAAGAAAGGAAAACTACAAAGATCATCCTCGTTCAGGCAGCCCTCAGTGGTCAGCCTTTTGGCTCTGAGAAAGGCCTGTGAAAGTGTTCCAAAGCTTAAAATCACTGCGTTAGCAATGAAGAAGAAAATCATGGTGGCCACGGTATCCAAGGACATCAATCAGGAGGGCAGCAAGAGCTGGAGTTGCGTAGAAAGATCACTCACTGCTCACTGACCGTATGCGAGAACAAACTTGGGAGCAATGTCGTCGACTTCTTAACGACTCGAAGGGGCATGGCAATCGAATGCTCATTTTTTCTGATGAAAAAACATTGACGGTAGATCAGGTTATCAACAAACAGAACGACCTCGTAGTAAGCTTCGACCAGGACGACTCTGACTCCGCTAAGTGTACACGACCAAACAACTGGCCTCCCTAATGATGCTCGTCATCGTGGCTACGAATGGTGAGAAGATGCAGCCGGTGTGTTCCCGGCAAGTTGTAGCTCCACTTCGGCCGATTACAGAGACAGCTTTGACAGGAAACTCCTTTCCTGTGTGAGATAGATTGCCAATAAGGCGGACTACGTCTTTTATAAGATGGTACACCAGCTCACATAGCCAAAACCATGCAAAAGTGGGTGGGTGCGTGCTTTCCGCCGAAGGTGGCCTTATTGATTAATATTACAATGTAAGCAAATATTTATATGCTAAAGCAATAAGGCGTTTCTGTGGTTACGCAGAACGATGGCCTTAAGAGCCTCATAACATATCTTATATGCTAGTAACTCGAATA
Organism: Ceratothoa steindachneri; assembly: GCA_963969495.1. NCBI lineage: Eukaryota > Metazoa > Arthropoda > Malacostraca > Isopoda > Cymothoidae > Ceratothoa > Ceratothoa steindachneri. The sequence goes on along the minus strand of OZ018332.1, from coordinate 143,387,333 downwards.
ACGAATTAGCTGCTTTTAACCTCTCTGCTGGTAAATGTGAAAAGGCCAGCCGGAATATTGTCTTGGTTGTTGAGCCCGTGTTTCTGCTTATCTGTCCAAACAAATTCCCTATTCGTGAGAGAAGACTGCTGGTTGTTTTCTTGTTAAGAGCCATGACGGTTTGGAAGATTTCAGCAATGCGGTTGCTTGATGCAGACAGACTTGAGATAGTGTAGTATGTCGATGGGATCAACATTAAAGTGATTTGTTTTGAAAACAAGCTCACGATTAATATATTATTATGGGCAATTTCAGGTTTAGAATTCTTCTTGGTTGCTTCAAGCCAGGTTGCTTTAATTTGCGTAGAGCAAGGGTGGCAGCTATGGTGTTGTGTGTATGGCAATTGATAATTCACTCTGCCTACCAGATAACTAGGCTTTGGACAGTTTAAGTTTGCCACGGGGGCACTATCATTCGGTTTTATACAAATCTCACTGCAACATGATGGAAAGCCTCAGGAACGTGATATGAGGTGCATCGGTTGTTACTCCCCCTTTGTTGCTCAGATTATTTTTTAATCAAACACATTTTTAAAGTTTTTTTAACCAATGATCCAAATGGTCTTTAGCTTATGTTAATTCCTAAATAGATCAATTCCTTGCTCTTTTATTTGGGAGTACAAATTCCAATTATTTAGGGGGAGCTGTATAGTTCTGAATATTAAAGGTTTGTCACCACATTAAACATTTTCATTTACTCCTCTCTATTTTTCCGTCTTTTCTCCTACATCTCTGTAATGTGTCATTCACTTATTCTTAAGATAATTAAAGTTTTCTTCTTGCTTACACTAATTTCCGCCTCTCAATTAATTAAAATTATTAGAGATCTCATGAAGTTTCGAATAATTGGAGAGCATGAGATTCCATTGCAAAAATATTTTTATTCAAGTCATATTTCCACTTGCAACGTTTAAATGCTTTGACAAACTCGATCTGGGATCTTGCCATTCTCTAATGCTGTCCTTGAGTTACCGCAAAAGCACTTGCTATCTCTCTCCAATTTACACCCATCCATTTACATTCCTCAAATTAAATCATTTTCAATAAGACGTAACTCTGCTCAAAATTCCTAACATCTAAATCATTGAAAAGTTCTTTCAACGTAAATAATTCACCAACTTTCAGAAAAGTCTTCCCATAGAGGATGTTCTATATTGCTGCGGGCTTCGGTCGAAAATCTCCTTTAATCATGTCAGAGATATACTCGTAAACGTTAAAAAGTTAAAATCTCTTTGCATTTTTAACAACTAAAGTTTACAAACAATTGAAATTCTTCCCTCGCTGTTATGCAAAAGGGAACGTAATTTTAAGCTGCACTGCTTTCTAAAACTCCTTTCATGGGACGTTTCATCGCCTCGTATTTCAGAGCCACAGCTTGAATAATTTGAGTTGGAAGAACCCTGGTCGAATTTGAGAGTAGAAAGAGAAAAGAGGAAAGCGGAGGTAATCTAAGAAGCAAAATTTACTCGGAGGGCAAGAAAAGTGGGCTCATGAAACATATTGGAAAGTAGAGTTAAGAAGATAGGCAATAAGGAAAAATAAAATTGCTAACAGGATTCTTTCCATTTCCATGCGGTGACGTTTGAATTCTCTCTATTAAAAGTTTGGTAGAAATTTAAAGACTATGTATCTATCTATTTAATGACTTTCTGTGTGTAATGTATAAATGTAATTTATGTAATGTATGCATGTATGTAATGTATGCATATATGTAATGTATCTATGTATACATTAAATACCTCTAAGCCGCCCTTTCGAGGAGCCAAGCATAATGACTGAAGGTTAAGCCAACAGAATAAAAACTAATTTGGAGATAAAACAATGAACAACAAGGGCATAGCAAAGTTTGAGAAAGGTTCGTCAGTACAGTGGAAAAGATTCAAAAAGATGTAATGTGTGGAAATTTATAGTAAAGTCATGCTTTTTGATCAAAGTTTAAAGTGAAACTAATGAGGGAATCTCATGCAGAGAGTTAGTGAAGTAAGACGAAAGGAAAATACGAGGAAGAGATAAAGCTCCAGATCTTTCAACTCACATTTGAGCCAGGTCTCAATGAATTGCCGAATGTCAGCTGCACCATGAGTTCCAGGCTTCACCTCACCCCCTTGTGAGGCGACGTCCTACAACGGTTTAATTACTATGGGGCGTTGACACAGGGTCATCTTCCCTCTATTTAAATCCCTCCTAACATCTGCAATTAAGGTCGAACCCTGGGAGACATTGGGGCCTGGAGGGCACAATGTGAAAATCCGAAGGAATCGCCCGTCTACTGCCGGAGACTCATAAGATAAGTAGTAGTCCTATATAACACACGAGGTTGAGGATGATGTTCTTCCGCCTGATGAAGAAGGAATAAGCCTGTTTAGTTGATACGTGTTTGACGATGCCCTACAGGAAGAGGACGGCCTTTCACACATCAGCAAGCTGGGTCAGGTGACAAGGAAGCGACTAGGACTGGAGTTGGGAGCATAGTTGCACCCTTCATCTGCCATCACAACAACAATCACCAGATCAGCCGATGAGAAATTGTAGCTTGGATCTGAATCGCCGATTTTACAGCCAAGAGTGGCCGAGAGAATTGCTCCGGGCGCCTTGTTCCCGACTGTATTGGTCCGGACGCCATTGCTCCCGAAGGCAATGTTCCCGAAGGCAATTGCTATAGTCAGCATTGCTCCAGACGGCATTGTTCACGAAAACATTGCTCCCATCGACATTGCTCTCGAAGGCATGGTTCACGACGGCATTGCTCCCGACATGATTACTCCCGAGGATATTGCTCCTGACAACATTGCTCCTGAAGACATTGCTACCGACGGCATTGTTCACGAAGGCATTGCTCACGACGGAATTGTTCTCGACGGCATTGCTCACGAAAGGCATTTTCACGAAGTCATTGGTTCCAACGGCATTGCTCGTGAAGGGCATTGTTCACGGAGTTATTGCTCCCGACGGCATTGTTCACGAAGGTATTGCTCCCAAAGTCATTGCTCCAGACGGCATTACTCTGGAAAGGCATTGTTCAGGAAGCCATTGCTCCCGACGGTATCGATCGGGAGAGTATTGCTCCCGAAAGCATTGCTTTTAACGGCATTGTTCACGAAGGCATTGCTCTCAACGGCATTGCTCTCAAGGTAATTGTTCTCGAAGGCCCAGCTCCAGACGGCATTACTCCCGACGGCATTGCTTCCGACATCATTACTCCCGAGGCTATTGCTCACGACGACATTGCTCCGGAAGATATTGATACCGACGGGATTGTTCACAAAGGCATTGCTCGCAACGGAATTGTTCTCGACGGCATTGCTCTCGACGGCATTGTTCACGAAGGCATTGCTCCCAAAGGACGTGTTCACGAAGGCAATGCTCCCGAATGCATTGTTCACGAAGGCATTGGTTCCAACGGCATTGCTCACGAAGAGCATTGCTCACGGAGGCTTTGCTCCCGACGGCATTGTTCACGAAGGCATTGCTCCCAAAGGCATTGCTCCAGACTGCCTAGCTCTCGAAGGGCATTGTTCATGAAGGTACTGCTCCCGACGGTATTGATCGGGAAAGTATTGCTACCCACGGCATTTCTTTTAACGGCATTGTTCATGAATGCATTGCTCCAGAAGCCATTGCTATCGACGGCATTACTTCGAACATCATTGCTATCGATGGCAATGCTCTCGACAGCATTAATCTTGATGCCATTGTTTCCGAAAGCCCAGTTACAGCCGGCATTGCTCCCGAGGGCATTGCTCTCGACGGCATTGTTCACGAAGGCATTACTCCCAACGGCTTGCTCACGACGGCATTAATTCCAGCGGCAATGCTCTCAACGGCATTGCTATCGAGTTAATGGTTCACCAATGCCCTGCTCCTAACAGTAGTGCTCCCGACGCCATTGCTCTCATCGGGATTGCCCTCGGCGGCATGGTTCAGGATGGCATTGGTCTGGAAGGCATTGCTCTTGACGGCATCGATCCCACCGGTGTTGCTCCTTAGAGTATTGCTCCCAACAAGATTGCTCCCAACGGACTTTTTCAACAAGACATTGATATCGAAAGCATTGCTCTCGATGGCAATTGTTCAGAAAGGCATTGATCCCGACGGCATTGTTCACGAAAGTATTGCTTTCAACGGCATTGCTCTCGATGGGCATTGTAGAGGTATAAGAGTTTAGTATATATATATATATATATATATATATATATATATATATATATATATATATATATATATATATATAATTTGAAGGATGAACGAAAGGACGTATAAAGGGAAATTCATTTCATTTTCTTGATACAACGTTTCGGGTGAACTTTTCATCCATCTTCGGTTACTGAAAATACAATTTGTGGAAAACAATTTAAGTTAAGAGCCAAAAAGATAATCAAAATGACGAATTTATGGAAATTATTTAATGTTAATTAAGGAGAAGGATAGCGATAAATGTAAAGGCAATTGATAATTTCTGGATTATTATGTTATGGGTTAAAAAATAACGATTGGGGAAACACAGGAATCACATCAGGATAAACCAACCTTGAACAATCAGCCGTTAGAGGATAACTGGGGAGAAAGGGCGAGAAGTGTCAGAAATCTATTGAAAGAGCCATAGCAAGGGACAGCTTTTAAGTCCCTGACGGAACTTTCAAATATTTCTCACGAGATATATCAGAAGTTCAGGTTGCATAAATCCACTTCAATTATTTTTCGGAAATCTGCCGTAAAGATTCTTCGTAACTAGGGGAGAAATACAAAACTTATAATTACAAAACCAGACAAAGGAAACGGAGTAGTAATATTAAATCGTCAAGACTACATAGACAAACCACAAATTCTTTTAGCAGACCCCTCTAAATTCCCCAAAATGCAAAAATCCGAAGAGCAAATTGTAACTCAATTGGAGGACAAAGTAAATCGATTTCTTAACAACTGTAAATCTCTCTCAATTATCAGCCATGAACTTTACTCTAAATTACATGCCACAGGTTCTGGCTTAGCGAACTGTATTGTTTACCCAAAATACATAAACCTGGAATCCCATTACGCCCCATTTTGGCCTCGTATAGCTTACCTGCCTACAAACTGGCAAAATACGTTGTGGAATTACTATCCACATTATCAAGGAATGAATATACAATTACCAACTCGTACAGTTTTCAAGCAGAATTGATTGCATATAAATCAAATTCCAGTAGTTTTTTAGTGAGTTACGATATTCAGTCACTGTTTACAAACATACCAGTTAATGAAACCAAGACTATTATTTTAGACAGAATTTTTAAGGATTCACCAACCTTTCATGGTTTCAGTAAATCAGAATTCAAGTCTTTTTTGGACCTTGTTTTTGGTGGGTCGGTGTTTACCTTTGATAGCCAGATTTACCAACAAATCGATGGAGTTGGTATGGGGTCCCCAATCGGCCTTTTGGCAGCCGAATTTTTTATGACTCATTTGTAGGAAAGGGTTTTTTCTGAAGTTCCAGATTCATGTAGGATAACTTTCTATAGACGTTTTGTAGATGACTCCATAGCTATATTTAAACAACGAGATCAATCTCTAGAATTTCATAGTTTTTTAAACACCATCCAACCCGGTATTAAATATACAATGGAAACTGAGAGTGATAACACCCTCCCCTTTTTAGATCTTTGAATAAGAAAAAACCAAAATAATCTAGAAACATCAGTATATAGGAAACCGACTAATACGAGGTTAGGATTAAACTTTTTTAGTTGCTTAGATTTAAAATACAAAATCTCATCCATTAAGACCCTTCTTCACCGCGCATACAATCTCTGTTCATCCTACAATTTTATAGACAAAGAATTTCAGTACCTTACATCTTTCATTATGCACAATGGTTTTCCTTTTTTTATTGTAGAAGAGTCAATCCGCACATTTTTAAGTGGATTGTATCAACCAAGCCACCCTGAGATAACAGTGGCAAAAGACAAACATTATTTAATAATGCCAGAGCTGGGTATTCACAATAAAGTCCTTAGCCAAAAATTACACATATTGCTAAGGAAATACTTCTGTCAAATAAAATTTCAAATTGCCTTTGTGAAGAAAATGAGTACAAAATCCTTCTTTACAATAAAGGATCCGGTTCCAAAGAGTCTTCGGAGATCGATTATATACTTATTTAAATGTCCTGGGTGTTCCCAAGGCAAATATATTGGAAGCTCCGTGAGAACTCTGAAGGCAAGATTCTCTTCCCATATAGATATAAGTAATGGAACCGGTAAGATCCTTGAAACCAAAGAAAATTCAGCGATAAGAGATCACGTAGTAAAGTGTAAAGGTGATATCTCCTTAAATAACTTTGAAATTCTGAATTCGCACAAATGCCCTATTACCCTTTGAATCTTAGAAACGCTCTTTATAAAACAGATCTCCCCGAATTTAAATAAGGATCTCTCTTCGGTTCCCCTCCTTGTTACCTGAATTCGTTTGGATGTGGGTGGCGGGGCGCAGTTTTGGTGCTTTTGGGTCGGCCAGAGCACGTAACACGCTCGTTGGCAAGGTTTGTGATTTTGTATATTGGGTTTTGCCAATTTTTCCTTCAATTATTCGTTTAAAATTCATTTTAAACAGTTTGATATAATCATTAGATTCATAAATTAAATCTCTCCTACCTTAATAGATTTTAGCAATTATACACTCGCTACCTAATTTAAATATTTAAAATCCTTCCCTAGTCTCTCTATTGTAAATTTGAGCCCCATTTCGAAATATTCCCTTTAACTCTAAATTTGCAATTCAAAGCTAATACTAGCTATTAAAGTTCTGGATGTACATTTAGCAGTGTGCTGCTCTCTTAACAGTGCAAAATATTTTGTTTCGTTTATTTGTATTTTAGGCCTAAGAAGATGACCGTATTGTGGTCGAAACGTCGCCGGTAAATAAAAAGAATGATACCAGCTATTTTCCTCGCCTTGGGATTTCTGTTAAACATTATATATATATATATATATATATATATATATATATATATATATATATATATATATATATATATATATATATATGCGTTTATGAAAGCAATATTTTGGCTTACTAGGTCTTCATCAAAGCTCTCGGAAGGAGCTCTTCTCCTAACATACACGAGAAAGTAACGCATAAATAAGGTTTTCTAAGATAACTTATTTTATTCGTTACCTTCTTGTGTATGAGCTCGTAAGCCAAAGAATTGCCTTCATAACCACATAATTATGATTGCGCTATTGCAATCATATATATATTTATATATACAAAAATCCTGCAGGGAAATGAAAGGCGGATTACAAGTACTTTCGAACTTGTTTAGTAGTTCATTATCAAGGAATAACGAAAAATTTTTACAAAGGTGGTACATATATTTATATATATATATATATATATATATATATATATATATATATATATATATATATATATATATATATATATATATATATATATATATGTGAAACAGAAGAACAATGCCACGCCCATGTACAACGAAAGGACCCAAAATAGAAAAATAATATCAAAGACGGATGTGAAGTATAAAACCATAAAACCAAGTAGATAAGGTCTACTTCCGGAAAATTCCAACCTGTGCACAAATAATGTAGATATTTATGTGACTAAACTAAATACATACATACCTGATTGTGAATACATAAAATAGAGAAAAAAGACATAACTAAATTAATAAATCAAATGGCTAAGATTTTAAATGCACAATTTCGTTATAAATAAGCCTTTTAATAACAGGGTCTAGTTTAAAAAGACCAGTGGATACTCGTATATTAAAATTAGGCGAGGAATTAATGAATGATTATTCAACAATATTTCTATGAAAAAGTCATTAGATTTGTAAATAAATTTAGCCGAATTCCAATTGATAGAGTGACTGTTTTCCGATAAATGGACAAAGAAAGCGCTGCTGCATTCCCCCCTCCTAATATTGTATTTATGTTGCGTCATAAGTAGGACGGAAATCACTCACGCATACAATTTTAAGAACTCCTTTGTTTTACTGTTTTCTGAGTCCCTTTCCTTGCTTCCCCGCCTTTTCAATAAGTTAAATATTTCTGTTATATTTAAATATCCGCATGCAACCAGTCACTTTTGCGTACAGTTACCCTGTCGGAACACTTTTGACCATGAATTAATACCTAATACAAGCACCAGCAGCGGAGAGGAAAGCCCACCAAAGATCCCTTTGGGTAGGTTACATAGAACTAGTCCTAAACTTCATCTCAAAGGATCTTTCTGAAGTAAACCTGGAGGAAATGGAAGAAGAAAGAGGAATATTTCTAAGATGATTCACCGTTGCGAACGAAAGGAACATCACGAGAACCAGATTCCACATTCTTCCTTCCTCAATTGAAAGATGAGTTGAAGAGAAAAAAAGATAAATAAAGTAGAATATATGATTCGCGACGCTCTGAAGAAGAAAAGAAGAACTAAGTCATTTCATAGAAGAACAACCAAGACTTAAATGAAATAATCTTATTGAACAAATCAACGTAAAACGAAGAGCAGAAGATAAATGGGGCTAATAAAAAGAATCAAACATCGAAGGTGATAAAAAATCCTAAATGATAAGACCAAAGATCTTTTTCGTGGGCACAGAAAGTCTGTGCTTTTAGTCGCGTAACGCGACTCTATGTTACTATGCCGGTCCGTAGGTGGTCGGTCTGTCGGATAGAAATTATTTTACTTTTCATTTAGTTTTTTGGCAATAACATCGTAACTATTCGGACGATTCTACGAAATTTGAATCACTTATGTTGTTTTACATTTTCATTCGAATGCTACAATTACCAAGGTCCCCCCAAGGTTTCCCTGGCAATTATTGAGAGTTTTGAAGGTCATAAGGTCATAAGTCAGAATAATTGAGAGCACGCGACTTAGGTCTGTTGACCTTGTTCATAACAGCAGAGCAGAACTGAGACTTCAAAGCAGATAAAGACGAAATGGTTGACAATTATTTAATGAGCAATATGGATAAAATATCCCCATCAGGAAGTTCTTAGACTGAGGGCCACTAGAACAAATAAAGATCACAATTATTTAAACATAAAGAGCCGAGCCCCAAGGGCATAACTAGAAAAATCTAACCAAGGCACCGGGCAACTTCGTAGAATCAACGAAGAGCATCTAAAATATGCACGCCTATATAGCGTATACTTTCCTGACAATAAAAATTCCATGAAGATTATACAGCATACATGAGTTCATCGCTATTGAACTCTATTACTAAAGTTTTCGAAAAGATACCCAATTGAATACCTAAATGACATAGCGAAAAAAATAACACGTATAATGATTCGGATTTTGAGAGGGAACAAACACCGCAATTGTATTTCATATATGTAATAAAGAAAAGGATAGACAAGAAAAAATCAGAGGAAAATAAATCGATCTGGTTCTGAGAAATGTAGTAAAACATTTACTAAATTTTAGGCCTAAGGCATACAATACAGGATCTTACGTAACTCTCAAAATGAAAAATAATTATATGTAGAGAATTGTAGCACACGTGGTGTCAAATGATTATAAAGGACTCGAATTCAAATTGTAAGCTGGACTCCCTCAGGGGTGCTGCCTAAACCTCATGTTGAACTCGTTATATACACCGCACCTGCCAACACCAAGAATGCCTTAATGTTTACAACTTCAATTTCTATAGGAAGAAACCAGATAGTCCTATGCTCATATAAGAAGAAACGCTTACAAGCAAGGAGGAAAGCAACGGAAATCAGCAACATTAACAACTACGAAAGGGATTGGAAGATTAGAATCAACAGAAGAAAATTTACGGTAGTTATAAGTTCCAGAAACAAGGTGGCAGGTATTGAAGTAGACGACCAGAACTAGAAATACAAAACAGAGAGGAAAATTTGGGGATTTAGATATAACATAGAGAAGATAAAAAATCAAAAGGTCGAAAAAATGGAAGGCAATGTTCATGGTTAACCAACTATATAACACCAAAGTGAGTTAAGTATGTAAAAAGGGAAATCTACATTGCACTATGGAGTGAGGGACGTGTCTACCCCCTAACCTAATCAAGAGCGAGACAAGAACAAAAAACTGAAACTACAAAGCATGCAAAACAAAGCTCTTTACTTAATTACTAACCCCAGGAGAAAAGAGCGAAAGAGAATTTTACATCAAGGAACAAGGATATAACCGCTCAATGTCAATATGGAGAGTGGAGAAGATTTTGAGAAAACTTTCCCCCCTAAATTTTCTCCATCTTGGTTTGAAGAAAAACAGGGAGCATTCAATTGACCTCTTCTCCTACGCACTACAATTTCTCTTCTCTGGCTTCATTAAAATATCGCTATCTTTGTCTGAAAGCCTAAGTTTAAATAACTTTCATCTTCGCCATCCAATAACTCTAATGGTGAAAAGCGTCATTTACTTTCAATCTAAAATAAATATATGGTATACATAAATTTAGTGATGAAACCATACCAATTTTTTAAGTCCGATTCCGATTCCGATGCTAATAAAAAGTCCCGATTGCGATACCAATGTCGATTCTGATTCTTCGTTTTTAAATACAAATTTGCTTACAGAGGAAGAAGAAAAGGCTATATTGGTTAAAATAATTCTGTTTAGCTCTATATAATGATAAAACAAGGTCTGATGACCAAAAAGTCGCGTGCCCTCACTTATTCTGATTTGTGACCTTACGACCTTCAAAACTTTAAAATAATTCCCGGAGTAACCATGGGTGGACCTTGTTATAACCACATACCTTAGCATAGCATAGTAGATAACAGCCCAGCTTAGCATAGTGTAATATTATCTAGCATGCCATATCCTAGTCAATCCTAAAAAAACTAGTCTAAACTCGCCTAGTATAGCATATCATAGCCAACCTTGTTTTAGTCTAGTATAGCCAAGCAGAGCATATTATAACCAACCGTTCTTTAGCCTAGTATAGGCCAAGCCTAGCTTAACATAGAATAGCCTAGCCTAAAATAGAATAGCCTAGCTGTGCCGAGCCTAACCTAGCCAAGCTTAGTATAATCTACTTAGCTTAGTAAAGCCTAGCCTATCGTATCCTAGTATAGCTTAGCATAGAATAGTAGACCCTAGTCTAACCTAGTATGTTATAGTATAGCCTAGACTAGTATAGACTTGCCTAGCGCAGCATTGCCGTGTCTAACCTAGTATGTTAAAGTATAGCCTAGCCTAGTAAAGACTTGCCTAGCGCAGCATTGCCTAGTGTAGCCTAGCTTAATATAGCCTAGCCTAGGTTAACTAGGTATGGCTTAGCATTGCATGCCATAGCCTAGCCTAGCGTCGCATATAGTAGCCTAGCCTAGTATAGTCAAGCTAGAATAGGCTACTATAGCCTAACCAAAATATCCTTGCATGCGATACCCTAGCCTAGCATACTGTAGGCTAGTTCGTCATAATCACATCTAACATAATATAGCCAACATATTAGATTATAGCCAACCTAGTATATCTTAGACTAGTATAGCATATCATAACCTAGCTAATATAACCTTGCATAGCTTAGGCTATTATAGCCTTGGTTAGCTAGTCTATCGTATCCTAACATAGTATTACCTAGCATAGACTAGAATAGCAGAGCATAGCCCTCCCTGGCGTATTCTACTTCAGCCTACCCTAGCATAGCATAGTATAGCTTTATCTATCCTAGTATAGCTTAGCCTAGCCTAGCCTAGTATAACCTAGCTTAAAATTAACTATCTTAGACAAGTATAGCCTATACTATCCTATTATACATTAGTCAAGCATAGCTTATTATTGTCTATCCTAACATACTATATGATATCCTAGCATAGCATTTTATAGCCTAAATTAACATAGTATATCTTACCCTTGTACATTATATCTTAGCATTGTTCGTATAGTATAGCCTAGCCTATAATAGCCTAGCAAAGTATACCCTATTCTAGGCTTTTCTAGCAGAATATAGCATATTATAGCTTAGTCTAGTCTAGCAGAGTATCGGACAAATAGTTATGATGTTATTGCCCCCTCAAAAAATAATTCCAAGCTAAACTTGGGAATACTTTAGCAATTATATCATTCGAAAGAGAATGTAAAACAACATAAGGGTTTCAAATTGCGGTAGAATCGGCAGAATAGTTATGATGTTATTGCCACTACAAAAAGATCCTGGGTTAACTTTGGGAAGACTTTGGAAATTATAGCATTCGAAGGAAAATATAAAAAAACATTAAGTTTTCCAATTTCGTTACAATCGACTGAGTAGTTATGATGTTATTACAAAAAAAAAGACGTTTAAGGTCACATTAGCTCTTTTAAGCTCTATAAAATAAGAAGAGCCTTTCCCCTCAACAACATCTACATATAGTGATGCATTATGAGAGGCTAGAGATAAATTGGAATCTTTGAACATAAATAAAACTTAAAAAATTATAAGCTTTAATTGCAAAAAATGTATAACTATAAAAAGAACAAACTTTTCTTAAAATAAAGAGTAAAATTTTATCAATCAAAATGATACCCAAGAAATTACTCATAGTCAAAATCGATCTTCATGAGATTATAATGCAGAAAAATCAGCATTTCTCAGGTATTAGCATGAATTCTATTCCTTTTTAGAGGATAGAATGTTTCTCCAATACTAAATATCCTTTCACTTTCCACAGAAGAAAGTGGTGCACTTATATATTTCCTAGCAAGGCGGCTTATCTCTGGAAAGGAATCTTTATTCGTTAACCACCATTTTATTGGGTCTGTAGCATTCTTACTGATGCTTAAGTTTTGGTATCGAATCATTTCCAATTTTATGTTTTCCTCATTTGGACCATTTTTCTTTGCCTGTCTTTTGGTAGACTTTCTTTTCCATATCCTCCATAACACTATATTTTAAGAACGAGACTCTTTGAAGATTTGAATAAGATTTTTTCTTTTATTTTGGTTGTCACCTAAGTATATTAAAAATAAATCAAAGTTATTTCTAATAATTCCTTTATAATATCAAAAAAGGTAAATGGTGAAGTTCAGAAATAAATATAAGTATCGAAATTTTGTGAATTTTTTTAAACCAACAAAGAATTAAAAATGGTGAAGTTCAGAAAATTTATTTTTATATATCTTCTATAACTATATTTTAGTAACGTGATATTTTGAAAGGGAGAGAAATTTAATTCCGAGTTCCTTTTTTAAATTATTATAATTGGCGAAGTTCAGAAAATTTATAAAAATTTAACCATGGGTGCTTTTTTTTAGATTTTAACTTTTAATCATGGTAACGAAGCGCAAGATCCCACATAGGGGAGAGTGGCGAAGCCATTGCCACTCCATACCTGACCAAGTCCGTTCAAAATAAAGCTAACATCGCCCTGTGGACCACATACCTTCCGAAGTCTTACATGAAGCAACGGATATTGAACCTATCAACGTTACTCTCAATAGACGAGCACAAAATATATGGTAGAAGATATACCAAATCAAGCCTGAAGAGGTACTGAATCCAATTATAATACTAAATGAAGAACTTACTGATTTGAGATTTAAAAGAGCATTCAAAGGCAGTCAACTGCTAACATTACAAGAGACTCGCCGTATTTATTGACGAATATAACAGAAGATTAAACGGCCTACAAAATCCAAAATCTAAAACAAGCTAAGAACAAAAGATCCGAAGTGGACAAACTCTAAATTAAAATAAGAAAGATCCGAAGTGGACAAAGTAATGTTAAGAAAGTGTCTAGTAAAAACAAATAAATATATAAGTAATAGTTCCAGTAAATTTGTACTATGTATTTGTGAATAACAACCGTACTAAAAATGAAGATTGAGAGAGAAAAAAAGAACGGAAGTGCAACATTAAGTCTGCTGAGTAACCGAACGACAGTAAAACAACTTAGAACAAACTAGCAACTACAGAGGTAGCCAGATAACCTGACACACGTACTCTGTTACTAAAATATCACTCTTCTATTCTTTACACTCTATCCACACACCTTCTATCTTTTACGATCGTTGATCGTTGATGATCAGCAAAGGAGGCAAGGTAAACGGCTGGCGGGCTATGATGTAAAGCGGCCGGCATTAAGACCTAGCGTGGTGGGAAAACTGGTTTCTGGCTGTAGCTGGATGTTAATGTCTGATTTTAGTTTCCATATAGTGACGGCCGCAACACTCAATCACTCTCCTGCAGAATGATGGTAGTATTTCTATTCAATATTTCTCGAGTGAGAGTTGTCCAATGCTTAACAATGTAGCATTTGATGGCTTCGTAGTCGCCGAGACAGGGTTGTAGAAGTCATCATAATGTACGAGGGAGCGCGATGCTCACAGTCACCGACGTCACATTTATATTTGGACAAGAAATTACACTCCTGCAAATGGCCCGTCGTCTGAATGCAGTTATTTTTTATGACAAGGGTGCGTTTTCTTTTGTCTGTAATAAATAAATAATTTACTTTGGCTTGTTTGTTCAATGGGGATAACATTCCGGTGTATGATTGCTTTGGAAACCTATTCGTCCTCCTTAACTAGTGCATCCATTAAATTATCAAATCCAAGTTCGATCTCTTCGCGAGTCGCTTCAGAGAGGTCCTCCTGTTGGTGCCCGTTTAGTTCCTCCGCATAAGCTTCCCAGTTCGCATTCCTGTAAGGCTTCCTTGGAGTGCAGCTTAGTTGAATCGGGTACAGCGATAGGCTCAGAAAGATTATTTAGTGATCACTGGTCGTTGGGTGTCCTTCCTCTACGCGGTAATTAAAGTGTAGATCCGGTGGTGCGAGTACGATATCGGGCTTGCTGGCTCTATTCGGTCCAAAGTATGTTGCGAACTTTGGCCAAATCCGAACGAATATTTTACTGTCAAGCTAAGTATCCAGGTTTTTGGCTGCCCTGTTAAAGTTGTTTTTATAACCCGAAGCTCTACTGCGGGCGTTTAGATCCCCTATGAATATTGCCTCTTCTTTCCGTCCGAAAACATCCATGAAATTGTGCAAAGGCAAGAAGCCCCTCCTTGGGAGTTGATGCCCTATCATGATGATCAGGTTCCCCGTGGTGGTCCTCACGCTGATCGCTAAGTAGGCGTCGTCCAATTCTTTGAGCTTGCTAAATTTGACGCCGTTTCTCACCGCAATTGCGACTCTGTAGTAGTTAAAATTGTTTGTATTCTTCGCAATAACGGTGTGGTTGAAAAGCTTGATTTTGCTCGCTTCGTGGTCTACGTTGAATTCGTTCAGAATAATTATCTCTGAATCTTCTTTCAAATAAGCGTTGCTTATGGAATCTCTCTTCACATTCCAGCCCACCACATTGTAGCTAACTATCTTCAGTCTTCTGAATTGGGCCATTATTCCGATGTTTTTTCATCAACACTCGATCTTTGTTCATCTTTGTTGTCTACCCGTTTGATAGCGACTTTGCTCTCCCACTGAGCTTCTTCTTTAATTTGTCTCTGGTGAATACGTGACACAGTTCACGTGGAATAACCAACCTGCAACCAGTAATGATTTTTTACACCTCGCGATCCGTGTACGCACCATCATATTCGTATTTTATGAGCTCTCTCTTTATCTCCTGAATTAATTCATTAATGGTTTCTTGGAAGGGTCTTTCTTCCATGGCAAAAATTCTCAAATTGAACCCCTGATGATCCTCTCTATCTTCCTCTGGCGTCTCTGTGTGGGGTACCTCGTTCTCTTCTTCTTGGGACTCAGCTGGGACTGTTAAAATAATTCTTCACGGTTGCTCTCCACTGCAGTTACCTCGGTCTCTATAACTTCTTCTGTGCGCTGTTACATTTTTTCGTGACCCTCGGGTCTCTTAATTCTGCTGTGTTAGGAATCTGTGTCTTAGACCTGCTCGTGAAATTTGGCTGTGGCTGTGATGGTCGGTTGATGCGGGCTTGTATCTTACATTTGAAACATCTGTTGATGGAGGATTCTCGGGGAACCACATCTGTTCGAGTCCGTTATTCTTCAGCATATTGTTCAATTTCTTTGAGTATTATGCCGGATTGGCGACGTTTAACACGTTCCCATAACTACTTACAGAGCACTTCCGCAACCACTCAGGACAGCTCAAATAGCAGACTTTGAACATCAATACGTCGAATTGAGAGAGGCTATCGAACAAGCTTGACCCCAGAGAGGTGATAGGGCCTGATTACAATGGATTAATGAAGATCTAATCACCGCTACGGCAATAGAGAGAAACGCCAGATGGGAACAATTTGTGGAGGCAATCGATTTCGACCTAAACCCAAGCAAATTCTGGCTTAAGATCAATATTGTAAGAGGCAAAGGGCGTCCAAAGACCAGGTTCGAAATTCAACACAACGGAGTGGCTGCTAATAAACCCATAATATAGAGGCTGCTCTAAGTGAGTAATGGAGAGGGGTATTCGACATCTCGCCAGATGAAAGTGAAGACTTCAACAGGAAACATGAGTTAAGGATCTTCGATGAACTGGAACAACATCGCCTAGAGATCGTCCCGAACAATTGAGCATCCCCAGCGATATTAGAGGAGCAAGGTATTGAACGGGTGCCCCTCCAAGAATTCCAAAGCACTCTCCTTAACAACAAACAAAGGGTCCGGAATCACCAGGGAAAATTTGGTCCGTGCACCGGATTCTTTCTTTTGATAAAATATTTCTTCTATTTAACGCCACAATCAGCGCAGGCTATTTCCAGGATTCATTAGAGAAGGAAAAAAATCATATTTCTGCCAAAGCCCGGGAAGCCTCCTGATAAACCAGGCAATTTTAGAGCGATAACCCTGCTTCAAAAGTTACTTCATCAACCAAACTGTAATCACCATCAGAATTTTCTGCCTCCAGATCTTCACCTTCTGCCAAAAAATGCTTTATTTCTTTTCTTGATGTATTTCCTGCTAAAACAGCGCTTTTTTCCTTACTTTTTCTATTTCTTTCTGCTATCCTTTCTTTTTCTTTACTTTCTGAAGCTCTTAATTTTCTATTATGCTCTGAAATATCAGGACCTCCAATTTGAAAGGTACCTTTACTTCCAACCTTCTCCTTTTGTCCTTTAATAAAGACCAGTTCCCTAGTATGTATTTTTTTCTCTTTACTACAACAGTAGTTAATGTGGGCTTCAATCTCACAGCCATTACAACCTACTTCCCACAACTGGAAATTTGACCTTTGCATGTAAATATATCAAATAACTTATCTAGTTTTGCAATCTCTTTTACTTTAACTTTTCCTTTACCAAGGGAAACTTTTACTGCCTCTTTCCACACCTCCTTAAGCTTCGGTATTATTGTGACCTTTTGATTTACAACAGGTGGTATGAACAGAGCATTAGATTTGGTTCACTGATTAATCAAGCCCTGATACATGTCTTTTACCAGCTGGTTCACTTCATAATTTCTCCGGTCATCTTCACTTTACTCCCTCAGGTAGATGCCGTACCTCAAAATATCTCTTATTTTTGGTAACTTAGACACCATCAGACACCAGAGGAGACTTCTGGTTTAGAAATGGGGATGCAGAAATGAAGACCCTATGCTGGTCTCCATCGAATAGGTTCTGCGCAGAATTAGGTCTGCGCCGAAACGGGTCTTGTGGCGAAATGGTTCTGCGCCGAACTTGGCCATTTCCATATTTGAAGCATTTGTGTGTCCAATCTTCTCATTTTATTATTGAAGATGATAGTAGATATCGAAACTACTCTTACAATGTACGAGTAACAAGCCGCTGTTCTCTTCCTTAACAGGAAGAGCTTGGTTACACAGGCACTCCTGCGGAGGTGTGACCTACGGCATTATTTGCTAATCTTAACCACTTTTTTTAATCCCCTTTATAGACTCTTTATTTTAACACCCTGAACACCCTTTTCTTCTTCTTCTTTTTCTTTTCATCTTCATCTTCTTTCGTTTTCTTCTTCTTCTTCTTCTTCTTCATCTTCATCTTCTTCTTTTTCTTCTTCTTCTTCATGATCTTTTTAACTATTTCAATCCTTTGAATTTCCCAAACACCCGAAGTCATTTGTTAACTAAGCAAAAAATAACATTTCTAAATTTTCAAAAAATCCCCATCTTAAATTATATAGTTATGGGTAAACTGATTCTAATAAGGTTTGGTTATTATATCTTGTTTTTCCAGGGTGTGTGGTCAATTTTCATTTCCTTAGGCCTTTAAATATATATATATATATATATACATATATATATATATATATATATATATATATATATATATATATATATATATATATATATATATATTAGTGTAAATGGGTAGCAGACCTTCCTGTATGCAGATTTTGTTAAAGACCATAGTATATTTCGCCTTTATTAATTTTCTTGGGAAACTTTCCATTTTTCTAATTATACTTTTTAGTTCATCTTGTAGATGGTAAACAACTTCTCATACATTCATCCTTTTTTAAATGAAATGTGTTTGGTAAAACCAAACTTAACTTTAATTGCTGAGCTTGTGATCTCTTCGATCATCTTCAGAGTGTCTTTCGTCCTTTATCGGTGAAGAATGATGGAGCTAGAATGAAAAGAAAACGGGTTTTAGGGGATATTTATTCCTGCTTGGTTGAACGTTATGTCAAGGGAACAGGACCCTCCTGGCTAAGCCTATTTTTAAAACAACTTTAATGTTCGTTCCAGTTCGTATTCTTGATGTTGATAGCTCTCCTTTCCTAGTGAATTAAGATGGCTTCTAAGGTGTTCAGTCTAGCTTTATTTGCCTCTTTTTCTTTGATCGCTGTATTATTAACCAATATATCCATGGTTAAGCTGATGTTATGAAAAGTCTCCATATGATGGAAGGGAAGGGGTGGTCCATGTTGCAGGTGCATTGTCAAACGCCTTGAAAGAGTGATGGTAGACATACCAACATATTTTTAGTTGTTTTGAAGCTTACAGTCTTAAACTCGTAAACAATGTTTATAGACTTTAGGACGAGAGTTTTGGCAGATATTTTTTTTCATAATGAGATTGTTAACTTTTGTCGTTTTTTAATATATAATCATCTGAATCTTGTCCATTTGCTTCTTAACTTTGATGTTAGGGTTAACAATCTCCCTTGATGTTATTTTCGTCTATTTTGTATGCCGATGCCATCGGATTTCTATAGTACAGTTTAATGATATTTACTGCTTCCTGGTTACTTTCCATTTCATCCGTATCTTTGAATTGTCTTCTAATAATGATTAAAGTTGTTTTCAATCATGCCGTTCGGGAAACCGTTGTTCACGAGGGTTTATTTTATGCGGGAAATCTGTTGTTGGAACAGTTTCCACGTGGAGCAGCATTTGTATGCTCGGCAGATATATGAGCTGATTACACTTTTTTGTACCTTTCAGGTCATTCACTATCCGCGTTGAGGCATCTTCCCATGTCTGTAGCTTTTTTGTTCACTTTTTTTGACGTAATTACCGTTGATGTTTTGTAATTCCGCGTCCAGAAAAGGTAATTTATTGTCCATGCTCAATTCCTAAGTGAATTTTAATACGTAGTTTTCCTCAAATTGCTGTTTGATGTTCTTAAGATGTTCTTCATTTTGAACGTTAATGTAGATGTCGTCTACGTATCGGCAGTATGTGAGTGGCTTATTTTCGAATTTGTCTAATAAGCTATCTTCAATATAGTATTTGGCAAAAGTCGGCCCCATGCCACATAGTTACTTCATCGACTGGTGTGCAGAGATTTCCCTCTGTCGTACTGAACGGAGTCTCTGATGTGCATTAACGCAGCATATTCCTTAGGATGTTTGGGTCAAGGTTAGGAGGAGACATTGTAAGAAGGTGGTATACATTTTGTATAATGATGTCAATGGTCTGAGAGAGAGGCATATTAGTAAATAGGCTTTCCACATCAAGGGATGCTATTAGTCCTGTCAGTCTTGTAGAGTGGAGTATATTGATAAATTACCCCCTGGACTTTATGCTATATTTTGAAGGGATGTATGGTTTTATTATTTCATTTAAGGTTTTAGCTAGACGGTGCGTTGATGTGGTGACTGGAGAAATAATGGGCCTCAGTGGGTAGTTAGGCTTGTGTATTTTTACGTTTCGATACAAATATCCTGGTGTATAATCGCCGACATTCTTTTGGAAGTGAAGTCCTCCAATAAGTGCAATAGCTTTAGTTATTTGTCCATTTTTTTTTTTTTTTTAAGGTTTCTGTTGGAATTTATTTTTTCGCTTAAATTTAATGGTGTCGCTTAAGATGGTATTCACTGTAAGGGAATCACTACGTGGAAGATCTTTAGCAAAAAGGAACTCCCATGAGCAGCAGAAGGCCCGGCTAGGACTAAAGTGGTAAGCCTACCCCCCCTCCTT
This sequence comes from Ceratothoa steindachneri, assembly GCA_963969495.1. Classification (NCBI taxonomy): domain Eukaryota; kingdom Metazoa; phylum Arthropoda; class Malacostraca; order Isopoda; family Cymothoidae; genus Ceratothoa; species Ceratothoa steindachneri. The sequence goes on along the minus strand of OZ018332.1, from coordinate 143,367,031 downwards.
CTTACACAAGCGGTAGCCTCGAAACAAGTCCCCCAGTATTCACCTTTATGCGGGCTATAATAGCTCTGCAAGAAGATTCGAAGCACTTCGAGAGTAGAGCTGTTTCCCACTAACCCCCAACTCCGGGGAGAGCCTCGGATATAAATAAAGCTCGACTCCCCGGAAGAGACACAGAGTTGAGAAGTCTCGCCAGAACCCAAAAGATTTCCCCATGGTTCCAAGTCAAATGCTAGCAACAAAGCAAAGTGACAGCTGGACTATTTTGTGTATTTGGAATTAGCCTTAGCCAGGAGGTAATTCCACTGAACGATCACCCCGAGTGATTTTCCCGACTTCTTTCATCAATTCCTGTCGAAGCCCTCCTAATTTCGGGTAGCCAACATACTCTCCCCTGGACCGGAAGTTACCGCCCTCCCTCCCCTTGCTGTTGGAGAACCGTCATCACTCCGACGTCCTGCTCTGAAGTCTGAGCGGTCTCACCTCACGTACAGAAGATATCCGTAAGCTCTCCATCCTCCCCCCTTCAGTAACCTAATTGAGTTAATCTTCCCCCCTTCGTTTATTGATGTGATTTTTGCCCGTTAATTCTCTAAAAGTAATTTTACGCTTCAATTCTCTTATTAATTTTTTTGTGTAAATAAAATTCTATTTTTATACATGTCTCTTTAAATAACCTTGAACTTTGCCATTGTCCATAATTTACCTGACCTCGTTGCACTCTCTCGTTACTCAGCCCGTCTGAACGCGTGGTTTTCCGTCCCTTTTGTCGATTCGCTTTCAAGTTATTGGTCCTCTCCCTGATAGATATAATATGGTATTGATGTAATTTAATGTCATACCACGACATTCACTTTACTGTTCTATTCATCTTTTGTTTAGAATGACGTATATGCTAGATTTTTCAGCTATTCCTATGACTCTTTCTTTGTTGTTTTTTAGAGAGATGATGGCCTTTTTATCTTTGCTGTTATGAGTTTGCTACCATTTAAGCTCCTTCGTTTGGTGGCTTCCGCGCGTAGTTGGTCCTTTAGGTTGAGGATAACTTGAATGATTGATTGGTCTTGTAATTTTAAAATGCATTAGAACAGAGTTTCCAGTTCAACCTTTTTTTTAAATTGGATAAAATTTGGTTTGTAGGTGGCAGTTCAAGCCGAACAACCCACTCAGAACCATTATTTTTCAAATCACCAGTTTCTCCCAGAACAACAGTTGGATTACTCTCGCACCCAAAGACGTGTCCAAAATTATGTAGATTAAATTACCAGTGACAATCATGATTTTTAGTTTATTTAGCACCAAAAGTGACATAACGCCACCCACATCTTCTTTGAGAGCCTCAGGCTAAACATTGACGTGTTCATCTATTTTCTGAGTGAGGTAGCGAATCACTGGATAGATCGGGTAGCTGTGGGGATGCTTTAACATTTGGTCTCCCAATTCGCTTGAGGTGCGGTGGAACAAGAGACCAACAAATCCAGGTGTAACACAAAAGGAGAGCTGAGGGCTAGGATTAACCTAGTCTTCAGGACCTTAAACTGGAAGAGGATGAATGCCTACGGCCGGTTCCGAGGTATATATATATATATATATATATATATATATATATATATATCATGCATATATAAAATATTTATTCTGCTTCGAATTTATATAATGGCAAGCGAATTTTATTTAATTGACTGTGAAACTACAAAACAGAGGTATAGCCTAGGAATCGTTTTTCACTGCTGGTTTAAGTGATTTTATATTTGACGATTGCGCTATCATCAGGGTTCGTTCATTTATTGCTATATAAAATTTTAATTATTTATATACATTCGCAGTGAAACTTAATGCAGGCTTGGATAAGACAATCCTGATAGCCTCTCCGCTCACCAATGGTAGTCTCGCACTTGAGTTAATAATTAAACAAAATATCAAATAATTTGTTTAAGTTGGCAATGGACCTTTTTATCCTTCACATTTTGCCCTCACAAGGTGAAGCTTCACTGCATGATTCCCCACGTTCTTGAGCTTGTAGATGGTCACCTTTTCATTGATAACAATCGGCTTAAAAAGCGCATCAGCTTCGGTTAATTGACAAATCGCACCAGGAAGATGATTTTAACCAAATTTTCATGTTGTAGTTTTTTTCTATCATTTTGCCTTTGCTGACTCGAATCGAGGCTATACCTCAAGATATTCTTCGCAGTTAGCAGTTCAGGCACCAAATGCTCCCGCTAGGTGCTAATAAAATTACTCACATCAGAAATTGATCTGGCCTTTGTTCTAACTTGAGCTATTTTATAAACGAGCTCACACTGAAATATAAACAATAATAAAACAAGTCTCAATTGCAAACAAGATTTAAAGTATTATACAGTTAAGTATTTGAGTAAACTGGCCAAATATTTGCTTCACCTGAACTTATGTATGTTTCTTCCTGGGTAACTCTGGGTATCAGTAAGGTAATTTTTTAGTTTTATGGAATTTATTATAGAAGGCAACATAAATAACTGTATGATAATCACTATTAAGTGGAATTAGGCCTAATCTTCTTTCGAATACATTCGGGGTTTTTTATTTTCTAGAGGTTTACGTGTGTGATAGCAATAGTTCCATCAAAAAACTTAGATTAATTCTTTCCTAGCATGTGTATGTTTTTTTCAATTGTGTGCAGGTGTGTCGAAATGCAAGTGAAGAGAACTCTATCAGTGCTTTTTCTACACAGCAAGAGTTCTTATTTGAACCATTCTCTCCACTTATATGACAAAATACACTGTATGACCCACCGTAATAGACAACCATATCAAAAGTACCAAATTACCGTATCCTTGTCAGAGAACACAAGCCCCTCTTGAGTATTGGAACCTTTCAAAATTGATTTTTATATTAAATTCCCCCGATTCGGAAGGGGTAGCTTTCTCTTGTGCCACGGAAAGTTGCTTCTCGCTGCTTTCTGGCTACTAGTGCTCGTTTACACCTTGCGACCAAATGAAGGCCAGCTGCTGGTCCTAGTAGCGATTGGCGTTGTGATCTTTATTTGGTTATTATTTACTCTACGGTAATCACTTTTTTACATTTTATTACTTCCTTTTGGAAAAAACTGAGTTTTATATCGATTCGGTCGAAATCGGAGTAAACCTCGATTTTGCCGCATTTCGCCGTACGACAATCAAAAGGAGGAGCAGATTTGGATGAATAACAGCGATTGATAAAAGAGTTGCAATTCAAGCCCTTACAAAAATTATTCTAATGCACGATAAGTTACTCTGAACCTCTTTTATGAAATCTTTGAAATAAATTAACATCAACTACAAATGATAACAAACCGGGATAAATGAGGATAAAAAGGTGACTAAGTAATCTTGGTCAAAATTATGAAGACAATGTGACGTCACTGTATCATTTTTTGCGCAAAGATACTTCTCCAATATGACGTCATTACAATTAAGGAAGAGAAAAAAATATTGAAATTCAAACTGTTATTATATTAATAGTAATATCGACGCTCGATAAATTCAATATAAATGAATTTGCATGCAAAAATCTGTTTGACATAATAGGAGTGATTAAATTTGCTTTTAAGCGATTACGATTTTCTTATGATTAACCGTTTACTTTAATTTCATCATCCCTTCGAGGGATCTCGTCCGTGGAGAGGGTTTATGTGAGTATCGCGCTGACGTGGCCGGTGTCAATAGTACTAGTCTCTACCTTTCCTCTATTTGTGTTATATATCTTCCATACATCTTCTTATGTCCTGAATTCAATATTTTCCTTAACAACTTCTTTCTAAAATATTTCGAGAGGAGATTTGATAAAGTTTTTTATCTTATTTACAATAACATAAATTATTGTTTTTCCTGGTAAAAAAATGGTTTCTTCTCCAAACTTGTTTCTTGTAATCTTTAATTCTTTCATAATATCTTTCATTTCTCACAATGTTTTATAAAATTGTTTCCCATTCTTTTTAGCCATTTACTGATTATACCATTGCTCTAATATTTTTACCTAAATTAAAGGCGAGATATTCAAGGGATTCTCAATACTTTTAGTGGAAAATTGTGGTGGGTTTTGTGTACTTACCAATTTTAAATTGCGCCTGAATTATAAAAAAAGGTGTTAAGAGGTCTTAAGAGAATCGTATGAGGGTTTATCAGTAGGGTGCAGGGAGCTAGGGAGAAAATAACCATGTAATCTAGTAATATTCTTTTCTGTTTGTATTTAAGGTTAGTTTGGCTGTGAACAACGTCTCAACAACAGCCTTTAAGCACAGCACATACAGCGACAGGACCCCTTTGAGAGAGCATGACCTGAAGCTGTTGAACGAATGAAGAAATGGTTAAAAAGACACTTAGGTTCATCTTTATTGACCATGGACGGCAAAATCATAGTCCCGCCAACATTGCCTACACATGGATATTCCACGGTTTTTGTCTATCCAACCAGTGAGTACACATAGAAGTACCTATGTACTTTAACTATGTATATGTATGTTTTAATTCCATCTTGAATACAGCCATTGGTACTAACGTTCCACGAGGCGTCAGCAACGGCCATGATCCTCTAATTAACTGAACCCCAAGCTGCTTGTAGATACATATATAGATCTCTACATAATTTGGCCTTGATATCAATTTGTGTGTGGAGGAATATCTCATCATTGATTTAAATTTGGGTTTTCCTGTTATGAAAGCATTCTTTACTGGCTGGTCAAATGTGTAATTAAATTCAACATTTTATACAAATGATTGCGCAAACATTCTGCTTAAATTTAATTTCCCGTTAATTTTTATGATTTATTCTAAACGTTATTTGAAAACCATTTAAAAATAGCCCGCCTTTTGCATGCCTAAAACAGGAATATATTCGCCACTTATCTAAAATTGGAGTTGAATAGAAGGACTTAGGTGAGAGCTGATCTTGGTCCATGTAAGAAATAGGCAGCCTTGGATCACTTCGATGCCAATCATTGATTTTAATGGACCAGTGGAATATTGCTTGGCAGCCAGAGCTCATGTCGTCTCATCTGTGAATGCGTAAATTTGTTCGTCATTGCAGTTCGCACTGGGTGGCCAGATTTAAGTTCTAATTTTTTAAAGTAATACTTAAATGAAGCATCTTTTCCAGAAGGTTATTTGAATGTAAAATTGTTCAAATAGAGAGGAGGATAGGATGACGAAAAACGGGAAAAATTGTCACTTAAACGTGCAAATGCAGATTCAGAATTCAAAATGAAACTTTCTATGCAATTCAAAATAAATATAGAAAATAAAATAAAAATGGAATTGAATGAATGAATATGGAAATAAATATATACAGGGTGTTCAGAGTAAATGTGACTGATTGCATAAAAGAAACTCCCCTGCAATATCTCAGCCGTAAATAAATGTATTTCGAAAGTTTAAATAATATCAATTAGATTATAGCTGCTGGGAGATAACAGTTTACTCAAAGCAGCCGCCTTCTGCTTATAACGCGGCATCAAGACAGCTCCAAACCTGGTGCATGATTTCTTCACTGTGTCTCTGAGAAGATCTTCGAACACCTTTTTGATCTTGGCCAGCATCTCGGCTTTTAGGTTTGCAGGCATAGCGGTTGTGTGTTTTTTAACTTCCCCACACATAGCTAACTCTCTCAGGAGGTATAGCCTTCCAGAAGGAACCATATCCAGCAGCTACAAATAGCGGTATGAATTGAGTCTAAGACACTGCTGACCTTCGCTGGAGACAGACTCACAAACCATCACAGTTTGGAGGAACTTTGTTTTGATGATATGTTGAACGGCGTATGTTTTATAGGCAAGCCATCTGATGCCATGAGTGTTGTGCAACTGGTCTTTTTAGAAGTTCTCTTCATCTCAGAAGAACTATCTTAGCCGGCTCAACAGGATGCTTCCGATTGCTGAGAAGCTCTTTGCCTCATCAAGCGGTTTTTAATGCCCTTGGCAGTCAGAATTTGTCCCTTGCCCTTCTCGTGCGCGTGTTAGCTAAGTTTTTAATTAAGGGCCAACTTCATAGTAGCGACTCCAACACCCATCTCTATCGCCAATGCCGCATTCCTTTGCTAGGGTCTCTCATCACCTTGTCTGCAGTCGTGGGATGAATTCCAGCGTGCAGACACAGTCAAAACGTCTGCTACGTTCTGCTGGCCACTGATATTGGCAGCTGCCCATATCATGCCTTCCCGTGCATTGAACATTGAGCACCTGCCATGCTGACGTCATTTTGATACCCAGCGCGAATCATCCTGATGCACTTAACTCTTTTCCAATATTCAGAACTAACTTTTTCTCAACTAAATCTTTACTCTATATACTCTCCAATGCCGTTGAACTATTTACCGATACATAAACTCTTTCTTGAAAAATGGAGACATTAAAAATCATCAAACTTAGACTGAACATCCTGTACGTCTAATACTCAGATGGGCGTGAAATTAAAAGAGGTGGTTCCTTTGAAGGTGGGGTAAATAGCTGTTCTCTCTTGCATTACAACGCTTGAATGCTTGCCTTGCAGGATGCTGTTTTCTCTCGAAGACTTATCCTAATTACCAAATGTTTTCCTTTAAACTGCAGAGAAAGAGAAGTCTTAGGTTTTAGCTGAAATAAAATAACGAGAACAAAAACACTCAGAACGGGAGGAAAACGCCAACTTACCTTGAGAGTCCCTGATGCATTTTTATTAAACAGAATAGGGTCTCGCAACGTAATTCAATATGGTGATGTATTGGTATAAAGAAGGTAAATACACATTAAAAAAAATGAAAGGATATGAAACGTTCATAAATACACGCCTAAAATATTAAATCGATACATCCGCAGGTTAAGGAAGCCCGATTGGGGAGAGCAAGAATAAATTGCCCATATATACATAGTATATTTCAGTAATAAACTATAATATACGTTCTTAATTTAGGTTTATGGAGAATAGTGCTATTAAATTAACTTTATGGGACAAGCATTTTCAGTTCAAATCGATAAGCTAAAGTTTGAAACAAGTGGACCGTCAAAGGCCCCGTGGGAGAAGAGGTATGAGCATACCACATAAGTCAGATCATTCGACATGAATCTCTCTAACTTGATGCCTTTGGCGGCTTTACTCTCTTTGATGGCCGTCGGATAAGCTTGCTAAAAGTAATTATCTTAACACTTTTAAAGACCTCGAGTACGCTTATATTAATTGTCCATAAATCAGTAAGGTAAAATATCATTTCAAATAAAATAAAGAAGATCTCGTCTAAAGGGTAATAAAATGGAAAGTAAAGGAAAAATGGAGGTATTTATAAAATTACTAATTCACAAAGAAGAAGAGTAGCCTTTTAAAATAGCAAAGGAAATGTATTTTCTGGCTGCTCCTTAAGAATGTTAATCTATACTATGAGATTTGGGGAAGCTAATTAGCCAAACGCTTCGATATGACTCAGCCAAAAAGAGTGGAAACTGAGGTGATGGAAGAATTAGTAGCTTGAAACTCGAGGTCAACTTTGTTCAAGAGCTGAAAAAATGTCTTGCAAAGGAGTCCACCCTTGTGGAAGGAGATCTAATTACTTGTGTGGGGCTCATGTTCGCTTTTCAAGAGAGTAGAAAAGCCTTTGTTTTTAAAGAGGGGCACACTTAGAAAAAGTACCTAGGTTCTTGATCACTACCCTCCAAGTTGTAGCATATTTTGCCTACTCACTCCATGTACCTCAAAAAGAATATTTTGCGAGCAATGTCCTCTGTTTTATTAGCATTTTATTATTGATAATGAAAAGTGACTGCTTCTAGGTACCAATTTAGTCATTCCCCTATAAGGTAAAGAAATTCCTTAAGTGTTAGAAAAGAGGGAAATTAAGAAAGGTGTATACAACCAGTGTTTGTCAATTGGGGTACCTTGGCACTCTACGGAACCTGAGCAATATTTATTGGGCGGTAATAATTCAAAGATTAATTTGACGTGAAGGCAATTTCATCCAGGCTTCTCTTTCCTCATCTTCTCTTGGGTAGGAAGCGATTGCGAAGAAAATTAAGACAAATTGTTTGTTTCTGGACAGATATTAGGATCTCTAGTTTTCTTTGAGTGATACGATAGATAATCCTACTTATTTTCAGATGTATTTCTAAGTGTTTGGAAACTTAGAGAAAATATTAAATGGGTTTCACAAACTATATCAAAAATTACTAAACATACCAAAGGATTTGTCCGTGGTTCTCAATATTCCATTCCTGTGACACACAGTGATGAGAAAAGGTTTTGTGTCTTTGTACTTAATTCGTATAATATCTCCGTCTCGAAGTCGAGGACGTAATCGTCATTTGCTTCACTTCTAATTTTTACGATAAAGAGCAGAAAATTCTAAAGGGTTTTTAAATCTCTTCCTTCTCCGAAATTATCGTTTTGTTGTTTTAATTTGTACTTTGTTTGTGTAAACGTTCCTTTTACTCGGTATACTTTCTGATAGAAAGTGCAGAGTCTTTTTCTATTTCTAGTCCACTTATTAAATTATCCCATAGTAGAATCTGATTGACGGTAATCAGCGTTCGTCTTTTATTTCGTTTAGTCGTCTGTGGATGATGTGGTTAAGGCATATAATCACCAGTATATTGAACAATTCCGATATTCGTGGGCCATGGATCTCATTGGTGGGGTCCATGGAGAGGCTAGGAGGGTTTTTATATTTGATTTGGGGAATGGTAATTAGATCTACCCTAATCAGGTGGCTGGTAAATATATCCGGCTCTGCATCTCTTTCTTCAAGGGAGGCCTCTTTCACGAAGGCAGGGATTTAGGTGGACAGGTCGTCTTTATGAATTTCCCAGTTCGCTCGATTATACCACTTCCACTTAGAGATTGATACATGAAGAAGATTTACGTCTTCTTTAATATTATAGCAGGGTGATAAGGGGACCGATTTCACTATAATAAGTATAGGTAAACTTGGTGCTTGTGAACATTATGCCTGGTTTGGGGCTGTGGTTCGTGTTAAGAAGGTCGGAAAGTCGGGTGCTACTCTCGTCATTATCTGTCTGTCTAGTAGTGTGTCGATGTTTCTGCCTGCTTTATTATACGAAGTGTACCCTGCCGCTGCACATCTCGCATTTAAGTCACCGGCAAAAAGAACACTTCTCTGGTGGATATATATATATATATATATATGTGTGTGTGTGTGTGTGTGAAAATCACATGACATGTGATATGCAATGTATTTAGTTAACAGCACAAAGAGAGGAAAACTGGTATCACAACCATGAAAAACGCTGATAAAGATATTACTGTACCCATTAAACCCTTAAGAAGGAAAATTGGAGATTTAGTAACGAAGAAAATGGAAAAAACTATTTTAATCGCTATTTAAAAGTGGATAAAAACCTACACCTCGTTATTGAAAAGGCTTCTCGAATCAACCTTTTGGGGGGTTGAAGATGGTCAGCTCAGTCGATGAGCGTCGTGGTTCTGAGAGCGATGAGCACTTGACGACACAGGTTTGAATCCAACTCCTTTATTTACTTTCATATAGCGGTTAAAATAGGTTTTCCTATTTTCTCCGTTTCTAAATCTCCCATTTTCTTTCTTAAGGAAATATCTTTCTCAGCGTTTTTCTGGGTGTGATACTAATTTTCCTTTTATGCTGATGCTGTTAACTATATATATATATATATATATACGGATATATTATGTATATATATACAATATATATATATATATATATATATATATATATATATATATATATATATATATATATATATATATATATGTTTTGATAAGGACCGGGTTGTATTTCGTCTTTACCAATTTTATTTTATCACGTTCTAACTGTAGAATGCAATTTTTATATGAGGCTGAAGATTAAAAATCAACTGAGGGAAATCCATTTGATTTCGTTTTATTTAAAATGTTCAAAATCGTTACAAATTTGGTCGTGAAGATTCGACTTTCTTCAGGCATCTTGGGGGAAGTTTGAGTTATTATTGAGGCGACACTGATGCATGGTTTCTATTCGCTTTGCTTTCCATCAATGCCGCCTCAACAATAACTAAGATCTCCGTCTGAAGATTACTGAAGGAAGGCGAAATCTCACGGCCAAAATTTCTAAAGAATTTGAATATTTTGAATAAGACAAAATAAAATGGATTTTCCTCGATTTATTTTTAATCCTCACCCTCATATAAAAAAGTGCGGCTTACTTTTCCACAAATAAACTATTCTACTCGCATCTCCAAAGAACATGTCCAACTGAAACTGTGCTTGTACGATGGTAGGAATAGTTTATTTGGGGGAAAATATGTCGCTTTGCGTGTTGGTACCTTAAGCTCATGATAGAACACTGCTTTCCATAAGCAAAGGTCTGATGTTCGAGTTCTTGCAGGGGTGATTTGCTTTTCTCGTGGCTTTTCGGAGTCATCTCTTGTAAGATCTTTGTTCTCCTGATCTGTGTAACCTTTGCATACGCTTCCTTTATTAGGCAGTATACGCCTGAACATGGTAGATGCTTGCTAGTTTGTACACCAACGACAACTAGCCGATAGCTTTATATATATATATATATATATATATATATATATATATATATATATATATATATATATATATATATATATGTGTGTGTAAAAAAAGCTCACAAAGAAAAAGTGAAAAACGATTCGGACCGCTTTCGTATTTATTCTTAAAGACCCTTTCAAGGAATGAACAGGAGGCTGGACATATATTGCCTTAAATAGTGGAAGTGGTATTATACTACCCATCTCTGAACCTTAATTGGGGGGTAAAATATCCTAAAACAACTTTATTTGAGATTTTATGTAAGTAGTGATAATGGGGTCTAGCATGAACAAACCAAGGCTAAGGTTGAAATTTGGGAACGCGTTAATGGAGATACATTCTAATATATTTCTCGAGATATAATTACTGCATTTTGTGACTGGTTTGGCACTGTTACAGTTAATGCTATGGTTACGATTGTACATATGTAAAAAAACGCAGATTTTTTTCTGTGATTACGTACATTGGCTTGATGTTGCTTAAACTGCACATATAGTTCTTTCTCAGTTTGCTCATAATAACTTTTGGGCAGTTGTTGCAGCCTATCAAATAAACAATGCTAGGTTATGGGGGGTGAATTTTTGACAAGGATGCGATAAATTGTAGTCTCGTACTTAAAAATACAATTTACATTCAGAGGCCTAAGTAAACGAGATAATTTAATGAAAATATGGTTATAAGGCAAAACTAATAAGTTTGTGCTACCCTCTGTACTTCTCGACAATTGTTATAAGTCCGCCAAGCGTTTCTATTATCAAACTAATGTTAATATCCCTAAGTTTCAGGCCAAAATTTATTAGTTTTACCCTATAACATATTTTCATTAAATTGGCTCGTTTAATTAGGCCTCTTAACATAAATGTTCAGAGGACTAAGTAAGGTTCAGAGGTGTGTAGTCTAATCCCTCCCTTCCCCTATTTACATAAGGCAATGTATGTCCAGCCTCCTGTTCATTCCTTGAAAGGGTCTTTAAGAATAAATACGAAAGCGGTCGGAATCGTTTTTCACTTTTTCTTTGTTGGTGTATCTGCATATATATATATATATATATATATATATTGAGAAGGCTGATGACGGGGAGAATCTTTACAGAAATTTTTTCTCTCTTTTGGCCTTGGTGCCCTCAAACCTTTTGTTTAAATATTTTCGAATCCATTTTCACACAGGTTGACAGAAACCTTCCTTGCAACGGCCTCTATTTTAGGAAATTGCGGTAAAGAATGAATGATTTTTGCCTCCATGTGTTCGGGGTTCTTCTCTAGTGAAACTTGAGAGATTAAAATAAATTTGTTTGTACAAATAATTGCCTGTTGATTGTCTGAAATAATAATAATTATTGTGGCTAAATTTGAGCTTGTTTAAATCAAGAAACAACGTGGCTTTGATGTTCAACAGTCTTCAAGTGGGCAAAGCTTATCTGAGTTGCGGGTCAAGCGATGCGTCTCTGGTTCCCAAGGCCCACAAAAAAAATTTTCGGAGAGGGCTATGCCTGTGTGTGTATGCGTGTGATAAGGATGTCCTGAAAAAATATTGAGAAATTTTGCTTCAAATGCTCAGAAGTAAGGAAGCTGTATTCTTATCAGAGATAGCTTATGACTACAGATATGATATTCAAATGGTGATTTTTTTCAAGTGAGGGCGATCCGTCAATTTTGGATTTTGTGGCTTCAAGTCAGATTGATCTCCGGGCAGACTAATTATGATTTTATGACTGGATATTAAAGAACGTTATGATCCCTGCTTTAGACAGTGATAAATTACGGGGAAGTCAATATAGTAGAGTGCCTGGAAAATTGAGTGTCAGAACCCCGCATTCATGCTAAGGATTAGGGTATCTCTACAAACACACATAAATATATATATATATATATATATATATATATATATATATATATATATATATAATCTTTCCCTTAAAATGGATTGGTGCAGAAAGGAAACATTCTAAAAGATAAAGTTCATGCTAATTATTAATTAATTATACTTCATGAAGCTCAATTTTGTTTGTTATAACTTCACGCTAAGTAAAGTCGAATTAATTTTTTCTAAATTTGAATAAGAAAGAAAAAATGTCAGACAAGACAGGACAAAGTTTTTAACGTCAAGGCTTCAACCATTAGAATTTTAGAATATAAATAGGGATATTTTTTCTTATCCAAACTAAATTTCAGCGAGCGTGTTATGCATTGCTTAGGGCGATTCAAATTTCTATCCACAATCTTTACATGCGAAAAAGGTTGGGGTTAATTAGGACCCCATCTGTTTTTTTTTATTCTATATCAATTTTTAATAAATGATTTATGAAATAATGACTTCCCTCAGTCGTTATTTCTTCCGGTCACTGATCATTTCAGGTTAGGGACGAAGATATTTCGAAAGAAGCTATGGCCATCTCCCCCTTTATGCGAAGTCACATAGAAAGATTGAATTCTTTTACAAATGAATAAGGAAGATAGTGTAAAATGAAAGATATGACAAACTTAAGCATATATTTCTTTGTGTAGTCATGGTATACGAGTAATTACTAACAACACCAAGAAACTTAAGGAGTGTTCATCAAAGTATGATAAATTAGAGGGAGGTAAGAAATAAAAACAGCGCAAGAATAAGAGTAAAGGTATTGTACATGAAAGTAGTGATCCTAATTTTATTTGAGCAAATTATCTTTTCTTTTAGAAAAAGAAATAAAGAATTGACGACCAAATGACCAGAAAAGAATGTTTGTGTCATAAAACACAGGCATCCAAATAGAGAGATGCCTCCTTAGACTTGTAAGGTCTTTTAAATTTATTCATATTTCCACAACAATATTTCTAAAGCAAATTAAAATTTCTATTCTCTGTTCCTGAAAAAATTATCATACCACGGCGAACTCATCCCTTACTGAAGTCCTAATTTTTCTGTATTGCCGTTTCCTAGTAGGTTAAAGTCCAAAATACGACGACGAAAAGCGAGAAAAGGAAACCAGGCTGATTTCATTGCAACTTAACGTCGTTTATTTATTTATTCATTGTAAGATGCTTGGTAACTATGAATCCTTGATGTATCTGAAAGGCGACGGCCAAAATGGCATCTTTAGGTGAAGTATGAATGAAGCGTTGGAGCGAGAAGAATTTACTTCTCCTATTTAAATACTGGCATAGCAAAAATGGCCCTTCTACTAACCCAATGTATAAATAAAGAAATAGGACAAGTAAGACCGGTTAAAGTGATAAAAATTGCAAAAATAAACCTTACCGATCTTAAATGATATGTCTAGATGGAAAATTACAAACCTCCAATAATTCTTTCTAGCCAAGGCACTTCATAGAAAATTACGTAACAAGTATTTAAAAGAAACAGACACAAATAAGAAGTTTGAGGAAGCAAAATATTTATAAATAGATATGAAAATAAAATGATAAAAACTAAACTTACGACGAGTCATTGATATAGCGGAATTTTTTTAACTTTAAGGAAGGCGAAAGCCGATTTGCTTCGAACCCTTATCTAAGGGTTTGATCCCTAAAGAATGAAATCATATGCTATCTTGGAGTTTAATTGTTTCTTTCGGAGGGATTCGATGTATTCTAGCCACTCTCAAGGGTTTTGATGGCGTTAGGCTGTGGACGAGTGGCACCTTGGAGTGACACTTGAAGCGAAGTCGAGGGGTTATTGTTGAGATTTTCCGGGCAGGAAGGACCACGAAAAACATTATTTTGATTCACATACGAGTGTATTAAAACAAAATGGGTAGATAATGAATCCAAGGAAAGAATTTCATTTGTTCTAGAAGACAAAACTTTCCTTAAAATTTTTTTAGGGATTTTGAAGGGAATGAAAAAGAAATATAAAAACAAAAATAGAAAGATGAAGGATAAGAAAAACTGCGAAAGTAAATGTAATCGAAGTTTTACACTATGGTGGGTGGAGTATTATTATCCCTTCCATAACAATGTCATTATAAGGAGGGGAGGCATTTTAAAGTGCAGGATTGATAAAATTTGTGGAGGGTAGAAATTTTCGCGCATATCTCGTGTTGATAGCAATGGATGTAATATCCCGCATGAATTTAGAAGCATTATTTCGAAGTACATACTTGTTATTTTCTTCAGTTCCTTCTTTTAGCACTACTTTTCAAACAAAATTAACTAATGGAGAAGGATGAAAAGAGATTAAACGACAGAAAGCAACATTCAAAGTTATGAGGTGCAGATAGCGGCGTCAGACCAAAAAGCAGCAGTGGCAAAGATCATACATAGCCAGGCGCAATGAAAATCTTAACGCAGAAGAGTTTCCTAGAGGAGAAAGAGAAGAGTCAAAGAAAGAAAGAGTTAGTAAAAAATAATCATGAATTTGAATTAACGATAAAAATAAAGTAACCAATAAACTAAACATATATCACTCAATGTAATAAAAATAAAGCTATGAATTGCAGTACAAAATTTCTTTAAAAGTACAAGGGAGATAACATGAAAAATTTTAAAAAATCCGGCGAAATTTTAAAGTTGTTAAATTGCCTGCTGAAGGAACATACAACTATATATATATTTTCTTAACAATTTCATTAGAATGGTATATAAATTTATCAGAATTCCAATTAATTAAATGTTTATTACTAAAAATTTGGAGAAAAGGGCATTTGTATATTCTTCTCGTTTTACATTATATTGATATAGATTAAGAGGTAAAGAAAGTTGCTTGCCTGTCTGCCAATACTATTCACTGGGGCATCCTGAATTATGGACTAAGTAAACCACAGCTATATATTTTATGGTATTAAATACAAGTATTTTATACGTTGTGCCATCATACCAAAATGAAAAAAGAGGAATGACAGTAAAAAACAAAAAGGTAGAATTATACATTTTCAACATCAAAAAGAGTTAAATACTATATAAGGTAATTTTTGAAGCGTTGTGAAAATTTTTTAAAAAATTACAAAAGTAACATAATTGATGACCAATCTAAAAGATATTTGAGAATTCATCCTCCATATATTCAGGGTTCACGACGCGTAAAGCACGTAGAGACGAAAGAAAAGAACAGAACGTTTAATTTTATGAGAATGCGTAGAATTTAATGAATAAAAGAGCTAGAATTTTAGGATTTGCAAGAGACGGCAAATTTAAAATAGGTGGGGATATATGAGTAATATAATGCAGGAAGGGAGCGTGTTACCAATTTCAACTTCATCCCTAAATGTATTAGACGGAACGAGTGAATTCATTTTGAAAGGAAAACAAATTAAATCTTTTTAATTAGGGCACAAACAAATGTGTCAAACAATATACCTCAAAATAGCAGCAAAAATATGGATGGCTTTTATACACTCCAATTTTCTAGTTGTCCCAATAAGGACTATGGGCATACAAGCAAGCAACGTATTTATTTACGTTGTAATCAATCCAATGTAAAACTAAGAGAATATGATAGTGACTTTTTGTCCATATATCTAATATATAACACTTAATCAATTTAATTATGGTCAATTTACATGATATTTTAATTAATTTGTTAAAAAAATATTTTTTAATGTTTTTTCATCAGCCAATTTGACAATTTTAATCTTTCTCCCGGAGTTTTAAAAAATTGATCCTGTTATTAAAAAACTCATTATAAAATGAATAATTTTGTACTTTAATTCATAAATTATAATATTCCGCACTTTGGATTGCATCCAACCAGTGCGCAACAAGGTGATGGAAGACCCGAGGAATGGAATCCGATCTTTAGCGAGAGAGAGATGGGTGTTGGAATCACCACCATGAAGCTGGCTCTCAACTTTGGTACCAATCAGGAAGGAGGTGCAAGGGACAAATTCTGACAGCCAAGGCCGAGAAGAACCGTTTGAAGAAGCCAAAGAAACTCTTAAACAAGCTGAATCAGCTGGTGAGCCGCGAACAATCTAGTTCTTCTCAGATGAAAAGGATTTTTGCCAGGACCAGTTGTAAACAATATGTGGCTTGCAAATGAGACAGGCCACGTTCCACGCATCATGAAGACGAAGTTACGACCAAACTGTGATAATAGTCTGTGGGTGTTTCTCCAGAGAAGGTGACTCTATGTCACCCTCACTTCAAGCTAAATTCAGACGGCTATTTGGAGCTGATGGTGATTGTAGTGAAACCATGGCTGTGAATGGTTGCTGCTGGAAGGCAAAACCGGAAAGATAGAAAAGTTATTGTCGGAGAATTTGTACCACTTAACTATCCGAACTTTTTTCCCTCTTAGATACCCCGATGCCTATCAAATGGATTACTGTTTATGGGTGGAGGTTGGAAAACGCACCAACCACTCTGTCTGCAACATCAAGGACAAGTGGTAAACGAAATCAAGGAGATGTTCTAGGATCTTCCCAGGGACACTGCGATGAACGCAGGCACCAAGTCCCGCAGCTGTTTCTAGGCTCGAAGGGAAGATGAGGTCAGCTACTCTGAATAACTTGTTATCTCCCAAAATGCATTTATTTTTGGTTAAAATATTTGCGGCCTATTCTTTTATACAAACCGACAAATTTAGCCCGAACACACACACAATATATATATATATATATATATATATATATATATATATATATATATATATATATATATATATATACATATATATATATATATATATATATATATATATATATATATATATATATATATATATATATATATATATATATATATATATATATATATATATATGAAATTAATAACTCACAAAGTAGCACGTTGGGTTCACAATGAAAAATGAAAAAGTGCTTCCAGGTACTTTCGTACACTTTATTCAGTTCATTCTCAAGGATAGCTACAAAAGAAAATATATAATAAGGGTATATATAGGTTACTAAAAGATAAAGGACCGCCTCTAAGACAAGAAATCACCAATGAGGAAGTAGGAGAGGGATGGGCAAATTCCCATTAATATTTAGCTATAACAGGTAGCAAGGTCAAACCAAGAGGCAAGAAATAGTTAAGAACAGAGCCAAAAGGGTTAAAACGATTAACGGATGAAGCGATAGTCTAAAGAGCAAGAATTGAATGACTACGGACAGAATAGATTAAATGAAGCCACTTTAGAGGAAATTGACAATGAGTTAGAGAAAATAAGGAGGCAGTTACACACAGTCGACAACATCGCCATACCAAGAAACACCTACAAAACTATTAAATCCTTTATATAGACAGACGAAATGAAGACTTAGAATGCAAAAATTAAAACGATAAACGAAGACATCATAACAAATGGAATATCAAGAGAAAATACCGTAATCTGAGAACGAAGAAGAGGGAACTACTTAGCGCAATATCGAAAAAACAAAGAAAATATTGGAACATAGCCATTCAAAATATTGACAACAAGCTATTGCCGCGAGAATTTTGGAAAAAGATAAAAAGAATGGGAAATACTAAAGAAAAAGAGAAAATAAAGATTAAGGACAGAGACGGGAAATTAATCGAAGATGAATGCGAAATTGAAAGACATTTCAGGGAACACTGGAAAGGAGTGTTCAACGTAAGCAAAGAGGAAAATGAAAACTATGACATAGCCTTCGAAAACCAGATAATTAATGAACTAAATGAACGGATTGAGAGGATTTTTCCACATCACTACGTAGAAGAGGAACGGTATGCGAACGAAGCATTTAACCCTGATATCACAATCGAAGACTTAAAGAACACAATCTTCAATTTTAAACAAAGGCCTCTGGAAAATTGGGACTCACCAGAAAAAAATATATAGAAGCACCGGTTAAAATACTAGAGGGGATAAGGAACGGGGTTAACGCCAGTATAAACACGGGATACTTGCCCGATGAGTTAAAGATAGCTAAAATGATATTCATACCGAAGACGGGAAAACCACCTTGTGATCTATATCTCTTCTCGCTAACATCGGGAAGGTATTTCAAAAAATCCTGAACACAAAATTAAATGAATATCTCACAAAAACAACCGCTGGAACAATCAACAATTCGGCTTCAGAAAGAACAAGAATACAGAGATGGCCCTCAGCGTGATTACAGAAAAATTATGCAAAGCGAAAGGAGAGAAAAGCAGTAGGGACATTGTATGCCGGAACGTATCGAAATCATTCGATAAAATCTGGCAAAGAGGCATAAAACATAAATTCTAATTCTGGAAGTGAACAACTATCTGGAAAGAATTCTATGCGACTACGTCATGGAAAGATATGCATACATAGACACGGGGAATTAGCAAGGTGAAAGATTCAAGCTTAATACAGGCCTCGGTCAGGGCGGGTGTTTAAGTCCTTCATTATACTCAGTGTATACCTTGGACATTCCCCCACCCAGGAGCGAGGGCTGTGTGAACATACAATACGCAGATGATTTCACTTAATTAATTCCCTGTGTTTATTGGAACCCAGAGATGAAGGCCAGAGTAACGGCAACAGAAATAAAAATCTAAACGGTTATGAACGCAAATGGAAAAGTAAAACGAATAAAGATAAATTAAAAATCATACCTATTTATCGCAAAAAACTATCCGACGTTTACGTAGATGTACTGCAATACAGGTATAACGGCGGAGGCAAGATTTTCGGCCTAAATATTACCAAAATTGGTTACAAGAAACACGTGACCGAAAGAATAAACAAAGCACGAGGCATTCTAATTTTACTCTACAGATTTCGAAATCTAGACATGAAAAATAAGAGAAAGATCTACCAGGCCATGATACAGCCTACCTTGATACTCGTATATCCAACAATTGCCGTGTATACGGTTTCAAGAAGCAATCTAATAAGAATGCAACGTATACAGAATAAGGCAGTATACTTAACTACGAATACGCAACGATTAGAAAGGAAAAAACAAAGAGACTTCCACAACGAAGTGAAAATAAAACCATTAGGCAAAATAATTGAAAAAGAGCCAAAAAAGTCATAGAAAAAACAAAGGAAGAAATAGAAGAGGAACTAAATAATCAAATAGCACGGTGGTTAGGATGGAGACAACATATTCTGTTTCCTAGTGCTAAAAACAAAGCGGACCAAAGGGAAAAGGAGGAGATTTAGGTATAAACCAAATAAGGAAACCTGATTGTGATAAAAATTTCCCGAATAATCACAAACTCACCGGATTGGACTTGATACCCACAAGGAATGACGAAACTAACCAAAAAGGGCAAATGAACGAAAAAAGAAAAAACAACATGAATAAATAAGAGAAAAATAAATAACCAAAGAACATAAACCCACACAACAGATGTAGATACGAGAATTACGAGTATGCTACAGAGATCATAGAAACTTGAGTTTTTAACATAGCACGAAAACAAATAACGCTAACAAAGGTTTAAACGCCTATATCATATACACATAACATAATGACAAATCTAGGCAATGGCTTAGCCACGCCTCTTCCTCCCTACGGGGGGAGCTTGCGCTTCACTACTAATATTAAAATCTAAAATCTAAAAAAAGCAGCTATGGTTAAATTTTTATAAATTTTCTGAACTTCACCATTAGAAACAAACTTTGATGAAAAAACATAAGTCATAACAAAACTAAGATGCAATTATTATTCAAATACTAAAAAAAATCCCTCTCTTAAATTATAGAGTTAGTGATGATGATGATAACAACCACATAAATAAACAAACTGACACATTTTCACTCTAACTTATTTCGAACTTAAATATAAAATTAGTTAATAGTAGAGAGATTAGCGGGACCTCCACGCAACTTGCACCTCTCTGCAAACCTCCAAATTCCTTCCACTTTAATCAGCTTCCTCCTTTACCGCTATCCATAGATGGGCCAAACACTACACTAACACCAGGAACCAGTAGAGCAAATAGTAACAATTAAAAGCTAGGAAAACATAAAAACACCTTGGTCCGGGTCCCACGTTAAGCAGGTCCATAGGCCAACTTGGTCAACTTTCAAGCCTTTCACTTTATTTCAGTCTGTCCTATCCTTACTTCTTTCTTCTTCCCCTCCCTCTCCCTCCCCTCTCCGGAGCTATTTTTTCTAGGTGCCTCTAGGCGTCGAGGGAGGAGGGCGCCGGGGAGCCTCGGGGAAACCGGGCCCCGCCTTTTTCTCTCATTTTCCCTTTCATTTCACCTTCTTGACACTCTGAGGAAGCTCCTGCGAAGCCAAACGTCACTAGTAAAGAACCCCATGCCACTCTTCACTCTTGGTTTCTCTTATTCTCCCTCTCCAATTGTTGTCATAGATTCCCATCAATATATATATATATATATATATATATATATATATATATATATATATATATATATATATATATATATATAGAGAGAGAGAGAGAGAGAGAGAGAGAGAGAGAGAGAGAAAAAAAAGAGAGAGAGAGAGAGAGAGAGAGAGAGAGAGAAAAAAGAGAGAGAGAGAGAGAGATTGAGAAGTATAAAGAGATTGAGATAGAGAATGAAAGAGAGAGATTGAGAAAGAAGGGGAGTGATTTATTTGCCATAAAAACAGACAGAGGATAAATATGATTGTAATAATAATAATTACCTGAAATATTAATAATAAAATAATAGTAACAATAATAAAAATAGAGTATCTTAGACGATAATCTCTGCCTCAACTCATCTTACTTCGTAATACATCTCTGTTGTTGGCACTACATGAAATGCTACATAAACTACATCATATTCACCTTCTGTTGTTATGCGTGGCCGATGGCGTAAAGAGATTTTTCATTGGCTCCACATGATGAAAATTCTTCGCCTTTTCCTGAATTAACCAACTCGAAAGATTTTGATGGCGGTTGCCTTTTGCAATCGTGTCCAGAAACTGCGCTCTTGTAACGATGATGACTGATCGTTCAAAGACCAACTCTTCCAGTTTATTATTCTACTTTATTTTAGTTGTTAAGTAGGAGTTCTTGCTAGTATCCCATGTAATCCGGTTTAGTTTTATTGCTCTAACATCCTGAACCTGGTCTTTTATTCTTCCCGAACAGGTTTAGAGTGCATATTTGTAAAAATATTATTCCTATACAATTTTCTAACATTTTATGAATCGCATCTTCATATCTCTATTGTAATATTATCACGTTTTAAAAACAATTGCTCGCCATTAAAAAGAAAACAAAGCACATAAAACGCCGGATTTTTCTGAAAATTTCACGAAAATGGACAAAAGTAAAGAATTATTTTTTTAATATTCCTTTTGTCTCAAGAGGTGTGAAAAAAAGTTTGTTGAGCGCAAAAATTATATTTCAAGAGAATAGAGTCGAGTGATTAAACTTATACTCACACCAGACGCTTTAAGCTATTTCTTCCTATATAAATAAACCTCACGCATGACAATTTTTTTAAATTTATTATTAACAACCTCATCTAAACCAAGAGGGAGAAGGATTATAATAATAATAATGATAATAATAAGTCATTTGTAATGCGCTCTTCAAGGCCTGAGGCCTTCCCAGAGCGCACGTTATGCTGAGATGAGAATGGAAATTCAATGGAAATGCAAGAGGGGGAGAAGGCAATTCTGAAAAGATGCGTTTTCAGGAGACGCTTAAATGTGGTCTGAGAGGGAGAAGACCTGATTTCAACAGGAAGAGCATTCCACAGCTTAGGGGCGCAGATTGAGAAGGAGCAGTCCCCCATTGAGCGAGAGATGAACGAGGAATATTCAGAAGAGGTGCATGTGATGACCGAAGGGCCCGAGGGACGTGGCGTGGCGAGAGGGCAGAAGAGAGGTAAGAAGGGGCCTTGTTGTTTAAGGCCTTAAATGTGAAGAGAAGTATCTTGAAGTCAGTACGGGATCTGACAGGGAGCCAGTGCAATTCATGCAGCAAGGGTTTCGAGGGAGAGAAGCGAGGGCGATGGAGAAGAAGCCAGGCGGCATAGCTCTATACAAGTTGAAGGGGGCAGAGAGAGGAGGATGGCAGATTCACAAGCAGAGAGTTACAGTAGTCAAGGCGTGAGGTGATGAAGGCATAAACAGCAGTCTCAAGACTTTGGCGATCAAAATAAGAGCAAATACGAGAGAAGTTACGAAGGAAACATAGAGAGGATTTGCTGACATTGCAGATATGAGGCATAAAGGAGAGATGCTCATTAAAAACAACACTCAGATTCCTAACGCAGTCAGAGAAAATGGTAGTATTACCGCCCAGAGTAAGCGAGGGAAACAGAGATTTAGATTTTTCCCAAGAGCAGGGGTGCCGACGAGGAGGACCTCAGTTTTGGAGTGATCAAGTTTGAGGAAGTTGGTAGAGAGCCAGTCAGAAATGGAGGAGTAGGCAGCCAGGAGGTCAGTGATAGAGTAGGCAAGAGACGTGGGGGATGAAGAAATGAAAATTTTAGTGTCATCAGCATAGAGGTGGAAGGATAGACCGAGATTACGGAGAAGGGAACTAAGAGGGAGAAGGTAGATACAAAATAATAGAGGACAAGGACAGAGCCTTGTGGCACTCCAAAGCGAATGGACGTAGAGTCGGATGAAACGTCGTCAATCACAACGGATTGGGTACGAGACGACAGGTAAGAGCGGAACCATGCAGGGACGGTGCCTGATATGGCAAGGAAAGAGTGGAGACGATCAAGTAGGACAGTATGGTCAATAGTATCGAAGGCAGAAGAGCAGTTGAGTCAAACGAGGATAAGGGCACAACCCCTGTCCGCGGCTCTTCGTAAGCATTCGGACACATTGAGAAGGGCAGGTTCTGTTGAGTGACCTGACTTGAAACCAGATTGATTGGTTTCATCAATGTTACAGGCCACCATGTAACTGTTGATGCGTGAAGCAACTACTTTCTCCAGAAACTTAGAGAGGAAGGGAAGGGGCGAAATCGGGTGATAATTGGAAGGGTCAGTGGGGTTCAGTTGAGGCTTTTTAAGAATCAGACGGATGTGGGCACGTTTGAAGGAAGAGGGAACAAGACCAGTTGCAAGTGAAGTGTTGAACAGGTGAAGAAGCGTTGGGAGGATAGCAGGCAGAATTTTACATAACAGTTTAGGCGGAAAAATGTCCTTTGGGGAGCCCGATTTCTTAGAACGCAAAAGCAGGGCTGTAAGCTCCAACGATGTCACATCAGGGAAAACGTTAAGCGGCTGAGGCGGGAAGTCAGGAAGAATGGCAGAAGCCGGGACCGAAGGCTGATGGAGGGAGCCACGGAGGTTAGTGACCTTATCTGCGAAGAAATTCAAGAGAGTAGCAGGGCTAATGGGTGGGGAGACCTGGGCTGGGGAAGTAAGACGGGAAAGCAGGCGAAAGACGGTACGGGGATCATTCCTATTATCAGTAAGCAGATTACGTGAGTAGGCTTCACGAGCATATTTTAATTTCGCCAGGTAGGAAGCTGTCGCAAGTCGGAACGCCAGCGAGAGAGGGGTCGTGTCTTTCCCACGGGTGCGAGCCTTTCTAAGGACTCTTTCATTGGCACGCATAGATGCCTAGCACGAAGGAGTTCCATAGAGTACCAAGGGGCACGGTGACAACGGGAGTTCGGAGGGGTGACAAGGGGAGAGTGCGCATCAAGACAAGTGAGAAGGGGTTGCTTCAAAGAAGAGAGAATCTGGTCAGGAGAGGCAGAAGCATCGATGGGAGGAAGTTTGGAGGCCACATCATTAGATAGGGAGGGAATATCAATGGAGGCTAGTCGGCAGAAAGGCTTAGCATTATAAGACAGCTGCAGAGGTATATGGATGGGATAGAGAAGTTAAAGTTGATAAGGAAGTGATCAGATATAGCATTGGGCAAATTTGTAGTCGTTAGGTTGGAAATAAGAGAGTCAGAGATTACAAGGTCTGAAATGTTACCGTGAGAGTGGTTAGGGAAAGAAACGTGTTGGGTGAGGGAGAAGAGATCAAGGATTTCAGAAATTGCTTTGAAATTAGGATTGTGGCCAGGAAGGTTGAAATCACCGAGGATTAGCAGAGAACCAGTGAGGGAGAGGCCAGCGAGGAAGTTACTAAATTCATCAATAAAAAGCTCGAGGGAGGAGCTGGGGGGGGCGGTAAAGGACTAAGATAGTTAGGGAGGGGTTGGAATCAGAGACATGGATGAGCGCCTCAAAAGAAAGAAGAGGGGGAGAAGGCAGATTATTCAGAGGGAAGGAAGCACTGTTGATGAGAGCAACTCCACCACCATGAGAGTTACGGGAGGTATGGGAGTGGACGTCACCATCAGGGGTAGCGAGTTTTAAACAGCAAGCAGAAGGGGCAAGCCAAGTTTCCGTGAGTCCAAGGAGAGTGACTCGAGTGTTAACGAGCAGGTCATGAATGTAGTCAGGCTTCTTCGAGAGGCTTCTGACATTAAGGAGAGAGGCTGAGAGAACGGGTGAATGGGCAGGTAAAGAAGAATCAGGGGATAAGTGGGGAGGGTTGATTCAAGTAAAAAAGTTTTCTAAGAGCAGGAGCTAAACGGAAACCACGTTTAATCTGGCGGCGGGAACGAGAAATTCCCAATGCATTAATGTGATAAGGGTGTTTTGAGAAACACTGGTAGAAGTTCCATTGAGGGCAAGAATCGTTAATCTATCAATCATAACACAAATTATTTAACTATATAAGTAGAGTAGCTTTGTGACACAATAATAAGAGAAAAGCAAGTTAACTATATAAGTAGAGTGGCTTAAGCGACACAATAACGGGAGAAACAACAATAGAGACAAAATAAAGAGTAATCGAATAGTGAGAACAAATAAAATTACGATAGAAACAAGAAACGAATGAAAAAATAGTGACGAATCAGAATTATCCGTCGCTGAGGGGGTGGGGGGAGGACGCGTGGGCGGGAAGACAGAACGGAGGTAACAAAGAGGTGGCTTGAAAAAAAACACGTGGGTGCGAAAGAAGCAGAGAGGCGAGGGAAAAAATATATAAATGAAAAAAAGTTACTGATAAGATGAACATGCACAATAGCAGATCAAGCATAAAGATTAGGGGGAACCAATTCAACGATACACTCGAGTAGTCGATACAAACGAACCAAGGGAAAATGGTAACAAGTGGCTTACAAAGCAAGGCGGGCAGGCTAGTAAACAATACCTAAAAGCACAAACAGCAACACAGCAAATGGTGAAAGCACAAAAAAATAACGCTGCAAAAAACTAAATTAAAACACCGCACAAACGTGTCAGGCGTTATGTAAAAAGATAACTTGAACCGTAGAAAGAGCCACAGATAAGCGCATCGATCCACTCGCCAAGAAAGTTCTCAGACACAAAATGATGTAAATATATTAGCTTGCGTTGGTATTTTATAAGAGATGTAAGGGGAAGAAATAGTAAAAAAATAGAAATGTTTTTATTGATATACAGAATAATATACAGATATGCACACAGAGTTGAGACACATTAGTATCAATCGATAACTTGCTGAATTTAGCCGGCAAAATATTAAGTCGGATAATCAGTAGGGGATATAAACATATATATATATTTATTTATATATATATATATATATATATATATATATATATATATATATATATATAAGTATTTTAAGCTGATTTAGAACAATTTTGCTGTTTGTTCACATGTCCGGTATTTTCTATTTAGATGATGCAAATATCTTGCTTATTTCTTTAATTAAACAAATTTTTAAGGATTTACATTGGCAATTTTGGACAACTGATATTTATTTTCGGCCAGAAGGTCTTACAAAAATAAGCTATCTGTATTCTGCTACATCTATGGGGGATAAATACACCGTTGTTCTTAACATAAATCCAGTCACAAGTTTCATAAAGCGTGCTTACCATTCTTATTTTGGTATAAGATTTTGTGACTCTGGGCGACGCACATGGTATGCAAGACATGGGCTGAGTATCTGCGTCTCGTTGGACCAAGGGGGGAAAGATTTGATTAGGATCAACAGGAAGAACCAAAAAATCCTCACGTATCCTAATTTCCAATCAGCTCATCATCCTGTAGCCCATTGTATTGAAATTCCAGTACCTTTATTGGAAAAAATTCCTCACATTAGAGGGGAAGATTCCTCCAGTGTTGAAGAAAATGAAGCAGTGTTTTTGGACGCTGATGTTTCACATCCTTTTCCATCCAAAGGGGCTAAATGATCTAGTTCGCGATTCCTAGCTTGTCAATTTCTCTGCGTAACTGTTGGTCTCCGGAATGAATAAAAAATAACCTCCCCTCTGACAGTGCTCGCATTACTTTTATTGCAAAAGGCATTATGAGTAACTTCCTTTTCTTATTCTCAAGAGAAGGACTTGCTGTAATTTAGAAATATTGTGCAGCTTCTGCGCAAGCTTGGAATGCTACAGCACCAACCCGAAGATTGAAGGCTGTTCATTGACAGCAGCAAGCCATCGCTGAAATCTGTTCTGCTACACAATGGCAACTAGTTTGCTTCTGTAGCTCTTGCTCACCCGAAAACGCTGAAGGGGAAGTATGAAATGGTGCAGTACGTGCTCGAAAAAATTCCTTATGATCAGCATGAGTGGTTGATTTGTATTGAGCTGAAGATGGCGAAATTTTTGCTCTATCAACAGTCCGGCCGGATTCACCAAGTGCCCAGGTTTTCTGTGAATGTTAGATAGTAGAGATTGAGCTCAGAATTACACTAATATTAAATGGCCTGTAGGGGAGGAGTTGGAGCTTTGTAGAGCAAGGGAAGTCATAAAAATCCCTCTGCTGGACAGATATAGGATACTTTACCCACTGCAGGACATCAAGTTCGTGTTGAGTAAAGAATTCACTAAATCTCTGGACAAGGATGGTGGCTGCTTCACTTAGTTATACCACGCTCTTCCAGGATTGACCATGGAAAAGTTGAAAGCTGGTATCTTTGACGATCCTCACCTCCGCCATCTTATCAGAGATCCAGAGTTTGAAAAATCAAGAACAAAATGGAACTGGAAGCGGGAAAGACCTTTGTTCTGGTCGTGAAGAAATTTCCTTGCAACAAGAAGGCGAAGAACAACACAGAAATGGTCACTAATATGCTGAATGCTTTAAGAAACTTCGGATGCAACATGACTATCTAAATGCATTACTTATTTTCACATATGGATCGCTTTACTGAGAATCTGGGATCAATAAGCGACAATCTTGTAGAGACATTCCATCAGGAAATAAAAGAGATGGAGATCAGGTATTGTGGATGCCTGATTACTGTTATGTAGACTCTGAAAAAAGACATGCCTACCGCCTAGCATTCTAAAGGGTTAAAAGAGACGACTTCATGCTCTGAGTTCTGAGCAATGATATCCTAATATCAAATTTACATGTACTTACCTTTATCAATGTCTACTATTTAATGTACACTAATCAATTTTTATAGCATTTACTTAATATATTGTGTTTGCAAACGATGTTTCTTATCTTAAAAGTCTATTTTGAGTGAGAAATATAACAAAGATCAACAGAACATCTCACAAAAATATTTATCGATTTAGTTATAAGATCGGAATTTTAAAAAATCGACTTGACTTGATTGGAGGAAACGATGTCCTTTTCGGATTTAGTGGTGCAAAATTTTCCTGAAAATAGAGGAAAAAACTTAGACGACTTACAATTTTTTTTGTAATAAAGTGTAATCAGTCTTAAACACATTGATGAATGATACATCGAATACATAAAAATGCACTATCCTGTATATACTTATATGATTATGTGCTAATATTAGCATCAAGGAGCACAAATAAACTAGCATTGTAACGAGAATTGAAAGAGATGCAACAATATGTTTTTTGGTTCAAACAGATGGACTGCCGGTCATATAGATATGTAGATTATATTATCAGCTGAAAAGACGTAGATGGGCGACATAAGCATTATTTACACGCCTTGTATCGACAAACTCCGTCACCTACTTGCAAATATACTAATACATTATTTGTCATAGTAGTAGCCAAATAACAGCATTTTTTATATTAACACGAAATCTCACATAAGTTGAGGTGTTGAAATAAAATGATGTTTACACAAAACAGACATAAGCTGACGCGTATATATAAGACGGCTAGACTAGATGTAAATACAAAATGATGTATGAATATAGTTATGTATCGACGAGAAATGCACACATGGGGTATAAATATATCCATACATCGAAAAGACATGGATTGATATATGAATACGCCACATATAAGCCAGGGATAAACAAAATATGAATACTACTATGTCGCAAGGAAAATATACAAAGATATATGAATATACCCATGTATCAGCAAGAAATGTACATACACATATATGAATAAATACACTGATGTACCGACGATAAATACACAGGCGTTATTTCTAAATAATTTCAGAGAGTCTGGTATCGTGGAATGACCCGGAAAACAGTAAGATGGGAAAAACGGACGTATCCAGACATAACCTAACTAAATCTATCTGCCACACTGAACATTCATGCATATGTACTGGCCACATAAACACACATAACCAGAGAAGGTTTATTACCCACCAGAGTTTTAATTTAGTGTACGACGCCAATAATCTTGAGCTATATTTTTTAGGGAGAAAAATAAAACCTGTTTTTTTTTTATTTATCTAAAGGGAAAAACTAGGGAGAATGTCACTTCTCGAAAAAAATGGAGGGTCACGTAATTGCATTAAAGAAATTAATGGAGAGCTGCTGTCCATATACAACACGCATTCCTCCTATTTGGTTAAACTGCCCCTGTTAGTTAATTCAGCTCAGGCTGTCCTCAATTAACAATCATTGACAAGTAGTCGCACAGAAACACCACTCTTATAACATTAATAGACCAACTCTGTTTTGCCCTATTAATAATGTATACTTTCATTATACATCCTTTCAAGTCAACGACAAATTTGCGGCTGATTTCGTTGTTTTTTTCTCGTTTTGAGCCGTGTTTATCTGCCTCGACTTACTTGCGTCGGCTACCACTTTGAGTTATGTAAGGATATGTCTGGTGAATCAATCATAGTTGTCATGCCGTGGTTAATAGCTGTGTTGTGTATCCCCTTCTCTCTCCCTCTGCCTCACTGTTTGAACATACGGGGATAACAAAATTTCTTCTGTAGATTCTCCCTTCTACATCTGGCTAAAAATACAGCTGACTCTTCATTGCACACAAGACGCAGCTGTATTTTTATTTTAACAACCATGCGCTCGTTTTGATTTTCCCCGCCTCTTTTAGATTGAAATTTGCCGCTTAGGTGCTAGCGCCCATATCACTTTTTAGGACTCATATTCACTCTGTTTTATTTATAGCTATAAGTGCCTTCATTTTGTTACTATTGTTTTTTTCCTTACTGATATTGTTTTCATTAAAAGTACACCCCGTATGCCCCTTTAGAATTTCTCCCATATGTTTGGTACTGAATGACCTTGTTTCTGGCTGCCTCCCCCCTACAAGTTTCCTTCCTCGACCAATCAACTTTCCTTCCCCTAACCTTAATTCCAGTGTTCTATGTATGTGAGACCTGGACACCCGAGAGCAGGACCGTTCTCCACCAGAATCTCACCTGCGTTGCTCTGAAAAATCGATTGCGCTTTCACACTTTACATTATCTTTGAGCTGCAAGTATATCGTGACTTACATACCTGTCACGTTCATTTGTGTGTCCATTTGCCAGATTAATTGTTAATTTGGACGTTTTGGACTATCTGCAATTACGTATAGAATCATCTCTGTATATCTTGGCGATATGTTCATGAGCATATTCATACATCTCTTTATAGCATTATCTCATCATTTCATGTATACCCACCATTCTACGTTCATTTTTGTTGACACTATGACAAGAAACATTGTGCCAGTTCCTATCGGTTTTGCGATGACGAATCGAACTGGTTGATTGGTACCAGGGTATCTCGTTTGCGAAGTATATCGCATAATGATCGTATCCATTTTTATGCCAAGAATTTAGTCTATTAATTTTCTAGGACAGCTGTTTCTGGACCAGCCACTTGCCACTTATTTTTAATTAAGAAACGTCGGACTGGTTCAATTAACGGCAGCATTTTAACGAACGTTTTAAAAGGTGTGGAATGTGTTTATAATAAGTACGGCAGATTTTCTATATCCTTTTTCTTTTCAATTACGTTACTCTTTATTTCTAAATTTCCATCGTTTTTATTAAAAGGTAATACTCTCGTTAATTTTGGTCTTTTACATAATAAAAGACAAAGGATATATATGTTGAAAGTATGTGCATGTTCCTTTATTTTTTATTTCTGTCATATAACATTCAGTAGACGTAAGCACAGTTTTTTATGCCAGAAAATGATAGCAGCCCAAGATTATCGGCATCGTACAGTAAATTAGAAATTTGCTAGATAAAATAACATTCTCTGGTCATCTGCTTTTATGCGGCCAGTTCATATTCACGCATGTTCATTGTGACGACTAGATTTAGTTACTTGATGTCTGTCTACGTATATTTTTTTATCCAACTGACTGTTTTTGTCAGGATATTGAACTATGTCGTGGCTGAGGTGGACGCAATCAGAAGATATATTAAACGGGTATTTTACGACAAGGGTTTTTTAATGGTTGTATACAACATTTAATGTTGGGGTTGTAGGGAGCGCATTTAAGGTGTGAAGTAGTTACAAGGAGTTACAAGGAAAGAAAGTACCCTAGGAGACCTTACGGTCCATTCAAAGAGGGTACCTTTGGACTAGCAATCGAGCGGGCACATGGCTGCTCAATTGTTATGCGTCCCTAAACGGCCACTTTTCAAGACTTTGTCTAGTCTTGACTTGAACTGGTCAACAGATTCACTGTTGACAACTTCCACTAGTAGTGCGTTCCACTTACCGCATATACTGTAGGTGAAAAGATTTCCACACAGATTGCGGTTGTAACGCTTCAGTTCAAGTTTGAAGCCGTGATTGCGCGTTCTTTTCTTATTCAGTGTGAAAATATCCCGGTAGTCAACATTGTCGAACCCTCGACAGTAGGAAATTTCCTGAGAAATATGATAATCATATACGTTTGTGCTGCCAGACCAATTATATGTTAAACGATGAGTAGTTGGGCAAGAGGGGGCGAAAATGAGTTACGGTGGTAGATGTTTGAGCAGTTGGGTTATAAGCTATTGTGGGAGGGGGAAGGATAAATGTTCAAAAAAGAGAAGTAATTAAGAGCTAGATTTGAGGTGAGTTAGATATTCCATGAGGGAAAATGGTAGACAGTGTGTGGTGGACCCTAGGGAGGGCAAAAGGTGGAACATAGTAAATGGAGGCTTTGGGGCAGGAGGGGCTGATGGTGTTAATTTATGAGAGTAGAGGGTAATGTTTTGGTGAATTGGTTCAGGCTGGATGGAAGACTGTATACATTGAAGGGTAGGTAGTAAGGGTACCCCCCTAAACCTGAAACACTAACTGTTACAAAAAAATCTAATATATATTATTAACTGAAATGAATACGATTACTAAATTTTGTAAAGAAAAGTTTTCAAAACTGATTAAACAATTATTTGCCCATTAGAATGTATATGAGGGGCGATCAATAAGTTTTGCAATTCGGATATAAGGAAACGAGATATGAGGAAAAGTGTTTTATTATTTTTCAATATAACTACCCTCGACTTCAATGCACTTGCGCCACTTGTCCCTGATGGCTTCGAATTCCTGACAACCAGAAATCTCCCGACTGCTCTTCAATCCACTCCTGGACGGAGAGCTGGACATCTTCATCGTCCCCAAACCGGCGTCCACGCAGTGCAACCTTGAGTTGGCGGAGTAAAAAGTAGTCGCTAGGGGACAAGTCTGGACTATAGGGGGGATGGTTGAGCTCCTCGAATCCGCACTCGCGCAGGGCAGCTTGTGCAACTCTGGCCATGTGGACTTTGATGACGTTGAAGTCGATCATGGGGCGTGAGGTTTCTAGGGACCCAACGGGCAGAGACCTTGGTCATGGCAAAATTTGTTGTGGATGATGTTGATAACACTTCCATGTGATATTCCAAGTTCTCACTCGATTTCTTTGACCTTTACCCGTCGATTTTCGAGAATCATCCTCTCCACACGGGCCACATTGTCCTCGTTGGTCACGTCTGACGGGCGTCCTGAACGGAGCTCATCTTCAAGGGACTCACGACCATGGCGGAACTCCCTATTACAGCAAGTAATGGTTGCATAGGAAGGGGCGGTGTGGGTGTACACTGCAACCATGCGGTCATGGATCTCTTTTGCATTCTTGCCTTCTTGGTCAAAAATTTTATCACTGCGCGGTGCTCAACCTTCTCCATTGTTGAAAAATTTGTGACTGACGATCTGCGATCAGCTACTGCTTCTTAAATAGACGAGGCAGGAGCGTGCGGCTGCAGGTCCTGACTTGTCATAACTTGTCCTAACACTCCCAATAAAAGCTAAGCCCCTTCCTCAGTTTTGCCCTACTTATTCGCAAAACTTATTGACCTCCCCTCGTATCTTTTTCATTACTAACAGAACTATTCAAAGGTTTTCTTCCTTTAAAGGATCATGTCCAAATATTCAGGCAGTGGTGTTGTATACCAATTCTTATGTCCAGGTTGCTTCTCGGCTCCATATATTGGCAGAACTGTACGGTCTTTGGTGGTCCGCTTCTTATCCCATATGGCAATATGTCACAGAAATGACTGTAGTTTACCTAAAAATGCAATTTTCAATGGGATATTCAAATTACTGATTTGAAAAATGTATTGGGAAGAGAGAAATCCAAATCACATGAACATTCAGACGTTCGTATGTTTATTATTATATCTGTAAAACTAGGTGAAAACAGAAACGATAAAATCGTTAGCAGAAGATTTGTGGAGATATATTCCCCCCGAAAATACTGAAGTAAGGAGATGGGAAAACTAAGTGATTCATAAATGAATTTGTCTCTTCCTAATCGACGTTATGTTAGATCTCATTTCTGATGATATTCTCTTTGACAAAGGATCGTTGCTCTTCTTGATTTTCAGGATATTCTAGAACGACTTTTGCTCTTCCTTTAGCGATCATATTCCCTTCGGTTTGCTATACACCCACAGATCGCCAACTTCCTTCTCCTATTACAAACTCTGATGACTGTCAATGTCCTTGTCGTATAACGCTCTTTTATATTGATTTCTAATTATAATATAAGTAGCAACAAGGCGGTGGCCAGATCATAAATAATAGATGGATAATGGAGACAAAAGCGACACCAGCGTTAATGTACGAATGATTTTATAGGGGGCAGGGGGAGTTCACTGCACTCTTGTGAGTGGGTTTGGTTAACAAGGGTGATTCGTCTCCAAGATTTGGTAGCACTCCTGGGTAGCCAGATAGGTTCCTTAGTTCCGCTTGATGGCGAACTATTATCTCTTCACGCTAAGGCACTTTCCAATTTCCCTTTTACATAAAAGGCCCGCACACACGGTTGTATTTAAAAGATTACAAATGGAATTAATTTTAATACATTCGATAAGTTTAAAATTAGATTGAATTTGCGCATTCTAACTATATTATTTTTTTTACAATGCTTCACACTATTGTAAAATCTTCCAATTGCTTTTTAATAATAGAGAGATTAATAATAAAATAACTTTATTTAATATTTTTTCTATAAAATGAGCTCATATTTAGGGTGTTTGATAAAAATTTAATTAATTTTAGAGCATTTAATATATTAGAATAGAAGTTTTTGCACTTCATTCGCTGTGTCGAGGTATACCTGTGTAGACTAGCTCGGCGCTCAGAGACTTACACATGTACGAGCAGACAGCTGGCCGCAGGCCGCTTGAGTTATGTCTGCATTTCAAAGGATATATAAAGACAATACCCCAAAATATAATTTTAATATATATGAATAAAGGGGCAATATATATATATATATATAATATATATACAAAAGGGAGAGCAAATTACTTATGGTGGTTAAATGAATTAAATGATGATTAACGAGGTAATCTGGGGATGTCCATACACGATTGCTTTACCTGCAAGCGCGGGTGAATTGGATGGGGGGGGGGGAAGACAACGGCGCAGGTCTTCAAAAAAGATACTTCGGGGAGTCCTGACTCGGAAGACCTGAAGATTGGGTTGGATTACTTCGTGATGAAGAATGAGATTTTCTCTTCTCCAGAGAGACGTAATCTCAACTCAAGACGATCCTTCTGATCGGCAGGGAGTCTCAGTCTTGAAAGACGGGCCGCACAACTCTCCAGGAAGAAGGGGGGTCGATAGCTTTCCTCTGAACAAGGGTCAAAGCTTAACGAAGGTAGATCTGCTGAAGAGATCTTCGCCGACGTATGATGAGGAGTTATGAGAGGTTAAGGGAAACAGACGGCAGTGAATGGCGGCTTCCAATATCCTCGAGAGATGGTGAGCTTCGGGTTAAATACCCGGGTGGCTGCATTGATAGACGCCTCAGGGCCTTGCGGTCCCCAATGAATTCTAAGCGCCAGTCTATGCAAACACAATTCATGATAACGCGTCGTTCCAGACGATAAAACTTGCCTCGCGATATGGGGGTAGGGTTAATATGGCCGCTTACGGAGTAATCGCAGGGGAGGGGGAAACGATCACCGTCTGAAAACAAACACAGCTGGGACGGGTGATTGAGCGAGTGACGGATTCTTCCCTGAATCTCTAAAATTCTCACGCTAGCTCACGTGGTCTTGAAAGAATAGAGGGGTATCGCCAAGGAGCTTCCTCTCACGGTGGTCCTTCGAGGGCCTGCCTTTCCAAAGATGAGGTTTTCCTGATTTGAAGAGGAGGGAAAAGGGCATCCCCAAACATGGGAGGAGTGGCGTATGGGAAAATTCTGACTTGAGTCTACAGGTACCCAATAGTTTGGACCTTTAAATTTAAGTCGACACAGTGGTCACAAAATGAATGAATTAATTCCGTTTAATCCCTGGCGCAGGGTATACTTAAGAATGGTATGGTCGTTAACCAGGGCAAATAACCAGTAAATAAATGCGAGTTGCAAAAAGAAAAATCAAAAGGATTCATTCATAAAAAGGTCGTGTATCCATATATCACTAAAAATAAAAAAACATGCCATATAAAAACAAACCAAAAAAAAACACACGCAAAGGACAAATATGCAAAAAAGGAAAACAAAATTTTACATGAGAACCAAGGAACATAAACATACACGGTTAAGACGAAGTTCTAGAATTATAAAAACAAAACGAGTAGACAGAGTCAATTATGTGCACGTGAGTACAATGCTTAACACATTTTACTTCGCAAGGGGTCGATCATCAACCGGATTACTACTTAGACAGTCTGTAACATAGTTTTCTGTCTCTTTAATGTACCTTATTCGAAAATGGGAATTCCATTAGAAGTAAACTCCAACGCATAAGCCTTCTGTTCTGGCTTTTACAATTCTTTAAGTAAGCCAATGGGCGATGATCGGTTTCGATCAGTAACTCCTTACCTAATAAATATGTTTGGAATTTCTGTACATTACATACGATCACTTCAGTTTCAAGTTTTATGACCGCATTGTTCCTTTCGCATGGCGAGAGCTTTAGGCTCGCGTACGCAATGGGGTAACTGTTGCCGTCTTCTTCATCCTGGAGCAAGACGCAACTAATGCCTTTATTACAAACGTCCATTCGTATCCCAAAAGGTTTGTTCGTATTTGGGAGTCTCAGTATGGGAGCTGATGTTAGTCTTTCCTTCAGCTGATGGAAGTGGGCGGTCGCTTTGGGGTTCCATGCGAGGGCATCCGGGGAACGTTTCTTAGTAGGGAGATAAGGGGGACGCTAAGTCAGCGAAATTCAGGACAAAACGTCGGTAAAAGGATGTCGACCCGAGGAAAGAGCATAATTGGTTTTCAGTACGCGGGAAGGGCATGTCGCCGATAGCCTTTACATTTTCTCTTTTTGTGGGGCCATTTGGTTTTCAACAATGTGGAAACCGAGGTAATTGATAGTGCTATAGGCCAAATAACACTTGTTACGGCCTATAGTGAGGCCGTTTTCACGAAGCCTGTTGAGGAGCGATTGTAGGGAGATAAGATGTTGGTCCCATGTATGGGTGGCTACGTAAACGTTATCGAAGTAAAAGAAAATGTTACTCAGCACATCTAGTATCGTGCGCATCATTCGATTATAGTTACTACGGGCAAAAAACTAAACCAAAAGGTAGGCGCTTAAACTGCATAAGGCCTTTTCTGTGGGAAATCCTGTATATTTCCGGACTCTATCCTTAAGGGGGATTTGATAATAGGCTTACACAAGTCTAGCTCTGAAATAAACTTGGCCTCTTTAAATAAATTTAGGATCTATTCTATCAAAGAGATAGGCTCAGCGTCGAAAACTGTTACGGCGTTCATCTTTCTAAAGTGTATGCACTTGTGAAATGACTGATCTGGCTTTCTGACCATAACAATGGGAGAACAATAATCCGTCGTGGAAGGTTCAATTATTCCTAACTTTAGTAAGTTTTCCACTTTGGCTTTAAAAGTAGGGCGCAAGTGAACGGATACCGGGTAGGGCTTGGATCTAATTGGCTCTTGAGTGGTTAGGGCTATATCATGCTCAAAATTAGAAAATCAACGAGGCTTTTCAGAAATTCCATCGGGGAATTCAGCTAACAAATGAGCCAACTGCGTCTTCTGAGCTGGTTCCAACTGGGGGTTTAAATCGAGTTCCAGGGTAGAGTTTACACGGGAACCGGGAAGCGAAGGGAGAGGGTAGCTTTCGTTTATACAGTTTGGATTAAATTAAGAGGCTCAGAGGGATAAGAGTCGTCCATTACTGCCTCTTCGTCAAAAACAATTATATTGTTAATGCATGCGCGGCAGTAATAGCGCTTAAGCATATTCACATGAAACAATTTGTTCCCTCAGGGGGACCGCGGGCTTCAAGGATTGGGAAAGGGCCTTTCTATTGGGACAAGAGCTTGATCATTTTTGTGGATAGGAGGAGCAGCCCCTCTTCACCGGGCTTGCATCGCATTTTTTTTACCTAACGTCAAAATAAAGTCTGAATTTTTGTACGCTAGATCGGCGCATTCTTCCAAGCGGTTCCGAAGATCTAGCTCGTAAGAATAAGAGGACTTGATCTCCTCATCCACGCGGAGATTAGAAAAAAGTTAATTCAAAATGCTCATTGGTGCGCGTACATATCGGCCATACAAGAGCTCGAAGGGGGCAAATCACAAAGTTCTGTATGGAATTTCTCTGCAGGTGAACAGGGCAACCGGCAGGTATCCATGCCATTCTTGGGGCTGATAATGGTCTAATTTTTTCAGAATGGTCTTCAGAGTGTCATTCAACTTTTCACAGACGCCGTTAGCGGCAGGGTGAAAAGGGGAGGTGAACAAGGGCTTGATTTCAAGGAGCTTGCCTACGTGTTCCATTAGCTCCGAGGTGAATTGTCTACCTCTGTCGGACAAGATCTCCTTCGAGATACCGACGCGGGAAAAGATGGAAATAAGAGAATCCGCACAAGTTACGACATCAATTTTTGTAAGGTGGACTGCTTCGGGGAATCTCGTTGCAAAGTTAACAAGAATGAGGAAGGACGAGTGTCCTTCGCTAAACGGGTGGTGAATTGAACCAATTAGGTCTATGACCAGTCTAAAAAAGGCTACGAGACAATTGGGGTCTTCTGGAGGGGGGCAGGTGGTATTCTTCTTTTTGATGTAGTCTTCTGGCAAATGTCACATGACCTGCAAAACTCGGTAATTTCTTTGGCAGCACAGGGCCAGAAAGAAATAACGGAAGATTCTATCAGACGTTTTGTTGTGACTGTAATGACCAGTCATTAATCCATCGTGTGCGATTCGGAGGACTTGGGGAATATGGGAGCGGGGTATACACAACGAACAAATGGAAGTTTTACCCTTAGCCGAACTGAAGCGATAAAGGAGTCCGTCGCAAATGAGGTAGGCGACTTCCCTTTGACCACGGGCAGATCCACGTTCGTCACTTCTCGCTTAATCCCATAAGGACTGAAGAGTGGGAC
The DNA here is from genome assembly GCA_963969495.1 of Ceratothoa steindachneri. Classification (NCBI taxonomy): domain Eukaryota; kingdom Metazoa; phylum Arthropoda; class Malacostraca; order Isopoda; family Cymothoidae; genus Ceratothoa; species Ceratothoa steindachneri. The sequence continues at coordinate 143,328,727 of OZ018332.1, read as the reverse complement.
ATTCCTTTTGAGAACTTGCAAAAGTCTCGTTTTGAAGGGTTCCAAACTCTGGGTCATAAGGGGGTTCTAAATACACGGAGGAGAACAGTGTCCTTTATCGATTTGGCACTCGTGATACAAGGGTGAGCGGCGGGCTTAGGGGAGAGCTGCGGGCTCTGGCCGATTAACACGGCGCAGAATTTAATAGGGGCTGCTATCACTTTGGCCCAACCAGTGAAGTATTGGCATTCAAGATTACAGCAGACCACGGGAAATCGAGTTACATGTCCCAAGTTCAATGGACTACTGCGAATTTATCATGGTCTGGGCCCACTGGAGGGAACAACTTTTCAGAGACCACGAAGCAAGTGCATACGGTGCCTCTTACAAAGGTTGACTCTCGGTAACCATTAACACTTCCATTTTCAAACTCAAGCCCACCAGCGGAGCTTTTGTTGAAAAGGAATTAACTTGCTGTCCCGGAGGACTGCTTGTTAGGGAGGTTGCTGGCGTTTCAGGGCAAGGAGGTGGATGAGAGAGAGAGGCACTTATTTGATGGATTTGATGACTAGGATCAGAACGAAATTGGGAGTTTTGGGGACAGTGGGTTATCACATGGCCAGTAACTCCGCAAGAAAAACAAACTATGGGCCTACGAGGGTAATTCGACGCTGGAGGATTATTTATGAGGGGCTTAATATCCCTCAATTCTGAAGGGTAATTGTAATTGCGTTTAAAGAGGCCAGGTACTTTTACAAACATGGTTGAATTCTTCTGGAAAAATTTGGAGAGGTTATTTTTACTTTTGGGGGATGAGGGATGAGACTTCTTGGGGTTCTTTCGGATAAAGATGGTGGCTTGATGCGTGCACATCCGCTTCTTCTATGCATTCCTTGAAAGATAATTCGTGGCTGTCCTTCAGGAATGCTTGGATTTCAGAGTGTAGTGCAGACATGAATTGATGCCGTAGAACGAAATCAATTAGGGACTCGTAGTCGCGGTTGACTTGAACTGAGTCCAACCAGAACTGGAAAGTTCTCTGGAGGGTAGATCCAAATTGACGGTAGGTCTGAATGGGGATTATTCTCACCTGGCGAAACTTTGACCTATAGTAATAGGTATTCATACTAACCACCTATAATAATTCGGACTTGAGGAGGGATTAGTTGAGGGTAGCTTTGGCCGGGAGTGAAATGAAGATTTCTCATTGGTTAGTATTAAGGAGGGGAAGTAGTCGAACGACTCCATCGGCTTCAATTTTCCAGTAGCTTACTTCGAAAATTTTCTCAAAATGAGTTAAGTAGGCGCTCAAATCCTCGCCGTTCGAAACACTGGCAACTTTACCGAAGGGGTTTAGGGGGATTAATTTCTAGAGCTAAGACAAAGGGTCTCAAAATGATTCCTGTTAAGCCTCAAGCTCATGCTGACGAAATTTTTCTCTTTCTCTCTCTTCAGCTCCTCTTCATATTTTTTTCAACTTCTTTTAGTTCTTTTTCTCTTCTCTCTGTTCTTTTTCACTTCTCTTAGTTCTTTTGTTGTGCCCTTTCATTTCTTTCTTCCTCCTGAACATATGCAAATAGATTTTTGCCTCACCACCCAAGGATCTCTCCTTGTTGACGGAAACGCTCAAATGAGGACATCTTTTTGGTGTAAATGCGACGCCGGCCACTTGGCGCACCCAAGAAACTCACGGAAAAAATTATGAAGCTCTAATGATCGTATTAAAAATCCTAACGGAGATTTTGTTACACACAGATTGCACGCAATAAAGAAAATAACATAGAAAATAATTCAAAACTTGATCTCTATGTGACCAATGATTGCAGGCCTTTAATCCTGCACGTGGATTAGTAGTGTTTTTTAGGGGAGATTGCCCCCCTCCAAAAAAACGCACACAACGGAAATAAAATTTGGAAAAACTGGTCACCTAAAAAAAAAAAATGATCAATCGTAATCCGGCATAGGATCATTATGTCACCGGTCTAGGATTACCTTCTCATTCGGTAACCTCGGACGGCCGGACTAAGTGCAATAATCGTCACCAGAAGAAGATTTTGGACCTACGTTGAGTGTGGAGAGCTCGCCCCACAAAGGAAACAGTTCGCCCGTTGCAAGGAAGAAACTTCTAGGGGAATTTGTGTGTTGCCTTCACGGTACTTGTAGCTGCCAAACTTCTCGCAGCCCCCCCCTTCCCCTTCAGAGTTTGAAGTTACACAGGACCTTCCTCTGCGGATTACCCTAGACGTAGCTAGGTAATCGGTTTTGGCTGCCCACACCAGGAGCCGAATAATCGGACAGTCACTTCGAGGAAGAAGAAGTCCGATTTGAGCCACAGTTTGGCTCGCCTTCGTGATCCGGCATAGGATCATATATCACCGGTCTAGGATTACCTTCTAAATCGGTAAGCTCGGACGGCCGGAGTGAGGGCGATCATCGTCACTAGTATAAGATCTTCACCGCTATTTTCAAAAATACTTACGAACTCAAAGGTATCGTTAAAGTGAATTATCCCCCTCCCCTAACTTCACCAGTTTATTCGTTAACTAGAATTCCCATCCCGAACCCATAACCTCGAGTATTAGAAGTGATTAATTCAGTGCTTAATTGAATAATATTATTCCATTTATTCGGTCGGGTGGCATTAAGACGCAAGCAACCTAATGAGTAATTTTCAAGTATAATCCCTATGACATTATGTAGACTTACTTATTCAGTTCAAAGATTAATTCTATTTATACCTATATATGCTGTTTCATATTTATAATTCATTTATATTAAATATTATTTTTGTTTATGTGTGTTTAACTATTTTGGACGATCCTTTGGCAATTAATAAGCAATCCACTCCGCTTAAATCTCAATATTACACAAGTCCACCCACGACTGGCTTTTACTGAGTGAGAACACACTCAGGGGATCATTATCATAATTTTGATCAAAAGGGAAGCACCAGTGTTATTCTTATTCCCGCGAAGTGGCTACGGTAGGTGCATTGGATACACTTCAGCTCTGCTTCACCTTGGTGCAGTAATAAAATATATGTCTAGGAAGTGGGACTGGGAATAATTACCCACTCACTAAACCTCGACAGCAAACAATTATTTCGTTAGTCATAAAATTGCAACTTGCTTACGAAAATGAATTAAATTTGAAAAAAGTAAACCGATTATAAGATTTCATAAAACTTCAAACTGCTTATTTTGAGGTGTCTTTGGGTGTCTTATTCCATCTAACGATATGATCCCTCCAATTTAACGAGAGGCAAAGCTCGATATCTTTGAAATTCGGTATCGTAAGCAGTGCGTTAATAGAACATTTTTAAGAGTTTGAACGAATACCTGGTACTCTGCACAGCAATGATGTCTGAGACATGAAATTTTTACGGGAACAAGACCTCCTTCTTTCACTCTTTCCTGCAAAAGTTTACGTTTTCAAGCTCATGCAAATTTGTTTGCTTCAATAAAATCGTTCCTTTTGGAACTCGTTCCTCCACCTCGCGTGCCACATGGTATAGTGGCGATCATTCAAATGAATTTTTTTAGTTCGCTGTCAAAAGGCTTAATTTTTACACAGAACTCAATCCTAAAAGATTCGAGCCAACAATTATCCTTCTCTAAAGGATGAAGATATATGATTTGACGAAGCTCCATAGAAATTGAACCACAATTAAGGTGGTCTTTGAAAATTACACTGGTTTACAAAATATTTAAGTCAAGCAGGAACATAAGCATTCTAACCTAATATTAGGGTGCTGAATTCAGATTCAAAATCCGTTTTCACTCATCGCCTCAAGGTTTTGAGATATACATGTATACCTATAGGCTTAGATCCCAAATATTTAAATACTTCAGGAATACAGTGCATAAAAATATGTTTTAGACTAATTGTTTGAGGCTCAATTTTTATTAAGGCTTCGCCATTAGGATGGCGCTAGTTGCGTGATCTCCAACAACTTCCAAAGATTAAACATGTTTACTGGGGTGTTAGGACCACCAGTGACTTACTGGTGGTGAGAGAGGGTGGGTAGTGTTGATCTTCAACTATCCGGTATAATCATACCTTTTTATAAAGTAGCTAGGTTTATAGTAGTAGGAGAAGAATCATTTGCCCTCAATTTGAGATAAAATGAACAATTTAGAAAAAAAAACATTAAAAATAAAAAAACAATTTCTTGAGTGAAGGATGACGTGCCGTGACACTTTGTCTATTGTTCTACGACAGGGTTGGAAACTTGCTGCTTTTTTGGCAATTAAGTGTAGTCCTTCTGAATGAAGTTAACTTTTGCGGAGCAAATAATTTTATTGCCTTCCTACAAAATGTACTCGCACAAAATCATTAAAAGTTTAGTTAACTCTAGAATTGATCATTCTTTTCATTTTTAAGCTGAGACTTAGTCATATCAGTTAGGTAAATACAGAATAATGTGTAACTTGCAGTAAAGCTAGTTAAAATTTTAATGAGGCTCTCAACACAGGAAGAGTTCCCAAACCTGCTTTACGCCAATTAGGTATTTGTAAATAGAACGATATTATACGTTGCATAAAGGTTTATAATACAATTTTGCAAAGATTCACAAAAGAATATATATACTCGTACTTATTGTATATTTTATTTTTCCTAAATTAAACAGCTCTTACTTATCTCTACGATGGCCTCCGGTACTTCAAAACACCATAAATGCGTCAACAGTTGTACAGCGCCCAACAATCATTGAGAACTGCTTACTTTAATTATTTCAACTTAAAAAATTAGATCAAACAAATCCAGCTCCTCACACAGCTGTTGTAATCACTCTTGCAAAGGCCTAATTGCATGTCTAATGGAAATAAAGCAGCCTTTTACTTTGTTTATTCAATGGTCAGACAAATTTTACTGGCTTCATTGTTTCTTCGAGAAAAAAATTCATTATCACAACACTCTCTTAACTATTAGACCGGCCTACCACTTAGCTGATCTGAGCTCCTTTCATCCCGGCTGAAGCAATAGAAATTGGTCGAGGCAAACGTAAAATCTGCAGTTTAAAGTCACGGAACAAAGAGACCACCCCCTTCTTCTATATGGAAAATAGGTCCTGTTACTATACGCATCTCTCTGACATGTTCACTTTCCTTGGCCTTCCACACAATAAATCAAATTGGAATCTTTTATAGACGCTTCAAAGGAAAGCCTGAAGGCTTTGCCCTTGCAAAATGCGAATAAATACCAGAACATTCTCATTGGACGCCGATAAGTACCAGTATCGCCACTAAAGCCTCTTCTAGGACCTCAATGCATTTGGATCCTTATGGGTATGCACTCGAGCTTCACAATTTAAGGCTTTCTTCGTCTCTAAGGAATTCGGGTTCTTTCGCCCTTTGTGAACACAGTATCCATGAAAATCCTCTCGGGGACATGAACACGGTACTGCTTCTCCTTCTTCATATCAAGATTGGTCACATGATGAATAGCGTGAAGACTACGGATAGGGATAGCGCTGCCTTCCAACAGCTATGCCCTCTGTTTCCAGTTCTCCGTTCTGCTAAGCTCAAAGAGGGAGGGCATCTTTGTCAGGCCTCAGATCTATGACGCGCTGAAGGATGAGATATTTGACGAGAAGGTCACCTTGAAGTAACTGAAAACATGAGAAACATTTATGATAACCTGCCATGGCTTCTTTGGTAACACACTAGATTACCACTCGCGTTTCGGGAATTCTTTGCAGGATTTTCAAAATATAAGGTGGCGAAAAGCTCTCAAGATTCACCTTTTCCACACCTACCTCAACAGCTTCCCGAAAAATCTCGCAGCAGCAGCAAGTAACAAACATTGCAAAAGATCCTCTAAATTATTACTAAGATGGAGAATAACTACCAAGGCAAGTGGAACCCGAGCATGCTGGGCTATTTCTGCTGGATCCTTTTTTGCAACAACCCACAGGCAAAATACACCAGATACTCTACAATTATTCACTTCTGACTGTCTCAATTTTTATGATGTTTATATGTAATTGTATCCAAGTAATAGTAACATTTATTTGTGCTAGTGTTATGTGTGTATTTTTCAGATAGTTCAGTAATATGACATTTTAATATGTGAAATAAACAGATTATATTATAAATATATGCATTTAAATAAAAGAATTTGATATTTCAAAGCCCCCTTAAACCAAAACTGATAGAGCAAAACTCTTTAGAAATTTGAAGAATAATAAAATTATTCAAATAAAGATCTCTTTACATGCTTGCCTCAGATTATTTTTGTAAACCAGTGTTATTAGCATAAATTACGCAAATTCGGTGACACAAACTAGATAATAATTTGAGGGGAAGACTTGTCTCCTCATATAAAAGATAAACCTCAATCTTTATCTCCAATTCATTCGTGCAATATCTCCGTCCGCAATGCTTTTTGAGTAAACCAATTTTATATCTCCATGTTACTGCAATCGGTCGGAATACGAATTCAGTTTACTCGAATTCAACTGATTTGAGCCAATTGTTGATCCCATTGGATTTCAGCTCAATTTTCTTTCTCTCTAATATGTTCGAGGGAGTGAATATCCTATTTTCTTAGGCCTGTTATTCAATGAATTGATAACCGTGTCTGCATCCAGGAACAGACTCAGATCTTCGATCGTAGGGCATTATGCACTAATATACACATGTTGGAAACAACTCTCTTAAATATTGCTCTCACTTCCATAAAGGAAAAAGCAAGAAATGATTTATTATATTTCTCCGACTCTGTTGTCAATATTTAATGCAAGGAGATATAATTTCGAAGATTCGAAGTCATGGGCTCTGTTCGCGAACTTGTTTAAACTCAAATGAGGTCCTGTTCTACGCCTTGCTTTAATGGTTTATATTATTGGATTCATTTTCTTTAATCTTTTTAACTCCTCCTACGGTTTGTCTTCATTCACCGTTTACTATCTTTCAGTTTGCACTTCCTTTAGTTTTCTTTTAATACTAAAGAGACTTTGCGAGAGGTTCAGGAGGATTGCCCCCCATCTCGGTCTCTACCTCCTTAAATAGTCACTTTTATGATTATAGATGTGTACCTAAAAGGCATCTTTATCTTCCTTAAATTTATCAGTCTTTACAAAGCTTCCTGAGTATAGTCTATTAAATTAAACATGAACGTGTTTTTAAGAGAAAAGAGGTTTATTGGAGAAAAAGGAAACAACAAAGATACAATACATATATTCATTCCAAAAGAGAAGAGAGACCGAACTAGAATGACTAACATAATCGTGCAGGAAAATACAACAATCCTCAGATCCTCGCCTAAAAACCTGATAACCATCATTTTTTTTGTTTTTCTCTAGAAAGCGAAAGAAAAATCATGGTTGTATGTCTGCATCCCATGTCAAAAAGTTTTGAAGTTAAGGAATGATAAAATAGATTGAATGTGCATAACGTACGTAGGAAAGAGATGACCAATTTTGGCTATTTGGACAGAAATGGCCCTGAGATTTCATGAACTGATCCTTCATTCCTCTTTCAGGACAGCTTCCATTATTTGGGTAATCCCTGAGGATATTAGAGACTAAAAGAAGTTCAAGTATATTTCCTTTTAATCTTTGTTTGGTTGCTCAGACGGAAAGCCATCAGTCCCTTGATCCCGATAAAGCAAGGTGAAATACGCACGTTTGCTTTGCTTGTAAATGAACCACTCCTGTAATTTGACCGTTTCTACTATTCTAGAATCCTCGCAGTTTCTGTGTATTTTCTTGATTATCCGGATTTCAATAGGTCTAGAGACATCCTGAGGCACGAATCCAATTTAAACTTGATCTAGATTCCTCTCTTAAGACCGAGGAATTCGCAATAACGCCACAACACGCGGAAACAAACTAAATATTTTCTGAGGAAAACGTAAACTTGTTTTTTGGGGGGGAGCCTTTGTATAGACACTTTAAGTGGAGTTAGGTCGATGAGAATCATTCATAGCATTAGTCATTTCAATATTAGTGGTTTATTTTGAGAGTTAAATAGTTCAAAACTCTATTACGGAAATAACTTCCCAAATTTCCGTATTTTTTCCCTAGATGTGTGCTAATAATAAACCCATAAATAGATTTTTTTTTGTATGTATGTAATATATAAAAAGATTACCAACTCTTTCGGATATCTAAATTCATAGCATGGTCAAATTACATACCAAAAGTATTGCTGTTGAATAATACAATTTAATCTTCTCGTAATTTCCTTCTTTTATTTGCTCTATATATCAAAATATGCTGGCCATTTCTTGTAATATTGAAAACAACCAGAATTCATGTAAGATAAATTATTTTATGTTACACCACTATCTATCAAATGGGTGTAATAGGTAGGCTACTGGCACCGAATTTCAGGATTTAATACGGCCAGGGAAAACCTCCATAAAATGGACGCACGGTGGTCTTATTAAATCCGAGCCTACTCCACACATATAAAATAAATGTTTAAAATTGGAATAAGGAATTAAGAATGTATAGATTAATTTGCATCTATAAATTTAAATACAAAAATAAGGAATGTAAGACGAAAGCCCGAAAGGTAAAAATGCCCTGTGTCAATAAGACAAACGCGTAAACAAACATTTCGCGTCTCAGCATACATTTATCGAAAGACGAAAGTATACGAAACACCTGGGTAAACATACCTGCTAGCCAAGGGGAATTGTATTACAAAGCTGTGACAAGCGCATCCTATTATATTGATGAAACTTCGCTCCACCTTTGGAGTGGAGAACGAAGATTCAAGGCCACACCCCCTAGGAAATAAGTATATATATAGTCTGAGCAGCTCAGTTAGATTTATTATTGTATTATTAAGATTACGAGATTAGAGTCGTTAAGAAGATTATCTCGTTTATTTCTCTCGTTAAATTCACTAGTCTTGTCGCTCCAGAACTTAATACTTTGCCTTGAATATATATAGACTGCTATTCACCCATAAATTACCTCTATTACCCTGAATCTTTCGGCAACTCAGCCAAAATAAGATCACAGTGAAGAATTCATCTTTGGAGTCAAACACTTAATTCACCTTCATATAAAGTGGTGACTATCATAACTAAGGGATATTTTTATTTTCATTATCCCCCACAAGTTGGTAATCAACATATAAGTAGTGACCCTTCCTTTCGTCCGGACAGTGAAGGTATAGAAGAAATGGACGCAACAAGCCATCGTCAGACAGGACAAGGTGAAAATGACTTCATTAACGCTGTAAACATCAAGCCACCCATCTTTAATGAAACAGCAGTCCCAGGTAGGATAAAAATCGCGGAGGCCTAATTTTACATCTTCGGAATTAAAAAAGAGCGGACTAAATTTTTCCACGTATTGGCCTCACTTCCTTCCGAGACGTCGATTGTCTTCCGATGGTCATTACAGCGCACCGACGCCAAGCAGCACAAAAGGATACGGGAGTCGCCAACGAAGACACCAACCACACCCCCACTATAAGCCCAAGAAGAAGAAGACCTAGCGAACTTCATTATCTTGGCCTACCCTTTCGAATGTGCTGTAGTGAGAAGGGGGGAAGGACGCATTTCTACACGCCAGACCGCTGCAATTAACACTGGAACGAGATGATACTAGGCGAAACTCACGGCATACCTTTGGGTCCAGTTATTTAAATATATTAATAACAAGGTAGATGTTCCACTGATGGTCAATTTAACTGCCCAAATTCACTTGTTTTGTCATATGTACAGTGGTGTGAAAAGGATATCTGTCTGATTGATTTAATAATGTATAAAGTCGGCTAATTGTTAATATAAAGTGCACTCTTGTTAAGTGTACATAGTCCATGCATTAATTTAAAGGTTAACTCAGTATGCTTAAGTTCAGCCAGCTAAAAGTGAGCTGTTCTGGTACGCATGCGTAAGCCTTGTTGCGTTCATTGCAAGGTGAAATAGATTAAGTATGAGGCCTCACAGATGAGTGTCATGTGAATTCTGTAAAGGCTTATAATTGGTACGCGAATATGAATAATCTAAAATGAAAGATATGTGTTATTTAATAAAGAACTTCTTGCTTAAATGATATATATGTACACAACATACAGGATGACCCCCAAAACGGGCCTGCACACACTTTTCGTGATATATCCTTCATTCATTCACTAATCACCCTTACTTTGCAGGACATGACAGAAACAACGCTTATAAACACAACTAGATCTCAATGGGAGCTCCAGCAAAGAATATATTGCGTCAAACATTACTACAAGACAGTCTCGTTTAAGAAAGTGCAGGACACTTTCGTGCATCAGTTCGTATGTGAAAAAGCCCCCTCTAAGTGCAGAATTCAGGACAATGTGGACCACCTCGAGAACTATGGTACAGTGGAGAACCTTAATGCAGCCAATGAAAACCATTCAAGCCATTCAGGAGACCCAAGGAAGCGTAGAGCTGAGCTGGTAGAAAGCGTGAGAGAATCAGTTCAGCAGAGTCCAAAACGCTATGTGCGCAAGTGAGGTCAGTCCCTCCGTATTTCCTGTGAGACTTAGTGGGAAGTGCTATTAATGGATGTAAAGTCTACCTATACAATATGCAGACGAAGCAGAACCTTATAACCTCAGACAAGGAGCAGAAAAAGGCTATGGCAATCAAGATACTGGAGAAGATTTAGGAGACCCCCACTTTCCTTAACCTCCTTTGGACATCAGATGAAGCTTACTTCCATCTTGAAGGAAAGGTAAACTCGAAGAAAAATGTCTTCTAGGGACCTACAGACCAAATGAGGTCACCACTAAGCCCCTACACTACCTTAAGTGCCTCAGTATGGACTGCAATCTCAGCCAGAGGCATCATCGGACCATTCTTCTAGGAATCTGGCGCAACAGTGAGTCACCAAGGAGCGGTATGTTCAAGTCCTCAAAACCTTCAAGAGGGAGCTGCAGACCCTGTTCTCCTTGTTTATGGAGTATTTCCGGTTCCAGCAAAATGGTGCAAGATCTTCAACCTGAACCCTGTCCTGAGAAATTTGGCAGCCGTGTGATCAGTCTCAAGACTGATTTTGAGGGGGCACGTCACAGCCCAGACCTTAGCTACCAGACTTCTTTCTCTGGGGCTACCTTAAAGATAGAGTGTACGAAGGGAGACCCAGGACCATCATGGAACTTAAGAAAGCCATCAGAAAGGAGATCAGAGCCATTATTCGGTCAGTTTGTAAGGACGTCTTGGACAAATTTGTGCTGCGCCTCAAGAAATGCACAAAGCTAAATAAAGGTCATCTCGAACACGTGTTCTCTTATAAAGAAGAAAAGTCCAAAGGCTCTCATGTTTTGATATGATGTTTTTAAACACAATAAACTAGTTATGACTAAAGTTTCATTTAATCTTTTCAGGAAATTAAGAAATGAGGCCTATCAAAAGTTGGGGTCCAGTTTTTTTGGGTCACCTTGTATTCATATAAATAATGATGTAAAAAGAGTAATGTTACACATCTGTAAAATAATATCGTATAGTTTGCGTCCATGTCAGTTATAAGAAATTTGTTTTGCAAGGCAGAATAGGCTCATTGTTGGACCCTCACCTATGAGTAACTTGGAAACTATATAAAGCCTTGTCTCGGCACCGAAAACAACGACAAGACCTTTATCAGGGATCCATCGTTTATATATTTCTAAATCCTTTTGTAGGTATTATTGTAGCGACCCATTTATTGAACAAGGAAGAGGCATAAATATATACACCCCTCGCTCCCTTTATAGCTTTCTTACCTGCCTTATTATGTATTGGTACAATGTCGTAATCATAATTGTATAACAATCTAAAAAGGATGGGACCAAATTGTAAAAGAGATTGTATATATATGAATTATTATGGTATTATATGGCAGAACATGGCATAAATAGGCCCATTTTAGTACAGGCATGCACTTATGTAAGTGTCGATGCCCTGTGCGTATGTCGTAAATGCTGTCAGATATTAAGTGTGCCAAAAATAAGTATTTCATATGTAACTACCCATGTAATTTTACGCTCTTTTCTCACCTACTCCATTACTGGCAAGGAAGTACTGTAGCGATCAGATTATGTAATAGGTAGGCTACTGGCACCAAATTGCAAGATTCAATAGGCTCAGCGGAAGCCTCTATAAAATGGACGCGCGGAGGTCTAATTAATTCCCAGCATACTTTACTCATATAAATTATATTTCTAAAATTGGAATAAGGAATTAAGAATGTAATATATCTGTTAATGTATATATATATATATATATATATATATATATATATATAGAAGGCAAGCGACCATTGAAAGTGAGTAGGGGACAAACAATATACGGATAAGTGAAAGGTCAAAATGACCTGTGTCAATAAGATAAACGCGTAAACAAACATTTCGCGTCTCAGAATAGATTTATTGTATCACAAAGCTGTGGGAAGCGCATCCTGTTATATTGATAAAACTTGGGATGTGAAAGCAACTCATTCGACTTACACAGCTTTCATTAGCTCCGCCTTTGGGGTGGAGAACGATGATTCTAGGCCATGCCCTCTAGGAAAAAGACATATAGTTGGAGCACCTCAGTTAGCATGATTATTATATTGTTAAGATTACTAGATTACAGTCGTAAGAAGATTATCTCATTCACGTTCCCCCTTTTAAGTTCCCCAAGAATTTAATACTTCGCGTTGATTTTATAAAGACTGCTAGTAGCCCGCAAAGTAACTTCGTGACGTGCCGCTTGCCCCGTTATAGGCCAATAAAAGAATAAAGTTTATTTTTGCAACATCCTTTTTTACCGCGATTACTCTGAAATCTTCGGTAAGCCCAGCCAAAATAAGAACACAAAAGAATTCATCTTTGGAGTCCATTATTTAATTAACCTTCATATAAGTCGGTTACCCATTAATTGTCAATTCCTTCTAAACCCACAAACAATTTAACACTTGGAAATTAAATGTTTAGATAGGGTAAACAAGAAAAAAATATATTGTTCACTTTAGTGAAATCGATATCCCACCCTCAAAACTGAGGCCCTGTTCGGTAACCACAACGTCCTTGTATTCTGGGTGGCGTAACCCTATTACTTAACCCCTCCCCTTCGCTCTTCTCGCATCGAGGATCGCTAGATAGTCTCCCACCTCCACATAATGCACTTATCATCGACTTTCGGGTCTTGTGGGCCTAACATTGGTTAAACCGGCAATATTTCCCCTAAGAGAGGGTATTTAATTTCATTTCGTTGACGTAATTAGAGGAGAGTTGACCAAAAGCTTAAAGGTGCCTTTAGGGCTAAGTGAAAGACGCTCTGAGATGATGAGAAGAACCGTTAGAGGAGGAGTCTTAATCCCAAAGACATCATCCCCCCCCCCTCCTTTCCCTTACCCTAGTGTGGTGGTGAAGTATATATGCCGATAACTTTAGAAGAATGCGAGAGATCGTGTTAGTCATCGAGACAACGAAATCCGGCCAGAGGCCCTGCAACCAACGAAAGGGACACAGAAGAAGCTAATCCTGAGCCATTTCCTGGTGTTCAGACCGAAAATTAGAATCTAGTCTCAGGAAGATCGATTTTGCAATTGAGACAACGAAGTCCGGCTCAGTGCCCGGCAACCCTACGAAAGGAACACAGAAGAGGCTCATGCTGAGCCAGTTCCTTGTGGTCAAACCGAAATTTAAGTTAACATGTATAGAGAAACAAGTTCAACTATCTCTCGTTAGAGAAAACCCCTATCCCGGTTTACAACATAACCCAGAGATAAGCATCGCCATTGAAAAATACCCCAAAGTGAGCTTCCTCAAACATTCCCGATTCAACAAAGGATTCACTCGTTTGTTCATCGCTCGTCAGTGAGAATTATTCCAAGATTAAACAGAAAATTGGAAGAAGCCTAATTTCCCTGTCCCTTTGGTTAAATCATCTTCCCAAGAAAACGTACTTTACGCCATCCGTCGCCCGTACTGAATTCATCTCTGGCTTTAAAGCTATCCCCGCGCCAGACAAACATCTGGAAGGTCTGTGAATACGTCCATGCGCCTGCCCGCAAACAACATTCTTGCGTCTACATAAAAATTGAGGTCAAGGTCAGTCACCGACCAGATTCCCTTCTGGTTATTTTTTTAAATGTAAATAAATTCCATTATCTTTTTTTTGAAGATCAAGTAGCGTTCAAGATTAAAATGAGATTTTAGTCAACTATTACTGTATATTCATTTGTGTAATTTAGTAAGCCTCACTTAAAGTTGTGTAATTCATAACTGTGTAGTTTGTTTTGTTAGATTTCACTTTTTGTTCAGGTTGCAATTAAACATCTATTTTTCTTAGAAGTATTTAATTCAATCCTCGAAACGCTGAGCATGGCACTAGAAACCCCCAAAGATTAAAATTACGTAATAATAACCAAAAAAAAGCACTCTTAGACAAGGCTTAATCAAGGAGTTTGTGAAGTACGTAACAAACCTATACGTACGTACACCACAACTCGGCCCTTGCAATACCACAAAATTCACAAATGAAATCAAATATCCAATAAAAAATCTCTTTGACTGAAATTTCGACTCATTCGAGAATCCACGCAGCAAAGTCACCTTGGAAACAGACGTTTAGGAGTAAATTTATAAGAGGGAAGTGAGGCGAAGCAACTTGAAAGCATGTTTTTAACAACTTCTCTCTGACACTTCCAATAATTAGGACAGTAAAAAAAATTGAAGTGTTAAATAATTACTTCGATTGGGAAGATTCTAAGGACTTTTATGAATAGATCTATGCAGCTGGCAGCACATGCAAACACCTTTGAGGATTTTGATCCTAGATAGCTTTTATTATTTATATTTAGATTAATATTCTCGAACAGAATTTGCTATTATCCGAATTTAAAACTTTTTTCAAGTTTTAAGCAATTAAATGTTTGTTATTTCTCAGCCAAAAATGGATGGCAACCAACTTCGCAAATTTTTTAATGTGACCAGAAAAGTCGGAGGGAGAAAAAAAGAGAAATAAATTACCGAATAATAAGAAACGAGCTTATCTAATTGCTAAATGATCATTTTTTTCCTCAAATGTTTATATAATCGATTCTATTTAAAAAAAATCTTATGTAGAATCAATTGAGAGTAGGTAGTAAAAGATTATGCCTATCTTCCACCCTTGTAAAGGGCTTTGTCTTACTTATTGATGAAGTTTACTATCTTTAAGGTGATTACTATCGCTAATCATCATGATCCAACCTTGTGTCATTTAATGTTTGATTTCGTGTTTATAAAAGATTGACTCTTTTCTGTTTCCTTCAAGGAATTTCTGGTTTCACCTCTTTTAGTTGATTTTTAGCCTTCTGTTCTTTTTTATTTATTATCTCTTTTTTCCCTCATATCGGCATTAATCCCTCGTTGAAATTTTAATTGATTGTTTCCTTGAATCTCAATCCATACATCTGTGCATTTTACCCTATTAATTAGACCTGGTATTCGATTACTCTGGGGTGACTAATTCCCTAGTAATAATCTGACATCAATGGATTTTACTTAGAGTTTTCTTTAAAATAGATACTATTTATTCCTTGGAGTTGGAGTTCCATTTTTTTTTATTTAATTTTATAGAGCCCATCTGGCAACTACCCACTTGGGCATAAGTCGCCGAAAAACACGACAGCCTAGAACTAGGCTACTTTAAAGTAAAAATATGAAAACTTAACA
This sequence comes from Ceratothoa steindachneri, assembly GCA_963969495.1. Lineage (NCBI taxonomy): Eukaryota > Metazoa > Arthropoda > Malacostraca > Isopoda > Cymothoidae > Ceratothoa > Ceratothoa steindachneri. The sequence goes on along the minus strand of OZ018332.1, from coordinate 143,313,128 downwards.
ATGATATAAATTGGAAAAACTTAACAATCAGGAAGCAATCTCCGGCAGCGGGAGGAGATCCCCCTCACCCTTTAAATAAAGGGGAGAAGGCCGGCCTCCCCCTAAAAGTCAACAAGTCCACAAGTCAATGTGCACGAATCTGTCCTGAGTACAAGGGACAGGCGGTAGCGATCCCGCCCATCCCGGTACCGGGACAGGTATCGTGCGCGAAGATCACCTTTAATGGGACATTCGACAAGAATGTGCCGATCAGTCTGGGGGACGACGCAGTGGTTGCAATAGGGCACAGGCGAGTGCCCCATCAAATAGAGATGCGTCACACGAGTGTGTCCGATTCGGAGACGAAAGAAAGCAACCTGAAGCCGCCGCGGCATTGGATGATAGGTCTGTGGGAACAGTCGCGGCGCAATAGCACGCAACTTTAAGCTTCCTTCGACCGTCTCCCATCTTCTTTGCCAAGCAGTCCGAAGAGCTGCCCGTATTCCTGCCATGTAGTCGGTGTGAGGAAGAGAAAAACACTGGTCCGGTAGCAGAGTCCTCGCGGACTCTTTGGCGCCCTCATCGGCACGCTCATTCCCCGCAATTCCTACAAGTCCAGGAACCCAGCAGAAGATAATCTCGACATCCGTTCGGCTCGCCGTAACCGTGGCGTCACGGATATCGCGAACCAGGGGATGCGGAGATTCCAATGCCCCGAGAGCACTCAGGGCGCTTTGTGAGTCGCTATAGATCACAATCCGGTCTCCGAACCGGGCACGTCGCGTAATCTCCCATACCGAGTGGTTTATTGCCACCAGCTTGGCCGTGAAGACAGACGCGGCGCCTGGTAGAGCCCCACTGACTTCAAACAGAGGGAATACGGCGTGGAAGCAAGCCGACCCCCTCTTGGGACTTGGAGCCATCCGTATACACTGGCACGGTTCCAGCGTGACACGATGTGTGCTCCAAAAAGGTCGAACGCAATACTCCCGGCGCAGTATAACCTTTGGGAGCAGAGGCGTAGCGACAAATAGCCAAATGTGGTACCCTCCAGGGTGGCGTCCTGGGCAGAACTAGGGGCGCCACCGGCCCGAGAGCTATATCTAGCTCTCGAATGAGTTTCCTGGCCCTAAACCCTTTGGGATTAGCCCAAAGGGCTTAGGGCCAGGGTATGACTGGCGTCTCTTAGCGGCATAGGCACCATTGAGATCAGCTGTGTATGCAGTGAGAGCAGTTGGCGACTGAGGGAGGCGCCGGGCTTCGGCGTACAGGCCAGTGATGCACTGCACGCGGCGCAGAGCGAGTGACATCTCCTCAGCATCGACAAACAGGCTCTAAATAGGGAAAGTTGCCGAAGGCACCGGTCGCAAAGCGAAGGCCGGTTTGGTGGATCGAATCCACCTTCCGCAATAAACGCTCGGCTGTGGATGCATAAAACTCGCATCAGTAGTCGAGCTTCGAGTGAACAAAGGATCGATAAAAAAGTAAGGCAGTAGCCCTATCAGCGCCATAAGCTCTGAACGTCACGGAACGAAGAATGTCCATGGCGCGGGTACAAGAGACACTAAGGCTGCGAATATGAGCCTCCCAGGTGAGGCGTCGTTTAAATACAAGACTAGGAAATGGTGCGATTCAACCACTTCCAGGCGCACCCTATTAAGAAACAAATCTGGGTCAGGGTGGAGCAGTGGATGGCGGCAGAAGTGCACCACCTTAGTCTTGGCCAAAGAAAACTGAAACCTGTGTGCTTCGGCATAGCGAGAGATGCGGTTCAATGCCTGTTGGAGTCAGCGCTCCAGAGTTGGCATCTGGGAGTCGCCAAAAGTGATCTAAAGGTCGTCCACGTAGAGCGTAGCGAGAACATCTTCCGGCAGCACCGAGGTGATGCCATTGATGCTCAGGGAAAAGAGTGTGACACTGAGGACACTTCCCTGCGGGACACACTCTTCCTGCTCCTTTGGGCCGGAGAGGGCTCCCCCCCACCCATACCTGGAATCGACGATCTCGCAAAAATTCAGATATAAAGATTGGGAGGCGTCCCCTCGCCCCCATCACGTGGAGATTCTTCATGATACCGTATCGCCATGCGGTATCATAGTCCTTCTCCAGATCGAAAAACACCGTGGCGTAGTGCTGTCTACGAAGGAAAGCTTCACCTACGGCATTTTCCAGTTGGAGCAGAGCATCCGAAGTGGAGTGGAACTTGCGGAAGCCGCACTGTGTGGAAGACAGATGGCCTCCGCTGTCCAGGAAAAAGGCTAATCTAACATTTACCAATTTCTTCATCAACTTGCACACGCAAGAGGTTAGAGAGATTGGGCGGAAACCGGTCGGAGTAGAGTGATCTCTCCCCGGTTTGCGAAAGGCGAGCACAGTAGCGATTCGCCAGGAGTCTGGGAGAAGAGCTTCCACCCAGATCATGTTGAACAAATCTAACAGAAAGGCCATGCCTTGCTCACCCAGGTGTCGAAGCATGGCGTACGGGACATCATCCGGACCATGGGTGGTGTCTGCGCACGAAGCAAGAGCGGAACGCAACTCACTCGCAGTAAACTTGTCGTTGAAGGGTTCTCCGCCTCTGGAGGTAAAGTCCAGCCGGCAGCCTTCCGCGACATCACGGCTAGAGAATGCGGAAAAAGCGTTTGCTAAGGATTCCGCCACGGACGCGGGGTCCGAGATTGCGGTCCCATTCTCCTGGAAAACGAGAGGGCGGTCCTGCGAAAACTTGCCCTGAATCCTTTTGACTCGCTTCCACACCTCAGCTAAAGGGGTCTTCCCGTTAAGTAAAGACACGTATGCCCGCTAAGAAGAGCAACGGGCGTGCTTCGAAATATACCGGAACCTAGCCCTAGCCGGACGAAATTCAGCGACAGTGAAATCGTTCGGGCGGCGCTTATAGCGCATGTAGGCATAACGCTTCTGTTTGAGAGCCGTCTCACACTTCGCCGACCACCATGGAAGTGGTCAGCGTGCAAAACGGCCAGACGTCCTAGGAATAGTAGTCAGGCCCACGGCGATGAGGTTGCCGGAGAAAAACTAAACGGCCTCATCTACCGACCTATCTCCTCGACTGAGATTGAGGATTCAGTCATTTCCTGAAATGCAGGCCACCGCTCCCGCGCAAAGTACCACTGAGGTGGTCTCTCAGGCGGCAGTTACCCTGAAAATGATATTTAAATGGCAAAGTGATCACTACCATAGAGGTCATCGACCACCCTCCATTCAAAATCAGGCTGTGCATCCGAAGAGCACAAAGATAGGTCAAGGCAAGAAAATGACGCGGTTCTCGGACAGTGATGCGTAAACTCATCAACGTTTAGGACACACATCTCAAGCTCTTCGATTAGAGAGGCAAGGACTTGTCCCCTGGGATTTATTGAGTAATCTCCCCAGAGCGGATGCCTGCTGTTCAGATCTCCAAGCAAGAGATAGGGCCTGCCTCGGCAACCGTGCCACGACACGGCGGAAGTTTCCCGCATCGAAGTCAGCTGACGATGGAATGTACGCAGAAATGATAGTATACCTCCTATCCAGGTGCGGGTGCACAGCCATTGCCTGTAAGGGGTTATCTAAAGAGAAAGGAAGAACGAAGACATCCTCTTGGCTGTAAACCGCGCATCCCCCAGCCCGGCCATCCTGCGGTAGTGGGGTTGCAAGACCCTTATACCCCGGGAGGGCGGGCAGGGGGCACGCGCCTAGCATGGTCTCCTGCAAAAAGATAGCTAACGGGGAGCAAGACGAGACGAGACGAGCCTCCGCAGCTCCTCCCAGTTGGCCGGACAAAGCGCTAAAGGCGCTGTCACCTTCCAGGACTTATTATGTTAGGTTGTGTTTACCATGCGAGTCTTTCCCTCCCTCCACCTCGAAACCTTAGGCGGGCGTTGCGGCTTCGGAGGCGGGGCGCCCTCTTTTTGAGGAACCACCGTCTCCGATCTACTTGCCACACCTCGGGGCGTGGGCGAAGGAGCCGAAGCTCCTTTGTTGCTGTCCTTCTTTTCGGGGGACAGCTTTAGGAAACCTGGAAGATGGCCTAGCGACCATCTTCAGGGGTGTTGCCTCCTGTGAGTCTAACGACTCTCAGGAGGTGCGTGGCTGTTTTGCCTTACGGGAAACGGTCACGCTGGGGGAAGAGGGGGGAGCCCTGGTTTTAGCCGGGGCTGGGTATGACCCCTTTTTGCCGCCAGCTTTACCAAGGGAGCGCCCAGGCTGGGTAGAGCCCGCAGAAGGGCTCCGAATGGGCGCAGAAACTACCGTGCTCGTTGGCCTGGATGGGCCAGGAGCATAGGGTTCCTTTCTAACTATTGAGGCATATGACGTCCCAGGCAGAGCCGGGCGTACCAGGACCAAGTCCTTAGCCTCGCGGAATGAGAGTCGATCCTGGGCCTGAAAGGCCAGGATTTATTTCTCAAGGAGATATGCACCACATTGCTTCGAAGAAGCAGGGTGCGGCTCTCCGCAATTGACACACTTGGCCACACACGATTTGGACGTATCGTGTGCGACCTTGGAGCAATTTACACAGACTTCGGGTGACCCCGACTTTGCACGTCTATATGAGCAAATCGTATGGCCGAAGCGGTGACAGTAATAGCACCGCCGCGGCAGTGGCACGAATGCCTTCACGTGGTAGCAGTACAAACCGGCACGCACCGACTCAGGGAGCTTGTCACAGTCGAACGTGATGAAGAGTGTAGGGGTGGGTCTCGAGGCCCCTGCCTGTTTTCTCATCACACGTTCGACCTTGACCACCCCATGGTCGGCCAGCTCTAGGGTGATGTCCTCAATGGAGTAGTCATCGAGTTCCATTGCATAAACTACTCCTTTCACAAAGTTCATGGTAGAGTGCGGCGTCACACTCACCGGGGTGCCATGAAGTGTTCGAAGAGCCCTTATCTTGGCCGCCTCGGCGGAATTCGCCGCATTCGCCAGAAGGCTCCCGTCCGAAAAACCGGTCACCTTCGGCTCTCTACCAATTGCACTAGCTAACCCTCTCCTCTGATGGATCATGTTGCCCTTGGACAACATGCTCCCATCAGTGGAGCGAATAACGAGGAAGAGTTTGAAGCCAGCGGGCTTGAAAACACCAGGTAACCTCTGAATGAGGTGCCCCGATGTCATCGAGGCTCCGCCCTGTGCACTTTTGGCCTTTGTCATGGTCAGGAGCTCCGTACCCGGGGGGGCAGAGGGGCCGCTTGTGCCGGTCTTGGCTTGTTGCTTGCCAGAGTGGCAGCAGACCCATCCGTCCCCGCAGCCCCCGCGAATGGAGAGGATCCCCGAGTCTTTTTAGTCTTTCTTGTCTTCTTTTTCTTCTTAGGAGAGGAGGGCGGGGAATGAGCCCGCTTCTCACCTCCACCGGTAGAAGCCCCCAGGCCAGATGTACCGGCCTCAGCCAGGTCCTTCTCCAAAATGGAGAAGGTCCTGGTGGTCGTAGGGGCATCATCCGGAGGAGATCCCTTTCCTCCTTGCACTGCCTCAGAATCCCCAGCCGTTTGAGAAGGACCTTGCATAGGGGCGGATTCAGGTTCGGTGCTTGGCGCCGAGCCCGGATTCCCCCCCATGGAAGGCCCTACGGTCTGAGGCTGGTTTTCCTGAAGGACCATGTCTATCACAGGAGGGGCCTCCAGTTGGCCATCCCCTTCCAGGACATTGCAGGTCCCCTTGGCAGCGTCATGAGTATTTTGTGGGGAGGCACAGGACTTGACCCCGGCAAGGTTTAATATTCTTGCCAGCATGTCTTTTGAGGGAAGCAACCGAAGGGGTCTGGCTTCCCTCTCCCCCCTAAGGGGGTTTGCCCTACCGAGCCGCTTAAACGAGGGGCGCTGGGCAATGGGCTGCCTGCTGGCTTTCTTGGCAGTCCCCTGAAAAGCAAATGAGGGACTGCCGCTGGAATTAGGGAGGTGCCCGAAAGCACCTCCAGAGAAGGGGGTGAGGGGGAGTCCCCTAGCCCCTTAGGCGTAGGAGATGAGTAAGCCTCCTTTCCGGTTAAAGAAGTATGGAGGGTCCCCTGCGCAAGCACAAGGGGGGCGACCTCCATTTTCTCTGTGGAGCTGCCCGAGGGCGGCTCCGTTGATGTTTTGGGGGAAGTTGGGGGTTGTTTTTTTTATTTTCATCATTGTTACATGGTGACCCTATTTGTGTTGAGACGCAATTGCTCATCACCTCTTGCAGTTGCCCGCACTGCAAGAGGTGCTTACAGGCGCCGCCATTCCGGACCAACCCTCCTACCTGGTGGCCTGGCAGTCCATCGGCATGGCGGCTCCACCTTGGACGCGGCGTAAAATTGATAGAATGTGAAGAGGAGAGGAAAAGGGATGTGAGGAATGTATGGGTGGGGATGAAGCAGTTTGTTAAAAACCAGCCACCCCAGACCGGAGCTCAGGGGTTAGGGAACATTGTCTCTCACCCCCTCAGCCCCGATCCGGGATGGTTGGCTGAGAAGAAGGTCAGCATCTACCCTGTGAAATTAGAGGCCGACCAGAGAAAGTTGTGAGAGAAGTTGTATGAAAAGCGAGGAAACAAGTGTTTTGAAGGAAGGAGAAGAGGCTAAGCTGGGGCCGGACGTGGTGCTGAGTCCCGTCAGCACGGCGGCCAGGATGGCAAATCGCCGTGCCCCTTACGGGGAGTTGAAGTTCCAAATGGTTGGGGGTCTCTTATGTTTTCTCTTTTTGCTCTCTGAGATTTAGTGTCTTTCATTAGAAACCTTTCTCTTCATCTTATGTTCTTCTCAGTTTGTACAGGTTTACATGTGTATCGTACGAGAAGTGCGGACGAGCGGCTTAAAAGCATTGCTTAAATGAATATTGTTTGGAGACTCAGGGTTGCGAAGTGGTTTTGCCGCTGGCTAACAGTGGTCCAGCAACGCGCGAGGCTGTTTGCAACTCCACGACGCTATTATTTTTTCTTTGCCCGTTTTCCTACTGTTCTCTATCTACAATGGTGACCATACCCGGGAGGGGGAGCGTTAGCCCTTGGATAACATTTACAAATGGGTCTCTTTATTTTTTTCATTCACGCTCCGCTTCTAGGAGGGGGGTTGTGTAGCGTATGAGAAATGCAGGCGAGTGGCTTAAAAGCTTTGCTTAAATGAGTAATTTTTAAGACTCAGGATGGCCGAGTGGTTTTGCCGCTGGCTAACAGTGGTCCATCGACGCGGGAAGCTGTTCACAACTCGTTTACGCTATTATTTTCTATTTTCCCCTTTTCCTATTCCCCTTTATCTGCACATGATTAGCAAATTAGCATTCTTCTTCTTCTAAGTCCCTTCGCCGATGCGGCGTTTGACAAACTCTGGTGAGTTTCTTTCATATTATAGCATCCATAGTTAACTAGGCCCGATACTGGAGTGGAGGGCCCATTTCTCCTTCTCCAGGGTTTTTAATCAAAGTTTTTCCTTCTTTTAGGTGGATTTCCTACCATGGCTTCGAGCTCCTCCTATCTGTCTCCCCCGTGATGCCCAATCACGGCGCTAACCTCCCTAGTAAATAGTGTCAGCTTAAAAATAATCCAGACGGAGATTCGAACTGCCTCCCAACAGTTGCCGGGCAAGCACGGTAACCACTATATTAGCATTAAAAAAAGAAGAAAATCTAATAATTAATTATTAACATTTTAGGTGGTACTCATTAAGAATACTAACTAACGGCGTGTTCGAAATTCCGAACCTAAAGAGATGGCAAAAAGTTCTCCGATAAATTTCCTAGAGTGATTAGGAGAGAAAATTTCAGGAAGGGTGAATATTATTCCTTTTCATACAAACAGCTTTATGCGCTATAATTATTTGTTATACCCTTACCCCAACTTAATTGGCAGAGTACTATTGCCACTAAAATGTGCCACGCCCATGGAAACAATTGCGAAACACAGTGAAAGGGAAGGTAAAACTTTAGTATGATTTTTTTCTCTTATTAGCAGTTTTCATCACAAATAAAACTCATGCAGTTATCATTAATTTGCAACAAAATGCGAATTGGGGTAGAAATTTTGGTTTGGTTTAGATACTACTTTTTCTAATGTATTAAGAAATTGCTACTGACTTCAAATATAAAAAAAATGTAAATTGCGACAATGTAAAAGACAATAATAATGAAGCCAAAGAAAATCCACCAAGCAATTTTGATAAGTGTTTTGAGTGCTTGATAAATTGCTTGGACTTGCATTTTCTCCTCGAACCTAAAGTTTAATGTGAACGAGGGAGTTTTATGCAGATGGTTTGTATCGAGAGATATTTACATAATGTAGTGAAACTTTGGAATGCTTCACGCTGAACATAAAATGTTATAAGAAGTCAAACAAATTGATGGCGTTTATGGAGAGAAAATGTTCCCTTGAATCGATGGACATAACTGTAGCTATTTAGAAGTCATGACTGGTTACCTTTCGGAGTTGAAAATAAAATTATCCTCCATCTGCAAAGTGCCCTTACTTTGATGGAAAGAGAGAAGTGTCACGAAAAAAATATTCTTTGCTTAAAACAAATCCTATGAAGATTCATTCATTTAAGGAAGTCAATTCACACTCCCTAAAACTGGGCATTTAGAGAACTAGTATCGAAGTTTCAAATTCCAACAGGCTTTTGTTGCATTGGAAAGGAAAAATAGTTTTAAATACCAACACGGACCGAATTGCTTTACGAAAAATTGGATGTGTATAACAAAATCTATAATGTTGGCTGTGATTGAATATAGCTGATCCTTTCCGTTGCCTATTTCTTAAAATCATATCTTCTACTGAGATATGTTTTTAACTTTCATTAGTTTTCTTAATTATTCAACTCTTTCTGGCCATTGCAAACATAAGTCCATACAAAACTCAATCTCAATTTTCAAATATTCTGTGCCACCTTCATTGAAAAAAATATGTAGATAGTGGTAAAAATCTCGCTTCATCTCGTTTTATGCTAAACCTCAGGAAATGAGCGGAACGGGAATATGGAGTTAATATAAGCGTTTAATCGTCATGATTCAAGGTGTATGTTTTCATTATCTACTCGCCACCAACATTCTCAGGTAACATGAAGGATGATTAAATATTTATTTTCTTCCATTCTAACTTTCACACTGAAAAGGCATTTGGGTAAAATATTATCTAAATTTAGCATTTTATATACCGTACCGAAATTAGAGTGAACCGATCTTTATTTTTTAATTGGTAAGACGGTCGTGCTCTCAATTTTTAAATGCGTTATTATGTAAATATTTCCTAAGATACCTTGTAAGTTTATATTATTTTATACATGTTTAATTTATTTTAAGCAAACTTTTCACCTTTAATTGCGAAGTATTATTGTACTAGACAAAGATTAATCTGTTTACATATATGAGTTCATTTATTTTTTCGTATTCGCAAATAATGCGTTTCTAAAAGTGTTCTCTTTGCTTCATTTGCACTTTGTTAGGTTGTCGCGTATAATCTTGTCCTCTCGATTACACACGGGATGGCAGTTGAATTGCGAAGACGAGGGCAATATGGATATTTCTGTACTACAAAATGGCTCTTAAACAATAATTCTTTGAAGTATAACTATGAAGAGACTTATCACATCGTGCATAAGAAGAAAGCAGGGAGATTAGGACGTCCCGGTTACTTATAGTACAATCTTCTTACGATTTAGGAGATGATTTAACTAAAACAAGTTATAATGGCCAGAAAGTCACGTGCACTCACCTATTTTGATTTATGATCTTACGTCCTTCAAAACTTTCAATAATTCCTGGATTAACCTTAGGAAGACCTTGGCAATTCTAGCATTCGTAAGCGAATGTGAAACAACATACGGGTTTCAAATTTCGTTAGAATTGGCTGAATAGTTATGATGATATGGTAGAAACAAAATAATTCCCGGGCTAAGCTTGGAAGGACTTTAGTAATTATATTATTCCTAAAGAAAATGTAAAACAACATAAGGCTTTCAAATTCCGTTAGAATGGGCCGAATAGTTACAATGTTATTACAAAAAAACAAAAAAAAGCAAAAGGAAAACCGACCAACTGTTTGGCATAGTGAGATGTGAAGTCGCCCGCGAAAAAATTACTTGATCACCAAAACTTTCTCTACCTATTCCATGTAGTCGATCTTCAAATGGATCATTTCTAATTTGACAGTATTCAACTACTTTTATGTACTGCTATCTATAGTTTCATCGCCCCCAGGCAATGCTGTTGTTAAAACCATCGGCCCAAGATAATTTTTCGACAATTTCACCACTATTGGACAATGCTGTAGCTAATTTCATCGTATAACCAAACAAGGCTATCGATTATTTCACACCCCGGGCCATCTATTGGTAAATTCATCACTCTCAGAAAATGATGTTGAGAATTTCATCACACCCAGATAATGCAGATGCTAATTTCATCCCCAACAAGTCAAAGCTTTTTCTAATTTAATCGCTCCTAGACAATCTTGTCGCTAATTTCATCGCTGCCAGAGAATACTGTTGACAAGTTCTTCACTCCCAGACAATGCTGCATTTAATTTTCTTGCCGCGCCAGACAACGCTGTCGCTGATTTCATCACCAGCAAGATAATGTACATAATTTGATTGCTCCCAGATAATGCAGTTGGCAATTTCATCGTTCATACACAATGTCGGCAATTTCATCACTCCCAGTCAATGTTCTCTCTAGTTTAATTGCCTCCAGACAATGTTGGCGCTGATTTCATCACCTCTAAGACAATGGACGTCGATAAATTCATTGTTCTCAGTTATTAATATCAACAATTTCATCGCTACCACACAATGCTCTCTCTAGGTTTATCACCTTCAGATATTGGTGTCACTAACTACATCGACCATAGACAAAGCTTTTCACAATTTCATCACGCCTATAGAATGTTGTCGCTAATTTCAACGTCCCTCTGAGACAATGCTCTGGCAGATTTCATCGCCCCGACAAAGGTGTCGATAATGTCATCGCACCCTGACAATGCTGTCGATAAATGAAATAGGACAAGCCATTCCTGCCGCTAACTTCATCTTCATGCAAGACAATACATCTCTGATTTCATCTTCAACAAGAAACTGCCGTTGCTGATTTCATCCCTAGCAAAACAATGCTTTAGCTAATTTTATCTCTCACAGAACATGCTGCCGTCAATTTCATCTCTCCATGACAATGGTCTAGATACTCGTAATTTCAAGAAGCCTCGACAATGCCTTCGCTTATTTCGTCACCAGGAAGACAAGGGTGTCGCTAATTACATTGTTCCCGGACAATGCCATTGACAATTCCAACGTCACTAGACAATGCTCTCGACCATTTCATCACTCCCAGACAATTCTCTCCTACTTTTATCGCCTTAGTACAATGCCCTCGATGATTTCATCGATCAACAGACATAGCAGTCGATGATTTCATCACAATTCAGACAATACTGTGGTTAAATTAATTAATCCTAGATAATGCTGTTGAAAAGTGCATTCCTACCAGACAATGCTCTACTTAGGTTTATCATCACTAGACAATGCTATCGCTAACGAAATCGCTCCCAGACTAGATATTTAAAAATCTTTTCGCCCATGCAATGCTGTCGATAACTTAATTGCCTCCGTGCCGAATAAACCTGTAGTAGATTTTGTCACATTAGACAATGCTGTCCACAATTTAATCAGACCAAGTCAATGCTGTCGCTAATTTCCTCGCCAGACCTGACAATGCTGTGGGTGATTTTATCACACAAGGTACAACGCTGTTGCTAATTTCATCGCTCCCAGGCACTACTGTGACTAATATCTTCGCTCCCAGATAGCGCTAACTATCAATTTAATTACCCCCAGGCATTGTTGTAACTAATTTAATTGCTCTACCAGATAATACTGTCGCTGATTTCATTACCAGCAAGACAATACTCTTGCGAATTTCATCGCCCCCAGACAATGCTGTCAACAATTTCATCATGTGCATACAATGTTGTCCCTACTTTCATCGCACGGCAAGACAATGATGTATCTGATTTCATTAGGACAAGAGCAAATTCTATCGCTAAATTCATTGCTCTCAGATAATTCTGTCGACAATTTCTTTGCAACCAGACAATGTTCTCCATAGTTTCAGCGCCCCTAAACAATTAGCTTTCGACATTTTTATCAAGCTTATAGAATGCTATCGCTAATTTCATCGCTCTAAGATAATGCTGTTGATAATTTAATCAAGCTAGAATAATGCTGTCCCTAATTTCATTGCCCTGTCAGACAATGCTTTTGTTGATTTCATCGCTATCAAGACAATGCCGTCGACAATTTCATCTTTTTTTAGGCAATATTGTCGACAATTTCATCACCCTAGACATTGCTGTTGGTAATATAATTGCTCTTAGAAAATACTTTCGCCAATCGTATCGCCCTCTGACAATTCTGACGCCAATTTCATCGCCCCTCTCAGACAATGCTATCGCTGATTTCATCAGCTTCTCACAAATATGTTGCTAATTTCATCGCATTTTGCAATGCTCTTGACAATGCCTGTGCCTCCAGAAAATGCTGTCGACAATTCCTTCGCCAACAGACAATGCCTGAAATAATTTCATTGCTTCCAGAGAAGGGTGTTGATAATATAAACGCAGACAATGTTCTCCTAAATTTCGTTGCTCTTAGACAATGCTGTCGCTAGTATCATCCCTATAAAAAATCCAAGTATCCTGCGGACCGTTTCTTATTCCTTATGGCCGGGATTAAACTTTGAGGGGAGATGCTCAACAAGGATTTTTGTGTGGTCATCCTGTTTATATTAGTTTTTCCATTTCATTTCCCCCTTATGGTAGTTCTCTGCTAGAGATATTCTGATGCTGCAGAAAATCATCACTAAGTGTTCGCATTCAAAGAGTTCGATGCATTACGAACATAAATTGAAAGTTTGAAAAACACGCCTTAAATCTTTTGAATTCTTGATTCGTTACCAGTTTCTTCGCCTTATGTCAGTAATGTGAGTCAAAACACACGCACACAAAGATTAAATAAACAAATTTAGATCATTATCTTGAAGGAAACTCATAAAGTATCAGGAATTTAACATCATTCAGAGAACTTTTCTAAAACAATATTCTGTTTTCCTCATTAGTATAAATTTATTTCTTGGCTTTGAATTTGTTTGATTATAAAAAAATTAAACCAGACGTTACTAATAGAGCTTTGATGAAAGAGCATTAATATAATTAGAGAAAAAGGAAACAATAAGGTACGTTATTCCGACAATACCGAAAAGAAGTCTTAGATTACAAAAATATTAAAAGGAGTATATAAATAAATTCCTTCAAAACATATTTTCCAGAATGAATTAAAATTACACCAAATGTGTTTATTCGTGGAAGATGCGGAGGTAAATAAATTACAAACACCTTGAAAGATGATTTAGAATGAGATAAGTACTTATTAATTACCTCCTTCATTTAGGGGTTCGTCGAATAATGGATGGGAAGGGGTTCTAAACCTTTTTTTCTCCTTGAAAAACAAAGATAAAAGAGGGAATAAAACACATAAGAAGGTAACCCAGCGATACCAGTAGCTATTCCCAGGTGGATAGATTCCTGTTATCGATTAGAGGGATTTTCGTAATCAGAGACAGTACACCTGAGTGGTAGCAACTTAGACGTGGTTCAGGTTGATAGATAGTAGCCGGGGATAAAGATTCTCGTTCTAGTTTTGATTACGACAAAATTAAATTTTACATTAATCGATTCTTAAGTTATCTTTGGTTCATTTTTATCTATTAGGCGGAAAACAAGAAAAGTGACTGTGCTCATATGAAAGAGTTTGAAAGGAAAGGGGTAAAGTGTAAAGTTAATAAATTAAAGATTTGTATGGAAATTCCATGGAATCAGTATCCAAACAGAGAGATTGCTGGAATTACGAACGCTGTATTGGAGGGGTTCTATGCTCGGGTATATCACAACGCACTCAAATTATCCTTCCTTCCGCCCGTTCATCCAAAGTGTTAAGTGTTTATTTTCTACCACTTTTCATTACTGTACTGAGGCTCGGTAAATATTTACCCCCTCCAAATATATATTTAGCAGTCGTATCTTGAATTAGATGAGCTACTAAATCTAATGTACTCTCTCATCGCCCATGACCCACTACTTCACAAATACCATTCGAATCCGATAATTAATATAATTTTAGATATCTTTTATGGAAAAAAACAGCCAAACATTCACTGGTAATTAGATAACTTCCGCCCAACTCTGTTGTTGGAGGTAAAAACATGGATGGTGACTATGGGGTAGTAGATTAAGTAAATAATTTTGTATTATGTGAACTTGCAGCTGCCAAAGAGGAGGCTTCGGAGTAAAGAACTACTGATGAAGTTATAGAAACCAAAAACCTGCCTCGTTTACTATGCACTTCAGGTCCTAAATGATGAACGTGAGAAAAGCTCGAGTGGCAACGAATTATAACACCTAAATACAATTTTCTCTGACTTTAAGCATTTTAAGTCGCGTGCGAGTCTAGTCACAGGCGACTCTATATTTCACTATATCGGTCGGTCGTTCCGCGTTTTGCTTTTTTAGTTTTGGTAATAACATTGTAACTATTCAGCCGATTCTAAGGAAATTTTAATCCCTTATGTTGTTTTACATTCTCTTTCGAAGGATATAATTGCCAAGGTCATCACAATGTTAGGCCGGGAATTATTTTGTTTTGGTAATAAAATCATAAGTATTCGGCCGATTCTATCGAAATTTGAAACATTTATGTTGTTTTATATTTTCTTTCAAAAGATATAATTATCGAAGTCTTCACAAGGTTTGCGGGGGAATTATTTGGCAATAACATCATAACTATTTAGCGAATTCTAACGGAATTTGAATCCCTTTTGTTGTTTTACATTCTTTTTCGAATGATATAATTGCCAAGGTCCTCCCAAGGTTATTCCAGGAAATATGAAAAGACTTGTAGGTCGTAAGGTCATAAATCAGAAGAAGTGAAAGCCCACGACTTTTGGTCAGCAGACCTTGTTTTCGTTTTCTCTTGTTTTTTTCACATACATTAAGAATTAGCCTGATTGCAAACCTATTAACATGATCTTAATAGAACTTTACTCCTGTAAATTTTTAATAAAAAATGCAAAGTAAGGTTCAAAGGATCCAGTGAGGCTGTCTATAAGATATTTTTTACCAAATCATAGTTTATACAAGTTGCCAATTCGACCTTAGGCCGATTTGAATGAAGATAACCTAAGAATAGGATACCAAGACATCGTTGAAGATCAGTCTTGAAATTAAGACTGAGTTCTTTTCAGGAGCCATAGAAGGATTATCCTCATAGGTGTTCAAGCCTACTCCATGCCAATTTGAATTACAGTCCTGTATATCTCGTTCTATTCCTTAAAAAGACATGCAAGGCGCTTATGTTGAAGAGCGGGTATATTT
The DNA here is from genome assembly GCA_963969495.1 of Ceratothoa steindachneri. NCBI lineage: Eukaryota > Metazoa > Arthropoda > Malacostraca > Isopoda > Cymothoidae > Ceratothoa > Ceratothoa steindachneri. The sequence continues at coordinate 143,297,783 of OZ018332.1, read as the reverse complement.
GCTGGCGGATATCCACTCTCTTGCTCTGTTTATATCCAAATAGTTTCCTCCTTTGGCTAATTGAAGTCTATAACTTCCACACCTTTCAGCTCCAAATGTCGCTTTACATCTTGGGCATTCCGTACATCTGCTGTTGAAACTTATTTGCAAGCATCTTTTATACAGGTTAATTGTTACTTGTTTAAAGTGTTGCCTCCAATTAATTTAATTATTTTTCCAATTTTATCTTTATACATCACGCTTTTTCATTTTGGTTTGACTGATATAATTTCTGTTATAGATTCCATTAAGAAAGGAACTTTTAGTTCTGATGTTAGGTAGTAAAGTTTTCCGCGCAAACTCGATACTAACTAAATGATTCCATTCATTATTGCAACTGTTAAAGTGGTTATTTTTTTCTTGTTACTTTGAGTCATAAGTGATCATCTTTTTCCTTGTATCCGTCCAAATTTTTCTTTCATATCACGAAAGTGATGACAAAACTATATCATTATATTCATTTTCCTCGGTCTAATGAGTATTTGATTGCCCATTCGGTATGTTTCATACGATCAAAATAACTTGTGACGAAATTGCGTGATAAATACCTGAAAGTTCCAGGATGTTGACCAATGGAAAAAATAACTGCGCTCAAGTACCTATGGTTGCCTTTTAATTAGTCCCTTTGAACACGAAGGCATCGGTATCGTCGTTTTGTCCCCAAAATTACGTGAATCCCTGAAAGTTCTCGACCGAGGCGGTCTCGAGGACTCTTTGTTTGGTGTCAAGTCACGTCAAAATTACGCGACCTAAAAAGGTCGGATGGTAGTTCAGTGGAGTGAATTGGGTAGGTGAGGAATATTCCCTTTTTCAAAGTAATGAGTTTCCTGACAGCTAAATTGAGAGTGGGTGAGCTGCCATGATGAAGAAATGTAATATTGTGCCACCATTTTTTTTGACGTTTGGGGGATGTTCGACCAGGCCTCTAGACATTAGCGGCGCATGCTCTCCCACAGCTGCCTCGAAACTTAGGCAAAATATTTAAGGCGATAGTTTGACAAAGAATTGGAAGCGAGACTCCTAACGCAGGTTTATTGTTCCAATGTAGTCGCAATTGTCTTAATGCGGAAAACGTCAGCAAGAATGTTCAAGAAAGATAAAAAATAAATAAAATCTTTACTCAAGCCACAAGGAGTGGGTGAGTATCAAATCCCTCAGGTGTCGCAACTCGTGGGGTCAGTATCACATCCCTCAGATGTCGCACCCTCGTGGGGTCAGTATCACATCCCTCAGGTGTCGCACCCTCGTGGGGTCAGGCCTCGAAGAATAAATGTTCTCGTAAGTGTCAAGGAACACTCGACACGCTACTGAGCTTCCTCTCTCAATCTTTCGTTGCTGTAATTTCCGAGTGCTTTCTCTGCTTAATTGGTTTATGCCGCTGATGTTTCCTGTTTTGGCAAATTTGGTTAGAACTTGACGATCGTTTGGGGTCTCTATGAAAGACTTATGCTATGTATTCCTACCATACCGAACAAAATGAGAGAAGGAGATAAGGAGAGGGATAGAGATAGAGATGAAAGTAGAGGTGGAGGTGGGTTAGAGGTGAAGATGGAGGTACAGGTGGAAGTAGAGGTGGAGGTGAAGGTGGAGGTGGAGATGGAAGTGGAGGTGGAGGTGGAGATGGAGGTGGAGGTATGGGGAGATGAAGGTGGAGGTAGATGTTGAAGTTGAATTTTGGTTTACAGGTCAAAGTAGATGTACGGGTAGAGGCAGAGATAGGGGTAGAGAAAGAGCATGGGTAAGGGAAACAGAAAAGTAAAAGGTAATAAAAGAAAATATAAGGAAATAAGGAAATAAAAGTAAATAAAATGTAAATACAAATGGAATAAAAGAAACAAAGGGAAATAAAAGGGAATAAAAAAATAAAAAGGAAATATAAAGTAAATAAAAGTAATTAAACGAAATACATATAAAGGTATATAAAGTAAATATAAAGGAACTAGCAAAACACTACAAAAGAAACACAAAAGAAATGCAAAGGAATACAAATGTAAACAAACGCATGCCATAACAGACCCTACGGATTTGCACGCAGACGATCTCTTGCTTAGTTTACTAAACTGCACCGCCTTCATCACTGATGTTCGCTTATGAACGTTGGCAGTCTTGGGTTTGAGACAAAGTGGTTGTCTACTTTGTGCTTAGACGAATCATCTGTAGTGCAGTGAATGAATGACCTTATGGGGGCGGAGGGACAATTTCATGAATTGACAATTCGCTGGAAGAAAATCTTCTGCTCTGCTACGCGTGATGCAATAGCGTTTGCGGGACACAGGTGACCAAACACAGAAACCTGAGAGTAGACCACGGACCATGGAATCGCTTTCCTCTCTCGGATTTTTTCTGAAAAATTCTCGAAACGTTTTTGTCATATTATTATGGGGATGATCCTCTTGCGTTTGGGACTCTCGTTCTACTACACAATAGCAGAAATTCCTGAAGAGAGAGAGAGAGAGAGAGAGAAATAGAGAGAGAAGAAGAGAAAAAGAGATAGGGTGAAAGAGAGAAAGGGAGAGACGTCAATTAATAGAGGAAGTGAGAGATAGTGAGAAGAGTGAAAGCGAGAGGGAAAGAGAGGGCAAGGGACAAAGAAAGAAATAGCGAGAGAGTGTAAGATAGAGAGAGAGTAAAGGATGCAAAGGGATAGAGAGGAAAAATGGAAAGTAGGATAGATGGAAGAGAAAAAAGATGGAAAATAAGAAAGAGCGAGAGGGATAGAGAAGAACATCAGCGCGCGCGGGAGAGAGGGGAAAGAGAGATTAAGAGAGGGAGGAGAGGGAGAAAGAGAGATTAAGAGAGAGAGGAGAAAGAGAAAGAGAGAGAGAGAGATTGTGTGCGACCGGCGGATGAAGGCGAGTCCTGTGAATCTAAAGTGGCACTGCTTCGTAAACTCGTTCCTACTCAGTATATATCATTATCAGGGCCTGTTTTAAGCCTATTTGACCAATTTAATCAAATTCGGCACCGTGCAAGATTAACAAGTCAGAGTACTGGTGAAGAGTTAGTTATTGGAACAACTAAAGACGTGGATGGCTATCTCTATCTATTGGCCGAAGAACTTGAAGCTCTGAAAACTTTTCTTTCCTCGAGTGTCATTAAGCCTCAAGCTCTGTTTGATACCTGGCAGTAAACCATCGATTTACAGCATTTCCTAATGTTTTTATTGCATTGAGAATTTACTCCTTAGTGCCTGTAACAGTGGCATCGGGTGAGGTTTTCGAAACTAAAACTGATTAGAACCTTCTTACGGTCAGCAATTTAACAAGAGAGACTAAACAATTTGGAGATGCTATCCATAGAAAATGGCATTGCTAAAACCATCAACTTTGAAATTATTTTGAAAGACTTGGCAAATAAAACAGACAAAAAGGTATTTTTATAAACGATCTGTGTATAAAAAATATGTTCGTAATTGCCTATCTTGCATTCAAAAATAAAAAATTTTATAATGTCTTTCAATATTTAGTATATCAAGCATTTTGTTTGCGAGGGAGGGGGGGGGGGGGAGATTACTACACAAAATATAAACATACATAAATTTGCACTTTTGCTAAATAGGTGCACCACCATCAATTTTCTAATTGGGCCCCGCAATTCCTAGCACCGGCCCTGGTCATTATTAGTCTCATCCAATGCATAAGTACTGATTAATTAGTATTCTTCAGACAAAGATCTTTATTGGGAGACTAGGCAATAGCTTCGCCAATCCCCCCTATGGGGGGAGCTTGCACTTCGTTACAAAGATTAAAATTTAAAATTTAAAAAAAAGCAGCCATGATTAAATTTTTATAAATTTTCTGAACTTCGCCAATTATAAGAATTTTCCCCCTTTCAAAATATTACGTTGCTAAAATATCGTTATAGAAGAAGATATATAAAAATAAATTTTCTGAACTTCACCATTTGTAATTCTTTGGGTTTTAAAAAATCAAAAAATTTCGATACTTATATTTATTTCTGAACTTCACCATTTTGTTTTTGATATTATAAAATAATTACTTTGATAAAAAACATAAGTCATAACCAAACTAAGATGAAATTATTATTCAAATACTAAAAACTTTCCTTCTTAAATTATAGAGTTAGTGATGGAAATATAGTAGAACAAGAAAGTAATAAATATATTTGAGAAGAATCTAACACTATAGGAATGGTTACTGCTGAATTCGATTCTGAAATTTAAACCGATATTCTTCCGAAGCCTGCCTGCGAAGCTCAACTTCTTCCTGCAAGGAAAAGTGGCAGAGCAACTCCTCTTGTTTTATAAAAAAATGGAACTAAAGTTTTCACTTATTTGGCTGTAATCGGAGGCCTTTTCTCGTTGCATTATTTCCTAAACTGTTTGAATAAATCGATAAATTTACACTAAAATATGCTTAAAAACCAAACTATCGCTGTGTCGTTTTTAGAATAACTTTATCAACCGATTTTGAGTCACGTGTGAGTCTAGTCGCGGGTGACTCTACATCTTACTATGACGGTCGGTCGATCAAAGTTTTTGTTTTTATTGTTTATATAATAACATTGTAAGTATTTGGCCAATTCTAACGAAATTTGAAACCCACATGTTGTTTTACATTCTCTTTCGAATGATATAATTGTAAACGTCTTCGCAAGATTATTCCGGGAATTATTAAAAGTTTTGAAGGTCGTATGGTCATAAATCAGAAAAGGGAGAGCACAGAACCTTTTGTCAGCCGACCTTGGGTTTATATGAATTGATGCCAATTTCCTGGCCTCTTTCACCTTTCAAATCGATCGCACGATCATTCATAGCATGTGTCTTTAAGCTTGACGTTGCGCCACCATCACTTTTAAAAATCTTATACAAGTTAAATAATCAGCTCATCTTTACTTCTCTTGGAAGCAGTACCATTATATACACTTAAGAACGTTCAAGACGTTCTGTCGTCTGTGTGAAACTTCTTAATTTGTATTTTTCTATAATTTCTATAACTTTATAACATTTTCTCTATTAATTTTCTCTCTCTAACTTTGTTAATGGATTAGTGAAATATTGATTAAATAAAAAATAAGTTAATAATATTAGCAATAATATAATAATACAAAATGTCGAAAAGAAATGAGCCTATAATATTAATTTGGGGCTTATTATAAACCGGTATTGGTATTTTGGTAACGGCGTCACCTATCGATTTCCAAATCCAGTATTTACCGTTTAGCCGAGTTTTTCTCCCTTAGTTTTGTATCTGCCAAGAGCAACAAAGGCCGCAGTGCGGTCGTGGGTGGGAAGAGCCAAGGAGCGACCATACACCATGAGGCCTGCACACTTTAACTTTGGAGCCCCCTACTCCCCCGTGCTCCTCGAACGATTTGCCTGCTACTCTAAAGGATCCAAGTAGCGTGTGTAGCCACGAGGAGGCTCGAGTCAACTCTTTGCTATCTACTCGAGGGGGAATACTGACGCACTCTACTTCCCTTTTTCATCCGAAGCAATTCAGTGGTGGCAATTCAAACGAAAAGCCTATCGAGAGTTTTATTTTGAAAATATCCGAAATTCTGAGTAGAATTTTCAAAAGGAGGGAGCTTAAATCTTTATCAAAGTCTCCTTTGAAGTTTTTAAGAATATTCTCCTTATTTCTTTTCCAGAAAAAGACGCTTGACTCAAAAAACTACAGCTGACAAAAAGGCTTTAAGCCATTTAAAATTGCTATTCAGTCTGGTTGATTTTTTCATCCCTGTTTAGCTTATCATCGACTGTGGTTGACATTTTCATTCCTGTTTGGTAAGCGGCCTAATGACCTTATTGAGAAAATCAGACTAACCTTGATTCAATATTTTGCTCCTTAAGTATTTAACAACTTAATGAGAAATTAAATTTTAATTTAACTAAAAGGTTAGTCCAAAGATTTCATTTTAGTTGTTACTTGTATGGTAAAATATTCAGGAATTCTTGCGCTCTTAAAAAGTTACTAACTTCTCATAGTTTAGTATTTAAAAAATGGTTTTCTGGTAATAAGAAAACCATTGAATTTAATTATTAACTAACTTTAGAAAGATATTAGTCCTTTAAACTTAAGAAATTTAAACCTTTAGTTCATTAGACCTTTTTAACCCTTGATTCATATTTGTATTATGTTGCTTTGGTATGATTTACTTAAACTGTCGTAATAGTATAGATTAGGTATTTGCTATGGAGAAAGGATATATAACCTTACATATTAAAGATATTGATTTTATTTTAGAGACAATCTTGAACCTACCGCAGTACCTTTCATCTGGTCTCTGGTTGATAGTTCAGTAGCAAAAATGAACTATGTATTTCTATAGACCCTTTGTTTACGTTCTGTTCACCATGATGAGTGGTGAATATATCACCTCATCTCTCTTTTATATTTTTTTATTCAAGCATTTTTATCTTCAAGAAAACATAGTTTCACCCCTAAAAGTTTGCTTCCTTTATCGGCTTTCTGTTGAAGAGTAAAGTTGGTGTGTGTAAATTTGGAAATTTTATAGCCATTTGGGCGAACCAACGACCTATATAATTTATTTTGCTTATTTTAAACATTATTTTATTGTTAGGTGCATTAAACCCTCTCATGGCTATTTACGGGAAACTGCTTAAGAGTTGTTGCTACATCTCCCACACTTTCTTTAATAATCTTATTTCTCGATCTCCGATCAAACGAGGCCTTATCACATTTGTAGGCGATGAGGGAAGAAAATGAAAATTAGGTAACAATTTTGTGGTTGAGGAGAATTTTATATGCATAATGATTAGGTCGAGAGAAAATAAGCGTTTTTTTCAAAATTATCGATGAAATTTATGCAAACACGATCTAAAATATTTCTTGAAACAATGTTGGTACACTATGAAATGGAACAGGCACTACATGATCAAATGTCGTCATGTGTAGAAACGAAGCGTTCTGTACATTCTAATTATGTACACTAGCTTGAGGCTGTTTAACACTTAACTGTAAATCTTTACTCGACTCACCTATGTATACTTTTGGAAATTTCATATAATTTAAGAAATAAAAAATATAAGGCTTGGGAGGAGAGTTGTTTACAAGAAGGGGATGCAAATTTAAGGTATTTTGAAAACAACGTTGATATCAAAGTGCTCGAGGAAGGCGGAAGAAATGTAAAAGGGGTTGGTTGTAACGGGGACTGATATATATGCCACAAAGCCCACAGGGCAAATTTTATTTCGAGTTCTTTATTAAGGAAAAACGAGAGTATTGAAAATTGTAATATTATATAAAGATGATACAGAGGAGAGGGAACACCCACAAACAAGCAAAATACCAATCAACAAAATTAATTAATATGAAATGGAAACATTAGGAGGAGCGAAGAGTAAGAGAAAAAAGAAAAAAACAGATCATTCGGGAAGGAGAAAATCTGATGCGAGATTAACATCAGAGGTCAGGATTGAAAAACTAAGACTTGACTCAAACAAAAATAAATACACAGACATAAACATAAATATAATTAAATAGTTTATTAAGATTAATATAAATACTTAGTGTCAAATTAAAAGTTTCGACAGTGCATTGTGAATATAATTTAAAAAAATACCCATCGAGTTTATATAAGGCAGGACTTAAATTAAAATTCTGGAATTTACTAATAAAGGTCGATTCAATGATATTTCGTGAAATTGTATCGTTTTTATGAGAGATGATTTTATTTACGAGAATTCCAATCAATATTGTGATTAAGATATGACATGACCATAAAATTAGCTGCTTTCTTCCCTGCGAGGGACATTATACTCGCATTATATTAGGAGTAAGAAACTCTTTCCGGAATTCAACGTGCTCTGGGGCCGGTGTCACATCTGGTTCTACCCAACAAGCTACTATGTAGGGTAACATCTTTGATTATTTATTATCACGCCTTTAATCCCAACGCTTCCTTAGGGACTGGAAAAATGCTTTCGTCACTTTCTCTCCTTCTTTAGCCACGCCGTATCACCCTTGTTTGAAATTGGTGTGGCTCTGCCAGGTCTTCGTCTACCTTCACGCCTAGATGTTTGCAATATACTGCTCGGTACCGGAGATAACGCTTCCTGACCGTTTCGGAGACCAGATTGTGATTTTAAGCGACTAATAAAGTGCCCCAAGTGCTCTAAGGGCATTGGAAACTCCCTGCATTCCCTGGTTTGCCGTATACGTGAGTCCATGGTTGCGGCAAGCCGGACGAATATTAAGATTAGCTTCTACTGAATTCCAGGACATGGTTGGCTTCCGAGAAACAAGTGCGGTGATGAGGGTGCCAAAGAGTCATAGAGAACCATAGCGCTGATTTACTCTTCCTCACACCGAATACGGGGCAGGAATCAGGTCAGCCCACCGGGCTGCCTGGGAAAAAAGATGGGAGACCAAAGAGAGGAATCAGATCTTGCGTGTCATTGCACTGCGATTATTCCAGTGTTATTTTGTAGTCTTTTTTGCTTTCGGGTATTTGTTTTGTTTTTAAAAATAGCCTAATTTGATAGTAAAAATTTCGATGGCACTTACGCCCTGGCTGGCAGTCACCAATTGAGTGCTAGAAACATTCACGACGATGTAATTTTCTATCTAGTTAATTTTGCAATACTTTTTGGAAACAAGGTTAACCTCTGTATGTTATCAGGGATTAACCTTGAATCCCGTCATGAAAGAGAGCCAAAGACGTACAAGAAAGCCTCAACATTAGGCCTTTTTTCATCTTTATTAATGTCACTATAAAATATGCTTTTGTTTTCTGTCTGAAATCTTACTAATTTGGTAAAACATTGTTGTATGTGTTTAATCTCCTTGTCAAGAGGTGAATATTTTCTAAACAAGTCTCATTTTAGTATATAGTTTTTTATTTCTTTACAAATAAGAATACATCCTCATTTACGTAAGAGTTACTTACTGGGTTTGATATCTATTGTTTGTGGTAAAATACAGACGGAGATGAGCTTCTAGTATTCACAAATCATAAAAACATCATATGAAAAAGTAGTTAAGGAAAGTGACTGAGCAAATGATAGTAAATCTAGTGTCTGACTCTCGTGTAATATATTTTCTTATTGGTAAAAAATTATAGATAATGAAAGATATCTCCTGCATACTAAATAACTAATCAGTCGATATGGTTTTAGGTGGATAGTATTTTGACTCTATACCAGGGTAAGAACATAACTTACTGCCTTCATTAACCGGTCTAAGAGGAGGCCCTACCCAAAACAAGGGGTGCTAAGAATCGGTAGGTTTACTTAAACGGCTTCCATCGGTTGACGACTTTGGGTATTTTTAACCTTCAGAAGCTCTTAAATGCCAGTAAGAACTCAAGGATAAAATTATAATGTGAATTGGAAATTATTGGCCACACCAAAATAAGCTTGAAAGGAGAAGGAAAGACAGAACTGAAAATTTGTCACATACTTTCATACATGGGCAAAAGTGACACAAACTAGTGGGCCTAAAATCCCTTATACGCCCTAATATAGATGCATTCTGAGCAGAAACTAGAGATATATCCGATAAGAAATCACAAGAGTATTAAAATATAAAATACATTTTGTAACTAGTAATCCAAGCTTACATACCCTCAACGACTCACTTAAATGGGGGAAATTGACGACTTCTTTACAACTATCTTGCCTGCCCAGTTCATGATGGTTATGGTGAAGATCAATTCAGACATTGGAAAACAAAGACGTCAAAGCATATTTGGAATGGATTTCCTAACAGACAAGAAAATAGTATGAGAAAACATAGGTCCAAGTTGTAGGCGTGCACATTCATATTGGGAATTATTCTTCATAAAGAGACGAAGTTGAACATTATCATAAATAGGACCAAATCGAGCACTCTGTGTATTCCAATACAAATGTATTACTCCAAACAAAGAATCTAAATTATCTGTTCTTTCAACACTGATAGTGATCTCAGATAAATTAATAAAAATAATAAGATAAATAATACAAAAGGTAGTGAGGGGAAACAAATACTTTCTAAATTTAAATAACATATAAATTTAAACGATCTAATAATCGAATTAAAATACAATACTGTTGTGGAGAAAGCTTTTAAAACTGTTTCTGTGTATATCCCCAAGCAGCTGAAAGCACAAGAGAATCGAAATAATTCAGAATGACTGATGTTAGGGGAACCATTAGAGAAAATTTAAGAACCACTTCTCTTTCTTGAGTAGATGATCTAGCTATTGACCGATCGAGTAAGATATGGCAAATTGAAGACAATATAAACAGTGCAAACAAGTGGGCATAAGAACAGACCGATTCTTCAAACCAATATATTTTGATAGTCAATTAATGGCTAAGAAGGTGAGAATATAGTTGTGTACATTTGATTTCTAAAGGAAATATTCAATTTTATTATGATCCGCTCGGTTGTCAAGAGAACATTAGTTAGTGGTAATCTGAACTTATGGCATGGGTACGTATCGACGAATTAGCCAAACCTTCATAAAATGTACTATGTATGCTTTGCTAAATATTTAAATGTGTTATATTTATCGAATCACATAGGTTTACGATAGCATAAGTTCATGTTTTATGCCTCTATCGAAAAGACAATAAATTTCTGTACTTAACTTTTGAGACATGATGTATGTAAGAAGGTAAAAACCTGAGACGTCTTGTTACCAAGAAAATCTTCTTCTCGAGAGAAATTGAAATCAAACGAAGATTTAACTAATATTTAATTTTTGGAAGGTAGTTAACATTTAGTGTTAGACAAAATAGTCAAAGAATCTTTAATTATATTTTAAATTAAATCGTGAAAAAGCTCCCGTTTGTTTACGTTTCACAGTGGCCTAATTTTTTCCCCTTTGTGTTTACACGTTTCTTGATTGCTTAATTAAAGCGTTTTGAAAAGTTTTCTCAGTATGTCTGTCGCTTTGGATGAAATGAGTATGCCCTTGGATGTAAATAGTGTGAATGTAGTTTGTGATTTTTGTGCGAATGTGGCTTGGGTAGAGGAGGTGAGTCAGTTCAGTGATGAATGCAAGAGATTAACTGAGTTGGTGCATGAAGTAAGAAGGGATGCGAATTTGCGCATGGAGCATGTGGCAGGGGCCAGGAGGGTGGAAGATAGGCTTAGACTCTGGAATGAAGAGAAAGAAATGACTGATGTAAGTGAAGATCAATGTTCGATGAACATGGATAGAATGGCCAAGTTAGGACAGGTTAGGTGTGTGAGTAAGATGGACATGGAACATGTTAGGTTGTCCAACAGATTCGAAGCCCTGAGAGAGAAAGAAGTTGAAAGTGATTTGTCTAATGTGGTTGTGGCAGAAAGTGGAATAAGTGGTAGTTTCATTGAGAACAGGAGGTATGTTAAAGCTGGGTCTAGGAGAAAGAGGAGGGTGACTGAGGTTCTTGTAATGGGAGACTCTCTGATTAGCTATTTAGATAGGAAGTTGAGCGCGAGCAAATGGAAGGGAGTGAGAGTTGGTTTGCCGGGTGCTGGTGTAAATGATGTGTCTAAGAGGTATGATAGTCTGGTGTCTAGGTGTGAGAGGGATGCAGTTGTTATTACGCATGTCGGAGTAAATGATGTAAAGAAGGTGGGTTCATGTGAGTTACGACAGAGGTACAAAAGATCAGTTGAAAGGATGAGGAAAAGTATAGTGAAAAGTATTGTTTCATATGTGCTCCCGAGTTGGATGTGGGGATGGAATGGTTGTCTCGTGCAATTGAACTGAATGAGTATGTGAAATGCCTGTGTGAAGAGTCGGGATTAGTGTTTGTAGATACTCGTATATGGAATGGCTTTTGGTGGAATAAGGCATTGTATGCATTGGATGGACTCCATCTAAGCCGGGCTATGGTTGACGTATTGTAGCAGGAGTTAGATAGTGTCGTTAGGTCTTTGCAGGCGGGAAACTAGTTACTGATAGTAGTCAGGGAAATATAAGAGTATAGGGAGGGGTAAAGAAAGGAAAGAGATTCAGAGGAGATTTGTGGAAGGTATACAGGCTAAAAGAAATGCTTCAGGGATAGGAAGGCTGAGTTGTTTTTATACCAGTCCTCTTATTCTTAGAAATAATGACAATGTGAGTCAATTTGAACTACAGAGTTATCATATGTACATTAGCCAAGGAGAGATATGAATGGTGGTGGGTTAATTATTTATATCAGAAAGCGCATTTCTTCAAATCTAATTAACTATATAAAGCAAGGAAAAGTTGAATCACTGTGGATAGATATATAGGTCAGTAAAAATAGGATAATACAATTGGGAGCCTTTTACAGACCACCTGGACAGACTGATTGTATTGATGAGTTAATGATCATGGAAATAAATCAAGGATGTGGAGTTGATAGTTATTCTTGGTGACTTCAATTTTAATTCTGTGGACTGGGAAAATATGATAGGAAGGGATAGACTAAGTTATAAGTTTTTAGAATGCTTTGAGGATAATTTTTGGAACCAATTTGTTTGAAGCCAACAAGAAGTGCCGATATATTAGATCTGGTTCTTTCAAATTAAGATCACTTGGTTCAGGAATTGACTTTCGGGGAAGCATTGGGAAATAGTGATCATCGGATGATTCGTTTTAACATGGAAATAGTGAAAGGTAGAAGATCAACAAACCACGAAAACTTAAAATTTTTATAGGGTCGATTACGATAAATTACGCAGTTTGCTAAATTAGATTAGGTGGGATATAAAATTCAGTGGAAAGAACACATATGAGATGTGGAACACTTTTAAGACTATATTAAACATAGTCCAGGTGCAATGTATTCCAATTAAGGCTATTAGGAAGAAATTAGGAAATTAGGAAAGAGGAAGCCATTGTAGTGAAATCAGGAGATAGCTAGGACAATTTCTGAGAAGAAAAGAGCATACCAGAGATTACAGAGAGAAACTACTTTTGACAATTTAAATCATTATATAAGTCGACCAGAAATGAGTTAAATAAGATTATTAAGAAGAGCATAAGGGCGGTAGAAATTAATTCATCTCAAAATAATAATAAAGATCCCGGAAAATTCTGTAGCTATTACACTGGACAACAAAACAAATCCTTTGTCTGGTGCCTAAAATATTTCAATGAATTCTTATGTGATTTTGCCTGCTAAATTCGAAAATAACTTCAGTTTTCCTCCATTAGGTCTAGTTTTCTGTCTCTCATCAATTCCATTTTGGCTCTATTAGATGCTAAAATTGCGCCTGAAAATATTTCCAAAGGTGTACATGAGTAGATATTAGTGATTTTTAGTGCAATTAAACAAAACTCTTAGTATATTTACACTATTTTAATCCTACAAGTGGCAATTAATATAAAACAATTAAGAGAGCATAACACATAAACAAACAAAGCACAAGTAAAAATTAAAAATTGAAAATGCAAGTTGGCAAACATTTTTGGAAGAAAATTCAGGGATAAATTTATGTTTATTTGCGCACCGTTGATGTTGAGCAACTTGAGTAACTCATTTTAAAAATCAGCAATAGTCTGCTATCATCACAGCGTCCCAAGGTCATTGGTAACGAGTTTCGATCTCTTTGGTGTCCTGATGAAATCGTTCGCTTTCTGTATTGCTAACATCTACGAGATTTTCAGGAAAACGATCAAGATGACTAAAAAGAAAATGCAATTTGATGCTCATATTCTCGTTAAGATCACGAAAAGTTGATATCAAGTATGTAACAAGGTCTTTATAGTTTTCACTTTTGCGTTTCCAAAACACATTTGGAGGATTAGCGCAACACTTTTTTGAAGAGGACATCTTGCTCATTTTCTATTGCTTAGTTCAACAAAAAATCAGAAAAATCGGAACAAAATAATTAGGATAAAGTAAAGAATCTAGTGTAGTGGAGGTAGACACATATATAGTGTGGAAGAATAAGGAGATAGAAGAGGAATCCCCCCCGCTCACCTGACTTCCCCAGTTCGCCGTTCACCGCTCTAAATTCGTCTGCCCTATATATGCGAAAATTAGAACAATGGAAAGACCATTAAGGGGATATCGTGACTTCCCGCCATGGACCCTCATCGCGACCCAAGGCAATTAAGGAAGTCTTTTGGCGATGAATCTCTCTCCCTGTCTAGATAATTTCGAAGTATATATTCGAGACTTCGGAGTTCACAGGCAGATTGTGTCTGAAGCCACCGTCCAATACTTTAGCTGTTAACGTCTTCCTTAGTCGAGAGGGAGTTGACTACATTCTCTTCCAGAGAAAAATTAAGTGATTGTCGAAGAGCTAAGGAAGAGCTATTCGTCACTCAGTGTTGTTCGTTGAAATAATTTTAGGCGGGCTTCAACTCTTCTCACCACGTCTTCAGATTTTAAAGATCGGAAAAGCCTTTTATGAAACATCCTCCGTTTGCCTTTTAAGGATTAGAGGCCCATCTTTAATTTCCCAAAGTTGGATTGAGGCCTCGTGGGATGCCTCTAAGTTCCAGGTCGAACTTACCTCCCTGGTCCTACTCGCCGCACATCAAGGTTAAGAGATTTAGCCCTCGCTTCGTCACGCTCCTCCCACCTTTACCATCTCGAACCTCAAGGATCCCCTTTGCTCTAGAACTTGCATAATTGTAAAATCATTTCTTAATTAATTATCCCTCGTTCAAACTTAAATGATAGTGTCAATCATCTTAGCCGTGAAGCGTCAATATTTAATTGCATTGTCATTTAACTTGCCCTATATGTGTATATAATCTTTAGTCCTATTAAAGTATATTTTTGTAGCCGTGTTTGAATATTCCATGGCCTAGCAACTGTGTATTTAAAACACTCTTAAAGCCATTTCCAGGTGGAGCCTTAATTTCGTTCGGCCATTGGGCCAGTGTGCGTATAACAGCGTACCTCCTGGTCATACCACGATACATAGTGACTAATTTATAATATATTCATATGGACATTAATTCCCACATATACTTATATATATATATATATATATATATATATATATATATATATATATATATATATATATATAAGTATATGTGGGAATTAATTTCCATATATATATATATATATATATATATATATATATATATATATATATATATAAATATGTATTATAAAAGGATGTTCAATAACTTAAAAACTAGACCTGATAGATCAAAATGAGGGCAATTTTTCGATTCAAGAGCCCGATTTCATACAGGAATGATGTCCATTTCTTAAACACCAAAGACCTTGTAGACCACTGTTATAGAATCAATAGCAAATATAACAGTGATAAAATAGGGCCTATTAGGTATGAAGGGGTTTTGTAAGAATCTGCTGAGGACATAGTAGAGGTCCTTAATGATCATTTTTCTTAAGTATTAACAAAAAAGAATCCAGATAGATTAATTGATGATAATTATAGGTCAAGGGAAGTGGTTTTGAATACCATTAATGTGAACATGGAAATAATTAAAGGGCTTATATTGGATTTTAATACTAGTAATTCATCTAGGCCAGATAATATTCATTTTAGTTTACTCAAAGAAGGTTTAGATAGTATTGCTGTAGTTCTTGAGAAGATATATACTAGATCATTAAAGTTTGGAGAAATACCTAATGATTGGAAATTAGCGAATGTAGTGCCCATTTTTAAGAAGGGAGGTAAAGAAACCCAAATGACTTTAGACCGGTAAGCTTAACTTTTATAGTTTGGAAAATTCTTAATAAGATAAGTAAAAAGGGAATTTCTGACTATCTAGATAATGGTAGGTTAATAAATGATGCTCAGCATGGGTTTAGTAAAGGTATATCGTGTTTAACAAATTTACTGGATTTTAGGAATTATTTAACTAAACAATTAGCTAAGGGAGAGAATGTTGATGTACTATATTAGATTTTAGCAAAGCTTTTGCTAATGTTCCACATCGAAGACTAGTTCACAAATGCGTGGGATATGTGGGAAAGTTCTGAATCGGATAGCTGAATGGCTGAAAAACATGAAATAGAGAGTTGTACTGAATGGGGTGAGGTCACTGTAGATGGAGGTTATCAGTGGCGTACTTCAAGGATCAGTTCTAGGCCCTTCATCATTCATAGTTTATATAGATCATCTTGGAGATGCTTTAAATAGCAAAGTTTCAATATTTGGTGATGACACTGAATTGGCAGGTGTAGTAAAAAAGGTTTATGGTAGCTTTAAAATGCAGAATAAACTTAAATAAGTCTTTGGCTCAGGAGTGGCAGATAACTTTTTACCTTAGAAACTGCAAAGTTATTAACATGGAATAGAATAATAGTGACTTTAGCTATGAAATGGATGGGCATTGGCTGAATTCAGTTGAGGATGAAAAGGATCTAAGCGTAGTAGTAGATAGGTCACTGAAGTTTTCAAAGCAGTGTATTGAGGCAAAAAATAGAGGAAATAGGGTACTAGGATACATTAACAGGAATGTTATCAAACAGAGTAAGGAGGTTATCCTTAAACTCTACAACTCGTATGTCAGGCCAGATTTAGAGTACTGTATACGAGTATGGTCACCACATTTCGACATAATATTAACCTACTAGCATCAATACAAAGGAGGGCAACAAAAATAATAATTTCCCTGAAGCGCCTTGAATATGAAGATAGACTGAGCTTACTAAATATTTTCTCATTTGTGACGGGAGATATGATTGAGCTTTTCTAAAATCTATTCTGGGATGGATAAGTTGGAATTTAGCAAGTTATTTGAGTTAGTAGGTAGTAATAGGACTAGGCGTCACCACTTAAAAGTTAAAAAACAGAGGTAGAGGTTGAATGTTAGAAAATATATTCTTCAACAATAGTTTGCTGCCTGAGAAAGTAAACATTCCAAACTTGAATGTTTTCAAACACAGATTAGATGATTATATCGGGAGGGAGGGCTAACTTTTGGGGTGGGGGTTATTCTGAACTCATTCCTGTAGGTGGTAAATGGACAGTCTTCTGAGTGGGTGCCCGTTACTAGCGGGGTGCCTCAAGGTTCTGTCCTGGGACCACTACTATTTATCATCTACGTCAACGACATGGACGGTGACATGGTTGCGAAGATTTCCAAATTTGCCGACGATACCAAGCTTGGTATGAACGTTGCAAAGGATGGAAATACTGCCCGCCTGCAGGAAGATCTTGGGAAGATTGGGGAGTGGTCAGACACGTGGCAAATGCCTTTTAACGTGGGCAAATGCAAAGTGATGCATATCGGCCACAGAAACACCCAATCTCAGTATATCCTTAAGGGCACTGCTATGGAATCCACCGACACTGAGAAGGACTTGGGTGTAACAATCACTAGTGACCTCAAGTTCTCGAAACAGTGCATTGAGGCGGAGAAAAAGGCCCAAAGGATGCTAGGCTATATTAAGCGCCAGTTTGGTTATCGGAACCAGGAGATCGTACTGTGCCTGTACAACTCACTTGTCCGACCGCACCTGGAGTATGCCGTACAATTTTGGAGTCCTTCATTGCGAAAGGACATCGCGAGATTGGAACGCGTACAAGCCAGGGCAACCAAGCTGATTCCCTCTATCCGACATAAAAGTTATGAGGATAGACTAAGGGAGTTAGATCTGTTCTCACTGGAAACCCGTAGACTGCGTGGTCAGCTCATCGAAGTCTTCAAAATACTTCGAGGGTTCGACAATGTTGACTACCGGGATATTTTCACACTGAGTGAGAACAGAACGCGCAATCACGGCTTCAAACTTGAACTGAAGCGTTACAACCGCAATCTGTGTGGAAACTTTTTCACCTACAGTATCTGCGGTAAGTGGAACGCACTTCCAGTGGAAGTTGTCAACAGTGAATCTGTTGACCAGTTCAAGTCAAGACTAGACAAAGTCTTGAAAAGTGGCCGTTTATGGACGCAAAACAATTGAGCAGCCATGTGCCCGCTCAATTGCTAGTCCAAAGGTACCCTCTAGGAATGGACCGTAAGGTCTCCTAGGGTACTTACTTTCCTTGTTACTCCTTGTTACTCCTTGTTATGGGTGATTTGAGTTTTGAAGAGTCTTGATGATGATGCTTTTTGTTTTTGATGCATTTCTGTAGATGGTTCAAATTGTATATTGTAGATGCATGATCTGACACAATTGTATGGATGCATTTATTGGGGTGGCTTTTGACAGATGTGGATGGCCTTTGATAGGCCCTTGTGGATTTTATCATCCGTGAAATTATGTTGTGATATTTTATGTTATGTCTAGACAAAAAGAGAAGATTCTTTGTTGGTGACATGTATTCTCATATCGTAGTTAAGTCTAACTTCTTTCTTCTTTGTAACACGGCAATTGAGCGATGTAGACTTTGTCGGCGCGCAAAACTAGAGATACTGCAAGACATCTTACGCGAACTAAATAACTCATCGGCCGGTAATTACATCCTTGGGTAATTTGTTTAGATGGTTGGTGTGTTAGGAGTTTCCTTGTGCAGTTCGCCACGACGGCCTACAGTGCCTTTGGCGAAGAGGATTATTCTTATTCATAGTTTCATTATTTGCAACATCTTTTTGAGGTATTGCTTGGTATTTTTAAAATGAAAAATGACTTCTTCCTTCGGATGTTTTTTTGAGATGGGGCATGTGTTAAAAGTTCCTTGGTGTGGTTCACCCCGACAGGCTAGAGTCGAGCTTAGTGAGCCTACTCGTTCCATGTTCAAACCTTCAGGAGCAAATTTTACAGAGTGGAGACACACAATTTACATATCTGGCTCAAATGTGAAGTATTAGGTGGTGCTATAGGTCTATAGCTTGCAAGGTAAGTTCTTTTAACAGAGCTATTAACCAAGAAGTCAATTTGAGCTATGTCCTCTCGACACTTTTTCACTTTCCCTAACTTCACTTCTTCCTTAGAAATCCTCCTATCAACGACTTTACACGACGAAGGTTGAAGACTTGATTCCTTGATTCAAACCCCATAAACGGGGTTAAGCTGCTACTTAATACTTCTGCATGGTGTCGCTGAAGTGAAATGCTCAAATGCCAAATAATTTAAATCCTAAAAAATAAAACAATTCTATTTATAATTAATTACCTTTGTATGATTTTCTTGCCAATTAATGAAAATTCAACACCACTTACCTTAAATTCTCTATTGAACCAAAAAAACTTCTTGAAACTTTTTTGGAGTGGAGATATCAGTTTTTGATTCTCTGCCAATGAATAAATGACATTTCTCAAAGAATGTCTCAAAGTCATTAAGAAAACTGTATCTAATCAAATCTCCCCAAAGGGACAGAAATAATTAAATTTATATTCGTTTAAGCGCAAACGCTGGTCTATTTATATCTGAGCCGCTCTTGATCAAGTTCGAACAGAATGGTAGCGTTACCATGAACCGATTGCAGCAAGTGGTGAGCTACTGGTACCAGGAATGTCATTTTTCGGTCCAAGATTAAAACTTATTCCGATTAATTTGTTTAAAATACGCGACTTTGAACGTGGTGAGTGATTGAAAGTTTTGATCACTGGAGAGAGAATGATGAAAGGAAAACATAAAATAGGGATGAAGAAATATTGCAAACATCTAAGAACAAGTTCATACAAAGATCGGGATGGCTTGATTATGATTGTGAATTTATAGGGATATAAAATAGGCATAGGAAAAAAGAAAATAAGATAAAGGTGCGACCCTCTAAGAAGTCATGCTTTATCGTTCTTTTCTTTCGGCCATTATGGCTCTCTTATGAAGCAACCGTGGAAAGACGGTCCAAGTTTTCATTCTGGCCTGATTTTATCCAAAAATTGATGTTTTTTTATTTTAATCTTTTTTTCATCCAATCGAAATAACTATGTTCCAGTATTGATGCCAGAGAAAAGGGCAGAGCAAACCAAGTTGAATGACAATTATCAATGATAGAATCAATTTGATTTTGCTTGCTGCCAGGACCAACCAGTACGGGGAAAATATAAATCAAATATATGTACAGTATGCATATGTTATCCTTATGCTAGCAGAGATCGAAATCGCTGCCATTTACTGAAATAAAGAGATTGCCCAACTGTGCAGTTGCTTCTGTAGCAGTTATCGTAGCATTTTCTTCTTTGTTCAGCATATCTATGCGTGTTATTACATTAAGCGATAACATAGAGAACAGGGAAAAGGTGAATGAACAGAAAAAATAACATGTAAAAGAAAAAAAACAAGAATAAAAAAACAGTCCTGATAATTCTAAATGCTGTTTCTTTACTGGATGCCGCATTCGAAAATCCGGAAACAAATTCTGAAGAACTGCACAATAACTCGAACCCTCGTAAGGTCTCCATGCTATGAACCTCCTTACTGTCAAAGAGCTTTTGCTACTCTTTAATCCTGCTCACTCCTCAGTTCAATTTGCAGCTTAGAATGACCAAATTTCTATTTTTTTTTACTCTAAATAAAAAAAAAATCTAAACCCAGGGATTTTTCACCAAACTACATTTTAAAAGAAATTCGTTGAAAAAGTGTTAAAGTTAAGAACTCACTTGGAACTCTAAGGCTGAAAGAAAAATGTGGATAAATATAAAATAGGAAAAATTAAAAAAAAATGATAATACTGGTAAAAGAATTATCAGGAGAGTTGCTTTTCCTAATGGTATTCTTCGTCCCAGATATGATTCTTTTACACATTTCCACTCGCCCAACATTACTACTCTCATTGAGATTCCTCTCAAGGTCTCTTCCCTGTCGCTTTTTCGCCCTTTAATCAAATCAATGCGGTTTTTGAGCGGGAGGAAATAGTAGTACGATTTCTTAGCAGACGGGAGGAAATAGTAGTACGATTTCTTAGCAGACGGGAGGAAATTTATTAAAAAGAGGAAACGTTCCTCCATACAGCCTGAACCACACTAACAGCTTGGTTAGGATTTCTCCCTTCTCTGTCACTCAATTTTGATGAAACATTTCCCAGGTGGTCTCTACAATATGGCAACATTTATGTTATGTTTTCAATATGCTGTGTTACGTCTCTCACTTTTTATTTCAGATTCGTCGTTTTATGGGTGAACCCAGCTGAATAGTCAAGGATAGTCCTCAATATTCCTCAAATCCATAGCTTTCACAGTCCTGAAGGTTCCAAAATCGGGTCGCTCCTTTCTTAGCAAAGGATTCTTCAGAAATCATGTAACTGTGCACACATGGCGAACTAACTTACCAGCAATAACATCACCAGAGGTGCTTTCAACATTATTCCTGATGATGAAGGACTTTTCTTCATCTGAAATAAAAGTGGAAGGACGAAGCACAGCATAATGAAAACAACATGAATGTTGCCATATTGTGCAGACCAGCCAGCAGGAAAAAAGTTTCGGCAAAATTGATCCACATAGAACTGAGAGATGCTAACTTTCCCTGCCAAGCTCTTAATGTGATTCAGAGTGTATGTGCTTACATATCTTTGCATTTCACGTTTCAATTTGTGCTTTGTTGCACAACATAAATCTTTTCCGTGCTCATTTTCATGTTTGATGTCTTTCATCAGCGTGATAGGATAAAATTATCTCTTTTTCTACAAAAGATTCTAAACTCTGAACCTAATTGTGCTGAAGCTCCAGTTATACGATTTTGAGGGTCCTTATTTCCCAAAATAAATAAATAATATTTAAAAGATAAAGATGAGAGCTCTAAAAGAGAGGTAACAAGACTCTAGAAACTAATTTCAGGAATTAACTAATTTCAAAATGGGTTGTATTAAGTGGTAGATGATAGGATAAATTACCTAACAATGGAATGGAATGTTTCCTATCAATCCCATTTGATGGATAAATAAAAAGACAATGGAAAGGAATGGTTCCTGTGAATCCCATTTGGTGGCTCTATCTCTGCGTCTATTCTATTCGATTGGTATTCCACTCCGCTGCTGTAGAAGGGCAGGGAAACGTCACTCTCTCACCATTGCATCATCACTTAACAGGGGAAGAATGAGAGATAGAGATAGAATATATATATATATATATATATATATATATATATATATATATCGGGAAATGCGCATTTTCTTGCGTCTGTTTCGAATGTATTTTTAGCCAATTATGCAATAAACTTAAGGTTTGAAACGCTGTGAGTTCTCTTACGTATTTTTCTCATTCTTTATCTACTTTTCTCTCAAACCAAAGTCTTACAAGGAATCCTGACTTTGCTGAGGAAATGCCGCAAAAGCTGGGCAGATGCGTGTACTGCTGATCCTAAGATCGACAATCCCTTCCCCTTTCTGTATTTGTATTCTCTACCTTTTATCCATTTTTACAAAATTCTTTTCAGCATCTTTTATCTCTCATGTACATGTTCTCTATTTTTCCTCAAAAGAGAAATCAAAAGAGGACATGATCAAGATTTTTCTCTCCATTTTCTCCGGCCGAGAATGAAGCTTGACGGTCCTTGCACTTTCAACCCATCCTTAGATTATCTTCGTGAAGATTCTTCTGCTGCAAGAAACATTTATTTTAATAGTTAAAATTATATATATATATATATATATATATATATATATATATATATATATTCGGTAGAGGACCCCCTCCAATATTCATTTATGTAAAAGGAGTTAAAAGTTACTTGAGCAACTTAAGAAGAAATGTACTTGAAATAAACTGTCGTAAGCCTCAATAACGGGAGAACAAATAATGCTCTAAATGTATGTATATGTATATATATATATATATATATATATATACACATACATTTAGAGCATTATTTGTTCTCCCGTAATTGAGGCTTACGACAGTTTATTTCAAGTACATTTATTCTTAAGTTGCTCAATTAACTTTTAACTCCTTTTACATAAATGAATATTGGAGGGCGTCCTTTACCGAATAACGAAAAAGACCTCTTGGTGCTGTGATTCGAAAAGGTCTTTTGGGAATTTAGAGACGTGCAAGTCCGAAAAAATTACATCTCTTAAAGTCACAATATTTTTACGGCTGAATGAAATCTCGGATATATGGATATCTTTTGATATCTTTTATGATAGATTCCCAGAGGGGAAGAAGGGAATATAGGTTTGAGTCATGTACCGTTATTACGACCATTTTCTATGAGACATTGATTGTTTTGTTCTTCTTTACCTCTCTTAGTTGTGCTGTTAACTAAAGTTTAAGTTCAGCCTCTCTATAAGATTCTTGATTGCAGTAAATAAATTCCCTAAGCTTCGTTTATTGCGGTGACTTTGCAAATTGAATTTAAGTCAATTACCTCTTTATAGGTGTATTTAATTCCATAGGGGTTTTTCATGGGGCGAATCCTTGTAAAATGTGATGTGAATAAACATGCATTAATACCATACTGTGCCAATGGCTGAACAAGAAGTTACTTGATTTAACATCTCTGGTTTCTTTTTCATGAATACATAAAAAAATGTATAAAAAAAATGAAGCTTAACTATTTATTCACAAGTCTTAATATAATAATGCTTCGTTTTTTATTTTAATTTATAAAATGAGTTAATCCTTTTAATGACAACATTCAAGAGTCCATTTTATAGATTACAAGAAAATCGTCCAATCCTCCTTCCTCCCAGTGACGAGGCGAGGAAGAGTCGCTGTTTCTCGTACCTCGCAGCTAAATGATGAATCGACTCCGCCTCCGGATTAAGATGTGTGGAGCTTTTGACTCCTTCCTCTAAACTCCCCATTACCCCCATTAGAATCGGGCATACAAATACTCGGGTTATTCTGTAGTTCGAGGAGTCCAGCACGTACCTCAAAGCCGTTCTCATCGTCTCAAGTCTTAAGTCCCATTAAAGTTCATCAGACAGCAGACTTTCTTTCCCGTGATTCTACCCCAGTCAATTGGTAACTTCTCTGATCGGCAAGCCTTTGATTTGCGCAACAGTCTCCCTTCGTTTAATCGAACCGAAGAAAATCTCCATTGATTACCTTTGAAGAAAAGAAGTTTTCTCTTCCAGCGAAATTACGAGTTATCCCACATTTTCCGTCGAACGTAATCTTTGAAGTTTGGCTATCTTTATCAGAAGGTTGGTTTAGATCTTGCCCTACTTGCCTCATTCGGATCGTGCCCCACTTGCCTCATTTGATCGTTCTCCACTCTACTCAAAGCAAGAAGGACCTTCCTCGAAGTCATCGACCCGTAAGACTGAAACCCTCTCCATTATTAATATTGTCAAGTTATCCCTTTTTTATCTAAGCCTAGTTACCTCAATAAATTAATTCCATTTTGAGAATCCCTTCTCATAATAATTATCAAGAGACTCTTTCAATTTAAATAATTCCTCTTTGCCTTTTATTATTCTTATTTTGATCTGGATAAATAAAATTATATTTTTGTTGTTTCATCTTTAACTAACCTTGAACGATACTCTCGGCCTATTCAAGTAAATCTCGCCAATGCACTCTGTTTGATTATTAAGGATTTGAAACCCAACGCCTCGAGTTCGACTTCCTAGTCGGTCGTTAATCCCTGCGAACAGTCCTTCAATGGTTCACGTTGCAGTTAGTGATTGAGTCACACCCCACATAATATAGGAGTAGTGTATGGTATAGAGTAGTTGTATAACGACAGGGATGTCTATCCCCCCAAATAGTCGAAAAGGCGAGTTTAACTCAAAGGATTAAATAGAAAGAGGTGTAAAAATGTTGTGTCACTGCGACCAATTTGTTAATTTGGCTTCAATGTTGTTTGATTTCTGAATATTTTCAGTGCCCATGCTTTTTCTTCTTTCCTGGAGGGTATACCTGCTTCCTTTCGTCCCCGGCTTTTACAATTAATAAAGTTTGCTACTAAGACGCTTTTCTGCCATCTCTGTTCTTTCACTTTAGTTTGGGTTTTGTGTCCGTCTGTTCCTACTCTATTAATTGATCATCCAGGAGACAATTTCCATTTATTACACAGCAAAAATTCTTCTGAGAGTAGGGAATTGCAATAACAGGTAGTTAAATCAGTGGAGAACGAGGGAGCAATAGTGGATGTAAAGGATACAAAACATATTTGATGATCACAGATAGATTAGTGGAATCCGTAAGAATTGACTCTTTCTAGGATTTCAATGACGAGAAGAAGCATTTCACATCAAAAATAAAGTCTTGAGATGACATCAGCCGAGAGACAACTTTGAAATGTGTTTGAGGAGATGAGGATAAAAACAGCGGTTTTAGCTTGTTCTTTCTTTATTATTTATTGATTTCTATGTGGAAGAAATAATGCGTTTTGTGTTTGATTTGGAAAGATTTGGTTAGAGTTCGTTTATATTCGTGTATTGTTCTCTTTGTATGATATTGTTGGAAGGAGATGATGATACACCTTCCGAAATTTGCTCTTGTAGTCTTTTTCACTCTTAAATTTCTTCACTCATTTGTTTTTTGTATCATCCACTGCTTTTCTTTTCTTATTCATTCCTGATTGAAATGTTATGTTTGCTTGTCCCACTTTCCTTTTTGATTATACATAAACTTTGAAACTTTGAAATAGGTTGAGCCTTTAAGAAAAACGTAAATGGTCTTGTTAATTTGCATCACCTGAATGCCACAAAGACTTGGATGATGAGTCATTGGAACTGGAATAAAAGAATTTGGCTTCGTCAGCAAGTCTCTAATCACCTGGATTGCGGCTATGGAGGGCTTTCCTTAATAAAAGTTGAGCGGTCGCTTCTCATTGGCATTATAATTGCCCGTAGCGTGTAGATGAATGCATTTAATTAATTAATTAAGAGCGTGAATATGAATGCATTCAATTAATTAATAGGTTTGTCGTTTTTACCTTTGGAGGAGATTCTGACGCAGTGGTTGGCTTTGAGGCACACGCTTCCAATTTAGCCTCGTTCGCTACCACCCTTGAAATGCATATTTAAATGTTAATTTCCCGTTCAGTTTCGAGTGACGAGGCAAATGGAGGATAATATTTGTTTTATAAATACTTGGGGCTTTTAATTAATAAAAAATGGGAATATGTTAGCCAAACAGGGCTGTTTAATAACAATTACCCTCATATGCATTTATGTTACTGCCGACATCACGATCCTGAATGAAAGTTTTTTTCGATTTAGAAGCTGCCGCAGGTTTAGGAGATGCAGGTGTCCTTTGATCGCAAGTGCTCCAAGTAGTTACTCCTACTGAATATGTGAGGTAGGTATTTTTACTTGCCCCAAATCCACTTGTTTCTTTTGAATTTGTTCAAGAAATTAGTCGCGGGCTG
Source organism: Ceratothoa steindachneri (assembly GCA_963969495.1). NCBI lineage: Eukaryota > Metazoa > Arthropoda > Malacostraca > Isopoda > Cymothoidae > Ceratothoa > Ceratothoa steindachneri. Next base: position 143,271,730 of record OZ018332.1, on the reverse strand, counting down.
TCCCCGTTGGTTTTCAGTGTTTTATTCTTAATGTCTAAAACCATTTTTAATTACGTTAAGTCTGTATATATTAAAACTAAACTTTGCGGTTGATCACCCAGAACAAATCTTAGTTCAACCCCGGGACAAAAATATTGATAACACCAGTTTTTTAATTTACGCCTTCTCTTCAAGAGGGAACTATACATATCCCTACTATATCAGTCCATAAAAATAACCTATAAGAACTAGTGACAGGCAACAATAAAATAAGAATGATATGAAAATCTATCAGGTTAGGTTAGGGTTGAATTTTTACCATTTTAGGGGTTTTTTAGACAAATAATCTCGGCTATGAATTGCATTTAAAACAGCAACATTGCCGTGGAAAAATAAAGGTTTGACAGACCAATTATACCACTGCAATGTTTCACAAAAACGCTATAATATCTATTATCAGCACGCCCGAGACTAGAATAATTTAGATATTTAGTTAAACCCCGCTATATGCTTGAGGCGCGCTATAATTTCTGTGGCTACTACCCGCATGATCACGTTTGCCTGCCCATCCGCCTACCTGCCTGCCCCCCCAACCCGCTTGCTTGCCCTTCCGCACTACTGTAATATGAAAATCGTTCTCTGTTAGTCTTTTATGATACACTACTCCATTACTCAAAATTAAAATAAACCTTAAACTTTATATTTACCATCTTTTAATTGCGTAATTTAGCCCAAGCAGAGAATTTAATTTGTTCAAGATAGTTTTTTATGCCCGGAAAACGTCGGGTATCTTTGCTAGTAGATGATATTCCGGGACAGTTTGGAGAGAATGATGCAAAAAAACATCAAGACGACGTATTTCCTACTCAAACGATCTCTATTTTAATGACAATCTTCATCGAGATGACTAAATTTTGTACTGCGATAGGCAATCTGCAGAACTTTCCATGTATGTTGCTTAATCAAGAACAGAACATTTCAACATTTACTTTGGATTGTTTTGAAAGGAGAGAAGTAAGTAGTCTTTTTGAAATTTAGTAGAACAGGGGTTGTTGCTGACATAAAATTTCTCATCATGGCAGGTTTTTAATTTTATCAACACCAATTTGCTTATATCCTCTCCATAATTACCGCTCTATGTTCAAAATATGTCATCATTTGTTTATCAAGAATTCGAATTTCCATTTGACGCAAGTCTTTAAAATGAATTTCTATTGATATTCAGTCCAAACTAAGCAATAGGTACATATTACCTGTATTTATCTGGTATGAGATCCAGTTATTATTATCAAGGTTACAATTCTTCTCCAAAATGCATGCTTATTATGTCACAGAACTTGTGATTAAAGGACTTTAAGTCGTTGAAATTTTTGAGTTTCATTCAATTTTGGTCGACCCAAAAATTCTAACTGGTATTCGTTGGTAATTGGCCACTGCATCCAATAATTCTTCATCATTAAGAATAGCTTCGAAGATCCCTCGAGGTTCACTACAGGTGTACATTTTTTTTCGAACTATACATATTGGGCCATGGCTAAGCAGGTCTCAACGTAGTGGTGGTCTCGTTAAATGATTTATTGATGCTATCAGCTGTTTGAAAGCAGCAAGCTCAATTTGTATTTGTACTTGCAATTTACTTACTTTAAATTCATGGATTGATCAATTTCTAATAGAGGGGAATAAAAGGCTAAAAACAAATTCAATGTCACTCAATTAAAATTGGATCTGCAAATAATATACGAATGCATGAGTAAAGAGCTTAATTCTTCAGTTACTTCCATGCTGTGAAATGCCGGCCTTTCCAGTGTAACAGGCTCATTACCCGTTCAAACAAACGTAATGGCGATTATAAAATAACAGTTCACATAGAAATGCTAAATTTCGCTGAATGTGCGAGTTATACAAAGTAGAACCCACATGGGGCTACCGAGCTCCTAAGATGAGGGAGGGAAACAGAGAAATAAGGAAAATTACAGGTTAATATTTTTTCAAAATAATCTTAAAAAATAGCGAAGGCTAAATAAATTAACGTATATGGAAACCGGATGCTCTATTGGCCCCCTAAAGACTATCGTTGGCTTCATGAATGGAAAAATAATTTGGTGCAACTTCAGCGTACCATCTACTACATCATTTACCCTTTAGTGTAAGGTATAGCTGCACTTTTACATTTGAGCGTGCAGACTAACTCCTCTATAGGAATAGATACTACAAGATGATAAACACAAATTGAATAATGATATATTATTAATGAAACACTTAATATTGCAATTTATAATTATTCAGAATATAAAAAGCCAAAAAGGCTAAATAGTTTATTAAAGGTCATTATTATGGTGGAATTCATTAGTGCTAAATACCGTAACCTAATCTAACGTAACCTAAACTAACCTAACTTAACCCACGGTCTGGAGCACTCAGGATAAAAAAGGTAAAGATAAGGTAACTATATGAAAGGTAGATCGCACGGTATAAGTCATTTTAAAGCGGAGATTATGGATATGGACCCGACCCGGTTTCCGAAGACCGAGGTTCTGTTTAGGGATTTCAATGAAAGAAGCCTTTAAAGATCTAAGAAGTAAGGGATGCTCCCCTCAATCACAAGTGGATTGAGAAAATGAACTATTGAATTCTAATGGTATAAATGGTGAAACAATCTTGCCGATATAAAGAGAAAATACCAAACAGGTCTTAAAATCACGGCGATAAGAGTGGACAACAAATTTCGATGAATTGATCATCAAGACTGTGTAACGGGATTTTTATCTTTGGTTAACAACTGTTTTATTCTATTTGCTGCTGTCTATAATACATGAAAAACACTGTTATTTATTTGAAACTTTGCTTTTGTGCTCAGGATAATGATATTTATAAGAAATTTACCAGTAGTTCTTGGTGATTTACTCATACTGTAAATTACTTTCACGATTCAAACCCCCAAATATATTCTTTCTTCAGATTTTCATTATACGATCCTTGAAAGCGGCGTTCAAATTCTAGTATATCCTAGAGAAAGCGCTCGCCATGCTCCCCGGAGTACGCTCCCATGTTTTCCTTACAATATTATCAAGATAAACGTTAAGAATATGGACTTTCAGAGACATCCTGTAACCCATCTTGCTGTAGTTTCTCACCGAGTTCTCGACAAGATCTACATTGTTTTCGGCTTCGTGATTACCTAAAAATCCCAGAACCATTGCGATAAAGCTGCCTCACGCTGCTGTTTCCGTCCTAGTCAGCTTCTCGGGAAACTCCTTGCACTCCATGATCTTTAATTATTTGTAGGCGGACAAAGACCCCAGCTTCCACCTTTGCCACAAATAGCTTAGGAAAGAAATCTTGGAGATACTTGAAAGCTGCAGACTCCTTCTCTAGAGCTCTGACAAAATGTTTCATAAGGTCCAATTTTAAGGGCAGAGGGAAAAACAGAACTTTTCGGGGGTCCAACAAGGGCTCCCATTTGACCTTGTTTCTCCCCACACTAAACTCAGTCCGTTGTGGCCAATCCCGCTAATGGTAGTGTGTCACGGTGTCCCTGATGTTCCAAAGGTAAATATAACAAGGAAACTTGGTAAAGCCGCTTTGGAGACCCATCAAAAAGGTCATCATTTTGAAGTCTCTGATAAACTCCCAACCGTATTCTTCATATTTCAATGCATCTAGCAAGATCTTGACACTGCTGTATTCCTATTTTAGCTGGACCGAGTGAGCAAGTGGAAGAGATGGATACATGTTCCCGTTATGAAGCAGCACTGCGTTGAGGCTCCTAGACGAGCTGTCAAGGAAGAAGCACCACTCCTTGGGGTTACAAGCGATTCCGATTGCCTCAAACAGACTGGTCAAATTGTGACAAAGGAAAAGCTCAAATTGACGTGTAAAAAAGCTCGAAAAACTTTGGTGAAGCTTTCTCTGACCTGATATTTGGACAAAGTCATCTAACGAATTCCACTGCTTGAGTCCCAAAGTTAAAATCTCGGCCTTGGACTTTGTGAGATCTTTTTAGTTGGGGTAGGATGGGTTTCTCTATTTAGTTGCACCTCTGTAATCTGGATCAATGACTTCATCATCTTTTGAAATGCCTTTCTTTTCTAAAATCTGTTCCTCTCTTTTTGGCAGAGTCGGTACGGGAAGCTCAGAATAGTGTGTCACTGGTGCAATAGATGACTGAAGGTCTGTATACATGATAACAGGCGTATTTTTGCCTGCTTGACGTTTTGAAGGGTTCACCATGCAGAATAAACAATTGTTTGAGTGGTCAGTTTGTTCCCTCAAAATTCCTTGGATTGCAAAATTCATATGTCTCTTTTCTCTTTTGAACCATCCTGTAAAAATACAAATGAAAACATAAGTATAAATATACAAATTCTTTTCACTTAGTGTTATTAGCAATGGTAAAAAAAACCGATATACAAATAAATAAAACACATTATATTTATTGTGATAGAACGGTTTGAGGCCGCTTAATTTCAAGCGTTATCACATGTTGTTTAGAAACATGATGCTACCCACGTGCATCTTCGCCTTGAAGCCGGGCGCATTATTGCCGCCACTTAAGTCAATATTGAACCAAGGAGGCTTATCATCCCCCATGTTTCGCCCCATGTGCCGATCACGCCAGATTGAGTTAGGCTTATGGGCAGATAAGGAATTGTTCTCAGGCGCGGTTGTGCATTTCCTCGAAGCCCCACTCCATTTTCTCCTCCACCAAGGGGATGTATCGACTATCTATACGGAAACTTTACCACTAAGAGCAGATTCGAGATCCAGATTTTCTTCGCGAGACATCACTACGATCCACTCTTACCTTGAGCACCAATGGCCCTCTACCTCGAGATCGACCATCATTGTCCAGAAAAGGACAATATCCCTTGAGTGCCAAGGTTTAAGCCTTCAAGACGCCAAGTCCACAAGGCTTCTTCTGTTGTTCAGAAAGAGAACAACGTTAAAACAGCCATTGTTCTTTGAGCACGTTAACAAGAGACGGTTCTCTCCCTCCCCTTCTGTTGTTCAGAAAGAGAATAACATTAGAACAGCCATTGTTCTTTGAGCCCGTTGACAAGAAACGGTTCTCACCCTCCACCCCCTCACCCTGTTGTTCAGAAAGAGAAAAACGTTAGAACAGCCATTGTTCTTTGAGCCCGTAGACAAGAGACGGTTCTCACCCCTCCTGTTGTTCATAAGAGAACAACGTAGAACAGCCATTGTTCTTCAAGCCCGTTCGTCAAGAAACGGTTCTCATTCCCAAGACGCCACGTCAGGATCATTTAATTCCCCCCCTTTCGGCTGGAACTTTCCAGCGGACCGAAGATTCCTTCACGTCGCCTTCCTCTGCACAACACGTGTAATTACGTAAGCTGAACGTTACCTTTGAGTATTTAACCCTTTTGTAAACCCTATCCTGTGCTTTAAATGGTTTAGCGAACCATCCCATCCCTTAAAGTTTTATTTGTTTTACCTTTTTAAATCTATTCCAAATTTTGATCCTCGGATTAGCTAGATTTCCCACGACCCTTTCCATTCTCTGTTTATGTTAATATTTTTCGTTTTGTGTGTCGTTGATAGTTTTTATTAATAAAAGTCTATTTTATTAATGATAGCCATATTATTATCCTTGAGCTCAGTTCCACTTCTTAAGCATATTGAAGATAAATAACCTCGGTCGACCAGACACCACGCACTCTAAATATAATTGAATAGTTCCCTCAACGAATAGTTATATATGGTATATCATCGAGAGTCCATTTTGCAGAACTCGCAGATGAAATGAGGTGCCCGAGGTTTGTCTTTATCTCTGACTGGCATTCGAAAATATGCCTTGTAGGCTTCACATATTTTAGAAGATCTCTCCACAAAGTAGTTTATCCCTCTTGTCGTAATAACTTCCTCGCAGACATATTAAAATGCGTCTGTAGGATGCGTACAACCTATTGATGCCATGTGAACTAAATGCTTCTGTCAATGACACGTGGCGATGTCTGCGTTGTTACGGCCAGATTTAAACTAATCTATTAAGTAGACATTCTTTGCATTTATACAGTCATCTACGTTGTCAGAATGTTCTAGAAAATTTAAAACATATAAAAAAATTCTCTAAAGTTTTAGAAAGCTCTACAGCTTATTTTTCACCAAATTAGTGCGGAATCTATGCGGAATGTAAGGAAACTGCCATTTTTGTCCAGGTTGTCGCAAACAAATTATAAGGAAAATAATAGCTCTTACTACTGTATTACTGTTTTTCTAACTTTTTAAATACAGTATATCATTTTTATACCATAACTGAAAAAACATAACCCTTGAAACCTTTTATATATTTTTACTATTAACATCAAAATATTGTCATTTACCATAAATGGTCTAATTTAAAAATTCAATGTCCTTGCCACAAAAGCAAAGTTTTAGGATTAAAGTTGCCTTTTTTTAGTTAATAGAGCCACAAACAATTGGGAAATAACACTTTTAACAAAGGACAAGACAAGGGGGGAAATTTTGTTACTTAGTGAATCTAACAGCCTAAGTTGGACAACTTTTCCTTTGGCGAATTAGTCTTCAAACCAGATTTAAATGCAAATATCCGCTACTTATTAAAAAAAAATTAAAAGAAATTATAAATCCTTACTTATTCAAAGCCAACACATATTAAATTAATTTTAAGACTTAGGAGAATTAGGGAATTATTTACAAGGAGAGAAAAGATTCACTCGAAACGAACTGCAAAGAAACCGAAAAATAGTGATGTTAAATGATCGGTAAAAATAAGATAATTATGTTAGAGTATGAGTTTCAAATCCTCTATTTCAGCAAGGACAGAATTTAAAGCAATAATTCAGGATTTCATTTTTGAACAACTTTACTGAGGTGCTTCATGCGAGATTCATAGACAGGCCATTCCAAGTATGTTTTGTTTGACAAATAATCATCTTTTATTCTATAGCAGTGCAAAATCTTTTCTTTATCCCTTTTGTTGCCGTTATTTATAGTTAATTATTGAGTCATTCTTTATATTAGCAAACCCGTTTAGTATTTTAGAGACTCACTAAGTTTGCCTCGTGCAATAATACAATGCGCTTTTGTATGCATGGGGACTATAATTGTCATATAATTATCCCCCTTGCTGTTTTATTCTAAGAGTGCTAAGAGTGTCTAATATATATTGATATTTCAATATCTTAAAGAACAGAGCCGTTCGGAAACACGTAAGGATATAAGAGAAACGCAAAATAATCCCAAAATAAACTTATATTTTAACTTTAACCATTGAATACTCAACATCTAAACATTAACTACAGAAATACTCTGAATATTATCATAAACAAAAATTAATTAAATTAGTTTACCCACAAAATTATTTAATTTCTCTCCACACAACAATAATATAAGAATTAGGCTTACGGACTCATCTGGAGTTTAAAGGGCCTCAGAAATGTTATTGAGTCAACACGTGTGCGGTCTTGCCAGATGTAGCTGGGCGATATCACACGGTCGTTTTGGTGAGGGTGGCAGCTGGGGGGTCCACACGTTCTTCCGGGGGGGGGGAGTGTTCTTCAAGGACGAGAACAAATACGGTGCTTTATGCAACACCCAGGCAGTCGTGGTCTCTCTGGTGAGAGTGAGTCAAACTTGGTTCTTAAATCAAGTTAACTTGTAGTGCGGTGTGACCACCGAGTAACGAGCTCAAGGAGGAGCTTTTCTCCTTCGTTACTTATTTCCTCATGGACGAGGACTGAACTCGGCAAGGGGCTTCTTCAAGGGCGAGAATAACGGAGGGGGGTTTCTCTGGCGAGAATAAGTTACTTAAAGTTCGGTGTGGCCACCGAGTAACGGGCCCGAGGGGGAGCCTTTTCTTTCTTCTTTTCTCAATTTCTCAAGGACGAGAAATACCCCTGGTGTTTAAGGTGCACCAGGATATGAGGAGTCTTTCTGGCGACAATAAGTTGAACTTGGTTCCTGATTAAGCTAGCTTATGGGTTCAGTGTGGTCACCGAGTAACTGGCTCGAGGGGGAGCCTTTTCCTTCTTCTTTTCTTAATTCCTCAAGGACGAGGTATACCCCTGGTGTTTAAGGTGCAGCAGGATATGAGGAGTCTCTCTGGTGAGAGTAAGTTAAACTTAACAAAGTTAACTTATCGTTTGGTTTGATGACCTGGGACTAGCTCGAAGATGAGCTTCTTCTTAGCCCCTTAAGGTAGGTAGCCCTGCCTCTCTTGCAGGGTACTTCTTCGTCTGGCGAGCCAAGTACACTACCTCTCCAGTCTCGGTAGTTCGGTTTGATCCGAAGACTTCGTCACCTAGAGACTGACGAATACTACCTCGATTTTCCTCAGAGTTCCTCATTTATACCTCGTCACATCACTGGGGGAGTGGTAAGGGGGGGAAGGGGCTTGAGGACGGCCCCAGGAGAATTCTTTTGGCCAACGGTTCTTCACACGAAGTCAAACATCGGCTTCTCGTTAGCCTTCGAGATTAGGAGAAACACGTCTCCAATATCTTATTTGATGTGAAACTGGATCTCACTCTCCTGGGGGAGATCTTACATTTTGACCTTTAGGGTCTTTCATGGCACTGAGTTGTGCCACGCTGCGGTTATGCTTTTAACTCGCCAATGCCTGGACCGGATGTCTTTGCGGTAACCGCCTTGTGACTCCACCAAGAGTGAACGGGGGGGGGGGAGTGACGATTCCCCTACAATAATTGTACTCCCTTCTCCAGACCAGGACTTACAAACGATTTCTATTATCCAATCATAAGATTTATCGACTCAAACGCAAATTTTCTACTCATGTAATTTCGAATCCTATTTGACTAATTATCCACTAATGTACATTGTTTCGGAAATGTTGGATCACTTGTGATTAAACCACTTAAATCTTTTCCCTTTTGACTCTGTTTAAAATTTGATCATACATAATGTAATATCTTCTGAGATCATCATGTATGTGAATCATCTCATTGTACACATTACATATATTTCATCTGATCTACAAATGATGATTTTTAAAGTGATATTCTTCCCTGTTTCCTAGTTTCGTGTTATCAGCATATAATGAAGCTTTGCCAAAAAAATCGTGTCAGGTTTGTTTATATAAATTATAAAAAGCAAAGTTTCGAGAACAAACCACTGAGGAACCGCTCTAGAGACTAAGCCCATGACACACTATTTACTATTTCTCTTGACAATTCTTTGTCTACGGTTTTCCAGCCAGGTTCCGATCCATTTTCAAATGTTTCTAATATTCCATGTGATTTTAGTTTAATTAAGAGTTTATATGTGGAACGTTGTCAAAAGCCGTTTTACGAGTAAAATCGAGGTAAACTATTTCTAAAGGTTTATCTTGATCAAACGTTGTGATATTTTTGTGAAAAAAATCGAGTGAAATCGATGTTGTGTATCATTTATTGTTATTTATCTATGTATCCCCCATAATACTCTCGCTAACAATGGACGTCAAGAACTTACCAACAAGCAAAGTAAGAGAGATGGTCGATTATTTCAGTATCTTTATGACTTTTTTGAAACTTGTGTTACATTTGCCTCTTTGAACTCATTAAAAATTATTCACTTGCAAATAGAGTTCTGGAAATTATAAAAAGTGTATCAACAGTTTGAATCCTAACTCTTTAAAGTGGATGGGAGAGATTTTAGTGGAGCCCCACGTTGTATAAAGTTTCATTTCTTTAAAATAAAAACCACCTCCCTCGGAAACCTAAAGGATAAAAATACACTATCTAATCGGCTTACGATTATTTGCATATTTACACTGGAATGTCAAAAGTCATGAAATACCTGCGTGTTGAATAATGGTGTGAAGTGCACCTTAGCCGAGATGCCCTGTAGTTTAACAGACCTGCATAAGTTGTTACCCGACATTTGTTGGTTGGGAGCCAACACATGCTAGACTGCTCAATGCAAGGCCACGTGACTTATCGAATTCCAAACGCAAGATCATAGTGAGTACCCAACGGATGGATGGGACACATTACTGAAATTATGCGGACATTTAACATCCCTCAATCTAAGTTTACACAAGTGCAGCTGACTATTGTCACTTATATTGTGAATTTATGTATCCTAATTACAAAGTGATATTTCCGCAGGGAAATGCACCCTTTCACGGTCCCAAATGGTCTAGAACTAGTTCGAGGAACATTCTGGAGAGTCCCAAACTAATGGTGTGCCCATTATGTTTTTGCAACATGAACCCTAAAAAGGGATTATTGGATGTGTTGAACGTGTTTATTCGTTCCCACTATCCGGAACATACAAATATAAAGAAACTGTAGTCAGTTATCGAGACCACTTAAGTAAAGAGATCTCCGGATGTTTTCTGTCCACTTCTGAAATCGATGCTATTCCGGGGAGAGGTCATTGTCAGGAGTAGGACTGGTCCTACACGATACTTATTATACAATGGCTGGCAATTCACTGCATACAATCGCTTTAGCGAGTGTTTTAATAACATCCATAGCTTTTTTTCGCAGTTTCTTTTGCCTGTTCTTATTTTGCGTTTGGAAAGACGACGGTAGTTGATTCTAGACAGTATTGCTGGTTTTCGATATTTTATGCCATCTGGTACTTTCCTTCTTTTATTCATTTCATTTTCTCAATCTTTATCCACCAAACCTTGATTTAACTGATCGTCTAGTTTTATAGTGCAATATTTCGTTATTAATTGTAAAAAATTAACGCCGATAATCATCTACATTACCGAGGCATTTTCAAAGTTCAAAATATAATCCCAATTTCAAAAATTAAACAAGCGCTAAAATGATAAAAATTACATGATTTGAGGGTCGGCATCAAATGAGAGTTATTGTGAACATTTTGCAAAATATTTGAATTGAATCTAATTACATTTTGACCGAATAAAGGCTTATACTTTTAAATAATTTCAATTCATTTGTAGATATTAAGTCTTAAAGATTCGGTTCGTGTTTTGAATCGTCTATCTTTTGATGACCAAAGTTATCATTTATAAATTTCATAACTCCATTTCCTGAGTTCTCTATCCTTTCCTTTATAGAATCAACATTCGTAAATTGACTCACTTCTTATAACAATTACCTTTTGAAGCCGAAAGCAATGCATAAAGAATAATAGAGTACACTTCTATTTGACACTGTGTCTTATAGACCACGTCCAGTTTTATTTTATTAGTATTTATCACAAACTCAACAGCTAAATTCTCAGGGCAATATCTATATATCATGATGTATATATTGATTTCATTTGACAAATAGTTAATTTTTATTGATAAAATAACACTAACCTTTCCTCTAGACCTATTAGAATACAAAATGTCATGGTCAGGTAAGTTAAATTCTCAAATAAACTCCCCTTAAAGACTTTCTATCTATGTCTCCGTAAAATAAAAAATCTAAAATTTTTCTCTCGAAACTAAACCTTTCAATTCATCGTTCTTGCTTCTCCAACAGCACGCGTTATGAGAAACATTTCAATTTTTTATACATTTAAAAGTTTAATTATTTGCATTTTTATTATGCTGTTGAGAATAGCGCTCTCTTGTGTATGTGCTCTTCAGTTTCTGATTTAGTACTGTCGGAAAATCAATCCATTACAGAATTATTTATAAATCTCCACAGATTCACCCAATTAAAGTCAGCTAACCTCTCCAGGATAGCTTACTGTGTTCGCTAAAATCATTCCATAGATAAAGAAGCGCATTCTGTTTTCCTGAGCGAAACAGCAGAGTTGTTAATGCTTGAAACTCGGCAAATTAAATCGCTGTACCTATTCCAGAAACATATCATTAAATGCCACATTCCTACTCTTTTCCTTTAGCTTTCTCATCAATTTTCGGTACATTGCGTCAAGTTTCTCTGACTTTTTAAATAAGACATTATTCTTTCCTAGATGCATAACATACATAGAATGTCTCGGGTAGATTCGTTTTCCCTCCGGAATCAACATTTTTTTTGTGACGTTAGTTTACTTTACGGCATTCTTCAGGTTGGAGACTAGTAATAAATTCCCTACAAATGAAACTCAAAATAATGTTCATGCTAGTCAGAACCCCAAATTGCAAAAGTATGTCCTAATTATTGGGAATTTCTGCTGTGGTTGTCTCGGTAAAGCTTCCCTATGAAATGGAGTGAAGGCATCGCCCTCGCCTACAGAATGCCATACTGGCAGGCTTTCTTGAGACCCCGTATCAGGGGTGGTTGAAGTTCTTACCCTCTCAGCCTGCAACCTAAGTGTCCAGTTTCCTCCACAAGGGCCCCACTTAGAAACGCAGAACCTGCCATTTCTATTGGAAAGAATAATAACCTTAAGCCTCCTTGTAATATGCACCTCTTGTAGTTAATAGTTAATCCATCGAAGAACACTAGCTGGAAACGCTTACTACAGGCGCAGCAGGTTTGTTTTTCGGAGCCATTCTTGCAGTGAATTAAACATTATTTCATAGGAGGAAAGTTAAGGAAAAAATTATGTGCGTCTGATAGATAAAAAAGGTTGATTAACGATTCGTTATGACCATTTCATATTTTAGGCTGTAGTGCAAGTATGGAATCTAACTGTGATAATTCATTAAAGTTTAGGGGGAATAACTCTGCATTAAATTAATATGGCTTGATAAGGTTACTTCGCACTTTAAATTTCTTGGTAAACTATCCAAACAATGAAAATTTGTCATGGACCAAAATAGGCAAGTAAAGACATAAATAAACCTGTAGAGAAGTTATCAATTAGCCTTTTGATCAGATATAAATTTAACTGAGTCTGAATTAATGAGTTGATTTAGCCTAAAAGAAAGGAACCGTGTGATCAACCATTACACTTGGGTTTCGAGCACCATCACTCAGGTCAAACATTCTACAGGTATTAATAGTTTTGTGTAGACTTACAGGGAAAATATCAAGAAAACCAGAAGACAACATAAATAAGATACAACGTAGAAAAGGTAAACAGACAAGCGTTAAAAAAAATTTGCTTGTGATGAATTAAGTTATCGCAGTACTCTCAGAGTGATCGCCATGCAAACCTCCCAGAAAAATATATTGTTAAACTTATACGCACAAAATATAATTGTTTTTCTTATTTTCAAAGTAGACTAAACATTCTGCAACTAACTAAATAAAAAAGTTCCTAGGCAAAAGTCAGAAGCCATTTGCAAGAACTTTTTAGATACAACGTTCTAGTGAGCGATGCTGCTTTCATATGGATAGCAAAAGTATGTTTTCACATATGAGTTTACTGTACGCAATACCTTCCTTAGTTGAAAAAGAATCAATAAAATGTCAATTTTAACTCAATCTTAACTCAATGTTAACTTAATCTTAACTCAATGTTAACTTAATTTTAACTCAATCTTAACTCAATCTTAACTTAACTTTAACTCAATCTTAACTCAATCTTAACTTAATCTTAACTCTTTTACTGAAGAAATTAGACCTCTATTGTGGATTTAGTTCTTGATTAGTTCCTATTTACATGAAATCAACACGTCTTTGAGTTTGGGATATCATGGAAACTCGTTCTTTTTTTGTGTTTGGTTGCTGACATTTGAATCATAGTAGTTATTTGAGGGTTAACAAAGCAAAAATATGATAAAGATAATAATAAATAAATATAAGAGAAAAATAAGTAAATCGAAAAAAATTAAAGATAACGGGAAATAAATGGGCAAAAATCATGAACTTTGACTCTACAATATTTATTAGAAAGAGAAAAACAGAATCGAATCAGTGATGACAAATATGCAACAGGGAAATCATTTTCAGGTTATTGAGTGTTGTGACATTTTTTATTCCCTACTGTTCTGTATTTGTGATTATGTTAATATATGTTTTATCATTATTTTCTCTTCCACAAAGTCACCAACTATTTCTCGAGCCACTAATCTAATATACTTAGTCGTTTTTGCATGTTGCTGCCTTGTTTTATTTGGCCAAGCAATCTTCTCCGTTCTTCTTCCTTTCCTTTCCCCGCCAACTCTTCTCTTCCAAAGGAGACACCGAATAGAGAAAAAAAATGAAAAGAGCAAAGAAACGTTCATATTAACTAAATAAAAGAGATTCGAAAAGATCTAAAAGTATCTTTCCACAGGTCCTCGAAACAAAAAGAATATAAATGTTCCTGAAGGATTTCAAAATTTAATACCTTCAAAGGAAAGTGCAGCCGAAAGGGGTTTTTAAACCCTTCTCTTCTATCACGGATGTTTCTAAGCAAAAAGATGAGGAGCGAAACTTTGCCTTGCTACTGCAAAAGTAGCAAACCAAAAGTGGCCAAAAACTCAAAAAAGTTATTTCACTAAAGTGGAGCCAAAATTAAGTGTTTAAATTTGCCGTTAGTGGACTGTCAACCTGGCTACTGAATGGCTCTTTCAAGTCGGAAAAGAAAACTATTCTATTTTTTGGATTTAAAAGATTTTATTCAGAGATTTTGTCAATAATTATTTATCTCATCCATGTGTTAGCATACCGAACATAACTAAATTATTTTTTAAGAAATAAGAAAATTTGAAAATAAAAGAATTTTCTTACCAAAGTGGGGAAGTTTGTAGACATCTGAAACAGTGGAATTCCAGATTGTGAGGGTAGTCTAATAATGAAGCCATCTTTGCATACATGTTTTAACAGGCAACTAAGGCGTGATTGTGGTCACTATCCTGTAAAGCTGTGCCACTGATATTTCTTTTCTTATAACTACATTACAAAGAGGTGGAGATGGATTCGTTCGGAGTCTTGTTGGGTCGATTAATTAAGGTCAACCTGCGAATCAAGTGGATGTGCTGCATGTGATGGGCATATGTGATAAGGGAAAAACAGAAGATAAGAGAAATTGGAGGATCTTGCGCCATAAGAGTTCATACCAAGTATTAAAAAATATATTGTGGGCATACAATTATTAAAAAATACATGATAGGCATAACAATTATTAGTGAATAGATGGTTGGATAACAATTATTAAAGAATACATGGTTGGCATATCACTTATTAAGAAATAAATGGTGGGCATACCAATTATTAAAAATACATGATGGGTATACCAATTATTACGGAATACATGGTGTGCATGTCAAGTATTAAAGAATACATATGGGTATACAAATTTTTAAGGCATACCTGTTGGGCATACTAATTATTAAGAATTATCGACATAACAATTATTAAGAAATATATGGTCAGCCTACCAATTATTAAAGAAAACATGGTGAGCATACTAATTATTAATGAATACAAGGTGGGCATAACAACTATTAAAGAATACACGGTGGGCATATCAATTATTAATGAATAAACAGGGGCATACTAATTATTAAGGAATAAATACTGAGCATACCAATTATTAAAGAAAACATAATATGCATACAAATTCTTATGGAATATATGGTTGGCATACCAAGTATATTAAGAATACATGTGGAACTACCAATTATTGAGGAATACATGGTAGGCACACCAAACATTTAAAATACATAATTGGCAAACTACTTATTACGGAATAAATAGTTAGCATACCAATTATTAAAGAATACACAATTTGCATACAAATTTACATGTAAAATATGGTTGGCATATCCATTATATTAAGAATACATGGGGGCATACCAATTATTAAGGAATACAAGGTGGCAATACCAATTATTAAAGAATATATGATCGACGTAACAATTCTTAAGGACGGCCCATTGTATTTCACGTGTCATGTAATTTTCACTTATTAATTATTAAGAAATATATCATTGGCATACAAATTATTAAAGAATACATGGTGAGCATACCAATCTTTTAGATGTGGGCATGCCAATTATTATATATTACATGACGGTCATACCACTTATTAACAAATAGGTGGTGGGAATAGCAATTATTATTATTATCTGATGGCCTACAAACCCTTGCTAGTAGATCAGAATGCTATAAACCCTAAGGCACCAGCAGAGAAGGTAGTCCCGTAAGAAAAAATACTAGAGGAAAAGAAAAGGAGAAAGACACACACTACTTAACGCCTCACCAGGAAGGAATGAGCACCAGTATTAAACTTTTGAAGTTACTGAGATTCAACGACAAGACTAGGAAGTTCTTCCATAACCTGGTAGGTGCTGGAATGAAGCATCTAGAGTATTGCAATGTGTTACATCTCCCTCATAAATTGCACCAATCATTTATCTTTGTTAGATCTCGATTCAGTGAGTCAGAGATCAAATGCCTTTGAACAGGAGAAGGTATAACTGCTATCAAAGTAGCATCATCAGCATAAGCAACTGGTTGGTTTTCCAGTCCAACCCACATATCATGTGTATATAGAATGAATAAAAGTGGGCCCAGAACACTACCTTGGGGAACACCCAAAATTACCCTTCTCCACTCACCAAGCTGCCCAGCCACAACTACACGTTGTTTACGGTAAGTCAAGAACTTAGTTTGGATATTGAGAAAAGGGCAACCAATACCCAGCTGTCAAGTTTGTAAATCAGTGCTTTGTGATTAACACAAGGTATACATGTGGGTATATCAATAATTATTAAAGAAAAAATGATTGGCATAACAATTATTAAGGAATATTTGGTTGGCATATCAAGTATTAAAGAATACATGGTTGGTAATACACGATAGGGCATACAAATTATTAAAGAATATATGATTGGCATACCACTTATTAAGGAATAAATGGTGGGCCTACTAACTATTAAAGAACACATTGTGGGCATAGCAATTATTAAAGTATACATGGTGGGCATAACAATTAATAAGGATCCATGTTGTGCTTAAGCAAAATTATATTTTTATTGTTTTTTGCTGATGAATGTGTAGTTGGTGCTGAGGGTTTTGGAAATGTTTGAAACTATTGACTGCTTATGTGTGATGATGGGATCAGATTAAATGGAGAAATAAGTGAAGTAATGGTGTTATCAGATTAGAATTAGGTAGGGCGTAGCAGCAAAAGGCGTGGTGAATGAAGCTCTTGAACAATCGACATGGTTACCTGGGAATTTTTTGTTAGTGTATTTTTTCAGGGTATGGAATAGAAGAAGCAAATAATAGGAAGAGATTTAAAACCGTGTTACTGATCAGTCTAATAGTTTTCCTGGGTGTGGGAATGGGTGATATAGTGAGGAAGAAAGAGGTAAGAGGTGTGTGTGTATGGTGTGAGTAAAGATAGAGAATTTACCTATTAATTAAGATAAAACACTCCTTTCATTTTGTCAGGGATTCCCGGCCCTATAATGAAAGTATCATAAAGATAAGAACGACATTTGAAATCAAGAGGAAACCAGCGGTCAGACCTTGTCGGAGAAAAGGTACAGAAAGACTGATATTAGTGTTGGAGATACCATCCCCCTACCCCTGAATAATAACAGGATAGGTTTACAAGTCACTGGCAGGAGAGAACCACCCGTCCATTAAGAGGAGAGAACCATATGTTCAACGGCAGGAGATAACTCCCTGTTCAATGGCATGAAAGAATCACACGTTCATTGGAAAGAGAGAAGTACCTGTGCAATAGCGGGAGATAATCACCGGTTCAATGGCATGAGATAAGTACCATTTCAATGAGATAAAATAACTACATGTTCAATGGCAGGATAGAAGCACCCGTTCAATGGCAGGAGAGAAATACTCGTTCGATGGCAGGAGATAAATGCCCCTTCAATGTCAGGATAGACCCGCCCGTTCAATTATATGAAAGAACTACACCTTCAATGGAATGAAATAACTACACGTTTAAGGGCAGGAGAGAACAAACCCGTTCATTAAAAAAACACCACCCGTTCTATGGCAGGATAAATAAATTCGTTCAAATGCAGGAAAGATGTACCCGTTCAATGACAAGAGAGAAGTATCCATTAAATGGCAGGATAAAAAACTTGTTCAAAGGCACCGGAGAAGCACCTGTTAAATACCAGGATACAGTACCCGTTTAATAGCAGAGGAGAACACTCTTTCGATGGAATTTGAGAAGCACACGTTCAATGGCAGGATTATACATCCGTTTAATGATAAGAGAGAAGCTCCCGTTTAATGGCTTGAGAGAAGTAACCCATTCAATGGCAGGAGCAAATAAATTTGTTTAATCGAAGGAGAAAAGCACCCGTTCAATGGCAAGAAAGAAGTACCCGTTTAATGAAAGGAAAAAACAAACCCGTTCAATTGAAGGATAGAAACACTCTTTCAATGACAGGAGAGAAGCACCCATTCAATGACAGGAGAGAAGCACCCATTCAATGGCAGGAGAAAAGTACCCGTTTAATGGCATGAGAGAACAAAACTGTTGAATGGGAGGAGATAAGTACCCTTTCAATGGCAAGATATACACATTCGTTTAATGCCAGGAGAGAAGCACCCGTCCAAAGGCGGGAGAGAAATACTAGTTCAATGGCAGAATAGACTTAACCTTTCATTGGAGAGTGAGACTCACCTGTTGCGTCGCAGGAGAATAGTGGAATAAAAACTCCTTAGGTGGATTCAGATGAAGGAGCGATGAGCTTTGTCCGCGCGACCAAACTAAAGAAATACAGGAGAAAAGCAGTTAACATTTGACTGTGTGTGTGATGACGTATTTTAGATTGACTATTCTGCGCGCATGCGCCTAACTCGATAACCATCCCATATTGGCGGGAGTTTTCAGGGCTCGAAATCCTATTGCATCCGCTCTCGGCGCAAATAGACATCAAATTCCTCCTCCACGCGCCCAAATCCAACGCCTTCTCCCCGAGAACTCAAAATTGATAGGAATAGTGCTGTGAAGTAAATATACGAGGTAGCAGAATGTTATGGTGTATGTCAAGGTAATCATATAGTATTTGTTGTTTTAAGAAAGCCGGTCTGATACTATGAATTATGCAAGACAACAATACTTCAATATTGGCTGAATGGACTTTATATTACTTTATTGTTGAGAGAGTGTCACAGCGTTTAATCCATTTTTAAGGAGAGAGCCCGTTAAACACGTATAGGATCTATTGAAACACTATAATTATGCCAAAATAAACATAACTTTTAAATTTAACAATTAACTACAAAAAAAAACAGTAAAAATATTTATATTCACCTCATAAGTTAACTAAGGCTAAACACGCTTGTAACTAGGCCTATTACAAAATCTATTCATGACAAAAATAAAAAATAGGCTCCACGTAAACAAACCAATTGCCGATTAGTTATTTTACCGTGACCATTTTAGATTAGCGTTAAACATCAAATTAAATTACACTCTTCTACTAGTAAATATGACCGGGTTCACGCACAATTGTTTCTACTTCAGTTAATTTGAGTACCGTAATAAACTCATACTAACACAATACGAATATAAATGGTGATTCTAACTTACATGACAGATAGGATCAGGGGTTGCCGGATGTCACTAGAGGGCTTTTCTACACTTCGGAGTGTTAAAGCGGACGATTGTTGAGTTTCTTCGAGATAGGATGGAGGTAAGGGAATCTGATGTCTAATTCTTCGGTCTTAAGATCGCAATTTGAGAGTCACTCGAGGGTGACTGGTTCTTCTATTATCTTAATTGCGAAATTGCTGTTTGACACAAGGAATATTGGTCCTACTAAGCTTCTTACTAAGCTTGTGCAGGATGCTTCAGGCTGGCACTTAAATAATCCTTCTCCTCTTGCTGCCAAAATTCCTGGTTTGGCACTAAGAATGGTAATCCCGTCAGACTTCTTCTAAGTCTGTACCGGATGGTTCGGTCTGGTACCTTTACAAAACGTGACGTTTTAAGTTAGTTCTACACTAATTGAAGGATCAATTTTCTCTAAATAATAATCCTTTATCGTCCCTCCTCGAAATAATCTTGGTTATATCGAAATGGGTGAAGGACCGATCTTCTGGAACTGGTCCTCTATCGTCTCTCACCGAATAATATTTTCTCTTTCCTTCAGGGGCTTTTTTTATAAGCTGGCGACCGCCCTATCTAAGGGGAAAGGGGCGAGGCCGCAGAGGGGAGAGCGAGGGGTGAGGAGGTTGGCACCGTGGTGCCTAAGTTGGCTTGTTAATTAGAGACACCACCAACTGTCACCATTCTTTGTGTGCCTTTTGACTGGCACCGCTGTTTAGCGATTTAACCACGGGCCTATGGATCTTGTAGGTAATTCGATCTTTTAGGCGCTGTTTAAGTGCCTTTGGTGCTCACCTTAACACAGATGGTCGCTCTAACTACCTATGCGGCGGGGAGATCAAATAGGGTAGGCAGTTAGACGGTTATTCGCCGGCTAACCTTCCCACGACTCTCCATATGTGGCTCGATTCTCTTGCTTTCTCCGCAAGGGGAGGGGGAGAACTTTAATGTATACGCCGTCTGGCCCTCCGGGAGGCTTTATGTTGTAATTCCTCTACAGTGTACACAAAGTGAAAAAAGACCACGTACAAAATTAATTTATTATAGAAATAAGTAAGGAAGAAAAGATGAGTGAAGGACAAATTTATGATGTTATGTATCATTATTCTTCTTCGTCCTTCTCAACACTATGTCATTTTATTCCTCCTTTTCAGACCTGGAAGAAAATTAGAAATTCTGAGTAATTGTACTCTATGTAAGAGCTTATTCATGTAGGTCTATAATAAACCCACCGCCTCTAATAATTTGGTCGAAAACGTTTGGTATTTTATACTTTGTCTCTCTCAATGTTTTCTAATTTTTGTTTCCTTTCTTCTTAATTCTCTCATTTTTTTACCAGGGAAAGAAAATGTAGTCTATGGGCAAGCAAAGGGTGAAAGAGGTAGTTAAACGTTAAAAAAAATCTATAAAACCACCCTTTGAAAGTTTGGTGTCCTCAAGTCCCATAGAAACCGTCGGCACCTATTGTACATACAAGAAAAGACGATCGATCGATTTGGAGCTACTCCTTAACCAATCCTGATGAAGCTCCAAAAATTATTTTTTCTTCAAATAACAAACAATTGTATTCAGGGCGTCGGGAAGAAATCTCAGCCACGCCCTCCAGATAGTCGAAATTGTGAAAGTTGCCCTCTCACTGCTCTCACCCCCTTTTCCCCGAGAGTTACGACGTAACCATGAGTTTGGGCCGCCCAAAATGAATGCCAAATAGGATAAAAACTCTGGAAGCTCAACACAAATAAAGCAGCCGTGAATTGGATTTATGAAAGATCTTTATGTATTTGTTTTCTTCTGTTGTGTAGATTGTTCAATTCCGATAAGGAGGAGTTTTTTCCCCTACAAACCTTGCTTGCAACTGGTCTTTTCATTTTTAGTCCTAAAGTCTATCAAAAAGAGTAGATAAACTTACAAGGTTTACTGAACAAGCCTTCAGAAAATATGAATAAAACCCCCTCAAAAGAAGTATTTAAATGAGAGGCAGAAATTCGAATGGTTTTAGTGATTAGGAAAATATACGCTTTCCTTTGGAACGTAAATATCGGTCACAACTTTTGTCTTAGCAATGTTCCTATCGTGGCCGCTTGGTTCTCTATGACCAACTTTGTCTTTGAATCTACCTAAAAAGGTGACATTTCCAAATTTTTCAGATTGTTACGCGTCATTGGAACATCTAAATTAACTTTTCTAATAGACTACATAAAATATAAGATACATAACCCTTAGAACCCTAAAAGAAAACCAAATTATTCATAAATGATGTTTAGTTAGGAGTCTCAAGTAAGCTCCCATTAATATCACACTCACTCACGACCCAAAAATATGTACAATAAAAAATTGCGCAATTATTTTTCGAGGAATCATATTGTACATGCAAAAAATTCCCAGTTCATGAATTAGATAAATATTACATGAAAACGGTGGTAATCAGCTGGAAAATGAGAGCGTCAAGTAAGCCACACGCACTCCCCAAATACATCATTGACGAGGTGTTTTTTTTCCTGCAGTTTCTCCTCATATTGTGGTGATTCCAATTATATCCTGCATCTTCGGGTTCCCAGTCTTGGTTTTTCTGCTTATCTGCGCTCTCCGGAAGCGAGCGAGGAGGGCTCGGCTGCAAGCCAAGCGGAAACGGCCGTAAGTAATTTTTTCACATAAAAATAGGCTTAATTCCAAATGTAATTAATTATTAGTACCCTCCTATCGGTGCTTTGGTCGGTCAGACCGCATCGAGGAAATGATCTGGATCATTGGTAGGAAGGAGGATTTAACGTATTTTTAGTGCAGGGGATAAATTTAGATTTATATCTAGTTTATAGGTGTTTCTTATAAAAGAAAAATAACTTCCTTAAATTAAGCGCATTATTGCAGGAGAATAATCTTTGCGCTAAAATGAAGTAACAAAAAATCAATGAAAGTGCAATTTCTCCGCCGTAAAACTTGAATATTAATTAGAGGAATAACGTCGTTAAAAGAAATTAATTTCATGCAAGTTACGCAAGCGATTTTTAATGTGTAGAGAGATTGAGAAAATGTTTCATGGGTTTATAAACGTGAGAAGACAATTTGGTTATTATCGAGTATCTAGAAAGGGTTTTCGTGTTTGTTAACATAGTAGAAGGAATAAAAAAAAAGCATTTAATCAATATTCAATATAACTTATACTACGAATAATTTCCATACCTTTCTCAGATCTCTCCCCGATGAAGTAAAAGCTCATCTATGCCTTTTGAATCAAACCTGAAAGGTTTGATTTAGAAGGCATAAATGAGCATAGAGACAAGTTAAGGGAATATTACTGGCGAGGAAGTTGCTCCTAGCCCAGACTTTTCACTATATTTAGCACTCACTAGCCATATGTGATCATGCTCTGTCTTGCAGAATTAAAATTCTTTAGCGTTTGATCATCATTGGATGCTTTCGGATAAGCTCACTTTGAGCTCTTCACTTTTATCTAGACTACAGTTCTTTGTTGCAGGAGCTCGTAATGCACAATACCGGGTCCGTTGCACTAAACACATTTTTTTTTAGGAAACACAGGGGTAAGAGTTTGAGGCCAAGTTTTGCATAGATACATATAACTAAGTTCAATTGTTAGAACATGATAGATACATATTTAATCATGTCTCAATAGATTCGAAACAATATTTTTTAGCTGTGAAAGGAAATAACAAGCCAACTTTGACTCGCTTCTCTTTGTTTTACTCACAAATTAGTTGGGGTATAATTTTCTGATGAGCATCGTTTTCCAATGTCCTTAAAATTCATTAATATACTTTCTGCCTTTCTGTCAAACTTTCATGTGATCATCTGACAAGCTTAAGTGAATTAGATTCAAACAAAAACTTCAATTCTGCATTATTAGCCTTATCTGATCGCACTATCCGAGGCCAAGCCTCCCTTGCTTCGTTTCGTGTTGAAAACCTTTTAAACCTATCTTGATCACCTGTCACTAACTGTATCTTCACCAAACACTGTACGATTCATGCTGCTCTTTGTTTACATAAGTTTAAGCTATCAGTGAAAACATTTTTCACAAGCCTTGCTGGTATGACTATATTGTTTACATATGTTCGTACTGTTACCAGCCATTTCTTACGGTTATTTGGTAGAGAATAATTTGCGTATCTGCCGTTGCTAAATATACTTAGGAAATATTGGTATTTGAGGGGTTTAATGTTATTTTTGAGCATTGAATGAAAGAACATGTAAAACATTGCAAATGTTAGTAGACTGCAAATAAATACTGAAGAAAGGGTCAGGGAATTCATGTGAGAACATGTGGCTGACCTGGGACTCAACATTCTTGAAAACGTTAAATTAAATACTGGTGACTAGAGCTAAAATTTGGGTTGTTTTGCAGAGTGGAAAGAAGAGGCAAAGTTAAAGAGCGTATATGTAGAAAGGAGAAAGATGGGTGGAAATAAAAAGGATTAGGCTGTATAAAGAGGCGAAACAATGATGGACTCCGCGTCATGAAGGCTGAACTGCCAAGTATCCTAGATCTTCTCGGACATCCTGTAGCTTGAAAGTTACTTAAACAACAATGTTATAATCTATCTTCTCTTACTTTCGACACGAAACAAAGTAGTACATTCGCAATACAACATTCAAAAATTTTATTTACTAAAAATTAACTTCTAAATTTTGCACTGAATTATTTGAACAAAAATCACCTTTTGGTGGCCAACGCTGTCAATTTAAAGCACAGAAAAACAAGCAAAATGATTTTGTGGGTTTTCTCAGATAATGAAATCTCAGAGAGAAAGAATTTTAAATATAGTTCATAAAATATGGATGAATTTGTGATAAGTGAAAGGGGTTGGAGGTACACAGACCAAATAATCATAGGAATAATTACGTAGATTGGGTGCGCAACTTTCCTGAAAGCAGAAGAAGAACCAAAAACAAAACATTTATTTTTGTAAAATTAAAGTATAAATGAACGCGACCAAGACACCTCCCAAACCCCGAGGCATGTTTTAAATGTTCCTGAACTATTTGTACACAAGGACACCATACAACTGTAGGTGATTTCAATTAGTCATAACGTAAATGTAGTTGCAACTAAAAGATCAGTGTTCTCAGACAAAGGACTAAATGGAGAACATACAAGTATATAAATTTTAAATGGGGTGAGAGTGTTTAGTGCCTTTAAGAATGTTGTATATTTGTTAAGCATTGATAAATTTAATTTCTAAAAATCTTCATGAAATGCTTAAAAAAGGTAAACCTCAAGCCACACACGCCACCACAAATAAAGACACACCGCAGCATCGTCCTTCGCTGCCTCGATCCTTGGGTTGGGGGGCACAGCATCGAAGAAATTCATGCTGAGGTGGAGAAGAATCACTCTTGTGCTAAGGTAGCGGAAGTCCTTAAATTCAAGAACTATACGCACGTCTTTAAAATCGTGTATACGGATTCGGCAATGGCGGTAAAGGCCACGGAGGGAGGTATGCTCCTCTTTAACATTCGCATCTGCCCTGAGCAGATCGAGCGTGAGGAGTTTATCGACCTCCAGATGTGCTTCAAATACTACAAGTATGAAGAACACACCACGGCCAGCTGCTCCAGAGGGAATGTCATCTTGTGTTCTATTTGCGCGTCGGACAACCATTCTTGGAGAAGCTGTAAGAGCACCTCCATGAAATGTCTGAATTGCGCTGGAGAACATAAGACGCTCTCCATGGCTTGTC
Source organism: Ceratothoa steindachneri (assembly GCA_963969495.1). Lineage (NCBI taxonomy): Eukaryota > Metazoa > Arthropoda > Malacostraca > Isopoda > Cymothoidae > Ceratothoa > Ceratothoa steindachneri. The sequence continues at coordinate 143,246,747 of OZ018332.1, read as the reverse complement.
CGATTAAGAAACAGATTTAAAAAAAAGGCGAATCAAAAGAAACTGGAAGAGGAAACTAAAGAAAAAACTACCTATGCCAAAGTTGCTAAAGCTGCGGTAGCGGAGTCAAAAGGAAACCCTACATTTCTCCACGTCAAGAACGAAAACTCAACAAAAATTATGTGTTGTATATATTATGCTCATATTGCGAATCTGCCCCCTTCTCTGGGGTGCTTTGCAGTGCCACAACTCCAGCTCCCTCCAGGGACCCCAGGATCCAGGCTGCAAAAGAACGCAGGGATAAACAGCCAACGCAAACTCAACAGAACAAGGACATAAACGCACACACACTCAGACAGGTTGATAATGAGGTTACAGAGACTGGGAATGCGAGAGCCGAGGGGAGGGGCACGTTCGCCCCGCTCACAGAAAACCTCACAGCCTCAGGGACGCTCAAGATCGTGGTCTTCTTGCAAGAGGGAATCTAGGCACGCATGCCATTCAAGGAAAATTAACTTGAAGGTATTCGCTGCCGAAAGGTCCCCTTTTCCTAAGGATATGGATGTCCTTGATGTATCGGAAGGTGTAATAGCCGGAAGATACAAATAGGAATTTACCTCGGACGACTTCAGCGAAAAGCAAGTCGAGGAGGCTCTACTCCAAGGTTTGGTCAAGCTGGCACCGGATACCTTTGTCACCCTTACTGACGGCGAATTCAGAAAAAAACGAACAGGTAAAACTATCACGCCACCCAACACTCCACAAGGACCTAAGCTCGTAAGAGAATAAGTCCTAAAACATCATAATCACACTCAAGAACCCTTAAGTGAACTAGACAATGGAGACATTACATTTTAACTCTGATGGATTCCGAATAAACAGACAGTATACGGAAATGTATTGAGACAATGCGACCCAGACGTTATATTTATTTCCGAACATGGAATAAATGACACAAACATACTGAAGATTTTCCAATACGAAGTCTTAACCAAAAATCACAGCGGAGAACGTTATGACGGTTGCGCTATAGCTGTGAAAAGAGGTCTTGACTTCAAATCAAGTAGTGAACTCGACGAATCTTACCTAGCTGTGGAGGTACGTATGGCAGTGGGACCCCTGGTCCTGGCAACAGGGTACCAACCCTCAAGGAGAGGGTATTTGCCCCTTTCCAACTTCCTGCAGTTATGTGGTAATGGCAGAACCGTTCTCTTTGTCGGTGACCTCAATGCAAGAAGTGCTGCCTCTGATTAAACGTCGACCAACCCAGCAGGCAGGAATCTTGAGACACTTATAGATAGACATATTATGACTAGAAGTGGACCAGACTTCCCCACATACATCACACACAAATCAGCCACCATACCAGATATTGTACTTACCAGCAATATGTTCCCATACAATTACTTCATTCAGCCGAGCCCCCCTATTCCCAGCGACCACCAGGCTATCCTTATTAAAGTTTCAACCTCCCCCATTCAAATCCCTATCCCAAAGCGAAGGAGCTACGCTCGAGCCAACTAAGATAAGTATAAACAACTCCTCGAAAGTTATAACCCAAAACCCTTAATTAATGCCACCCTAGAGGAAATTGACGAGGAGTTGGATAAAATTAATGAACATTTATTAAAAGCCGACAAGGAAGCCGTCCCCCGTGTTAAATATATAACTCTACCTGCCACCTCATGGACCCCTAGAATGAAATCCCTCGCGAGGGAATATAGGAAACGGATTAATGAAGTAAACCTCACTGGCCTCAACATCAACATACACAGAAAAACACGACACATTCGTGACGAACTAATGACTCTTATAAGGGACCAACAGAATGTACTTTGGAATAATTTAATTGACAGACTGAACATAGAGACCCACTCACGTACATTCTGGCAGACTGTTAAACGACTAAAAGGCGGAGAACTGCTAAATACTATTAAACTCAGACGTGATAATACTGAAATTACGGACCAGGAAAGAATCGAAGAGGAATTCAGACTCTTTGGGGCATCTATATTTAAGATATCTCCGGGAGAGAATGATGACTTCGATTTAGACTTCGAAGACGGAATTATTAGTGACCTGAATCATCAGATACACAGAACCCATCCTCACCATTGCGTACAAAAAGAGAGGGAAATGAAAGGACTCGGCGGTTTAATTACCCGGCGAGGAGCTCTCAAGAACCTTAAAGTCCTTTCGACAGCGAGCACCGGGGTGTTCAGAACTGACAAAGGAGAATTTTATTCGAGTTCCTCCCAACATCTTATTGGGGCCCATGAATACCATGAACGCGTGCCGGAATGTAGGTTACTTCCCTGACCACTGGAAGGTAGCGAAAATGATATTCATTCCTAAAGCCGGTAAACCACCGGACAGTCCAGCTAACTTCAGGCGTATATCTCTCTTAGAATTTTCAGGGAAAGTCTTGGAAAATATATTGGCCAACAGGGTAAATACGTTCCTCGAGAATAAAAATTCTCATAACAACCAGCAGCATGGCTTCTGAGTGAAGCGAGGAACAGACACGGCGCTAGCCGTGATTACCGAGAAGTTGGCAAAAGTAAAATCAGGTGCAAATCTGGTGCTACGCGATGTCAAAAAGGCCTTTGACAAAGTATGGAGGAGAAGCTTACAATATTAAATCTTACAACTGGATCTCAATCCCATACTTTAAATGATCCTCTGTGATTACGTAATGGAGAGGAGGGCATTTCTGAGTATTAAAGTTTATAATGGCCCTGAGTTCGAGCTCAAGGTGGGTGTATACGTCCCCTGCTCTATAACATTTTCACCATCGACCTTCCCCGGCCTCTGACTGAAGGTTCCTTGTACGTCCAATTTGCGGACGAAATAACAATGATATGTACGGCGCCTTATCGGAATGCGAATTTCATGGCACAGATTACGACGGTGGAAATCGAAAACATCAACTCTTTCAAGAGAAGATGGAAGATATCCACCAATACCCAAAAGTTCCGTGTAGTTCCATTATTCCGATGGACACTGGCAGAAATCCGTATGGGTGTGGGGGGGGGGTGCACGCATCCCATACCACACTGAGGGCATGGTTCTGGGACTTCGTATTACGACTGGTGGGTATTAGATTCATGTATCAAAAACTACACAGAATGCACGGAGGGACTTGGGTGAATTTTTTAAATTCGTAAACCTGAGCAGCTCTAACAAACTCAAAATTTATAATGCATGCATTCGTTCAAAACTCCTGTATCCCCCGGTCCCTATAAACGCAGTTTTCAAGACCCAAGTCCTTAAACTGCAAAAGGGTCCAGAATAAGCAGTCTACGTCATTACAGGAGCCCGAAGGAGAGAAGGGAGAAGGCAGAGTGAACTCCATGGTGAACTGGGGATGACCCTCATAGACGTGGAGCTTCACCTCAGAGCAACCAAAATCTGGGACAAGGTGCACCGGCACCTCTCTCCCGAGTTTGTGCTCGGGGACATAGACTTTGACAACTTGAACAACATAGGACGAACAATATGCTTTAAAAGCAGCAGACTTCCGATTGACATTGACGTCGACCCAAGGTTCACTTAAAATAAAAATCCCAATTCACAACACAAATCACGAACAAAGCCAAGCGAAATTAATCACTATATTAGCAATTGTTAATATTAGTTTTTACTAAAAACTTCCCCAAAATTTTTGTGCGAAAAATTGCCAAAAACTAAACAAACAAACAAAAACAACACAAAATAAACACCAAAATCTGGGTGTAAAATACCCGGACAAGAAGATGTAAATCTTCAACAAGCCACGTAGAGAGTAAAAATATCTACTACTACAAAGGCTTGAATGCCTAGCGCATTATCAGAATATATATATATATATATATATATATATATATATATATATATATATATATATATATGTATATATATATTGTCCCAAATATATAACCAAAGCGCAAAGAAAGCCAGAGATGCCCTTTCACCAGGGATCTGTCTTTCATACTTCTTTTCATTTTTGCTTTCCTATTAATTTCCCTATTTCCCCCCTATTTCTCCTACTAAAACCCTCTTCTACTATATTCCTCACTTTATATGTCCAATGTCCAATGACCAGTCTGCATTTCTTCCTAAAAATTAATGGCGTCTCAAAACTAACGACTTTTTTTCTCCCGATATTTTGTAGATTTACTCCTCTCCCAAATGAAGATTTGGTGTCTACCTGCCCAACTCTGTAGGTCATGTACTTACTTTGAACTAATTGCTAGATCATTTTTTTAATTCAAGCTTTATCATATTCTTGAGCATTGGAACCATATATGGCCATTCTACCTTTACAGATCTGTCGACACTTGTATTCGTTCTTAACATATTTTCTCATTATTATGCATGTTTATTATTCGCACCTTTCCTTCCGATAAAAATAATTCACTTATTTATCAAGTATTCTATCTTCTTATGTGAGTATATTGGTAGAAAATTCTTCCAAAAGTTTCTGTGTTTGGAACGATTCTTCCTGCATATAGCCCTTTTCCATTATTAGGCTTCATTTACTCGTTTTTAAGTTTTTAAGAAATTTCAATTTTGTGTACCTATGTTTTACCTTTGTCAATAAAGCTAAACCTAAGTTTATTCATCTATATAACTGAAAAGATCTGTTGTTTATCAAATGGAGGGCCATAATTCTATTCTAACTAAGAATCAACGTTAGTACATGTGCTCTATGTACTAACTCATTTCTGGAGGCAATAGAAGTATTCTACCTTCCTTAGAACATGATTGAACATTGCAAATAGGGGAGCATAAATTCCTATCCTACTCTCTTCCGTAGCAGAAATTCCACCTATTATGAGGAAGAAAATTTCCTCCAGAAAACATTTTTCACTAGCAAACAAAGAAGCACCTGCCTAATAAATTGACATGGTCACCCTACTGTTCGATGACCTTGTTATAAATTTATGGCGGTGTTTGTCCCTTTTTTAATACACTATTTTTTGTTTTTGCTGCTCCGATATATTCTTACGACTATATGCTTAACTCACCATGTTGCTAATAACTTTTGCTTGGATCAGTGATGAAGTGGCAACGCCACCTTTGAGACATAAAGGTCAAACTGCATGAAATTATAGCATGCTTTCACGGGTATGAGCACCTCATTGGTGACTGGTAAAGAAAGGGGTGATGAAGAGTAAGTAATGATTCTCTCCAGTGGATAAATATACCAATGAACTCAATCACGAACATACACTTAATGTTTGAGAGGTTAACTAAATGCTTTGCCTGTTTAATAGGGTGAACTTAAATTTATTATTTTAGATCTTTAATATTAGAGTGATAAAATATCGATGATTATTATTCACATCTTAGAGTCATTTGTCATTCAACCAAAAAGATTTCTGCCACTCAGTATAGCCCTAAAATATACTTTAGTGACAACTTTGATAAAGACTTCTGGATTATCAGACACATTCTCTTTAACCTTTGTTAGGTTTGATTTTTTGATTTTTACTCTTTAAACTAATGCTTAATTATTTCATTAATGGAGCAGTATGAGAAACTAATTCTCTAGTTTATCATTATTTTATTAGCCATTACAAAGCTTATTTCTTATTGCCTTTTCGTAGCAATCTTAGTCAAAGATTTTCTCAATAAAATCAATGTCCTTTGACAGCTATTCTCCATTTTTTAAAAATTTCAATCACATTTCAGTAGCCCTCAATTTTACATTCAATAAATGATAAGGTTTCCTTCCATTTCCACTAATTTAATGTCAATACTGTTTATTTTTCAGACCTGAGCACAGCATTTCTGAATTGGTGGCTCACACAACATTCAACCAAAGCCGTTATTTTAATCGTAAGTTATCACTGATTATTACTTTAATCTTGATACGTTTTCTGATGTGTTTTGGAAGGGGGGAAATATATGTTTGTACAATCTTTATCTTGATTAGGAGAACCCGCAGAAGGCCGCTCACTGGCGACATATTATGCGGGGATTGTGCGGGAGAAAGGATAAAGGATTAGGACTAGGGAGCAGGACGTGGGTCAGGAGTAATATAATGATTTGTGATCCTATTCCTAAATGTGTCAAGAGTGAGGCTATTAATTATATAAGATGGGAGATGATTCCACTCTTGGATGCTGCGGGGGAAGAATGAACACCTGAAAATGTCAGTACTTGTTTGGTATGTGTGGTACTTTAGATTGTGGCTGCCTCTGGTAGTACGTATATTTGTAGGGTGTAAGTATCTGTCCCTATCTATGCTAACTAAATTGTTTGTGATTTTGTATAACATCTGTGGTCTGTGTATTTGCCTTCTTGTTGTTAGTGGGTCCAGTTTAATGTCTTGTTTGAGCAAAGTGACTAATATAGTGTGTCTATAATCACGGTATGATCCATCTCATCTTGTGGTTTTGTTTTGTATGGCCTCTAATTTAGTAATGATATTGTAAGTGTGTGGATCCCAGATGGTATCACAGTATTCCAAGTGTGGCCGAATGAGTTTCTTATATGCGAGAATTTTGATGTCTGTGTTATACCCACTGAGGTTTCTGCGCAGGAACCTTAAGTCCCTGTGTGCTTTGGCCCCGATACTGCTCACGTGCGTGTTCCACCTCATGTCCGCTGAGGAGTAGATGCCCAAATATTTGTGGGATGATACGGTTTCTAAGGTGGTGTTATCGAGTTTGTAATTAAATAGAATAGGTTTTTTTAGTACGGGTGGAACGGATGTGATGACATTTTTGGGGTCTAAAAGTCATCTGCCACTTGACTTCCCAGTCTTCAAGTGCAGTTAAATCGTCTTGGAGTCGAAGGCAGTCATTCATATCTACAATTGGTCTATAAACTAAACTATTGTCTGCAAATAGTCTAGTGGGAGAAGTAAGTTATAGTGGAAGATCTTTAATATAGGAAAGGAATAGTAGTGGCCCCAATACAGTACATGAGGTACCGCAGAAGTCACAGAAACAGAAGAGTATTGACTACCATCGAACTCAACACGTTGCTCTCTAGTAGTCAAAAACGTTTTAATCCAGTTGAAAATTGGTCCTCGTATGCCAGAAAAATCTAATTTTCCTAATAGTCTTTGGTGCGGGACTTTCTCGAAGGCTTTGGCAAAGTCTAAAACTATGGCGTCCATTTGTATAATTTTGGGGTCGTTCAGGGATTGGGAAATGTCATGGGTCGTCTCCAGTAGTTGAGTCTTGCACGACCGTTTGTGCCTAAAGCCGTGCTGGCCGCTAGTCAGTATGTTTAGCCTATCAAAATGATTCATTATATGTCTGTGAATTATATGCTCAATTCCTTTGGTGTGTATAACAAGGGGAGGTATGGCTGCGTATGGTGATTCACGCATGTCCGGTAAGTCGGCTTGTTTATTGGTAAATACGGTTTGGAATTGTTGGTTGAGTGCAGTAGCTTTGTCTTGTGGGCATATAACCAAGAAAGTGTTATGTAGTAATATTGTTATACCTGTAGAGTCTTGTTTGCGTACTTTGGAGAAGCTATAAAATATTTTGGAGTTTTGTTTGTTTTCTATGAGGAAGGTGGTTGTGTAGTTAGTTTATGCTTGTTTTATTTCTTTTTGTAATGTTTTCTGTATGTTTATGTAGTGTTGTAATTGTTGTATATCGCTAAACCATTTTGCCCTCTTGTATTCTATTACTTTGTTTCTGTGTAATGTATTTAATTGTCTATTGAACCATGGTTGTGACCGGTTCCGTGTGAGAGTTTTATTGGGTATGTGTTTGTCCAATGTGTCATATAAAAAGGCTCGTAGTCTGGTCCAATTTGCTTCTGCGGAATTGGCCATAGGGCCACTCTCAAGAAAAGTGTCTTTAAAGTCAGCTAAGTCACGGGTGATGGCTTTCATATCAGTTCTGTTGTACAAATATATGTTCCTGAGTATTTCTTTCTGTATTTGTGCTTAATGTTCGCGTCAATGAGTACCATCTCATGGTTACTGAGACCAGGTAGTACTCGTGTTTGTGTAAATAATGAAATGTTTTTTGTGAGGAACAGGTCTAGTATGTTGGATGTGACACTACGTCTGATGTTTGGTGTTTCTCCAAACACTAACTTGTGTGCGTGTTGGTTCGAATACTGTTTTAGTAAGTAAGTGTTTGTTGATTATATCAATAAAGTTTTCATGTAAAGTTTTCCTATCAGTGTCTGGTAGTATCATGTCTCTTTCATGAATGATGTCTAATATGGGATATTGAAGTCATCAGCCAACCATATGTTTTGGAGGGGTCAATTTCGGAAAGAGATTTGTCTAGGTCTTTAGGTAGTCTACATTCGAACTAAAGAGACGAAAAAAAGCACCTACTAAAAGGGACCTGTAGCCCTGTATCTCTATTTTTGTCCAAACTATTTCTGAATTTTCGTTAAGTTGGTTGGCTAGGGTTCTGAAGTAGCAGAAGTCATGAGATATTAACAAATATCATAAAATAGTTTCTAAAGCACGGCAAAATGTAGCAACTAAACGTTACATCGATTACACAAGTGAAGGTAAAGACCTCTGGAGAGATGTTGGCCGATGCCGTGTCGATAGCTGTGAAGAGTTCCTTGATATTTATAAGTACTGCATCTTGGGAACGAGTTTATCTGTTTAACACGTCTCAAATATCTTCGATTCGGTTCATGTAAGGTGAACGTGGTGAGTAAACCATTCGTTGGATGCTCCTTAATGTTCTGACACTGATTCTGAAAAAAGCTCGGCCGAATAATAAGGTATATTAGCTTGCTAAAATGTTCCATTGTTGATAGAATACATGAAAATCTAAAGGTTGGACAGATGGATGTAAGCTTTGGTTGACAAGGGAATCTTTAATAATTTGATCTTCTACTGCTTTATGAGCAGAAAAGAGTTATATATTGTACATAATGCAGTTTAATACTGCAGCCAAAATGGATGCACAAAACCATCTAAAAATGTTACTGGAGCTCATAAGTACAAAATTGAGCCAAGTCCCCCATACTTTGGTAGAAATCGAACGACTTTATTAACGAATTCAAGACGACCTCTAAACCGGCCACAGGCATTCGTCACTATCTCCCGTTTTAGATCCATGAAGGCCCAGGTGATTCTAGCTTTAATCTCGCAATTGTGTTGCAGCTAGATTTGATGGTTTATCTTACAGCGAGTAGGGGTATATTTAGGCGAGTTGGGAGGGGAAGGGGGGCAAATGTTAGGTGCTCTGTGATTGAAGAAATTCTTCCACAGCCAGACCTGGATTTCCAGCTGGTATGACAGGGGGCAGATTCTTGATACCAAACAAAAGGTCTCCATGCAGCTGCTGTGTTTGAGCTAGGTAGTGACTACCTCGATCAGAACACGGATGTAGCAGTCGTTGTTTAGCCTTAGACCATCAAGTAAGAAGGGGTATGGCATAACTTCACCTTTAATGCTGACGACACGGAAGATCATGATTCTCCTTGGAAATTTCCTCTGCATGAAACTGAGCACGTCGTTGGATGTGACAGTGAGCCTACTCCCCTCTTTGGAGTTAATCTTCTGGTCTTGGGAGAAATTCTTCTCGCGGAGAAGAACCACGGCATGTCTGGCTCCAGAGGAACTTTTAACGCGTGGAAAAAAATTACATTCCTAATATTGTATAAAAGGTAGCGAATATCAGTATGGCCCACCAGCCTGATGAACTTTTCATTCACATGTTTCGCTCTTGCAATGCCACGCATCAACTTTCTGGGATCATCGTACGATGATCTTCCTGATTCCAACAAATAATTTGGGCGTTCTGGTGGTGTCAGATCGTTGACCATACTGTCCCCTCGTAGTAAAATCCTGAATCTTCTAGCTTCATTCGACATTTTTGATCATCCTTCTGTTGAAGTTGAAGAAGACTGACATCTATTGTTTGTCCTTCTGGCACAAATTCCAAAGACTCCCTTCTACTCCCAAAGATATAGGGATTCCGAATTTTCAATAGTGAACTATTGTGCAAAAAAATAAATTTCAAAATGATTATTGTTTTTATGAATAAAAAGACTGACAGCGATTGTAAAAATATATGCGTACTTTTATTAGTTGAAAATTGAGAACTGATACCGCCAAATCTTCTTTCTCTTTCTCTAACTCTCTCTAATATATATATATATATATATATATATATATATATATATATATATATATATATATATGATGAATCCAGAACTTGTGAATCTACTGAATTTAAAGTAAAAGACAAACATATACACATGATGAAACATAAAGAACTACAGACTTCAACTTTAATGTCAACCTTCTGTGGGGAGCAACTGATCAGACTGCCATGCAATGCATTTCAATCAATCATGCTACATCTTCATTGCGTAACTTACTTCGACTTCGTCTCCTCATCCTTCCTAATAATCCGTTTTTGATCCCTTACAGAGCATAACTCTGTAAGAAACTGCGGCAGATTGTGTTACACTTAACCAATTTAGTTGTTTTATATTCTCTTTAGGCCACATACTATAGCCAAATAATGCGATGTTGTTTTATTTTTTACTTTAATCATCATCTTTACTAACTATAATTTAAGAACGAGATTTTTTGGAGTATTTGAATAATAATTTCATTTTAGTTTGTTTATGACTTAAGTATATTTTAAATTTTTATCAAGGTAATTTCTAATAATTTCTTTAGAGTTTGAAAAAACAAAATAGTTAGTTCAGAAAAAATAGATATGATTATCCAATGCTTTATAATGTTTAAAATGAAAATGAATTACAATTGGTAAAGTTCAGAAAAATTATTAAAATTTAATTAAGGCTGCTTTTTTATTTTATATAATCATCATCATCACTAACTCTATATTTTAAGAAGGGGATTTTCTTGAGTATTTTAATAATAATTTGATCTTATTTTGGTTATGACTTATGTAAGTATATTTTAAATTTTTATCAAGTTAATTTCTATGAATTTCTTTAAAGTTTGAAATCTTTAAGTTCAGGAAAAAAATATATTATTATCCAATGCTTTATAATGTTTTAAAAGAAAATGAATTACAATTGGTAAGGTTTAGAAAATTTATTAAAATTTTAGCTCCCCCCATAGGGGGAAGTGGCGAAGCCATTGCCTGGTTTATGTATTTTTATAATTCTCCCTTTTATAATTGAAATTGTAAGAGAGTCCAGTACTTTATTGTCTACAAATAAGACTTCGAAAATATAAAAATGTCTGAAGAATAGTTAAAGCATTAATTACTGCATCAGAAAATTGTTGGCTACATAAAAAAAACAAATTAAATTAAAATCCTCTTTAATCAATATTTTGTATTATAAGTTCTCTTATGCGCTGTTTTTTTTAATAAAATTGATATATGAATATACAAATCAAATATAAATATAATATTCAAGTACATTTTAATCTCCCTTAATTAGTATTTATGGGATTTGCCTTTCAGCTACATTATATCTCAATGTGGGTATACATAGATATTGCGCCAGACGAAAGGTTAAACATGCCAATATTTCTAGTTGAACTTACAAGATAATATATTTAAATACAAATTCACTTTCAGCCAAAATACCAATACACAAATCATTCCAATTTAAAAATTAAAATCACCTCGTCTTCATATTTATCTACCGTGTATTGCATACGTAAAATTGCACTTTACGACGGTTTCAACAAGGACACAAAAACAGTTTTGATGCATTTAGACACGTTTTTATTGTTTTAGCATATAAATATGTGTGTAAATTGCAATATTAATCCATGTAGTTACCCTCGGCGGCGAATACGCACTCCAGAAGAGACCTGAAATCCGCACACACATTGTGGACATAGTCTTTCCTTTTCTGACCCACACTCGGTTAATGGAGGATTTCAACTCATCGACTTGCAGCGTCGGAATTTCAGGCCTTGTCATCGAGAGGATTGAGGTCGAGCGACTGCGGCAACCAAAAGTACTTCGATCAGAAGTTCAGGGGCGACCCTGACCATTGTTTCATGATATTGGCCTTGTGAGCCGGGGTACTGTCCTACTGAACGACGTACTGCGCCTTATTCGTAATTTTTATCACCCATGGAGGGACTCTGGTGGCCGAGATGTCCCAGAACTGGGCAGCAGTGAGCCTCTGATCGAACTCGAACTACACCGGCGGCATCTCCTTGCCATTCAAAGACCTGGAGGCCTAAAGCTTGATCTTCGACACTTAGTGGACCTTGGAGGAATCCTACCTGATGCCTACCACGCAGTAGTTCTACTTGTTCTTGATTAGATTGAGTGTAAAGGTTTTTTAATCAGAATAAAAAGAATTTGTCTGCCATGAGTCTTTAAGTCGTTGTAAAGGAGATGACAGTGATCCAGACCTTGTTTGATGCAACTCAAGCTCTTGCTACCTTTCCCCTTGACGGCTCAGGACATCGCGGCCACAAAAATGTTTTTTTTCTTCGCGAGCGTAGTAATTTTGAGCTTCGGAGAACATTTAAAGCCCTTTCTCAGGCCAAACAGTTGACAACCTGAAGTCTGCCTGAAAGACGTCAGGTCTTTCTCGTTCTTAAGCTTCTCCGCGACTCTGTAGACGGTCGGTCATCCGGCCGACGTTGAGAGCCACTTTGCGTTGTTAAAATTGTTGTACCCAGGCGCAAGAGTGAAGAGATTTCATTTATTTCCTCGTCCATCTCATCACACCAGCACACAATGGAAAAGTCGTTTTAATGACAAGTGATGGAAAAGAAGAACTTTAAGTTTGTTTGACGGAACTTTTTTTCTCACCCACTAAACTTCTCGAAATATAAAAAAACACGTATAATAGAACTTTTAAAATTAAGGTATCTGCCCTAATAATTTATTCATTTAATTAATTTACAGGTGTGCTTCTAGCAACGTTAGATATAGCTTACTATGGGGGGCAGTCGCCTTACCAATGTATCTCTGTGCTTATTCATGGAATAATTTGCATTGGATTTATGGGCCAATAATTCTCAAATATAATCTTGGCCTTATGCATGAGATTTTTAAATATGCTTAAAAGGTGACAATATTAAAAATTATATTTTTACTTTATATTCAGCCTTTCATTGAATTCAAATGTCACTCTCATCTTCCTCCATAATCTCATCTGCCGTGATAAAGATTACAAACAGAACAACTACGTTTTATGTTAGACATTCTCATTCATATGCTTATATAGACTTTTCCTCGAACCACTCAATAAATAAATCATTTGTCTCTAACATTCTTTCTCGGTGCCTCCTCAATATGTAACCCCTAGAATTATTTCTGAGCAGCTCTTTCAATCATAAAAAACTCAATGTCTTCTCCCCCTTAGTTGCCTCTCCTTACTAAGAAACAGATAATATAAAATCACCTACTATATTATTTACTAATAATTATTTATTATTTTCTCGGTAAAGGTTTCATGAAATGTATAAATCAGTGATACGTAAAAAAGTCACTTCTCAAACTATTGTTTCTTAATATGATTCAAAATACTAATATACGAAAATACGCCATTGTTATGAAGTTAAGTCATTAACGTTGAGTGCCCTTGGCCTTATATTTTCTGACTAATATTTTATTTTTTTCATTTCAGAACGCGTTATCAAAATGAAGGATGGTAAAAGAAAAACAATAGTAAGGTAAATAGATTTTTACAACATATGAAGATAGGTATAGATGCCAGAAGAACTATTATAGTTTTGGTAATTTTTCTTCAATATTTTCAGGTTCAAACCAATGCCGGAGCTGGATTTAGATACTGTTGTAGAGGAAAAATCTGAATTCGACGCTGAGGTGAATGTAGCTGAGTTTCTGAAGAGTCAGACGGAAGATTCCCCCGAGAAGATTGAATTCCACACCGCTTCATTTAGAAGTTTCAGGTTTGGCTACGGAGCGTCGGGCCAACTACTAAAATCGTCATTATCGAGATTTAAAGATGCCGTTGAATCTTCCAAAAGTTTACATAGAGATTTCCAACATTCCAAGACCATAGAGAAAACTTGTGTCTCATTCTCTGACAATTCATATGGTAAAAATACCCAACAAAGGCCAACGATGGAAATGGAAACTACAAATAAAGAGCTCTCATTTAAACAAACCAACGAATTAGAAATTAAACAAACGCCCGAAATTCTACTGCCAAATATATCCAGTGTCATTACTCCAGCAACTCCACTTGAGCCGAACAGTCCACTTCTTGAAAGCTGTACTACAATCAGTTCCAGGGAACTAGATCTTATATTTAATTACGATGCAGGAACAAATTGGAATGAGGGCAAAGTCCAGAGTCCGGTGAAGTGTCAATTAAAGAATCTCGGTAGCTTAAAAAATTCGGCCAATCTCATTAGAATTAAATCAAAAACAGAGGATGAGCCTACCCATAAGACCTGCTTTACGAACAACGTAATTGCTCGCAGTCGTTCATTGCAGGAAGCCAATTACTCTTCAGTTCCCAAAGTAACCAATGTCTCTGCAACGACTACACATCTCAGAGACGAGTCAGGTTGTCCAAACGACTATGTTAAATTAAAAACAACAAAATGCTCCTCTTTTGAATGCAGAGGTAGACCATTGGCAAGGAAATGCATTTCTAAATCAGAAGAAAGTTTCATTTCCCTCTCGAAAAGAAAGACCAAACTCACGTTTCTGCCACAAATTCACAAGCTCTCTCAAAATCGTGATATGTTTCTTGAAACTACCTCTGGCGCAACCTGTCTGACCTCATTGGTGTCCAATTCTACTGCTCATGTGCACTCTTTGTAAATAAAAAGCTGTGTAAATTAGTATTCGGTGGTGCTTTAATGATATTCATAAGTAGTATATTTCCATCTTATGTATATCTTCTTGAAATATAGTGACCTAATTAAGTTAAGAGTTTTATTCGATTTGTATAAAGCGTTTGCTCCAATCTTCAAACCAATCAAGGATCTGACACTTCAGAAGTAGTCTGAGGTTGGATGACTCACTGAATAGCCATCTCCTATCAGGTTTTGCAAAAATGTTGTACATTTGGGAAAATGATTAAATATTGTGAATTCTTTGCAATTGAAAGTGTGCTAGAATGATACTCAAAAATAAAATGTTTCGGCATAGGGTTGCACACTCAAAGACCCAATTTTCTCAATCATTCCATTTTATAATCGTACAATCTAGACTACTTTAGCTATTTATCTTTTATGTTAAAAGACGCTGACATTTTTTGCGTGTCTCCAGAAGAAGAAGTCATAGTGTAGAACCTGAACGTAACAATGTTTATCTTTATCATTTCTTTCCTCTTCCTGTTATATATATATATATATATATATATATATATATATATATATATATATATATATATATATATATATATATATCCCCGTAATGGGAACGGTGATTTGTTCCCTAGCCGCCGTACTGACGGGACTCAGCGCCCCGTCCGGCCCCAGCTTAGCCTCTTCTCCGTCTTTCTTTCAGCACACTGAGCCTAAATAAGGACTGTGCGTAAAAACTATTAAATAAAAAAAATAATATTATATATATATAAAGGCTTTCGAAATTTGTTGTACGATAACAGACATTATAAACTACTTATATGCAAAGGTTATCCAAATTAGGATCAATCAAAAAACAGTTATCAGCAGATATGCAATTTATTATTTATCTTATAAAGAGATCCTTTATTGTTTCCATAGTTACTATCTTCAGTTCAATATCATGTGATTTAGGCAATTTTCTTGTCAACTTATCATCTATTATAAAACAATAAAAGCCAACAATCTTCTAATGAAAAATAACATCTGCCCTAACTCCTCGAATCGCAAGTCAACTAACATAGTTTACGAGTTCACCTGTCCCAATAAAGACTGTAAGCTTTATAATAACTCTAAATATATTGGCATGACAACTACCACACTTTTGAGATGGTTAACTATGCATCTACAAAACGGAGGGCCAAAGAACCATATGGAGAGTGTACATAATATTAACCTAACGAGAGATATGCTCGTTGATAACACCATTATTAAAAGAAAAGAGGTTAATAAAGCAAGGCTTATAATCTTAGAAGCCATATTGATAAATGAAGATAAGCCGGCCATCAGCAGTTAAGAGACAAGCTGGAATCGTACATTAAAACTATTTTCAAAGTTCCACGCACAAGAGTGGCCTATTTACTCTAACGTTACGTTTAGCCAAGGCGAATAAATGCCACTTAAAAATCATTTTACTTTTCTGCCAGATCCTCACTTCACTCAGTACATCTGTAAAGAAGGCAAGAAATTCCATAACGCTCCGAAGATGATCGAATAAGATCGAAAGCTTAGCAATTTAGTTTGGTTTTTACCAAACACATTCATTTAAAAAAGAGTTGTATACTGGACAAGTATCTACCATCTACAAGATGGAATAAAAAAGATAGTTAGAAGAAAAGAAAGTTGCCAAAGGAAATTAATTAAGGCAAAATACACAATGGTCTTCAACAAAATTTGCATATATATATATATGGGAGGTTTACCGGGTTTCTGATTAAAAAATATCTTGCTGAATTTGCGCTGTTCTGGTAAAAGCCGTGCTTCCATATGGCTTAGAACATATAAATAATGTCGTTTATACCGTTATCTGGTAGTCGAAAGATTTATGGAGTTAAGTTTAATTATTCAGGATGGTGCTGAAGTCCTTTGTTTCTTGCAGTGTATTGTATATCACAGTTCATTCCTGGTTTTTGGTGCTAACTACCGAATGTGTTAATTCCATTTTTAAATCTACTATCAATTAAGTCGATTTTGAATTTCAGGTTGAAGTTGAGCTCTTCTTTGATGATGTTAAAAAAAGTTTTCAATGATCAATAAAAGCTTCCTCGACTGCGTCTTCCTTATGTATGGAATTGTTTCCAATTAAGATACTTATTATTTAAGTTGGTGGTTTGCCTCAGGATTTGTTGTCTAGACTAAAATCTCTGGACATTTGTTTGATTTTGTGAATTGTTCATCTGATCGTCCAAAGATTTTATCAATTTGTTGGTCATAGCGCCGTTCTTCTTTGATGATGTTGAAAACCTTTTTCCAATTATCTATGAAAGATTCCTTGATTTCGTCTTCCTCCTGTATGGATATGTTTCCAATGGAGATCCTTATTCTTTTAGTTGGTGGTTTGCCTCCGGATTTGTTGTCTAGACCAAAATCGCTCGACATTTCTTTCCTTTTTGTAAATATTCAACTGGTCGTCCAAATTTTTATCTATTTGTTGGTCATGGCGCCGTTCTTCTTTGATGATGTTTAAAACCTCTTAACAATGATCTATGAAACCTTCCTCGATTGCGTCTTCCTTCTGTATGGAATTGTTTTCAATGGAAATTCTTATTCTTTTAGTTGGTGGTTCGCCTCAGGATTTGCTGTTCACAGCAAAACCTCTCGACATTTGTTTCATTTTGTGAATTGTTCAACTGATCGTCTAAAATTTTATCAATTTGTTAGTCATGACACCGTTCAGTTCTTGTAAAACTCCTTCTTTTCTTTCTATGTAGTAGTTTGGGCAGTCCTAAAAAACCTAAGTACGAAATTAATATATCTTATTCCCTGTCCTCTTTCCTTCATTCTTCCAGTACACTTTGCACTCCATAATGTTTTGAATATACCCAATGATTAGTAGTGATTTGGGTTTTCTTTTATAATATTTTTGATTAATTTCGCCAGATTTCTTTAATGAATTCTGTTTTTTTCTTCTGTGTTAGGCGGTATGATTCGCTAATTCTTTTTAGATTTCCTCAACAGTACGATCGTATTGCTTCCTTGCTTTTCCTGGTATTTAAACGGAGTTAAGACTATTGCTATTACTATTGTTTCATTGTTTTTCGATAGGATTGCACGATGGGCTACATATGTGGGTATTCTTATTAAATACTTTATTGATGAGGACGATGTCTGATTTAGTAACTGGATAAAGATTGATGTAAGCGGAAAATCCATTGAGAATCTTTGTGTTATGCACTTATTTAATGGTATCAAGGTTTTTTCTGCCATGTTTTCGCATGTATTGCTATTTATTTCTGGCAATCAGATCTTTGGAGAATAAACCAAGGGTATTCCTCGCGAAGGAATGTAAAAAAAAACATTCGGCGAAAAATAGTGCTCTTTCGGAGACTTGTAACATCCTATGTATAATTGTTATAGATCATTAAATGGTTGAAATTCCGATTACTTTGTCGCTTTTGTCTAGCTCAGCTTCTTCATATTGTTATATAAATGCTTTTATTCTAATGCTAAATACATAAAATTTGTGAGCTGTCATATTTTTGTTGTACGCAAAGTTTGCTGCAATTTTCAGTTTGTGCTTCTCAATATTACGACACTCTTTGCAGAGTATTATAATATCCGGATCATTAGTTTCTTTGAAATACTGACGCGGAATTTCTTGTTTTCCTAGCCGTCAAAATTTACCTCGAGATATTTTAGTGTGCTATTTTGTTTTTTCCATTTTTTGGTAAAGTCCACACTATTTCTTTTCTTTTTTTTTTTTAATATTTATGGCATGACGAGATATTTTCTGGTGGAAACGTTTTTTTTTTCAAATAGCAATGAGAGTTCAATTTTAAACATTAGGATGCCCAAAGAGTATGTTCATTTGAGTTAGTTTTCAGCTAGTGCTTGTATCAGTTCTTCTTGAGTTATTTCTATTATATTTATGTTTGGTTTACAGGTTTATAAGTTTTTTTTACTATTTTTGTTAGTTTCTTATTATGATTTTTAGAGATTTTTCATTTCTTCTCCATCTGCGTCCATGAGGTACAATTCGCAGATTTGGTGTTTCTTGAATGTGTTCCTCCATCTTCTCTTCACTTGATTATTTTTAAATAAAGAGGAGCTAGAGAGATATTGCATATAATCTCAAAAAATACTTTATAAAGAAAGGGCAGAGTGGGAGAATAAAAAAATCGTAGTGATAGAAAGATTTGCTTGCAAAATAGAATATTTTATGTATTTTCATTAGTTTATTTAACAAATATTCCATGCTTTAAGAATTGTTTTACAGTAATTTAATGAGTGTGGTGATTTTTTATGAGAAAATACCAAGAATTTTTATCAATATATTCGGAGATGGACACAGTTTTTATGATATGGTAGAGACTTTATTGAAAAAATTGAACTACAAATACATGACAGTCAATTAAGGTATAAATTTTGATCGAACTTGTTAATTGAACATAGACAGACAATGTTGAACAGAAAGCTTAAGTCCTCACATAGACACAGATCTTTTTAGTAACAGTTTGCATTTATTTTCAGGAAAGTTAACGTTAGAAAATGATGATGAATTGGATCAATCGCTCCCTCTCCCCTCCCTCCAAATAAAATTTATTAAACTTTTTTAGCGATTAAAATTTCAACAGGAATCAGAAGGAAGTATAAAAAAATGTTAATAAATAAATTTAGATAGGGTAAGGTTAAGTATTATACTGAATCTTACAGTTGTTCTGAACTACAATTTTCCTGGACGAAAATGGAAAATACAAAGAAATCAGAATTATTGCTAAAATTAAGAGCAATTCGAAGCAAGGATATTTTTTCCTATGCCAAGTTCTTAGCTAAAAATATTACGGGGAGGGAGGTATCATATACAAAAACAAAATGCTTGTGTTGTCGAAACTCAATCGATATAAGTCATTAATTTTATCTGTACTTTTCACCACAGGTCCTCGGGAGATAACCGTGAAAATCCTCAAACTTTGCCTGTTTGGAATAAGAGATAGTGTTCTTTAAGGGGACGCCAAAGATGAAAATACAAACACAAATGAAGGATAAATTTAATAAGTTGAATGCCACAAACATATATCATCTGGACAAATTTCGAGAAAAATAATGATAGAGTAAAGAATGAAGAACTCGTTCTGGGCATAAAGGTAATATCCGAGCTATAATGAGTAAAGGACCAGACAGATTTTATGTGTAAGTGTTTGTTTATATGATGAGGTAAAAGCAGAATTTTAAGATTCTTTGCCTACGAAAAATTCAGATTATTTCAATCTCTACGGAAATAACATTGGAATAATTAAAGCCAAATAATCCAAGTCAGACCAAAGGTTCTGTATACATTAACGTAGAAAATGTTCGCTTAGTAGAGCGAAACGCGACTGGCAATTAGGCAATGTTAAAGCACTCTGACACTCTATCATATGAGACATTTGAGAGGTAATTCACAACGCTCCACTAACTTTACTTGTCAGAACTGAGAAAACGGGCTATTATTAGCTTGAAATAGAATAAAAAGAGCAGTTGATATTGAAATAAAAGAAAATGGTTATCAACCAGTACAAAGTGGCGTTCATTCAACAATAGCATATTTAGTGGGACCTGACCATCCAGTCCATACAACTTGAACCCACCTCAAACTAGTAAAAAACTACCCCTGCTGAGCTTAGATGCTAAAATATACAGAGGTCTTTATCGTTACAGTTTACATTTATTTTGGTATAAAATGTTGTACTCTCTCTCTCCCGCTGTATATGTATGTATATATATATATATATATATATATATATATATATATATATATAATGGATATTTGTAGCTCAGAACTTATAATGAAGGTAAGGAAAGCACAATAGAGCTTTACAAACCTAAGCTAAGGCACTTTCTTAGGAAAGTTATCGTTTTGAACCCCAAATCTGGAAGTCTCTGAGAATCTAAGTAAAAATTGCTGAATCTGTGTGAGAGAAAAAATTTAGAGATTATGTAGAAGATAAACATAATGTGGCAAAGTGAGTAAAGAATTGAGCGTAAGCTCTTTGAGAAAGAATTTGAGAAGTAAAGGAGTCAGGAGACAGAGAGTTTCTAAAAAAGATTCAATCTTTGTTTTGTGTCATTCCCCAAACCCTTGCCTCCTTTACCTCCCCATTGTTTGTGGGAGAAGGTGTCAATTTGCTTGCTACATTTCCAGTCTCATCTGGCTAACGACGATATGATAAAAAGTGGTCAGTTGTGCAAGAGAGAAAATGTGGTGTTGTAAGAGATAAATTAGTGTAGTAAAGTAAGAAGAGTATAAAACATAAGATATCTCAGAAACAATGGGGATACAAAGGAGACAAAGTCAATAATAAATAATATCACGGAAATCGAAAAATAATTCAGAAGTAGTGGGAAAGAGCTATTCTTCATCTCACATAAGAACAACCAAATTTTCGACAGAATACATGAAGAACAAATACTATAAAGTCTACACGAACAACAAACAACTATCGAACCATACTTAAACGTCGACAAGGAGGCACGCAACTTGCAAAATGACTGAAAAATCCTTGAAAAAGAAAAATACTTCGAAACCTTAAAATAATTTAATCATAAAACTCCAGGAACAAATA
The DNA here is from genome assembly GCA_963969495.1 of Ceratothoa steindachneri. Taxonomy (NCBI): domain Eukaryota; kingdom Metazoa; phylum Arthropoda; class Malacostraca; order Isopoda; family Cymothoidae; genus Ceratothoa; species Ceratothoa steindachneri. The sequence goes on along the minus strand of OZ018332.1, from coordinate 143,225,516 downwards.
AAATCACCAAAACACTCTTAAAGAATGTGCAGAACAATATATATGACGCATTTCTAAAGATATTTAGCGCATGTCTCATTACAGAATACTACCTCATAGCTTTTAGTAAACCAAAGCACATAATAGAAAGCGATCGCCCAATCTCACTACTCGAGTTTCTTCGCAACTCTTCCTTAAGATCCTAATTGAAAGACTGAAAAGAAAATCTAGAACAAAACAACATGTACAACATCTCTGAGGAAGGGTATTATTAGCTTAGGTCACGTAAGCTCAGTAATAGTAGTTCTTTAAGCTCAGTTGTGCTTGCCTTACCTTCATATAAATATATATATATATATATATATATATATATATATATATATATATATATATATATATATATATATATATATATATTATATATATATATATATATATATATATATATATATATATATATATATATATATATATATATATATATATATATATATATATATATATATACAGAATTACTTTTCCATGTTTGCTTTTTTCTAGCTAATGTAGGTTTCAATCATCCCCTCAGAAAAGGAGTGCTATGAGTCCTCTTAGTCAGTCGGCAATTGTTGTTTACAGAATATAAATATTAAATGGTGTTTCTCTTTGATTTCCTTTCTTCAGACCACCCATAGTACTTGTGGTCAAAATATAACGTACCATGTTTTTGTAGTAAAGTATTTTCCCTTTAGAAGAGCCATTTAAAAGGGGGCATGGTCTTTGGTCCAAACAAATCATCGATGTATATATCAATGTGAGGCAAATTTTAATCTCCATTTTTAAAATTAATAACCTATGAATATTATAGCCATCAAAAAATATCTCAATAAATTTTTATGAAATATTTTGATTCAACTCATTAACCATAAAATATTGTATTTAAGTCGAAAACTGTTTAATGGAATAAATCAAGTCCTGTAACCTAAGCCCTATTTCAGTAAATCTCGGCTCTACTTAGTGTAAATAAATAGAGAAGACGATTCTTGTCACATGCAGATAATTCACTCAATCGTCATCATATTCTTTTACGGTCGTCTTGTATTATGTAAAAATACTTAAGGAATTAAAGAGTTTGGGGATCTTTTTAAGATTTCTAAATAAACAGGACAAATTATAAAAAAAATTACCCATTTCTATCTAAAGCATTTTACAAGAAATGGTGTGGTTTAAGTTATTCTGCCATTTCCAAGGTTTAAAATGAAATGAACAACACAATGTATATTTTTCAGCAATATCAATTTGAAGAGACAAGCCTTCGTTTCTTTAATGTATTTAAATACCTCATTTTTGTTCTTAAATATTTACATATAACGGATCAGAAGTTTAAATACATTTTACATTATTGTCATAAAATTTCTTGCAATATGGATTATATTATACATTATTTGACACTTAATGCGTGGACCATCTCTTTGCTTGTATCTATTAATTTCTATAAAATATATGATATATTTGTTTCGGAATCTGTAGGATCATATACAGAATGTAGTACCCAAAACGGAACAAATTTGAGCGTTTGTTAAAGCAAATGAGAGTAAAATTTTATTTATCCTCTTTTAAACTATAACTATATTTGATTATTAATTAGCTTCTATAGTTTGAAAATAATTCTGAAGGTCTTTTGTGTCCAAACTGAATGGTTCAATATGTTCCTATTCTGATTAATGTTATTTATTCTCGTTTTCCACTTTCTAATTACTTTGACAATGAAATCTTCACGAAAATATTCCAAAGAGAGGTTATATCATCCTTAAGTGGTTAAAAACAGTAAAGTAAAAAGTATATTCGGCTGGAATGCATGATGGCCACTTTCCTGGTTCAATGGATGTATATTTATATTATTTTAAGAGCTATAAACTTTCTTTATCTCTATGAGAGGTGCCTCTGTCATGTATACATAAATAGTAACTGTTACACTCATTAATCTCAGATAAAATTGAACTAAAATTTTGGTCGCAATAATGTGTAGGTTTAGAATATAATCCGCAATTGAGTAAGATTAGAAATGACTAGTTTTCTTTAAATGAAACCAGAGGAGAACTTGTGATTGGATCACAAAATGTTCTTTTACCGCTCAAAAGAAGCGACGGACTAATTTCACTTCTTTTTTTAACGGCTCCTTGGACAAGATCACTTATGAATTTTGAGGAATTTTAACAAGGAGACTTGTTTCATCTGAAAACCAAATTTCTTAAACTGAAGTAGTGGATAGATAGCTACGTAAAGAGTTTTTCCAATTATAAGTTTTTTAAGCGTAACCGATATTGCAGAGGTAATTAGAATATTAAATGTTTTTATGCTGAAATCTTCTTTAGATTTTCTTTGAAATGAGGAAGTAAATATGTCTCTTTTCCTCTTAAATCCAGATATTCCTATAATCGCCTCAGTCTAATCCTACTGACTAACTTTCTCGGCCAAATCGGATATCTTGAGTTTCCCAAATCCTTGAGAAAATAACCACATTTACGAGTATTTTTAATTGTAGTATTGTACCAGAACTCTGTCCAATATAAAGGTCTTTTCTTCTCGTAATACTCAAATTAAGATTTTATTATATTTAGTATGCAATATATTTAATGGGACTAACAATAAAAGGAAATGAAGAGTTCTATAAAATAATAACATTAGATTAAAATTCCTTGCCTAAAAATCCGGAGGGTATACTAGGTTGGAAACAAAGTTCCCGCACAACCTTTTTTAAAAGGTGTAGTAGTAGTGAAGGTGAACTGGCCTGGTTTTTCCTAGGTTTCGCTTGAAAGTACACAGTGAACTAGAGCATAGTAAGACTTGGTCACTACATAATAATTAGTCAGGCAACCCTTAATGATATCTAAAGTTTCAATGATTACCTTTAAATGACTTTATCGCGAACAGCACAGTGCTCTTTTACTTTATGATTACAAGTCTGGCATAAACGCTACTCACTCGCAACGTCGTATCAGGCAGGCAAAGTAGTTTTTAGCATCATTGCCGATTCACTTCCATCATTTGAAGCATCCATTCTGTTTTGTTGAAATATATTTGATATCAGATCAAACTTGACCATTTATGTTATGTAAGACTTACTTAAATCCCGGGGGGTCCAAAATTGAGTGCGTATTTTGATGAAATTGAAAACTTTTATAAAATTTCTTGTTGAATTATGTCATCATGTTCGAATTGTGCTCTGCACAAAATTGTAGTGTTCCATGAACAGGGTGTTGCAAAAATTTAATTTGATTTTTAATCCTTTCATAATCCCTACTTAATGGATATTAAAAAGCAAATTTTATTTTTATTTTTCAGGCTCAATTATGATAAAAAAAAGAAAATAAAAATTCATTAAAAACAAAAACAAAAAGAGAAACTTAATTTACATTATTCAACATGTGCTCCGTCAGTGTAGCTACAATTTACAAATCGATCTTCTGCATTACGAAAAACATTGTGGAGCATTTCAGGAGTTATGTCTGACACTGCTGAAATTACGCGTTCTTAAGTTCAGTTAAATTACTATTTTTTTGCTGATACATCTTTGCTTTGGTAAACCGCACGCAAAAAAATCCAGGGTAGTTAGATCTAGAGAACGCAGTGTAGCTCCACGTCCAATCCATCGATTAGGAAAGCGACTGCTTAGGTAACTCAGACAATTAGAGCATAATCACATGGTGCATCATCTTGTTGAAACATAACGTATTAACAATGCTATCATCAACAAGCTGTTGTTCTAAAAAATGTTGGAGAATATGAAGGTAAATGTTGCCTGTCACATATGCTTCCTGAAATTTTTTTTTTCCAAAAGTAATATATTTGGTTATTCCAAGCCACACGTTTACTTTTGGAGAGTCTCTTTTCCATTCCATGAAACCACTTGATCTTTCATTTGCCCAGATACGACAATTGTGTCGATTAACTTTTCCACATGTGTGGGAGGTCACTTTATCATTGAATAAGATGTTATATCATAAGTTTTCATTTTCCACAAATTCTGCGCACCCTGATGCTAGATTTGGATAATTTTCTTCCTTAAGGGAGAGCAGTAATTGAATGTGATAAGGCTTTTTCATAAGTGTTGAACGCAAGACTATGCTCACTGTTGTCTTAGGCATATCAAGTCTCTGACTGGCCTTTCTCACCGAAGTTCTTGGTTCATTTTTAAACAATTGTTAAATTTGGTCAGTTTTGTTGATTCAATCTTTTTCCGTCCTCTTCCTTTCTCATCATGTACGGGTCCGGTTCTTTTAAAGCTGTTCACAAGTGAACGGATGGCGTTGTTTGTAGGTCCAGGTTTTATAAACTTTCTTTGGAACTTTTCTTGCACTTCATTAAGTTTCGCTCCTCTGATACGAGCTATCACAAAAAATATGCTCCTTTGTATTAATTATTAAAGGGTTCTGAAAAGGACTGAAACACTAATTAAAATTTTTAGATACCCTGTAAATGGAACAAAAATTTTGTGCAGAGCACAATTTAAACAGGATAACATAATTCAACAAGAACTTTTGATAAAATTATCAATTTCATCAAAATACGCACTCAATTTTGGAACACCCGGGATTTAAGTGAATCTTGCATCACCTAAATCGCAAAGTTTGATCTGATAAATATATTTTTCATAAAAGTTTTCAATTTCCTCTAAATACGCACTCAATTTTAGAGAATCCGGTATATGCTAATCAGTTACTACAAGGTTTGGTAAATATTTGAGGGGGGAAAAGAATTTTCTCCGACTCGTGAGAAAACAGATTAACGCAAAGAAAAGCGTCCTAACCCATACCTAGGAATTAACATATCTCAGAGTTAAGTCTGATGGACAGATCAACAAGAGTGACACTAACCATAAGTAAAAGCTTCGCTGAGACTCTGAAATGGGCACCAAGGGTACACGGGCGTTCAATGTTCTAAAAACGCTTGGGTGGCCTACTTAGTTTCATTTGTGGTGCAGCATCCTTGTTTAAGTTTTGGGCACAACTGACCTATTTTCGTGATAGCACCGTTTTAGCGCAGAGGGCTCTGCTAACATCGGATTGAGTACTCTGAGATCTCCCCATGTCAACCGTAGGGGTAGCCTCTTTTGATGATACGTGCGTGGTTTGGATGGATTTTACCGGACGCTTCCGAGTTTACCTTCATCTTGCGTCATCACACAGCAGCGGTAAGGGCAAAATTCCCGGCTTTATATTTGCTACATGTCTATACTAAGGGTTAAAAAAATTATGATTGTATAGTATCTATAAAATTACTTTCAAAAGGCTCAATCTTAAGATTAAGCTTTTTTTAATTTACTTGTACTCTTCCATAAATATTATTTTAATTACAGGCCCGTTATTAGCTAGGTAAGCCTTCTTAACATTTGGGACGCCTCAGAAATAACGACATCATCAGTACACTATGAAGTTAATGTCAGCAACCCGTGACGTCATGTCATGGATATAAAAGGTTGGCTTTCTCCGGCGAAATATCGATACTAATCCTTCTCCAATACTAATCCTACACCACCTCTATAGGACTACACTAACACGAACTGGGTAATTTGAGAACCACATAACAAGACACACACACACAACGCAACTTCACCCTCCAGGTACCATGTCCTCACAACTAGACAACCACTAGAAGGTTCTAATGGACACCATAATAACAGCCCGCAACATCCACTTCCACACAAGACATACAAACGCATAAAACACTTCATCTTCTCATACATACACAAAGACTCATCACAATCTAACAATAACTACAGCAGAGGCCCACGAAGACGAAATATTACACGCCTTCGTGCCTGGATCCTACAGTGCCAGTGCTTGTTGCTAGAGCGGAACCATTAGTGGGGCGAAGTCATCCGCATTGCGGAGGATGCTCCTTACATTCAACCCTTTTTCTTCTCGTGACGCGTCAGGAGTATGTTGGGCATGGATCCTTCCAAGCCCATAGAACTACAAATAAACAATCGCACCTCACGAACACGGATGATATCCTCGATGCATTCAGGTCCCACTGGGATCGAGTCAACGCACTACATGTAGTCAACCCAAACCACATGCACAAAGCACTTCCAGGAAGTGTAAGAATGGTGCTGGCTCCATGCCAACGAGCTGGAACCAGCTTTCTTGTTCGAAATGGATGTGCTCGATAACACAACCACATTAACCACTTCAATCAGCATAGAAGAAACAAAAGATTACATCAAAGCACACGTAAACGCCCTTCTGGCCCCTCCGGTATTCCAATAACAATTATATATCACCTGCTGAAAACATATATTAAGCATTGACACACCTCTACAACGCCTCTCTAGCCTCAGGATGTTTTACGAAAATATTCAAGGCCTCACACAACAGTCTACTCTACCAAACAACATAAAGACCCCAAGCAACCAAACAGCTACAGACCTAGCACTCTCTCAGAACATACAAATATATATTACTCACTTAGGCAAAAAAACAAAAACGTATGGTGAACCCCCACCTGCGTAGCTTCCTGGAGGAGGAGCACTGGTTCTCCCCCTGTAAGTGTACGGCTTCAGGAGGGTCCGGTCTACCGGATCAGTGGTCATCATCGTTCACAACATAATTAAAAAAGAACGAAAAAAAACACTCACTATCAGCAAGGATGCCGAAAAGACCTTCGAGAAAGTCTGGTATCAAGGGCTCCGTTGGAAACACGGCATAAACATGCACCAGAATGCTCGTATCGCACTACCGTACGTATAGGAAGTACTACATAAGATACAACAACACAATATTACGCCCTTTAAGGCCCCGCGCTGGAGTACCCCAGGGTATTGTGGTGGCACCTACACTCTTCATAATCTATACCAACGACAATCCAAGCCCAGAAGCAAACTGCACACACACACACACACACACACACACACACTAGCGTATGCGGATGGCGAGACCATTATCACCTCTAGCCAGTGCCTTGACATGTTGCGTGCCGTTACTCAACGAGAAGACAAAATTCGAGGACCTGTGCCTCATAACCACTAATCCTCGCAAGACACATGTGAAACTATACGGTGCACAAGACCACTACATGCAGAACATTCAAATATAAGATCGCAAACCCAACCAACAATGCGCAGCCCATATAAGACTCACATACAAACCCTAAACAAAAATACTCGAGGCAACATTTTACAAGTACATACTTACACTTTTACACACACAACAAAACATCACACAGGCCAAAGCCAAACGAATAACTAACATACTGAAGAGGTTCCACCCCAGCAGCGAAAAAAACGCAGCTATACCTATGTGATAGAACGAGTTGAAGCTGCGTTAATTTCAACTTCTATCACATATTATTTAAAACCACGATGTTGCCCACGTGCATCTTCGATTCGAAGCTTGGCGCCTTATTGCAGCCACCGGATGTCAATGTTTAAACAAGGAGGTTATCGTCTCCCCGTTCGCCCCCATACGCCGACCTCGCCAGATTGAGTTAGGCCTATGGGCAGATAAGGCATTGTTCTCCGGCTCGGCTGTGCGTTCCCTCGAAGCTCCCACTCCATTGTCCCCCACGCCAAGGAGATGTCCTGGCTATTTATATGGAAACTTTACCACTAAGATCAGATTGGAGATCCAGATTTTCGTCGCGAAACATCACCACGACCCTCTCTCCCTTTGTGCGCCAAGGGACCTCGACCTCGAGATTCACCATCACTTGTCCAGAAGGAGGAAAATATTACTTGAGTGCCAAAGGTTCGAGCCTTTCGTGACGCCAAGTCCCCAAGGCTTCCCCCCTTGTGTTCAGAAGAGAAAAATGTAGAACAGCCATTGTTCTTTTGAGCCTTTGGCCAAGAAACGGTTCTCACCCTTCCCCCTTGTTGTTCAGAGGAGAACAACATTAGAACAGCCATTTTTCTTGAGCCCGTAGACAAGAGACGGTTCTCACCCCCCCTCCTGTTCAGAGGAGAACAACATTAGAACAGCCATTGTTCTTGAGCCCGTAGACAAGAGACGGTTCTCACCCCCTCCCCTGTTGTTCATAGGAGAACAACATTAGAACAGCCATTGTTCTTGAGCCCGTAGGCAAGAGACGGTTCTCACTCCCCCCCCCCTGTTGTTCAGAGGAGAACAGCATTAGAACAGCCATTGTTCTTGAGCCCGTAGGCAAGAGACGGTTCTCACCCCCCCTTTGTTCAAAAGAGAACAACGTAGAACAGCCATTGTTCTTCAAGCCGTTCGTCGAGAAACGGTTCTCATTCCCAAGACGCCAAGTCAGGATCCTTTTATTCCCCCATTTCGGCTGGAACTCGCCAGCGGACCGAAAATTCCTTCAAGCCACATTCCACTGCACCACTAGCATAAAGTTACGTAAGCCAAACGTCAGCTTTGAGTACTTAACCCTTTTGTCAATTCTATCCTTGGCTTTAAATGGTTTATCGAACCATCCCATCTCTTTAACTCTATAATTGTTTTACCTTTTTAAATCCTTTAAATCCACGGATTAGCCGAGCCCCCACGACCCTTTCCATTCTCTGTTTATGTCAATATTTTCCGTCTTGTGTTTGTTTATAGTTAATATTAATAAAACTCTATTTTATTAATGATAGCAATATTATTATCCTTGAGCTCAGTTCCACTTCTTAAGCATATCGAAGATACATAATATCGGCCGCCAGACATTAACGCACTCTAGGGATAATTAAAGAAGTTCCCTCAACGAATAGTGATATATGGTATATCGTCGGGAGTCATTCTACGACATATATATATATATATATATATATATATATATATATATATATATATATATATACTATTTAAATTTGGTATCAGGTGTGTAAGGTTTAACGCTATATCTTTGCAAACACTGGTCTCAGTCGAATAAAGCATAGTGTTATTCGTTATAATAAAAGAATATAGTAGTTCCCTTTTGTTTTAACGATTGCTCAAGGAACTGTTATAATAATTTGTTTGTGTTCTTTTTGTGTGAGTTTTAGTCAGTGGTTATTTAGAGTTAGAAACCAAGTACGAATAGGTCAGTGCCCATATTTAGTTAGGCTAATTCTATAGAGGCATTATTCTTGTTGCAAGGAATTTTAGTTGGTTGACTAGTGCGCCCCCAAGTGCGAAGATGACTCAGTTCGAAATCTTTAAAGCGCAAGGAGAATCCTTGGGACTCTCCAGAAATGAACTAATTAAGTACATAAGAGAGGAACGGATAAGACAAGTTGAGCTTCACCATCAGATTGAATTAGCTCGGATTGAAGCAGAAATACAAAGAAAAATGGAAGAAAGAGAAATACAACGAGAAGAACGAGAAAGAGAAATCCAACGAGAAGAAAAAAAAGGGAAAAAGAAATCCAACGAGAAGAAAGAAGGAAGGATTCGCGCTCCTTCCTAGGAAAGCTGACAAAGTTTCCGAGCCCCGTAAAACCCCAAAACTTCTTTCCCCAAAACCAACAACGGGACTCCAAACCTCCCGTTAAGATTTCTCCTCCATCTCTCTTCCCGAAGCGACCAATAATATGCTTCACCTGTGGTGTAGAAAACCACATGAGCTGGAATTGCCCCCAAAATTCTAGGCTTAAAAGCGGACCAGCCCACCAAGTTCACCAGATTAATACAACCCCGGCTCCCTCGGTGGTACAGACCCAAGCAGAAACTTCTCCCCCTCCGTCAGGCCACCAGGTAAAGTTGATTTTTGATAAAAGTTCATCGGGAACTTTGAAATATGAGGAGGGCAGCGTGGACGGCTACCGAGTATCGACTCTCGTCAGGGACACAGGATGTACGTGTTTCATCGTGTCCGACAAACTCCTCCCAGTGGCCTCTAACCACGAAAAATTGGCGGTGGTACATGACCACCTTGGGCGGGCGAACCAATTCCCCGTCGTTAGATGTTACCTGCAGTGTCAATATTATAATGGCTGGGCTAAAGTCATTATAGAACCCATACAATTCTGTTCCGTACTTATAGGACAGAGCCCCCAAGTAAGTTTCGACCCTGTGTTTCAGGCCACCCTTCCTCGAGGCCGAGCTAAGAAAGAAGCCCAGGAGCCCGTCCCCATCAGAACCCCGATACCGTCCGATTTCTCGGAGACCCCTAACCAGGACTTTAGGACGGCACAAGAGGAGTGTGAATCACTAACACCCTTAGGTGATAAGGTCCAAGACAAGTACACGGAGAGTGTCCCTGGACCCCAAGAAAAAAGAACCCCCAACGCGCCCATGGAGATACCTTCGTAGAACTGGACGAAACATCGGCGCTTGAAGAAATTACCCCGCGAAGTCCCTTAATGTAATCCAGACAGTGTGCATCCAACCTGATGCCGATTACCCTCCTCCTTACCTACCAGGCGAGTCTTTGGAATTCTCTGACCTGGATAGTGACGCGCAGCTGACACCACGTCAGAAGAGTCAGCTACAAGAGCTATTTGAATGGAGTTACCATTTAACTGCCCTATTAGCTCTTTTCGAGCGACTGCGCGAAAATGGCCCAACCATTGGCCCCAGCAAATGCAATTTTGCCTACGAAACCATAAAATATTTGGGTTTCAGAATAGGACAAAGCAAGTTAGGTCCCCAAGAGAACAAGATTAAGGCAATCGCCTTCTCCCTCCCGATTACAATAAGGCAATTAAGATCGTTCCTAGGATCAGCTTCTCCTTATCAGCGATTTATTCCGAATTTCGCTGCAATTTCGGCCCCCCTCAGCCCCCTTCAAAAAAATAATTCCCCCGATCGTTTACGTTGGAATGATGTCGCTATTTCCCCTTTTAATCAGCTCAAGAGTAAATTCGTTTCTGCCCCCATTTTAAAGTTGCCCAACCCGGAAAAATCCTTTGGGATTAAGATGACGTGAGCAACGCGGGCATTGGAGGTGTACTCCTTCAATACGAGGATGACGGCACGAGTTTTTCAGTTGCATATGCTAGTCGTCAATTATTACCACGCGAAAAGAAATATGCCACTATAGAAAAGGAAGCTCCATCAATTATCTGGGTCATAGACAAATTCAAGATGTACTTGATAGGTAAAGAATTTCAGATAGGAACCGACCACCGTCCGTTAGCCTATATTAGGAATGTGAGACACTCAAACGGCCGCATCATGCGCTGGAGTTTACTCTTGCAAGAGCATCAGTTTAAAATAAATTATATAAAAGGTTCCGATAACCAGGTCGCTGACGCCCTCAGTAGGGATGCGTTACCGAATAGCGTAGAGTAAGTGTATTCATAGGATTAGTATCTCCATGTAGGTATATACCGTCTTGTACGACTTAAATTAAGATTCTCTTGTAATATAATTAATTAAGGTATATGTCTGACTTTTGTAACGCTCAATGTCTAATTTTTTTGAAAGTATATATATTTGTACCCATTAATTTACGTATAAATTATTTTGTCCTGTATATACTAATTTTATATCATTTCATTGTTCCATGCCCTTTTTTTCTTTGATTAAGTTGTATTAAAGGTTATTTTCCCCTGTAATCTAAAGATCAAAATAATCACATGTATTGAGGTAATACTAGTTAGGTGCAGGAAGGTACGGTTGGTACAATAAAACGAGTTCCCCACAACGGAGCTCTATCGTTGTCCCTTCTCTCTTTTTTTTCCGAAGTGACAACTTCCCCCGTAATGGAGGGGTGTGATAGAACGAGTTGAAGCTGCGTTAGTCGTCTGCTAATATTTAGGCCTAACGACTGACGTGAAATGAATTTAGAAAACTTCTGAACTAGGTTTGTAAGAAAAACAGAAAATAAACAAAATAAATATATTTACAAAATCAACGAATGCACAATGAGAGAATTAAATTAGTGGTAACTATGATGTGGTAAAGTATGATGTGTTAAAGTATGATGTGGTAATTATGATGGGGTAAAGTATCTATGAAGTAAAGTGACTATGATGGACTGTGAATTGGGATCTGCAATGAGAGAAGTAACGAAAATTAGGACATATTCTCGTATAGCAGTTTGCAGAAAATAAGTGTGAGAGGATTTATAACTGACCTTGACTCGAAGTAAAGTCGAGCACGAATGGAGGATGACGCGACCACAAACGAGAGAGTCAATTTGCGTTATTTCACAAGTTGTGAAATGCGTTTGTTTGTATGTGCGTAAAATTCTAAGAGATTCTTGTACCAGTGCGTTAAATGAAGTCAGTTTCTCGTCACGGGATAAATGAATTATTGAAGGTAACATAAAATTAATGAATTGCAAAAAATATGCATAAAATAATTGAATGATTGAATTGACAAAAGCTAAGTAAAATAAATTAATGAATTATTAAGTTGTACATAAATTACATGAATGAATTAATTGACAAAAGTTAGTAAAATAAATGAATGATTTGAATTTTATACATAATATACATATTTGAGTTTCCCAGGAGGATTTTATTATAGGAATGCCTAGAGGGCATTCCTGAAGTTGTTTTGGGGAATTACTGTATCATAAAGAGGTATAGTAGGAGGATAATTAGGTGATAGTGGTTCTAGATGAACATTTTTGGTATTCACGGTTTGCTGGCGAACGAACGACCTTGAAGCAAGTGGTATGCAAATAACTATTCAACTTGTAAAAGACACTAGGCCAACAGTCTTAGGCCAAGGGACAGAGAAAAAATACTTCCAACCGATCAGATAGATCTTCATTATCATTCTTCTGTTTTCCCTACCAGAGGGATTGCCATTCCCGCATTGGACTGGCCAGCCACACTAGACGCTGTTCCTAACCTGGATTGATACCACAGAATGCAGATCCATAGTCTTCCTAGACTCAGGGATGCCGACTTATTTTTTTTATAGAACAAGTATTTACTAGGCTACCTCGTTACAATAGATGCTAGCATACCATTCGTCCCAACATCACGGCTGAAATATGAAGTCTACTTGTATGACTGTCAAAATCGCTCAGAATTTTCCTCACACGTGATAAAAAGTAATTTTTCTATGTTGTTCTTCAAAGATATAGGATTTCAAAGAGTGCTTCTATATTAACTAAATAAAGGTTTGAGAAAGTTCATGTGGCTCAAGACCCGTTTGAATGCACTAAATAAAGGGGCCCAGCAAAAATCGGCAGAGTGATTATCCACATTCTACCAGAAAATATCTAGAAACCAAGATCACCTCATCTAGTATAAAAGATTAGGAGTAATAAGCGGTGTGGGGTCAAAGCCAAAACTTAGGGAAGTCATGATTTTGAATAGTGTCTGTGAGAATGATATTTAGGTTGTTGTTCCGATATTTAAGATCTTATATGTAAATAAGGATGACAATGAAAGTGATTCCGGTAAGAATGAAGTTCGTATGTGACATAAAAACGTGGTTAAATTAACCCGGAAAGGTTCAATGGCACTCTTAAAACTATTGTATTTAAAGAGGGGAAAAACAGATCGATAATTTACATATATTAGCACCATGGGCTTTGCGAGATAATTATCTAAAAAAGTAACGACCTGAATTTTCACAGTGTGGAGAAAAGTAACCGAGGAGCACCCCGGTTAATTTACGAAATGTTACAAGAAATGGAGTACACACCTTTAACACCTCAGTTTGGCCCTAAAGGAGGTTCAGAAATTTGGCGACATCGAATCAATTTTGATGTCGCAAAGAGATATAAGGTTTGTAAGAAGCAATAGAAAAGGGAAAAATAGATATGCGTGCTCATCAGCATAAACATGAAATGACAGAAAAGGGTGAAACACAAAAAGGACAGCGGAAGAATATATTTATATAGCAGAAGTAAGACAAGAAACTGAGAAATAACAAACAAAATACCTACCTACATCGATCGAGATATATTACTCCTGATAGGAATAGACTAAGTTAGTAGATACTAGAGGAAGGATATTAAGCGTAATTCAAGAGATAACACTGGAATTCAAAGAGACGATAAAGAAGAAATTTGTTATTGATCGTATCAAATGCTTCTAAGAGATCATGCATTTCCAGAAATGAAGGCTACCTAGCCTGATGAAAATACTCTTCACGTACATGTAGTAAATCTGGTCCACTGCTGACTCCTATTTTTAAGCCAGATAGGAGAATCTCAGCCTCATTGAAGGAGGACAAGGGATCTGTAAATTGATCAGATAGAAGCCTTTTCAAGAATTATGAGTTGAGAGATTTGGCGGTAGATTGTCCACTCTTAGTGCTTAAGTTAAGTTGATTTTGGTTTGGTCAAGTAGCAACAAATGTGGTATCAGAGGATATCAACCAATACGTAAAGGGTCATCGGATGAATAGTATTAGGTGTCTAATGGGCAAAGAAAACAGAAAGAACTGATGACAGACATTTGTAGGGAATTCTATGAGCACAGTAGACTATTTTTAAGATAGAAGGAAGAATATTGATAACTCAGGGGGGAACGGAGGAGATAGAAAGGGTTTAAGCTTGAAGAACAGGAAATTGCCCGGTGGTGAGGAACAGATGTAGAAAAGAGACGGGCGGCACAGTTGCAAAGAAATTAACAACAATTGTGAACACTATGTTTGTGAGTGGATTTTTCATATCGGCAATAATAGAGATGGTTAAGTTATTCCGTCAGACTTTAGGCGATCCAAGGAGAACAAACCTCATTTGCCGTGTGTACTGTATGCAAGGATTAAGTGAAAAGGAGAAAGCGAGACTGACGCTTCAGAGTGTAAATTCAGATGTGACAGCCTTAAAACTCGAAGTAAAGTCCTCATGAATCGCAAATGAAGATACGTGGCGCAGAATTTGGTAAATATAATGCCTTAAAAACACTTGAAACACCGAGAGATTTGGTCGTAGTTCATGGTTCTATGTGTATCTGCAACATAGGTCATATCAGATTCTAGTTCCTGCTCGTTTGTAGTCAGTTGAAACTACACCAGTTAGGAAAGATAATACAAAGAAATAAATGGAATATTTATTTTAAAGACGAATGTATATGAATATTGAATGGAGTTGATGCAAGAAGGAATTACTGGAGGCCAGAAGGAAACAAATATGGAGTGCACCTGACATAACTCTGACAAGGCAAGTGAAAAGCGAAAACAGACTTTAATATGTAAAGACAGATAGAAGAGGCAAACTCTTCATAGCGATTTGAATTGAACGAAGAATGAGCGTCTTTCAAAGCAGACAAAGTGTTCACTTTGATATTGAGTTTTGTCTGGGGTGAAAACCAATGACAGGTAGGCGCATGTCTCGTCCTGTCACCTAAGGCTTGAATCGACAAAGAAAATCTTGAATTCATTGCATTGATTTGAATAAATCGTCACTTCTAGATTAAACTACATCTGGTGACATCAACACTATTATGATTTAAACTAACTTTTAAAGATATTTAAATAAATTTATTGAAAAAATAATAAGTTAATCAAAATTTCTTATTAATTAGTGCAGAACCCACTAAATAAAAACTGATGTAATAAAGGTTTAGGCTTGGCTACCTAGAAGAAAAAAGAGAGAAGTAGGCATAATAGATCATTTTCAGACAAAAATTAAGTTCGACGAAAAAGCTGGACCATAAAAAAACATCAGAATAAACCGTCCCGTAGTAAGATCTTTCCAATTTTTCATCCGTTACCATATGTTTCGAGGGAAGGTTTTACACGTTTAGAATAACCCTAAAGCTGGTAGATGCTTACTAGTTTACATGCTAACCATAACTGTCCGATAATATTTGGTAGTACAAAGAAAGGATGCGATCACTTTTCACACCAATATTTACCGTCATACAAGCACAGTTTCGGGTGGCCGTGATCTTTGGAAATGCGAACGGAATAAGTTTATTTGAGAAAAGATATGTTGTAATGCGGGTGGGTTGCTTTCGGTAGTTTAGTGGTAGAGCAATGGTCTAGATAGCCAGAGGTCTGCGTTTGTAGACCTTGCAAGGGCGATTTTTTTGTGTTTTTATGCTTTTTCGGTGTTATCAGATGTAAAATCTCTATTCTCCTGATCTGTGTAACCTTTGCATATATATATATATATATATAGAGAGAGAGAGAGAGAGAGAGAGAGATAGAGAGAGAGAGAGAGAGAGAGAGAGAGAGAGAGAGAGAACAAGAGAGGTGGGAGACAGAGAGATAGAAAGAGAAAACCCTAAACAAGGACCTATTAAAAAGAATAATATTTCACCTACTAAGCATAAAACTGGGAGAACAAGATTCATATATTAATACCCTTTATTCATTAAAATTCATACGGTACTTACGGAAGACGATAAAATTTTAATTCGACCTTTACGACCCGAAAAATATATAAGCTTGGAAAGAATTCTTGTAAAATACCCAATTGTACTCGTAATTGGAATATTTGACCTGCCAACGTCCCATCGGAAGTGAACGCCAGGAAAGTATCAGAATGAAAATAATTATAGAATCTCTGCTCATTTTATTCCTAAGGTAAAAGGAGAATCCATGAATGAGTAGAAGTACTGTTTGTATGAAATCGGGAGGGAACCTGGCTTAATTAGTTCGTCAGTTTAAAGAATTGCTAAGGAAGAAAGAACGTGTAATTGCCTTATCTGTTTCTGTCACAGTACATAGAATGGTGGGCAAGATCAAATAAAACTATTTAGTAGATTTTACTTAACTATGTGAGGGAATCCCCACGTGGAAGATGTTTAACAGAAAGGAACTCCCATGTGCAGCAAAAGGCCCGGCTAGGACTAAAGTGGTAAGCCTATCCCCCCCCCCCCGTCCCTTCCACAACGGTAGCCTCGAATCGAGTCCCCCACGATTCACCTTTATGCGGGCTAAAATAGCTCTGCCAGAAGATTCAAGGCCCTTCAAGAGTAGAGCTGTTTCCCGCTAACCCCCAACTCCGGGGAGAGCCTCGGATATAAATAACGCTCGACTCCCCGGAAGACACACAGAGTTGAGAAGTCTCGCCAGAACAAAGAAGATTTCCCCATGGTTCCAAGTTAAGTGCTAGCAACAAAGCAAAGTGACAGCTGGACTATTTTGTGTATTTGAAATTAGCCCCAGCCAGGAGGTAATTCCACTGAACGATCACCCCGAGTGATTTTTCCGACTTCTTTCTTCAACTCCTGTCGAAGCTCCCCTTATTTCGGGTAGCCGAAATACTCTCCCCTGGACCGGAAGTTACCCTCCCCCCTTGCTTTTGGAAAACCGTCATCACTCCAACCTCCCGCTCTGAAGTCCGAGATGTCTCACCTCACGTACAGAAGATATCCGTAAGCCAACCTCCCTCCCCCCTACAGTAACCCAATTGAGTTAATCTCCCCCCCCCCTTCGTTTATTCATGTGATTTTTGCCCGTTTATTCTCTGAGGTAATTTTACCCTTCAAATCTCTTATTAATTTTTTTTGTGTAAATAAAATTCTATTTTTATACATGTCTCTTTAAATAACCTTGAACTTTGCCATTGTCCATAATTTGCCTGACCTCGTTGCACTCTCTCGTTACTCAGCCCGTCGGAACGCGTGGTTTTCCGTCCCTTTTTTCGGTTCACTTTCAAGTTATTGGTCCCTCTCAAAGATATAATATGGTATTGATATAATGTAATGTCACACCATGACAAACTACTTTTGTTGATAAAATTTGATTTCCAGATGAAAAATAGCTAAATGTTGAAATTCAAAGGCTTCACCATAGACCGCTGGAAGAGTGTTTGAAAGCTCTAAATCCTCAGCCACTTAAGACAAGAAGATTAATGAGAAAACTTATCCAAGTTTATAAGAATCTAAATAGTTTTAATAACGTGAAAATTGAGTCTTTTTTCAAATTCTAAGTATGCCAAAGAACCAGAAGTTATGGTTAGAAATTGAAAAGGCGAAAGTTTGAGAGAAATAGAACTAAAAATTACTTAATGCATAAAGTGGTCAATTTCTGTAATCATTTGCCAATTAACGTCGTCGAGTCATCATTTGTAAATGCAGATTCTTAGAGTTTTTATTTGCCTATCGATATGAATATAAGTGAAATAATGAGAAATAAATAAATCGCAATAAGTTCTATATATATATATATATATATATATATATATATATATATATATATATATATATATATATATATATATATATATATATATATATATATATATATATATATATATATATATATATATATATATATATATATATGAAGAATTAAACTACACTTGATGAAGACATATTTAATCAAGAAGAGTTTCGGTATATCAAACAAACTTGTCAATGGGAAACTGAGAAGAAAATTACGTAGAAACCCCCCATATGCACCTCTGAACAGATGGACAAAGATCATGTTACATGACCCACTCTCCCACTTGGGGTAATCTGAGAGGGGACATAATTTGCTACCTGATTACGGCTGGGCAGTTTTACAATTTCATTTATCTGCTCACATATCAAAATATTAAAATAAAATTAACCTTCAGATAAATTGAAATTAGGAATGGATGTAATCAAACTTGATTCAATAATTATTCTTTTGACATAATTTTTTAATTTAAAAACCAATCGATAGAATGATTAAAATCTCTGACATGACAAAATACTCCACTACTTTCCTTGCCAACTCTGATGTCCCTCTTATATTCATATAATCTCTTATCTAAATTTCTTCCCGTTTCACCTACATAAACACTATCACATTCTTTATGTGACCAACAGCCTATCTGGCTCTAGCAACGGGGTTTTGGCCTAAAAATATTTAAAGGTTTCCAGTACATATCATCATCATCAGCATCATCATCATCATTATCACCATCATCATCACCATCATCATCACTAACTCTATAATTTAAGAATGGGATTTTTTTTAGTTTTACCATCGCTGCTTTCTTATAGATTTTAAAATTTAATCATTATGATGATGATAATTAAAATTGATGAGAGTAACAGACGGAATTGTCGCACCCCTTTTCCAGATTCGCAACTTCACTGCTAACATACATTGACATGAAGAACCTAAAACATTAATTCTACCCTTTAGCCTGCAACCTTAAACATCATCTACACTCTTTATCCATCGAAATCAAGTCAACTAATTAACTACACAACCAGACATTACATTAAAAACTTGTCCCATCCTTGCATTTTTAGTGGCGTCGTTTACCTCCTTCAAAATTCAGAACCTTTAAAGCGGAATGGTTAAGATGTATAAGTTTAGCATCATCAGGCTAGCTTTTAGCCGGTGGCATTTCATTTGGACTTTATTTTACCCAAATGAGACTTGCAGCTCAGTTCAGGCTGACAGCTATTAAACAAATTCATGAAACATGATGAGTATCCTTTTTCTTTCCTCTCAACGGTTTCCATCACTCATCAGACTCTTAGAATTCTTTCGGATGCCCTTTCTTCTAAGATCGGTATTACAAAGCCTTGCGCTGTAGTAATTAGGTGAAATACTCTTTAACTATATATTTACTTCTATTTTATATAAGCATTACGTCATATGGAACATCTTTCTAATCTTAAGTATCTTTTCGAACGTTTAGTTTCCTTTAACTTAAATTTAATAGGAGCAAAGTGGTAGAAACTGTGGAATTTATCAGGCATATATTAATGCCCAAGAGCTGGACATTCTCGTTATCTGCTGTTGCGGATACCATTGAAAGAATCCTATTCTTTTTACGTACATACCCCCTGTAGAATTTTTTTATTTATTTACTTTCTATATAAAAGACCTAATATCGCGCTACAAATCTGGGAACGAATAAAGTTAACCAAGCTACACAATTACTGTTTAATTGATGCGTGTAGTGAAATAATAAGTGGTGCATTTTAGGACGAGGGGCGGTCAATAAGTTTTGCAATTCGGATATAAGGAAACGAGATATGAGGAAAAGTGTTTTGTTATTTTTCAATATAACTACCCTCGACTTCAATGAATTGCGCCACTTGTCCCTGAGGCTTCGAATTCCCTACAACCAGAAATCTCCCGACTGTTGTTTAAGTTTAATCCACTCCTGGATGGCGAGCTGGACATCTTCATCGTCCCCAAACCCGCGTCCACGCAGTGCAGCCTTGAGCTGGCGGAATAAAAAGTAGTCGCTACGGGCCAAATCTGGAGGACTGTAGGGGGGATGGTTAAGCTTCTTGAATCCGCACTCGCGCAGGGCAGCTTGTACAACTCTAGTCTTGTGGACTTTGACGACGTTGAAGTCGATCATGGGGGCGTGAGGTTTTTAGGGACTCAACGGGCAGAGACCTTGGTCATGGCCAAATTGTCGTGGGTGATGTTGATAATAGTTCTATGTTATAGTGCAAGTTCTTCGACCTTCACCCGTCGATTTTTGAGGATCATCCTCTCCACACGGGCCACATTGTCCTCGTTGGTCTCGTGTGACGGGCGTCCTGGACGGGGGTCATCTTCAAGGGACTCACGACCATGGCGGAACTCCCTATTTTAGCAAGCAATGGTTGCATAGGAAGGGGCGGTGTCGGTTCACATTGCAACCATGCGTTCATGGATCTCTTTTGAATTCTTGCCTTCCTTGGTAAAAAATTTTATCACTTCGCGGTGCTCAACCTTTTCCATTGTAGAAAAATTTGTGACTGACGATCTGCGATCAGCTACTGCTTCTTAAATAGACGAGGCAGAAGCGTGCGGCTGCAGGTCTTGACTTGTCATAACTTGTCCTAACACCCCCACAAACCGCCATCCCACTTCCTCTGTTTTGTCCTACTGATTCGCAAAATTATTGACTGCCCCTCGTAGTTACAAAATGTAGATTGGGTTCTCTTAGCATACTTCTTACCAAGGTTGCTTGCATTAGAGAGAAATATTTGCCTCGCAGCACCAGGTGAACTAGAAAATCTATTTCCTCATAATTCAAAACTCTCTATATAGTAAGAAATCTACCAATAAGAGCGCTTGCTCTTGCTTTTACGGCCTTAACCTTCAATATCACAACACTACTTGTTATTCAATTAAACTTCAAATTCAGATAAATTGACGGTGTATAGCTATTGAAAACAGCCACATCGTATCTGCTAACAATCCTTCAAACTAAATGCAGCCAAGCAGCCCCACTAATATCCGTCTGCTTTCGCTGCTCCAGAACCCCCAGTCTCCCACACTGCCTGCGGGAGGAGCTGAGACTATATATCTTCCAATGATTGCTACTTTCTATGCATTCCCTACTTTTCCTACAATGTTATTCCTACAAACCTTTCTTGTAACTCATTCGGGTTTGTTTGCAGAAGAAAGTTGTGGAACAAAAATAAACGGAGAAGATGGAGGAGAATTCCTTTCCGAACCTATTTCTGACCGCTTCTTTATCCAGTGAAATTTCTCTTATTTTTTCGTCTAAACCCTGTATGCATCCTTTTACAAAGTCTTATCGTGACCAGCTGTCCTCCATTAATTACAAATTTATGACAAGGGAACTTGCCTAACTTCTAATACGGTTATAGTCACCTTCCTGAACTCTACCTGTTTCCCCGCTCTTATCTCTAGAGCCTCTAAATCTCTTTTTGCGTGCATGCTCCAATTCTCTACACCTACTCTTTTCTGATTGAATGCTCCTTGGCGCTAAGCCACTATTTTAAACTTGAATACGAAGCTTTACCCCCTAATCTTTTCCCGTTTTCGCTCCAGTAAATATTGTGAAACTCATAGCTCGTGCCAAAACATTTCATTGTAAATTAATTCCTTTGCTGAACGATTAGTTTTCCCAAGGTGTATAAATTATTGTTACATTCTGTTATTTTTTGTATAATAGTAAAGATTATTTTTGTTTGTCTTGTTTAAATACCAGAACCACATGAAAAGCCATGGATCTATTTTCTAAGTCAGCCAACGGAGTACACGCACTCAATTATCCCCATACTTAAGAGGGACTCCCTCCCACCCGCGTCTAGGGAGGGCAAGCGAGGGTCAGTGAAATCTATCTAACCTACGAAACTTTTCGCTTTTTTTATTTTATTTTTTTTTAAAGGAATATCTGGCGAGTGCCCACTAGGGAATAAGTCGCCGCAAACAAACAGCCTAGTTTTAAACTACTTTAAAATAAATATTTAAACAGAAACAACAATAAAAAAGAGATAACAATCAGGAAGCACGCTCCGGTGTCGAGGGCAGGTCACCCTCCACCCGGCGGAGAAACGTGTGACCTAGAAAGAAAAAATAATAACAATAACAAAAACAACAACAACAACAACACCTAGCTAAATAAAAGGGAGAAGGCCGGCCTCCCCCCAAAAGTCAACAGGTCCACCAGTCAATGTGCACGCACTCGTCCCGAGTACAAGGGACAGGTGGTAGCGACCCCACCCATCCGATACCGGGACAGTTAACGTGCGCGAAGATTACCCAGACTGGGATATTCGACAAAAATGTGCCAAACAGTGTGGGGGACGAAGTAGTTGTCGCAATAGGGCGCAGGCGAGCGCTCCACCAAATAGCGATGCGTCACATGAGTGTGTCCGATTCGGAGAGGACAGAAAGCGACCTGAAGTAGTTGTCGCATTGGGGGATAGGTCCATGGAAACAGTTGCGGCGCAATGGAACGCAACTTTAAGTTCCCTTCGACCGTCTCCCATCTTCTTTGTCAATCAGTCCGAAGAGCTGCCCGTATTCCTGCCATGTAGTCGGTGGGAGGAAGAGCGAAACGCTGGTCCAGTCACAGAGTCCTCGCGGACTCCTTGGCGCCCTCATCGGCGTGCTCATTCCCTGCAATTCTTACATGTCCAGGAATCCAGCAGAAGATAATCTCGACATCCACCCGGCTCGTCAAAACCGTGGGTCACAGATATCGCGAACCAGGAGATGCGGAGATTCCAATGCCCCGAGAGCACTCAGGGCACTTTGTGAGTCGCTATAGATCACAATCCGGTCTCTGAACCGGGTACGTCGCGTAATCTCCCGTACCGAGTGGTGTATTACCACCAGTTCAGCTGACTTCAAACAGAGGGGATACGGCGTGGAAGCCGACCCCCTCGTCAGACTTGGAGCAATCCGTATACACTGGCAGGGTTCCAGCGTGACACGAAGTGTGCTCCATAAAGGTCGAACGCAATACTCCCGGTACCGTACAAGCTTTGGGAGCAGAGGCGTGGCGAAAAGTAGCCAAATGTGGTACCCTCCAGGGTGGCGTCCTGGGCAAAACCATGCGCGCCACCGGCCCTAGAGCTATACCTAGCTCACGAAGGAGTTTCCTAGGCCCTAAACCCAGAGGGCTAAGGGTATGTATGACTGGCGTCGCTCGGCGGCATAGACACCGTCGAGATCAGCTGTAGATGCAGTGAGAGCTGTTGGCGAATGAGGGAGGCGCCGGGCTCGCGCGTTCCGGCGAGTAATGCAGTACACGCGGCGTAGAGCGAGTGACATCTCCCAAGGATCGACCAACTGGCTCTCACTGGGGAAAGTGCGGAAGGCACCGATCGCAAGGCGAAGGCCGGTGTGGTGGATCGGGTCCACCTTCCGCAATAAACGCTCGGCTGCAGATGCATAAAACTTGCATCCGTAGTCGAGCATCAACGAACAAAGGATCCATAAAAAATAAGGCAGTAGCCCTATCAGAATCCCAAGCGCTGAACGTCACGAAACGGAAAATATCCATTGCGCGGGTACAAGGGACACTAAGTCTGCCAATATGAGCCTCCCAGGTAAGGAGTCGGTCAAATACAAGACTAGGAAACGGTGCGATTTAACCACTTTCAGGCGTACCCCATTAAGAAACTAGTCTGAGTCGGGGTGGAGCCGTGGATGGCGGCAGAAGTGAACCACCTTAGTCTTGGCCAAGGAAAACCGAAACTTGTGCGCTTTGGCATAGGGAGAGACGCGGTTCAATGCCTGGTAGAGTCGACGCTCCAGAGTTGGCATCTGGGCCACGCCAAAAGAGATCGAAAGGTCGTCCCCGTAGAGCGTAGCGAGAACATCTTCAGGCAGCACCGAGGTGATGCCGTTGATGCTCAGGGCAAAGAATGTGACACTGAGGACACTTCCCTGCAGCACACCCTCTTCCTCCTCCTTTGGGCTTGAGAGGGCTCCCCCCACCCGTACGCGGAATCGACGATCTCGCAAAAATTCAGATTTAAACATTGGGAGGCGTCCCCTCGCCCCCATCGTGTGGAGAGTCTCCATGATACTGTATCGCCACGCGGTATCATAGGCCTTCTCCAGATCGAAAAAACACCGTGGCGTAGTGCTGTCTACGAAGAAACACCTCGCAGACGGCATTTAACAGTCGGAGCAGAGCATCCGACGTGGAGTGGAACTTGCGGAAGCTGCACTGTACAGAAGACAGATGGCCTCCGCTCTCCAGGAAAAAGGCTAATCTAATATATACTAATTTCTCCATCAACTTGCACACGCAAGAGGTTAGAGGTATTGGGCGAAAACCAGTCGGAGTAGAGTGATCTCCCCCCGGTTTGCAAAAGGCGAGCTCAGTATCGATTCGCCAGGAATCTGGGAGAAGACCTTCCACCCAGATCCTGTTGAACAAATCTAACAGACGGGCCCCTTCTTCGCTCACCCAGGTGTTGAAGAATGACCTACGGGACATTTTCCGTACCATGGGCGGTGTCCGCGCACGTAGCAAGATTGGAGCGCAACTCACTCAAAGTAAACCTGTCGTTGAAGGATTCTTCACCTCTGGAGGTTTAGTCCAGCCGGCGGCCTTCCGCGACATCACGACGTGCATTGAATGCTGGCGGAGCAGCATCCCGGCTATAGAATGCGGAAAAAGCGGTAGCGAAGGATTCCGCCACGGACGCGGGGTCCAAGATTGCGGTCTCATTCTCCTGGAGAACGGGAGGAGGGTCCTGCGAGAACTTGCCCTGAATCCTTTCGACTCGCTTCCACACCTCTGCTCATGGGGTATTCCCGTTAAGTGAAGACACGTATACCTGCCAAGAAAATCAGCGGGCGTGCTTCGAAATATTAGTTCAGAAAATTTGACGGTTTATCCATTTCTTCTCCTTGCTGATTGATTCAATACAAAGGGAGAAGACATTCTGATCCAAGCTATTGTGACTATTCACATAAGATGGTAGGAAATTTTGGATTGTCAAAGCAGATTATTTGAAAGCTGATTATCCCTCCTTTGACTTTGAACATTTATACCTAATGTTATGATACAAAGAGTATCAGGAACGATATGTCCTGGCAAACTTTACATATGTAAGAGATGTTTATTTCAAATTTTGGCAGTAACAATCTTTCACACTTTTCATTGTATACTTCTTTCATATCGCTCAAAACCGAAATCCGATGTCACTTATTTACCCTTTCAAGATGCTTTAACGAGCGAAATTGTGGTTCGCTCCTGTGTCAGAATTCACTAAATGTCTTAAAGTATCGTTGAGATATATCTAGCATACGTGTCTACGAAATTTACAGATAAACAAAAATGCTTATTTACCTGAAGATCTCCGCACATTCTATTCTTCTATCGGAAATAAATTTAAGCTCCAACCCAGCGATTAAGAGAGAAATACGCTACTCATTTCTCATTAAAATCAAAATGAAAACTTTTACGGTTTCACCCGTGTCTAAATCACCCGGGAAAATATCGATACATGTAAATCATTCACGGTTACTCTCTAATAAAAGAACAATAATGTAAATATTTTCTTCAACTCAAGCGCAAAGGAAGTTGTCTGTTTACCCTTGCAAATCAATTCTCTTTTCAACTAGAAGATGAACGGAGTGGTCAGTAAGTAGAATGACCTCTGTTTCATACTCGAACCTTACAGTTGGACCAGGCTACATATTGCCAATCTTCAAGGGTATCAATAGTGAGGCATGTGCCCAGCTGCAGCGCTCTGCCAGTTGTCCTGTTATTAACAGGGTTCTTAGGGGGGCATTCTGCTTTCATAGAATTTATAAAACCCTGCATTGAATGTGAGTGAGTTTTAGTCATCTCTGTAAGCCTGTAATGCCTGACATGAGTATTTTGCGTACACTGGTAACACCAGCGATCGAAAGATTTTGAATGATTGCACAGTTTCAGAAATGAACGGCGCTGTCGTTCTGGCTAACATTATCATGTCTCTTTGGGACTTTGAAAATTAACCTGTCTTCAAAACAGGAAGCCTAGCCATTTTTCGCATTGATCAATAAGAAGTAGGAACACAACTGATACTGATCCGGGATTTTTTTTAGAATGTCGTGTTAGAATAATTCTTCCCACCATTACTTTTACATACTGCTATCACATGACATACCTTTCATTGTATTTTTCTGCAATTAAATAAGATATCACTGAGTATTCTCCCCAAATTATTAAACACTAAATATTCAAATTTGCTTCTCTCTTAGATATATATATATATATATATATATATATATATATATATATATATATATATATATATATATATATATATAACACTGGTCAATAGCCAAAATGGTTCACATATGAGATTATGCTCACACAACTAATTACATATTGCTGAATTTGAATCTGATATTTGTTTTTTTTCTATCAGATTAGGTTTTATAAAAAAATCAATAGGTACAAATATTCAATATTTCGTCACTTTTGTCGTGCAAGAGATATTTAACCCAAAACAGATCACCTTGTCTCATATGTTACTGTGCTTACATGGCTAATTTCACATTGTTGAGTATGATTTAGATGTTTTATTCTACTATCATATCTGCTTTCTTAAACAATCAGAAAATTAGTAAATATGATAACATTAATTGTCTCACGCAAGATAATGATATTAAACACGCCACAAATAGTCTCATAAGAAATTGTACCAGAAGGCATAAGTTAAAATCCTTGATAATTGACAAAATATGAAGGTATAAAAATGCTTCTGAACTTTGCCCTTTCCTTTGTAAAACTCGCTCTTTCTTGCTGCAGCGTTCAGCACTACTCGCCCATCGTGTGAGGATTGAATTGTCCCTGATATCTACTCTCCATTATGGCGATGTCTTGATGAAATCTTTCACTGTCTTCATTACTAATGTCTTCAGGGTTATCTGGGAAAAAAATAAATATGAGTGGAAAAAATGCAATTTCCAGGACATCCTCGCTCCCAATGCATGATATTTCCGCAGCATGTTTGTGACGATTCATTTGTAGTTGTCAGCACGATAGTTTACATGAAAAAGCTTTGACACATTGATAAATGATTCTCATGAGTTTTTATCCAGTGGGTTCAAGGCCTTGGTGAATTCGCTATTATGAACTAGTATACGAATCTGTGGTCCATCCAAGACACCTGCTTTAACTTAACTTTGGAAGCCACACCACGTATTTTCTGACATAAGTATTGAAACCCAGCACCAGATTGATCCATAGCCTTGATGAAACTTTTAGCAAAAGCAAGGTTTAGATGCAGTGGAGGCAAAAATATCTTCTCTGGATCTACAAGAGGATTGTGAATACAATTGGACCTTCCAGGTGCATCTCTTGGTCTTGTCGGCCATTCCTTTCTCACATAGTGCTCTGCATTAGCTCGGCTGTCCGAAAAACACAAAAAGCACATGTGCTTTGTGTAGCCACCCTAAAAGCCTAGTAGTTAACAGATGACTTTAAAATCCCCACATGTCTTCCCGTGGCGTTTTTCGTTCTCTATAGTGGCTAGCAAAATCTTCATTGTTTCATAGCTCTCAGCTATCTTTGCTACATATGTTATTGAGATAGATGGAAACCAATTGACATTCTGTAAAATAAGACTTTCCAGAGAGTCTTTTCCAGAGTCTATAAACAGCCTCTAATCATCTGACTTGTATGGTTTAGACTTGCAGAATTGTTGCATGAGAGATACTGCATCCCGCACAGTAACAAAGGTTGTTTGCCATCTCGAAAAATGCAGACAGCAATCTATGTCATGTACGAGCTGTAGCGATACGCACTTCAGCTTCCAGCAGGTTACGCTATTTAGACTGGATCCCAGAACTTCGGCCCTTTCTTTGGGCAATTCTAGGTCACTGACGAGATTATGAAGCACTTCTTGAGTAAAGAGTTTAGGCCTGATATATTCAAGGTCATCCTGGTAGTCGTCTTCATTTGAAGTAGAATTAGAATCAGAATCACTCATTAATTCTTGTTCAGTCGGTTGATTTGGGACTGAGAGTTCAGCGCTATGTGAAACTGGTCAGATTCCAGAAGCAAGATTGGGGTACTGCACCTTGCCTCGTGTTTTGATGGTTATTCACTTGATATCTGTGAGACAGAAGTAGCAGTCACTGCTGTGGTCTTTGGGTTCACGCCATATCATTGGTACAGCAAACGGCATTCCTGAGCTTTGCTTACCACACATCGAGTCGCTCAGGTGGTTGACATAAGACTTACAAGTTATATGAGATGCCCATTTCCTGTCTTGGTCACCCAAAGGACATTTGAAGTAACTTTTATTGTTTAGTCGAACAGCTTTTGGGATTGGATTCTTGAGGCTACCAGTAGTGAAGGCACCACATATGTAACAAAAACGATCAGCATCGTTCACGCACTTGCCACTTTCTATGTTTTGTTAAGTTCAGGGTAATTAGAAATTAGACAGTTGTAGATATGCAGTATCATGAACCAGCAATTTGAAACAAACAAAAATGCAGAAATTAGGAAAGAATTATTGCATAAGTGGAACCAATGATCATATAAATTAGTGCATGAATAACATGGTTCACCAAATATATAGATATGCTGGTTCTGTAAAACTGAGCCCGATACAGCTATACGAATGTCATTATTGAATTCAGCACATAAAATTACCCTAGAATTAGACTATTTTGATCCAGAACCATGTGAATTTTTTTTTATTGGCCAGTAAATTAAAGAAATAAATAAATAAACTGAACACAAGACAAGTGGAGAATAGCATATATCTCAAACTGGCCATAATGAAGCGAGTTATGATTAACCTGACTGTTGACTTACAAGGTATGACACTTTACACTGTATTTTGTCTAGGAGCTAAAGGCACTTGGGTATAAACCAGAAAAAAACACCAGCGATAATATTCTTTCTCTGCGAGTGACCTTGAGAATTACCCACTCTTCAAACTAGTGCGCTCTCTCTCTCTCTCTTTATTTCTCTCTATCTCTCTCTCTCTCTATCTCTCTAGACCTACTTAAGTTCCATTCTGTGAACCCTTAGTTGTGAAGAAAGCGTGCCATTAATGCCTATTTCGTTGGACGCGTGATTGATGTCCATTTGTTTAGCGCTCACTGTGTACTTACTTAGATAAGGTTTCAATGGAAACTCTTGCGTTCATCGCCACTTATTTGTCAATTTTGCTTCCACTACTTGAATCTAGGCTAAAAAAATAACTCTTCTTAATCTGACCCGTACTTTCGGGTAACAAAAAATAAGATTCAGAGATCGGAAAAGTGAATCCTGCCTGCGAGTGCTTCCCAAATCTTCGATCAACCACTCAAAGAACTTTAACTAACATCACTCGAGAAACTGAAACCTTCGCAGAAATCGAGCTCCACTTGTGCCACCAGAAGCTCCAACCTAGGGGGAGCAAGCTCCAGCAAGGTTCTCACAACCCTACTGCTGTTAACTGGCTAAGCCTTGGTCTCAAAGTCAACGCGACCTTAGTGAAGCTCTCTGGTAACTCGCTCTAAAAATGAGGTAGGAAAGCCTTCTACCTTATTTAGTTTCTCATTCTCACTGTTCTTCCTAATCTTTGTAATCCTCTGGTGCGCCATCTCAAGGATCTATTCTCCCGTCAGTATGTGTTGATGTCATCAACAACATGAGAGAAAATATGTTCCTCCAAGCATTTCTCGATCTTGGGGGCAATGCAGAGTCTGAAGCAATGCCTTTTCTTCCCAGACCAACCCAGAGATCTTCACTTCCTGGTTAGTGGTAATTCAAACCATATCCCTCAACTCAGGATTTCCAAAAGGCGCAAAAATGACCTATTGTTGCCTCATCACTACAGAACGTAAAGGGTGGGCCAATTCCTCTCTATTATAAAAAACTTACCTACCTCAATCTTTATACCGGCGCACTTCCTTAGTTATTTTTAATAGCAGACGTCTCTATCTTAGGCGCCGCATTTTCCGAAAAATTCTTAATCATTCTTGATGTAATATAATAAGACGTACTCTCAAGGACCGGGAGTTCGGACACCTAATTCACTGCATTTCCACTTTTCATGCCTTGTGTGTCATTTTAGTGAATTGAGCCACCAATTTTAACTGAAAATCTTTCAGTTGTTCGCCTCAAATTCACGCACTATATGCAAAACTTCAAGCATTCTTCTCTGAATTAATCTTTTTCCGTGTGGTCAAAAAACGAGTTAAATAAAACCAAACACGATATACAAACAACTGGTTCCAATGCCCCCTCAAGGCAGCGCGCCGCCTGCATTCTGCCGCTCCAAAACTTAGGGCCGTCAAGAAATAACTTGTTAGGTTGGAAAAGGATTGTCTTATAAGAGAATCTTGGTCCCATTGAGATTAAAAAATATGTGTATGTTGTTGATTTCCATTTTCTAAACAGTATCGCTGGGGCTGATAAATACCCAGTCCTTTTCATGTCTGATTTTACAGCAATGTTTGCAAGCACAATAGCCTAATCCAAGATTATTCTTCTAAAGGCGTTTCCTTAAATATTTTTAGAAGAATATATCGTATAGAAAACGGACTTTTCTACCCATTTGAGTTAATACGAATTTCTTTACATCCCATTTATGACTGATCCTCATCCCCAGAGTTTGGTTGCTTCATTTAGTTCGAGTCATATTTCCTTTGTTTTCTAATTTCAAAATAACATTTTGGCGTATTCATTTCGTCATGAACTACATACTTGGCACATAAAACAAGTTTTTGAGTGTGTACTAGAGTATAGCTCATAACTAACCCCTCTTAAATGTTACCTTTTGAAAAAAAGGGCAGTGAAAATCAAAGATTTTGCACTCAGAAAAAACAATTAGACAAATATTTCAAAGACAAAGTGACTATCAGGCTTCCCTTAATGAGATTCTCCAAGGTGCAAACAAATGAAATCAAGCTTCTCTAATTGTTATCATAGGGCTAATACACATTTCTTACAGCCCAGCACGCGATCACAAACGCGGTGCAACTACATCACACATTAGCTGAGGTGACGCACTAATTTTGTTACTAACAGATGCCAAACCAGCCTCGAACTACTACAAGCAAATAAATGTGTCTCAATAGCCGTTTCCTCAAAGCGGTTCAATAATTCACAGAAAAGTCAACTTTTTCTCGTGAATTGTCATCAGTTACCCTTGAAACTGAATACAAGGCACTGGAGCTCGCATTTCGCTTCATCCCCTCTAGGCACTTTCCGGTAACTGGTCACTGCTAGACTCTCTAAGGCCTCGCCAACTATAGATGAGAAATCTTTTTACAGTAACACTGCGCTAAGTGGTTCAAAGATGTCACATTTATTATTTAGAACCCTCTAAACTTATTGACTCTGTTCACAAGACATTATTTCCAAGCGCTTTCGGTCATTTTAATCACTCTTTAAGAGAACGGCTATTTTGCACAGGCATTGAACAAAAGGTTACAATATGTTCATAAGATTCATGGGGTCGGATTACATACATAGAGTTACAGCTGTTTTTCTCTTTGCATGTTTCTGTTTCATTTAATGAACAAATATTTAAATTCCTACACAGAATGACACACTATGGGCACAGTGGTACTCTGTGACTAGTAGTTAAAGGCTTTTTATGGCCATCTATGCTTAAGGATAATAAGTATCTTGTCCTTACTTGCATATCATACCACCAAACAAAGCCTCCATACAAACACCTTCTACTAACTTATGTATTATTTTCTATCATACCTATTTATATTTCCCCTCTTTACCATAAATTTCTTCGCTTTAAATAACACTTATCTATGTCTGAGATGGTAGTATCTCTGCCTCTATTCTCTTTAAATTCACCAGATCCAGAGGGATTAAGCATGTCTTTACATCGCACTATAACAGGAGCAGGCATTCGCCTGTCGGCTCATTCCACATATTTTGTAAGCGTTCTTTCCTCCTGGTTCAGCGCCTAAACAATGTTTTGATAAATTATTCTCAGTATTTCTTTCCTAACGCTCACAAACTAAGGCTGATGAAGCCACCAGCCTTTCCCAAGCAGTTTATCGCACCTTACAACTCCTCCAGTATACATTTGTAACTAGCAATATTGATTGCTTACTACTTCAAAAAATTTAAAGCCATAAAATTACCTATGGGTATTTATCTGCGCTTCCTGTTCTCGCGCAAATTTTTTGCGATAATTAAATTGCTTAGATTACCTAAAATCGCGAGACATGCTCACATGAGCTTGTCAAAAACTTATTGCACGCACATATTTTCGTTAAAACTGAGTTAATCACTCATTGACTGCTCATATCTTTTAATTCTTTTCGATGAACTCTATACACAATCTTAAGCCAGCAAAATTAGAGATCGTAAGTACTAAAAGCCCCTACTCAAAAATATTAAATCCTTTAGTGCAGCTTGACATTTTCCCTCTTTCGATTCATAGAGTTAGTTTTCTTGCCGAACTGCAATGGACGGAAGTAAGTCAAATTTTACAAGAAATGCACAAATTCTTAAAGTGTAGATAAATACACAAGATCGTCCAATACGAGCTAAAATTTGGCAACCTGCTTTTATTATTTTTGTGAAAACAGTTCGGCATTAAAGGCTTTAAGACTACATTTAAGGCTTTTAAGCTACAAATTTGCTTATTAGATAACGCACTTTGAGCAAAACTATACCGCATTTGATAAGGTTGTAGTTAGATGGCTAATCGATTTCAGAGTGCTTGGAATTAGCACATGAGCTGAATGATGGAGTGACGCATTATTTGAATCTCAATTTAAACACTAAAACTAATTAGATTAGGAGAATTTGTATTAAACACTTACCAATACGACAAATCATACAGTATACGCATCCGAGTCAACTTTCTTGGAGCTGTTGGCGGAGTTTGTCTCTGAAAATCGATGAGAAAACGGTTAGAAAAAGCAACCACACTTGTGATTGCGAGGAAAGTAATGTCTTCATTAATTAAACCAGAAAACGCAATGGTTTGAGCGATGTAAAAACCATCGCTAAAATATAGGCGGAAAGAGAAGAAGAAAAAGAGATGCAATTGATTTAGACATAGCTTCAACCAAACTCGTCACCTTTATGAGGATAGGCTTGAGTATGCATTAAAGTCTTGGGCACAAATTGGTACGAATAAATAAGTTATCTGTTCTACGAAACTCTAACATCCTCAAAATAGGTTCTCATTGAAATTAGTCTAACGTGAACTCATCTCTTTATTATTAATGTGTAAAATTAAAATTGCAAATGTGTAATTTATCCAAAGTGCATAAACCATAACAAAGATTAGTAAAGGAATGGAAACATATGTAACCAACGAAAGAATTCTTTCATTGAGGTGGAGAGTAGAAAGTTGAAGATTAAAATGGTTAAATGAGAGAAAGAGGAATATGTACAGTTAGGATAAAAAGATTATAAGAACAAACTTCGTGAGGGTTGCACAATGCCAAAAGGACGGGGTGGGAAATCATAGGCTTCCCAAAACAAATTCGTCGCCGAACAAAAGAACTTATTGATACGAACTTGAGCCAGGTAGAGAGCGTATAAAACAAACAGTTATAGTACCCCTCCCGTATTAATACAACATATTTGTAAATAAATTAGTATTCTCCACAGATTGGAGCTTCTAATTACTATCAACTTCTTGTCAAGAGGTTGAAGTCTTCCTCACACAAACCCACTTTCTCATATGCAGGGACTACGGTGGGATATTATTGGAATGTCTTCAATCTCCTTTTTATTTAGTATTTCATACGATTGTACAAACATAGTAACTCTATTTATCACTTGTTTACTCTAGTTACAACCAAACTTTTGGTTGTGGTGCTTTGTGCTTACAAGATAGTTTAAAAAATTCTTATCATTCCTCTATTTACTTATTCCAACTGTTACATTATTTCATTGAGCGTCCAATCTAATATATTCTGTGCACATACTCAAATTGGTGCTAGGCTTAGTTTAAGTGCAAATAGTGTTAAGTAAGAGCTAAGGTGCACATTGCACAGATAAACAGTATATAAGATTTGTAAATATACACAGCATTAAGATTCCATTTCCTTCTCATTTAACGTTTTTTGAATTGTGAGTAATTTGTGTCTCTGTGTGTGTAAACTAAATCACCCACACTTACTTTTATGTCATATGATCGCCTATTTCCTCGAATCGAGGTGAATTTTTAAACTGAAGCTGGATTTTAGCAGTATTCCCTTAACATAGGCATGAGAATAACAAAACAGGTTTCACTTTCCATCTTAAATTTAGGTTGAGTAAATTTGAGACTGAATTGACTCCTATATTTTAAACTTAATTTGTCAATTTTACAACTTATTTTATCAAATTTAATTTATACAGGACCACTTATAAATTAGGCACCCACAAGATTTTAAGTAGCAATTTTTTATATCAACGAATAAAACAATAAAACTCATGAACCCGTTTTTTGTAAAGTAAGTGAATATTTATTTTATTAATTTGATTAGTCTTTTAGAAAAGATGAATAACTGACTTAGATTTTCAAGATGAGTACCGTAAAACTAGGTGGGGTTAAATCTGAGTTAGAAATGCCCATATTCCCTTTCTTCATTTTGCCCAAAGTAAAATCTGGAGTTATTAGTTGGGGCTATAATTCCCATGTGATTTTAGGCCAAATTTTGCTAAGGTCATTAGAAAATTAATAACAAGGAAGTGACCTCGAAAACAATCTACTTGAAAAGTAGGCCCGATTTCCATAAAAGTAGAGAGAAATTAATTAATATGGATTAAAGATTTTTGGAGTTTGTTTAAATTATATCTGAAAGATATGGTAAATAAAAATGTCCTAAAAGTACAAAAAAGTAGTTAAACCCCAAAACTGTGGTTCAGCAAAACATTTTAGTTAGAGAAAATAAAATATCTTAAACTAGACTTGCAAATCAAAAGAAGTTTTGCAAATTCTAAAAAACCTTACAAAAAACATTACGTAAAACGGTAATTAAGACACCAAAAGTCATTTTACCTGAATATTATTCAATGTGATTACAAAAGCAAATAGATCTCACGAAAAGAAAACGAAAGAACAAAACATTATAAACCAGTTCCATTTATTCTACCAACTTGTTTGCTTCAGCTCATCCCATTGTAGCTGATGACTAAATTATTAGCCAAATCATACCTAGAGACATTCTTTAAAAATCAACGACAACAAATATTGACATTAAAGAAGATGTTGTGTGGTTGAATGATAAAAGGAATATGAATAAGTCTCAGAGACCCGAGGAAATTTGAATTTGAAATGCTGAGAGCTTTATATATTGAGGAAAGGTAATCACTCAATGAAGGAAACTCTGCAGGATTTTATTTTCAAAAGAGAAGGATGAAGTAATTGGAGAAGTAATCTGGAGTTGATGATTTATAATTTTTTTTTAGAGCTCATCTGGCGACTGCCTACTTAGGCATTAGTCGCGGTATTAAAACTGGCCTAGTTCTAGGCTACTTTAAAATAAAATTAAAGAAACTAAAAACACCCCAAAAAGGGGGAAAGGAAGCAAGCTCCTGCGTCAGGGGAAGGTACCCCGGGCGCACGAGCGTGCAACCTATAAGGGAAAAAAAAAAACAAAAAAAACCCTGCTGAAATAATAGGGAGAAGGCCGGCCTCCACCAAAAAGTCAACAAGTCAACCAGTCATTGTGAACGCACTCGTTCCGAGTACAAGGAACAGGCGGTAGCGACCCCGCCAATCCCGGTACCGGGACAAGTAACGTGCGCGAAGATCACCCAGACCAGGACATTCGACAAGAATGTGCCGAACAGTCTGGGGGACGATGCAGTCGTCACAATAGGGCGCAGGCTAGCGCTCCATCAAATAGCGATGCGTCACACGAGTGTGTCCGATTCAGAGATGACAAAAAGCGACCTGAAGCCATCGCAGCATTAGGAGATAGGTCCATGGGAACAGTCGCGGCGTAATGGCACGCAAATTTAAGTTCCCTCCAACCGTCTCCCATCATCTTTCCCAGCAGTCCGAAGAGCTGCCCGTATTCCTCCTTGAGGAAGAGCGAAACGCTGGTCCGGTCGCAGAGTCCTCGCGGACTCTTTGACGCCCTAATTGGAGCGCTCATTCCCTGCAATTGCTACATGTCCAAGAACCCAGCAGGAGATAATCTCGACATCTGCCCCGGCTCGCTATAACCATGGCGTCACGGATATTGCGAACCAGGGGATGCGGAGATTCCAATGCCCCGAGAGCACACAGAGCGCTTTGTGAGTCGCTATAGATCACAATCCGGTCTTGTATTGTAACCAGTTCGGCCGTGAAGACAGACGCAGCGCCTGAAAGAGCCCCGTTGACTTCAAACCGAGGGGATACGGCGTGGAAGCCGACCCCCTCTTGGGACTTGGAGCCATCCGTATACACTGGCACGGTTCCAGCGTGACATGAGGTGTGCTCCAAAAAGGCAGAATGCAATACTTCCGGCGCTGTACAAGCTTTGGGAGCAGAGGCGTGGCGACAAATAGCTAAATGTGGTACCCTCCAGGGTGGCGTCCTGGGCAGAACCATGCGCGCCACCGGCCCTAGAGCTATACCTAGCCGTCGAAGGAGTTTCCTGGCCCTAAACCCAAAGGGCTAAGGATTGACTGGCGTCGCTTGGTGGCATAACCACCGTCGAGATCAGCTGCGGATGCAGTGAGAGCTTTTGGCGACTGAGGGAGGCACCGGGTTCGCTCGTACAGGCGAGTAATGCACTGCACGTGGCGTAGAGCGAGTGGAATTTCCCCAGGATCGACCAACAGGCTCTCAATGGGGGAAGTGCGGAAGGCACCGGTCGCAAGGCGAAGGCCAGGGTGGTGGATCTAGTCCACCTTCCGCAATAAACACTCGGCTGCGGATGCATAAAACTCGCATCCGTAGTCGAGCCTTGAGCGAACAAAGGCGAATATGAGCCTCCCAGGTGAGGCGTCGGTTAAATACAAGACCAAGGAAACGGTGTGGTTCAACCACTTCCAGGCGTACCACATTAAGAAACAAGTAAGGGTCGGGGTGGAGCCGTAGATGGAAGCAGAAGTATACCACCTTAGTCTTGGCCAAGGAAAACCGAAACCTGTGCGATACGGCATAGCGAGAGACGCGGTTCAATGCCTGTTTTAGTCGACGCTCCACAGTTGGCATCTGGGCCGCGCCAAAAGAGATCGAAAGGTCATCCACGAAGAGCGTAGCGAGAACATCTCCAGGCAGCACCAAGGTGATGGCGTTAATGCTCAGGGCAAAGAGTGTGACATTAAGGACACTTCCCTGCAGGACACCTTCTTCCTGCTGTCTACGAAGGAAGGCCTCACAGGCCGCATTGTCCAGTCGGAGCAGAGCATCCGACGTGAAGTGGAACTTGAGGAAGCCGCACTGTGCAGAAAACAGATGGCCTCCGCTCTCAAGGAAAAAGGCTAATCCAACATTTACCAATTTCTCAATCAACTTGCATACGCAAGAGGTTATAGAGATTGGGCAGAAACCGGTCGGAGTAGAGTGATATCTCTCTGGTTTGAGAAAGTCGAGCACAGTATCGATTCGCCAGGAATCTGGGCGAAGCCCCTTTACCCAGATCCTGTTCAACAAATCTAACAGAAAGGTCATGCCTTGCCCATTTAGGTATCAAAGCATGGCGTACGGGACATCGTCCGGACCATGAGCGATGTTTGCGCACGAAGCAAGAGCTGAGCGCAACTCACTCACAGTAAACCTGTCGTTGAAGGGTTCTTCGCCTTTGGAGGTAAAGTCCAGCCGGCTGCCTTCCGCGACATCACGACGTGCATTGCATGCTGGCGGAGCAGCTTCCCAGCTAGAGAATGCGAAAAAAGCGGTAGCGAAGGATTCCGCCATGGACGCGGGGTCCGAGATTGCGGTCTCATTTGTCCCGGAGAACGGGAGGGGGGTCCTGCGAGAACTTGCCCCGAATCATTTTGACTCGCTTCCACACCTCTGCTAATGGGGTCTTTCCCCTTAAGTGAAGACACGTATTCCCACTAAGAAGAGCGTCGGGCGTGCTTCGAAATATACCGGAACCTAACCCTAGCTCAACGAAATTTAGCGACAGTAAAATCGTTCGGGCGGCACTTATAGAGCATGTAGGCATAACGCTTCTGTTTGAGAGCCATCTCACACTTGGCCAACTACCATGGGAGTGGTCTGCTTGCAAAACGGCCAGATGTTCTGAGGAATAGTAGTCAGGCCCGCGGTGATGAGGTTGATGGAGAAGAACTCAACAGCCTCATCTACCGACCTAAACTCCTCGACTGAGATAGAGAATTCAGTCATTTCCTGAAATGCAGACCACCGCGCCCGCGCCAAGCACCACCGAGGTGGGTTCTTAGGTGGCAGTTGCCCTGAAAATGATATTTGAATGGGAAAGTGATCACTACCAAGGAGGTTATCGACCACCCCCCAATCAAAATAAGGCTGTGCATTCGAAGAGCACAAAGATAGTTCAAGGCAAGAAAATGAAGCGGTTCTCGGACAGTGATGCGTAAACTCATCTACGTTTAGGACACCCATCTCAAGCTCTTCGATCAGATCGGCAAGGACTTGTCTCTTGCCACGACGCAGCGGAACTCCCCCGCGTCGAAGTCAGCTGACGGTGGAATGTACGCAGAAATAATAGTATACCTCCTATCCAGGTACAGCTGCACAGCCACTGCCTGAAAGGAGGTATCTGAAGAGAAAAGAAGAACGGAGACATCAGTCCGGGTGTGAACCGCGTATCCCCCATCCCGGCCATCCCGTGATGGTGGGGTCGCAAGACCCTTTTACGCCGGGAGGGAGTAGGGCAGTAGGCACGCGCCTAGCATGGTCTCTTGCAAAAAAATAGCTAACGGGGAACGGGATGAGACGAGCCTCCGCAGCTCCTCCCAGTTTGCCAGCTCTAAGGTGATGTCCTCAATGGAGTAGTCAACGAGTTCCCTCGCATAAACTACTCCTTTCAATAAAGTTCATGGTAGAGTGCGGCGTCACACTCACCGGTGTGCCATGAAGTGTCCGAAGAGCACTTATCTTGGCCGCTTCGGTAGGATTCGCCGCATTTGCCAGAAGGCTCCCGTCCGAGAAACGGGTCACCTTCGGCTATCTACCAATTACACTAGCTAATCCTCTCGTCAGATGGATCATGTTGCCCTTCGCCAACATGGTGCCATCAGTGGAGCGAATAACGAGGAAGTGTTTGAAGACAGCGGGCTCGAAAACGTCAGGTAACCTCTGAATGATGGGCCTCAATGTTATCGAGGCTCCGCCCTGTGCACTTTTAGTCTTAGTCGGGGGCTCCTAGCCCGATTGGGCAGAGGGGCCGAATGTGCCGATCTTGGCTTAGTCGCCTACCAAAGTGGCAGCAGATCCATCCGTCCCCGCAGCCCCCGTGGATGGAGAGGAGCCCCGAGTCTTTTTAGTCTTTTTTTCTTTTTAGTCTTTTTCTTTTTTGGAGAGGAGGGTGGGGAATGAACATGCTTCTCACCTGCGCCAGCAGAAGCCCCTAGGCCAGATGGACCGGCCTTAGCCAGGTCATTCCCTGAAATGGAGAAGGTCCTGGTTGTCGCAGGGGCACTGGTTGGAGGAGATCCCTCCCCTCCTTGTACTGCCTCGGAGGCCCCAGCCGTTTGAGGGGGACCTTTCATAAGGGCGGATTCGGGTTCAGTGCTTGGCGCCGAGCCCGGATTCCCCCCATGGAAGGCCCTACCGTCTGATGCTGGATTTCCTCAAGGACCATGTCTATCACAGGAGGGGCTTCTAGTTTGCCATCCCCTCCCAGGACATTGCAGGTCCCCTTGGCAGCGTCACAAGTTTTGTGTGGGCAGGCACAGGCCTCGACCGCGGCAAGGTTTAATATTTTTGCCAGCAGGTCTTTTGAGGGAAGCGACCGAAGGGACCTGGCTTCCCTCTCCATCCTTAGGGCGTTTGCCCTACTGAGCCACTTCGATGAGGAGCGGTTGGCTATGGGCTGCCTGCTGGCTTTCTTGGCAGTCCCCTTGGAAAGCAAAGGAGGGACTGCCGCTGGAAGCAGGGAGGTGCCTGAAAGCACCTCCAGAGAAATAGGTGAGGGGGAGTCCCCCTACCCCCGTAGGCGTAGGAGAGGGGTAAGCCTCCTCTTCGGTTAAAGAAATATGGAGGATCCCCTGCGCAAGCACAGGGGGAGGGACCTCCATTTTTTTATGTGGATCTGCCCGAGGGCGGCTTCGTTGATGAGCAAGGGGAATTGGGGAGAGATTTGTTTTTTTTTTTATTTTGTCATACTTGGGCATGGTGACCTTCTTTTTTATACGGGATGCAATCGCGCATCATCTCTCGCAGTAGCCCACACTGCAGGAGGTGCTTACAGGCCTGGGAGAGCCAGGTGCCGCCATTTGAGACCACCCTGGTGGCCTGGCAGGCCATTGGCATGGCTGCTCTACCTTAGACACGGCGTAAAACTGATAGAGTGTCAAGAGGATAGGAAAAGGGATGTGAGCAAGGTATGGGGGGGGGATGAAGCACGTTGTTAAAAAAAAACCATCCCGAACCGGATCTCAGGGGTTAAGGAACGTTGTCCCCTTCCCCCTCAGCTCCGATCCGGGACGGTTGACTTGAGAAGGATGTCATCATCTACCCTCCGAAATCGGAGACTGACCAGAGAAAGTTGTGGGAGAAGTTCTATGAAAAGCGAGGAAATACAAGTGTTTTGAAGGAAGGAGAAGAGGCTAAGCTGGGGTCGGACGGGGTGTTGAATCGCGTCAGCACGGTGGCCAGGATGGCAAGTCGCCGCGCCCCTTACTGGGTGATAATTTATAAGGATTCATACATTTTTACTTTGACTAAATGACGATAACACTTTGAAACTAAAAGATATCTTGTAACCCTCATAGGTGAGTCGTAAGGAGATATTAATTTACTAAAGAAAGAATGCTCAAGATCGCACAGAAGCCTATTGGTTGAAAATCTATGCAGCTATCGGGGGAAGGTAAAAAGTCAAATTTCACACCAAACATTGATATAACAACATAAAAATATGAATTTTTAGCTGATAAAAAATAACCTTTTAGCTATTAAGTCTTTGTGGTATTTTTCTTTAAGAAGGTTAACTTAAAGTTTTTGACTTTCATCGTTAAAATGCAACATTTTTTCATGTTGCTGTTTTTTTACCTTTACAGCCTTACTTTGGATTTTAGATACCTAGGATCTGTTAGGCTCATGGCAGGGTAATATTTGTGGCAAAAAAGAAGGTTGATTTCACTTTACCTGTTTTTTTCATTTATCTTCATTGCAGGGTGTTGTAAAAAACTCTTCGAGATGGTAAAGGTATTAGTTTAGAAATAATCCCATCAATTTACTCGCCAAAATCATATACACTACCGATCAAAATAAGAAAACGATTTTCTTTTATTAAAATATTTTCGATAAATGAAATTTCCATGTTACATAAAGGGATGCATTTGATATATTTTGTGAATATTTTATATGATACAATTGTATATTTAAGTAATTATACTGAAGAAAATAAAATATTGACAGGTGTAAACTAAAAGAACGATCAGTCACCAAATTGCTTAGAAAACGAATATACTAGAAGCAAAGTAAGATTTGACAACGAAGAAACCTAAAACAATTAATATGAAGCGCTGAAGCCTTTGATTTCTATTACTCCGGCGCACTGACGACCACAAAACATCACCAGTTTATTGCAAAATTCTAGTGTTATTTTATTTCATTCTTGCGCAATTTTAGTGCATACATCCATTACAGTTGAAGAGTTCTGGTCTCCACTTTGTCTCTAATGATCTTCCAAATGTTCTCCATTAGGTTTAGGTCCAGTCTCTGGGCAGGTCACTTCATTAATTGTTCGAAATATTATTTTACTCGCTTTGCAGTTTGGCGTGGTGCTTTTTCCTGTCTAAATAGTGCTAGCTGTTTCAGAGGTGCTCGAATTAAAGGTATAACATGTTGTTAAACGAAGTTTAGGTAGACATTTGTATTTACTCTCTGAATTCGTGGACCAACTCCTTCAGACGAACACATCCCCTCTACTAAAACGATGCTTGAAGACTTTTTAACACATTTAGGGTTAATTATCATCTTCAGCGCATTTAACCAAGCGTCTGCTATCAGATTCAACTAAATTAAATTTACTTTCGTCGCTGAAGTGAATTCTCTGATTATTGGTTTGGTTGCTGGAGAACGAGTTTTTAAATCAGATTCATTAAAGCGAATGGACACTGTAAAATGGCTCACTTCTTCGCCACTTTGGTCTTAAATTTTCGATAAATTACGGCTGCAGTCTCGAAGGGATCCTTCATAGAGAAGTGCATAATAGCTTTGTCTTATTGGAATGTGGTTATGTGGGGTCGATCGACATTTTCAGGAAATTTATAGGTTTTGTTTTCATTGTATAACTTCAGAATGAGCTAAATCACAGTCTTTGACCTTCCTACCTCTCTATGAATCTCAGAAAGATTCCTTCCCCAAGCCTTCAAGCGAACAATTTTCTGACGAGCTCAGGAATCACTTTCACGTGTGGTGGCATCTCTGCAGAATGAGAACGACAACAATGGCGGCTCTATAATTCTCAACTATTGAGAAAAATGTTGCCAGATAATTTCAAGAGACTTCTAGAATGTTCCCGAAAAAGTCCTTTTCTTATTTTAACGTGCCAATATTTTATTTTGTTAGTTTATTTAATATAATTTCTTGAATTTACTATTATATCATATGAAGTCTTCATAAAACATATTAAATCATGCATTTATTTAGCATTAAAATTTCATTTGCCTACTCATATTTTGAGGAAAATAATTTAATAAGGGAAAATTGTTCAACTTTGTAAAACTTTGAAGTTTTTGCAACTTTCTTAGCTCTGAAAACCAACGTATGATAAAAACAAAAATGTTTTCAATTTTTCCTCTACACTACTCAAACAAAGTTGGAATCAACCTAAAAAAATCCGGTCACTCCTTAGAAAGGTAATCTATATTCTCTCTCTTACAATAAAATTCATGTAGATGATGGAATTGGAAGGTGATAACTCTGAAAGATACACATAACCATTGACCGTTCTATAATCTCACCTAAATGCACCATTATAAAGACCGTAAACAAGACGTCTCTGCTGAAGACGTGCGGCGCGAAAGATGATGCAAGTCACGCATATATCATAGCAGAGGAATTCTTGCCAGCCCAACTTTTAGAATGGTCTAAAATACAAAAGAGAAAATAAAATTATCATAGCAAAAATAAATCAATTTCAACTATACTAGTAAATACATCATATCTGATATTTTTATTTATAACATTGTAAATTTAAATGAATGTTATAGACGAAAATTGCGAGCAAGTGTCAACCTTAGTAAAAACAAAATGGCTACGACAACATCGTAAAATAATAAGTGAAAGAAGAATTCATACCTATTTCTTTATTTACTACTATATATATATATAGGACCAAATAGTTATTTACACTTTGCTTTTGCCCATCCAAACGCTTGGATAAATATAGCCGTTTTTCTTGGTTATATTGTCGACAAAGCAATATATATTTATATCCTTTAGAAGAGGAGATTATAGTAAAAAATTACTGGTTTCTTATAAGACTCAAGATTATATTATGCGAGTGATAAAGTATAGGCAGAATTAATAGATTTTGTGTTTTAATGATTGCTTAGACATTTATTCATATAAACTGATAATCTTAAATTTTTAAAAACGCTTTCAAAACCTGTTTAGAGTAAACTATAACGTTTGAGAATCATAGGTTAGTTGCTAATTTTCCTACGAGATTTGTCATTCATTGATACGATTCCCCATGGAAACATTTCTAAGAGCTCAATGGCGAAGACCGCTCAGCTTTGAAAATCTGCAAGAAAACGCATTATTAAACACCACAAGGTTGGGCATCCATATAGAATAATTTCCTACATTGTGTACATTCAAATCTCTTATGTACGCAACATTAATGTTAGATATAAATTTAATGGCATTATTCGTACATTAAATCTTTCGAATGAAGATCGACCAAAGAAACTGATCACTAGAGATGTTTGTCAATGGTGAAAACTATTTGAAATAATTCTAAGTCATCATCAAATGAGTTACAAGCAAATCTTGCAGCACATGAAGAAGATGTACAAGCTTCAACATTACCATGTTATTTTCACCTAATAGGATTTCATTAACGTATCCCTAAAATGAAGCTTTTTTCGAAGAGAGCTCATAAAGAAGACTGTTTGGTGTTCGATAAAGAGCATCTGGGAGATACCGAAGCTAAATTAGATGAAATAAGAGGCTAGATGAGAAAAAATCAGACTCTTTGGTAAATATGACGGAGGGTACGTTTGGTGGAGATCTGGCAAATCCCTTATACAAACACCACCTTCCCAACTGATAAACGTGGATATGGTTCTATATGTTGGGATGATGTTTGGCTGTTGTTGGCACTGGCGCATTATAAGTGACAGATGGAACTATGAATTCTGAAGAATATCAACACAAAATGAAAATCTACATCGATCGGCAAGAAAAATGAGACTTGAAAAGCA
This sequence comes from Ceratothoa steindachneri, assembly GCA_963969495.1. NCBI lineage: Eukaryota > Metazoa > Arthropoda > Malacostraca > Isopoda > Cymothoidae > Ceratothoa > Ceratothoa steindachneri. The sequence continues at coordinate 143,181,125 of OZ018332.1, read as the reverse complement.
TTTCGCCTTTTAACAAGACAACGATCCCAAGATCCCAGAAAATCTACTCGGAAATTCATAACATAGCACCGCATTACTCTACTCATATGGCATTTAAAAGTCCAATCTATGAAATCCTTCGCACATCTTTGGAATGAGCTGAGGAACGTATACACAATGAGAGGCGCCAGCAACATGGTTAAATTGGAAGAGTTGGCTGAAAAAGAGTGGAATAAAAAGCAATGAAAAACCTGCACGAATCTTGTACAATCAGAAGAAACGTCTTACGTTTGTCAGTGGGGCTAAATATTGTCATACTAGATATTAATTTCATAGGAATATATCTATCTCATGGTTGCACCCGGTTTTATTTTACTATTACTTAATGATATGAAATAAATGGATTAAAAAGCTATAGAGGTGAAGTCAAAACCGAAAATATTTTAAAAGTAAGAATTATATAGGTGTTGCCTATACTTAGATACGCAGCTGTATATATAACCCATCAGTCGTAAAGAGGTTAATACTCTTATATATATAATTATATATATAATAGTTATCAAAAGCAATAGCAGTCGTTGTATTATTACTTTCTTAGAAGCTAAATGCTTTTTTTTACCCTTCATGTTGTCTATATAAACTTTGAAAAGATAGTACGAACTTATTAGAGGTAAAAAAGATGACTGGAGGAGAGCATCTCCATCTTGCGGAAATAATTATTAATTAGATCTTGAGTTGTAGGTTCCCAAATTTGCCTAAACAAGATTAGCTGGAAGAAGGAATATAATTCGGAAGCTCAGTAAATTCAATTTTAATTAGTATTTGTCAAACTCGCTCTTTTTCCCGACCACAAATGAATTACTGACATTGGACATAGGTATATAAAAGTGGAAAAGGAATGACTGTCCAAAAGTGAAAGAACACGTGTGGAAGCAGTATAAGAAGAGAAATGAAATCAGGCGTAAGGATAAAGAACTATATAGAAAGCCAGATGTTATATTACAGAATTAACAAACGTCTTTAATGCTTAGGTTAATTCTCAGATCACTTAACAATGGCCAAAATGATTTTTACTCCGAAAATTCGACAACAACTTACGCAGGTAGAAAATTGTCGTCTCTTCTCCTTACCTGACCTAATTGCCTAAATATTATATTTGAAAACTACTAACTAGAAGATTAGCCAATACCTACAAAATTACAGGTTGCTGCGTAACTGACAATTTGAATTTACGAAATATCAGAAGTACAGAGATGTCCGTCGGCATCATTATGGAAAAAATAAGGGAAAAAAAAATGGAAAAGGCGTTTAACAAAGGCATTTTGCAAAATGAATTCTGAATCTGAGATTGAGAAATAAAAATTAAAAAAAACCCCGTGAATTAGGTAATGGAGCCATAAGCCTTTATAGATATGGTTCACAAACATACAGAGATATATAATTTCAAGATAAAATGAAGGCAAAGAAACTAATGAAAATAATTTATATAAGATGAAAAAATAGTATAAAACAAGTATAAAATATTACTGATTCACAGGGATGTACTTGCTAGTATCTATGTGGATGGTCAAAGTTATAGATAACATATCAAAGGTAAAGTAGTGAACTTACTGATCATGGGATTAGTTTACCAAAAATATGTATCGAAAAAATAAAGAAAGGAAGAAAAAGCAGTCAGTAAATTGTATGGAAACTCAACTTAGATCGTTTAATGGGGGGAAAATATCCCATGAATAAAATATGTAAATTACAAAGGATTTGAAACAAAGTATATCTAAACTACATATAAGCAAATCATTTCCAATTTAAATGCGCAACGAAAGAGCCCTAAGTAGACAACCAGAAATAGAGCTTCTGAATAAATTAATATAAAGAAGACACCTTCCCATCTATTTATTTCAAAACTATTTAACAAAGATAAATAAATAAGAAAAAGAAATGTACATAGAAATAGAAAAAACAAAATATATAATAATAAAATAAAAATGGTCTATGAACTAAACTACGATTAATGAATATGTCAATCCAATCTAGACAAACCGAATATAATGTCCAATTGGAAGGCAAAAACCCCTGATCTAGCCAATATCCAAAGCAAAGATGAGATAGTTGGTTCATCCCTGACAAGCAATCGAGCTTTGAAAAGGAGAATAAGGTATTAATATCCTATCTCCTGTGAGTAAACAAAATACATAGAAGATATACTGTATATACAATAATATTAGTCTGATCCGGGTTGTAAAGAGACGAAATTTTCTTTTCAACTTTACTAAAATACAAATGACTCGAATGTCCCGTCTAGGATTGGTGTAATATTATCGCATATTTGTGTATCATTATGTATTTAAACTAGTTTTCACTAAAGGAATGGAGGAGTTAGTTTCCCATATTCTATTATAGAAAGCTCTGATGTTTGCCAGAGATCAATCAACCATTTCATCTTTGCATCTTAAAGGGACATGATTGACAGCCCATCGTTATTGTCGCTTGTTGTCTTGTAAGATTGTCTGCGCACTTGCAATTATTTTTTTCCCTTTTCGGTGGTATCTGGTTTATCTAATTATTTGTTGGTTTACATAAAATGTTAAGTTTATAAAACAGCCACTATCATTTCAGATTTATATTTTGGCCTATTTATACGGTTTAGCGGCAAGAATTCCTCTTGAGTTGTGGTAAATCCATTTCGTGATTTTCCTTTGTCCTAGTGATGAATTTGTGCTATGGGGCCCAGACCCTGGACAAACTAAATTCAATCCAGGTTTGGTTAATATTCAATCGAGAACCTGAGTTTGAGGATGCACCATGTTAAATGTATTGCTTGGTTTATGATATGGCTGTAGATTCAGCCGCGTTATGTTTCCGAGTAAAATATAATTTTGGTAGAATTCTATCGGTACTGGTTTAGCGTGTGTCCTACCGACCAGTATTTTTCTTTAGCAAGTATCCTACAGACTATTTTTATTTCTTTAGCGTGTATCCTACCCAAATATTATGTTTGGTTTTGGTTTAGACACTCGCCTAGAAAGCATAGCCTTTCCTAACTTAACCAAATGTTTATATAATATTTAAGAGTACGACCAAACTCTTTAAAAGTAATGTCTAAATGAGTAAAAGTTGAAGCCTAATTAAATTGAAAATTTTATAATTTTATGATTTCAGTGAAGCAGCAGCAGTTTGACTCAGATCATTTTTAAATCAGTATTTAAAAGTCTAAGTTTTTTTTTTAGCATCAACGATTAATCTAATTTTTCATCCTTATCTTAATACAGAAAATTACTAGTACACACGCTAAAGCGGCGGCATTATATCTTTAGAGGAATATTCTTTTCAAAAGTAATTGCTGAAAAGGAAATGAATGAGAAATCATGGAGGCCACTAAACATATCACGGATATTAAATAGTCAAGGGTACCAATATGGCTTGGATAATGGGTTCCCAATTTTTGATGTCAATATAACGAGAATTAGGAATTTCTAAAACTAACCCATGGGGATAAATGGTGAATCATCTAACCATATATCTATTTATTTATCGATTTAGAGGTATAAAATGTAATTCTAAAGCCCTCTGACATTTGGGGATCTGGTGAGTTTATTTGAGGAGCCTCAAATTTATTGGTTTAGAGCTTGAAGATGCATAATTTCTTTTAATATAATTGATGTGTAAATTTCCATCTCTCATAAGAGAATAAATCAAAGTATTCGTATTTGCAGTTGGATCTCAGAGAGGCTTTGAAGAAAGGGAGCCAATTATCATAACAAAGATACGGACAATCAGAATGTGAATAAAAACATTAAATCACTGAGTAAAAAGAAATCTTCAAATTTAAAATAACCGAGGAAAACCTAATAAAGAAATATAAGAGGAGAAATGGGAAGAATACCATAAAATCGGCCAACTCTCCTTCCACAAAACACTTACATTGTCTGGGGATTGCCATCAGCTTTATTCATGCCAAATATATATTTCCTCATAAGATAAAATCAAGAAACATAATTAAAGTTTGATTTTGTGTACAAATTGCTTACGCCCAAATCATTAAAAAACGAGAGTAAGCCTAATTTTTGGCGTCTGAGGTCAAAACAGCAACATAAATTTCTTCGTACGAGCCTGAGGGTAAAAGTACATACCTCTGCTACACTTGCGAAAAACATTTATATGTAATAATTTAGGAAAAAGGTTGTGGTTAGTCGGTTTTTGTAAAGTTGAAATGCCCATAAACAAGTTCAAACCAACGGGCCTGCCAAATCTTAACGAGTTATTATGTAAATTAATGACCAACAATTAATCGTTATTAATTTACATAATAAATCTTTGTTAATAATATAGCTACTTTAGTTTTACTTCCTTCCTATATTTACGATTAGCAGTAAATAGTTAATAAAATAATAAAAGCAATTAGCTGGCCACTTCTATTACTTACGAATAAACGCTACCTTTGCGCTTATTCAGAGAAGAAACTACAAAAAAAGGAAATATTACATAGTGATCGTTGTGGTCTAAAACCTTTCCCCATTTTATTGGTTGGAGAAAAAGGAATCAAACTTCTGGGAAAAAATAAGAATAATGGGTGAAAAATGAGTACTAGGCTAGCCTACTTATACTATTACCTAAGCACTAGACTAGCCTATTACTTGAAATAAATAAGAGAAATATTAACCAAACCATCAAGCTTGAACTCATTAAACAGTTTAGTGGTAGTAACTAGGCTAACCTAGTTCCCATTTGTCCCGAATTAAAAAGAAGTTCGTTTTGAGGTAAAAACATTTTGCATAGCAATTTTTTTACCCAAAGAATTTTCTTTCTTTTTTTCAAATTAGTAAACTGGAAAAAGGTTGCAGAGCAAAACGGTAACCATATAATTGATTTAATTTACTTTTTTTCAAAGGAGCAGAAACTTTCTAGATGACTTATTTTTAAAGCAGTGGTAATTGCCGCTTTCCCAATGACCTCTATATGAGGACTGTGTTAAACGAAGCAAAAGTAATAATTATAGAGTTGAAGGCAAAACTAACCGACCTAAGTTCCGGTCATTTGGTGTCAACCTTATCCCTTTTATTTTGTTAAAGAATTTCTACTAGAAATTAATAAATAGACTTTTCCTCTCGGATAACTTGGTTTATAAATTCGGTCCTTTACTTCCGTCTAACGGAATCTCTAATAATTTCCTTTAGGCGTAGTGACGATATCAAAGGCAAGCGAAACAAGGCTTCATGATTTCTCTGACCTAAAAGGAATATCCTCAAATGATGTTGTCCAGCCAATATGGGAAATGGACTCCTTAGCAAATATTCTTGAATCCTTGCTTGGTCAGAGGAAATGGTTTACCAGGATTTTAAATTATCAGGATTAGTAGATTTTTGGTACCAAATTGTAGCCGAATGTGCAGGTAATTAGGCTAATGGGGATATAAAGGGTTAAATTACTGGATATTTTTTCTAAGCGTGTTCAATCAATAATTTGGGTGTTACATTTACTTCTGAAAAAGAATTGACATATATCTATGAATGAGTAAATTTAAATATTAAAAGAATCAAAATTTGATTTGATGAAATTGTCTTCAAACTACACCCATTGTTAATCCAAGCGCAAGTTAATTTAGCACAGGAAATCATTAAGGTCCTTGGTTTAGGTTGGAGTACAGGTAACTTACACGTTTAGGAACTAGTACAGACTCTAAAATCCACTCAAGGTTAGTTCAATGAAAAAAGGAAAAGGGTGGTAAGGCAAAAAAGAAAGATGATAGGAAAGAATAAATATTTAAACCAGAGGTTTTCTAATAGTTAAAATTTAAATTAATTGTTATCAGGTCTATTTTTAACATAATATCTAGAGTGCTTCAAAGGGTATTCCTTCTTAAGTTACCTTTTGGGAATTTTAAAAATAAAAGCAATTCAGTACTGTGACAATGTTAAATCTGTTATTTATAGTGGTTATTCGTTATCAAGCATAAATAGTGAGTCATAGTTTATACTAGTTAACTTGTTTAGTATATTAAAGATCTCAACAGATTTGTCCACTAGATCCGATCTATCCAGAGACAGTAAATTAAGTCTGTCTTAGTACGATATATTTCCAAGTTCAGGAATTAATTTCTTCGCTCGTCGGTGGACGCGTTCCAGAATTTCAATGTCCTTTTTCATATATGGCGATCAGAATTGTTCCACAATTATGTCTCAAAAGTACTTTACCCAAAGAAAAAATAATGTTTTTCGGTTAAAAAGTCAAATATCTAGCTCTTCTTGTCTAGAAATTTATTTTCACTTCCTGAAGCCATGTAGTGGGATGGGTAGACCTAGCCAATTACAACACTACTTTCTTTCCTCTTCTATCTTCGCAGCACAACACACACACACTTTCTGTTACAATGAATCATGCTAATGAGTATCTATATCTACATACCTCTGACGCGGAACATGGCCCTCTGGCCTGAGGAAACTAAGGTTCCACATAAACGCTGTCTGGTGTCAAAACATAATAGCTCCTAGCACCTCTTCCCAAAGAGGACCTGCTCCTGGTGCCCTTTGGGCTCACCAGCGATTATCCTAGTGACCCCTATGTCTATTTAATTTTTCGGTCGGGATCCGCCTGAATAAAGGTAGGTTGGTGAACTACGTCTACAGTACAATAACTTGAAAATTTCAGATCATTTGAGATTAAGAAACATTAATACTTTTTATACTTTCCATGTTGACTGTTGAAATTTTTATAACGTATTTCTTATATTTGCATAGATTATCAGGATTTATATCCATTACATTACACTTTTCCACGTTGAATTGCATCAGTCATCTTTCAGATCACTAGACTAATTTATCTGTCTTTTTTAAACTTTTCACAGTCACCTCTAGATGCTCAACAATCTTTATCATTTGATTCCAGAAGTAGTAGAAATGAGTGGAATGTTTCCATGATTAGTCTTTAATCTTTTAATAAAAAATTATAATACATTTGCTTCTATAACCTTTTAACGAACCATTCCCATACTATGTAATGGATTTTATCGAAACTTATCAAAAATGATATTTTCCCTCTTGGCAACTTCTATCTGCAACCCGAAATAAAATGTTGATTTTAAAGCCATGGCCTTTATTTACGAAGCCTTTACTCCAACTTACTATTAATTCAAAGTTATTAATGAAAAGTCTATGAGAGATAAAATTAGAATGGGATGAACCTCTGGTCTTTGATTCCAAAACTCAATGGGACAAATTGGTGACAAGTTTAAAACCAAGTTTTAAGTTTAGTTTTAGCCGATAAACTTTACGCTCTGATATTTTGAACTATAATAGTAACACTAGGGCTTTCAGGGAAGCTGTGTATTCAATATTTGGGGAATATGTGTATCATGTTCTGGATAAGTCCAGAATAGTACTGATACCCTTTACCATCCTAATATTATAACTAACTTCGCCTTTATTTGTAGCTCGATTTATCAATGAATATATATATATATATATATATATATATATATATATATATATATATATATATGTTCTTGTTCGAGTATTAAAATACCTTTCAATACATGAACCAATAGAAAAATTGTTCTTCGGGATGTAATGTCTGTTGCTTCATATGAGTAATACATTATGACAAGGCAGAAGAAGCCAGAAAAGTATCGCAAAGAGATATGAGGAATCGAAATCGAATCGATGTGACCCATTAACGCGAACCAGTTTACTAATTAATTATGGATAAAATGTCCTAAATAGGGGCTCATTAATGAAATCTGGCATGGCTCTACCATTTTGACTCCTGTTGTCTAATTCTTCTTGTGGTAGTGCATGACTAGGCAGCCTTTCAAATAAATAAGCGCATCTTCCTATCAAACTAACACAACTTGTCAGCCATAAATCGCTCTAGAAGAGGAAAGAGTTGTCTATGATTCTGGGTTAAAATTGCCATTAGAGAGAAATATTTTGAGTGTCGTTCGTCTAGTGGTTACGTCGTTGGTCTTCTAGCGTCAGGGCTCGGATTCGCTGTTAGCGAACGTGACACAAATCTGTAAGGTGGTCTTCTATCGTCAGGGCTCGGATTTGCTGTTATCGAACGTGACACAAATCTGTCAGAGGATAAATTGTCCATACACGCATAATTATGTTTAGAGCCAATCATAACACCGATGTCATTCGCTTCTTGCCTTCATAGTACAACCTACCTACTCACTCTTTTCTATTTAGGAACCCAAAAGACGGATTACTAGACTCATATAAACATAATAAGGATGCAGAACTGGGGTCCCAGCATCCTTGGGTGGTCCCGAAGATGTCCACCAGAGCTGGTTGGTTTCCCCCCCTCCCTTTGAACTAACTCGGACACCTTTTCATCAAATGAATACTGCCGTCTAGTGTTTTTGTGCTCACCATTGATTGTCATTTCTGATCTTAATGTAAATCGTATAGTCTTTGCGGATCTCGTCCCACATCTAGAGACGAATCTCCCTAACCTCCGGAGGAGAAATATTCCGAAGAATGGAAAGAGCTGGTTAATGGTCATCGAACTCCATCCTCCACCAGGATTAAACAGCTACTTATGGTCCAAATCTGTGAAGTATCCGTTTGTAGATTGGTATACTCAGTTGTTTCGGACTCTGTTGGTAAATCTATAGCAGAATTGTCCACAATGGAAATTTAAATTTTTTTATTATGATTAGCGCCCCCTATTATTAAATAAGTTTGTACATTTTTTTACCACAAACTGGGGATGCCTGGGTAGCTGGCATCCTGTTGCGACTCGACTATGATGTTGCTTTACTATATTTGAAGTTATATTGCTAAATAGACACCTTTCATTTCTTAAACTGTTTTGAACTGTAGTGCAACTCCATCGTGTATTTCTTTTAAATGATTCGTCACAATATCACTGATTTCCATATCTTTATTCTCTCCTTCTCTATGATTCTTCCATATTCTGATAATAAAATTACTTAATTTACTTGTCTTTTCATCCGCATAGGATTATTTGTAGTATCTTTAATTTCTTAAGGTTAATATTTAAAATGTCCATTTCTATTCAATTAGGCGTTTTCCGTGGAGTGTTTTAAGCGTTACGAGGAGGTATCGTCATTTCCTTTTCTGGTTCCTTTGAAGATGTGGCTTATTTTCGAGTTCTATCATGGAGAAGATGGAGTTACCCCCTTCTGGTCTTCACGTTTACTCGAGATCTCAACCGCAAGCTAGTTTTCAAATTCATTTGCTTATACTTCAAACGCAAGATTTGTTTCATATTCCTACTTAGATGTATCTACTACAAGGTCTTCAAGGCCAATGGTAGACGCCACTACATCGAATTCGGGTGCAGGTTATTTCTCTCACCCAATTGTGTGTTCTCGGATTTGGAAGCGGAGAAATCAATCAAATCCATTATTAATCAGGGTGACGACATAGAGTCTCAAATCAAATTAGCACACATTATAAATTTAACGCTTGTATAATTAAATGTCTTGGGTTTGTCGAATGTTATTAATTCTATTATCGTGACGTTACCTCTGGATGGCGCGTATTTATTTGACATTTTGAGAGTACCGGCTATTGCAAAGGTCCTGCTACACTGCTGCGACATTCTCATCAAGGGCAAAATGATAATTATGATGCAATTACACATGTTTTTATTATTTTAACATATAAATGTAGCCTCCCTGGACTGTAAGCTGGAACTCCAGGTGAGACCTGAAGGCTGTGAACACCTTGCGGGCGAAGTCCTTCAAAATGACGCCCAACACGCGGTTGACAGAGGACTTCAGCTCGTCGAAGTTGCAGTGGTGGACCTTGCAAGCTTTGCCATTCAGAGGAGACAGGACGCTGTAGTCGAGGCGAATGAAGTAAGGTGACTGCGGCGACCGAAAGGTCTTCGACCAGAAGTTCATGTTCGACCCCAAACACTTTTGCACCGTCTTGGCTGTGTAGGTCTCGGCACCGTCCTGTTGAAGATGTGTTGCGCCTTCTCCATGATCTTTTTCACCCAGGGCAGGAATTTTATAGCCAAGCTACTCCTATAATCGGCCGCGGTGATCCTGTAACCGGCCGAAAATAACATCAGGAATATCTCGCCATTCGAAGCCACGATCCCGAGCATCATCATGGAAGCCGGGTGCTTGGTCGTGGACATGCAGCGAACCTCGCAGACGCTCTGGGAGTAACTTATCAATCACACGATCGTTTTGCTTGTTGATGATCGGATCGACCTGGAGTTCTTTCATCAGAAAAAAATGAGGAATAGATTACCGTGACTCTTCAAGTCGTTGAGAAAGCGATGGCAATGCTCCCTACGTTATTATCGCACACGGCCACTGAACACAGGCCTTTCTAAACATCTCAAACTCTTGCCTCCCCCCTCCTCTTTGAAGGAAGAGCATTTTCTAACGCCCTCCTCAAAGTTAAACGGCTGGCAACTTGAGCTCTGCCTAAATGAGGTTGATCTTTCAGGTGTTCCCAGTTCTTAAGCCTAACCGTGACTCTGTCAACGATCGTTCTGATGACGTTGAGTTGCTTACCGATAACGGGTAGTTGTGGCCCGCGCACAGGAGAGCAGAGTTCGTGATTCTTTTGACTACTTCCATCTTGAGACAACTGAACACAATGGAAAAGAAGTTTTAATGACAGGTGCTTGAAAAGTAGAACTTTAACTTTCTTTTTCGAAACTTTTTCATTTCACATATAAACCTGTAGAAAGATAAAAAAACGAGTATACCAGAACTTTTACAAAACCGGCTATCCTAGGTTTTTTCGTGATATGGAGTATTTAATTGTTTCTACTCTCCTGTTTAAATGTTGAATCATTTCTAGAAATGAACCAACCATCGCATTTTTGCATCATAACAAAGGGCGAGATCAAAAAGACCCGTTACCGACTATTCTATTTTTCTATACGATCGGGTGCTAGTTTAAATAATTATTAGATCCATCATTTATTCGATTTAATTAATACTTAGTTGCTTTCCATAGTTTAGGTGGTTGTTATTATTTAGTCTCTACGAGTTATATTCAAAAAGACTTGGTGCAAAATGAAAGAAATATTTATTAAAAAAAATTCAAATAACACAAATCTCACTAATATAATTTCTATTTAGGCCAATGCACTTCTGAAGGCGATGTTTCCACCTGACAAGTCCCTCTCTGAAGAACCGGCTTTTCGAATTGCATCATGTCTTGACTTCACACTTTGCCTTTTCGATCGCTGAAATCTTGTTCCTTTTCAAAAGTTCCTGAAGCTTAGGAAACAAGAAATAATCTGATCGGGGCAAAATCAGGCAATAGGGTGCATGAGTTATGCATTGCCATCGAAATTCCGTCTTGTTAGCCTTAAAAAATTGGCTGGAGGATTGTCATGATCCTGCAATTTTCATCGAAAGTTTTTGAACGGCGGCCACATTTTCTACCTTGGTTGATGTGGATGGTCTCCCTTCTTTCTTATCTTCATTAAGGTCTTCTCTTCCTTCTTTTGGAACGTTTCATCTACCTCAAAACATTGTTTCTATGTAGGGTATACGCACCATAAACATGCAACAAAGAATCAGCAATAGCAGAGGACTTCCAATTAAGTTTTGTTAATAATTTGATAACAGTTCTGACCTTAAAAGTTTCATTTCCATGGCTATAAACTATCTAATTTCTTGTAAGCAGTCATTTTCTACCTGAAATGGGTCAGAGGAATCTATCAAGGTTTAGCAGATATTAACACAAAGATATGATCAAACGTGTTTTGACTTGAAAGTTTCCGATAATCTTTTAAATTAAAGGCTTGCCCTAAAACCTTTTGAAGATCCCTCGTATAATTTCAGATTTCAGTTTTTATAAATTCGAAAGTTTTAGCAAACCGAATTTTCCCATGAATGTACATATATGAAACTTCTTCTTTGATATGCCTTGCGTATATTCGAAACGTTTGCCGTTTACTCCACTTAACATCTTTTTAACTTATTTGTATTTCAAAGCATTGTTCTTTCACAGTTTCGTTGATGTATAAATTATAAACAATGGATTGTTATTGAGAGAATTGATGTGCAAATCTAGTGTTAAATGATATTTATTAGTGAATATTTTAATTTTAATTCATATTCCGTCCTCTTCTTCACGCATTTTGAGTTAATAATAACTTTGGGTTTCTGTGATATACTTTCATAACTCGATTTGTCCAGCAAATAATCTTAAAATACTATGATTATATTGGGAATAAATTATAAATTAAGGAAAATATAAAAGTACGAATGTTTGAGAGAGGATACTAATCAATGATATGAATAGAGGACTAAAATCGGTCAAACATCGAGCTGGAAAATCGAACAATATTAAAAAACTCATTCTCAATAAACGCCGTTGATTACACTCTCTAAAAAAAATTAACTTTTTGTCACCTACAAAGATTAGAATAATATTTTTATAATGTAGTTTTATGTATAGATTTAAAAAATAGGAGTCTTTTTTATCGAAATGACTCCAGTTTTTTTTAAGTTGCTAATTACTATTTTTGTCAAACTTTGAACATTTTAACGAATCTTATTTATTATTTCTTATTTTCAGGTAATTTAACTAAATAAAATTTTAAATAAAAGCAACAATTTTAATTAAAATGCTAAGAGGAAAGTATAAAAATAGCCCGGATAAATTATGCTACATATGTGGTTCAGTAACATTTAAAAAAAATCCCCAAAGAATTTCTTCTCTAGTGAAAAAACTATATAATTTGTATTTTCGCTGTAAAATTGGCGACCAAGATAAAACATGGGCCACATATCTTTTGCACGACATACTTTAATTTTTTATCAAAATCAACTAAAGGAAAAATAAAAAGTCTTCAATTTGGTGTTCCAATGGTATGGCGAGAGCCTCAACATCATGCCACTGACTGCTAAGTAAGTAATTGTTTATTGTTCACTGTACCTATATTTTGAAGTAGTATACTGTAATATTATTTTTAAAAATATAAAATTAATTAAGTTTAGAACCACTTTATTGTAATCACACATATGTACATAACTTTAAATTTTATGAATATAATTTCCATACCTTTAGATCTGCTATTCGGCTTATACCTCACTCAAAAGATATTCCAGTACTTGAAGCACCGACAGAAATTGTTTTGTGTAACTCTGATGAATCAGATATGGAATAATGTGAACCAGAAACTAAAATTTATGTTCCTGAAACTGTTGATACTACTCCAAAACCTTTCTCACAACTTCATCTAGACGATCTTGTAAGAGATCTAAATTTAACAAAGCAACAGAGTAAATTACTGGCCTCGAGACAGAAAGAAAAAAATTTAGTATCAGAAGATATTCGAATTACTAAATTTCACATTCGATCAAAAAATTTACAAGACAAATTTTGATTTTACAACAATTTATGATACTGTAATAATATTTCACGTCTCTTTGAAGAATTAGATATACATTATGAACCCATTCAATGGAGACTTTTCATCGATGCTTCTTTATATAGTAGCTAAGCCGTGCTTCTACATAATGAAAATAAACTACCATCGATACCAGTAGCTCACTCTGTTGTTTTTAAAGAAACTTATGAAAATTTAGAGTTCATTTTAAAAAGCATATGTGTTTTTTGTGCCAGTAGGACAGTAGAGCTCGGGGAAAACATTACATACGCTCAGAATGGCCTTTAAGAGAAGAGACAAAAGTAGGTTGTCATAATGTAATACGTGAACCATTGGTTCCTAAGGAAAACATAATTTTGCCACTACTTCATATAAAATTAGGTTTAATGAAACAATTTGTGAAAGCCTTAAAGCATGACCAGCAAACCTTATTATATTTAAAAACAAAATTTCCTAAGATTAGTGATGCTAAAATTAGAGATGGAATCTTTGTTGCGCCTCAGATTCAACAACTTATGGTAGAGAGTGAGTTTGAGGCAAAATTGAGAAAGCCAGAATTGGAGGCCTATCATAGTTCCAAAGGTGTATGTAATGGTCTGCTTAGAAGGCACAAATCAGAAAATTACCACATTTTTGTTGAGAATTTGATTAGGTCTTATAATGATTAGGTCTTATTTTATCATAATAAAATATCCTATCCTAACCGTACCCTGATTAGTTTAAATTTAAAACTACTAATTTCGCCCCAAAATAAATACAGATTTGGAATCAGCCTAAGAAACTGCATACGTGGGAAAATTTAAACAGAATCAGAGAATGTGTATTAATCCTAATAGATCCAAGAACTCTTGTGAGGAACCGAGGGCAAGGTTTATTTTAAGATCAACTGAGTTTTGATGGTTTTCCTCTGGGAATTATCTTCGCAAAACAACCTTAAGAAACCCTCTGTCTAAAGCGGTCAATCTTCGGCAGGTAAGTCGCCGTTAATTACTTTAATGTAAATCATTTGCAACGCGTATAAGCAGATCATGGCAGATTTCCTTTACTTACCTTACCTATATAAACTTAATCCATGTTAATGAAAACAACACCCTCCTTTTTCTTGGTGTACTAGTCTAGATACCGATGTCTTAGTTAAAGTATTCAAGCTTGGTTATTGTCTCAACTGTAACTAGAAATGCCAAGACGGTTATAAACAGGGTAAAATAAACAGTATCTCTTAACAGAATTATCAGACATTTCAGCCAATGGAACAACCCATGCAAGAAACTCACCATAGTAAGAAACCTTATTTTTACTAAGGGCTGCAACCCCTCCCTTTCCCAATATACACCATTAAGCAACGATTGGATAAATTTAGAAAAATACGAACCTAGAATACTATCAATTTTCATGATATTAATCACTATCATCTGAGTTCGATGAATTCCTTATAAAAATATAGGAGAAAGCCCTCTGTAGGAAAAGTATTTCATTCATGCATAAAATCCTGGTTATAAACCGACTCATTATAATAATATAAATTGTCATTCAATATTCCTTTTTTAATACACTTTGATTTCTGTTACAATTTTTGTAATAGCGTTTCTGAATTAAAAATTGAAAAAATCATGAAGAAATTGAAATATGATCCCCAAAAGATTTTCAGTAGATGCGAATTGAAATCTAAAAAGTATAATAAAATCAAAGCCGAAATAAGTTTTTTAACAATTTTGCGAAAACATTCATTTGCTTCCTATTCTAATTTTGTAAGGTTGGCCAACATGAGAACGCACTGAGAATGCGCTCTAAGATTCGGCCGGACTCACATCGACGAATTTGATCTCTTGGCGCTGAAAGAATTCTCGCGCAATATGTTTTGCATTGGATGCTGCATTTTGGGGCAAAGAGAGGAAAAAAAAGAAGAAAATCAGCTAGGAGGAATGGCAATCTAGCGCAACTACGAGCTATTCGACCGCACTCATTCTTTTCTTCTACAAGTTGCCGTAATAAATATTATGCGACGTAAACTAATTACCCCATCCCCTCATGTCTCTTCATGAGTAGCTGAATGTATTGCTTAAAAGAACCGAATTCAAACTATGCCCCTCATGCGATAGGGCACAATTCGAGGCGGAGGGAAAGCAGGTTCGAGGAATAGCCCACTGTCGAACCCTCCATCATGGGCACCCCGGATAAGGGGCGAAGCTGCAACATTTGGGAAAGAGTTCACTCTATCCATAAGGACCCAGCCAGGACCACAGGGGGAAATTAAACCGTCTCTCTCCATGCGTGAAACAGCTTCGATATACAAAACCCCAAGAGGGTGGCACCCGGTGGGTGTAGTTGAGTCGATCACCACCCATCATTAAGTCCGCTATGAGTCATCCTTCAGGAGGGCATCCCCGTGCTCATTCACTCATCAATTCATCAATTTGATCTAGGCAGTTAAACCAGCTATGTGTGGGTTGTGGGGATAGAAGGTACCATACTCATTCTAATAAAAAGCTAACATAATCTTACTCCCAGGAAATAGAAAAATAAAGGTATAAGGAAAAAAGAAACATCTCGCCAGGAAGTGGGCTCCGCACGAGCCACTATAGACGATTACGAAGGTGCGAAGAGGAATCTTTTTGTATTTTCCTGGGAAAAAAGATAACAACCAACCCCCTTCCTCGATGCCACAACAAAGAGATCCGTTTGATGTAGGCGCTTCTACCCTCGAATGGGAGCACACCCAGCTACGGAAATAAAACAAAAGTTGTAGAATGAAAAAAAAGTCGGCAACCAGCGAAGACGTGATCAAGTTCGAATACCAAAACTCTGAAGAACATAACCATGTCTTTAAAGTACTTTACTGGCCAACCGAAATGGTAAAGAAGGCTTCAGAACATGGCTTACTTGCTTTTTACACAAAAATATCGCCCGACCAGATTGAACGCGAAGCATTCGTCTCTGTCCAGATGTGCTTTACATGCTGGGCCCTGCATAAGTACGCGACCTATGAATGCACCACTAAGGAAAAGGCTTGTTCAAAATGCACTAGGCAACCCCACAGCTTGGACGGATACAAAAGCACCGAAAAGAAATGCTTCAACTGCGGGGTTGCACATAGGACCTTAGCTATATCATGCCCAATAAAGAATCAGCTCACCGGGTAAAGAAAACGGAAATAAACTAAAAAAAAGAAAAATAATACTTACGCAAGCGCAAAGGCAAGATGACCAACGAAGTCACCTGATCATAGACTATGACGATGATGAAGGTAGCATGCATAATACTTGCTCACTTAGTGAAAATAGCGAAGCCAGGAGCTTACACCAAGGAACTAAACACTATGTAACAAAAAAAAACAGACTTAAGAAAATGTGGTTCCCGAAGAACTTACCCTTAAAGGAAATATATAACATGAATATGATACCCAACCAAGATGATAAAAAATTAACCAACCACGAAGAAGAAATACTCCAGATGAACACTGACCAGGACACCGAAGCAGACAAGCGACGAAGAAATCATAAGAGCAACTAAAGAATTTTCCATTAAAACTTGAAAAAGAAAAGAAAAAAAAGAAAAATCGAAAATAAGGATCTACTGTTCTTATGCTTCCCCTAACTAAAGGAAACAAGCAAAAAATGATAATCGACGGCTTGATATAAAAGAAATTTAAGTGGGATTACGACGCAGAGATAGAAGAAACTGAAATCCACAAAGCATTTAAACAAAGTATGATTTAATTAACCGAGGGAAAATGAAATTGCAGCATACTTAGAACAAATAATCACAAAAATGCCATAAGCCGAGAAACTGTACACTCCAATATTCAAATACCGAATTCTACCTGCATCATGACGAGATCTAGGAAGAAAATGAAAGAATTAAAAGAACTTAACTGGAGAAATTATGGAATTGGGCGACACAATGGAGAGGTATAAGAAAGCAAGTATGAATATTAATAAAAGTAAAATCAGATCTGGTCTGGAATAATATTATAAACAAAATGGACAACAAAACCGATCCAATGAACCTCTAAAATCAATAAAAAAGATTACAAGGATCACAAATAAAGGAACAAATAAAGATTTACATTTTACTGGAGAAAAACCACGAGTAAGAAAGAGAACATGAAAAAGAGATCGTAAAAACACTGGAAAAACAACGGTAAAACATTGCACCCCATTTACATCTAGACCAGGCGGACGCAACCGATAGGAGAAGGAATGACATTTAGAAAGTAGCAGTACTTGGCAACGGTCAAGTCCTTTAACCGGAAAGCCCATGTAGGAGCGGCATAACTAAAGCACACCTCACTAATGCACCGAACAATGTCCATTAGAAAATACTGAAGATCTTCAATTCCTGTCTGAAGATTGGATATTTTCCCCTAGCGTTCTAGACGACAAAGATAAACTTCCTATCGAAACCGAGCAAACCGAAGCAACAAATTGAAGGATACCCTCCCATCTCACAATTAGAGTTTCTTGGGAAACTTCTCGAAAATATCTTAAACGAAAGGGTAAAAAATATCTTGAAAATAGGAACCAATACAACCGACAGCCACACGGGTTCAGGAGCAAGTGAGGAACGAAAACGCGCTAATGTGAGGAACGAAAACCACCTAGGAGAAGATTAGACATCATACTCTGTGATTTTTTCAAAGCTTTCGTCAAGGTGTGGATACCCAGCAAATGAGGCTAGGAGAAGCAACCTAAACATAGAAATCAACCTATGCAAAATATTAAATGGGTATCTGGATGTAAGAAAAGGCGACTCTACACCTAAACGGCCAAACTGCTCTCTATCTCCAATATTGTACGCCCTCTATATCATCGACTAACTTCACCCGACACAGTAGAGTGAGATGTACATCCAATTAACAGATGATATGACACTGATTATTATCAGTGATAGAAAACCGCCCAGAGTTATAGCACAAAGGACTTCCAGAAAATTGAATCATATATTCGATAGTGAAAAACGAAACAAAAATAAATCGAAAAAGTACAAGTTCAAATTAATTCCAGTGAACCGAAGGAAAACAGCGGTTGTATGAGTAGACGAGGGGCGTACTCTTATAACACATAAAGGCGAGTCCTAGGACTCAAACTAAGGACAAAAGGATATACCTTACATTTATCACAGAAGGGTTCGGAAAAGAAAAAGACCCTAATAGCACAGCACTCATTCCAAAACCTCTCAAGCAATAACGAGAGAAAGCTATACATGGCCCTTGTTCGCCCTAATCCTTCGCCGATAATCCTCGCACATACTTAAGCAATATACAAATAAAAAAGGCTCAGAGAATACAAAACTTTGCCACCAGATTCATCTAAAACAAGTGAAGAAACGATTGGCTTGGCTCATATCAGATATATTACACCGGAGAACAACATTTAGATCCAATAACCCAAGTACTACATGAAAGTACGAAAAACCTATGGAACAAACGGAATGACACCCTATACAGGAAGGAAGAAATTAACTAAATCACTATACCTAGTAATGGAATCCTTCAATTCTGATATAGTCGACGATTAAACGAAAGCAGGAAAAAAGTCGCTACGAAATATTAACCCGATAAATTGCTAAAAGAAACAAAAACAATACCCCGAATGAGACAAACGAAATTGACAACAACCAGAAAAGTAAAATAGACAATTCAGGTAGAAAAAATGGGAATAGATAACAGATGAGACCATGAAAAATGAAAAATGATGATAAATCCGAAGTGGAAAAAGAAAAGAAAAAAAATTAAAAAAATGAATATTAAAAAAGCAAGTGTTCGAGAAATAAAGCAAACAACAAACACTAAGGAAAGCAAAAAATGAAAATAAAATGAAAGTGATTGCTAGCAACCTGGCACAAATCATAATCATCCTCACCCAAATCACCCTAATAATCCCCCTTGTCCTAAGTTAACCCCGCACACCTTACACCAGTTTAATATAGATGTCATAGAATGGGGTCAATTTAACCCTTCCTGCTTTACGAGTGCGTGCGAAGTTTACAATAAAGCAGAGTGCAAATTAACTGAAAGTAGGTTGGCCAATAGTCGACTATCTTGGAGTTCCGGGATAACAGAAAAACGGGTACAAAAATAACGTTACTAATGTGCAAATCAATATTATATAACAAGGTTAAAAGGAGTTTTAGAATGAGCTATACGCATACTATATTTACACGGATCTTCAGCAGCTAAGAGGGGGAGAGACGTGGTGAGGACGGTCACCATACGAACAAACGGACAATATTGACCGAGGGACACTCGAACGACCTGGAGCGTAAACTAAGCCGATGATGAGGCTTACACTAAGGAAGGATGGGGGGGGGGGGGCAGATAGAGCACTTGCACAGGAGAGTTGCGCATTGCTGTTACCTCAAATGTTTGGTTCGAGGGAGTAATCCTTGCCTTGGTGCAAAGTTCAAACAATAGACTCTGGATCCTGACTTTTACAGGGGGGGGGGGGGAACCTTAAATCTTGCTTTCGAGTAACACGAATCAAGATTGAGCGTGCTGCGTTCAAGGAGCGGGGTAAGCGGGTTGAGGTATACTCACGTGAATTAACGAGAATACCGGGAGCTTGAGGGATTCTGCGAGAATTGTGCTTAGTCTAACGTGACGCAAATAGCGGCTACCGACGGGGATGCACAGAGGATACTGACGGGGCAGGAAGAACGGCAGATACTGCCTTTCAACTCTGGCGCTGGAGGATTTATAAGGGTCAAATGGGGGTTTCCCCCTCCGTCCTAAGGGGAGGGTTCTAGGGTCAGACGCATCAACAGACGAGAATAGACTCGGCCTTTTAGTGCGAGCGCAAGAAGGTTCTTAAGCCGGCAAGGATAACTTTGTCCGACTCCAGATGGGACTTTCTGGGCTCTCAAACTTGTCGCAACTTGCTGTGATGGTGGCATTTCAGGTCACTACGGCGTCTCATAATTTCACACCTCCATTAGCGCAGATAAAAAGGGTCACCCGGCTGTCTGTTGTCTCTCTTTCTCTATTGAAGGGCGAGGCGGCGCGTATCTTCATCTCTCTCTCTCTTTCTTTCTCTCTCTGCCTTTCTATTTGTGATCTCTCACAACTTCCTCTTCATATCCATATCATCAACATTCCACACCACACGATATTTTCTAACTATTATATATTATTTTCCACATATTTTCCTCTTTTCCTATCTCTTTTTCCTAACCTCAGCCTAACAATTATTCACCAAATTACTGCGTTAATCAGTAGGTCGAAACATATAAAGCTATTCCAATCTATCCTTCTATTCCCAGCTATTAGTAGTCAGTCACCTGTGATAAACTTCTGCCCTCATACTAAACATTCCTTTTCACCCTTTTTCATTTTCTTTTTCTATCCAGCTCCCATAGCCCCCACCGTTCCCTCTTCCTCTGGAAAAGAAGCCTGGTGTGAGAGAGGGGAGTCTAGAAGGCTCTCCTGTTGGGGTCGACTCCCCTCTTTTTCCACTAGGAGCGAAGGTGGAGGGGCCTGTGGCCGAAACAATATTAATTTCCACAAGAAAGATCTTACAGAGGGACTGAGTTTGGCGCTTTTACGCGCATTGCCCTCTGTTAAATGCCATCTCTGGAAAGGCGCCAATCTAGGCAAGAAATTTAATCAGCAATTTTGGTGAGTGATAAGAAGAATAAGAAGAAATATATGGGGTGATTAGAGATTCTTTATATAGAGACATATTAAAAATCACTTTTCTTCTGTAAATCTTGTACTTGATATTTATGGTGTTGATATCCTTGTCTCTATAAGCTAGTTAAACTCGTCTGCCTTTTGAAAAGATTTCACCTATTTATTGCCTGATAAGGAATTGGAACCATGTATATTTCCTTCACTGGAATGCATCATGCATAAAATTGATTAATTTAAATGTATAAATCTTTATTCGTCTTAATCATTTCATGGTTCATTGGGGAAAGTAAATCCCAATAAATTTCTAAACTTTTCCAGCAGTTTGTCCACAAACCCACGAACATGTTTCTTACTTATTTACATTTTGTTCATAAAGCAAAAAATTCAAGATCAGTTGCAAATATTTCTCTTTAAATAAAGGAGCTGCTTTTGATTTCGGGCCTTTAAAGCTGAACTGATATTCTGAAATTCCGCTTCAACCAAATTTTGGCTCTCGATGACCTATTAGTGGAGGAAATGGGGCGCAAGACGGTATAGAAATTAAAACTATATAAATGCTTGTGAAATAAACAGATTATAGATAAATACTAATCGTGACTGAAGAGTGCATGCAATCTCTGTCGAATCAACGAAACTCAAAGGAGATAAAATTACTCAAATTAACCTACCATTTTTTTACAGCGAATGCTCTCCTATGGACGAACTTTCAAGAATTATGCTATGACGCCACACATATCTTTAACAGTTAAAAACATCAGAAGTTTTCACACCTTGTTGGACAATTTAAGGGTGTCGGGATCAAGCAAATTTTTTGGACTACTGTACGATACCTGTTGAGCATAATATCGAATCATAGTTGTTATTTAAAAGACCTCACAGAGGGAAACAAGCAATAAATAATACATCCCATGTGAATGGCGGTTGTGGCCTATGTGTACCCTATAATAATGCGAAATAATTTGGCAATATCATGCTGCTTATAAATGTAACTTACCTACATAGTCTGTTTTGACATGGTAACGGCTCTTATGGGGAAGGTTTTTGCCCAAATTATAAACCAAAAACAATGTCCATTAAATGAAAACAATGATTCTTGGGATCTTGTTGAGTCCCATGAAGTTGTAGAGGAGGAAACACAATTGTTGAGTCAAAAGGGTGGCGACAGTCAATCAATCAATTGTGGCTTAATCAACTGTATGAAAGTCAGTGTTTCTGCTCTCTCAATAAAGCATCCTAAAAATATCCCCCTCTCCTAGGGAAAAGAGGTCATTCCGGCACAGTACCATGCGCTGTCTCAAACTAGATCTAAACTACTTTGGCTTTATTTCTGCTTCTTGACATCTCCCTTTTCACCTCTTTTCAGTCGGAGCTATTTTAGCAAACTAATCGCCAATCGCTTTCGTCTATTAATTCGTGGTGGGAGCAAGGAGGAGTGGATTCGCCCTCTACTCTCAGTTCCGGTTGTATTGTTAGGTTTTAAAAGCATCGGAAGTCATCCATACTTTTCCCATTTTACTTCCCCTATCAATCCCGTTTTTACTATATTTTATGCCCAAATGCAGGAGCCGACCCCTTACGTTTAATCACCAGGAAGGTAAAATGCTTCCTAATTTTGCCCATTGGGCTCAAGCGGCACCTTATGCCCAAGATTTGGGTTCATTTCTCGCAGTAGTGTTTTAGCTTTTGCCCCCTATATAAATATAGGATACCAAGGTCGATTATGGTAAAAATGGATAAAATAATAAGAATAGGAATCATAACATTTGACATGGAAATGCGTGCCCCCTTTAAGTATTTCCAATATTAAAGGTGTTTTCCTTTATCGTCTTCCACATAATGGAATCCGCAACCAAGAGGTGCCGATTTAGCGTGAGGGCATCCAATACTATGCATTCTCAAATAAAGTATTCTCGGACAGAGATAGTCTTGTTGAGAGACCCCTCTAGAGGCTACCCGAAGTTTTAGATCAAAGGTTGGTGTGTTTTATTTTGGCCAGTGTGCCAGTTTCTCAGGCTTTCCACTTTAGTGTGAGTGCACCGGATCCACTTATGTTTCTAGCTATTTATAGTGGCGTGTCAACTAAAGATTCCCCTCGCCCATAGCCAACTGTCCTTACAAGTCACAAAAGTGACCCTTTTCGCTTCTAGGGGTAATGTGCCTATGTGTTACCTCCCTTTAGTCTGGTGAGTAGAGACCTTGGCAATGTATCTAAGGCGGCAAAGAATCATGGTTAAGTATAGGAGAAGATTAAGACTGATACATCTCTTTGGCAAGTACCAACCAAGGGGTAAAAAAAAGAAAATCATAAGAACTACTTCCGTAGGAGGGTAGGGGGACTCTGGAGATGGCTGGTTCTTTTAACATTCAGGCAAAGGAAAATGCTGTGTGAGCAGCTTGCGTCTGAGCTGCGTCGTGAAACAGAGAGATAAGAGTATTACACCTACCTCTCAACCATTATAGAAGACAACAGAAGAGAATGGAACCTCAAGTACTTCATAGCCCTTCGATGAGAGAAACTGGCTTCAAGCATTTTTAAGTACTCCGCGCGACTAAGGAAAAAGTAGTGTCTGACGATCTTTTATTCCATCAGTGTCTGAGCTTAGCGTATTTCCTGAATGAGAAACCAAAGATTTCCAGTTTTTAGGCAGTCCTTTAGTCAATGTCGCCAATCTCGCCCATATTGCAAAATTAAGTACACTTGACATCGTTAATGGCACATCAATACACACTCTATCTTTGTAAAGGCATGTCTGTGCAAGGGATCTTCTAAAATACTTTCTTTAGGAAATTATTGACGAGCTACTCAACCACAGAAGTGTGCTTTTGTTAACATTTTAAGACACTCTTTCCATTAGCCTGGTTGTGTTAGCAGTGACAGAGCGTTGTGCATAGTTAGAAAGTATTTTAACTTGCAAAGAAGGGTTCAACACAAATAGGCTTATATAATGCTGCGTAAAATATATATCTTGCTTTCAAAGTGTAGTGTTTGAATTGTGGCAGATGACATCCTTTTCTTCAAAGAATTGCAATAATTACCTGTTTAAAAAATAATACTATCTGTCTAGGCATTAGACCGAAGATTATAATGAGAGGCAAAGTAGTCATATCGCCCGTATACCTAAGAAGACATCTCCTATGTTACTCAAGAGAGAAATGCACTATCTTCTAGTGATACTTGCACGCCTGAAATTACAGTAGTTCTTGACAGTCAGGAACGCATTAGGTGATTCTATTTCAACGGGCGCCATCCTGATCTGGCTGGGAGCAATTATGTATGAATCCTCTTCCGGCCTATATGGGATCTCGACTGTCGCATTCAACACTACATCGCTACTTAATAACTCGTTTCAGAGAAAGCAAAGTTCACTAAGCTTGCAGTCGAGCCTCGCTCCAGCAGTTGGGAGCTACCCCCTAAAGGAAAACTAGCAATGGCGGTGATGACCTTTTCCTCAAAAATGGCCTCAACAACTTATTTATGTTACCTTTAGCGAAAGTTCCTTCAGTAGAACTACATTGGACGTAAGAATAATTGTAATGTAATGCGAAGACTTTTTCTCTTTCAGCAATAAGAGAGCATCAGTTACCTCGCCCCTGCTCGAATATGGAAGTGGAACGATTAGGGACCTCTCTCCTTCACAGAACGAGGCAGCCTAAACCCAAATGCATCCATAGTTTCTAAGAACTCGCGGCGGAGGAAAGTGAAGGCTGACGTGCTGAGCCAAATCTTCTCAAATAAGACCTGAAAGGAGACAGCATTAATGGCGCTTTCGATGGCTAATACCCCAGCTCTATCCGTCGTAAATTCTGCAATTTATTTTACTGCAACATCCGTGGTCTCTATGGCAGCTGGAGAGAGCTTTCTGTTACCTTAACTAAATATGATACTATTTGCTGCTCTGAGACTCTTATATCAAATAGGAGACACCCCAGAACTCTTTCTGCGAAATTTTAATAAGCCTATGGAATTTCTGAGTAACTCCTTACCTCGAGCGCAAGGCTTGTGTGTATATACTCGAGCGGAATTTAATGCTTAACGTTTTATTAAGAATGAATTTGGATGTCATGAGATCATGATTATTAGAGTATGCAGCCGTTTTAATAATTTTCATATTTTTAGCCTTTAAAGAAACCCCGACTTAGAAGACAGTATTTATGATTACCTTCTAAACTCATATATTAATAATCAGGAGGAGAACAAGAAATCTTGCTTCACTTTTATTGGTGATCTAAATGCTCATCACAGAGACTGGCTGAATTCAGTTACCCCAACCAATCAACATGGTATTGCTGCTCTTGATTTTTCTAATATTACTGGTTGTGAGCAGTTAGTTACTGGTGCAACTCACACATCCCGCAATCGTTTTTATCTTTTACTTACTGGTGTGGGAGGGGTTGTTGAGGTTCAAACCACTGCACCAATTGGTTCCTTAGATCATCAAAGTTTGGCTCATAAAATCCAGTTAGATTTCCCTATTCCAGACTTTACTATCTACAGGATGGTTGTTATCAAATCTAGAATTAACATGGATGGGATTAACCCTGTTTTTAATAGTATTGTCTGGAGGGATATCTATGATGCTTTTTGCATCATTACCGCATTGAATTTAAGGTTATTAGATTTGAAAAGTAGGTTTGTACCAATGAGAAATCTCAAAACTTGATCTCAAGATAAAGCATGGTTTAAGGACAAGTGTCGCCTGGCCTATCGTAATAAGCATGCTGCCTATAATCTTTGATCTAATAACCGCACTCAGTTGTGTTGGGAGAACTATGTTGTGGTGAGCAACACGGCAAATAATGTTTATAAAGAGGCTGAAGCTCAACATAATGCCCATTTCAACAATGTCCTCACAGGTGCGGCTCAGCCGCATATTTGGTGGTCAGCACTTAAATCTGCTTTGTTTGGTGTTGAGCCTGCTATTCCTTCCTTAATGAAGCCTGATGGTAGCGTTACATATCATCCTCTTGATAAAGCCAGCATTCTTGCTGACAGTTTTGATTCCAAGCAAAGTAAGGAAGATATTAGGCTGCCCTTAGGCTGTCACCCACTACCTAGTTTTAATACATTTGCCTTCAGATCCTCTGACATAAAATTTCTTTTATCTAACTTGTTTTTTTCATCTATTGATCTGTTTTCATTGATTTTATAAAGATTTAGCAGTCACCTAGCTCCAAATCTGGCTGTTATATTTAGTATTTTAGTTCGTCGGGGATCATTTCCTGAATGCTTGAATTGAGGTAACATTTTTCCAATTCTCAAATGATCATTAGCCTCTCCATCTCCATCTCCCAGTGAGTATAAGCCATTTCCACTACACCGATTTTATCTAATACTTTTGAACGTCTGCTGTCCAAACGTCTTTCTCTATATTTGAGACAGTTTCTTCCAGTGACTCAGTTTGGCTTTAGAAAGGGGCTAGGCACTACTGATGCAGTATTATTGCTGGTACATGAAATGCAGTCTGCTTGAGACAAAAAATGTGAGTCTAGGCTTGTTTCTCTCGACTTTAGTGCCGCCTTTGACACTGTCAACCATAATGATTTTATTTTTAAATTAAAGTCTGTTGGCATTGGTGGTAGAGTCTTAAGTACCTATTTTAACAGTTTTTAACTAATAGACAACAACGTGTTGTTGTCGATGAGTGTTTTATTTCTTATTCTGTAGTATATTCTGGAGTTCTTCAGGGTAGCGTTCTAGGGCCTTTGCTATTTATATTATATCTAGTGACATGTGGTTTAATATCACTAATAAAATTCTAGCACATGCTGAGGACACCTCTCTCTATGTTCATGTTCCATCTCCTGCAAAGAGACAGTGTTGCAAACAGCCTCACTTAGGATTTGAATAAAATTCATTCCTGGTGTCTTCAGTGGGGTTTGAAATTGAACTCTAATATTCTAAGAAAATGATTGTGAGTCGTTCTAGATCTCTCTTGCATGAACATCCCAATTCGTTAATAAATAGAGCTTTGATTAACAAGGCTGAATAGCTCAAGCTTTGGGGATTAACTCTAGATTCGAAACTCACGTTTGAAATGCATCTAAGATACATGTCTTGGGATATCTCGCAGCAATTGGTCACGCTTCGTAAATTTAAGAAAATTTAGAAGGAGAGGATGTTCTTCGCAAGTGTTTCTTTTCTTTTATTATACCTAATTTTGAGTATTATTCTGCTGTATAGAGTTCTGCTGCAGACTCTTATCTGCGATTGCTTGATAGTGCATTTAATTCTGTAAAACCTTTACTATCAGATTTGGATTTAGACATTGGGCATCGTAGAGATGTTGGAGCCCTTTGTATTTTATTTAAAGTACATAGTGATTGATGTTAATCATCCTCTGCAAACAATTTTGTCGAGATTTTATCAACCAGACAGAGCTGCTACTTATTCTGAGGTGGAAATTCCTTGGCGTTCGAAATTGGTCGTCATTCTACATCTCAGTTTTCTAAGTGCTTTTTACCGAGCATATATAGCTTTTGGAATACCTTGCCCACAAATATTGTGACTGCTCTTTTTGTTGCGTAACAGTAGAGCTGTTTAATTATTTTTACTTTCTTTCTTGCTGTGCTTTGACCTGAACTGACACGTATTGGTGGTATAATTTCCAAATTTTCAGTGTGGCTCTTGGCATGGTCAATATAACAATAATAATAATAATTATCTGAGTCGCATACGGTCTTAGGAAGTGATTCGTCTCTCTCTTAAAAAGAGCCGTGTCATTTCTTTTCCAAATAGACCTTGAGTAAAGGTTCTTTCAGTGAAACTGCAGTGGACACCAGAGAATTATGTGATGAGCTTCCAATGCTTGCTACCTAACCCCTATCCTTTTATTGGCCTTGATTCATGAGATATTGCTGGGTTCGTGATCTCTTTGCACCGTCCTGAATCACAAAGTATTTATGGCTCTCTCTCTCTCGGAATAGCGACTGGGCTGGCAAATGCGCAATTTAAACATGATATGATGTCTGCGTTCTTCCTTTGCCTCTCAATACCTCTCTTCTATATATATTCCACTGGCTTCAATCAAATATGGTCCAATAAGTTATTTCTCCTTCTTATTTAGTCTTCTACTAGGGTGTGTGCCGTCTTTGGCAATGAAAACATCCCGTACACAATGCCTAGACAACTAGTTGTACGAAGCTTGGCTTTTCTGGTCGCTTTGCTTCTGTGGTTTCAGAATACATTACAAGAGCCTTAATGAATGAATACCAAACTCCTTTATGTACGCCTGGGGAACATCATTCGAGCTGCCTGATATTATCCAATATTCTCTAATGTGTGTAAAGGTTGATGCAGAAATTGGCAAATTTTAAGCTAGCTTATTTAATCGACCTGAGAGGTCTCCTAGTCGGAGTCTCTGTTCTAAATGCAGACGAATATATGTGAGGGTTTTTTTTTGTGGCAGCATTTTGCCATGTTATTTTTTTATTCGAGAAAACCTATGATTCTGCGTTAGCAAACGCTGTAAGGTATACCCTTCATCTCTGGGGAGACGCATCGCGAAGCCAAATATGTTTGTATGAAATCTTACAAGATTGTAAATTCGTGTACGTGTGGGGTAAGCCATCTGTGGACGAATTGGGCAAAAGGAAGACGCTTCGCTGGGAGGTGTCTTTAGTGTCGTTTTCATCGTCATGATCTACATAGACGGGTTTTCGATCTCTTTATATTTTGCTTTAATTCGAAGTAAAATTTAATATTGCTATTTTCTGTATGATATAAGTCCTGACAGTACAGCAATAAAACTGGATCGAATACAGTACTCAGGACTTAGAGCTGCACTTGGCGCTTTGTCTTGTACCAGATTAGATTATTTGGAACGGGAGTCAAATTTTGTGCCACTAAAATTTCATATAAAACTAGTAGATATATTCAGTAAGAGATTTGAAACTAATATTACACCCAATTAAAATTATTCTTTAAATTAATTTTAATATTACTTCTATGAACACCAGCCTTTTCTCCTACCATTTTCTGGTCGCATCTGACACCTTTTGAATTTACTCATATAAATGATCAAGACTTGACAGAAATACAACATAATCATCTTGATGCAGCTTTCCCTCTTAACATTATCTTGGATTTTTCCCTAACTAGATTGGAATAGAAAACATTACTCATAGATGCATACAACAAAAATTTTCTTTAACCATTGGAAACTAAATGAATGGAGGATTTATAATAATTCATACTGATGGTTTCCAAACTGCAAACTCACTACGCTGTGTTTGTTTATGTGAGGGAAGATTGAAAAGGTTTCTCTTTTCAAACGACTACTCCATTTATATAGCTGAATTATATGCAATATTTAGGACCATTTTGTCGATCAGACTTCAAAAACCTGACTGGCAGAGGATCTTAATATGCTTTGTTTCTCTATGAGCTCTCCTTGGATCGTTCAATGGATTGTGTCATTTGTTGCGCATCAGCAAATAAATCTAATTCGTTTTGGATCCCCAGTCAAGTTGGCATAAATCGAAATGATACGGTAGAAGAAGAACCAAAATTTGCGAGTTCTTTGAAAACTAAAGTTCCTATAACATATTTTGTTATGAACTTTCCAAAGAATTTCTAAATTCCAATAAATAACAATAGCAGCAGGCATAGTCAGACTGCAACGGATTATTACCAATTGCAAAAGCAATTTTATTATGACCAGAAAAGTTCAAGTATTCCTAACTAGAAAGACTTAATTTTACCCGCCTCAGTCATAGACCCCATTTTGATCATTTCGAACAACAAGGTGATTCCTGCCATGTTACCTTAAGTCCTGATCATTGGATTCTATTTTGCCCAAAATGACCAATCTCAGGCAATTTATGCTATTGTATTTCAGAAAAAATTCCATGATATTTACCTATGTAAATATTCTGAGTAACTTAGTGTCAAGCAAATTAATGCTCTTTAAAAAAAACAAAAAAAAAACTAGGATCTATCTCATTTAAGAAAAGGGTATTATTATAAATTGGGAATTTTAATAACCGATGCAATTACCAAATATTATCTACAATTTTGGTGACCATTTATTGAAAACTACATTTCTTAAAGGAGTCAATAGCTATTTTTATAATATTATTTGATTTGGTGTACACCATTGTTAATGTTTATTAAATTAAAAAAACTGTTAGTAGTATTCTATTATTGTTTATTTTATTGTCTAGTTGTTTCATATAGACGGATATGAATGTATTACTGTATCTTGTCAGTTCATCAGTGTTATATATCTAGTATATACATAAGTAAAATTAATAACTAAGTAAATCAATAACTATTTAATGAGCATTATTTGATTTGGTGAACATTATCGATAAAACTTACAGAACTACATGGTTTTTGAAGTGTTATAGGGTGATACTTTAACGTGTAACAAAGTTTCACTTTTGTCTTGTCCTTGGGTTAAAAGTGTTATTTTCCAATTGTTTTTGATTCTATTAAATAAAAACGTGAATTTTAATCTCAAAACTTTAACTTTTGATAAGGACATTGAATTTTAAATTGCCAATTAATGGTAAATAACATTATTTTGATGCAAATAGTAAAAATATATAAAAATTTTCAAGGGTTATATATTTTTCATTTATGTTATAAACATGATATACTGTATTTAAAAAGTTGTAGAAACAGATATACAGTAGTAATAGCTATTATTCCCCTTATATTTTGTATTTTGCGAGCTAGACAGTAATGGCAGTTCTTTTACATTCCAAATCGATTCATACTAATTTGGTGAAAAATAAATTATAGAGCTTTCTAGAACTTTCGAGAATTTTTTATATGTTAGAAGAATTTCTAGAACATTCTGGCAACGTAGATGACTGTATAAATACAAGGAATGTCTACATAACAGATCAGTTAACTCTAGCCGTCACAGCGCAGACATCGTCACACATGGCATCAAGAGGTTGTAAGCATCCGACAGACGCATTTTGCTATGTCTGCGGCGAATATATTAAGACAAGAGCGAAAAAGCACTCTGTAGAGAGATCTGCTAAAATGTGTGAGGCCTACAAGGCATATTTCGGCATGCCAGTCAGAGATCAAGACAAACCTTAGGCATCTCATTTCTCCTGCGAGCTCTGCAAAAGAACTCTTGAAGATAAAATATATATATATATATATAAATATGATGTGTTTTGTTTATATGGATACTGGCTTTTTTTAACATTGCTAATAACACTAAGTGAAAAATATTTGTATATTTATACTTATGTTTTCATTTTTTTTTTTACAGGATGGTACAGAGGAGAAAAGAGACCTATGAATTTTGAAATCACACGAATTTTGAGGGAACCCACTGACCACTCCAATCAATTGTTTCTTCTGCATGGTGAACCTTTCCAAACGTAAGCAGGCAAAAATGCGCTTGTTATCATGTATCCAGACCTTCAGTCATCTATTGCACCAGTAAGACACAGTTCTGAGCTCTCCGTACCCACTCCTCTAAAAAGAAAGGAACAGTTTTTCGAAATAAAAATCAGTTCAGAAGAGCATTAAGTCATTGATCCAGATTACAGAGGCGCAACTGAGGAAGAAGCCCATACTACCCCACCTAAAAAGATCTCAACGACCTTGTCAGAGATCCTAAACTCACAAAGTTCAATGCCAAGATTCTAAGTTAGAGGCTCAAGCATTGGGATTTGTTAGAGGACAGTGTCCAAATATCAGGTCAGAAAAAGCGTCACCAGTGTTTGAAACCCTTTTACACGTAAAGATGAGCTTTTTTCCTTTGTCATAATGTGATAGGTCTGTTTGAGGCTGTCGGAATCGCCTGTAACCCAAAGGAGGGGCGTTTCTTCATTGACAGCTTGCCCAGGAACATGTACCCATCTCTCCTCCTTGCTCACTCGGTCCAGCTCAAAGAAGAATACAGCAGTGTCAACATCTTGCTAGATGCATTAAAATATGAATAATACGGTTGGTAGATTATCGGAGACCTCAAAATGGTGACCTTCTTGATAAGTCTCAGAAGGGGATATACCAAGTTTCCTTGTTATTTCTACCTTTGGGATATCAGAAACACCTTGGCACACTACCATTAGCGGGATTGGCCAAAACGGACCGAGTTTAGTGGGAGGAGAAACAACATCAAATGTGAGCCTTTGCTGGAATCCCGAAAAGTACTGTTTCATCCTCTGCACTTAAAATTAGGCCCTATGAAACAATTCGTCAGAGCTCTAGATAAGGAGTCTGCAGCTTTCAAGTATCTCCAAGATTTCTTTCCTAAGCTATCTGCGGCAAAGGTGGAAGCCGGGGTCTTCGTCCGTCCGCAAATAAAAAAGATCTTGGAGTGCAAGGAGTTTTCCGGGAAGCTCACTAGGACGGAAAAAGCAGCGTGGGGCAGCTTTATTGCAGTGGCTCTGGGATTCCTTGGTAATCACAAAGCTGAAAACTATGCAGAAGTTGTTGAGAACTCGGTCAGAAACTACGGCAAGATGGGTTGCTGGATGTCCCTGAAAGTCCATATTCTTAACGCTCATCTTGATAATTTTAAGGAGAACATGAGAGCGTACCCCGGGGAGCATGGCAAGCGCTTTCACCGGGATCTACTGGACTTTGAACGCTTGTATCAAGGATCGTATAATGAAAATCTGATGGAAGACTATATTTGAGGGCTCATTCGTGAAAGTAATTTACAGTATAAGCGTAAATCACCAAGAACTACTCATTTCTAATATTTTAATTGTTTCACTTATTTAATTCTAGAATAAATAAACGCTATTTTTGTATCATGTTGTTTTGTTTCTACTTTAAGCAAATGAAAGTTTAAATTTGCCACTTCCTTCCAGAGGGAATAGGTAAATTTCATATAAATATCATTATCCTTTACACAAAAGCAAAGTGTGAAATAAATATAAGTGTTTTTTTATGTATTCTAGACACAAGCAAATATAAAATAACAAATGCTACCCAAAGATAAAAATTATGTTACTTATTTATTGGTGCACTTAACGATGTACTGATATTATTCTATTACTTTGTTATATGTTCTCTCTTTGGTACGAATCTAAAATGCAACGATACCTATTTATTATTTTCTTTTCTGAATATGTTGGCAATAATCCGTAATTGTTTAGCACATAAATACAGGATATTTAATTCAATTAAATCTTTGCAGAATGATTTAGAGAAGCGCTTCGTCCCACATGTGTCACCCATTGGAAGGCGCCAGAAAAAGACGATACCGTCAAGACATTGTAGTATGAGAGCATGGACGTAAACACTAAGGGCGCAAATGGTAGGCATCTTTAAGTCTGAGGCCATTGGAGAAAAGAGAAAGATAGATTCTAAACATGTCAGAGACCAATGAAAATTCTCTGAATCACGCCTAGCGAGATTATGGGTATATTCCTTTGTGTTTGATCAGAATAATCTTGCTTACAGATTTTAAAAAGTAAAAGTACAAGAAACGCCAAAAACTATTTCGAGGTTGAGGGTAGTCAGGCTTGTGGATTGAGGACGCCGCGTGCCTTGCTTGGAAGTGGACACATCCAATTATTATAACTACATACTTCAATCTTCAAACCTATAATTATTAGCTTTTTTCATGCGGACGCCAATGTACGAACATCGATTTAGCATTAGTCTCTCAGACCTCAATCTTTAAAGATCGAATTAGTTTTGTTCCTATAGACGTCAAACTTTAAACATCGATTTAACATTTTTCCTTCAGACAACAATCATCAAACACAAATTTACCCTGTGTCTTTCAGAAGTCAGTCTTCATACATCGATTTAGCCTTGCTCCTTCAGAGGTCAATTTAAAAACATAGATTTTCCTCCAGATGTCAATCTTCATATATTCATATAGCCTTTCGTTCAGAAGTCAATCTTCTAACTTCCATTTAGCTTTGATGCTATAGATGTTAAACATTAAACATAGATTTACTTTAGGTCCATCTGACATCAATCTTCAAAAATCGATTGAAAATTTGTCCTTCAGACGACAATCTTCAAACATGGATTTAGGCTTCTTCCTTTAGATGTCAATATTAGAACATTGATTTAGTTTATATCCCTCAGACGTCATACTTCAGACATTGATTTAAAATTTGTTCCTATAGACGTTCGAAATTTAAACCTCGATTTATCATTTGTCCTTCAGACGTCAATGTTCAAATACGAATTAGCATTATCCTTCAGACGAAAATCTTCAAACATCTATTAAGCCTTTGTCCTTCAAATGTCAATCATCAAACATTGATTTAGCCATTGTCCTTCGAAGACATTTATCGAACCTCGATTTAGGATTTATCCTTCTGACGTCAATCATCAAAGATCAATCTAGCATTTTTGGGTTAAATGTTTATCTTCACACATCGATTTTCCTGATGTCATTCAAAACTAAATTTTTAAACTTCAATATAGCCTTGTCTTACACATCGAACTTCAAACAGCTTTGAAAGTTTCTCTTCAGACGTCAATCGTCAAAGCTAGATTAACTTTTTTATTATACAGGTAAAATTTTAATTATCGATTTAATATTTATCTTTCACCCCCCAGTCTTCAAATATAAATTTAGCATTAGTCCTCCATATTTTAATATTAGAACATCGATTAAGCATTTGCCCTTCACACGTCAATCTTCAAACATTGATTTAGCAATTCTCCTTCACACCTTTTTCATCAAATATCCATTTACCCTTTGTATTTCAGACGTCAAGTTTCAAACATCGATTTAGCATTTGATTTTCAGATATCTATTTTTAAACATCGATTTGGACTTTGGACTTTGGCCTTTGGCCTTCAGGCATTAATCTACTTAGCTATTTTTAGCTCAGGTGTAAATCTTCCAACATCGATTACTCCATTTTCCGTGTGACGTTATTATTCAAACATTGATTTAGCCAGTGCCCTTCAGTTGACAACCTTCAAATATCGATTTGGCTATTGTCCTGAATACATCAATCTTCAAACATCGATTTAGCATATTTATTCCGACATCAAACTTTAAACATTGATATACCATGTGTCCTTCGGACGAAATCTTTAATACATCGATTTTGCCATTTTCATTCATATGTCAATCTACAAACATAGATTTTCTTTCAAACGTCAATCATCTAACATCGAGTTAAATGTTTATTATTGTCGCCAAGCTTTAAACTTCGATTTATACTTTGTCTTTGAGACCTTAATTAACAAAAGTAGATTTATCTTTTCCTATATACGTTAATCTTCAAACAAAGATTTACTCTTGCTTCTTAGATTTAGCCTCTTGTCCTTTAGAGGTCTATCTAAAAAAATCGTTGAGCCTTTGATCTTTAGTTGTTAACCTTAAAACATTGATTTAGCCTTTGTCTTTCATAAGCCAATATTCAAATATTGATTTAGAATTTGTGCTTCATGCGTCAATAAATATGTATTAAGCTTTTCTCTTTCAGTCTTTAATCTTAAAAACATAAATTTAGCATTTAACTTCAAACCTCAATCTGTAAACATATATTTAGCCTTTCTTCTTCAGAACTCAATCTTTGAAATCGATTAGGCTTTGTTCCTTCAAACATAGTTAAGCTATATTCCTTGTGGCATATAAGTCAAACATCGATTTAGCTTTTTTCCTATAGACGTCAAACTTTTGACTTCTATTTGCCCTCTTTCTTCTGAATTCAACCTCTAAACATCGAGTGAGCTTTTTATATATAGACCTCAATCTTCAAAAAAAGATTTAGACTTTCTACTTATACGTCAATCTTCAAACATTGGTTTACACTTTGTCGTACATACGTCAATCTTCAAAAATTGATTTAGCATAAACTTTATGACGTCAAATTTAAAACATAGATTTAGCCTTTGTCCTTCAGACATTAGTCTTCACCCCAATATTTATCCTTCGACTATTATACCTCTATCTTCAAACATCGATTTGACCTTTGTCCTTTCGAACTTAATCTTCAAATATTGATTTAGCCATTAGTCTTGCACTTTTGTTATTCTGATGCCATTATTCAAACATCGATTTAGCATTTGTTATTCAGACGTGAATTTAAATCATCGATTTAGCCTTTGCCTTTTAGCCGTCAATTTTCAAACATCGATTTAGCCTTTGTCTTTCAGAGGTCAATATTCAAAATTAATTTAGTCTTTGTCCTTCATACATTAATCTTCAAGTATCTATTTAGATTTTCTTCCTTCAAGTGTTAATCTTAAAACATCTTTTTAGCATTTTTCTTCAAACTTCAATCTATACACATCGATGGAGTGTTTGTCCTTCTCAATCCATTCTTCAAACATCGAATTACATTAGTCCTTCAGACCTGGATCTACAAACTTAGATTTAGTTTTTTTTTCAAAAGTCAAACTTCAAAAATTTATTTAGCTTTTTTCCTAGACACGTCAAAATCTTTAAAGAACGAGTTAACTATTTTCCTCTTGACGTCAATATTTAAACAAAAATTTAACATTTTACGTTATATGCAAATATTCAAACATCGATTTTCCTTTGTCCTTCAGACGTCAATCTTCAAACATCTATTGAACCTTTGTTCTTCTGACGTGAATATTCAACCATCATTTAGTGTTTGTCATGCACATGTCAATTTAATAAATCTATTTAGCCTTTACCCTTCAGCCATCAATCTTCAAACGTCGATTTAGCCTTAAGTCTTCAGACGTCAATCTTAAAACATCTTTTCTCCTTTGTACTACAAACGTCAATCTTCAAATATCAAATGAGCATTTGACTTTCAGACATAAATATTCAAACATAGAATTAACCTTTGTCATTCAGACGTCAATTTTCAAAAATCAATTTAGTTTTTAGTCGCGTGTGACTCTACATCTCACGATATCAGTCGGTAGGTCCCTATTTTTCTTTTTTTTATTTTCGAGGGGTATTGGCAAAAACATCATAACTTTCAGACGATTCTAACGAAATTTGAAACCCTTATGTTGTTTTACATTCTCTTTTGAATGATATAAAGTAACATCCAAGGTCCTCATAAGGGTTGTCTTTGAATTATTAAAAGTTTTGAAGGTCGTAAGGTCATAAATCAGAATAATTGAGACCACGTTACTTTTTGGTCAGCAGACGATGTTTTCTATAGACATCAATCTTTTAGCATCGATATTTCCTTTGTTCTTTCGACATTCATCTTCAAACATCGATTTATCCTTTGTCCTTCAATCTCAATCTTAAACATCAATATAGCTATTTTCCTATAGACGCCATCTTCAAATATCGTTTTAACATTTGTTCTTCAGAAATCAATCTTTAAACTTCAATTTAGGTTTTGTCTCTCACATTATAAGCTTTAAACACTTATTATACCTTAATATTTTGCCATCTAACTTAAATAATATTTGCCTATAAATTCGATTTATCTTTTCATAAATACTTAATAACTTAATATTAAGATTTCAGTCATTCTGTACTTTTCATGATATAGAGATGCATTAGTTTCCTTCAATTTCACCCAATAAGTTCTGCTAAAATTTCCTAATTAACTGCTTGAATAAGAAATAGATTATTGAAGTTATATATATCTTTAAAACCAATAACTTATTTTTCCTCTTGACTCTCTTTAGCTCCTTCAAATCTTCACCCCTTCAAATAATTCCATTTAATCTTTCGACTTTTCTTCCTCTCTACCTTTTAAACATTGGTATCGGTATTCTGTTGCTAAAAACACTTGCTTTCTTATTTCACCGCCCTCTTTCAACCTTTAATTTCATAATTTTCTCTTCTTTCAAATATTTTCTTCTCTCTCAACTTTCTTCTTCCATTTTTCTCTTTCTTTTTTTCTCAGCAATTACTACTCGTTTGAGAAGAGAGATCATCGCTTCGTTGGGTAAACAGTTGTTTCCTTTGCCAATTTCTCATTCCTAGTTGTAATTTTAGACTAAATTAGCTTTTAACTTACATAAATCATGTGAGTGTACTCCCTGCATACATGATGCATGCGAGTGAAATCACCTCCGACATGATGGATGTGACTCAAATCCTCTTTCTTACATAATTGGGGTGACTTAAATCTTTTTGAATTTTAGCCAAATCCGCTCCTATTTAAATGATGTGAGTCAAATCCCCTCTTACTTGTTTGATGTGACTCAAATCCCCTCCTACCCTTTTGATGGGGCAAATCCCTCTTACTTGATACCTGTGAGTCAAATTCCCTCCTACTCTTTTGATGAGGCAAATACCTTCTTGCTTGATACATGTGAGTCAAATCTCCTACTAATGTTGAATTTTAAGATGATGACAATGCAGATGCAGAAGAGGCTGAACTAACGTCTATTGCGATGTTATAAATCATCCCTTAATTAAAGGCCTTTTGTCGCCTAACTGAAGAATGCCGTATGATCTTCACTGAATTACGTCTTTCCGCATCCCTTGACAAAAGTTCACAGAAATGGGAAGTTTTCAATAGAATTTCGTTGGTTTATTTATTTTTACCTGAAAACTCGTCGAATATATTCATCTACATATACCTGATGCTCTTTTTTTCAAAATGATTTCTCAATCAAGGCAATTATGTTTTCGAATTCATTTTATCTGTTTTACTTTACATATTTCTTTCGTAAGACTAATGATTTTTTATTCCTAATTTAAATTATTATTATAATAAAGAGCGTATTCCTTCCTTGACCTCATTTATGTTCGCCAAATTTAGACCAAATCTAACATCACTACCAGATATATTATATTAAATTTATATATATTTACTTTTTGCAATCTCACTTTCATTCAGATTTCAATTTCAAATCGACAAATGGAAAGAAAATTGAATGCATAAAGTTTTATATTTGTTTTAAGATGATCACAGTAACAGGTAAAGTTTCTTAAATAAATGATTAAATTGCTCGGTCAAGCCAAGGATTCGCATTTCCCTGATAGGAATTAAGTAGATGCAAATATTAAATTTGATAAGAAATGCGATATGAGCAGAATCAGCAGATCTGAATGTCCTTTGATGGACTCAATTGGATGATGCTTAGTCAGCAGCTGAAGGATTGCAGATTTTGAAGAAGTTGTCAGGATTGGTGAGGATTCTTGTTGCCGAGCACCCACTTAGCTGAGTCTCAATATAGCTGGAGATCTCGAGGATGAACCAATATTTCCATTTTATGGCAATGAATGAGAATCTTATTTCATGAAATATTCTTAAAAGATAAAATTGATTAAAATTAGCGAGAATAAGTATACCGGAAATGTTTTAGGAAGAGGGGTTTTAATAAATTGTACAATTTAATGCAATTCAAAATCTATGGAAATTACATAGTTATAAAAGAATATTTGGTGTTCAAGGATGCTTGTCAAGAAAAGTACTGCAGTTGATTTATACAACACAATGCCAGCCAATTTGTTCAAACTGTCGCTTTGCTAACACAAAACAAGAGAGTGAAAACAAATGGATTGAGCTGTACTCTGTGTTTGCATCAGTTACTTTTCTTTGAACGATAAACAAAATTTCAATAATCTCCCGTCATCCCCTCCTCAGAAAGTCATAAATTAACAAGGAATTCTCAAAAGTTCTTAACTTTTGCTAAACGATTGAAATTTGATTATACAAAAAAGAAAGACGGAGGCTCTATTTTTATAATATTAAGTTTCAAACAAATGACTGAGAAATGAAAATTACATCATACCTTTAAACAGAACTAAATTGCCTGTGCTAATTTAGTCCGATTAAAAGATGTTTCCAGATAGACGAAAATGAGAGAATTCTTGGTGAATGTGAAGCCTTCTGCAACCCCTCATTTGGCATGTGATACGTTATATAAAGGTACTTTTTCTACATAAATAATATTCAGCTTAATTGCCTTCATATTAATTCTGTTCCCTAAATTAAAAATCAAGGCAAAAGGTGGAAGCGATATAGATTTCTAGAAAATATTATCCAAATTTTCTCAGAACTAATTACGGAATTAATTACTAGTTTTCTATTCGACTGTTTAATTCTGCATTGAGAATCTGTTTGCATGGATGTTCATTTAGGTTTTATGAGTATTTGTTTAGGCGATATCAATGACGTTGTTGGGGACAATTCAGCAAGGCTCCTAACTTATATCCAAGGGTCGAGTCTATCCCTTACTATTTCTCTGTTACAGTTTAAAGATAAGCAAACATCAAGTGTGGTACTTTGGGGCTACTTATCATTAAAACTTCCACACATGCTTTATTTATTAAAAATTTTTAGCCAAATTGGGAAAGCTTTCAGGCTAAATAGGAAAGCGGACTTTGAGTGAATTGCAGTAACGATGTTTTATTTTTCCATAGTTCATCTGCAAAACTTACTCTTTTTAAGCATACTTCAAAGGAAGCATTAGAGGGAAGAGAGATACTTGGGAATTCTCTCGTCCTTTGGAGAGAATGTTTATTCGAGGTGTACAATGGGCTGTCAGATTAGTTCTATCTTTAACTTTTTTCATGATGGTGCTGTTATGACTTGCAGGAAAAATTCAGAGCATTTACGGCAAAGTGAAGAAGTGAGGGATAAAGAAAGTCGAGGGTTAAACTTATACTCACCCCTGCAAGAAAATGTATTAATGAAAGACTAAGATAGTTTTAGGCACCTATAGATTTCGGGTTTCCACCAGAATCTATAAAAGGAGATTAATTTAGTCTTTTCAGCCAGCTACGTACGCCAAAGAAGTTCAAAAGGAGTGATGGAAAGCAAAGAAACAAAGAAATATTAAGAACGGAGAAGTAAGCATTAGAAGAATTTCAAAGCCATTTCTTGAA